>OX465290.1:156070946-158470946 GCA_949987695.1 Merzomyia westermanni | reverse complement strand
AACACAATATTATATTTTGAAAATTTGAAGCTAAAACAAATATCTCCTTAATTAGCAGCCGTTGTGCAGTTCTTTACGTCACTGTTATACACACGTTATACCGTTTCATAAAACGTTTACGTTATGTTTGGATACATTAAGTTATGTATGTACATGTATTTTTATGTTATATTATGTTACCTTACATTTGTTATGTTTTATTATACCATGCTATATTATGTTACAATATATTTTGATGTTTTTTAATTTCGTTTTATCATACTTTGCTATGCTGCTATGTTGTGTTACTATCAATGTTATATTATGGTACTCCATGTTATGCTATGTTTTCCAGCTGCTTACCAAAAGCAACATCATTCAAGCCAAGTTTCACTTACCTCCTTTCCCTATCTCTTACAGTGACCAATCAGTTAATCTGCTGTCGCACATTCTCCGCCCAGTTACCCTCAAGTAGGAATTTCGCCTTTATTTTGACTTGTTTTTTGGCATTCATCATCATTGTTCCCAACGAAGTCACAATGCCACTTAATTCACTCTGGAGTCCACTTACAAAACAGTTAATTTTCAAGCATCCTTTTTGTACGAACACAATTTTAGCCGTTCAGTACGCATGTTTTTCGCTTTTTATTGCCATTCTTACATTTTAAGCCTCTACTTCATACCTTTCCTTCTTCCTTGCCTCACTTTATGCCATGGCCGTGGCCATGTAGGCGTTGATTTGAAAATGTTTGTGCGCTCTTTACATTGAAATCTCATGCTTCGGGCTTGGTAAATTTGTAATATCTTTTGTTAGCTGCTTGTTGTTGAATGTGTTGTTGCTTTTATTGCATTTATTGCAAACGTGACAACAGTTTTCTTGTTTGTATTTGCAGTTAACCAATCAATGACTTTATCGTATGTATGTATATTAGACTGCGACGAAATTTTTTTTTTTTTTTGTAATTATTTTGATATTAGTTTTTAGAATGACGAAAAAAAAAACACTTAAAAAGTTTCAGATATTAGCACTGGTAATTTTTTATTCAATAGTTAAACATTTTTGCGCTTGCCTAAGCAATTTTTTTTATTAAAATCCACGCTAAAATAAGCAAGCAAAACAAAATTTAAGCACCTAAAATTTTGTTTGCTAGCACGCAAGCGACAAGCCACATTTGACTTTCAAAGCAAATTTAAAATTTTGAAAAAAAAAAAACAGAAATAATTTTTACTATTTTATTCATAAATCTATTAGATTTCTATATCTGCTAGCTTAAAATTTTTACGACTGATTTTATTTCGTCTTGAAAACTGCCAAGCTGTAAAAATAGGTTTGTAGAAAATTGAACTCCACACAAAAAGTACTAAAGAAAAATTTTCGCCAAGTGGGTCATTCCAGAGCAATAAACGTTTTAAAATTGGTATAGTTTTCTCATAACATGTTTTTAATTTGTAGATTTGTCAAAATTGCCTTTGTCAAAGTAAAGACGTGAAATCAGAAAACCGTATCGATTTTTAATGCTTGAACTAGTGAACATTTTTATTCAGAACTTTTTTGTGCGGAGTTTAGTTATCTACAAACTAGCAATGATAGACATCTAACAATAGCCTTTTTTTCGCAAGTACCTAGCGACTTACGAATAAAAAACAAAATATTTTTTTTCTTCAAAATTTTAAATTTTTTTTGGAAATCTTTTGAGAGCTTGTTGTTTGCGCGATAGCGCCCAAGATTTTGAACGCTTATACTCGTTTCTGCTTGTCGTTTTTTTATTGCTTTCAATTAAAGAATTTATTAAAGCAGAAATACTGTATCTAGCATCGAAATGACGAACAAAGAATGGACAAAATTAGTTTTTAGGTCTTAAATTTTTACAGCATATTTTCGCGTTCTAAAAAATTGTGTCAATATAATTAAACTATGTTTTTAAATTTTTCTTTGTCCAGCCTAGTGTGTATGTATGTGCACAACCGTGCAACTTGCTACTATGGTAAACTCAAGGCAGTATTGGTGTGGTCAGGTGGGTTTGAAGCTTTTGTTTTCGCATTTCTGTTGTTGCATACTGTGACTTAATGCTATTTTGGCCTTATCTGGCATTGTCTCGGTTACCACCATTATGATTGTATTCATGTTTGGCTTGTTTTTTCTCCATTTTTTGTTGATCTTGTAACAATACCATTAGAGGATTTAATCGGCTGCGTTACGCTTGTCAAGGACTTGCGTTCTTACTTGGTTGGACTGCCACTTTTGCTTTTTTTTTCATAATTTTTTTTCACGTTTCTTTTTCTCACACATGTTTTCAGATTTTCCCAATTTTCGATTGCTCGTTTAAACCTAATTTTATTTTCTCCCCCACAACTCTTTTTTGAACTGAGATAACTACGAATTTTTCGCATAGGCTACGATTTCTTTTGTGTTGGTCTTTCTGTTTGTTTTCTTTTTGTCCTCCTTCTGCACGCAATTTTGTAATCTTCGTATGCAAGTTTTGTTGCCCAGCGCACTGCATTGGGTAGTACGGATAGCCTGGTTGGCCATTATTGGCAATTTTTTTGGGTTCGAGCTTTTTATCGGATTACTTCCTGGCAGGCTAAGTTCGCTTTGTTGTTGCAAACGCAGTCAAATGAAACGAAAACTTGCATAGACAAGCACCGGTAACGAGTAGCGGAAATCAGCGTTGTTGTAACTGAATACCTGAGATGACAATAACACGCATGGTCGGGTAGAACTAATCAGCATGATTGAACTTGAATTGTGAAGTGGCAGAAATATTGGCATAGGCTGGCAGTGGCTGCATCCCGAATGTCGAGTACTAATTATTTTGAATTTTTTCCTTTGTGTCAGCTCGAGTTGTATGCCTACGACGATATAGTTTGAAGGATGACTAGTAAGGAGTCTTTTGTATGTTATGCTCTTATGATACACAGAACAACCAAAAACATATTTGCTAGAGACCTTTCTGAAAAACTGAACCAACTGTATTCACTTCTTAAAAGGAAGAGGAGAAGAGCGAGGAGACCAGGTTGATGGTGAATGGGATACAATACATGCGTCAAGTATAGTTCTACCATAGTTGTCGTTAAGTAACCGAAACGATTTTCTCTCGAAACCTCGCCCTAATATATCAATTTACAATTTTTGGGTCAGATGTATTTTGAGTGGCTGATATAATTTTGAAATATTTTCCAGTATTGCCACAAATCCATTTGATTCTATTTAAAGCTATCTCTCGCCGGATCAAAAAGGTGCACTACGACAAGATGGTTCATTCTTACAATACTGATGTGCTCTGATACAAACTTAGAACTGAGTTTGATACATGCTTACTCCTGCAGGTCAAAGATTTCCGCGTCACCTTGCTCCCGCCTAGAAGCCCAGTCCTTAGTAGCGCCTTAACTTGGGAACATTAAACTTGTCTAGTATGTAGGAAATGGCTACATCGAAAAAATAAAAAAAAACTCCACACAACGTTTCATTTAAACTTTAAACAAAAAAACCACTAAGTCTACTTAAGCACCTTCCAAGTGGCACTGTAATTGAAATCTAAGAACGAAAGCTTCAAATTTCACTGCACATCACAAAATAACTCTTTTTATCCTCATACGCCTTGGAATTTCAGAATTCAATTTCGATTGACTTTAGTCGGGTTTTCACTTGAATTTCAAATAGTTTTCGCACAAGTGCAACTTGCAACAACAAAAGACTATCAAATCACTGTAACCAGCGGCGGCTTAAAATAGATTAGAAATCAAGCGACAAAAATTGCTATAGCCAAGATTGTTGAGAAATAAACAATCGAAGGGATGTAATGCTACAGCCAAGAATTAGAGATGTGCGCAATAGTGAATTTTAATTGCCCATAATATAGATCCCGAAAGTGAATGATGAGAGACCGTCCGTACAGAGCACTCTGTAAGTTATCAAAAGTTGCTTGTAGTTCTGATGACGCACTTCCCGTATTTTTATCGGAGTGTTAAGGGTGTGCATAGTTCTTGCCCGAATAGGGATCTTTTGCTAGCGCGATTGGAGCGGGAAAGCTTTCTTTAATTCCGCTCGTTGATTTCAGTCGCCTTTTAAGACAGGCATACCTTCAGCGAGTACATCATAACATGCTGGTTGTCTCGATATCGCGCCCCTCGACTCTTTTAAAGCTGGTATTGTGTGGGCATGACTCCCAAAATTCTAGTCTCATCTCTACTAAGATAACAATATAACAAGCAATACCTAACTGGCACAAAAAGTGCCAATGTCTTAAAAAAGCGGTAAATTGAGAGAAAAAGAAAAAAGTGAAATAGTTCAGGCACAACAGGGGAAATAAATGGAAGCAATAAAAGTGTAAAATCGAGAAATTGTCTGAAATGGGCTGTCACCGCTGCTATTGTTGTTGATTTGACTACGGCTTTAGATTGCGATGATCCGAAGAGTTGGAGCTTCAAAGAATCGGATAAAAAGATATATTCAAGATTGAAAATGCGGATAAAGACACGAAACCCTATTCCATCCTATGCAAAGTACGATTGATACGACTCAGCGAATGCTCTCGAAATACTCATAAAACGTCGTCACGCAGCTCGAAAATGGGCTTACAAGAACTCAAATATTTGTATTTAAAAGTGGAGAAGTAAATATAAAAAGCTCCATAGAAATTGGGAAGGAATCCACGTTCACTCAACAAATATCAGCCCTTACTTTGCAGCGGACCCGAGAGAACCGGTATTATTTTGTGAATCCCAAAAACTCAGCACTCACCACAGCTGACAGAGCTTCCATTGCTCTTGTTTACAGCATTTCTCTCTGTTTTTTTTTTGTTGTTTGCTTAGAATTAAGTTTTTTGCTACTCATCCTTTGTTGTCTCTTTTTCTGCTTCTCTCTTCATTATACTGTCAGTGGCTATTATTGGTTTGTCTATTGATCCAAAGCATTCGAATTGATTCGTGTAGCCATATTGGATTATTCTCGCCATTACACTTATTTCACAAATTCGTTGGGCTTTTTTTTTTATTTTCACTTTTTTGGACTTTAAGTTTTTTATTCTTTTTTTTTATTTTTCTTGTTTTTTTTCAAATACTGCGTTCTCATTGACATCTTTTTACGTTACCTTCGAGTGACAGCGAGCTTTATTGCTTCATTCAGCTGGTTAACTCAACATCGTTTTGGATTGTTTGGCATAGCTTTACGCGTTGCTGTGATATTTGTACTCAGCCACTCAATTTCGTACTCGTTATCTCTGTGATTGAATGCGTTATTATATTGCACTGCTGTGGTAGTTGGTTTTCGATACTAGAATTGCGTTGCAAATGAAAAGAAAGACAATAGAAAATCTGAAAAAAAAAATTTCAAATAAACTCGCATAAACGAAAAAAGTCTTATACGTAAGATGGCGCTGTGGTCGGGTAGTTGTTATAAATTGCATTTGAAAGCTTATAGATCTCATAGCTTAAATGCATTTGGGGAGCAAACATATTTGGAAAACCTAGCCGGAATACGGGTTGAAAAAAAAAACTTTGTTTTCAGCTCGATACAGCCCATGCGTGTAACTGAAAATGCTATATAACAGTTGCACGCTAGATGGCACTGTAGGCAATTGTATTGCAAAGCTCCACAAGATGGTGCTTTCAAATTTGTGTTGAAATTTAGACTTTATTCCTAAATAACTTTCACTAATTACTCATAGTGAAACATTCATCAGAGTAGGCCAGAATCTGCTTCTAAAATGGAGAAAAAAATTGATCTTCCTAAAAAGAAAATATATCAGGGTGGTCCTTTAATGCACTTCTGCAGTTGGAGAAATCACATATAAGTTTTGGTACTGGTTGCAAACGGTTAAGGGCCATAGCAGAGGTCGAAGCTCAAAATACCCAATCCCGATAAAACTATAGTCGAATATATCAGATTAAAATTTCCCCATTCGTGTTGGTTAAGGCGTGTAGAAAAGGATCGTAAGTTTAGAGTACCCAATAGTAAATATTATTTTTTCCATAAAAGGAATCAAAATTAGTATCTCTGCGACTATAGTTTTATCGATTTTCGGTATTAGAATAAACGAAAATTTGTTTTAATTTTCTCAGTCTGCATAGCGAACTTCGAGCCTGCGAGATGCCCCTTAACCGTCTCCAATCGGGACCAAAGCTCTAATGTGACCTCTTTGACCGCGGTATAACCATTAATAAAAATGCCTAGAAATATGCAACAAAAAGTATAAAAACCCTTTAAATTTTCGCAATCAGCATTTATATAGAACAAGTTTGCTTAAGTGTCACATTAAACGCACATAAATAGCACAATTAACCCTAAACTAAGTTATTTAAGATCACCTTTGGAACTTTGTGTTGTGCAGTGACCTTTTCGTACAAGCCACTACCCCAGCAATTTCTATTTGACGCTTCGATACACATGGCATTTTACATTTCTTTTTATTTGTTTGCGTTTCGCCTATTTTGTAGTTGTTTATCTTTTTTTTTTTCATATACTTCTCAACTTGGCACTCAACTCCATCAAGTCATCAATCAAATACGCTATCTCGCTTACTCTTCATACAAACGATTTCAAACACTAAAATGCTGCGAGTGCATATATTTAGGCGCAAAATAAATCGTACTAGAGTGAAGCTGAACAAATAGCAGGCACTATCCGATTTCTTTTTTATGCACAGGTTTTGTATACCTTTTTCAAAGCGTTTTTGGTTTTTTATGAATGTTGATAGTAACTGAAATGTTTACTTTTTTACCGGCGTATCATTTCGTTGATTGGTATGTGAGCATATGTTTGCCGTGTAGTATCTGATGATGATGTAGAGGATGGCAAGCAATTGTACACTTGAACGCCTTACATGTTCTAGGCTAACGTGAATTGAAAGGCGTAAGGCCTAGGAATTTAGGAAGAAAAAAACTGGTTCATATTACTTTGATAGTTGAGGCATTTTCGTCAAAAAGCAAAATAAGAAAATTTCATACGAAAAGGTCACTAAAAATTAGTACAGCATTTATTGGAAGCTTCACAGAAAAGCAGTTTAAATGGCAACAACTAAGAAAGAGTTCAGCGCAAAAGAATAATTACTAGTAAATAATAAGAAGCAAAATATGGATAAAAAAATATTAACCGGAAAAGTAAATTTGTAAATATGTAGCATACTTTTAGACATAAAACGAAAATGATATAGAATGAAGCGATCGAATTTTCTGAATTTATCGACTGGCTGATGAAATATGCATTTGCAAAGGTGAGGGAGGAATCGACGCCGGTTATGAATACTTTTCTCCAAAATTTGAAACTATTTAGACTAGAGAAAAAAAAAAGTTGGCAAAATTACCTCTTGTACGGAGAGCTACAGTGTTTAGGTGTTTGCAAAAATTATTACTCTTGGAGATTTTGCCCTATGCACTTATTTCACAGTTTTCTGTGACAATGCGCATTTTTAGCTAGTTTTTCTTCTTTACTTCTTTCGAAATTTATTGTTGCCTCCGAGTTTTTTATTTCAGCTCGTTTGTATTCCTCTAAAAGAACCGCACCACATTTTTTGCTGAGCTTAAGTAATGCTATTGAGAGCATCGCAGACATTTGAACAAACTCATTGAAGGCAACAGAGATTACGAATAAATTTTGACACAATACGTAATACGCTGAACCGAGCTAATGGCCAAAACAAGTAGAAGTAGGAGAGAAGAATAACTTAGCGAAATGCCATAGTAATCGAAAAAAGGAAATTAAGTTGTTTTCCCAACACTCAAATCGAGGCCAAAAGTACATCTCGTGGGAATTCATGAGTGGAGCGATATGTGCGAAACTCATAATAAAAGAGTTAAGAGAATATTTAAATGTGAGCCTGTCTACAATATATATTAGACTGTACGTATAAACGGAGGATTCCATGACCAAATAATCTATGATGGAAGCTGTTTTCTGGTTAAAACGTTTTTAACGTCATAAAACAGAGCTCCAACGAAGACAAAAAAATTAGAAAAACAGTCATATCTTTTCTTTTTAATTTTTAAAAATAAATTAAAAACAAAATAAAAACATATGACTTATATTAAACAAAATTTGTGTATAATGGAAATCTTTTCTGTCATCCTTTTTAAAATTTTGTTTTGCGGCAAACTGTTTAGGCATTCTGCTGTGTTTGTTTTTGTTTGAACGATTTCTTACAAAGCGAAATTTGACATGGGATGGCGGATAATCGTTCCAATGTACATTAACTTCCCGACCTGTCAGAAAGTACACAAAAGAAAACGTATAAAAAAAGGTTTGTATTGAAAAAACATCTAAAATTTTGAAATCATAAAAGCTTAAGAAATTATAAAAAATCAAATGAAATAAGAATGCTTTCAAAAAAATAAATAAAAAATATTAAAACAAAAAATTTTTAAATTATGAAAGTTTTGAATTATCAGAATTACTTTATATTTTCAAAAAAAAAATACAAAATTTTCAAGTCATAAAAGTTTAGTAAATTATAAACGAATTAAAAATAAACTTTTTTTAAAAAAGTGTTAGAAGGATTGACACAAAAATTTGAGATTTTGGAATTGAAAACAATCAAAATTTTGAAATCAAATAAATTTATAAAAATTATAAAAAGTCATGAAAGAAAAAAAATTAAAAAAAAAACCAAATAAAAAAAGTATCGTATATTCTTCCGATCGATTTTGTAATACTATTATTCGCATTTTAAGCTTTTTCGATCTAATGGGTATAGTGCAAATAAAAAACTTTATTTCACCTTATTGAAAGGTGTTTTCGGTCATTTAAATAAAAAAAATAAAATAAAATTTAAATGACCGAAAACACCTTTCAATAATCGCCCTTGAAGAAGCCAAGGAAAATTGGCGAAACGTCGGGCTGAAAAGTGAAATAAAGGTTTTTATTTGCACTATACCACATTAGATCGAAAAAGCTTAAAATACGAATAGTAAATAAAAAACAGTTTAAATAAAAGTATTCAAATAAAATCAAAATAAAATTTTGGAGTTAATTTAATTATTTAAAAAAAAATAACAAAATACAAAACTTTGAAATCATGCAGTAAATTACAAAAACCAAATGAAATAAGAGAGAAACTTTTGAAAAAAATTAAAAAAAAAACTCAAAATCCAAATTTCGGAATTATGAAATTGTGAATTAACTATAAATAAAAATAAAGAAAAAAAGAACATTTCAACACTTCCAAATCATAAATTTTAATTATAAATAAAGTAAACAGAAACGCTTGCAAAAAGTCTTAAGGGATTTACATAATAAGTTTGAAATTTTAAATTATCATTTAAAAAATTCTAGAATCAAAATCATAAAGATTTAAAAAAATTATAAAAATTAAAAGAAACAAAAAAATAAAAAAAAGGAAAGTTTTTTTTTGGTTTAGGATGGAGTAACTCATATAAAGACAAACAAATATTTACATGCTTTTGTATATATTTAGCGCATATAATTCAGCACATTGGAGCGATTTAAACCATTCAAACCACCACTTAAACAGTCAAGTAATCAAGCAGTCAAACACTCAAGCAATCGAGTTGAAAAGCCTAACGCGGTTAACAATCTATCCCACTTTCTATGTTTGCTTAGAAATATTATTGTTGCTTCCAAGCAACGCAACAGCTGCGTAAATCTTTGAAAACAAGTTAATAAAATATACACTTGTGGATTAATGAGTATGTGTGTGTGTGGACGTGTAGCCGATTTGATGGTTGTGTGTGTGAGTGTGAGTGTGTTGGTGTGGTGCTGAATGTTGGGACGAAGGCAAGCGACATAATAAAATTATGTCAAGTGTATCTTTTATGACATCAACGGGTTTTATGGTGAATGCTTGCGGCAACACGCAACTACATGTAAGCTATGACAACAACAACAACAACGGCAATAGCAACAACAACAATCACTGCATGCATGACAAACACGTTGACAGCGAAGTAAGTCGCACGTTGAGACATCAACATTTATAAATAAAAATAAGCCAAAGTAACAACAACTACAGCACACACATAGAAGACCATCTTTGCTTGTTTTGCTGTTGAGCTGTTGCGTACGAAATCAGCGGCATGCCGTCTACTGCGTGCCTCATGCCGCATACCACAACATGTCAAATGTCACACGCCGCTTTGTTTACTCTCACAGCTTACCTGGAATTTTATTTTAATTTTTAAGTTTGTTTGTTTCGAATTTTAAAATATTATTCATATTCTATTTATATGTTTACACATGTCTTTTTGTTTTTTGTGATAGCAAAAGTGGTGTTATAAATAAATATCATTAAAAAGCTTTACATAACTAAACACCCAGGATGGCAGTGTGTGTCCCAGCCAGCAAGGTAGTGTGCTGAGAGCACTGTGTGTGGAATATTACCTTTTGCTAAACGTAACTTTAATTGTAGAGCTAGTCAATCATACAAAACCCGTATCCTCAAAATTTCTAATCCACCCTCAAAATTCGGAGTTTCTGGCAAAAATTAGTGTACACTTTCTAATCATGTAAATAATACTCTTCAAGGAGTACAAGAGTACTCCAAAAGCAAACCTGTTTGGTATATAAAAAGTGAGGCACACTTACATTGCAATGTCCTAGGAGATTATCACCTACTCCATCACGCAGACTCCATTTCTTTGCTCTTGACTACTCTCTGATACACCTGCGCGAGCTTACTTTCCAAAAAGTTCGAACAAATCACTCTACGGAGTATTCAAATCAAAGCGAGAAATGGAGTAGGTGTTTCTCAAAAGTACTTCAATATAAGGAAGAAGTACATGATCAAACGAATGCTCGGTTAGGGGCCTAAAATCCCTTTCCCATAAGTGTGAGTATATTTTAGGAAATAACTTGGCTTCAGTTTAGTCTATGAGATAGATGCTCGAGTCTTTAAAATGACATTTCCCCGCATCTTTTTCCTATTTTATTCACGACAACTTCTCTGAAGGAGTAAAAATAAAACAACTCTTGCCGACCAAATTCTTTCTATAGCTCTCATCTCCAACGCATTCCTTCCTCTCATTCTTCACTGCAATGACTGAGACCATGAGGGTCTCAGGGCAAACGTTGGAATGAGACTGTAGCGGTTGGATTTTGATTGCTTTTCTTTTATGAAAAAGTCTTCACTGCCAACCTCTTTCGAAAAGTCTTCAGCTTAGTTCCACTTTTGATCGACAGTTGATTCTGACTTTTAATTGTTCTTGACGAAGGGCAAGTTGTAGCTTAGAAAAACTGTAAGCATGGGAATATGCCGACGGCTGAGTGGAAGATCACGATGTTTAAAAATTTTTTTCAAAAACAGCCTACCTAAGAATTTCTATGAAGAGCACCAAAATTCAGAATAAGCCACAATAACTCCCTATTTCAGAATTTGGTTAATTTTCAGTCAAATATGGCGTTCTTGAACTAATTTCTGAATTGAGGCGTTCCTCAAAGAAATTCTGAGATAGAGTATTTTTGAAAGTTTTCTATCTTCCCCTCAGGGGCCAAAACCCCGTTTTGTACACGATAAAGTAATTGTTGAAAACAATAATCCAACTGTTGATATTAATTTTTACTTTTTCTTATTGTTTAAAATTTTTGTAATCATTGTTTGAACGTATTCTAGCACAGCGGGGAAGAGGAATATGCACGAGAAAGATCAGAGGCGCCAAACCAACGGATGTCCACCCAAATTCTAGTTACCAACATCGAGCTAGTAACTCTTTTATCATTTTTATTTACAAATGTGTTTCTTGTTTCTTGTTAATTCACATTTTCCTTGAACCAATCAACATTTCCACCTAATTGCTAAACAAATTTTATAATTTTAAATTGAGTAAGTTTGTCTGCAATTTGTTGACTGCTAGCGTACGTATGTATGTATGTGTTTGTGTATGCCAAAGACTTATTCGGCCCGACTTCACACTCATCAACTGCAAAATGATTTAACGAAGCATTTAACAAAATTATTATGCAATCACACTAATACTAGCACAAGTGAGTATGACCCTGCAGGGAAATCGAAAGCAGCTAAGTAATAGCACTGCTTCAGTACTAACCTAAAAAGATCACGAGCGTCGCTGTTTAGCCTCAGTGGCTAGACATTGTACTCAAAGGTGGAAGCAACCATGAGAAATGCTAGTATCTAGCAAAGAATGCGTAAATTCGCTATTAGGACTTAGTCCACTCTTAGCACTCTTTTCAACTGAAACAATTCCCTACCCAGCATATACTTGCGCTTACAAAGTCTTACAAACTTTCTGCCATTCCAGCATTTCTTAAATATACGCACATGCACAATTCAAGTAGCAGACACACACACACATACATACATACAAACATATTTTTACTGGCTCGGGCTAAGCAATGAAATCAGGCTAAAATTGCATATAATTAGAAAGTGCAACCTATGTTGATTGCTTCAAGTGCCAAGCTGAAGTTGTACCAAAACACACACAGAAACAAGAACAAGAAAGTGAAAAAGCAAGAAGAAGAAGAAGCAGAAGCATGCTACATATATCTATTACTCTACTTGAGTAAGCGATGAAAAAGAAATTATGCCAAATATATGTAAAGTGGAAGAGACGGAAGTGGTTGAAGTGGCAAGTTAAAGGAAATGAGTGAATGGTAAAGAAGTATAAGAAGAACACTAAGCGGGAAATATATTCTATGAGCTTAGTGCTATTGAATGAATTGAAGTTAAAATAAGTATTTTTTTTGATAGTCAGATATTTAACCTTTTTTTTTTTAATATAAGCGTGGTTTAATGTTTAAAATGTATAATTAGATTCCACTAGCAACATACATCTGAACAAATTTATGAAAAGTTTTACGATTTTGATACAAATTGCGAACAATTAAAAAAAAAATACACAACGCGTGGACAAAACGACAGCTATTTCGGCCTTTTTCTCTCTCCCTTCTACTTTTTTACTAATACTTATATACAGAAAGAAACATTTTTTTCTTACTTTCTATGCAGTGAATGAATATTTTTAGGTGATTAACTAAGAAGCAGCTTATCATGTGATCAATCGAATTTTTTCTCAAAAATTTTCAAGGCAAATCTGACTGCTATAAGCCTTCTATAAGAAATATCACTCATACGCCACGGCAGCGTGAACATTACTTTTCGAAATTCTTAGGTTGATTGACTTATCTTCCTACTCAACCTGACAGCTTCACCATAAAAAGCTTCTTGAAGCATTGCGGGGTTAGAACTATCTCCTGTGATGAAAGCTGCAATTACGCTCACCTGAACATAGCCAGATGGACCTGGAGACTTTGCAATCATTCGAGTTAGGCCTTCTTAAATTCGGTGTCTTGGAAGTATGCTCCTCAATTCTCCTTAGGAGATATCCCAATATTGGTTGAATGGAATTGTACTGCTCGAAGCCCTTCCTGGCCATCTCAGCCGCTATTTCGGCCCCTTTAATATGTCTGTGGGTTTTGGCAGTGAGAAAAGTTAAATTGGTCTAGAGCCTTTACTGAAGTTCGGCACCTTGGCACCAATATAATGCTTTTAAATCCGCTTGCTGTCAACGAAGATAGTTACATTAGTCGCTGCTACTGTACTCTCCCGCAGCAATCTAGCTGCCCTTTCTATGTCATAGATTTTCAGGTGCACGACATAGCATGAGCTAGGAAATCGATATCACTGTCTTGCTTGCAGACATCCCGCGTTATATTTTTCATTCTTATTCCATATTTGCAGATTCTAACTTCTCCATCAGTGAGTGTGCTTAATCTTCCCTCGAATTCAACTATTGAATCAAAGAACTTTAGCTGCTTATGGGTTTTCTGTGCAATTGAATTCCACAAAACAGTTGTAAAACTCTTCGTTATATGGGTCATTACAGAATAATCAAAGTTTAAACATTGGTATGATTTTTCGAAGAATAGGCTTTTAGTAACAATTTTAATAAAATAATGTATCTAGATGATGCACGATATTAATTTTGTCAAATGAGTAAGAAAACTGAGCTACAAATAAATAAATATTTTTAATTTTCATAGAAAATTACTTTTGAAATTTCACTTAAAAATAATGTTTTGGCGCTAGCATTTTGGATCATCAATTTAAAAATTTGTGTTCATGATTTTTCACGTGTATTTTAAACTTTTACTAAACAGTATTGACCGCTTACATATTTTAACTTACAGACAAGAAATAATATGCTAATAGCACTAAGTTGAATTGCTTTTCGTTCGCTATGGATTCCGCTGGCATGCATCATGGTAATATTTTTTAGGTTACTCATACGCCGTGTCACCCTAAACCAAAAGATTTGTTATGTATTATAGTCTTGGACGAATTTTAGGACAAAGAAATCCTATCAACACGTTCCTAAAAGCAAAATTTAGAAACTTCTCTACAAAAGTCATAAAAAGGCAGAAAAAAATCATTTCACCTCGCTTTCAATGCCAAATCTGTGAACTCACCATCGAGTTGCATACGAAAAATAATATGCAAAGCGTTGCAAAGTAGAGACGACATAAGCTGAGAGAATGAAGTGAAAAGCCAGCAAACAAAAACAGATTAATCATGGCTTTTGTTTACAGCAATTAAAAAGAAATTACAAAGCCAAACAATTTTTGTTTTTGTTTTATGTCACTAAACTATCTTGGCGTGACATGCAGGCGCACACACACAAATGCAATGCAACAACAATGGCTTATACAAAGCCAACACAAACAACAAACATATACACACACACACACAATCAAGGCCTGCAAGAACTTTTGCCTGCAACCAACATACATTCACACATCGCGCTGCTTTAAGTACTCACATTTCTGTATAATTTCAACCGCTACATACGTGCACACACACATATAGACTCAATTTACATACTCATACTATTTTCATTTTCATTTTAGTGCAGTTCTTAATTCTTCACTTTCATTTCAGATTTTCCTTCATTTGTTCACAAACTTTTGTTTGTCTTAAAAAAATCCTTTGCTCGAAAATTTTTCTCTGATTTTATTGCTTGTGAATTTATGCGTTGGCCAAGTTTCGCTGACACACAATTTGGTTGAGCGTCTGTGCGCCTGCCAAGTGTGAAGCCCCAAATATACTGAGGCTGGTGTACGCGTATAATAAATGTTCCAAATTCAAGTGAGATTGTTGATGAATGTGTGTGGGTATGTGTAGGTCGCCTCATCTTTACACCGCAAAAAATGTGATTGGACTGGGATGAGTACAGGATGAGTCGCGAAGGTGCATGCAACTAACGCGAGATTCAATCACTTTATAATAATTGAACTGTTGTTTGAACATGTTCTATGAAGGCACTGCCTTTTTAAAACTGAACGGGTAATGCTGATCCAAGTCCATTTTCGTGACGTAAGCCGTAAGTGGTTAGTTGGAATCAATTATAGCACCGTCCAAACGAAAGCGATTAATCGCTCGCCACTCTTTTTACATATTATTTCCACGATTTTTTTGCAGTGTAGTGTTTACCTGCATTGTATATGTGCTACATATTCTTTAAATGGTGGGACGCCTAAAAGTATGCCACATTTTGTGGCTTACTTTTGCCAAGAAAGTTGATGCGTGAAGCTATTTGAGAGTATGCTATGACAGTCGCAAACAAATAAACGTTTACTCAGCTTTGTAGGTGTAGGTGCTAGAAATTGCTGAATCTGTGGTTTGGCTCTTAATTATAAATGGATTGAAACGAAATGTTGGACTGAAGTAATCTAAAAAATTGTTTTGAGAAAAAGAAAAAAAAAGACGAAGGATAGACTTATTTCATTATTTTTTTAGAGAATTTATTTACTTACTTTCTAGAAAGCGACTAACTTTAAGCACCAGGGTTTGTTCCTTTGAAGTAGTTCCTTGCATCAATTAAAGAATCGGTCCAACTGCGCCTTGACAGGCACGCCACTGTTGGTAGTTACAATTTTGAAATTTTGAGGGAGGACTTCGTCTGTTTGGGAACCAGCCCGAAAAAAATGACAGCCGAAAAATTCAAGGAAGAATTACTCTGCTAACAAGTATTACTTTGGACTGAGTAGGCAAGTCAAAAGAAAAATTCTGTTTCGGCGAACAAAGATAAAGCTCTGTAAGTCTGGTATACACTTAAACATTAGTCCTTGATAGGGCAAAGAAACCCATAGTCATTCCCGCACGATTGAACCGAGTCCTGCTGAGATAGCCTTTGGAGCATTCGAGACAAAAGCTTTTCGGAAGATTTCTGTGCCATACTGCTAACGGCGAGCAGTTAAACGTTTTTAAGTAGATAGGACCATTATTCAGAGAATTAGAGACCAAAGTCTCCACTTGCTGGGTCATGTTATGCGATTGAAGAAAGGTAGGGCCAAGACGGTTTGCATATGGACACCCAAATTCGGCAGCAGCGGAAGGAAGAGAGAATCTTGAGATCTAAAAAAGCAGGTAGAGGATGACTTGGCCTCCCTTTGTGCCTCTAAGTGGCATCAATTCTCGTTAAAATGGCTATTTGATGAGGATAGTTAATTTTTTTTACGGATCTACTTTTCATAAGCAGACATTTTTTATTTTTTTGACTGCTCTGTTGCTTCTTTTGAAATTGTTTACTTTTTAAGAAGTCGGTTACTTTTTTGAAATTCGTTTCGTTTTTAGAACAGCATGGTTTTGTTTTGTAAGCTCGGTTAAATTTTTTTTGTTCAATTCGGTTACTTTGCTGTTTTTTTTAAGAATTATGTGATTTTTTTAGAATTCAGGTAGTTTTCATCTCGGTTATACTTTTAGAACTTAGTTATTTTTTTCAACTCAGCTGCTTTTTTAGACTCGGCTACTGTTTAGGACTCGCTTGATTTTTTAGATTTCCGGTAAATTTTTAGAAGTAGTTACCATTTACTTTTTTATTACTCGCTTACTATTTTAGAACTCGCTTATCTTTTCAAGAACTCAGTTAATGTTCGCATTCGGTATTAAAACTGAGTTTTTTTGAAACTCACTTAACCTTTAGAACCCGTTTCCTTTGTTTTATAAGCCGATTATTGGTATAGAAATCTCTAAATTTTTATAAATTTTTATAGCTCTGTTACTTTGTTGGCACTTGGGTTATTCTTCTGCAATTATGTTTTTTTTTTAGGATTCGGTTAGCTACTTTAAACTCGCTTCTTTTCATTATTGCCCCTCCTCTTTATTTTTTTTCCGTTAGTTTTTTGAAGTATATGATACTTCTTTTAGATTTGTTATATTTATTTTAAAGTCAGCAAACTTTTTAAAGAGCCTGCAAAGTATTAAAAAAATTCAGTAATTTTCTCTGAAGCACCGCCACGTGACCTTTCTGCAACACATGGTCACTAGCAGGCAAATGTAATTGCTTTCTTTGAGCTCTGAATTTCAGCACACACTCACCTCATGCGCTTGCTCCAAACAATTTCAAAAGTAAAAAGTTTGATTTATCCTCTTAGCCACATTCAAACACTGCTGCACCGCATATTCGACTTTGAAAATAACACTTCACACACACACGCACAATTTTCAACACTTCAAAGATGTAACACTTCAAAGAGCATGTCTACAGTTTAGACTTCTTTTTACACATCAAAATTGCAGCATAAGAAATCACGCTCAAGCTAACGCCGACTCTGCTTATTCAACGCCTTGCATTCAAGCTTAAACATGTGCGAGTACGTTTTGCTCTATGATGGCCTTGCCTGCTGAAAGAGAAAAAATCTAAGTGAAAAGCAAACAGAAAACAAAGAAAAAGAAAAAGCAAGATATGCCAAAAGAAATCAGAAATCGAATTATGAAGAAGAAATTTGAAAAAAAAAAATGTTTTTTAGGACAAGAAATGTGGGGCGAAAAGGCGCAGCAACCACAAAATGAAAAGGAAAATACATTTTATTTTGGGCGAGAGTTGTATTGTACAATAACAACAAAACAAAAAGCGAAACAGAAACCAGAAACCAGAAACTTACACGTCTTTCGACTGACAGGCAGCCAACATTTTGCGCTTCAAGACTCCATTAGACATGCACACACGCATACCAAAGCATAAAAGTCCTAACTAATGGCTAGCCAATATGATCTATGGCATGTCGCATGCGAGAGTTAGCTTGTTCACAAGTTTGGCGAGTGTGCTTTGGCCTTGTATGCGTGCGGCAGTCTTTAATTTCATTCTGTACATTTCATTCGCCATGCTACAAGCAACACAATGTTTTTTGTTTTGTTGTTTTTCGTGTTTGCTTCGGTAGTCACTTTGAGCTACAAACTGTCAATTTTATAGTGAACTTTATGTGGCGCTCGGCAAGCAAGAAAAAAATAAATTTTCTGTGTGTGGAATTTACAAGAGAGAAAAAAGTAGATGGAACTGATTTGAAAAAACTTTATGAAAATATTGCCACAGAAAATATACGAAACCAAAATTTGCAAGAAAGTTGAGCAGACAAAACAGAGAAATACGTCTAATGCATAATGGAAGAATAAAAATGTGTCAAACTGAATCAAATTGCTTTTAACAACACTGTCGGCTTAAATGATGGATTTTGTTTGTTTATTTGTTGTTTCTTAGAGCTTTCACAAGCACTTTGTTTTCCCATTTTTGATAGAGTCAAACAGCGAACTTATCATGTAGAGATTTAAGAAACGGGTTGCAGTGTACTAAGCCAAAAGCGAGCAAATACTAAAAAAAAAAAAAAAAATTATCAAATCTCAGCTCATTTAACAAAACCTTTGAGTTGAATCGTTCCTAACGCCTTGCCCAGCTAGATTTTTTAATTTTTGACAGCGCTATTTAAGTTTGTTTTCCTACTACATTTCTGGTACGAGACAAAGTGAAAAGGTATTTTGTTTATCTAGTAAAATTTTGATAATAAAATTGTCTTTTATATATCAACCAGCCTTTTGAAATTCTGACTACCATAAATTTGAGCTTACTTCCGACGGTTAATATGCGGGCAGCTGAAAAACTGGTTGACTTTTTGAATAAAAATTTGTTCGAAAAAAAAAAAAAATGATGCATAACTATAAGCGTTATATATTATTCAAAGTAGTACTTACCTTTTAATTAAACGCACACACCTCCAACCCCAAAAACATTAAAAACGCTTCTTTTTATTGATTTGAAAACTTTTAGTTTTATTTAAGAATTTGCTCTCATTATTTTATTATTTATCTTATTCTTTTTCTCAAATAAGTATTTTTTCTTGTTACCTATCATACTTACATATACATATTTGTTTTTGTTTGTTGTTTTATTTGCTACATTCACATTTGTATTTATCTAAGTAATTAGTCAACTTAAAATGCATTGAATTCCATTTCAGTTGCAGAATATACATGCATATATCTGAGAGTATATATCTATGCACATACAATCCATTTAATTTTTATTTATACTCACTACAAATATTTATATTATTTAATGCTATTATTAATATTTTGTTGCACTAAAATCTATTTCTTATACATTGAAAATGCCAAATTACTAATTACTTATTTCACTAATATATTTCTATTCATTTGGAGTTTTGGCCAACATTTTTTATAATTACAATAACTCTTTTCTATGTTGTTGTTTTCTGGAGTTTTTTTTTACTAAATTTAGCTAACATAGTTTTAATAATAATTTGATTTCGTTTTATATATTTTACAGCAGTTTTTACTTACTATAATAGTCTTAGTTACTTTGGTTTTTTGTCTGCTTTTTATTAATTTAGTGTAAGGTATTTTAACCATTGTTTTCGTTTTTATTTATTTTACAATTTTGCTATTATTCATTTCGTTTTTTGTGCTAATAAAGTAAATTCTTAGTTGTTTTAATAACTTTTTTTTTTTTGAGTATTCATGAATCTTGGCCTTGAGCTCGTTTCATGAATGCTTGAAAATGTACAGGCCGTGATTCAACAAAAATTGTTGGTATAAAAAAGCAATTATTTTTTTTTGTTTGTTTATATTTTTTATTTGTTTTATTTATTTTATTGCATCTATTTTCTACCACATTTATCTTTTTATTGGGAATTTCCGTTTTTGTTAAAATTTTCTTTTATCTCTGTTATGTTTTTTTTTATTTTAGATATTACTTGCAATTTTATTTTCCTTTCAAAGCATTGATTACATTTAGTTTTTTGATAGTTTTCTTCCACAAATTTTTAAAGTTTTTTATTTTGTTTAGCAATTTTGCTTACTTTTATTTAAATAATTACTTTTTTTCAGTCAAACTAAATTTTTTTATTTTTCTGGTTTGTTAATTTTTAATTTACTTGCTCCTTTTTTTCAATTTAAATTTTACTTTTGTTGCGTTTCTTATTTTTCGTTTTATTTGTATATCAGTTCATTGATTACTCTTAGTGTTTAATTTAATAATATTTTTTTTTAATTCAATTTAATTTTTTTATCGTATTACTTTTTACCTTTTTCATTTTGATGTTTGCTTCTTTAGTTATTTGAAATATAATTTTTTATTTTTTAGTTTTTATCACTTTTTGGTTTGTAGAAACTACTCCAGTTTTTCTCTATTTTTTATTATTTTTCCTCCTTTTATTTTTTAATTTACATATCGTCGGCGACACTGCAAAACCGCGTAACGCACAAATGCAAAATCGCGTAAGTGATATCTCAGTTTGGCTGTTTTTCCACTAATAAATGCATAAATATTGATGGCAGGGGCCTAAGAACATTTTTGACACAAATGTCACTTACGCGGTTTTGCAGTGTCTTCGACGATATTCTACTTTGTTTCGTTTCCTCTTTTCCGTTTTATTTTTATTACAGTTTATTACTTATTCCATTTACTTTGGTTTTAATGTTTACGTTTTTTATATATTTAAATATTATTTTTTTTAATTCTAAAGTTTTCGGTTTTTTCCCGATTTTTTTAAATTTGATTTTTTCTTACAATTTCAATTTTATTGTTTGAGTTAAATCTTTTACTTTTATTTTATGTTTGTTTTTTTTTTTGTAACTTTTTCAATTTTATTTTTTTTTAATTCAACTTTTTTCAAATTTTTATTTTACTTTTTATTTTTCGTTTTTTTTTTTTTAATTTGCTGCATTTTATTTTTCATTGAAATGTTTATGTATATATTCTTTTAAGTAACGCTATTTTTACTTTTTTTATTAATTTTTCATTCATTTTTAATTTCATTTAGGTAACCTGTGTAATTTTCACAGTATAATTATTAATTTTATTATTTACGTTTACTTTTTTTTTTTAACTTTTATTTTTTTTACACAAAAAATTATAGAGCCAGCTATTTTGGAACTTATTTCAGCAGAATCCACTATTTAATAAAATTAAATTGAATTACATTGTTTTTAATATTTTCGAATTTTATATTTTTAGTGCCAATTTTTTCACTGTCATCTCCAAGCAGCCAAAGTCGAGTTAGTATTGTGTTGTCTCTGCTTGGACGACTAATCTATTGACGAATCTTAAACATTTACTTTGACTGCTAAAATCTGTTGCCGCAGAAAAACTCCTTCGAAGCAATCACAGTTATGTGTAAACATATATATATTGAAACAGCCGACGATATATAACTTTCCTTTAGAAACTTAAAAGCGAATTTGGAAATTTTTTTTTACAAATAAATTGGACAATTTATAAATAATAAAGATGATTAAAAGTTCGAAACATTAGCCTAATAACTCGTATGCAAAGTGTTTAAGTTTAGTTGGCACGCTGCGTATGAGCAACTTTCGGCGGACGAAACTCTATTGGCCTCTATTGAGTCATTCGCATATGCTGCGAATATTTTTTTTTATTGGTAATTAAACATAATTTGGAGCATAAAAATTTTCGATAATCAATTTTAATAATGAATATTATATATATTTACAATTTTTTGTCATCTTATTGTGCTTATTTCCTAATGTATTGGCTTATTGGTAGTATTATTTTATGATTTTATTATCAGCTATTCTAGCAATTATTTGCTTATATTCTATATTAGCACATTCAATGGCTAGCAGTTTGTTTTGTATTTTTCCGCACATTTGTTAAATATCGCTTTTTACACACAAATTTCTTAAATATTTAAAATATAATTAACACATTTGTTTGTTAATTTATACACATTAAATCTCTAGTTTATCGCTAATATTTGTAGTAGCTTATGTGTACAAGCACTTTTTGATAAGTGTGTATGCATATTAGGGTGTCTCAAAAAATGTAGATTTATTTTTTCTGTTGTCAACCTAAAATATTGAAAAATTTTTATTCCTGCTCTTGAGTTCATTCATGGTCGCTAATACTCTAAAGTATTACAGGAAATGCCAAAATAAAGCTGTTGTTAAAAACGGAGTTCGAAACCAAAATTTTTAGACCTCTCCCAGAGTACTTGATGTTTTCTCTGTTTTAAACAATATCTAAAACAAAAAGTGTGTTTGAAATTTTTTTTTCTGTGTTAAATAAATTAATAAAGCTATTTTTATTAATATCAATTCAGTAGCCCAAAAAAACTTCAAATATTGCTAATGGGAATATACGCAATGGCGCAATCAAAAATTAAATACAAATAATTTTTATTCTATTTGTGTTTTTTTGTAAAAAAATCGTTATCAAGACCCCATTTTCATATATTCTTTTTAAACGAGGGAACATTAGGTTCCATAGATATAATTAAAATTTTAGTTTACAAATTCTATTGACGATTTCTTGTGATATTTTAGAGTATTCACGACGAAAAATAAGCTCTAGGCCAATCATAATATTTTTTTTAATATTTTAGCTTAAAAGCAAAATAAAGATATTTTATCATTTTTCGAGACACTCTAATGGCTATGTACATTATTACTGCTATTAATTCAATATATGTGTATAGCAAGTTTTCTAACATAATTTTGCGATTAGTAAAAAAAATCCAACACTTACCTACACACACACGCCTAGGAATATATACATGACTATTTACATTAAAAACTATCGCTAACACGCACTTTTAACTTATTTGATAAAATTAATTAGCTTATTTGCATTTATTTGTTGTTAGTTTGTATGTATGTATTCTATATGTATTTATATATGCATGATCAACTCCGTACTCAACTCGTATTTACAAATTAACTTAAATTTCAAACACTAAAATTCACTTACACAAAAACAAATCTTTGCATATCAAATTATGAAGAAAAACATACAAAATATTTTTTTTTGTTTGTGGCTTTATATAAATAGTCGCTCTTGTTTTCTAAGCGCCGCAATTATAACGACAGCTGTCAAAAAGAAGTAAAAGTGTCCCAAAAAATATACAAAAAAAAAAGAAAAATAAAAAAAATGCAAATCAAAACAAAATCTGGGCACACAAACCAACACTCAAATAGCTCTCAAAGTGTTGTGTGTATATTTATGCACACTTTTGCCTTGTACACATTGTCTTCTATTTTATTTTTTGTTTTCATTCGTTGCTTTAAGTATGTTTGTATATTTGTGACTTGGTTACTAAACACCCTCAAATCGAGGGCGTTTTCCGTGACGTTTACGCAACCAAATGCGGCCGCCACAAAAAGTGACACACATAATTTCTCGCCTGTCGGACATTTGTCGTCGTCGACGCCGCCTCAAGGCAAAGATGAGGGTGGATAATTTATGTTAGTTTTTGTAAGTTTAATATAGCCAGTATGCAGAGCTTGACGAAAAAACTACGAACTTTTAGTTAAATAAGCAAGCAAGCTAGCTAGCCTGAAACACTTTTGAAGTGGAAATGGTAATTTATTTATTTATTATTAAGAAGACAAAATAAAATGTCGTTCTATTGGGAGGTACCGTGCAATTCGGTGGTTGATCTATGGATATAACTCAGCTCTCACTATCAAGCTCCTGCCTACTTTCGCGTTAGGTGGAAGAGTTAGCTCCAAACAACTTTTAGATAAAAGATAAGCACGCAGATTAGCAGATCCCTATCCGTTGAAAAAAAGAGCTCATTTATTTAATCTGTAAAAAGTTACCGAATAAATAATTAACAGAAAGTAGCTTCGAAAGAAAAAGTTGCTGTCCTAAACAAAGAGTAGAAAAATTAATTGAATGAAAAGTATTCCATATCCCAACGATTATAAAGTAATTGTTTGTTCTTTCGCCAAGCGATTTGTTTGTCCTGCTGTGTATCACCTTTTTCACTCAATAAATGCCCAGTTTCCACTCTTTAAGTTTGAAAATTATTGAGCAAATTTCGGCTTAAAGGAAGATTAAATCAGGAGAACCCAATTTAATAATTTATTAGCTAGAAGCAACTTAGTTGATAAATTCCTAGCTACAACCCAGTTAATTAATAACCAGTTACAACTTAGCTTATAATGGTCCAGCTACAAGCTAGTTTGTAAATAACTAGTTTTAAGTGAGTTGCATGCCTCATATGTTTAGGAGTAATGAAGTATTTTTTCGTCAAAAAATTTGCAATACTTCTCCCTATCACCATTTTCCTTTTATGTACTGTTACAACAAGAACACAAAAAAATTGCTTTTCGTAAGGAAAGCTCAACTTCCGAGTCGTTAAAATTAAAAATTACTTAAAAAATTTCATTTGCAGGAAATATTTATGAGGATGATCAAATTGTGTTCACTGATAGACTAGTAACAAAGCTAGTTATTAAGGAGTGTCCACAGGTTTAGTTTATGAATAGCTAGCTACAAGTTAAGCTATAAATAACTAGTTTGTATCTAGTTGAATAGAAACTTCAAATGCCAAGCGCATAAAATCAGTAAAAAGGGGAAAGCCTTGCCACTACTTACTGAAAAAATAATGAGCTTGTAGCTATTCCATTGGAAATTGATTGATATCCTTACAAAGCAAAACATTTAAAAATTTTTTTGCTTTTAAGAAGTCGATTGCTCTTCTGTTTTTTGAAGTTTAATGACTTATAAAAACCAGTTCTTAAAATTTTTAAAACGCTTATTGTAAACCTTTAGTTCTCTAGATACAATACAATGACATGGACCTGATCTCTTCATTGTAGATATTTAAGAAAAATTAATTTTGAGCCAATATAATCCAAAGCAGCAGTTTTTAGAATTTGTATCTGTATGTCTATATGTTTGAACGGGCATCACTAAAAACTGCTTAGTGGAATTAAATACAACTTTCACCGTTGCAGTAGCCGGCGACTGAGTTAACATCTAAGAAATCCCTAATTTCGATAGCTCTGTCAGTTTCGAAATTAACGACCAATATCTGGACCAGGGTGGCCCAAAATGCGTTAGTACAGTATGAATTTCAAACGAAACGTTCTAATGAGTGCTGCGATTAGCGGTGTGACTAGGTTCCTAATCCCAACTGGTTTCTGGAATATAATGACTAAAATCGAAATCAGTCTATTATAAGTTCTGAGACGCAGCAAAGTGTTGCCCGGGTTTCTAATAATTAATACAATTAGAAACGATAAACTAGTCCAGCCGGGAGCAAAGTAAGATATCGATGCCTCAATCTTTAGAAGTTAGAGTCCGCTTAGGCTATAAAACTATTAAGTTTCAATCGGATTTCGGTTTGGTTCGATGTGATGAAATAAGTCGATTTTTTGGTGCAGTGGAACTTTTGGTGGCTAGATTTCATTTCCTTGAACTACGTCATTGTACTCGCGTTGCCAGAAAGGTCCATAAATCTCTGGCAGGAGGTTTATCTTGAATATGGACAGAGCGGCAAGTTGCAAAAACTACAAAATCGCTTTACCAAGCTTTCAACCCAAGAGAAATATTTTTTATCAAATAATTAAACAAAAATTTCATTCGCAAAGTGTACCCAGTGCAGCTCACCTTTCGCTGTATCACCAAAAATATTCTTATCATTCTAATACTCTCCATTTGTAGACAAAACATTTCGCATTCCAGCTTACTTAATTTGTTATCTGCATTCTTACTTTCACATTTCTTTTGCTGTCTGCAGCAGTGCATGAAAATTTTACTTCACCGCACACGTTCTGTATTGCGAGTGTTTCGTGTGCAAATATCAGCGCCAGCACAACACACATCACTTGCATTTCGCTTGGCACCGCACCGCACCTATGCCTTTGGCGAAACGAAAATAGCGCCCAAGAAGAGTTGGAGCACTTCTGGGTTTTTCACATACATGCACACGTACATACACACACAGTGACAGGGCACTACATTTGTATCTTCATTCACATTTGCAATTTTTAGTTGGTTTCTCACATTCAAGACATATTTCATGGCACACCAGTACATCATGTCATGTACGTAATCAACAATGAGCTTTTGTGTAATATGTACTGAGTGGTTATGTGCTTGTTCTTCTCTCAAATAGCTACATTTGTATGTACAAGTATATTCACATTGTTATGGTGGCCACAAATTTTCTAGGATTTTTACATTGCCTTTACTCTTATCATATTTTTATATTTAGCTTGCTGTCCACATTTGTAATTTTTATTGTTGTATTTGTTGTCGTTTTTGTTGCCGCTTGCGGCTTAGTAATGTAACAGCGGCTGTGGAGATCACGCTAGTCCTGACGAGTGCCCGAATATGTGTCGAGTTTGTTTTTCTAGCGCAATAATGTTGGCTGTATTGGGTCAAGAAATGAGTTGAAGGGCTAAACGAAAAGGGTTGCATACCTGTAGGCGCTTTGCAGTTTGCTAGTTATATCATATTTTTGATTTTTAAGCTTTGCATCGTGTTATGAATCTTCGAAACGCAAAACCTATAAATAACGTTGAGGCCGGGGGACGATTTGAAGATGTTTAAAAAAGAAATACGCCGAGCTAACATTTTAACTTAGGACTTTCTAGAGGTAGTTAGCTATTTCTCTATTCTTTCTATGTCAACATCGATGCTTTCTAACTATCTATTGTATCGCTTTATTTTCGAAGCACTGCGGCTTCAAACTTTTCTTCAGATTATCGATCATTGTAGTGTTTTCTAGGTTAAGGTTTTAGCAATTATGGAAGCTGCGGTTTATATGAGAAAGCACACTTTTTATTTTTGTTTTATCTCAAAAAATCCCGCAACATATATAGCCCTAGAAGGGTTGAACTTTCCAAATTTATAATAACCGAGTATTACCTTATATGAGAGGCACGCCGAATGCCTAGGTATACACCATCGTCAATGATGTAGCAGCAGTAAGGAAGGATAACCTAAGCCTAGTCCCGAAGTATGAAGTCAAGGACTTGGTGGCCTTCATGGAGTCTTAAAGTGGTAGGAAGAGGAGGAGTAACGGTGCCTTTTTAAGGTATCATAACGCACCTTCAATATACCGATAGTTTCCATCAATATTATCTATATACATCGACAGACAATACTATCGATTATATTTACGCCCCCAACTATTTCATTTCTACATTTTTAAAGACTCAAAAATTCCTTTAAAATGCGAGAAATTAAAACAACTAATTTCATATCAGTCTTGGGCATTATTCATAAAATTGTTATTTTTAAAGATATTTTTTTGGAAACTATTATTATTCTTTATAATTTTTCGAGCAAAAAAAGGTAGTGATTTGTCACTCAAACAAATGAATTGTAAAAAGCATTAAGAAATATTAAATTCATTGTTAATAAAATGACTATACCAACATAAAGACTGTTATCAGCGAACAATAGCCATAGCTAAGTCTACTCGAAGTACCCCTGAAGCGATGCAAAATCTAAATTAACTCCTGCCGCCAATAGAAACGAAAGAAATTCCTTTCAACTTTTCAAATAGCCTACCACTGCTTAACTTATAACTTCAATACCTTAATCGGGATTTACTTAAGTTCTCTACCTATTGTTGAAACCCCAAGTAGTAAGAGTAGAATATATGAATTCCGAGAAATAACAAGCTAACCGTGTCGACTGCTTTTTATCTTAAGCAATTCATAAGTCTTCTAATATCTCAAGTACAATTCAACTAAGATACAGTGTGCTGTCTGTCTGTTGTCGGTGTGTATATGTATCTACGTATGTAGAAGTCACTTGAAGACTGTAACATTATTAGAGTGAAAAAAAAAGGAAAAAGAAACATGTCAAAACCACAGCAACAAGAGGCAACATAGTGAGTGGGTAAATGTATTAAGCAACCCAGTAAACCAAAATAGAATTGTTCTGTATAACTAAAAGAAAAGCAGTTTTTTACATCCAAAAGACATGCAGGTAATATATTAGGCTATCAAATCCGTCAAAAAATAGGAAATGGATTTCGTTTTGCGTCCAAAATCACTTTACTCAAGATTAATTTATGTAACTGAACATGACTCAAATATGACTCTAAAAAGGCTCATATGTGACTCTGAAAAACTGGTATATGAACGCAAAAATACTTTAGTTAACCCACAGAATTTGAATCATAGAATGCCTCAATGACATTATAAAAACTATTCTAACTTAAATTTGGGCATTAGAGCGGCTACCCGTGAACCAAACGCGGCTGTTTGTAGGACTGTGGGTTTTCCTCTGGCTATCTACATTATACTTCTGGCCTTGTGGGCTTTGGCTCAGTTAAGTAAATACTGAGTGGACACCACCTTTTTCAGGTCCTTCTGGACAGAGTTCGACGCAAGGCTCTCATCGGAGCTAGTAGGGTTCACTAAGGACTCTCTCCCCAAGGTGATTGAAGTATTGACGGGGCACTGTCCGATAGAAGTTCATGCGGTGTAGTTGAAAAATTTGAATAATCCCAGGTGTACGAGCTGCGTGGAGGATGACGAGGAACATGTTTTGGAATCCCAATCGTGAAAGAAAAAACCCTAGAAGAGGGTGGTATGTTCAAAACAGCTTTCGGTCAGTTTTTCCACCCGTTGGAGGTGGTTGATATATAAGCCCACCTTTATATAAAGGAACCATAAAGCAGCATACAATATTTCATTAAACAAATATGTCTCTCTTACTGGATTTAAGACTTAGCAACCTCATTTCGGGCGCCGAAACAAGGTGATTTTTCTCTGATAAACGACTACCAATAGCTGTTAGCGACGTCCAAGAGAATCCGTTTGGCTAACTAGCTTGCATGATCCATATAAATATACGACTACTCGTGCATATAAAATAGTAAGTTAGAGCTTTCCATCATCATAAGCATCATAAAGATCACCATGCTCATTATCAACACAATTATATTCATGTCAACCAGTTTGTTAGAGCAACTGTGAAGTATGCTTACAAATAGCCAACATCAAATATGTATACAATTATATTGCACTATGCACATTTGTATGTAAATAAGCAAAATGTTGCCACAACGAGGTTTTGAACCACAGAAATATGTCCATGCTGTCGCCGGTTCACCTCATTACTAGCATACAAATGGCAGTAAAGTTGACCAGCCAACTAAACAAACGAAAGGACATAGTCAAGTGTGCGCAAGCAATTGTGTGTGTGCGTGTGTGTGTGTGTGGTTGTATGCGTGTAGAAGTGTGTGTCCTTGTATGCTGTGTTGTTACATCCAATCAGTTGACGGACTTCAGCTTTAACTAGTTTTAGTTTCAGTTTCAGTTTCATAGTTATTCAATTTAATCTAATTTATGCCAGCAATTTTTATATGTAATACATACATATTTACACATATATTTATATACATACACATGCACACATCCATATGACAATTGTGTTAATGCTAAACACATGGCTTTTTAATTAAATTAAATGTGGCAAAATTTAGTGGCAAAGTACTATGTTTGTGGCGTTGCCAACTATTTTGAATGAATTATTTGCTGTTGACTGTGTGTGGTGGTACATCATTCGCCAAACACACACACACACACAAACAAACATAGAAATTACCCTGCAAAAAATGCGATTAGTCTAGGATGCATCCGGGATGAGTTGCAAAGGAGGATGCGAATAATACCAGTTCTGAGCACTTTGTATGGGTTGAACTGTTCACATTTGTTTGAGTATGTGCTATGGAGAGACCAATTGTACCCATTTATATACGCACGGGTACGAAAGGACTAATCCACTTTCTATCCAAACGGGTACTTTTCACTCTTATAAGTATGTTACAAAAACTAAAATTGACTTTCACGCCTGTTAGTAGGCTTCACAAATAAAAATTTACTCAAGTATTTTCAATTATAGCCATCTACAGACTAAAGAGATTAATCGCGGACCGCTCTCTTTAGAGATTAGTTACCCGATTTTTTGCAGGGTAACGAGTGCTTAGTATCTAATATTGCAGATATGTGTATGCACGTCATTGTTCATATAATTATTTGCAATTGTATTCGAATTAATTAAAAACTATGGATTTATCGAAATTTTAGCTTTGCCGCTTTGGCTTATTTGCTAATTGGGAAATTGTTATTTAACTAACAATTTAACAGACAAATGTTGTAATTTGAAAAGTTAATTACATTAAAAATTTCAGTGTTCACTTTAAAGGTGTGGTGGTTGTGCTCAGGGTTGAACTTAAATATGAAAATTTTTGTGATTAAAAAAGCAGAAAATTGCAATTTAAATTCATGACGCTCTCGCAAAGTAGTTGTTGTTTTTGTTTTGGAGCAGAGCTTTGTTACAAGCCAAGAACAATCAGTAAGAATTTTCAAGCGAGTAAACTTTTAAATAACTACCTCCAAGGGTTTTTTTAGCAAACCGATAAAAACGATAAATATTAACAAAACTGAAGTATGATCGGCATGGAAATAACAGAAAAAGTATCTTTTCACACTAGCTATGGTTTAAAAATATTATAAGAATTTGAAAAATTTACACAAAACCATGCTAATAACATAGAATCGGTAGCAAATCGATAACACAAAATCTTTAAGGAAAAGAAAATTAATTAAAACATCCTGAATGAAATTAAGACATCGAACAAAACACTAAAAGAAATAAAGAATAACCGTCTCAAACTAGATTGGTAAAACTTCATAAGAGTTTATAAAAATATATATACCAAACTTTATTGTTAAAATAAAATCGAATAAGTAAGAAAAACAACAACAAACATTTTATCAAAAAAATGTTAAAACTTTTATACGAATTAGAATAAATTTAGAAATGAAAATAATCGATAACACAAAAGACAAATTAACTAACTGGGATTCATAGACCTTCATACCAATGAACAAAAATATTTATTATTTAAATGAAGTCGTTAATTATAAAAAAAAATAGATCGGTAAATGATACAAATAATTAAATGCAGTCAATAAATTTGAAAAAAAAAAATTTTTATTTAAAATTAAATAATCGATAAAAATGTATTCAATTAAACTTTTAATACAAATCTTCGAAAATTAGAAAATACCGATTACTATTTATGTAACTAAAAATATAGCTAATCAATTACTCAAACTAATCATATTTAACTGAAATAGAAATCGATACAAATTCATATGAAAATCCAAAGTAATCGATAACACTTTAAAAATTTTATAAAATGATTTAGAGGCGAAAGATTTTGAAAGATTGATTTGCACCTTACCCAAATCAAACCACTTAAAAATCGATAAAAATATATTCAATTAAACTTTTAATAAAAATCTTCGAAAATTAGAAAATACCGATTACTATTTATTTAACTAAAAATATAGCTAATCAATTACTCAAACTAATCATATTTAACTGAAATAGAAATCTAAGCAAATTCATATGAAAATCCAAAGTAATCGATATCAAACAACTTAAAAATCGATAAAAATTATAAAGTGTTTTGTTGTGGTTATTGTAGTGATGAATAAGCCCAAAAGCAGTCGATAACAGTTTATTTTATTAAAAAATATATTAAATATAACAACGAAAGGGGTCAAATAGAGTATAATCGATTACAACTGATACCAATAGCTGAATGTCAATAAATACTTACCACCGCTATGGGAGGGAAACTCGTGGCGTAGCAGAAAAATATCTGATCGTGGCGGGAAAGAAAAATATAAGTCTTTAAATGTTCTCAGGAAAATAAAAATGCCAAATAATTACTTCAAAACAAGTTGAAACCAGTTGTCGAAAAAAAATATATATATGAAATATATAATAAAGTTTAATATATCAAAATCCTAAAAAACACAAACGACAAGTAATTTATAATAAAGTTACTTCAAATTTTCAATTTCTTAAAAACTTTCGTTTTGCTATTTTTTAAATAAGTCGCTAAAAACTTCAAGAAAAATACCTTCTGTTGTGCTAATGTACCACATGGGATTTGAAAAAAATTAAACCAAAAAAGTTATGAAAAATATTCACGCTCCAGTCTTCATTCATTCATTTAGACATTACGCTAAAAACTTACTTTTAGAGTACTAATTAGTTAATTATTTGTATGTAAGTACCTATTTGTAGCAAATACTTTGCATTTCTCTTTCCTTTTCTTGCGCTACTAACATTTGAGACTGTGTGCAGCTGGGCACTCTTAACACTTAAATGGCTCATTTGACTTTAGCACAGCTCACACGCGTATCACATCACCAGGTGTGGATTTGGGTTTCGTTGGCAATTCGCACATGCTACCCGTTAGTGAATCGCGTTCAGCCTCATCACTGTCCAAACTAGCGCTCAGCATGTTCACATCTCCCGCAGCGTTCACTGAACTTGACGCCATTCCTGCTGTGCCGCCAATTCCATCATCCAACATAGCTGCCGCCGCGCCCATTGCTTCATATGCCGCGACTGCATCGTCACTAGCCGTTTCAGTCAACAACAGACCGAGCGGTCACCGTAACGATTCTCGTCACATAAACATATCACCGCCACCACCCATCATACCGCCCACTTTGCGCGGCGTCGTCGGCACGCCGTGTGGGCAATGTGTCGCTGTGCTCGCATTCGATGTGGTCACACCAGTTGTTGGCGTCGCATTCATAGCTTTCGACTCATCCTCGAAGGTAACCATCTTTTCACGCGGTTTCATTACAATTTGCATTGGCTGCGATGTTGGCGGTGGTGGTTGCCCTGTGCAAATAAGTGTTTGTGTTGGTCCGAGTTGTAGGCCATGCGGTAGTACGCCGCCCATGCTCATGCCACCACCATTGTGTTGTATGGTGGGTGAGTAGCGTCGTGGTGGCGGTAGCGCTAAATCGCCAACGCCCGATAAATTGAATTCGCTTATGCTGCGCGGCACAAAGTATTCCATATGGTGCTCGGGTATGCCGGTGGAGCGTCGTATGGGCGTGTTACGCTGAAATGCCGAGCCCACCAAGCCAGCCGAACGACGCGGCAGTGAACTGTATTGCGTAAGCGTATGCGCTGGTCCGAAAAACATGGTTTGATGATGTCCAAGTGTATTGCCGCCAAAGGCGCCCATTGGTGGCGGCACGCTTGAGTTGCTATTCATAACGCCGCCGCCTGCACCACCTAGAGCAAGTAGCTCTACAGGCGGGCGTTGTCAGGATGATTTCGGTGTTACCGCCACAGAGACGAGCGCAACATCTTCGCTTTGTGGTATGACGTGATCTTGCACGCTAAACTTGCGCAACCACATCACAATCTCTGTCTGTATGAGGCTGAAACACATGGCCACCACTGCCATGCCAACGAGTATATAAGCGGAGGCAAGATATAGCGTGAGATTGCCGGTGGGCGCTAACTCGCCAAAGCCGATGGTACCCAGCGAAGTGAAACAGAAGTAAAGTGACTCCAGTACGCTCCAGTTTTGTAGTTTGTGAAAAAGCATGGCACCCGATGTTACATAGCACACCAGCACCATAACGCAAATGGAGATGGGCACGCTTGGACTGTGCGCATACGAATGACCGCTTAAAGCCATGCCGCCACTGTGATAAGCGTTCTTTGTAAGACCATAGTGATGCGCTGCGTTGGGGTGTAATTTGCCGCTACCGACGCTATGTTGATAATGTTTGCTCGCGCTCTTCCCGCTTTCGTTGGGTGGCACTTTACCATTGCCGTTGTTAGATCCAACGCTCCCGCTAATGCCACCCGAGCTGTTGCCGCCACCATTTCCACTGCCATTGCTGACAGCACTTTTGGAGCGCGCTTTCCGAAAGAGGCAGCGCATGCCAGCGGAGAGACCCTCGCCCATGGCGGATAGATAGAGAAGCACGATTGGTATACCGAAGAGTGCGTAGATGAGTGCAGCTACGCGTCCCCATTGTGTGCGCGGTGAGATGCCACCGTAACCTGAAATGGCAGGGAAAAAGGAAAAGTGGATTAGTTTGGGGGGTAGTCTTATATAGTATCTCTAAATATAATAAAATTGCAACAAGTCGATGTCTGTACAACGCAGATATTCAAGAAAAATTTAAGGGAGGAACCATTACTGATCCAAAGCAACAGTTTTTAGAATTTTTGTCTGCCTATCTGTATGTTTGAACGCGGATCACTCAATCACCGCTAAATATAAATCAAGTCAACTACCAGCATTGCATTACTAGGTATCTAACCTTAAGTTTAAGATATACCTGATTTCAAAAACTCGACCAGATTCGGAGTTATCGACCATTGTGTTGGCCAGGGTGAGCTCAAATGTGTTAGGACAATATGGGTATCAAACGAAAGGAGCAAATGAGTGCTGCAATAAGCGATGTGATCAAGTTCAAGATCTCAAATGGTTTCGAAGATATAATCATAGAAACCGGAGGTCGGGTTTTTAAGCTAGAAGTACTACACTTATGCTACAAACTCAAGGTACAGCCTGAGCAAACTCAAAAATTGCTTTGTTACAAGACACAGGTGTAGGAAGGAAACTGAGAAAAGATGGAGCAATAGATTTTGAAAGCTTCTTCTACTGTTAAATAATTTTAACAAACCCCATAAATGTCATTCAAATCACGCAAACGGCTCATTGGCTACGTATTTGTGCCGTACTAGTGGTCGCACACGATCAACCATTACTATTATATAGCCACATACGAGTATGTACTATGAAGCCTTTCACCGCCAGAGGCTCATTTCCGTTCGCGAATGTGCCACTTAAGAATTTAAAATTAACTTCTGAATACGAAGCTTTGTAGTTTATTAAATTCTAGTTTCACAAACTGTAAGTCTAAAAACTCTTAAAAATGTCGTTGATTTGTGACAATTTTATTTCTACAAGGTGTTTGCTATTTTATTTAATACAAATTGACAATCCCATTGGCAGAATAGTCTACCTACTCAGAAAGTTCTTCGAAATTCTGTCCTGATATTTGTAGATCTGTGTTTTAAAATTTTCAAATGTTTTTAAACTTTAGCACAATCTAAGAAACACTTATTAGTGTAGAGTAAGTACCATCTTTATTTATACATGAAATTAACAAAGAAATATTACCTACAGACTTTAAGTAATATCTGAGAAAAATCAACTGCATAATTTTCACTGTGTGCCACTGTATATACAAGGTGGCGCAAAAGTAAGCTTCCGATGTTCAGCATATCGGTTGTGGCACGTGCAGTGTGTGCTGTTGCACCGTCTTGTTGGAACCACATGTTTTCCAATCCCAATTCATCAAGTTGCGGCAAAAAGAACTCGTTGATCATTGCTCTGTAGCGCTCACCATTCACAGTAACCGTTTGGCCCCGACCGATTATTGGCCAAATAAATAGTCAGCAATATTCCGCCTTCTGGAGCAGTGTAGCTTAACATTGTTTATTAACGTGTATTTCGCATGTGTTTACTACACAAATGTCAACACAGAACTGACTTTAGGGGCCAATCGCAAAATTTATAGCATTTTCTGATAGGAGGATTACTTTTGCGCCACCCTGTACATGCCAGCTATCCAGTGTACGAGTATGCTCATGCAATATAAATTTTGGTCAGCAGGGTATATTTTGTTGGTATTTAACTTCAGTCAACTGTTACAAAGTTGAAGCAATGCCGCGGGGTAAACCTTTTGGCACTTAGTGTTAAGCTTTGTGCTACTATATTGTATGTTTGTATATATGTGTGTGAAGGTAGAACTTTGCTGACGCCTAAGCGCATCTCTCGGCTACAAACAAGCAAACGAACTTGAATGACACTGCACATTTGTGGCAAACGCACGTATTACTACACTCTTTGAGGTTATGACCACACGTTCCACTACATCCGTATCCTTCATTAGCTTTGAGTATATGCTAATACTTAATTATACATATAAACATGCGTGAGCAGTTAAATTTGGCTAGTCTATACTTAGGTATGCATGTGTGTGCGTTTGAGTATGAAATTTCGTCGAACAACTTGGCTTGCACGTACGCGGCAAAACGGATGTCTGCTCTAATGTCGAGCGCTTCCTTTTGAATATGAGCGCATATGCCAAGAGGCTCTTACTAATAAAGTAGTAACCCTAAGTAACCTAAAGATTCTTTTAACTGCTTAAATGGAAAGTCTATGCATAAAATATGCTTTAAACATAGTTCTTCAATAATGCAGGAACGGGATACAGCTCTAAATAATGTAAAGTTGTCCTAAGAGTTATACGTTTTTATCATCTTTTCTGACATATAATTTTTTGACTATTTTATTGCCGCAAAGTTTTCAGCACTTTTTTTTATGAAAGTAAGAAAAAATCGGAACACAAAATATTAGTTTTAGAAGCTTTTCTATTTTTGTAAAATTTTTAATGAATATTTTGTATACCAATTGTTGTTTTCACGACCTGTACATTTGTAACAGATTTACGTAATTCACAAAAGATTATAAATTTTTCAAATAGAAGCAAGTTTTTTAAGGCTTGGAGTTGCGTCGCAAAAACTACCAAAAACTACAAAAATCGCTTAATATTTGCTGTCACACTTCAATGCAAAGCAACCAACAATTATTATATTATTCGGTAGTACCAGTTTATATATATGGGTTTGTCGCAAAATTTGTGGGGTTATATATTTTCATGAAGTTGACCAAAATTTACTATGACAGCTTCCAAAGGTTTTATTTTTATGCAACTTTCAAAAACTCACATATTGTATAACTATATGAAAGTTTTAAAGGTTTTCGAGTTGTCCCAAAATTTGTGGGACTAATATGTAACACAAAATCTGTAAAAAAAAACTACAAAATCGCTTTATGTTTGCTTTAGCCTGCCACACTTCATCACAGTTTAATTAATAAGACCATTCGTTAAAACATATATCATCCAAGAATAATAGTTTTGTATGTTGTCCCAAAAGTTTAATTTCTATACATTTTCTTGAAATTTTCAAACGTTTCCTAGTGTTCCTAAAATCTTACTTGATACAAAACTGTAATGCAAATGATAAAGAAAATTAAATGCCGGAAAACAAGTGTCCCAAAAAATACTTGTCAAGAGTTTTTTCACATTTAGCGTTGGCTAATTTTTAATAAAATTGTGTTGCCAAAAGTAGCAAAAAAAAAAAACAAACAACGCAAAACTGTAACAGAGTTTTTTCTAATAAAAAAATAAAACCAAAATTTTATGTGGAAAAGTGCATGTCCAGAAAATTCTTCAGGAAACCTTGTGTGATAAATTTCGTTTAGCAGAAAGTGTTGAGCAAAAGTGCTGGTTTCAAAGTGTACTCATAAATAAGTTTTATCCCCTAAAGTTCCTTGAGTGTGAAAATGATATATGAAAGTATTTTGATCCCAAAATAAATGTGCGGCCTGATAGCTAATAAAACCTTTATCACAAAGAAGCTCAGAGAGTAAAGTCAGAAAAAGCTAAATACTTTGATGTGACAAGAACGAAACGCAATACTGAAGATGACAGAATTACGACACCAGTTTCCTACAAAACTTAATTTGATAAAAGATGACGGAAAATTGTTCCAGTAGACTTTCCACACTGTCGGAAAATCTACCAAACAGAAAGAATTTTTATCGATTTTTTTTCATAAGCATTTCGCAAATCTTTTCAATAAATAAATCCAGAATAATGTGTCCGACATATAAATCCCAAATTGTGCATGCGTCCCATAATTTTCTATGCAGAGTTTATGGAGAAAAGGTTCTGCTTCCTTAAAACCATTCTTCAAAATTGCTTTTTTGTACCAACAATTTTTGTTGATTTTACGGCCTGATCATTTTCAAGTATTCATGCAACGAACTCAAGGCCAAGATTCCTAAAAACTCCAAAAGTGAAAAATTATTATTCTTGACCTTGAGCTCGTTTCATGAATACTTCATTCTTCAAAATGATTAAAAAATAAAAAAAACTTCGCTGGGACAAAAACCTCCTATTCAACAAAATCTAACAAAAATAATAAATATTGATGTCGTTATTCCCCACTGGGTCACTTGCATAGAATATGAGCAAAATCTTAGCTTAATGTTCATGTCAATAAAAACTGCTCCCAAATGAATTGTCGCCTGTTTAGTTAGTCAGTTGAAATGGTCATTTGGAGTAAACAAAAACCGTCAGTGTTCAAAGTACACAACACATGACACGCCAAATCATGGCGCACACCAACCTCCATACTCACACACATACAAACACATGCAAACCTACCGTACTATATACGAACTCACATCAAATATTTATGCGCACATTTAACCATCTGCTCACAAATAAACTAGACTTTTATACGCTTTTTATCACTTTTTGTTGCCATTTGTTGCTACAAATAAAAAAATATTTGGTTTTTGTTTTGCATTTTCTGTTTGTTGATTATTTGTCTTTGTGGTTATTGTAGCTCGAATTGCTCTGTGCCTGTAATGTTTGCTTTTATAGTACTTCCAATTTACCAATTTATTTGGCTAACAATTTGAGAATTACAAAAAGAAATATGCACAAATGTATGGAAAAAACAAAGAAAAAAATCTAAAAAAAAATTCTACAAAGAGTAAGTAAAAACTAAATTAGAGAAAAAGTTAAATTCGTTTAAACAAAGCTGCACACAACAAAAACTTTAACGAGACACTCAGCAATCCACTCATTCATTCATTACAACTGGTGGTGCTTCAACGAGTAACTCAATAGAAGCTTATATATATTTGTGCGTACAAACGTATATTCACAGTCATACATGCAGCTTCTCACTACGACAAAAACCAATAACAGCCTTAGTCAAGTTTGGCCAAAATTTAGTTATTAACTGCATTTTTCTTTTCGTATTACCACAAATATTTTGAAGAGCTTGACTAAACAGTTTTGAGGGTTTTCTCGGACTAAAAAGTCTGGTTTGGTTGCTTGAATTTGTAACATCAACCAAGCTTAATTGGTTGGAAAAACTTATTACTCAACTTTTTTTTATGTATCAAAAAATTATTATTTTTTAAGGTATAAAATGAGCTTAGCCATTAGGAATTTTTTTCTATTAAAATTATTCTTGTTTGTTCTTTTTTTTAATTTTTATTTAGTAAGTTTGATAAGCTCAAGATCAGGTTTAAAAAATTTTTTTTTTCTATTTATTTTTTAATAAATGAGCTCCAGGGCAAGCAAACATTTTTTTTTTGATGAAAATTATTATTTTGTTTTTTTAATTATTATCTTTTTATTTTGTAGGTTTGACGAACTCAAGAGCAGCTGATAATAATTATATTTTAATTTTTTTTATTTTAAAGGAAGAACTATAAAAACAACCAATGTATACAAGCTACAGTTTTATTAGTAATTAGTATTTAAATTTTAAAGTATTCATGATTTTAAATTATATTTAAAAAAATTTTTTTTTTTGCTACCAGATTTCATATAAAATCAAAAAATCATTTTCCGCTTGAAAGTCGTTCAGTTTAATTTTAAAAATTCAAAAAAACTACTTTTGCTATTATTACTGTTGGCACAGATATGTTGCCGTAACTGCCCCACATTCTCATATACACACATCAGACTTCTTATACATATCACATATCATTTAGTTGTTGACGCTTTGGTTCAATTCTGGCCATTTGTATGTATGTTTTGTGTTTTTGTTGTAACTACTACTTTGCCACTTTTAATGTGGAAACTTTTATAATTGAGTAAAAAAAGTGTGGGTCCAAAAGTTAAACAAAGATGCGGCTATACACTCACACATTGAGTACAAATATAACATATTTTTGGGATTACACCTACACTCAACTGTTATGGCAATAAGAGACTCGTGTGAGCATTTTGCTACACCGTCGCATATGTTTGGATAATATTCTAGAAAACCCCAGTCAACAGTTTAACAAGTCGTTTGGAGTTCTATTTGGTCAGTTAGAGGGTTATTATTAGAGTTATATAAAACTCACTTCTTAAGCTTCTCCTATATTTAATCTAAAAAATATCATCATGTCCCAAAATGATGGCTCTACATATTTGTCCTAAAAACTCCAACTGGTTTTTTATATAGACATTACTAGCCGCTGTTAATAGTAGCTTTTATAAAAATACGATTAAAATTTTTCAATCTTTTTTCTGTCCCAAAGTATAGTATTAATTTTACTCCTTCCAAAATTTTCTATTTCTACTTTTATATGGAAATGAATATGCACAAGCAGCAACTACTTAGTCCTAATACTTTTAAAATTTTTTCTGTAAACAAACCTAGCATTAATATTAATTGTCCCAAAATACTTCCTAAAACTTTTTTCTAGAGATGTAAGACTTATTTCGGTTGTCCCGAAAAGTTCGTTCAAATATAGAACTTTTGCAAATAGAGCTTTGAGGTCCTCTTTATATTTGCTTAACGCCATGGAAAGAATTAATTAGACATTAATTTTATAATAATTACAATTTCAACAAAGAATAGAAAATAAACAAGAGCTTCCTATTTCTGTCACAAGAATAATGAGTTTTAAATCAAATTTTGTTTGTCCCAAACATTGCGTTAAACTAATTTGTAAGTTCTTTTTCGGGCTTATAGATCGCTTTTAAGAAGTATTTTTAGTTTAACGCTAAGGAAAGAATTAATTTACACATTATTTTGGGACAATACAAACACTATACTCCCAGACTTTCACACAGAAACAGCAAAATCAAACATTTCTCACATAATATCCTTCCTCAGGGTTGGTCAAAAATGTCTAAGTCTAAGAATTTTGATCAACAAAAATACGTCCAGGTTTTAAGACAAAAAGATTTTTTAACTAAAAAATTTCAAATAATTAAATAAATAATTATTATAAAATTAATAATTATTGTTATATAAGCTTTTTTTAAAATAAAAATTAAATTTTTTTGGGACAATTTATTTAAAAAAATAAAAATAGCTTTTGCAGCCAAGCATTGTCTAACTAATTGTTAGTAGGCAGCTTACCCTTTTGGGTATTTGGCTTTCAGCCAGCAGCAGAATATTTGGGGCATACATTTTTTCATGAAATTCGCCGAAATTACATAACACCTTTGAAAACAGAAAAAAAAATATGGACGTTGGACAATAAATTTTGGTGGTTTCCATATTTTATTCCATATCAAGTTTGGAAAAATGTGTGTTAATTGTTTTTTTTTGGGACTGTTTTTGTATTTGGGTTTCATGAGTGCGTTTGATAGGAAGTCGCACTTTTAACAGTGAACTTTTTGAGATAAATTTTTTGGGACAATTATTTTGGTGCACATATTTTATAACAAAATTCTTTAATATTTGCTTCTCTTTTTTTTTGCAATATATTAAGAAAAACACATACGCGTTTTTCCTTTCCCTCTCGTACATTTTGTACTGCTGGGTTGCTTTGTAACAAAATCTGATGTTAAACTTAAACTTTTCCGCACAGTTCATATCAATGTACATATTTTAACAAAAATGTTACACCATTTGAGTGTAAGTGACAGCATTCATATGTATGTACAATAAGCAGACAAAGTAAGGGGAGGGGTGGAGTAAGACAGCGTACAATAACGACGCAGAGGACATTACGTGGTACAAGCCACAGTACGATGAAGAATGCACACGCGTATGGGATTTTGGTACGCAATTCCTCAGCTAAAAGTTGTTAAATAGTCAAACCCTAAATTACCAGAATTTTCTGAACAAGTTTTCGTTTTTGTAAGCACTAACAAACTTCTGAAAACGTTTCCTTTTACAAAACAAAATTTGTTTAGTAACAATATTTTTGTGTCACTTGCAGCGCAGAAAATAGCTGCAAAAAATACAAAGTTTTATTTTTTTTTTTTTGATTTTTTCACGCAATATTTACTGCATCAACAAAAAAGAGGTTTTGCTTTATTTGATTTGGTGTCTATGCTTGTTATTAAGTTCTTTTAATATTGACTCGCAATTGGTAATTGTATTGACTCAAAGTGGTTTTGGGTGCATGTAAACTGGGTTGTCGGGTTGTCGAACGCGACGCGTGTAAGAATGTGTTACTCAGTCACGCAGCCGACAATTGCCAAGGTCTATGCCAAAGTGAACAGCTGAAAGCATTGCTTGGGTTTTAAGCTAAAACTAGCACTGTGTTTATACAGATTAGTCCTGAGCTAGTCAAGTTTTCTGCAGATACAGATGCACACATACATAAATTAATTTATATGTCAAAAGTCACCCTCCGTCAAATATGATGGGCTTTCAAGTCGCTGGTGACTTTCCGCATAGCTGGTGGCAAATCCACTCAGGTGTTATTGAATTCAATTATTTTTTCTAAGGCAAGACACGTTGTGCTTTGAAACAAATACACTCCCCATTTTTCCTTTCTAGCTCATCGTTTTAGTTTGATATTCCATGAAAATCAAAATTTTCCTCTCCATTACCTTAATTGAATTGAATTCAAACACATGTAATATGTTTTCTCTATTTCATCTTACTCTGTAGTTTTTATATTTTATTCTATTTCTGAAGTCTTGTAGGCACCGTAATTTATTTGTCCTCTTCGAGGCTATTTTTTGTAAATGCTGTAAGGCTCTGGAACTCTATTCCTGATTCCATTAAGGGTGTTTTGAGTAGGAGCAACTACAAGAGGGTGATCTATGATTACTTCAGTTCAGCGTGATGTATATAATTGAAACTTATCTGCATAACTATAGCTCTCTCCCTTCCTGCTATTCTTTCTTCTTTCTCTAACCAACATGTATATTATATATAATATTATAATAATTAAACGTGTAATTAGCTGAATATCTATATAATAATACAAACTTAATTTATTTACTGTTACTTCAGCTTGAACCTAAAGTTATCCTTTAAATTTAATTTTAGTTTTAGGCTTAATTATACTTAATTATCTTGAATTGTAATTTAAAACAGATAATGTGCTATAAAAGACTTTGTCTTACTGTCACACCCCCATGGTTTAAATAAATAAATAAATAAATAAAATATATATGTATATAAATCTCCACCGAAACTGCTCAACCGATATACATAAGTGTGCTTGGTGGACAAAGGCCCTACAATAAATTTAATACTGCTAGGTTCTGGAGACTTCAGCCACAACTTGGACTCAGCTAACTCATATTTGAAGTACTAGGGGAAGGGAGACATAAAAGTGAGTGGAAAAGGGGAGTAAATGAAAGACAGTGAGAGGCAAATGAAGGTTCAGTCTAAGAGACAGGCTAGAAAAATGTAATTGTCTGTACGATTTTTGTGGAATCTCTTATTTTTTTTGTAAGAAGTGTATAAACGATCTGCCTAAAACTTTTATACAAGTCCATGAGTGTAGCAATGAGGTAACCCAATACTTTATGTAGACGCTTCTTCAGCCATTGTACACAACGCACGTATCTTTTTCTGTCAACCTCTGTCTATCAAATGTTATAACTGCACCGAAATCAGCACACATTGCACTATTAGGACCATAATCCGTATCAAGAGGTTTATGTTATTGTAAAATAGGGCTCTTTAGTTCTTAGGCTCGGAAGCAAATTTGCCTCACCAATAAATAACATTGAAGTATCAAAATTTAGAACGGACTACAAATTTGACAAAATCTATGAAGGGGGCGACCCCACGCGTGTACACAATGCAAGTACGGAGTACCCGCAAGTCAGGGCATTAACCTAAAAAAAACCATTTAAAATCGATATACTGCTAGTCCCACACAGCATTCTGCAGGCATTGCAGCATGACTTCAATAAGATTTTTTTAATGGACATATACGCTGCTACAAGAACAAGAACAGGGAAACGAAGAAGGGATTTTTCCTATGCTCAAAGAATCGAGACATAATGAAAGGGTCATAGGTATAAGGAAAAGATGAATGAATTGTTTTAAAAAAGAAAAATTCATTCAACTTTAGAGAGATACAAGCTTTTCAACATTAAGAGTTATTTCGCCCTCTTGATAAAGAATACTAGTTGGGTATCCAAACAATTCACATCAGAGGTCTCCAGATATCCGCTTAGTGGTATTTCGAAAATCCCAGTGATCACCTTACGCCAGACCTTGAATAAGGGACTTTTGTTTGATACATCCAAAAAGGGGAAATGCGTTCTAGATATCACATTTCGTATATTGATTTTGCGCCTAAGTTAGCCAGCTTTTTGTCAGACAAGCCCATGGAATATAGTTTACATATATTATCAGGCGCTTCTCTGTTTCGATAACTCTAAGTCACAATTCGCCACACAATTTAATAAATGCATATTAAACCAATTAGCGTGTGTGATTTATAATCAAATAATGTAAATGTAATTCTCCACATTTAATTAGTAAATATTTGTTGATAATTAGCTACATTTTCGAGTATTCAGTATCAGCATTCACAGCGCGAATAGCTTCGTAAATATATTTTTTTAAATCGCTGAAGTTACTCATGCGCCGCGGTGGTTCCTAATCGGTTATTCGTATTTTTCCACACAATTACTTATTACAATTACTCTGTCAATATATTATACACAAGTATATATAATTGAATGATGTTTTACTGAAAAAACAACATTATATTAATTTATTATCTTTTGTTTGTGCAAGGTCAAAACCCGAAACTGTCTAGACTCCGTGAAAAGCAGTCAACGCCACAACAGAGCCGAATTGGCTAAACAAAAAAAAAACAAATATAATACATTGACTTATCTTAACAAAAATATTTGCCACAATAGGTTAACAATGAATAAATAAATGTACATGGGTTGTGTCTGCTATGCAACTTTTGTCTCGGTGAAATATAACCGCACTTAGGCGAGTGTAAGCGATACTTTGCTACTCAAAACACGTTAGTTATTTACTTTGAAATTTTGGCTAATTTGCGTTTTGCACTTCTTTGGATTTCAAGCAGTATTATTACTTGTTGAATAGCATTCAATTTGATGCATTTGTAAATTAAATACTCGTACAGAAAAAGGCCATCATAGAAAGATGCGAATTAATCTCGTTTCGTGGTAGAAAAATACGAAAAAATATAAGAGGAATAGGGAGCGCCCACTGCGTTACAAAGATCACAAAGATCTGTGGATACTTATTTGGCTGCTTCAATAACTCGAGGAGTCCTCTTAAGGCGTCATTTCCAAATAATGAGGTTTTGAGACAGACTACACTTTTTCTGGATACAGCACATTACAGCTCTTGAAATCACATAGGTGCTTCCTCCCCAAAAAGCTAAAATAATTTCTGTTTTACTATGGCCAGTTTTAATACTTTTTGTGACACTTTGGCTATTTTTTTTTTATTTCAAATTCGGAAATGTGTTTCGACATGTCATAAACTAAACAAAACAACTCCATAAAAGTTTCCACATTTTCAATTTTACAACTGACCCTTGAATGTTGTGTTAATGACCGTCTGCTAAAGTGCAGGAAAAGAAATAAAATAAAATATATACACATTTATGTAGGCGAATGTGACGCAGTTCATTTAAGCGCGAGAATGGTGAATATTTTTAGTGTGTGTAAACATAAAATATATAAACAAAATTTATATAAAAATATAAATCACCTAACTAATAAGCCGCAGAAGGAAATATTTTTTCCGCAAATAATCGTAGCACACTACACACATACCAGCTTTGGTTGGTCGCAAATACCTAAGTGCTTGACACAGCAATATGTTACACAATCTTACATATCTTTTGTTGCCTGGCAAGTCCCGCTACATATCGCTGTAAAGATTTTATGAAGCCATCCTAAAAAAATAAGTGTTTCAAAATTACCAATTTGTGGCAATTCGAGTTGGTGATTTTCTGTGTAGTTACTAAATTTAGTGGACATTGAATGACTTTTTGTTTGCATTTGCGCCTAAATGTATGCTTTTTTCTGCAAACTTCAGACTCCAAAAAATGGTACCATGAATCTTTAAAGAAAATTTCACTAATTTGTAGCAAGATATGATTAAATAGCAATTGAAAATCTTGAATTTTTCATATTATTAGATAATATGCATGGTAAGAATTTGCTAGCTGATTAAGCTTAAATTTCAGAACTTCATTAAAAAACCCTTTGCAACCAATACTCATGCATTTTCCCTGGCAGCGCTCTTAAGCCACAAAGCCTGACAAGCAAAAGGTATGCCATTTCATGGAAGAATCTCTCGTCATGATTACCTTTACATTGATATTATAAATCTCATCTCAACCCCGTGCACTACGGCAAATAGTGCCATACAATACAGTCCCAAGTGAGCTTTTACAATCCCTCCTCCCCTTTCACAGCTTTCCTTTGGTCATTCCTTCTAGCCATCACTATCAAGTTAAGTTCAGGCTTATTATCTACCTTCTACGCTGTCCGAACGTACAACCATTTTTCCAAGCCTGCAGCTATTAAATATGTATTCCTTTTTTACCCTTTCATATTATTTATTTTAAGTATTCAATGCGAGTGGAAAACAGGCAAGAAAAATAGGCCGGTTTCAATCGGCCATGTCATCCAGTGAAACCTTAAATCACATTAACATGGCTCGCTTGTGAGTGACCTTCGAAGTAGCAACGGAAACATATGGGAGATAAAGGGAAAATATTAAAGCAATGGACATAGTTGTAATGGCAGTGGAGCAGGAGAGGGGGCAGCGGAGGCGGAGGTCGTCAATCACAATAATCACGTCAAAATGGATTTTTAAGTTGAGATAATGCGTCATTGTGAGTTTTATACCCAGTTGTGCTTAGCATAACGGTTGTGTGAAGGACATCCACGAATTGAAATAAACTTATTTGTATAAGTGCAGAAATCGGTTGAGTGAAGTTGTAGAAAATGGACATGCAACTTTATTTATTTCTACTAAATTGAGTGAATTTGGATAGTTGCTATTTAATATAAAATTTCACTCAGAAATAAAGGAGAAAGCATAATTTAATCAAAGGAGCGCGATCCTGTTCCTTTCTAAACCTTATTGCTTTTAAACTATGCAGGCAAACAAAACTTGAAGCTGCTATAGCACAAACAGGAAACGATATATCTTAACTAAACGAAAAGAGCACTTTTCTTATAAGACACAGTCATTTTGATATTAAAAACTAAGAAATCAGCTTATAGCCACGCGGACTTAGCTCTCATAGGATAACTTGTTGTTGTTGCATTAGCTGCTATAAATTTTAAATTAGGAAAATTTGGTACAAGCTTCTACAGATAATGAGAAATATTCTCTTCTCTCTAAATTTGAAAAAAAAATTAAAAATCTATAAAAATAATTTTTAATTAAATTTTGAAAAAAAAAACAAAGCAGTAACTATGTTTAAAACTTCAGAAAATGGTAAAAAAAATGCTGTTCCATTCAAAAAGTTGTAATCAACAAATTCTAATTTATAATTTCTAAACTTCAAGGCAAAAAAAAAAATCTGCTTAGCTCAACTTAAATTACATATCCTTTCCTCGACAACATCTGCCATCGCCGATATTTTGATTAATTTCTTAATGGCATTGTCCTTGCGGCACTTAATTGTCTCATTGACACCACAACACATGAAAACAAATGGCAAATGTGGCGCCCTTGTCAGTACATTAAAAATAAATTTATTGCGCTATTTAGCATTGGAATACGCTTAATGTTTTTCTATAATTTATTGCCTGCATTAAAATTTGCAAACATTTTTTGGTAGTAAAAATAACTGTAGATAGCATAACAGAGAAAAAGATTTTAGAAATAGGCTAAACAAAACTTTTCTAAACAAACTTTCGGTACAGTGGTTTCTGGGTATACGCATATTTAATAGCTCAGCCTAAAAGATACTACACAAAACATTTAACAAGATGTATTGTGCGTAGCTCAGTTATGGACTATTATAGCAGTTGTATACTTTCAGGCGTGTTTTCACTTTGTGAGTAGTATTTTCCAACCAAAATTACATTATTTTAGAAGCTTTTTTTAATTTTTTATTCACGAATTTTCCATCCAATACGCTTTAACTTCGCTTTTCCTAAATATCAAAGAATAAAATAAAAATTTAACTTTTCGAAAGCAAAACTCATACACACGCAAGTATGTGGCACAAACCATAAAGCATAACATACATAAACTATGTGCTCTCATTGATTTATGAGTCAATGATTGTAAATCAACGAATGGCTTTGTTCGTTTTCATTGCGCGGCTCGCATAAAATATGAAAGTTTGCTCGTGAAATTTTAATGATAAGTGTAGATATATGTGATGCATTGACCAACACACACAGATACATGTGCATATATATTACAGGATGCTGTTAAAGTGAAAACTAAAAGTTAACACGAAATATGACAATTTAATATTGAATGGCAGACGCAAGTAAGTGAGTAGTTAAATGGACTAGTAGCAAACGCCGAGTATCACATAATCCACAAAATGACAGACTGCTATGCAGACAAAGTTGCTGTTATGCCTGCCACATACACATACACACATACTTGAATACATGTCTGTGAATTTTAACCAACTGCAGTTATGCACTTTATTTAATTTAACTCGTGCACTCGAAATCGTGGGTGGAAGTTATATACGCATTTATGCATATTTAAATCAAAATTAATTAAACAATAAATGAAAGTTGTGCGTAGTGGAAATTTTACTTTAAATTGTTGTTAAATAGAGCAAAGTATTTCAGTTTGAGTTCGTTAAATTACTTGTGCAGTGTAGCTTTCAAATATTTAATTTTTGTTAATGCCAACTAAATTAATCTTTCACAAAATTTTCAGAGAACTTTTCGCCGTTACATGACTAGGACATTGTATTTCAATAAAGCATTTTTGCAAGAAATTTGTAATAATGCAATTTCTGGTTGTATTTGTGTATCTTTATTTAATTAAATTTTTTTTTTTTTATTTTACAAATTTTTTTTTATTTTTATTTTTATTTTCATTTTATGTTATTTAATTTTTTCTTAATTTTATTTTAAATTATATTATTTTATTTTTTATTTTATTTTATTATACCTTTCATGAACAGAAGTATACCGAAATGATGAGCTGAGTCGATTTAGTCATGTCCGTCTGCCATTTGTCGGAATCAGCAAGATCGGAACAATACAACGCATTGCTCCCATATAACCGATTGTTCCGATTAACGGAGTTTGACCTATAAATATTGAAATTTAAGAGCTAGGAACTTTTAATATGGCGAGTTTAGTTCATATTACATACGCAATGTGACTAGTGAAAATCAGCCAGATCGGAGCAACATAACATATAGCTCCCATATAATCGATAGTTCCGATGAATTGGTTTTGGGCTATAATTTTGCAATGAAAAAGCTAGGAACGCAAAAATTTGTAGGTTTGGTAATTATTATATATGTAATGAGTGTTGTGAAAATCACCAAGATCGGACCAACATAATATAAAACTGCCATACAATCGATTGTTTCGATAAATGGGGTTTGGGATATGTATCTTCAAATTAACAGTTTTGCAGAGTTTGTACTAATTGTAAGTAAGGATCGGACACTTAACACCGTTATGCGTATTCATGAAAGGTATAAGTGGAAGACAGCCCTTTCCTTACTTGTCGTATTTTATTTTATTTTATTTATTTTTTTAGTTTTATTTTATTTCATTTTATTAATTTTTAAAATTTTTATTTTTTTTTTGTTATTTTATTTCATTTTGTTATTATTTACTTTTTAAATTTTTTATTTTATTTGATTTAATTTAATATAATTTAATTTTATTTAATTTAATTTAATTTAATTTAATTTAATTTAATTTTATTTAATTTAATTTAGTTTAATTTAATTTAATTTAATTTAATTTAATTTAATTTAATTTAATTTAATTTAATTTAATTTAATTTAATTTAATTTAATTTAATTTAATTTAATTTAATTTAATTTAATTTAATTTAATTTAATTTAATTTAATTTAATTTAATTTAATTTAATTTAATTGAACTTAATATAATTTTATTTTATCTTATTTTATTTTAATTTATGCTATTTTATTTTATTTACTCTATTTTGATCAATATCAAACTTCACCCATTGTTAGACTATTGAACAAACTGCTACGATTTGAGCCTTTTTTCCACCTTCACGCTGCTATTTTCACATTCCGCCGCAACACAGCACGCCAATTCAATCTAACTGAAAATTTATAACTGACAGGCTAAATTAAACCGGTTTCGTGCAAAACCCAAATTTACCCACCGCTACAGTCAGCTAATCACTCATACGCCAACCCAAGCATGCTTATCTACAGTTAACCGCAGCAAAAAAAATTTAAATATGCACTATTGAATTTCAAAATGCAAATCCCAAATTTGTAAAAAACAAAGAAAGGGAAAATCAGCAATAAATACGAGGCGCGTGGCATGAAATCGTTTTAGCAAACAAACGTTACACTTCAATGATGAAATAATTGAAGTGATGCCCAGCAGTACTGAGCTTTGCGAATTGTGTATAAGCGTGACGCATTTCAGTTGCGTGGGCTTTGGGTAGAGATTTTTAGTTAATAATTTTCATATTTCGTGGTTTGGGTGCCGCATTCAACTTGGGTTGTTATCGTAAGGGGTTCAAAGTTTGACAATATCCGCACACTAAGCATCCGTTATTTTTTGCTAACATAGCAATCTTATGTTCTTTGTTTTAGAAAATATTTGACCCTTCTGGCTTACTAACCAACGTAGTGAGCCTCACAAGCATTAGTCAAGTTCAAATCATTCATTTGAAATGCGTTCGTTTTATCTTTCGCAAGAACGCGAGCCATGCAATGAGTTTGCCAAAGCCTTGCTTTTGCTTCGTGTATTTGAAGGCGGAAATATTCATGGAAACTTTTCTACAGGGTATTAGTCAGCTCAACATTTCGTGAAGCTTTTGTCCTTGAAATTTAGACCGTGACGGCTGTAAGTTTTGCTTTTTTGTTTTATTTTCTTTTACACAAACTTTGACACACTTTGTCGATAACGCTTGTACCCTTTTTTGTAACAATTTTCTCATTTTTCAAATTTTTGCAACGCTGTTTCGTGTTTTCTCTTTCGTTGTCCAAGCTATACCGCACACAGAGTTTGAGTTATGTTTGAGTGACCAATGTCATAATATAAAAAAATTCCACAGCTGCAGCTGACGGCACAGACCGTTGTTATGGAATATTGATAGCTGGCGGTTGTCGTCCATCTTCGCACACATAGATACCCAGTTGTTAAACCAACTAGTTGCAAACTACTCCAAAACCAACTGGCATTTTGCATAAATGCAACTCATATCTTTAACATGGCAATGCCCTGCGAGATGTCACCGCTTGGGTTCGTTATTGTTTCTCTTGTCATAGTTAAGTGAAATTAGTTTCAATGCAGAGCACGGTGGATAAGTACTCGGCATACATGAGAGAGGTCACGGGTTCCCACTGTAGTTCTGGTACCATCAAATTTAAATAAAGCAAGTTTTACTGGGATTTTCTTCTAGTGTCCTCCAAAAAGTTTAATCTTTGCTGGTACAGATTTGCTCTTTTTCGGGTTAGTTCGAGCTGAGTTAGAAAATTCAAGTTGTAAGCTAGTATTTTGCCTGTTTCACTGCAGTGTCACACAGGGTACATATAAACAAATATGAGCCACAAATTCGATAACACATTTATGTGACTTGCATAAATTTAGGCGATAATCATAAAGGAGGGTAATACACGGGTCGTGAAAAGAGATCGCAATGATTCTATCAGTATGTGTCTATGTGTATGGGAATAGGGTTGGTAACAAAGTTCAAAGTTAGTGATTCACCACAGCTGCGGTGTGCCTAAAACTAACAACATAAAATAATTGAAAATGTGTATGGGACATTCTATGCGAAATCGTACAAAAATTCTAATAGAATGCTTAGCAAAGTGAGAATAAAAGAGGATGATGCGTAATACAACTGCAGAGAAATACCAAACCTGCCAGAAAAAGTACTAATTTACAACTAGTACTAGTTTCCAACGCATCTCAAACTAGTCCGAAAAAGACCAAACTGTTAAAGAAAAAATTTAAAGCTTTAGAGAATCGAAGAAGTGACAATGGAACTCACCTTACACTTTCAGCAAGTTTTTTTTAGCGTCTGAACCAACAAAGCAACAAAAAGAACGGCTGCTTATCATTTTGGCCATGGAATAACCCTTATTGGAGTGAATAAGTTAGTGAGAAAATAGCAGGGCGCCAGCATGACACTAATCATGTCGTGCGCGCAAACGTTTCAGCACTGCGCCCCATGTACATTAGGCCGACCAAAAAAAAATGTTAACTAAAATAACTCTAAAATTAAAAATTGTAAATATTTCAAAAAAACAATAAAATAAATATTTAAAACAGAAAAAATAGAAGTGTAGTTCAAACTCATACCTTACATATTAAAATGAAGTCGAAAAAAGCTAAAAATTGCAAAGAAAATTAAATAAAAACTAAATTTTTTTCTTAATTCAAAATATAACAACTTCACAAAAAGTAATAAAAAATAATAAAGTCAGATTTTATTTTTTAATCTAATATTCATTTTTTGTCATGTTTTAAAATATAAAAATTTTGAAAAGTATAATAAAAACCAAAAAACAAAAAATAGCAATAATGTAACTCATATTTTACTTATCAAAATGAAATCCAAATAGCAAAACCAAGAACGAATTTAAAAAATTTTTAAAATATGAAATTTATAAAAATTAAAACAAATTAAAAAATAATTTTAAAAAATAAACAATAAATATTTTACGTATTAAAATGAAGTCCAAATAGCAAAGAGGTATATAAATTAAAAAAGTAATTAAAATAAGATATAAAATAAAACTAAAAAAAAGTTTACAAAAATTAAAATTCAAAAGCCCAAACGAAATTGGCCCAGTCTAGTGTATTACCCACGTATGCATGTATTTTTGTAGCGCTTCTCGCATCCACGCCAAACAATCTGGCATCTGTCAATGTCGTGCGTGATTATCGTTTCGTGCTATCTGCACAACAACAAATACACACACCCATATATATATATGTATGTGCATACGTATGTATGTGTGCCTAACAGCTTATGTCTTTACATTTGCCTGTCATAGCATGCATGTGTCAAAGGTCGATTTTGATATGCTTTCAAAAGCCAGAAATTGTTTGTCCGCTCAATAACTTCATCTGCTGGCTGACCCTTTTCGCTCGCTGATAATCACCACAAAAAACAGCAAAACAACAAAGTTTGCTATGCTGATAGGTAAGAGATAAGCAGCAAAAGCAGCAACTAACAAAGTTATTGATGTTGAAAACTTATTGACTTAAAATCAACAACGTCAATGTGACGCAGCATAAATATCGTAGGGTAAATAAATGAGCAATGAATAGCAAGAGAAGGAAGAGAAAAGGAAAAATCAAAAATCACACAGCAATGGAATTTGAGAAGCTCGCTTAGTAAATAACAATAACTCCAACTATTTCTATATTGACAAACTGTCCTTCTTGTTGCTCTTTCGCACTACATACCTACACACATTCGTATAATCCTTCGCACATATTTGCATTTACACTCAGTCTATTTGCATGTTGTGCTAGCCTCGGCATGTGACCTTTTCAACTTATTTCTCTTGCTCTTTCCTCCACCTACTTGTTTCTAGTTTGTTTGAAATGTTCGCATGTTGTCGCATTTGATAAACAGAATCTGTGTGTGTGTGTTTGTGTAGGTTGGTGACATTTCGAAAATTTATTAGCCATTTGATGCGTCAAGTCATCGTATAGCGACAGTTTTGCCTACATATACATATATATAAAGTATATATATAATTTGATGTTATACTGATAGTTCAAAGCGCCCGTATAACTCCTAAATAAACTTTTTTGGAAGGAGAGATACGTTTTGGTCAGCAAATAACAGTTCATTTTCTCCCAGATATGAGGGAGAGCTTAACTAAATCCCCTTTTAGAATATCCCAAAAAATCAAATAAATCTCGCTTACAGGAGAGAAACCCTGAGCTGCTTGCTTGTATATTCCTGAACACATGATAATAAAAAACTCAGAAAGAACATTACATTTACATAATGAGCTCCTAAATTATCTTCTCGCAATTTCACACGAAGTATCCATAAAAGGCGTCAAATTAACATTTTCGTTAGTTATGGGCCAACATGTTAAACGCATTAAACGAACAAAAGTAACTCACTGGTTCGGTTTGCGTTTAACATAAGAGGCACCTAACTATCTTCTAGAAATCTTCAAAATGCCATTTTGCTAGGAAATTCCAAAAAAGGGCCAAACATTAATTTTCGATCACAGACATTTTTTGTTTTTTTGAAATCAAACAACAATTAATTCTCCTTGATTTGATTTCACCTCAATTAGTTCTCAGGAAACTACAGTCTACATTTCTTCTTTCTGCATTTAATACTCTTTGATGTCATCTCCGCTATCACAACTGGGTTAACGCTTGATATGCACTCTCTTCACAGAAATAGCCCTATCGATATGTGTAATTGACGCTAGAGGCCCATTGCGTGGTTAAAAATGCATTGTCTAAATACTCGTATATATGCAAAAGCAACACTTCACCGCACCTACACATACATATCACCAAAATGCAGCGCATGCACTTCATCATTTGCAACTCGGCTTCAATATGCGCGAAGGCAAAGCAATCGATGAGTATATAGCCATGGATATTTCATTTTAGTGGGCACCACGCATGTGTGTGTGTGTGTATTTGTGGGTGTTTATTTGTGAAATTCGTTAATGCTAATAATATCAGCATATTGACCGGTGATTGGTTTATTGGCCTAACTACTATTGTTGTTGCTGCTGTCATGACTATTATTATCATGTAATTTATAATCACGAAATGCTTTTGGGTGAAAATGAGGACTATGAACTTTTAGCAGAGGTATTTAAAAGCCTTTTTACTCACACTTAGTGGAAACAAACTCTACGGATTGCTCTAGATGCTATTCAGTGTGAAGTTTTCAATGAAATAATAGGCACTCTGAGGTTTCACGATTTTACTCCTTAAAAGCCTCTGCAATACTGACTGGAAAAGTGGTCATTACTGTTAAAATATTTGATAGGGATCTCAGATAGAAACCAACTTCCCAAATTACAGATCGATAAGTCACATTTTTCCGAGTTCTATGAATTACTTTTTCATACAAATAAGAAAAAAATTTAAAACTAATCCAAACAGGCAGCATTTTAATGCTTAGGGAACTCGCTTGCCACACGGCTAATAATTTCAGGTACAGAAAATAATGATTATTTTTATGTTTTACTCATGCTTGAGTAATATTTTATTTTTCGTAATAAAACGCAAAGCATCATATATCTCGAACTATGCCCAATTTCTGCTGTAAAATTTTAACTAACCAACTTCTTACTCTGAAGTTCCTGATCCTATAGATAAATTATTGAAAATTCTACTTTAAATGGAGAAAGGGGTATTTTATAGTGGACGTGGGGAATTTATGAAGGCACTCTTACTTTCATAGCCATTTTCCATCATTTATAGTAGAATTTTGCATAAATTGTCTTTGGGATCATCCAATTCAGAGCAAGAGGAGTGTACGCCTAAATTTTTAAGGTGAAATTTTCCATAGTTCAGGATATATGACGCTTTGAGTTTTATTATGAAAAATAAAATAATACTCAAGAATGATTAAAAAATAAAAATAACGCCTAAATTTTTAAGGTGAAATTTCCCATAGTTCAGGATATATGACGCTTTGAGTTTTATTATGAAAAATAAAATAATACTCAAGAATGATTAAAAAATAAAAATAATCATTATTTGCGGTCCTTGAACAATTTTTACCTAAATTTTAAACTTTTCTGAGCTACATACTCGTATATGTCCAAACCAAATTTGTTTTCGAATTTAAATTGTAGCAGCTTTCGAGGAAATTACCGTAAAGAAAAGAGCTTAAATTTTAAACCAGAAATGTCCTAACATTAAAAAAACATTTGTACCAGTTGGCAGGATTTGAACCAAAGCTCCCGCATCAGAGCTACGGCGCACACAAAACTGTAATGACAAAAATTCAGTGACTTGCAAAAGCTTTCAGAAATAAATTAAAAGAAATGAATAAAAATTTGGACGCTTTTTTCAGTTCAATTTTGAATCTAATAAAAAATTCAAAATTGGTGTAGTTAATTGCACGGTTTGGAATTTATTACAAAAACATTTAAAAAATTGCTTAAACCGACGAATGGGTTACAATTTAGGCTCAAATTTTTAGCCTGCATTAGACGAGTTTTATTGATGAATTAATAATAAAAAACTTGAAAATTTTTTTCAAAATTTCAAATTTCCTTTGAAAATAAATTGAGAACTTGTCGCTTGCAAGCTAGCAACTAAAATTGAATGCGCTTGTAAGTTTTCTGCTCGCTTATTTTAAAAGAAATAACTAATTCAAAAACCCAGCGTGTTTATAGTTCTTGTACCATGACGTGTGAGTAACCTTTGTTGAGAACATACTTACCTAACTCGCTTCCTATAGCTCTTGTTTAAATAAATAGAAAAAAAACTTCTAATATTTTGGGAGAATCAAAAAAAAATTTCAAATTCTCCAAATTCTCTCAACTTAAGCTCCAAATCAAGGGTTTGACTTTTGTAACTTTTTTTTTCGACCCAGTCTAAAGAACCCTCACAAGAAATATATTCTTCAAAATTTCGACCAAATTCGCCACGTGCATCCTATTCCTTTTTACGTTTGTTGGGTATAGTGATCATCAAAAAAAAAAAAAAAAAAAAAAAAAAAAAAAAAAAAAAAAAAAATTTATTTATGTATCCATGTCATTTTTAGGGCTACAATTACAATTTTATTGTTGAAATGTCATACTTGAAATGCTTATCATTTTTCATTCATATTACTTCTTTCTATTTTCCAACCCCCATAAATTGTGTAGCAGCCACATCCCAGCGCATGTTTATATGTGTGAGACTTATCTACATACATAAATAAGAAGTACATTAATATGCGAAACCTTTGCATGTGCAATGTGTAAGTGTTTATAATTCAACAAATTTATAGGTAATTTTCATATGTAAGTAGCTAAAACAATTTTTTAATTTTGTATTATTTTTCATGCAACAAAATATCATTAAGAGTGGCAATAACGCGCGCGTGTTTCTATTGACGAGGCAATTAAGGCTGACAGCGAATGTATGAAATGCATGCAATATTAATAAACACATTTTCCTTATCGCTTTTGGCTTTTTTGTTTTTGCAGTCAACATAAAAAAGCAAATGTTGACATAAGAAATTATTTATAGCTAATTACATTTTTAATAAAATTTCAAATACAAAAAATGATAAATGAAAAAATTATAATTAAATAAACAAAGCCTGCGTGAATGGCCATTCTGTTGTTATTGTTGTTTTGTTAATATGTATGCGCTTAATGTTAATTATAGGTGTAAATTTTATACAAATTAGCAATAATTGGCTGCCCGAAAATGTGCAGCGGCTGGGGCGTATGAGCAATTTGTTCACAAAAAGAACAGCAGATAAGACAAATAAAGCTTGAGAGCGTGCCTTTTCATCGATGGCTGCAGATTTATAACAAATTTGTTAGATTAAAAAATTGATGCGGTACTTTAATAAAACATTAACAGCAAAATTAAAAAAAAAATTTAAAACACAGCAGAGGCATATGAGCAACTTTTTCATAATTCAGTGGGGTGTTGATTTTTATTTCACGACTTTGCAATGAAAAAAAAATGTTGCGTTACGAAAATTAGTTCTAGTCAAATTGCGCACAGGTATTTGGCACACAGGACTTGACCGGGGTTTTATTATTAAATGGTTTTACTTTTGTTTCTATGCCTGTAGTGGAGGTGCTGAAAGAAAATTTGTTTTAAAACATGCGACATGGCGTATAAGCAACTTATTTTAAAGAATTCAAACAATTATCGGTTAAAGCAAATAGAGCTGCAATAATATATGAGGGTCCATTTGTCACTCTTATAACAAGAACTCTAAAATTTCATGCGTAAAGCTGTCCAGCCAAGGGTAAAAGCCACTACTCCTTCCTTTTTGCTTTGTTAACAGCTTTGTAATGGCATTTTTCAGTATAAATTACATAGCCAAGTAAGAAGTTGTCTGCTCAAATTGATACCAGCTGTCCTTTCCAATTGGATGGATACAAAATATAATATTTGATTTAAAAATTTGTTACAAATTTTCTAGACAAACTTCAATTCCACAAGAAAAATGCAACCTTCTTGGAAGCATTTAGAATGTTTGTATAATTTTCGGGCTCATGTAGGTGTTTGAGTAGCAGTTTGTTTTTATAGCTACTAAAACGCACATAACCCTAATCGCTTTAATTGCCTTGACAACATGTTTTCTTAAACCCAAAACAGCCATATCGCATTTGTGCAAATCGCATGATACGAGCAGCTAATATATTTACAATTCAGAAGACCCTTTTCCGCTTGACTTTTTGACCGCCTGATTGCCTGACAAGCCTATGGCATTTCACATTGATTAGCAAGCGCTGTTGCTAAGCTCATTTTAGCTATTATTGCTTTTATTTTACATACAAACAAACGGCATTTTGAAATCGACAAAGTTTTTGACCGGTTAAATGGGCCCAAAATATGTCACGTGTGGCGCGCTTAAGCTCACTGAGTGCATAAAGATGAGCAAGTGGATGTGCTGCCACAGTGCTTAATGCGCTAGAAAAAGTTGCGGATGTTAGTGTTATATTTGCGTGTGTGAGTGTTTGTTCAAGCGTTTATTTATTCATTTAGCGTTTGGTCTAAGTCTGGTGTTAAGCGTCAAACATTAACTACGAAAAACAAAAAGTAGATGCGAAAAGTTTTGTGCTTAAAAAGCGGCAGGCGAAAACAATAATGAAAGCGAGCAGAGCTAAGTTTCTTCTTGCAAAAAGCATGATTTCTTTATGTTTTTGCGTGGCTTTCTGCGAACTTTCGCATGTTTATTTCACTTGCTGATTTAGTTTGCTGCAGTTGCTTGCCTGACATTTATTTCTTATGCTTATTTATAAATGCTTCAAATAAACCATTTTCTTATGTGTTCCTTTATACATAAATAAATATATACACATACATGTGCTGTATATATGCATAGTGACGTCAAGCACATCCCATTCATATAGCAACTGAACACGTTCGAATGGCATAAATCCTGTTAAATTGTTAATTTGTTTCGTGCTGCGATTATGTTGGATCACAATCAACGCTCATATGGGTGGGCGAGTGTACATATGTATTTCTACAATTGTCTCTAACCGTGCATAGCTAAACAATACCTTGAGGATTATTTAACTGTGCTTGCTCTCACTTAACGTTCAATTGTGAGACTATTATGAATGTCAGCAAACATATTGCAAGCAATCTCTCGCAAAATGAAGAAATATGCATGACGGGGCGTATGAGTAACATTTAGCATTCGCAATACTCAAAGAGGAAATACTGGCACTACATGAGTTGGAGTACCCGCAAATTTTGTTAAGCACTGTTTAAGCGCCCTACATAGTCTAAATAAAACAGTGAGTAGTGAAAAAAAAGACAATAATATTAAATATGCCTTGTCGTATGAGCAACATTTTTTTAATACATTTTTTACATGCTAATTAATTAAACAATTAAAATTCCAGTTCCAATTCTAAATAACTTTTCACCAGTACTTTTTTCTCCCTTTTTTATATATTTTGTATACAAATTATATGAAAGTAAAAAAAGAAGAAACTATGAAGCATTATCTAGAATTTATGTATTATTCTTAATTTAATAGTCAGATTGTTATGGAACCTTACTAGTATGCTTACTATGGGCTGACAATTATTTGAAAGTTGTACCATGATTATCTGATGGTGAGAAGAAGTTGGTCGGTGTCTGCGCGTGTGCGTCTAGCTGTCCCGGAGCTTCAGCCACTTATGTGGATTCGTAGTCGTAACAAACAACCGAATATGCTTTTTAGTAATTTTTTATTTCAACACAAAAGAAAGTGCACCTTTTGATTTTTTACTTTAATTAGAAAACTTATACGAAATTTCTTTTCTACTACTTTCGAGGGTGATACAACCTTAAAAAAAAAATTATTTCCTTTTTAACTTCCCCCGTTTGATCATTTAGACACTTAAGGATCGAGTGGGCCACCTAAAAATCTTGAGTAAACCTTTTTTTTTATGAAGTACAAAGTTTGCCACAACTTTTACGAAAAAAGCGCATTTGCACCCACCCTAATATATATGTATACATAAACCGAATACAGGTTTTTCCACATCACAAGTAATTTTGTAGAAATTATTTTCCTTCAGCAAAGTTAATTCAACATTAGAAGCTTCTAAAGTTATAACTACGCTTTCCCTGTTCCCAAAAATCATGTAGCCACTGCAGTTCTATTCAATGACGTATGAGTGATTTTGTGTTACTCATTTGAGAGATGCATTGTTTGAAGTTTCAAACTAATTAGAAGTTTAAGCAGAAACAGAACGGCTTTCACACTCTAATCAAAACTTACTGTAGCATTTTCAGCAGAACATGATATGTACATTGTTTTCCAACAAGCAAATTCGTTTACCACAACTTAAAATACAGTTTTTCTTGTGCTCTGAAAGCTATGCCACGGCGTATGAGTAACGTTTGTTCTTTGTTTTTAAAAACTCAAGTTGAACTTTGTATTTGCACGCACCTAATACTTAGTAAAAATTGTAAAAGTTAATACAAGGTATGTATATTGAAAATGCATACATTAATACACATACATAAACAGCATAAACAAGAATATCGTATCTCGTTCTGCACGACGTCTGAGTAATTTTTTACGCACAAACTTAGACGCGTGAGAAATTCGGCTTCAAAGTAAGAAATTCTGCTTCAAAATAAGCAATTTCACACCTTCAAATCAACTAAATATATTACTAATATAACTCAACTCTCGAAAACCAACTATTTAATCTTTTCGTAGTGACATGGCGTATGAGCAACCTTTGTGCGCCATGGAATTACCCTTTCTTACAACTAACAAACTATTTTCACACATCTTTCACTTCAAATTAACATTTCTAATGTTGAGTTACGTGACACTGCAGCAGTTTAATATTTCTACATATCTTTTCTTAACTCATTACTGGTTTCCGCTCCATCCTCCGCCACCGCAGCGCTGTACAAGTTTCTTGCGCAAATTTGCAATTCGTAGTGGCTAAGCAAGAAAACGTATGCTTGATGCAATTGCAATTTGTAGCTGAATGTGAAGTGAGTGAGTGCCTTGAGTTAATGCATGGCTTCAACTTATGCTCATCTCTGGTTTTAAGCGCGCTTATGCAAGCATGTGTGTGCGTGCAGAGGTAAAAGTGGTGAGGTGTGCCAAGTATCTGTTGCAAGCAACAATTCAAAGGTCATATGCATAAACAAAACGCTAAGACTTTTAGTTTTAACTCTATATACCTGTAAGTACACCCAATACGTGCAGCGGTAGAGCGGTGGGGCAGTGCTTTGAATTAGTCCTTGCCAAATTTGTGACAGCAACATACTAGGGAGGCGATAAAACACAGCTATACTTCAATATATGGCATAAAACTACGAATTGAAAGCGAACAAAACAGGAGAGTTTGATAAGGCTAGTGTGGAAGCTGTTCAAAAGAAAATGTAGAGACAGAGTATAAATTTGTTTATTTAAGTTTGCAACCTATGGTAGTAGTAAGCGCCAACGGGAAAAACAAACCGGCAACAACAACAGCAAACTATTTGACTTTTGCTTTCATTTACAATTCAGTTTCAAAAGATTGCAACTACATTTGGCTTATCCTTGCAAAATAATTTCCATTACTCTCTATTATACTTAACTTGGAATAAAGACTATTTTGTACAAAAGCAACAACAATAATTCCACAAATAAACAACACACATTTGCCACAAAATGCACTTATCAACGGTTTCATTATAAGCTAAATGTCTCTAACTCTGTTTCCTTGCAGGATATGAACTTAACAGGATATTAGATACCAACACCGATTGATGAATGCAAATTAGATATATGAGGCCAAACTTAAAGTACTATAGCAACAAGAATAATACCAACAACCAACATACAATTAGGGTAATAATAGAAAGCACAGACATTTGCTGCTTCTTGTGGTATTATTGCTTTCAACTGACATTGAAATGTGCAACACAAACTAATTATTTGTTTTTTATTTTCAAAGCGTTGGAGAGTTCTTTAGAGTGGGAGCTATTGGTTTCACTGTGCATGCCAGATTTCTTAAGTCCAAAGCTATCTTGTAAATAGCTGTATTTGTAGCTACATCGCTAAATATCGCTATGATCAAATGAGGTGCGCAGAAAGTATGCAAAATTTAACCATGTATCTCTGTTGTATTCGGAAGCTGTCATCTGGTCATGGCGTTAAATCTATTATGTCGCGAAATAAGTATTTAATGAAGTCTGAAATTAGGCGCGAGTGATATTTTTCTTTACATTTTTGGTGATGTGGCAGAAAGCAAGCTTTGAAATAAATTTTGATCATTATTTGTTGTGTTTGCTTTGTAAGTCTCATATATATTATATCTTCATTGAAATAACCTAGAAAAATCCAATCGTCACATTAGCGGCAAATGTCCGGAAACATCCTAGCCGTAAGCTCGCCACTCACTTTACTTAGAAATATTTTAATGCCTACTTTTAGCCGTTTTTTTCCTACATAATCTGAACTCTGCTCATAAAAATTCAAATTCTTATTAAATGCTGATCACAGTTTAAACGAGATCTCATAAAAAAAGTTACTTGAAATGCAATTCATGTCACCCTATTAACTCTTTTAAACGTTACTTCCAGACTTCCATCAACCGGATTCAGTTTTAAGGCATATCAGATTCGCCCAAAAGTGTGCAATATTTAGTAAAGTATCCACACATATCTGATACGCCCTAAAGACGATCTATGCTATGTATCTATAAATATGCTATATTTCATAGAAGATATCTACCCAAATACGTCTATACTCATAGACAGTAATGTCTTGACTTGCTCGTGCATCCATCCATTTGCTTCACAACCTTCGTTGGACGGAGAAAGTATCCATTTATATGCTCTCTCCAGAGTCACTACTGCAAAGTTATGTCACCCTCATCAGCCGCTTTCTCCAAGTTCGTAAACTCAACCTGTAATTAGTCGTTTGACATATCTCCAATGAGAATGACCTGCTTTGGATGTGCTGTAATTCAATATAAGTGAATTGTTCGACCCATATAAAGAGATCAGAGCTGACTTTGCTGCTCAACCTGGATTCATCCTATACTAGTCGTATTATTTGAGGGGAATGGTTCCATTAGTGTTCGAAGTATTTGCGCCAAATATTGGTTAGAGAAAGGAAACAATATCAGAAAGCTGAAGCGAAGTAGTACTGGTGCTAAAAAGAAATAAGTTTACCCTATTCTGGATGAAAAAATATATACGCAGAAGTGTATCACTAGGTGGCGCTGGTGTCAAGTTGTCGTGAGTAAAATTGCGCCTAAAAGTTGATATACCATGTCCCATTAAAACATATGCAAACTACAAAAGCGCATTGGTAACACATTTTTGTTGCATACTTTTAGGCATAAATTTTTTTTCTTTAATTGCCTACTAAAATCGAACATGAAAGCAATAAAAATGATGTCTACTATAAAATTTATGAATGAATTTATGCATTTACTCAGTAATAACCAATATGCGACTTATTGACCTCGTTAGTTGCTATTGGATCTCAAACGAGTCGGCTTAATGACAAGTCGCGTAGTAAAAATGCTTTGTATGTACATCATAAGCAGCTTACTTCCGCATGCCTCGTTCGAAGGCACTTAATGCAAACGAACAATTCTGATATTCATGAAAAAATTACAAGCATAAAACAACTATCCATTAAACTGGGAGAGAAGCCAATAATTGACTGTATTTGTATATGCGTGCGTACAGTGATAATATCATGAAATAATAAAACCGAAAATGATGTTAAGTATTTTGATATACCAAAGCTGTCAATGGCAGCAAAAATGTGTAATATTCCAGACGAAGCGCATCAGGTGAATATTACCTGTTATGTTGGCAAAATCTGATTATACAACATTGAGTTTATTTGTTACAGGTAAACATAATTGCGCGTGTGTTTGTGTGTAAAATTGCTAACACCAACAGTTGACCACAACTTGGCTCAAACATTTTTCCGATATCATTTAAATATTATTTCATTTTTTATTTATAATTGTTGCTTTCCTTTTTTTACAATTTTTTCATTTAATTTTTTGCTCTCGCCACACTTAAATGGCCACAATATAAATTGTGGGAAATTGTGACAGTTAAAACCCTGCTTCTCTGTTTGTGTGCATGTCGCACATCTGCTTGTATTTGTGCTGACTTACCTGTAGTGAGCAGCTCTAGTACTGCTGTGGCTACTTTCTACGCTTGCACTACTAGTTCATCCTCACAGCTTTTTCATATGCAATCAACTGCATAATTTGATATGGAAATGCCTAGGGTAGTAGACATTTTTCATACTGCATTCTTTTCTATAGTTCCGTGGAAATGAAATATTCTTGGACTAGTTGGTTTTTTGGTAATATTTCGTTGGTTACGAACAGACAAAATTCTTAAATTGACTCACCCCGCATTGCCTAATTCAAGACTAATTTATTTAATGAACAAAACATTTATACTTCATAGCACGTTACATCTAACTTCATATTTCCATTTTATGTATTCAAACTAGACCTGCAAGCCAGCAAGAAATTACCATTACAAAAATTTCAGAAATGATAAAAAAAAAATTGAAAACAATCATTACTTTCATCAATATCGATGTTTTCTTTATTATTCTAGGTTTTATTTTATAATGTGAAAACCCATAATTTTTTCAAGTGATATGGAAAATTTTTCAGAAACCATAACTAAATTACCCTTTGAAAAAATTGTAATTCTTTTGTGAGAGAAATTCATTGCTGCTTTCTGTGAAATTTTACATAAAGATATAAAAAAGCATGGTTCTTTAGATTATTAAATAAAATTTAGTAGACCAAAACTCGTCAAAATAATGATTGTTTTTAATTGATCTGTGATTATTTCGCCGTATTGCTCGAAGAGTAGTAAAATAATCAAACAACTCTAACACAGCAGTAATACTAAATTTCTTTTCTTTGTAAATGATGAATTAGTATCAAGTTTTCTACTTCAAGCACGGTAATATTGCTTTTGTAATATTGAATTTTTATAATTTCATTTGCATGCTATATTATAGACAGACTCCTACAAATTTTTTGTGTTCTTACTTTACCTACACACAAATTTGAAATACAACCTTTTTACAAGAAGCCACAAAATTTATAAATAATCTACAACAATATTCTACAAAAATCAATACTTTTTAATTTTTTTTTAAATCAACTGGAAACTAATAATTGAAATTGGAACACAAATATTTGCTGATTATTCAACAGCTTCTTAAACAATTAATCATGTTGGCAAAAGTTAGCATTAATAATCATTATTTAGGCATTCTGCTTCAAATAGTAAACTTAAAGGTTTTCACATATTTTTGTAAGTTTAACGAGCTCAAGAGCAGTTGATAATAATTCTTAGTTAATTATTATTATTTTGATTAGAGGAAAAATTGAAAGCAACAAACATATACAGGCTATAGTTATAGTACTATTTCGAAGTCATTTTCCTTAAACTTATTTACTTTACAATATAAATTAAAAACTCAATAAATATTATTCGTCAAAGATCATTGTATGTAAGTTATGCTTAACCAACTAATTGATTTAAATCAGACAAAAAAACTAATTGCTTTAGAACTAGTTCTTATTTGGCTTTTTAAGTCTAGTTTAGCACCAGAAATGTATCTCAGCAGTTATTAACTTCACTGCAAGGTTGCAGTAAATGCTTCAACACAACTGCACAAACACATTTACGCGTATTACACGTATTTGAAGCAGCAGCGCTGGACGATCTTTTGTAGCATGCAAGTAACTTTATATTTTTAATTTAATTCCGTAAAAATTTTTGCTGTTTTTTGGTTGTAATTTCTTTTCTACGTAATGCTACATCTGCGTTTGCCATTTTAATTAATTAAATTTCATTTGGCAGTTTTCGTTTTTTTTTTCTGCTTGTTTCAACATTGTCGTTGGCGTGCTGCCTCTTTGTCTGTTGCTAATGGCTATTTCGCTTGAATGTACATATGTATGTGTGTATAAGTGAATACATTCATACAAGTATTTATATAAAAAGCATGTGTATTCGTGTTTTTGTCTGTCACAAATGACAGCCATTCAATGGTATGCTTTTCATATAAACAACGTAGCACATACATACACGTACCCACAAAGAACATTGGTCTAAGAGAAACGTTCATACGAAGATACACAAATTCGCTCATATTTTATGTTACAACAGCCTATTGTTTTTGTTATCTTGTCATTTCGTCTATTCACTGGTCATTTGTTTTGATTTAATATGCCAGCGCCACTCACGCAGTTCTGGACCTTATTATTTTTTAGCAGCTGCAGTCTTCCTTACATGGACATCATAAGTACAAATTAGTGTTACCATTAAAGTGCTAAAAATTGCTTGTTTTTGTGTATTCACTAAAGCACAGCAAGCAGCAAGAAAAGAGGAAGTTTACACCTCCTGCGTTGCGACATGAAATTTTTATTTAAAAAAAACGGTAGCCAAATTGATAGCTTAGCTACCTTCAGCATACAAGAAACAAGAACTCATCACTGAGAAATCCCCTGTAGAGAATAAGAGACAAGTAACATAAATGTCATAGAAAATATTTGAATACTTTTTGCAAATTCTTTGAGCAAAAAACATCTTTTTCATGCAATTTCAAAAAAAAAAATCGAAGATTGTGCTAAACATAATTTGAGATTTTATTCAATTGTAAAATGCAATTTTCTGTTCAAATAAAAAAAATTCTTTGTTTCGACTATGACCCGCTTATAACCAAACAATAAATATTTTATCAATCGAAAGTCATACAAAGTTATTTATATTTATTGTATCTTGTATTTTCATAGCACCACACTGACTTCTATGATTAATTTATTTAGTATTTTTCATTGCAATTATAAAACGACATTGTTGTTTATTTATTTTTGTATGCCCGAATTTACTTGCAAATGTATAAATTACTCATACGCACCGGTGCACACATGGGCCCAGTAGCAAAATGTTAGCAAAACTTAGTTATATGAAGGAAAAAAAGCATGAAAACTAAAGATTAGAGCGAAAATAATAGAAATACCAATATATCCACTATATTTCATAAATCATTTATAAATTTAGGTTGGAGCAAAAAATATCTGTAATTCAATTCCTCTAACTACATAGTCGTTCTACACAAGGTTATAGGAATATTTTTTTTTGTAACTATTTAAAAAAAAAAATTTTTTTTAAATTTTATTTTGAAAAAATTAATTCTTTTTGGTTTATATTTTTTTGCAAAAATACAATTTTGATAGCAGTTATATTTGATAAAAAAAAGAAGTTTATTTGTGTATTTTTATTAATGTTTTGTGTTAGTCTCTGTACACAAGGATATGGGAGTATTTTTTAATTTTCATTTAAAAAAAATTTTGTTTTGGGTTAAAATTTGTTTTAAGTAAAATTTTAATAACAGGTATGTTTACATGTACATATGTATACTTTTATACCTATCTGTGTAAACTACTGTTAAATAAATATTACATTTTTGTTGTAGTCCCTGATGATGATTTCCGTTGGAAATCGAAATATATTGGAGGTAAAAAACTAAAACAGCGTGTTTTTAATGCAACTGACCTAGAGCCAGCTTCAACAACAAATGATTATATATAGTCAAAAAGGTCGCAAAAAAGTCTGAAATTTGTTAAAAAAAAATTTATTTTAATTATTTTTTAATGAATTTTTTTACTTCAGATTGAAATTTTTTTAAATATTAAAATAGAAAATTAAAGTTTTTTTGGGGTAAATTTTTATTTTTTATTTTTTTTTGTTTCAAGTGAAATTTTAATAATAGACCTGTTTACTAAAAGTATTAAGTTTATTAATAATGCTTTGCAAGACAAGTTATGGCAGTCTGTTGGTCATTTACAAAAGTACATCTAGAGTGTGATGGGTAGCATATTGGCCCATTACGACTGCTGAGTGAAAGATCACCCAATTTCAATATATTTTTCAAAGACGCCCTATCTCAGAACTTCTTTGAAGAACGCCCCACCTCAAAACTTTTTTCAATAACGCCCTATTTCAAAATTTTGCTTAAGAATACCCTATCTCAGAATGAGTTTCAAAAACGCCCTATCTGAACGAAAATTCAATACATTTTTAGCTGAGATAGGGCGTTTTTGAATCAAATTTTGAAACAGGGCGTTATTGAAACCAATTTGGATATAGGGCGTTTTTGGAAAAGATTTTGAAATAGGGTGATCTTCCACTCAGCAGTCGATTACTTCCATATGACTACGGTATGTAATATTATTAAATTCTTAAAAATATAATAGCAAACATTAATAAAAATGTAAAGAAACATTAAATTCACGCTTACTTTTGGTGTGACGACTTCTTTCGAAAAGTATTTCGAAAAGTCAAAAAAAAGGATATGGAATTATTTTTATATATTTTTTTTTATTTTGAGCAAAAAAAAATTTGTTTTGGGTATGTTTAGTAAAAAAAAATTTATTTAAATTATTATATAATAAACCGTCCAGCTTTAGTATGCATTTTTTTTAAATAAAAAAAATATATTTCTTGTTTATTTTATTTAAAAAAAATTTTGGGATGTTTTTTTTTTTTTTTTTAATAGTGGTTGGTTTGAGGACTTCTTTCACAAGATTTTGCATGCAGCTATTTTTTTAAAGAAACATACTTAATGCATTGAAATTTCCCACAGGGTTGTTAATAAACAGATAACTGTATACATGCTCACATAAAAATTTCTCTATTAGCTTGTTGCTTTCATTTTTAAACAATAAGGTATTTTTGTTTTAAATTAACTCTTTTGCAAACTAATCATCGCAATATCACTTTCAAAGAAGGACAAAGTACAAGGGAATGTTAAAACCTGTTTCGTATGAGTATTCTCAAATTTATACAAAATTCAATTCAGAAAATTTTCTGTTTTTTTTTTTACAAAATTATACCTATTTTTTTTTTTTAACTTTACAGCCAAAATGTACCAAATGTTGCAAGCACTCAAACGTCATATTTCGTCCAACCCAATCCAGGTAACTAATTAATTAATTTTCTAAATTCTGCTAAATAGTGAATGGCTGACAATGAGTGATATTGATAAACATAAACCATTGTTCAATATAACAACTCATGTCTACCACAACCACAAAAGCAATGATAACAAAAACAACAACCACAACCAATAGCATAGGCAATTAAATAAACATTTCTATTGTTATACAAGAATGATTTGCAGTTTGATATGAAAGCACTTACGTGTATGTGTGCTTGTATATGCATCTCTCCATACATATGTGTATGTATGTTTATAAGATTGTGTGCTTAAGCACATATGCGCTCAAGTATAAAACGAAATATTTGATAAATTATGCTACAAAATCGTCTATAAGCAAACACAAATGCTTTGAATGTTTAGAAATGTGGCACATGGCAATGAATGGAATTGTAAATATTTAAACGCAAATATATGTGAGAAACAGGCGAGACAAAAGTGTTAGGAGTGAAGAGGTAGATAAGAAAGAGGTGAGACGAAAGTGCGTAGTAAAATGAGGAGTGGATATAGAAAATTAGTCTTTCACGCAAGCATACGCAGCAAACGTAATTCCACTCTTGCTCGAGCCTTTTGCGCCACTGAGAAAATTTCACCCAAAACTCTACTGGGAACCCAACAGTGAAAAGCCGAACTAGGCATTGCTCAATAACTGCTTATTCACACCAGTTCATAGCTTCTAAAAAATAATTTTACATATTTTACATCAGAAACCCGAAAATATAGGTTTGTAGGTCATCAAGTTCTAGTGCAAGAAATTACATTTTCTAAGTTCCCAAAATCGTTTTAAATTTTTTATTGAAAAAAAAAAAACAGAACTCGAACTAGTTGATGTATATTTGAAACTAGGCTTCTTTGGTTCATTAGTAGTATGTTTGACTGCAGTGCACATTAAACCCACTCACCCTGCTAAACACACACTCCCATGCACACATTCAATGTAATTTTCTTCAACATTCTTTCAACCATCACACCCTTTACATAATTGCCTCTGTTCACTTCCGCACAGTCGGCTAATCACATTTCAATGCGAAATTCATTTGTTATTCAATTTATGCAAACCTTTGTTTGAGGTTTTTTTATTTTCTTTGCTTGCGTTCACGCTCTCCTTACTTTCAGCAATTGCTATTGTTTTTATCTATTCATTTGATTTCATTTCTTTGGTTTTTCTTTTCACAGCGCGCTTACTCCTCGCTGCCTTCTTGATATAATTATTGTCAAATCTGGTTATTTATGTCTTAAACGCAATGCCACGCTGACAAACAATAAATTTCGAATTTTGGTCCAGTTCGTGGTGGTCCTTGGAGTGCTTTTGCGCATTATCGTAAGCGTTTTATGTAGAATTGTTGAAATTACCAATGAATTGTTGTTGGCGTTTTTGCGTCAGAAATGTCAAATATTGTTTTATAGTAAAGCGAAAGAAGTAGCAGAAAGTATAAACTAACCAAGGCTGCATTAAGTAGAAAGTGCATTAAATTTTTGACACTTTGAAAGAACCACAAATCAATTTAGTAATGACTGGAAAACGCAAAGTGCGATAAGAATTCAAATATTATTGCAGAGCAGGAAGAAAGTTGTGATTTACAAGAGGTGCAGCTAGGACTTTTGATTATTTTTATATTTTTTACGAAAAAAATCAAATGCTTCCCAGTATCGGAGGACATTTTAAAGTATATGAACGTGCAAGTCTCGTCATGCTCAACGGAGAATATTGATTGGAGAATATTTTAGCGAAACCTATATAAATTACAAACAATCAATCTTTTTTGAGTTTTATTTTTTTTTGATGAAAGTAAAACTTGTTCCTTGAGTGGTATTTTATCCTTCAAAATAAAAATTAAATTTTAAGTTTTAATTTTTGTCACAGTTCGAAAAACTCAAAAAGCCTTTTTGCATGCCAACTTATGTACATATACTCAAACATGAGTTTTATTTTCGATCAGAAAAAAAAAACTCTAAAAATAAACATGATCCTTAATCAAAAAAATAAAACTGGAATATACCTATTATTGCTGATTTTTATTAAAAAAAATCTGAAAATAATGATCAAATAACGAGTTTTATAATAAAACTCATACAGTTACGGTCCCTGCTTTTGGTATACTAAGAAGGAAATGTATGAAACAGGGAAATTGGAAGGATGTTATAAGAACTGAAGTGTGGGCGGAACGTAAAAGCTCTGAAGAAGCTTAGGTAAGCATTTATCCAAATAAAACCTTGTTTCTCTGCTAGACACTTTACGTTCAGTCGGGAATGTTTTCAATCTGTTCCTTCCTTTTCTGTTTTTCTCCATACTCTTTTTATCACGTTAACTTTTACTCCATAATCTCTGTTCTCTTGATCACATCTTTTTCTTTTTTTGGTTTTAATTTTTGATTGCTTTCATTATTTTATTACCTTAATTCTGTTGTCTTTTTTTCCTTTGTTTCGCCTTCACCGTTTTTCTTTTATTTTTCTTTTCCTTTTATTTTCTCTCTTTCTTCTTCTTTTCTTTTTTTTCTCCTTTTCTTTCCTTTTTCTTTTTCTTTGCTGCTTCCTTTTCTGCTTTTCTCCATATCCTTGTTATCACTTAAAATTTTACTCTATATTCTCTCTTCTCTTGTTCACATCTTTTTCTTTTTTGTCTTCAATATCTCATACCGTACATTATTTTATTAGCTTTTTGTGTTTTTCCTTTATGACTTCCTTCTCCTCACCTCTTATCCTTATGCCCTCTTTCATGATTTGTCCTTTTTTCCTTTTCCCTTAGGGCCTATAACCCCCTTTGCCTTTTTTAATTTTTACTTTATAATTTTTAAAAATTTTTCTATTTTTCTATTTATTCCCTTTTTTGTTTCTTGTTTTCATATATTACCTCTTCCCATTTCCTTATCTTTTTTAATTCTCTTTTTTACTATTTCCTTTTTCTAAACTTACTCACTTTTCTTATCGATAGTTTAGCTTTGTTTGCTTCTTTCTCATTTTCTCTTCTTTATCCTTTTGTTTCATTTACTGTCCATTTATCTATTTTTTACTTACGCAATTATCTTTTTTCATTTTCCTTTTGCCTCCAATATTTTATTATTGCTTTATTTACTTAATATTGAATTTTAAATATTCTCTTCCATTTCTTTATTATTTTTTCTCTATGTTTATTTTTTCTTAATATCCCCTTTCACGTAGCTCCTTCTTTGCTTCTACTATGTTCCCCTCCTTGCTTCGGTTTGATTTGTGCTTTTTGCAACTCTGCCCTCATTTTCTTTCCTTTTTTCTTCTACGTGTTTACTTATCTTCTGCTTTACTTTCTTTCCTCCTAACTCATCTGTTTCATCCTGATTTTGTTGTCGTTAGTCCTCACCTTTCCACTTCCCCTCCTAAACATACATTTTGCACTTTTAGCACGTAATTTTGCACATGCTTCCTTTGTTCTTTCGTGCTTCCGGTGTTGCTTTACCTCTCACTTCTGCTTCCGCTAAATACACGTACTTCTCTGTCCATGCAGTTTCATTGCTTTCCTTTTTTTAAAATTCGTGCTCTTCCTTTCTTTTATCTGACCATGCAATCACATCAGTTGACTTATCAACCAGCTCGATACACAAACATACGTCTGCTAGTCAGCTACTAGGTCATTTCTATCTGCACTTCCGCTCACAACTCCCACGAATCAAGCCCATACTTAGCTATTTATAAGCCCGCATAGGCCACAAGATTTACACACAATTTATGCGCGAAATTGTTCCCTTGACATTTGGCTCAACATTGCAATAGCCACAACCATAGCCATAACCATAAACGGCTGCATTGGCTTTCATAGCTGCTGCTTTCCTGTTGTTTTTTTTATTGGTTTTTTTATTTTTGATTTTTACAACTTTTGGTGTGCACAGATTTTATGAAAAATCACATAACCTCTGATGTTTTTTGGTTTCTCTTTGATTTCTTTTTTCTTTTTTTTTTTTTGTTGTTGTGGAGTGGAAAGAGCAAGTATGCTTGTGCTTGATTGGTTGGCTGTCAGCAGGCGCTCAACTTAATGATGTTCAATAAACTAACCCATGTTGCAAATAATGAGACCATGCCCCTGGAGCACAGCAGCCGAAGCAGCAGCAGCAGTAGTGGCAGCAATCATAACAACAAAATCTTTATTAGAATGATAATCTCGCATATTTGTGTGTTCTGCTGACATGATAAGGATAAGCGACTTGTTTGGAAAGTTTTATAATTCAATTTGTAGAGATTGACATTTCCTTTGTATTGCTTTGTATTTTATTGAATTCTTACGTTTTTACCTTTCTCAATTTAGATTTGCTTTCTTGATTTCTTTGTTTTATGCAACTTTTATGTTTTGCTATTTATTTTTTTATTGTCGGTACGCATTTGTGATGGGAATTTGTTGCATGAAAAGTTAAAAAGCTTTCAGATATTTTTTCAATATTTTATATTTTACCTTTTTTTCTTGTACCTGTCCCCGGGCAAATTACTTATCATTTTGTTTAACGGCTTCGAATATTAGCCATCATTATATTTCACGCCATCATACTTCTAATCTGACCATAAATTTTTGGGCTGGTTCTTTATTTATTTAAATAAATTGTTTTTATTTTTATTTTTGCGCTATAGCCAATATGTGATTGTCGGTGTTTCTTTTTGCTGCCTTTATATAAGATCGCTTTCTTGTTTTTTCTGACGATTTAGTGGCAAAGTTTAAGTCGATTGCAATAATTTCCCAAGTAAATCCCCAGCCAGTTAGACCCTTCATACTTTAAATACCTTTGAGCACCAAATAGCATTTAATCTCTGCATAAAATAAAATTGTAACAATTCGATGCCTTTACATTGCGGATATCCTAGAAAACTTGATAGAACGGATCATTACTAAGCCCGTACAATCCCAATCATCAGATTTTAGAATTTGTGTCTGGCTGTGTGTATATTTGAGAGCGCATCACTCGAATACTGCTGATTGGAGTTGAATACTTTTTTCCCCGTTGTATTACTTCGACAACGAGTTAAAATGTAGGATCTCCTGTATTTATATATTTTTAACGGTTTCGGAGTTATCTACCAATATGTGGACCAGTATGACCAAAAATATGGTAGTATAATATGGGTATCAAACGAAAGGTGCTAATGAGTACTTAAGTTCCGTACTGCAACAGGGTTCAAAGATATATTGATTGTAGTCGGACTCCGTCTATTATATATTCTAAAACGCAGCAAAGAATGATCGGATTTTCTAGTCTATATTGCATATGAATAATTGTAGTAAAATTGCGTCCTGGACGGATTAACGGATCGTAATACAACTTGGAACACAGAATGCAAATTTTGTAAGGATGGTAAGGGGGATAGTCTAAGAGGGGCGTGCTATACCACTGAAATTTGGGAAAGAGTTTTATGAAAATGATCTGTAACCTTTTTGATAAGTTCTATTACGAATTAATTTTAAAAATTGTGCCACAACTTTTCTTTCCATTTCCATAAAGGCAGCTTTCTAAAACTTTTGCCATCGTCTTTCTATTTTTGCTTTGGTTTCTAAATTTCTCAACGCAGCTTTCAAGTTTTGTCTTCAATGCTTTGCGCTATTTAATCTCCCTTTTCTCCACCTCTAAGTGTTTAGCGATTTATTGCTGAGTATAAAAATTTTAGCTATAAAAATTTGACGCTCGATTACGGACACAAGCGTCAAACGCCGCAAAAGACATTCACTCACACACACATACTCAAATATTTATAGCAGATTTATGCACGGATTTGGAAACAAACACAAATGGGTATATGGAAATCAATTGACAATTTCTTTTACCGTCGCATACTTTTGGTGTTTTACGATTGGACATTTTGCACAAATAAATGGCTCCCAGTAGGAGTTCAGCTTTGCATAAGACACGCCTGCTTCAACAGTCAGCAAAATGAAGAAACTCATTCATGTTCGAAATTTGTTTAAGTAGTTTGCAATGTTTTTCGTTTTGAATCTCCTTAAAATGGCTTCTAAAAATGATGAAAAAGATCTACTTAGGAAGATGGAATTAGGGAAATCGAAAAGATAATAATCAATACAGCTTGATTACATATCGTTCCAATTCAATACAGCTCTGATGCTTGTTATCGAATGTTATCGATAAAAATAAGATATGGTACAAAGAAAATTTAGTATACTCATTTTAAAAATAACCAACTCATAACTCGATGTTACAAAAATCTAAAAAAATTCAGAAAAATCGGTAAGTATCGATAGAATACAAAAAGCTATAATAATCGAAGAAATCTAAGTAGGTTAGTACTATTTAAAGTCTAGAAAAGTCGATAGAAGTGTTTTATACTAAATATAAATTGATGAAACTGCATAGCAAAAAAATCTTATAAAACCATTAACTCCATAGAAAAACAACGATAAAAGAGAAACTAAAATATAAGAAACGCAAAGGAATTTTACATCAACGATAAAAAAATCGATAAAAATTCATCAAGGAGTCGATAAGCACAGTTATAAGTGAAATAATCGGTACAGACTAAGTTGATACAGCTCGATTAGAATAAAATAAAAATTTAATAAGCTAAAGCTTCCAAATCGGCATATATACAAAAAGAGTAAATAATCGATAAAAGTGCAAACAAGCAATAATTTTATCAAACCTGAAAACAGGTCGAAAATTTATTAAGAACTGGAAAATCGATACAATATCGGAAATGGAAAAAATTCGAACTGAATAAAAAAAAGTCTGCAAAAGTCCGTAAAAAATATGATTATTTATCGAAATTCGAAAAATACGATAGTACTAAGTTTATTAGCGTTAGAGAGAAATTTTAAAGATGAAAAGGAAAGAGAACTGCAATAATCCTAACGGTATTAATTCTTTAAACAAAGCAATAAAATAAATGCCAATATTTTTAAATGTTTTAAATGTCTTAATGAGTAGAGTGCTTGACGCTAAAACTATTTGACGCTAAAACTATTTGTGTATCTCCCAATCAGTGAAAATCAGCTGCGATGCGTATTTGTTTCAACTCATCGAAGCAAACAACCAAACGCAAGCTACTTCACCCAACAAATGGTTACTCCGTACAAAGCATTCCTCAAAAGGCAATCAAAATTTCTTCCCTATTTCCTAGTAGTAATCAGCCAAGACGCTACGCCGTATCAGCAAAATTTGCTCTGCAATTGCTTGTGTTTACCTAACTACCTTTAAATCTCGCTAATGGAAATAGTATATTAGAGCAACAAATTTTATTAATTTCATAGTGAAGGCGTGCACAACTTGATTGCTAACCAATTAATTACTCATACGCAGTGTGCTACCGCCAATCAATTCCATAGAAAATGTTGGATGAGCAAAACAGCATTTCTAAGAAAGTCTGTATTTCTCAGAAAATTTTGTTATATTTTGCTAGCATGAAAGACTATGTTTGGCTTCAGGCGTATACAATTCAAACAAATATAGTAGCGGTAAAGTTTCTAACAAATTAATTACTCATACGCAGTGTGCAACCGCAAATCAATTGTATGGCAATATTCTAGGTATTGAAGCATGAAATGCGGTTAAAGCAGGCATTTGGGTATTTTATTGCGGAAAATTTAAGTTGCAAGCGCTTTTTTCAACATCTTTGAATTTTAAAAAGCTTTAAGCTTTTGTTCTGTTTGTTTTATTATGTAAGAAAAAGTCAGCATTTTAAACTCATTACAAGCAATATATTAAATGTGGCACCGTGCTTTCGCTTTCATGCCCATTAACACAAATTAATTACAAGTTAGACGCATGTGCTCTGACATCAAATAATGAACGCCTTTGTGCGCGTATTAAGCTACTCGAGCACGTTTTGGCTCTGTCTTTGTCATTGGTTTTAAAGGAAACGGCAGCAGGAGACAACTACTTTGCCTTAATGCTTGTTAATATGTGAAAGTGACATTGTGCAAACTTTGTGCTCTGGCCGGCATTTCAGCTGCACTCACTATTAAAAACGTACTATTATTTTGCTGATTAATTTTTTATTAAAATCAAAAGCCGTGCCGTAACAAAGGGAGGATAATGAGATAATTGGCAAAGTAAGTAAGCGCGTCAGCTCAGACATAAGCAGGATATTTTAGTGCAGCAGGGCAACATAAGTGCTTTTTCTATGCTGAGTGAAGCGCAAAAATGGGAGGGGTGTGTGCTTTACCTTACTTTGAAAATAATTGCTGATGTTTAAAAAATTACTCATACGCCCTGCCCTCTTCTCACTTTTAAATTTAATTTCTTAAGTGAATTTTATTATCGTTTTTATTTTTAATAATTATTTTTTAATTCAATATAATCAAGTCTCAGGGGACGTGGGCCCCCGTTTTTCGGTTACGTGCAACATTGCAACCAAATATGTTGAGGCGTTTTGCCGTGATTTAAACGCAAAGAGAAGCATCTCGACACCCAAACTTTATTGCTCACAGGGGGCAATAAACATTATCCTGAAAAAGGCGTTTTTCTACAAAATTTTGAAATACGACGTGATTGAAAAAAAATTCTGGGTAAGCTCATTTTTCAAAATTTTGTCAGGTAGTGTGTTTCTTAGAAATACTTTGAAATGCAGTGATTCGTCGATTTATAGGAGCGATAGTTTGGAATAATCCAGAATATTATTTCAGAAAGAAAAATTCACGCTTTAAATTTATAATTTCTTATACTGGAATTTGATGGCATACAAAAAAATGTTTTTTGATCGTTGATTTAAAATATTTCAAAATTTTTTCAAAAGTTTTCAAAACTAGTTTGAGCTTTTTTAAGGGTTGTACAAAGTTTAAAATAATTCCGAGGATTATTAAAAAAATTCTCTGAGAAAAAAATATTGGAGTTCAAGTGATGATGTTAAATAAGTTATACATATAAATCATGCTTAAACAATATCTGTAAAAAACGCTTTGCTCATCTGACCTCGTAACACCAAGTAAATTTCATATATGGCCTACAATATTTAGCAATAATAGAACCATTTCCATTATATTTTTATTGTTGTTATATTAAATATTTGTTTCATTGTCTCGCTTTGAAGAGCACTTTATTTGCGAAACTTGATTAATTCACTTTATCTTTGCCATCACGCTTACCGTCACAATAATGAAATCATCGATCAAGCGCGCTATCAGTAAAAGAGTCTCCAACCACCACTACTCTATCTGCCTCTATCACTTCATTTCGTTGACAATAAATAAATGCTCGAAAGGTCATCGTAGCGTCGCATAAAGTTCACCCTAGCGTATGAGTAACAAATTAATATTAATTGTAGATAAACTTTGTGCCTACACACTGCCCCCCGCCCCTCTCTGGACTGTACAAAAGCTTGCCAACTTTTAACGCAAAAGAATGCAATTTCAATCAAAGCTTAATCGATCGAAGAGATAAATTCATTTATTTGATGGAGATGTATTTATTTATATACTTTTGCGTTGCGCTTGTGAAGAGCGTATGAAGCAGATAACAGTTTGTGTAGCTGCGATGCTATACATATTTGTAATATATATGTATTTGTGTACTCACCTATCGTTGTAATTAATGTTAACGAATAAAGAAACGCCGACGCATAGGTCCACTTGTGTGTGGGTGTATTCATTTGTTCGCCTGGTTGATATAGTTTCGATTGACGTACGGCGCGCAGTAAGGTCTCCTGCATTAAAGAGTATAGAGAAGAAGAAGAATATGTGTTAAACAAAAAATAAACAATCGATTAAGCAAATGAAACAAATGCTGAATGAAATTAAATATCTGTATTTCGTAAGCACGTGCGCACAATGAATAATTCAATGGCTTTAAGCATGAAAAACTAATCTTGGCTTTCATGGAAATAAGAGTGAAAATGGAAATAGAATGAATATCAAAATGAAAGTAAGGCAGAAAAACGAAGTATGGACATGTGTACGTATGCCAAGTCAATTCGCATTAAATAGCTAACAAACACTTAGAATCATTGAAGGTGCCAAAATATATGTTCATGGCCAACAGAGCTACAGTGTAACTATCCACCACTTAAAACAGGCTCACAGTTATCGAGGCAGCTATAAATTTCGGTTGGGAAATGATTCTTAGATATTTTAAAAATATTTAAAATGAATTGCGGTTTCTTCAGTGTGAATTGCTGTTTTGTTTGGTAAATTAAATAATAAAAAAAAAAATTATTTTTTAATTTTATTTTGAGAAAGAATAAAAATGCATTTCCTTCAAGAAGAGAAAAAAAACTTCTTCAAAGACGATATAAAAGCATAGTATCAGAAGCTGCTAGCACCTGATTCATATCCGGCATAGGACTGTCCACATCGGTAATACTCGGAGAGTGTTTCAAACAGGCTTAAACTATGCCCATATGATCGAAAATTCTAATAAATATCATCGGTTTATGTTAATGACTTTTCACATTTGGACCAAACTCTCTATATCCAAAAGGTGGACGTGGTCACAGTAAAATTTCGTCTACTTTCTTTTAGTCTTGCACTGAACAGCCGATATAGTTTGTGGGCAAAATTTTATTTTGGAGCACTGTTGGTAACAGACATGAGTAAACACGCACACACCTTAACACAGCGCCACCAAATACCAAAGAGACGTGAAACAACAATCATAAAGTCAACCAAATTCAATACGTATGGATATACATATAAAGGTGTATGTGTGTATGGAAAACTTGTCAAAAATAACCAGTCAAGTAGAAACAATAAAGAGATGAGAGTCAACAAAGTATGAAAGTGTACGCAGCACATGGATATGATAGCAAGCACCCTGGCAACCATCAGTAGGTAAAGATCTGTATAAAAAGTAAGTCGCGCTACCAAAAAAGTGGCTAAAAAGGTTGGTTGTTACATTCGTCAGGGTTAACTTCTTGAATATGGTGAAATTAATTCTCCGTGTATAAGTGCAGTCTGAAAAGACTGTATACTTTTAGGCACCATTGTTTTTCGATTAATAAAGTCATATTCAGTCAACCATGCCGAGGTGAGAACTTGGATTCCAACACCATCACTAGTTTTGACCCCTGAATACCAACATCAACACTTACTTAGGAAATTTATACTGAAAACAACAAGTGCCTAAAAGTATGCAGCCTTTCAGGCCTCACAGCTACACGGAGAGGCAATTTGAGCAAGGTTGACAAGTATATTCGGACTTTTACACATTAATGATTTTTCTTTTAAAAAAATATTAAATAAATATACGTTCATGTTGCTTTGATAGGGTGTTGGAATACGAGTTGAAAGTGGTTAAAAGTGGTGAGCCATGGCTAGCCGGGCTTATAAAGTGTTACAAAAAAATTTGAATATATTCACGCCATTAAATAAATTACACAGATGTGTGCATGTGTGCGTAACATATTTTGGTTGCTGGACACACAAGACCTTCAATGGTCACGCCTGTCAGCCGTCAATAGAAATAAAAATCCAAAATGAATATGCGACCATGCATATTGAAATTGGTACACCGTTTGTTGTGCTCACACTTCACACATGAAAGGTGCACCTTGTTGCGCTGGTGTGCGTGTCATGTCATGCCATTAAAGTTCAGCTTATGTGCTATGTGCACAGCTTACAAAGTCCTTTGGTACGTATTTTAGTTTTATGGTCATCTCTTCATTTGCTATTCATTTGCAAAATGTCAAGCAACACTCATTTACCTGAAAATGTTGCACCTCCTGTGCTGCCAGACGTGTCCAATTTTCTTTATATAAAATATTCAAATCCTCAGTAATCGACCACAAGCGATCAACGGTGCTGAAATGACACAAATGTAAGAGACATATTATTTTAGGTGCACAACGACAAGTGTGGCAGATATATAAGAAATAACTCAATAAATATATCGACAACTGGGAGACGCAAAGGGATGGCGAAGAAAGCCAATGGTTTTTATGTTATATAAATAAATGTTGAAAAAAAAATTAAAGCGCTTTGTGGACATACTATAAATCTAGGGTATAAAAAATCGATATGCGTCAATGGGTCTGAGTAAACCACGTTGGCAACATTAGGAAATAATTAAAAAAAAACTTAAAATACAGCTTAAAAGATATATCGTTACAAATGAGATCACACGTATTAATACTATGGTGGCTGTGCCTTCAGACTTGTTCTCCTGATATTAAATAAAATAAAATAAAATAAAATAAAATAAAATAAAATAAAATAAAATAAAATAAAATAAAATAAAATAAAATAAAATAAAATAAAATAAATTAAAATGAAATAAAATAAAATAAAATAAAATAAAATAAAATAAAATAAAATGAAATAAAATAAAATAAAATTAAATTAAGTTAAATAAAATAAAATAAAATAAAATAAAATAAAATAAAATAAATTAAAATGAAATAAAATAAAATAAAATAAAATAAAATTAAGTTAAATAAAATAAAATAAATTAAAATGAAATAAAATAAAATACAATTAAATAAAATAAAATTAAATTAAATTAAATTAAATTAAATTAAATTAAATAAAATGAAGTAAAATAAAATAAAATAAAATAAAACAAAATAAAATAAAACAAAATAACATAAAATAAAATAAAATAAAACAAAATAACATAAAATAAAATAAAATAAAATAAAATAAAATAAAATAAAATAAAATAAAATAAAATAAAATAAAATAAAATAAAATAAAATAAAATAAAATAAAATAAAACAAAATAAAATAAAACAAAGTAAAATAAAATAAAATATTATAAAATAAAATAAAATAAAATAAAATACAATGTAATATAATATAATATAATATAATAAAGTTAAATAAAATAAAATTAAATAAAACTTATAATGTTAAGTTAAGGTCAAAGTTACTGGGTAAAATTCTGAGTTTAAGAATTTTTATCAAAAATTCCAAGATCAGCCCTTCTATCAAACGGCCGACGATGTGTGAAGATGTGCTCCCGGTCAGACATTTACAATTTGTAAAATATTTACCATTCCTGAATAGTCATTTATTTATTGAATCTCTTGCCTCATTGACCACAAATCGTGCTCTGTTTTGATTTCGAATTTGCCCAAGTAAATAATTAAAATTGAAAATAAAACTTTCAAATATATTTGGTTGCAAGCAAAGCCTTTGTAGTGGGCAATGAATTGCGGCATTGAACAATAAAATCAAATTTAAATACAAGAGATAAAAATAAAATCTACAACCATCTAGAATAAGTGATAAATTTAGTTGAAATAACAAAAGAAGTTGCAAGATGCAAAACAAAAAACTAAAACAACAGTGAAAACCTTTGCCAAATAAATTTGAAAACAAATCATAGGTGCCAACAAAATAGTTTAGAACATAGCAAAAAGAAAAACAGAGCGAAACTTAAAATATAGCATTATACTGAAATACACAAAAACTGAGCATGACAACAACAACAAAGTCAACAAAATTGACATGCAGTTGAATGGATGGTTTAGCAGCTCAGATCTGCATATTAATGAGCGGTCATCAACCAAGCGTGCGAGCCTTGTGTCGTGGGCGTTAAGTGGTGTGTGGTGGTGGTCAATCCTTTCAACGCCGATTTTGGCCAAAAACGTGAATGCCATGTGCGCTTGTATTTGTTAGTGGATAAGTGAATGTGTGTGTCTGTGTGTGTGTGTTTGCATTTGAAAAACGCTTACGCAATTTACATAACATTTTGCGGCAAATGCTGTTTCAAGTAGTGCGCAATGCATTTCACTTTTATTGTTTTTGTTTTGAGGCGGATTGTGCTCATGTAAGTGTGTAGGTAGATTTGCATGTATTGACTACTGTTTATTCGATTGTGATAATTTATTTTGGATTTGCAGTAAAAATTTCATCTTCGAGCTTGTACATTTTTCTTGTGGCTTTTTATGTAAATTGATTTGAATTCCAATATAATTGTTTTTAGCTGTGCATGAGTGCATGTGTGTGGGTGTGTGGGAGTGTCACTGTTCGTATTTTTAACCTCTTTTTGCCTATCATTTTTTATCAAGTTTTATTGCATATTTAGTATTTCATTGGAGTGTGCATTCTATTTTATTGTTCGCCTTGTGTTTTGCATAAGAAGTGGCGTCGCAGTGAATTTGCAGCTTCCGGCTGCAGTCATTTTCTTTCGAATTTTTTTCTGCATAAAATATTCGAATTATATGGTATTTGCATATAAAATAAGTGATTCCTGGGAGCGTCTTTGATATGTAAATATCCAGTAAGAAAAAAAAAAGTTTTGAGTGTGGCTGAAGCCGTAAAGTCAGTCCGGCACTTTAACCTGCACTAAACGACCTGTTATCAGAGTTCCGATCCACCTGGTATGACCATTAAGTATGCCGTCAGAAGGTGGTTTGGGTACTAGTTTCAACGTCTGTTCTAAGCATATTAAGTGCCAAAGTTTAACAATTTACCCTAGGGAGTGATTGCATTTTAAAACTTTTAAATTTCTTGTTAATTTCTTAAATTTTTAATATTTCTTTATTTGTTTCCTTAAGCTTCTCAAGATTGTCTGTTAAAATTCCACATTCCATTGGCTACGAAACTGTTTCAACTGTTAGCACCAGTTTACAGTGGCTTCATAACTGTTCTCAAACTGTCGAAATCATTCGTGCTTATCCAGTGGCATCCAAACGCGCTAGCGCGATCCAGGTTTTTGATAATAACAATTTAATCTACGGAATGGAGGTGACACAATACTAAAGTGCTTTTATGAAGATATTGTTATTTTAAAAATTTCTTGTTCGACTTCATTTTATTATTTTTCAGTTCATGTGCTAATTAATTTTTTTTCTCTTTTTTTTTCTTAAACTACCCAGGACCAGCTGTTTAAGTGCCACATTCCATTGGCTACACAACTGTTTCACCTGTCGGCAGCATTAACAATGGTTTCATAACTGTTCGCAAACTGTTGGCATCAGCAGTGATTAACCAGTGACATACAAATGGTCGAGTCAAAAGATTTTTTTATGAATTGTATTGCGGCTGGTTATTTTTCTTATAGTATTCATATGCATTTTCTATCTTTTTAACGCATACTTTTAACCAGCATGGCGATTTTTCAATCTGCCGAAGAATTGTTATGTGAAAGGCAGTTCAGAGCGTTCCATGGCGTGCTGGTTTTGTGATATTATAGCTCACAGCAAATGCTTTGGTATAACCGAAAGAGTGGCTGGTCTAATTTATGATGGAAAGGGACTCTGCTTGTCATTTTCAAACTGTAGAGAGCTACCGATGTCGAACTCTGCAACCTGGAACAGCTTTCTGACATCATTTGCTTACTCAGATTGTGAAAAGAGAGGTATCAGTGGTGAACGTATTTTGGGATTTATATTTTTTTATTAATTTTTTACAAAAATAATTATAAGTATAGACATTTTTTTTATCCAATTGCTGTACCAGTTTTTTTCTTTAGCTGCTCTTCGACTTTCCCCATGAAAATTGTGAACTAAAACCTTTTATTAGATTTCTTAACGACATCTTCTGCGGTGTCACCTACACTATTAAATAAATAGTAAGTACGGTAGGAGACAAGAACAAAACAAAGTAGCGCCTTTTAGCAAGCCAATAGTCAATGAACTCGCCGCGTGCTGCCAACCAGGTGACAAAATAAATTGTTATGTGAGATCAAAGGCTAATGGCGTACTGTATTTATAACCATAAGACAACCTTTGTGTGGGTTTAAGCATTATGTTTAACAACTAAGTCAGGTTTTTTCATACATATAAAAGAAATAAGTGTTGGACTGATGGACTGATGTGTTGACCATACAGAGCCAATGGTCATAAAATAAATAAAAAAGTCAAAAAGCCTTGATGTTTGATTTACTGAGTAACCTGGCTGGGATTTGCCCTCTTACATGAGCGTGTGTGTGACTACAGAGTGGGAGGCACTCCACCCACTTGTCAGCTCATATCGTACTTAAAAGTCTACCTGATTTTGTCCTTTGGTGCTTTTTCCCCCCCTATATCTTTCTGCTTTACTGAAGTTCAAGTTGACATAAACAACAACAACAAAAACAACAACACTGGGCTGCTTTCAAAAACAAAAGGCTCAGGTAGTACAAACGCGCTGACAATCTGGTCAACCTTAAACCACAATGCAAACAGTCTACCGGTAAATGTGCTGCGTAAGCAAATGCCAACATCAAGAGGCAATTCTCAACAAGCAGCCAGCTATTAGCTTCCAACTAGTGATTGCCATACGTCAACAGCGCATTGCGTCCATTTACAAGTGTTTTTGCTTTTAAATGCAAAAGGCAAGGCAGAGCATGCGAGTGGATACAATGAAAACAACATGGTGGAGCTACATGCTGGTGGAAAATATAATAGAGGCACTGGCTCGTAAGATAGTGTATGCATAAACCAAATTTTAAATTTGACTCACATATTTTTAAATATTATTGTAAAAACTTACAAGATTTTATTGAATGAATTATCAAATTTTTTAACAGTTTTGCATGTAAAATTCTCTTAAAATAATGAAAACCAATTTTCTTTATTTTCCCAATATATTTCGATCACCTTCGGCGATGATCGACATACGTCAACTATTGGACCTAGAGCCGGCAAAACAAAAATATACATTTGAACATATAAAGGTCGCTAAAAATAAAAAACTTATTCTCTAAAAATTCAAAAAAATAAACTGGTTTTTTGAGAACTTTTTACCAAACAAGTAAACATTTTTGACTGAAAAATATTTTTCAAGTATCTACGCAATTTTTATAAATTTTTTTTTTTTGTTTTTTGAGCATCTTAACACAATTTTGTTCCAAAATAATTTTACAAGAAACCTTTTCAAAATTTGTACTAAATGAAAAAGCATTTTTTCAAAAAATTTGAAAAAAAAAATTTAGAAACATTTTACCAAAAAAAAGTTTTTCTTTATTTAAAATTGTAAAATGCTTATCCAACAAATTTTTAAATTTTGTATTAAAATCTAAATGTTATTAACTGAAAAATCTTTATAAAGAATCTAGTAGAACTTGTATCAACTTTTTTTTTATCACCTATTTATTTTCTTGTTTTTTTTAAACCCTCAAACAATTTTGTTTCGGCATTGGTTATAAAAAGATTTATGTGAAAAATATTTTTAAAGTTTATATCTTGATTGTTCTCAACTTTTTCTTAGACATATAAATTCCTTTTTTTTTGACAATTTTAACACAATATCGCAATTCTCTAGTATAAATAAATTTCTTTAAAACCTTAACAAAATTTCTAATAATAGCTAAAACTGTTATTTCTTGAGATATGTACATATTGGTTTAATCTAATTTATTACTTATTGTTTTAATCAAACTTCACCCCACGCACTTTTTGCATGTTTCTAAATTTTATTTTATTTTATTCGGAGATAGAATTCGATGCTAAAATATACTATCTTTTTACAGAATGCCTTACTTTTCTTTCTGTACTATTGAGAAATTTAATTTAAGTTACTATTGTAATACATATATATATGTTGATTTGAAAGAAAATGAATAAATCTAATCTAATCTAAAATCTAATACTTGTTTTTGGACAATTTTAACACAATATTGGAATTGTGTAGTAAAAAATATTTTTCAAAACCTTAACAAAATTTCTAATACTACGTGTTTTTAAAATAACAGACACAATAATTAAAAAAAAAAAATTTATCAAAAAATTTTTTAGGAAACTTTTATCAAAATAAAAAAATTCGAATATGTTAAAAGTTTATAGCTCCAAAATAGTTTTGGAATATCTATTAAAATTTGTATACAATTTGTTTTAATTTCGAAGTTTTTTTTTTTTTGGAAAATTTGAAAACAATATGGTTCCATGATTCCTTATAAAAACATTTCTACCGAGCTTCAACAAAATTTCTACTAAAGCTTGTTTTTAAATAAAAAAAAAAGTTCAGAAACTTTTCACCAAAGAAACAACGTTTAAACTAGTAAATTTTTCTTAATTTCATAAGATTTTTTTTTTTTTGTACAATCTTAAAACAATTTTGTTTCAGCATTGCTTATAAAACGATTTTTGCTGAGCCTCAACAAATTTCATCTGTTTTTTATATTACATGCACTAAAATTGGTTTCAATATTCTGTAGAAAAAAAAGTTTAGCAAAATCTTCTATAAAATATTTTAAGAAAATTTCCTTTCATATGACTATTTTTAAATTTTTTTATTTCTATCTACACATATAATTTTTCTAAAAAAATCGATCAACTAAAGTAAAAACGTATCACACAAAGTCACTCTATTAACATTTCCGCCACTGTATATGTGACATTCATTCATATGTATTATGCGTATGAACAGCTGCATGCGTGCTTACAACTCTGTTCGTCTCTTAAGTGCAAGTTGTGCTCAGCCATCCGTTTAAAATTGCTTTGAGGCGGATTAAATTTAATTACTTTATAGAGTGATGGCAGAGGTAGAGATGGTCAACTGAGAGCGTTAAGCTCCCCTAGCTGCTGGGCTACTTGGCTAACTTGTCATGCTTCCCTGGTTGTCTAAGTGGGACTGAGTGTGGCTGAGTGAACTGAGTGAGGAATTGTGCAACAGCAAAGGAGTCGATTGTTTTGAGTCGTAAAATGTCTCCTGAGTTGCTGGGTTTTAACATTCATTGCTTTCGCTACGCATTATGCCTCAACGCACGTAAATTTAAAGTAGTTCTTGTTGTAATGAGAATGCATTTTCATGTTTAGTTTTGGTTTGCAGAGCAAATCGCATTAAGTCATTTTTTGGTTGATATCTCAAAGTAACAAGCAGAGCAGCGCAGGGACAATAGTGTTTGCTTACTCATGTGTGTGTGTGTGTGTGTGTGTGTGTGTGTGTGAGCACGCACATGCCATAACTTAAATATTTGTTTAAGGTTAAGTTAAGTTCAATAATAATTATGTAAGTTTGTTTGTTGTTGTTATTTGATTTTGCATACGCTTAACAAGCTCTATCCTTATCAGTGGCAAATATTTGTACATCGAACCACTTTGAGAGAATTAAGTTGTTGGAAATGAATGAGCTTGTTTTTGTTATTTGTTGTTGCTATGACAGTATTAGTTTATGTTGTGCTTTGTACTTGGTACACCCTGCGTTTACCAAGGTGACCTTTTGTGTAGTGTTGGTATTGAAAACGTCGAAATAGTAGCTCGTGGGTGTTGGATTCAAACTTCTTCCTAGGCAGTAGTGAGGCTTCACATATCTGAGAACTAGAGTCTTCGCTGTATAAACAGCTATCTTTTTATTGGGTATTTTAATTTTGTTTAGTGGTATTTAACCCTTTAACTGTCGAGTATACTCGTCAGAGTGAAATGAAAATTTTTCGCATAATGTCTAGTATACTCGTCGTGAAGATAAAAAAAATCGCATTCGTATTATTTTAAACGAATCAACTGTAATTTCTTTCCCTGAAAAAGGGCAAATAAAGATCTTTTGAAAAATGTACATTTTAGAATATTTGACTTAGATTTCTTGAAATTCAGTTGGGATTTGATTGCTTCTATTATCATTCCTATAACGCCTTAATTTTATCTTTATGTGATACTTTTTTATCAATGAAATAAATTTTGTTGTTAACAACGAATACAAATACAGTCGAACTTCTCTATAACGAATTCCAAGGGACCGGATATTTACTTCGCTATAAAGAAAGTTCGCTATATAGAAAAGAAAAACCATTATGTTCCTTTTAACATTTTTTATTTGTAGTAGTCAGTTATTTTGGATTGAAGTACATTTTTCCACTTTTCCTCTTCAATATAATTTTCTAATACATTTAGAGAAGTAAACACAGTATTTGGTACGTTGGTTTTCATTTCCAAATAGGTACGGAAACTTTCAACTGATGAATGATCGTTATATGGAGATTGAAAACGCTTCAATCTTTAAGTTACGGTCGCAAAAATGCTTCATTATAAAGAAATATTCGCTATAGGGAAATTCGTAATTCGTTATATAGAGATTACAATACATACAAAGTAGACCCAAAACACAGTGTTCTTATAATTGCTTCGCAATAGAGAACACTTCGTTATATAGGAGTTCGTTAGAGAGAAGTTCGACTGTATGTATTTTCTAAAAAACCAACGCAATCATAATTGCCTACTTCTGCCTATAGCCAGAAACATTTTGCTCTTTAATTAAGCAGGACGAAAAAGTTTTTTGAAACAAAATTAAACAATTAAAGGGTTAAGCATAACTGTGAATAACGGTGAAAGTGAGAGTTTTCAAATTTGAGCTAATACTTTTAATATCACTTCTAAGTACGCAGCTTTAAAGCCTGCTTAATCTAGTCTCACAAAGTGCAAGTCACAGGACTCCTAAAAACTTCGTTGATGTTTGGCAATTTTTTTCAACATGGCGTTTGGTATTTTCTGCCGTATGAGCTTGTCATAGTTATTTAATTCGTATGGGAAAATAAATTGTTAAAAATCAACGAAATTTTTAGGAGTCTTGAGACTTGCACTTTGTGAGACTAGAATTTAATAGACTATAAAACTGTATACTCAAAAATTATTTTGAAAATCTTTCCTCAAATTTGAAGCTTAGAAGCGTTAATTCAAAATATTTCTATAAAAGTACTATCCATGACTATAAATGGGCTCAAGGCCAAGAATACAAATTTTGTATGCAAATCATTATTGTTTTTTAATTTTTTAATAGCTTAATAAATTATTAAAAATCTTTCTTAATTGAATATAGTTTTGTATGAAATCAACAAAAAAAAGTTTCTGAACAATATTTCGTAATATATTAGATCAGTATCACTGTGAGTTTTTAGTGAAAGCACGCTAGACAAAATTTTCGCTTTGTATTGTATGAATTTAGTTATAAATTTCTATTTCAGTCAGTTATATAGAATGTGTCCCATATAACAATTGGGTATGCTTCCACTAAATTCTTTCATAGTACATTTTCGGTCCATTGAAACCCTGTGTGATTTGTTGCTATTTTCTCAATTTCCTACTGCTGATGGTGACCTTAAATAAAAATTACCTGCTTCAAAGTTAAAAATTTTAAAAAATGTAAATTCCAGTGGGGGGGAAAACAAAGCAGTAGCATCAACAAAACCAAAAATTAGTAGAAATATGCTATTTGAAGAATTTCTTTTAAATGAAAATGACATTTTACAAATGCACAGCTAACATCCAGTATTTTATCAAGCTATGCACAAAAACAACAACAATAGAATGTATGAGGAATTAAGCACTAATGCAATGCAGCTTGACGCATACATATTTAAGCAAACAAATAAATGTAGTTAGATGAATGTACAGGGTGGCGCAAAAGTAATCCTCCTATCAGAAAATGCTATAAATTTTGCGATTGGCCCCTAAAGTCAGTTCTGTTTTGACATTTGTGTAGTAAACACATGCGAAATACACGTTAATAAACAATGTTACGCTACACTGCTCCAGAACGCGGAATATTGCTGACTATTTATTTGACCAATAATCGGTCGGGGCCAAACGGTTACTGTGAATGGTGAGCGCTACAGAGCAATGATCAACGAGTTCTTTTTGCCGCAACTTGATGAATTGGGATTGGAAAACATGTGGTTCAAACAAGACAGTGCAACAGCACACACTGCACGTGCCACAACCGATATGCTGAACATCGGAAGCTTACTTTTGCGCCACCTTGTATATTTCTGTTTTGTTTGCATGTCGTACTTTGCTTAATTTATACACATCAAAATGCACTCGAATTCAGAACTCAAGTACTTTAACATATTCACAGCACAAAACAACTTTGGAGTGAAGCAACAAACCAGGCAGAAAAAACATCAGTTGAGAACTAGAATAGAGTGGTCTCGAGCTGGTCAAAAAGTATCGAATTTGTGCATACTAAAAATCGTGTACTGGATACAAGACCTTGGCTGTTGACCAGAAGCTTGGTTACTTTTTTAATAACAGAAATGGCTAAGTATTTAAATTTTCTGATTAATCAGTTTGTGATTACTCAGCTTTCTGTATGATCAAACGGATAAAATTGTAACTAAAATTAATCATAACGAATCTGCAAATTAATCGGTATGATTAATTGATTAGGATTATTCTTTGACTAATTAATTATTCTGCTTAAATTAATTAGCATTTCCCTTTAAATTATTAATCCACCATCCTTAATTTAATTCAATAAGTTTCAAATTCACAAAAATCTTCCCACCAATGCTATACATTCAAAATAATGCCATTAATCAATAAAACTAATCTTAATTACTTTTTTTTTTTTTTGATTATTCAAAGCTGTTGAATTGTCAAATAGCGAGTAATTACCAGCTTCTCACAAGCTGTTTTATTTAAATCCGACTAACGTTGTACATTTTCTTAAAGTACTTTTCTCACCAAATAAATCAATATAATATAAAACTCGTAGTATGGTGAGTTTGTTAGAAACGAAAATGGCTTAGCCTTTAAATTTTCTGATTAATAAGGTTGTGATACTCAGTTTTCTATATAATCAAATCAATAAGATTAAAATTAATCAAAATGTGACTAATTGCGAATTAGTCGTTTTGATTAATCGATCGTGCTGATTATTATATTTAATTAATCAATTAATCCTATAAATTTCCAAGAAACCCAACAGGCGAACGTTTCGAATAAAAATGTAAGCGATATTTTATGAATGTGGAACCATACTCTTGATTTAATATCGCATTATAAATGGAGAATTTCAAATCAAAAATCGATTAATTTAATTTATTGAAGCGGCGTCTTCGCAATTAATTATAAATTTAGTTTTTTCCCACTAAGGATGTGAAATTAGGTAATTTATTTTGAAATATGCTTGTCTCAAACTAGTTTAAAAAAGAAAAACTAATTTTCCTACGGGTATGATGTACAAACACGAGGTCCATATAGAAAAGTGTTTCGAACTCTCGTGCTGAAAATTTAAGAAACAAATTCTACTGTCCTTTTACTAGTTTTGGTCACTCCGCTGTTCTCCAAAAATTTTTATTTTATTTTTAATACAAATATTTTTTTTTTTTGGATTAATTTCAGTTGAGCTAGAAAATTCTGGTTGTAAACTATTTTCATTTTTTCTGACCAGTAAGACGTTTCTCGGCTGGGTCAGTTATCCTTTACACACATGTAAGCAAGTTTTTATTAAAATATTTCAGCAGCACAACAAATTTGCATTGCAAATAAATAGTAAACAAGAATTACAACAATAACATTAACAACAAATAACGAAATTTGTGCATACCAACAGCAAAGCAGTTAAATCAACATGGTCGACAACCAAAACAACAACAACCACTTCAAGTAAAGCAGTTAACATTCAGCAATCTACACAATACAGCAAATTCCATAATAGCAACAACAATAACAAGCAACAACTTCACTAAGCAACACAATATTTACCTAGCTTAGTGGAACCACACACAGCAGCGCAACTACAACAACAACGAACCTAAATAAGCAAATCCACTGCACGCTGCACTTAGCGAGGCAAACGGATTGGTTTGTTTTTGCGCTTTTTCAATTTTTTTTTTTTTCGCTTTTCACTTGCACTCACAGTGCCATTTTAGCGGAGTTCAAAATCAACACACAAACAATTCCTTTGCTTTTGCGCTTAACATTTTATGCTTAAAATTTCGTTGTTGTTTTAATTGTTGTTATTAGTTCCTATTTGGTTGTTTGTTTGTGCACATCATTTGCGTGCATATTTGTAGTGCTGCTAAGAACAACAACAATAGCATTAAATGCAATACAAATATGCCCGTCAAATGAGGTTGTTCGCTTGTTTGTGTGTGTGTTTCACGCTGTTATTTAAGGCAAGCCGCATGCAGCACAAAGTTCGGCTGAGAAAATTAATGTTTGCAAAAGGATACTGGACAATGTGTTGATGGAACAAGCGCACAAGGGGTTTCTCATGACAACAACAATAACAACAACTGCACGGCAGTGCAAATGGCATAGCATAGCACGACATGCTTGTCCGCGACAAACGACTTGCGTTTGTAATTCATTTTGGCTTGGTTGGTATTTCACTGGTTTTAATTTCACGGTCGCTTTTATGGCTTTAGCTGAACATTTGTAGTGTTGTGGTTTTTTTTTTATTCAAATCAAAGATAAGAGTTCTGGGCTGTAATGCTTTTGTGAACTTATTTTTACATATCCCCTGGTCAAGTAGACGAATCTGAGTGAGTTGCAACTCGCTGTTTTTTGTTTTTGTATTAGTGTATAGAATATGATTTTCGGAATTCGACTGAAGTGAAACTGCTGCCCAAACTTGGATCCAGATATTTCAAACCGCCTCCGATTGTTTTGGATAACTCCAAGCTGGGCAATTCATTACAGCAGCAGCTCAACTCCGCATTGCTTGAAATATGTTTCAATTAATGTTGTTGTTGTAGCATTACTTCTCCCTGCCTTATCGTCATTCTGCTTCCCCAATGTTTTCATCAGTATCTTCTAACAGAAGTCCCAGAAAAATTACAGTTTCAATAGGGTTGGCGTTACAAGAATCTGCTTCATTGAGCAGGTAAAGAGATGATTGATTTTGTAGGATCAGTCTAAATGAGTAGAAGGTTAGCCTATTGCAGTTTTCAGATCGAAGTTCGGCCAGTATGACTCTTATCTCTCTCGTAAGTTCGCGTTCCTCTACCAAAACAGGTGGTGCTAACGCCTGAATGAAGACATTCACCGGTAGGGAGCTGACAAAAGAGTCAAACGGCTTTATAGGGATATTGTTGAGTGGCTACCGTTGCACTTTTCTCCAGATCTCGTAGCTTAATGACATTTACCCTGGGGAGGCTAACATCCTTGAGTTGTAACAATTTAACAAGGGTTGCCTGCATTTAATTGTGCTCTTTAAAACCGGGAAGTTCTCGGTATGTAGATGGTGTTCCAGTGTTATAAGGAAACATCGCGTGACATTTCTGAGTGCGGTGTTTTAGCAGGCACGCAACTTCCCGATTAGCCATCAACGTTTCTTTGTCTTTTCCCCAGATTCTTCCAGCCCAAAACATGAGGATTTAGGGATAAGGGATAGTCGGTAGCTTGATATCATAGACATGGACGTCTACTTCCTTGTTTGAAGATAAGGCAAAAAAACTGGATAACATTATGAAGTAGCTATTAAATTTGGAGCGTAACTCATCGACGAAAAGGCCTTAGCATGCAATCCTCTTCGTGGAAAACCATCGTGAGGCCCTCTTGTTGAGGAAGAAGCTTCTAGATGTAGTAATAACACGAAGCAGGGATAGGACACCTTCCTGTAGCACTCTTTACTTAATCCTGTGGTATTTTGAACGCTCGCTTTTAAACTCCACAGACGGTAGCCCACCACTCAGATAATTGGCGGTACAACGCTGGAAATGCAAAGGTGGCAGAGAAGAATTCTTCAAATCTGTTATTAGCTGGGCGTAGTTGGCCGTTTGGAAAGCTATATCAGGCCTGTCATTGGGTTTTCGGGCTAAGGCCGCCACTTATCTGACTGAAGGAGTAAAACTGGTTTGTTTTGTTTGCTTTGTAACTACTACTACCGAGAGCAGAGATATCTCTCAATACGACTCCCATTCGTTAGTCGGTTTCCCATGCTTTAGAAGGACAGCGAGTTTTTCCTGCTTCCAATTTTCGGGAATGGCAAAAGTAGTCATAGACTGATTCAAGACAGTAATTGACTCCCTCAGTTCCGATATGTTGTGTACCAGATAGAGAGGTTGTGGCAGTTATGTGTTCTTGTCTCTAGGCGAATTTGTACGGACTGAAGACTGGAGAGTTAGACCTAGAAAATGAACTGTCTCCACAAAGGTTAGCCAGAGAATTAGTGTCGACATTTGGTTAAGTATTGAATAAGTTAGAGCTGAGTTAATTTCGTGCTGAAACTCTTCAAATGCCAGGCATTGATTCAGAACTTTTTGGCTCAGTCACGATACATAAGCCCTTTGAAAACTGCTCTTTTTGCATAGTTCGTATTATTTCTAATCATTCATTTGTTCCATGGAATCATGAATACACCAAAAAGTTTTAGATTTCAAATAATTCACACCTCAGTAAAGCATAATAAAATAAATCATATGAATATAAATTGAGAGCATTTATTATTCGCAGCCAATGTTAGGTATGTCATTGTTATTTCAAGGAATTTCGTATTCATGGCCATAACAAATTGTAACGCATACAATTTTTATTATTTTCACATTTAATTTTATGTTGACTCAATGCGATTTGTGAGGCTCGGCAATTGCATGCATAATTTGAATAAATTTCTATTGTAGGGAAAACCCAATAAGGCAATAAACGCAATCACACGCACTCAATCACTGTGAAATGCATGCAGTTAGCGGGGAATTTATTTGAAATTAAATTGCTTTAAACATTCATTTAAGAACTACAACAAAGTGACATGTATCGAAGGGGAGACGAAAGAAAATTTAATGGCACAACGTAAGCCGAATTGTGGGTGGGTGCTGTCTATGTCTAGCATATCCATGGACGCTGCTTCAAGCCTTAGATTAAAATTAAGTCAGACGAAAAGAATATAATAAAAACATAAGTCCCTCCCTCTCTCTTTCATAGCACAAATACACTCGAAGGTTTACCGGTCACTGCAAAGATGGTCCTTCTTCTTTGGAAATGAAGCTGGAAAATTCGCTATTGCAGAACGGAATATACCCTCAATGCTATAGCGGCCATATAAAGCAGTAAAGTCGCTTCAGTTTGCATGAAAACTCGTCCTAAATCACACCGCAGGTATATCGCGCAAATGATCCATTACTATTATTATTATTTTATCTTTATAGCACTTCAAAACTTTACATTATTCCAACAACAAAATCAAACTCAACTACTAATCTTGTGTTTACTTTTGTTTTCAGTATATCTCATTCCCTTTTCCCTCTGCCCTAAAAAATGTATTAGCACCAACAACGACAGTAATTAAAGTACCATAAATAGAGCAGCACAAGTTTCACGCCCACCAACAGCAACCATATCGGCATCCAACGTCAACTTTAGCCTCATTTAACATTTGTAATTTGTAAGGCAACGGTTATTTATCTGGTATTAACAACAATAACTACAGCAACATCGCTGCTTGTTTTGAGTAGTGTAAAATGTGGCACGCCTGCCTTGTGCCGAACAAAAGTACTTAGCGTGGAAGAAATAAGTGTTGGCTTTACACTGAGCGAAAAGAAATGATTATAGAATTTAAACGAAGTCATACATTTTCAAGATAACAGCTTTTGAATCTTAATAATAACCCGCAAACATTAAATAGTATTCAAAATTTTATTCGAAATGTCACATTAGAAAGCTTTTTCCTTTTACATGAATTTTGTGAGCCTTTATTCTTTCAGTTTTTTTGGATTCAGTTTTTCGCAAAATTTTATTAAATACAAATTTTTGAATAAGTATTTTTCTTTTTTATATCTACTTTAAGTCGTAAGAAATTTATCAAAATAGCAATTTTATAAAAAATTTAAATTTCTTAAATTTCTGGATAAATAAAAAAGTTGTATAGTTCTTATAACTAAGCATTTCTAGGGAAATGTCACTTTAAAAAGTTTAATGAATTATTTTAATTATTACGAAAGTCCTGAAAAATTTTATTTAAAAAGTACACACTTAGAACAAAAAAAAGCTATATAAAACGTAAGCAAAACAAACAGTTTCGAGAAAAAAATTAAAAATTTCAAAAGGAAAATAAAACTTTAAAAATTTTATAGTAAATAATAAAATAAAGCTTCGTAAGAATTCAATTTTATCGAAATAAACATTTGATAATTCCAAATATTTTATACTTTTCAATAAAGGAATGAATGGAAACTTTCAAAGCTTTTATATACAAAAAAACATAAATCGTAAAGTTTACTAATCCATTTTTACCCCAAAAAATAGTTCTAGTTTTTCATTGCAAAATATATTCTTGAAAATTTAAGTTATCAGTTAAGATTACAAAAACAAATTAAATTGCTTAAAAACTTAAGTTTCTTGTTCGCAACTATCAAAACGAAATTCCGAAAACATTAAAAGTAAATAAAAAAATTAGTTTTTGGAAAACAAAAAAGTTTGAAAAAAAATTTATATTTAAAAAAAAATGTTTAATATTTCGAAAAAAATAAAGTATTTTTGAAAAAACCCATACATTTTCAGTCCAAAAAATATTTCAAACTTCTAAAAAATTTGAATTTTCAGCAAAATTTTCTCTAATACTTCAAGTTTTCAGCCAAAAATTCTAAAAAATTTTTATTTTTTGTAGATAATTTCAATTTTTATTTCGCAGTTATTAAAACAAACCTTTAAAAAAACGTTTTTCAAACCAAATAGATTAAATAAAAAAAATATGAAAAATTTAGGAAAAAATTAAAAAAAATATTTTCGAAAAAAAGGATTTTGAAAACGAAAACAAAAAACCTGAATTGAATACATGGCTATTTCAAAGAATATTTTAAACTTTTGAAAAATTTTGAACTACGAAATAAATATCTTAAAAAATTTCGAGTTATCAGTTAACTAAATTCCCTATCAAAAAAAAAAAAACTTGCTAAAATTATTTTTCGAAAAACAAATAAAGCAAAGATGTAAATAAATGAGAAGTAAATATAAAAAAAATTTTAGAAAAAAAATTGTTTACACAAAGAAAATTGTTTTAATATGCTTGTCAAAGTTATCACCAATCTTTGTAATAATTTGACTCTAGCAGTAGGCATTAAGTGCCAATAGGTAGAAAACTGTAATTAAATATTGAATAATTTTAATAAAATAACGTTAATTTACAAACAAGTATTTTTTTTAAACAGAAAATCTCTGCAAGTTTTTATCAAAAATTAACAAAAGTGATTTAAAAAAGAAAGCAAACTGGGTGTGATAAAAGATATGCTTGCTGGATGGCTTAAAGATAGCCTTAAATCATTTTTTATTTTTCAAACATTATAATTGGCCTTCAATTATTCATATTTGCGAAATTTTTATCAAATTATATGTTCACTTTTTGAATGAAAATTTCATTAATTAATACATATTTTCGAGAAATTCCTAGTTTTAAACAATATCAGAATTGTCAGGTTGATAAGTATAGAACATATATTTTTCAATAATATTACACAATAAAAATTGCTTTTAACTGCCCACTTTTAACCTATCTCCCTAAAAGTATGCAACAGTAATTTTTTATTTTTTAATCCTTTGAAAGTTTGTATTAACTTGAGACTTCATTTAAAAACTACTGAGCTCCTTTCGTAAATAATGCGAAAGATACTTTCCGACTTTTCAGAGCTTCTTCCCTGATTATTTACACGAAGCGCCTAAAAGTATGCATACAAAACTTACTTAAGCTATTAAGTAGCTTTTACTTGCAGCTTCGGTATTGACTTGAATGTACTTCATTTAAGGAAAAAACTTCATTTTTAAAGAAATTGCTATTTAAAATATTAAAAGGCACCAACGACAGTTTTCCTAAGTGTAGTCGCATACAACGTCCAAGCTGGCCCTTTGTGCAGTGTCTGAGACGTTTTCACCTCCAACTTTATTTGAACTCCATTTTCACAAGGAATTCTCAGTCTTTATCTCCCTGCACAATGGCGCTGTCACGCAGTAGAGTGTGAACACACACACACTCACCCTCAACCAAATGAATTCAATGGAAGTCAGACGACCCCCAGCCAGAGTTCAGCCGAGAAGGTGAAAAATTGCAAAAACTTAAAAGAGTAAAAAACAAAACTAAAAATAAAGCACATTACATTAAGTAGTCGCTACTATAAGCTCACAGAGCGCTGCTGGGGCATTCAGGGATGGCAGCCAGGCACAACACGGATAATGACAGCAAATAAAAAAGGGACAACTGACAACACAAAACAAGCAAAACGGGCAAGCCAACACGCAAACAAGGAAAACAATGTGCTTTAAGAATATTAAAACAACTACAATGAAAGGGGGCGACGGTGCAGACAGGTAGCTACGAGTCCTACAAAGCACGAAGAAAGTCATAAGCGCCAAATAGGCCAGAGGCGCAAGAAGTGGCTAGATACGGCGCGGGAAGCGCATAGTGGGATGGCTTGAAAAGCAGCCTACGAAATGAAAAGCAAGACAATGCTTTGAGATAATAAAAGCAGTTGAAGATGATAGTACGGTGATAAACGGTCACATGAAGGAGGGCAACACAAACAAAAGTTCAACGAAGAAACCTGTGGTGGACCGTTAAGTGAGAAGGCTACCTTAGCTTGGACTTGAAGCGCGCTGGTGAAGCACTTGAGCTGCTTCTGATGCTACGGAAGCATTTGAGGTGCCACATTAAACCCAAATAAAATCTATAAAAGGAAATCCTAAAAAAAGACAAAGTGACAACGCAATAGAAAAGTGTGAAAGCAGTGAAGTGAGCAAAAGCAAAGCAACGGACACAAAAGTAAATCAGCCACAGCCGGCGTTATCAACAGCAAATGAAGCAGAAACGCAATAGGAATAAGAACCAGGATAATTGTGGGTGAAAGGAAGCTCGGAGACAGTTAAGTTATAGAGTCAAACTGGAGATAGCGCACTGACGAGCTAAGTCACACTCGTTGCGGCATAGATAGCGTCTATAAATATACTACACTTCCTGGTTGCCGTGTGTGCACTCTCCAAATTTTAGTAATGAAAAACATTTTTTAGTTACAGGAAAGGACGTGTGATTTGGTAAGTGCTGGTAAGGCCAAGGGGTTGGGGTGAAAGCTGTTTGAAATAGTAATCTTATTAGGATATACATTTATAAATTGATAAGAGCAGTGGCTAAGTGGCGCAACTCAGGACAGCATTTTTTAATTTTTGACTGTTACAAAGAAAGTAACTGTAACAAGGACATACTTACGGGCATAATTAAATTTAGAGCAGAAGCTCTGATATAATTGTTAGTACTCAGTAAGTGCGTAAAAAGTTTTCCATATTTGAAGACACGTGTGGGCGATTGGGGATACCAGGAACATTTCGGAATATAGGTGAGCTTCTAAGCAAACGAAACATTGGTCAAGTCCTGCCTGCCCAATAACGTGAAATTACCACTTAAAAAATTTAGTTTCCAAAAATACTTTACTCAAATTTCTGATAAATTTAAATTTTCAAAATATGTTCTGAAAAATTTCAAATATTCAGTCAAGAATTACAAAAACACGAAACTTTCCAAAAATAAAAATAAAAAAATTTAACATTCACAAAACGATAAAAAAAAATTTATATTTTGAAAAAAAAAAGAATTAATAAGATTTTTGAAAAATAAGAAAATTAAAAGGAGAATATTTGAAAAAAGAGCATTAAAAGGAAAATAAAAAAATGTTTAGAAAAAAAAATTTTTTGAAAACAAGAACAGAATCGTAAAATAAATACATATTTTATCAAAAAAACATTTCAAAGAACTAATTTTTCAAAAACAAAAAACATAAAAGAAAAAATATGAAAAATTTTGGGAAAAATATATTAAGAAAACAAGTTTTGAAAACAAAAATAAAAACGGTATAGGAAAAAATGTGAAAAAATTTGGGAAAAATATATTTAGAAAAAAGTTTTGAAAACAAAAATTAAAACGTTGAATTTTAATTTTCAAAACAAAAATTTCACAAAAAAATATTTTAAAACAAAAAATGTTTAAAAGCAAATTTCATTAAATCATCAAAAAGAGTTTAAAAAAGTTTTAAAAAGTTCCTAAAAATTTTTAGTTTTCAGTCAAACTACAAAAAGGACTAATTTTAGTAGATAGCTAAGTCACTTAGTTCGCAATTATCAACACAAAATTTAAAAGAATTCGTCCTCGAAAAACAAAAAACACTAAGGTCAAATATGTTAAAAAAGGACATAAATTTAAAAAAAAAAATTTGAAAATAATTATTTTTGAAAAAGAAAATATTTTTGAAAATAAAAACGTCAAAATAACACACATCTTATCAGAAAAAAATTTCAAAGAACTAATTTTTCAAAAACAAAAAACAAAGGAAAAATATTGCAAAAATTTGGGAAATATATTTAAAAAAATGTTTTGAAAACAAAATTATAGCTTTAAATTAACGCACACGTTTTAATTTTAATTATGAAAACAAATATTTCAAAAAAAAAAATTTATGAAACGAAAAATTTTGAAATCTAAAAATTCATTTAATATTCAAAAAGAGTTTAAAAAATTTTTAAAAATTAATACTTAAAAACAAACCGAATTTTAAAAAGTTTTTGAAAGTTTTAGGTTTTCAGTCAAAATCTATAAAAAAAAGTATTTTCGTGGCTAGCAAAATTAAATTACTTATTTTGCCATTATCAAAACAAAATTTCAAGGAATAAATTTTTGGAAAACAAAATATATATTTAGAAGAAAAAGAAATGTTGAGGAAAAATATTTTTCAAAACAAACGTGGAATGAACACATACATTTTAATTGCAAATCATATTTCAAGCAAACAATCCCATTAACTTTTGGCTACAAAACAGAACCGAACCGAACCGTAATTTGAGTAAGTAAGCGGAACTAAAGGCAACCGATATGAATGCTTTCACTATGGTTTCACGTACGAGGTCGTGTACTCTATACACATTCAATATATTTCTTTATTTGTTGATTTTCAATATATTTCTGCTTAACGCGCGTAATAAATAATTTCGCTCGCATAACTTGCCCTAATTACGTTAAATTTTCATAAATCATCAGCATAATACAACTTTGTGCGCCTAAAATTATGTGACACTTGATAACACACAACACATGCATGAAAAAGTACTAAAATTGTATTTACCACTAATTGAAATAAATACAATGTAATTATAGAACATTTGCTAAATTTACATGGCTTCGGAGAATTTATCTCACCCTCGCCGTCACCGCCAATACGCCTGAAATCTGTGTCGTGCGTCAAACGTGTTTTGCACAACAAATTAAAATCGCCTTTCGACTAAATTACTAATTTTAAGATGCTGTGTGCATGAGTGTGCTTTTGTGCGTGTGCTACATGAGTGTGCAAGTAAGCCTGCGTTTCCTATAAATTACTGCAAGCTTGCGCTATCAACCCTCATTGAAAGATATAATTGCCCCATTAAACAACCACAATAATAACAACGTTTAACATACACACTTATCTGCAATAAAAGCAAGGTTTTGCAAAGGTTTGTTGGTATGTATTCAAGCACAAAAACAACGTCGTTTGGCCGCACTTATTTCACCTTCAGTTTTGACGTGCACATAATTCAAGGTGTGAACGTTGATTTGTGTGTTGTGGGCGGGGAGCTGAAATGTAGTTTTCTTGTGCAATATTTGTTGGTATTGTTTTGTATGTAAGCCTGCTTACTCGCACTTGTTAAATGCCTTGTTAATGCTCAAAGTCTTACAGCTCTATTAAGGTTTCTTGATGAATTCATTTTCAGGTAATTGCTTTTGCTGTGCAATTAATAATGCCTCTGCTCTTCATTATTATGCATCTTATGACTAATTGTTGTTGTTTTCCTATTAACGTTTTCCTTAGCAATTGTTGGTTGGCAAATATTGATGCGATTTAGTGTATACAATGAATTCTGATAAATCGCATTGACTTTATTTGACTTTAGTTTGTCCTTATTTTGCTTTGTAATCGGCTTAGAGGGTAGGGCGTATACGTAACATTTTGTATTTCAATGTTCAGTCAAGGCAATATGAATCAACAATTTCTTTATGGAATTAATTATGCAAATGCAAAATTATATTAATAAGAAATTATTTAAAAGTTTGTTTAATTTAACGAACTAACATCAGAAGTGAGTAGATGTTAGTAATGAAAATTTTCATAGTATTTTCTGTCATAGTTATTCAATTTGTATGGCAGTATATACCAGACACCTTGCAGAAAAAAGTTTCAAAAAATCAATGACAATTTTAAACGTCTTGAGTTTTGCATTTTGTCAGACAATAATTGAATAATTTCAAAATTTTGACCCCATTTTTTGAAATTTCCACGAATTTAAGGAATTTTTTATAAACTTTGAACACTTATTCAAAAGATTTATATGAAAGTACTATTTCTATTTTTATATGAAATTAACGAACTAATTTTAAAAAAAGAGGTTTTTGTAATATATGTATTAGAAGAAACAAATGGCTCCTTTTCACTGAGAGCCGCTCTATATAAAAAACTTTCTCTTCCTATGACTGGCAATAGTACTCCTATGTTTATTTAATAGACATCCGCAGCCTCATCTAAAAAGTGTGCTTCAAAGCTATGCCACATGGCAATTGACTAACAAATTTTCTAAAAAACATGCACCAGACGTCATTCGCTCATTAAAGTATCGTTTGATTATTCTAAAAAAAAAAAAAGAATTTTAAAAAATAAAAAGAAGTTTTTATTAGCAAGCTGCTTATTTGGCCTCAGGACAAGTCATGCGTAACACCACTTCAGACTGCCAGTGGTGTTTAATATTTTGCGCACGCAAAAGCATTCGCATAATGAACATATTAAGCATAATCGCACACCATAATCAAATAGGCCAAGCCAATAAAGACAAAATAAGCTAAAGAAAATAGCGCAGATAGCTAAAAATTTAATTTGAAATGTTAATGTTAGGCAAGTAAATAGTATGAATGGTAACAGTCATTAAATTTCGGCACTTCATGCCTTAGTATTTAATCTCAAGTCTTATCTTATCCATTATATTTGTGCACTACAATCTTCCCCGCCAGCTAATGGCTAATATGTACTTTTCGCCTGAATAGACAGCACTCAATGCCTTGTCAATGCATTTATTAGCTCTAAAGTATTTTAGCCATTTTGTCGATAGTTAGTCGCTGACTACTTTTCTATGACGAAATTGCTTTTTCAAGATAGATTCCATTAGGTACACATGAACTTAAACCTAGTCTAACGCGCGCTCGTGTGTATGACAAGGCAAAATGTTACGTATACGCCACCAACCACCACTTACGCTTTTTTTCTTTATTTCTTTCCATGTCTCTGCCGCCGCCGTAACAGTTTAGTGTGCTTGCTGTGTTTTTGTTTTTGAAAAATACTGTTTAAAATATCACTAAATACATTGATAAATTTTTGCTTTTTTCATGCTTAACTGACCATGTGGACGTGACTGGCGTGTGTAGCTAAACTAGCTCTCAATACCTCAATTACCTTTGCAGTTAGTACAAAAGTTAAAACGTTCACGAAAATACATACAAATAACCACTCACCGTGATCTTATTTGTTCGTTGGCCAATTCAGTGCGTGGAAATTTTTTTGATGCCGCCACTGCCGTTTCCAGTGAACTTGGGTCCTCGAGCTCCCCTTCCAGCGTAACAAATATTATAGAGCCCATGGCGGTGTATAACAGCACTAGCAGCAGTACACCTGAGGGAGTAGAATTTTCCATTAAAGAATGTAAAAAATTTGTAAAATAGTTGCTTGGGGGAATATAAAGTAAGAAGTTATTAAAAAGTAATTTTAAATTATGCGTTCAACTATGAAAATTAAATTATCTCATTCCTATTTGGCACTACTTTCGCTAATAAGATTTGTCAGTTTTATTTTAAGAGTTTCCTTTTACTTTTTTGTATTGTTAATTTTACTCTTTCGCGATTTCTGGCTCTGCTTTTTCCTCACTTTACTTTCTCCTTTTTTGTTTTTTTTTTAACTACAAAAACTCTTTTGCTGTCTTGCTCTTCTTGCGATTCTTTTTCATTCTCTTCAAGTTTTTGTATTCCTGCATCATCGTTCCCTTCTAATTTTCCTAGCCATTCCCCAAGTGTGCCGATTTTCGTTTCTTTACCTTTCTCTATTACTTTCGCTTTGGCTTCCTATCAAAATTACTGTTTTCCCCTTCGATTTTCCTTTGCATTCACATTTCAACGTACCTTTTTCTTCCAGTTGTCGTAATTCTTATTTTCCCACCCCCGTCCCACCCCCGTTCCCTTTTCTCTTTCCTATGACTTCTGTTCCCTTTCACTTACTTCTCCCACCACCTCTTGGTTGTTTCTCCTTAAAATTATCTAGCCATATTTGTCATTTCCTCACCTATATCCTTCCATTTTACATTTCTCCCCCTTCCCTCTCTGTTGGGTTATACCTTTTGTTTTCCTCCGCAGTCCGCTGGTCCATATTACTCATTTTCTTTGTATCTTCATCTCATATGATCTACTCATTAGCCCTTTTTAGTATCATCTTTCTACATTTAATTTTCATCTATCCCTTTCTCTCATAATGCTTTTGCCCCTCTCTTTCACGCTCTCTTGCTAAACTGTTGACCTCTCTACTCACCTGTGGCCGATATGCAATGTGATTTGGGCGCTTTATGACAGCCACACAGTCCTCCTGAACCACCATGTCTATCACGTTGCTTCTCCCCCGAACCGCCACCACTACCACCATTTGAGCCACCACCTCCACCTCCGCTACTACTTTTACTACTGGGAAAACACATGCCACTGCCAATGCTGCTGCCGCTACTCGAACTGATCGCCGACTGAGAAGCGTGTATAAATGTTGGTCCACCAATGAACGCCGTTAACGGCAATGGTGGCTTCTTCTGCATAATAACGCCCTCGAGTGGGCGTGGTGTCTAAAGAAGAGCAATTTCGAGCAAACAAATTTTGAGAACAGCTCGCTATACTTCTATTGCTCACGTTCACGTTCTCTCGTTCAATGTCTCTCTGCCTTCCGCTATCAATCGATCTGACTGTTTCTCAATTTGAGCTTGACACTATCAATTTACTCTCTCCACTTTACTCTCTCGAATTTGAATTTTGTGTCGGTAACGCAGCTAGCCTTTAAATTTAAACGCTGCTAAGTTTTTTCTTCTACCAACTTGCGATTGTTTGACGATTTATTTTTTCTCACAACACCAATTTACACGCTCTCTATTTCTCGTTTTCTGCTATTTTTACACCAAAACTTTCAACTCATTTTTGTTGGTAATTACGTTTAGTTTTCTGTCATTTTTTAGCGTTGAAAATTGTTTAGCTCTGGTGTGGATTGTTTTTGCTGTTGACTTTACGAGCCCTTCTCTTAGCTTTTGAATTTGTTGTTGTTGTCTGTTTGTTGCTGCACTGATACAGTCTCAGTTTTAAGCGGCAGCTGCTATAGTTAGGTTTTTTTTCCTGTTTTCGCTTAGCGTCGCCGGAAGCTGTAATAAGAAAAAGTAGTAATAAGAGATAGAGCTAGATAAATTTTTATTTTTTAAGCTCTTGCATTTACACGCTTAGTGTTAGCGAGAGGAAAGCTGAAAAGTGTAGATGGGAAGCGCGCTTGGAGAAAATTTAATTTCGCTTTGTTTACATATTACCGTTTTATAATATTGACATTAGGTTATAAAAAAGTGTCAATATGTTTGGGATAAAATATAATTTAATTGGAAAGAGTATACAGTTAGGAATTAATTAGATGTATTTTGTCTGAGCCCAAAGGGAATGAAGAAATTAAATTAGAGAAGCTCTTAGTTATGTAAACTAGAGGGAAGCAAATTTTATTGGACGGAAATTAATGCGGTTAGTTTAGTAATTATTTCTGGATTTCTCTGCACATCAAATTATGTTTACTCAGCGAAAGCAGCAAAAGGTAAGAGCTTGGATGTAACAGAGAAAGCCGCGATATTCGTTGACATTGAACTGCAGCGTCACACAGGGTAGCGGCTAGCAAAATAAAGCTTCCACTACAGCCGGGTCTCCAGACATGCCGAAATGACTCAGGTTGAAGCCGGCCATGAGTGGAGATGCAGACTAAGTCAGACGAACTACAATTACCACTGCAACAACAACACCAACTGGCACCTTTAACACCATATATCGTTTAGAGAACACCAATCATCTAAGCCGAAGATTCGACGACAGTCGGCTAGTACCATAAGATGCTCTTCACGAAGTAATCCAATAACACTTCCCTAAGCTACCCTGTCAACCTTCAGTTGGTAAACAATCTGGATAAAAAGTGTGGCGCTCGACCAAAACAAAGTGGATAAAAGGTTTCAATTCGTTCGAAGGGGTTCACTTTTCAGCCATGGTAAAATATTTGCATACTTTTAGGCACGGTCTAGTCAATCGTTGCCTTGCATGAAACCTTACGTGCTTCAGCTTTAATCGCTGCTTCGGTTACAGAAAAGATCACAACATATGTTAGCGTTTTTGTTAGCCCTGAAAACCACTGCAATGGTGTGGCAGCCTAACACTCAAGCTGTGGGAGAGATCTTCTGTGTATATTCGGTACTGCAAGCCCTCGAATTCAGCTTGGATCGCTGTGAACGGCATCAGAACACCATAAGGTAAACGACGAGCTTATGAAACCGCCAATCAGAGAGTGGATGCAAAGTGACTTCTGATGTCATTTGAAATATTCGAGGTGCGCATGCAAAATTTGACCCCCGCCAACAGAACACTGTCTAATGTCAATACATGACCTCATCGGAATTATAGTGAATGACTTCCGAGGCAGCTCGAAAAACGACAAGGAGATAACAAGCGATAAGCACTACCTCTCCAGATGTCCCACGTTAGCCAATACTCATGTAAAATGTCTACATAAGATCTTCATCGCATTGTTACCGAAGATAGGCGCTGCTTAAATAAAGGACAGGCGCCACTACATCAAAAGGATATAATAATTCAGCTCCAGTTCAAAGCTCCAGTCTAAATCAATTGTCCTACAGCGGACCAGACGACCTCAGTATATTGTCGGTCCTTAGCTTAAGTATTTGTAAGCCTATTTGCTATCAGACCAGACCTATTCAAATAAACAATACCAATAAACAAATGTTTCTCCTCAAAGTCTCGATTTCTCTAACATTTCCAGCGCAATCTGAATCGCTTTATTTACAATTTTTACATACACACAAGCAACCCGCCTACTTCAACTTATAAATAACTAACTACCACTGTCAAGCACAGAAAATTGGAAAATATAATCAAAGAAAACAAAAGTCAAAAATAGTAAAGCAAAATCAAGCAATTTATAGACTCAATGGACCGACAAGCACTTCAATAAACTACCATGCATTCAATTCCACTGATGCGTTTGCATTCAATAAATGGAAAGAAAGGAGAGGGGGTGGTCATAGGCATGTAGTTGTGATTTTGTGTCCCAACAAGCATTTCCACTTCCGAAATGGTTTTAAAAATAAGTCAAAATAAACTTGCTATAAAGAGAGATTGGGTTTGAATCAAATTATTATAAGCTTCATGCAGGAATTTTTATTAATAACTTATATTTATAAGTGGAAAGCAAATATTTAAAAAAAAATAATTTTTTTAAAAAACTTGTAAATTTTTTTTTTCAACTTAAAATATTTCAAATTCTTTTCATTTAAGGTTTGTACATGATAAATGGCAACGAAAAGCAAAAGTTACAGAAAAAGTAATCAAAGTAGCGTCTTGATGGTATAACGCTTACTTTCAAACTTTATTTTAGGCGAAAACTAAGTTTCTTGTAAGCTTCTTTCTACATTTATATTGCTTGTTGGGGTGTCTCGTACAAATGTTTCTGTGGCTGTGTACTTGAGTGCTTGAATTTCTGTGTAAAAGGTATTAGGTCGGTCCAAATACGATGCACACTTTTATGATTTTTTAATGAGGTTTTCGAAGAGAGAAAAAATATCGCACAAAATACTATCCAGCTGACGTATTGTAGGCAAGTTGGCTGTATCTCAGGGAAACTGTACTCAGCCGACAGATATGATGTGCTGTAATAGAGAATTACTACTTTCAATTAGTTCAATATGCCAATCATTTAATGACTTGCAGTAGCCCCCCCCTGCTCACATACTGACCTAAGGCAATTTAATACTGTTGCACATGTTTCCTTTAATGCGAAGTTTTATTATGGCTTTTGCTTCTACATACTGTAGGCCATGGAGAAGTGTAAATGTAGTGTAAAGTCTTTGCAGGCAATAATAAAAGTCACTGAGGTGTGAAAATATATGCAAGTTATAACTTTTGTAATTGTTGCTAGGTAAAATATGAAATTGGAAAATACTTGTTAAAAAACAGAGATCGCATTATACAATTATTTTTCAAGTTTTCGGGAATAAATCGGAAAAATAACCGAATTTTTTAAAAGTCTTTTTTGCCTGTATAATAAAATTCAGTTTATAACAGTTCAAAAATAATGAATTTTTAATAAAAAATTTTAAAAATATTAGTGTTTTGCTTCAGAAAACAAAAAATCAATTTTTAATAAAAAATTTAAAAAAATATAAATAAAAAACCAACTTAACAAGAAACAATTTTTAATGAAAAATTAAAAAAAAAATAGAACTTGTTTCAATCTCAAAATAAATAAATTTTAATTGCTTTTTTATACCAACAATTTTTGTTGATTTACGGCCTGTACGTTTTCAAGTATTCATGAAACGAACTCAAGGCCAAGAATAATAATTTTTCACTTTTGGAATTTTTATGAAAATTATTATTGTTTTTATTTATTAATAATCATTTTAATTAATTATTAAAAGTTTTTTGGATTGAATAGAGTAGGAAAAATGTTTAGAGATAATAAATAAAAACAATAATAATTTTCATAAAAATTCCAAAAGTGAAAAATTATTATTCTTGGCCTTGAGCTCGTTTCATGAATACTTAATAAATTTTAATAAAATCCTTAAAAACATAAGTTTTTTTTTATTGCAAAAAAATTTATTAAATTTAAAAAACAATTTGCTTTCAAAAAAATTAAGAAATCAAAATTTCAATAAAAATAGAATTAAAATAGGCAGTTTTTTGACACAAAAAAGTTAAATTTTTAATAAAAAACAAAAAAAGGAATACGCTTTTTTTAACTTATAAAAATCATTGCTTTACAAAAAATTTAAAAAATATGTTTCTTTGATATTAATTTTGAATATATTTTTTTTAAATATACTGGTTCTTTTTACTTAAAAATTTAAGTTTATAATAAAAAGAATATTGTTAGCTTAATGGTTAGCAGTGCGTGCCAAAATTTCTCTGATGAGTGAAGTCTAGCAGCTTTCGAAATGGATTTGTGAGAAAAGCTGTGGCGGTTGTCTCTAAAAAATTTTGCTTTTCTATTCAATTAAAAACTTTAAATAATTAAATAAATTATTAAAAAATAAAAAAGCAATAATAATTTTCGCTATAGAAAAATTATTAGTGGCCTTGAGCTCATTCATAGTCATGATACTTGAAAATGTATAGGCCGTAAAAACCAACAAATTGTTGGAATAAAAAGCAATAAATAAATACCAAAAATTTTTAAATATAAAGTATCAAATTAATCTTTCTTACCTAAAAATAAAAGTTAATTTTTAATAAAAAAAATATAAAAACTGATTTTTCTTACTTAAATATTTAAATTAAAAAAAAAAATTTAAATAAATGTAAGTTCCTTTGACTTTAGTTTTCAATAAAAGGTTTTTAAAAAATTTTGAAACAGTAAATATTTAGTAAAAAATTTAAGAAAAAATTAAAACTAAAATTCATTTTTTTTTCTTAAAATATAAATTATTTTACTTAAAAAATAAAACTCAAACTCGAAAGTTACAAAAAACGTACAAAAAGAAAATTTTTGATAAAACATTAAGGCTCCTATTTATTTTCTTTGTTCAAAAATAACTTAATTTTTTTTTTAAAGGAAAGAAAAGGAAATTTTTGGTAAGAAATTTAAAAAAAAAATGATAACTAAAATTTTCAACTATTTTTTTATTTGAAAAAAACAATAATATTAAGCTTTAATAAGAAATTAAAAAAAATATATGTATAACTGGTATTTACCTAGAAAATGGTAAATTTTTATAAAAATCAAAAAAATTAAATTAAAATTTAGAATTTTTTTTTTTTTAGTAAGGTATACATTTTAACATTTTGGTTGCCTGAAAATATTTTTGTGTATTTTTACACATGTACACATGGCTATATTAAGTGGAATATATACTTCACTGAGGAAGACATCAAGTTTATAATTTTTTATTGTTAAGCAAGATTATACATTTTCATTTACAAAATATTTGTGCATATAAAATGCCAGTAAGAAACTTTCATAACTTTTGTACATACTCGAAATTTACAAATTTTAATCATTTATATTTTAAAATTTTCCGCTTGGAATTATCACTTAATTTTCGTATTTTTTTCTAGGTATTTTAAATCCGAAAACCGAAAATAAAGTTTTGTGGCACTACGAATTTTAGTATAACAAAGTACAAGTTTTAAGTTTAAAAATTAAAGTTGACTTTTTAGAATTTGTTTTTAAGTCACTTTCGGGTTTTTCGCCATATCCAGTTGGCTGCTATGAACATAGTTTCACGATGCTTATGTGACCTTACTAGATAATCAAGAAGTAATGTTCTTCCTTTTTATATTTCACATCTCTTACAGCTAACATATTCAAGCCAAAGGAGAGCGCGCTGCTTTGGTCACCTTTTTTTTAATTTTTTCTTTCTCCTTTCTACACTGATTTGCTTTGCTTTCTTTCGTTAGCCACGTGCTTTCTTATAAATAAAATACGATTTTTCCAACCTCTTTACACAATATAATCTAGCATGCTCACAATAAAGTTTCGAGTGAGCGCTATAAATAATTTGCTTGGACAACATGTCGTATACGTGACATTTTTGTTTTGCTGAAGAAATGTGAGTGCGCGCTTTTGTTTCCTTTGGTATTTTAATTTCTGGGTTATTTTCTTGGTGAATGCGGTTTCAAAAATATATACATACAGTTTTATATTTTCATTTCTAACGCGTAATATATCCTTTTTAAGTTTTATTTTTATTATTTTTTGTTTTCCCCTTCCTCTTTGTTTTTGTTTGGATACGATATAGAAACCAATTTGAAGAAATTATAGCACGAAAATGTGTGCACGTATACAAAAGCAATAGCAGCATAGATATATTTGTATTTAGGTAACAGGGATACCGCACTTTTTAGACTTTTTTTTGTACCATCCCGGGATTTTTGCTCTCAAAATGTTGCTTGTTATCTTGCAAACTACAAGTTCACATTTGATTTTCAAAGCAGTTTACAAATTTAAAAAACAAAAAATGTTATTTTATTCAGAAGTCGCTTAGTGCTTACCCAAAAAAATCGCTACACTCTTATAACTTTAAACGAGCTATTCTTGTATATTTGTATATGCACTCTATCTGGGAAACAGTTTAAGCATTTGCATGAAATGTGGTATGTAAGTGGTGTATTACATTCTAAAAGTTGCTATCTAGGTGTTGCCACTCAGGATGCTTTATGTGGCTGCCACCTATCTGATTCTTTTTTGTATTGAAATGAGGTACGCCAGTATGAGTATTAAATGAAAGTTACTTTAGGTCATATATCAAAGAAAATATTTCCGGGTAGGGCTATCAATTAGGGTTGCCACTTATGCCAATTTATTTATTTTTTGGCATGTTCGATATTATCTCGAAAACTACTTCAGCAGTTTGGATGAAATTTTAAGCATTAGTAATATGCTACATTGCAAGCTATCTTACTTAAGTGTTAAAACTAGCGAGGTTTTCGCTGAGTTGCCACCTATTTAAAATTAAAAAAAAAAATTATCAAGATATGTTAATTTAGCTCGAAAAATGGCGTGCAAAGTTCGGTCGCCCGCAAGAACAGCCTGGTATTTTCATAAAAACCCTGCATTTTGAGAAAAACCTGAGATTTTAGGCAATTTTAATGTCTTCGGCACTGTGGCAAAAGCTGCTAAGTCCACTTCTCAATCAAAACGATTTTTTCGCTAAAAAAAAGACTAAAATAAAATTTGATAAGGCAAAAATGTAATAAAATAAAAATGTAAATAAATCCAAGCATTTACAAAACAATTTTAATTTTGAAAATTAAGTACAGATCACGCACTTTAGTTCATTCGTTGTACTGAAAATTTTTACTGGCTGGAACTAGTAGCTTTTACGCAGTGGCCGACTATATACAATTCAGTATTAGTAATAGAATTCCGAAATCTCGGGATCCCGGTACTGTAAAACAAGCTCCCGAAATCCCGATATTGCAAAAATGTAAAAAAGCAGCATCACCATCAGGTAATTCTTAGCAGACTATAGCGTCTTTTGAGTGCGGAGTACTCGCATTTTCCCAAAATTGAAATGGATGGCACAAAAGTGTTATAAAATTTGGGCAAAGAAGGTATCTAAAAGGATAGCAATGAAATTAATGTCTGTACATGGCAGTACGTGAAAATGTAGCAAATGCGCAAACACGCGCCAAGTGCACAACTAACTACACCGTTCTGAATGCCTATGTATGTGTGTTCAAATATAGAGCGCTGATGGTGTTTTGCTTGCTTGCGTGGTTGCTATACACAGCCTCAAGCGCACAATCTATTCCACTAAGCCATGGCTGCGTTGTAATCAGGTCAACCTGACCCGTTGAGGGTACTCTAGTTAAGAATGTGTGTTTGTTGCGCTTCTATCTAACTGGCACTCATCTATTCGTCTATCTATTCGTCTATCTAACTGATATGCGTCATGCGGTCAGCTTTAAGCTCACTGCTGGAATACTGCAGACTGCAGTCTAGGTCATACAATGCACACGTCAGCTGTGTTGATTCGCCGTGCGCATTTGCTGTCAACTGTTGTCCCGTTGTGGGCGTTGCAATGACCGCATTTTAAAATCTGCATTTGGGTGAAAGTCAAAGAGCGCACAGCACAGCCAGCTATTCGTATGCAGCTTTGTCAACAAAAAATATCAGCAAGTCAATACTAATACACACACAAAGGCAAATAAATATGTGCGTCTATTCGAATATTTCAGCATTGCCTGCCATTTTTGAACAAGCTAAAACTATGAGCTCGGTTGAGTGCGCGAGTAAGAGTTGCCACATGTACTGGAATGTACAGTGCAAACACTCTAAGCTTAATATTAAATGTATTTGCACACACGCGATTGTTTTAAATTGATGCTCTCGAATGAGTCAGACGCTCTTGTTGGTATGAGATAGAATTTGAGCTGTTGATATTGTGAATGAAATATCGCGCGTTGTCAGAAGGTATGAAATATCTCTTGAAGCCAAATACAGACGAACATTTTCATTAGTTATTTCTCGTTGGATACTATTTCTTGCAGCTTGAGCAAAAGACAAGCATTTTTTTATTAATTGCGATGTCTCTAATTTGTATTCTCTGAGTTTGCAGATAACATGATCTTGGTCCACCCGCAATTCTCATCCATGGTAAAATAAAATATTCACACAACAAACTAAACTGTGAGAGAAATCCCAAACCTTTTGTTAGCAGAAAAGATTAATTCAAAAGTCAAGTGGTATATGTGAATTAGGGTGCTTCCTAAATTATGGAGAAAACATCACGCAAAAATGTTGGTTTCGAGCTTTACGAAGCAACTCCTCTGTAAGTAGGCGAGATATTATAGAATCTTTTATTCTATTTATTTTGATTCTAACATTTCCCAAATTTAAAAGCTTTTCCTGATTCAAAGCGAAGTTTAGGGTATGATTAATACAGGGTGGCTGATGAAAGCCGCTACCAAAAAAAAATTAAATAACTTTTTTTCTATTTAATGAATCTGGTTAATTTTTTTTTTATTTTGCAGATTGACTTTTACATTTAACAAAAATGGATAACTGGGATACTGAAACAAGAATTTGGATTGTCCGCCGCTATCACGCACTGGAGTCCGTAGTTTCGGTTCAAAGAGAGCAGATGGACCATAATAAGACTTGTAAACAATTTTGCCGAGCATGGGACAGTCAACAGAAGACCTTACCATCGAAACCCTTCAGTTCGAACGGAGGAAACAATCGCTGCTGTAGCTGCTGCCATACAAAACAATCCACGTGTTTCGACAAGAAGCTTAACTGCTCAAATGGGTGTAAGCAGACAGTCATTACAGTCAATTATGCACAAAGATTTGGACGTATTCCCATATAAAATTCAAATGGTCAACAAACTGAACGCTGCAGACTTGCCGATTCGTTTGGAAATTTGGCAGAAGATGCTTCAAATGGTGGAAGAGGATGGAAACATGTTGAACTGTCTTTTTTCTTTTTGACGAGGCCCATTTCGATTTAAACGGCAACATAAACAAACAAAATTGTCGAATATGGAGTGCTTCCAACCCACAGATACTCCATGAGACGGAATTGCATCCACTTCGTGTCACAGTGTGGTGTGCAGTTTCATCACGCTGCATTGTCGGGCCCTACTTCTTCGAAGAAAACGGTCACACCGTTACGGTTACTGGAGACCGTTACTTGAGCATGTTGAGAGAGTTTTTCTATCCAAAACTACGCCGAATGAGAATTTCTTTCAACTCTGTGTGGTTTCAGCAAGATGGTGCAGCTCCTCATATAGCCCAACCTGTTATGACAGAATTGCGACGAAAATTTCCCAATAAGCTGATATCCAGAAACTCCACATTCCGTTGGCCACCCAGGTCGCCTGACCTTACTGCACCTGACTTTTTCTTGTGGGGTTATTGCAAACAGGAAGTCTTCAAAGCAAAACCAACAAATTTGAATGAACTAAGGCAATCCATTCGAGAAACAATTGCGGCTATTCCTGTCTCAACTCTCCAAGCAGTAATGAACAACTTTTTGGTAAGATGCCGCACATGCATCGACGAGCAGGGGGGGCATTTAAATTCCATTATTTTTAAAAGTAATTAGCCTTATTTAATAAAATTTAATGAGCTTTAACATGAATAAAAGAAAAGTGAATTCCATACACTGAAAAAAAAATTATTTGAGTTTCTTAATGTAGCAAAATTCATCAGCCACCCTGTATATTCAATAGTCTCCACAATCTGGAAAGTTACGACACTTTTCCAATTTCGGCACTTAAAATATTTTAGTGGGTTAAGCTTTCTTTATTGATAAATAATAAATGTTAATAATATCTAATAAATATGGTTTGGCAAAATATCTGTAATATAATATATAAAAAAAATCTGAAAAAATTCTGCCAAGTGTATCTTTTCGGTGTTAAAAGTCGCTGCCCCTCCCCTCCTCACTCCTGCCACCCATGCTAATCGCCAAACAATGCCAGAAATTCTTACAATTTTCAGTACAATCCCTTTAAAATTCTCTCACATACAAATACAAACACTGCACTTTAGCCTTTTCTTATCCTTGAGCCTTTGTATTAATGCTCGTTTTAGCTGACTACGTGATTTTTAGAAGTTTTCCAAATGTGCACAATACCGTTATTACTGTTTCAATAAAGCTAAGCGTAAATACAATTTTCGGCATTTAACAAAGCATGCAAGCATTTACAACAACAAAAGCAACAAAGTGGCAATTTTGTACTATTTCTAATGCACAATTGTGTGTGTGTGTGCGTCTGTGTATTTGTGTGCATTTGCCAACAGCCACAATCGTCAACCCTGCGGCAGCCACAACAACAAAACAAAACAAATGGTTGCGACTGCAACAGGCCAACGTCAATGCCAACAAAAACAAAAAAAAAAAACAGGCCAGCTTACCACATTGTTAGCTATTTCCGGCGAATATTTGCTTTTGAGTCAGCGGCAACAACAACAACAACATTAACAAAAAAAAAAAGTTGCGAAAAAGTCTCCCCAGTTGGACAACTGCATTTGCTTGCTCGTATTTGCATACAAAGCTTATGGGAGCGCATGATTGCGTCTGTGTGTGTGTCCATGGTTAGTGTGTGTGTGTATGTCTGGAATGCTTTTGCTGGTATTGTTTTTCACTCTTTACTACGGTTTTTGCTGCTTGCTTTACACGGTTTTTCTGCTTTGTTATCTTCGTTTTGATAATTGCTGCGCTTCTTTATTTAGTTGGTGCTGCAGCAGCACGCAGCATACAGCATTCCGTTGTGACTTTGACGCTCTGGCGACTTTTGCTGATTGTTGTGTGCTGCTGGCAGTTGACGATTTATGCTTATTTGCAGTTTTGTGCTTTTTTGAGTACAAATTTTGTTCACTTTGCTGATCGACAGCAGTGGATTTACAGTTAGTTCCTTCGGAAACACCTTTGTCTTGAGCGGAAGATCGAATATCAAAAAAGCAAGACGGCAGCTGGTAGCTATGGACCGAGTTTGAGGAAATCGATGATAAGCGGAACCTACCCCACTACATTTCAGGCAGAAATCCATGCAATAACACCATGAGAAGGATAATGATTTGCAATATGTTTATCGTCGAGGTGGCCGCCGTTGTATGGCGGTAGTGTTGCTGACCTACCACACCGAAGGCCCAAGCTTTGAGCCCTGGTACAGGTAACATCAAAAGTGGTTTGGCAAACTTTCCGAGTGTATTTCTACCATGGAAACGGCAAAAAACTGTGGGTGCCACCAATTTGTAGGAAAAATTATAAGCAGCACACCCCAAATTGGTAGAGAAGCTTGGCCTTTATCTCCCTAGGAGGTGTATATCGCGCCAGTAATTTTTTTTTTTTACCGTCGAGGCAGATCGACATTATGCGAGACATCCTTACCGGTTTTGCAGTCCCGCCACGGTTTAAGTGGTTACTCGACGCATCCATTCATGGGATGGGATGTAACAAGCCGAAAAGGGTTACACTGATATTGGAAATCCTTGGCGTGCTATGAATGCAGTAACCTCTGCCCTATAACCTTATGGAACTATCCCGACTGCCTTGAGAATGATTTTGTGGACCTCTGAGTCGAGGGGTGCTATATCCGCATTTTTTGGTCCAGCGCTTTTATGTGGGCTCACCAAAGCACACATAATGTAAAGCGTGTGCAACTGGGAAATCAAGCACTCTATGCAACACTGGATGAACTGCCTAGGACTGCGAAAGGCAGAGCTTTTGTTCAACCAACCTTCACTAGTTACTTTATGGGTCACTGTAGTCTCTGCTATCCCCTTGTTAAGTTGAATCCACCAGTTATACAAACTCGTCTCTTCCGTGAACTAGACGATGAGGCACCGTTTGAGTGATCTAGCAAGACATAGACTCTTCTATCCAGCTGGTGTTACGCTTAATTCTTTAGTGATGTGAAGCAAAAACACAAGCACGCTACTCGCTATACTACGCCGATTAACTTGCGCTTCCAAGGGAGTTAAGCCTCACTACAGACCAATTTTAATGTGGATATAGCAATGGGAAGGACCTTGGCCTATCTAACTATCAATATTGACATTAAATGTCAAATATTTGTCCAATTTTAATGGGAATATAGCAATGGGAAGGACCTTGGCCTATCTAACTATCAATATTGACATTAAATGTCAAATATTTGTCCAATTTTAATGGGAATATAGCAATGGAAGGACCTTGGCCTATCTAACTATCAATATTGACATTAAATGTCAAATATTTGTCCAATTTTAATGGGAATATAGCAATGGGAAGGACCTTGGCCTATCTAACTATCAATATTGACATTAAATGTCAAATATTTGTCCAATATTTGGTGTGTCCCCTCAAGGCACCCACCATCAGTTTACCTGCTCGACGAAGCAGACTCTTCTAAAACCAACTTGACTTTGCTCCAGCCATATTGAAACCGCCATTTTCCTGGGACTATTGTGAGAAGATATTGATGAGGATGCTGGGAAAGGAGAGTGACGACAAGCCAGAGCGAAGCATTGGTAAAACAACAAGAACAACGACGCCACCGACAAAAAAAACAGACGCACCCGACAAAGAAACAGAAAAACAGAAGAAAAAAAAGAATTTGGCCAAAGTATTGCCTATAAAAGGAGCTAATAAGTCATGGTTTGATTAATTCAACAACAACAACAAGCATGACTTGTTGTAAAATAAAGGGAAACTTCCTTACATTAGTGTGTGTGTATGTATATTGTTGCTTTTATTTGTTTTTAATATATTTTCCATTTAAATTTAATCAAAAGAAATAGAGGACGCACTTAGCAGAAGTAAAATAGAGACCAGCGTTATAAAAAAGAATTGTCAAAAATGAGTACATCATATGTATTCATGTATGTGTGTAATATACCAGGCTCAATGGCAACGAAACAAGAAAAAGTGTTGAACTCAATTGCCAGTCGAAAGTAAATCGCCTACCAAGCTCAACTAAAAAGCCAGCAAATGTTGAAGAATGCATGAAAAATTTTAATGAAATACAAATAAAATTTATTTGATTCAAAGAGAAATAAGCACAACACGCGTCACTGAAATCAGAGGGAGAGAACGTGTGCGGCATGCGTATAAATGCGGGCATTGTAAATGTTGTTGTTATTGTACAAAAGAGTAGAGCAATGAGGATACAATCAAACAGCCAACACATCGAACAGCACAATTCGAAGCAAGACAACAAGAAACGTAGCAAGCAACACACCACACATTAAGTGCAGCAGCCTACTTGTGGTAGAAGTGAAACTTCTTAAGCTACCAAGAAGATGCAGAAATAAAGATTTGAAGCAAAGCGAAAAAGTAAGAGATGGCACAAAATAATGAGAAGTTTAAAATTTCTATAAATCAGCAAAAACTTCTCTGCTGATGTCAGTCAACCGTTTTCGACGATGTGCCATTTTCAATGCAATTTTTCGTTCGTTTCTTTTCTCCAAACCAAATTTGACAAGGGTTGACGGAAAATCGTTTCAATATACATCAGCTTTGAACCCTGTCGGAAAATCTTACTACTTTCGTAAATATGCAAGCGGCATATAGAGAAAATTCCGCATGTGTAAAAAAGATTTGATTCAAATATAAAGCCAGAACTGAGTAGCCACTTTTTCGTCTCAGGCGTAGAAAAGCTCACCTGTTTTTGAGCTATTTTATTTCCACAGGTAAAGATTGAGGTGAAATTCTACAATGTCTGAAGGGTTAGCAACTCGTTATCTAGTTGCAGTTTAACGGCTGGCACATTTAAACAGTCATTTCGATTAAAGGAAAGGTGCTTTTAAGTTTCGAAAGGTGTTTTAAAGTTTACACAAGATCTTAACACCGCACGGCTGAATAAAAAGTTTCACTTCAAAAAGCGCAACTGAATACTGAAGAGTGCGCCACAAAATATGCTACAATTTAAGTGCAGAATTGCGAATATATCCTCTAGTCAAAATATCTTCTTAAATGTAGCAGTCCTAGTACCTAGTAACTTGTTCAAAATAGATCAAAAAAGTTATTACTCAATGGAAAAATTTAAATTTTAGCTGTTAGAAGGTACTAGCTGAAAACAAGTATATTTCTGACTATTTATATATTTAACTGTTTGCTTTCCTTAATGCGCCCAATTTAAATTTAACCCAAATAAGTCACGGCATAATCTAGCGCTTTAAGCTCGTTTGATTAGAAATGTGAGTCGCTATTTTCAATTTCCAACAGCATTTCAAATCGATTTTTTTACTTCCTTTTTGGTGGACCGCATTGTTTGTGTGTGTCAGTGTGTGTGTGTGTATGTCAGTGTGTAAGTGTGCGTGTGCATATTCAGGCTCGTAAGCGTCTAAATGCTTTGATATATAACCATTCGATTGGCAATTTCTGTCCTTCACCGATAATGTTCTCACTTAGTTTGCTTCTTCTGCTTCTGCTGCGACTTCCTCCACAGCCTTTTGTATCGGTAATAATTTTCTCTGCTTGCCACATTTTAGCTTGGGATTGGTTTCATTTTGGCTTTGGGCTTTTTTAGTTATGTATACAAAACGCGTACAGGAAGTCTTAACCATATATTTGCACACACACACGCACTAAAATGTATGCGAGCTTGCTCGTGAGTGAAATATGGATGTTACCCAATGGGCAGTCAGTAAGGTGTATAAGGGATCTTCTTGTCATTGATAATTTGAAAACTAAAAGCGAATATGAAACGAGAGTGGGCTTAGTACCTTTTGATGCCTGAAATTGCCGTCAATAACTCAAATCAAAAACGGAATTTATGATATATTAATAACAAAAAAAACCGGAAACAAGAAATGAAGAGCCTTCGTTTCAAATAGTTTGCCCACTTACAAATGTCATCCGTTCAACTTCCTAAATAGTTGCTGCTTCCGAAAAGAGGTAATGAACGCTTAAACTGACCTCAACAATGAATTTTTGATGTAAAAAATCATACTCGATAGGCCCTACTCACTTTAGTGGGAATATTCCCAAGCAAGATTTATTATCAATAGAGTTCGGGTTATAGGCAGAAAAATCAACTAAAATTATACACTACTCGTATAAGATTTATAAGTACACCCTGTAGTGAGTGTGCGAGTAGAATCTTTCCGGGTCTTAGAACTCGTGGAGTTATAGGATGTTTCTCTATTATTTAAAAATGTATCATACAAAAAATAGTAAACCTGAATCGTGACTTGCACGAAATTGCTGTAAAGTACATATTTTAAGCCATAGATCTCTAGTTATCAAGAGCGGAGAGTCCAAAGAAGAATTCCATATGTGACTTGCTACTTCATAGCCTTTTTTTACTATTAATTGCCGAAATATAGCAGTACTTACTACTGCTAAATCTATAAATATATTCATACTAGGGATGGTAATCCCGGGATGCTATTTTTTTAGATACCGAAAATCGCGTAATATCTTTCCTGCAATCCCGAAATTTATGGGATTTGCAATACTTAGTACTAGAAACGCGTGATTTTTTATGAGTTATAGCTTATTTTTTTTTGGTGATTAATATTTTTATACATTTTATGAACATTTCTAGCAACTAACAGAAAATTGATAGATAGACTTTGATAGTTTTTCTTTAATTTTTTTTATTTATTTCTTTAAGCTCGACGAGCTCAAGACCTGTTGTTAATAATTATTATGCTATTCTCATTTCTTTTTATTTTAATAGGAGAATTGAAAAAACCAAAAAATATACAAAGTTCTGCTATTTCAGCAGATCTTGCGGTAAGTCGAACCTCGCCACTTTTGATTTGCAAGCGCAGCAGTCAACTCATAGGCTATGCTGCATGTTGCTTGCATGCTGCTGGAGTAAACTTTTTCCCTTAATTGTTTTTGTTATCTGTTAACAAATGCACACGATTTTTGTACATTTTGTCTATATGTGAATCTTGTATTCTTTTGTTTTTTCTTTCTTTATAAAACTAATATTTCACATGTACCCGGTGCTCCGGTTTCATGGTATTTTATTTCTACCCATTTTACATAATTAAAGCGAAAAACGAACTTTAGTTTAAAAAAATTACTATAACAATCCGATAACTAGTTAAATATTGTAAAATTAGAAAATTTCTGAAACAAGTACTTCACTTCTTTAAGCTAAACTGTTAGAATATTAAAAACACCCTAATTCCTTCACTAATCCTGCCATCCCGGGATTATAAAGTCTGATCAAGAAAATCCCGATATATTGAAATCAAAAAACTTGGTATGCCTAATTCATACGTAAGTATGTATGGCATACAATTAGGCACACATAACTAACGCAAGGCTAGAGCAGCAGCAAAAGGCCTTTGGGACTATGCCAGTTCACACCTTTCAATGCGCTACATACACACAAACATACATAACTTTTGAATTTTAACCGCAAAGGACGTAGCAATTTCCCTAAGATTAATTTTAGCCATGCATCATTTTAATCATCGCGAGCCTACATACATGAACACGCACGAATATCGCTACAGTCTAGTAAGCATAGCAAAACCATTTATGCCTTTTGGTGTGCTTTGCTTGCTTTGTATCAACACGCCAACATACTTCATTACTAATGTCCCTCTAAGTAGTCTCACCCTAGAGCGTGTTGAGCTTTCATACTACTAACGAACTATCTAAGGGTCAAGCCGTTATAATTGTACGCTCTATGACTTTTAATGACTGTCTAAAACTACTGCTTTACTGTTGATATTGTGGTTCGCTTCCATATCACCCGGTTTGATGCGGCACACATGACCAACCGCAGTTAAGCCTAAGACATTTGCTACGTGATAAACTTAAATAGTAACCGCAACACGTTTTGGGCAAATGCTCGGCTTTCCGTTGAGTTGCGATTTGGTAGCACTGATTGTGGTTGGTTAGAGTTTATTTATCTGGAGTTTGAAGGTGTATGGGTGTGCATGATTTGTGGCATTGTGTGGGGGGTGCTTATGCTTTGGTTACGCATATTTTATTTAGACTTGCCCGTACAACCAGCCAGCTCTCAGGTATTTTATATTCATTTACACTTTTTCACCACTTCTCAGCTTTATTCACACTTGAATGCGCATCAGTGCGTTTCCCTTTGCCTGCAAATAAGTATGCACCGCTCCTCGGGCTGTTTATGTCCATTCGTAACGAATTTACATCTCATTTTCTGGGGAAAAGCTCAGCCAACAGGATACGTCGATTTACCTTGCAGCCATACAGTGCGCCCAATCCGGGTTCAGTGTGTGGCTGTTGCCATGGCATCGTATTCCCACACTTTTTATTTAACCATATTTCCCCCGGCATGTCCGCTCCATTTGTTAGCATTTTATTTTATTTAGTTTTGTTGTTGTTGTTTATTTTTTTTTGTTGCTACAAACATTGCGGCCAGCGGACTTTAATATAATTTGTTATCAAAATCCATTTTTTTTTACCCACTTGTCGAAATGAGTGGAAATGTTTATCTGATTAGATTTGTATTACGTCAGGCATTGCTAGGAGCGCACGTAGGAGCGAAGCAGTAGGGGTTGTAAGCAGCATTGGATTTCAGTTTGTCTAGCAAATTTCGTTACCCAAATAACTATATTTTTACCGCGTTAAATTTCAATTGTTTGGCAACACCTTGGCTGTCAGCGCTTTAACTCAAATATATATTCAGCTGCTCCAGCAGCAGTGCCGTATTTATGAGTGTGTATGTGTGTTTGTGGTGTTGCTATTTTTTGTGTAGCAGCCACTACTCAACTGGCTTCACGTAATGGGATGCCTGTCACGTCCGCTCATGCAATTCTAGCTACTATTTGCATATATATCAACTATTTTTATACAATTTATTTCCAAACGCAATTTTTCTTCTTCTTCCTCTTGCTGCATACTTAGGCAGGCACGCGAGCCCGATTGCTACACTCTGGCGTATGAGCAACTATTATTCAAAGGCATTTTTTTCACTGAATGCTGTACTTCATTTCTGCGTATGCTTATGTGCACTTCTACTCATGGACATATGAAATGTATATGCTTTATAAGTGTGTGCATAAATGTGTGTGTTTTGCTATTGGGAATGTATTTGACGCATTGACATGTAGAAGAATGTAATGCGCAGCAGTTTTCAATTACGTAGCAAAATAGAAATTTTGAACAAGAAAAGAATTATTATGGAAGAATTTCTAACAAAGTGAAAATAAATTGTATAGAGTGATACAAATGAGAGCTTAAAAGCATATTAAGGTTTTTTGTAATATATTATTGGAATATGGAAAATGTATTTTGGAAATTTTTTAAAGGCATTTACAGTGAAAATGATCTGGTTGGTTCTTCTCACATCTTTCGAAAACCGCTTAGGCTAATATTCGTAAATTTCATATAAAAGAATAGATAGTACTTTGAATCGTTGTTTCCATGCTGACGCGAAAATTCCAAAAACTTCCCGGAAATTTTAACAATAAGTTGAGAACTTTCAAATTTGAGTTAAGAATTTCAAAAGACTTTCTGAGTATACCCATCAAATTCGAGTCTAACAAAGTGCAAGTCGCAAGACTCTTAAAAACCACCTTGACTTTTGGCAATTTTTTTTCTAAATGATGCTGAGTATTTTCTGCCCATGAGCTTGTCATAGTTCTTTAATTTGTTGTTCATATACCACCGGTATACGGTAGAGGATTATATAAGCTGAACTCTAGAGGCTCCCACAAAAATTGAAAATACAGAAAAAGTAGGCATGGAAGTATTTATGCATGCTTGAAGGTGCTCTGACCCCGTCTTCCTCCAAAACCTAGGCACTACGCTAAAAACGAATTAACCTATACAGACTTTACTTCATGGATAAGTTAAGTGAGCCATATGCATATCGAATGTCACCCTATAACTGCACCGAAAGTTCTTCCGAATAGATGCACCTCTTGCCAAACTGATTCATTTTTCAACTGGATACCGCGTACGTGATAATTGGTTTTGCTGCAAAAATTTTGACGAAATAATACATGTTAAGTTTTAAGACATTTTTAAAAAGGAGATGTATGTATTTAAATTGCAGCTTTGTTTGTAAACATTTCGTTTCAATTGAAATTTTTGATTAAAACACATGAATAAAATAAGGAAAATCAACCTCCGAAAAACATTCTGACTACGGCCCTGGTTTTTCCAGCAATTTTTTTTTACCTACATCTTCGCTTTTATTGCGCTCCTTTCTTTTGTGACTAAGATCACAATTTTAATAAACGTTTTAGAGATTGGTCTTGAAACCCTTTTTTACTCTGACTTCAAGAATGTAGAAGGAGCGGCTTTATTGAGATTTCAAAGGGGTAATTTTTTGTAAGGAAATTCCTAAAATCTATTTTGGCGTCAATTCCATTACCGAATTCATTGCCTTTACTGAATTTTCGACTTAGCCTAGGTCTTTAGGTTAGGAAGGTGACGCACAAAGGGCGTCAAAGAACTTCCTCCCACAATCCTAATAAGTATAGGGAATATTTCCGAAAATGTTAATCGCTTAGTACTTTTACGAAGGTGTCGATTCGATTCGATTTTTGGGGTCAATATATGCTTTACTGAAGAATTCAGCACTTTGAACCAAAAAACTACAAATCGCTGAATGGTCCATATTTTTATAAATACTTATTTTGAATCTGTTTTGAAAATAAAGCTTAGGTGCGCCAACAAGAGCCAGATGAAGTTGTTGTGAGGCAGATTAAATAAAATGAGCCATTAAGCTAATTAACTGCGGAAAACATTCACTACAAGACTTCTCACATAAAGTATTTAATCGAATAACTTAAAGCTCTATACTAAGTAAAAAAGCGCTTGCATCCCTTGAAATAAGCAACAATTTTTCTTGAGTTTATATAAAGCTGCTGCTACTTCCACACAAATCAAATATTTAAAATATTCCACTGTGTCTCTGCAGCAGTTATCATAAATAGCACACAAGCTGCGCCCAGCTAGTAATACTCTACATTATTAATATTTTTCTAAATTTAGTTCCTAGTTTCTCTTTTATGCACACACACACTTTACATATGTTCTTTTATATAGGGTGTTTTTTTTACAGGTTTGTTTTTCGAATAGAGATAAAACTGGCATTTTGTGGTCAAATCTGGCAACTCTAATGTCATTTATGTTCAGTTTGGTTTGCCATTTCATCGTGAACAGGTTGAGAAAGAACAACGCTTGCAAATCGTGCAAATTTATTTCGAAAATAATGGTTCAGTTCGCGAAGTTTACCGTGAGCTCCGTCCATTTTATGGTCGACATAATCGTCCATCAGAGCAATTAATTCGGTTAACCATGGATCGTTTTCGCACTACGTTTACTCTATGTGATAATACGCATCCGCAGAGACGTCGAACAGTGCGCACCGAAGAAACAATTGCCGCTGTAGAGCAAAGTGTTGAAGAGGACCCGAATGAATCGATTCGCCACCGTGCACAGCAATTGGAGCTTTGTCCATCAACTTTATGGAAGATTTTGCGCAAATATCTTGGCTTGCGACCTTACAAGATCCAGCTTGTGCAAGAATTAAAGCCGCGAGACCATGCAATGCGTCGTGATTTTGGTGTATGGGCCGAAAATGAGATTGATTTCGATGCTGATTTTCATCGCAAAATTTTGTTCAGTGATGAGGCTCATTTTTGGTTGAATGGCTACGTCAACAAGCAAAATTGCCGCATTTGGAGTGAAGAGAATCCACATGAGACCCTTGAAACGCCATTACATCCACAAAAACTGACTGTTTGGTGTGCTCTATGGGCTGGTGGAGTCATTGGGCCATACTTCTTCCGCAATAATGCTGGAGAGGCAGCTACCGTTAATGGAGACCGGTATAGAGCCATGATAACCGACTATTTTGTTCCCGAATTGGATGGCATGAATGTGGATGAGTTGTGGTTCCAACAAGACGGCGCTACATGCCACACAGCGCACGTCACAATCGATTTATTGAAGGAAACATTCGATGAGCGCATAATTTCGCGGAATGGACCTGTCAATTGGCCACCAAGGTCGTGTGATTTGACACCATTGGATTATTTTCTTTGGGGATATGTGAAGTCGCTCGTCTACACCAACAAACCAGAAACGTTAGGGGAATTGGAAGCCAACATTCGTGGCGTTATTGCCGACATACGGCCCCATATGCTCGAAAAAGTGGTTGAAAATTGGACCTGTAGAATTGGCTTTATTCGAGCCAGCCGCGGCGGCCACATGCCCGAAATCATATTTAAACATTAATGGCATAAAATTATCCTTCCAATAAAGCCAAATTGATGGACCTTAAAACGATTTTCTTGTGTTTCATTTCAATTCGAAGTTCTATACCCCTAAAAAACACCCTATACATTTTCCAGTTTGGCTCGCTTCTTTTTTATTGAAGCTGCAGCCAACAGTGGCATATTTTCTTTCAAATGCACTATTTCCCTTTTATTATCAGCGCCAATTCATAGTATTTCATATTTGTATATTACTTGTATGTACTCTGTAACGTATTTTGACGTTACTACATTGGCTTTTTTAATTCCTTGCAGTTTTCTTTCAAGTTCTTTTTACCTCTATGTCACATCAATTTTGCGCTTCCTACAACTTCATTCAATCACGCAATAACGCACATGTGCACGCACTCACACAAAGCTCTTTACTTTAGCTTATGCAAACAAATAAATTTGCTTTGATACCGCCCCAATTCTCCTTTCATCAATTTTTTCTTTTACATACATCGATCTGTTATCTTAGATGGCACAAAAGGCTAGCATATTTTACTGTGAATCTGCCACTTGTTGAATTTTTGCTCATTTTTTCTATTAGTCTCTTACTCTTTCATTCTGTTCCGCAATTATTCGCTGCACTTTTCTAAGGAAAAATCAGATTTTCGTTTTCATTTGAAATGATTATTTTCATAAAATGGTTTTGCCGCAAAGATCAGAGCACATCGAGCCAATTCCTCGGGAATGTTTAACTTTGTTTATATTTTTATTGCATTCTCCAACATGTTCTTGAGCTGTTGGACTCTGATAAGCTTATAAAAATCTAAAATATTTAAATTATATCAATGTTTCATCGTTACTGTGCAAGTAAAATTCGGTTGGTTTAGTTGATATGTATAAAGCAGCTGCAAATGAAATCTGCATGCAACACCCACACATTCGCATGACGCTATTCCGGACTTAAACATATTTTCTAGAGAAATTGAATGTCACATTATTTTATTCATATACTTAGTTATGAGTTTATGCATAAATATTAATGATTCCAGTGTACAACATGTGTGCATATATGTGTGTATGCCTGTGTGTGTATATTTGTATGCGAAATCTTACATTCATTATATATTTTTTGCTGCCTCAAAGCGTATTACATTTAAGTTCAAAAAATGCTTGTTTGGAAAATAATGACAAAGATCAGGAGAATACATTTTTTTTATTGTTATAGTTAAAAAGTTCACTGATTAATGACTGACTAACCAATTATGAGTAATCATTTATCGCATGCTATAAATCAGAAATCATTAATCATAAATCAGTAATCATTAATCAGTTATCATTAATCAATAAACATTAATCATAAATCATGATTAATTATTAATTAATCATAAATCATTAATCATTAATCATAAATCATTAATTATAAATCAAAAGTCATAAATCTTAAACCATAAATCATAAACTAGTAATCATAAATCAATAGTCATAAACCATAAATCATAAATCATTAATCATTAATCATAGATCATAAAACATAAATTATAAATTATAAATCATAAATCATAAACCATAAATCATAAATCATTAATCATAAATCAGTAGTCATGAGTCATAAACCATAAGTCATAAATCATTAATCATAAATCAAGAGTCATAAATCATAAATCATTAACCATTAATCCTAAATTATAAATCATAAATCATTAATCATAAATCAAAAGTCATAGATCATAAACCATAGATCATAAATAATTAATCATAAATCAATAGTCATAACTCATAAAACATTAATCATAAACCATAAATCATAAATCATTATTCATAAATCATAAATCATTTATCATAAATCAATAGTCATAAATCATAAACCATAAGTCATTAATCATTAATCATAAATCAAGAGTCATAAATCATAAATCATTGATCATAAATCATAAATTATAAATCATAAATCATAAATCATAACTCATTAATCATAAGTCAAAAGTCATAAGTCATAAATCATAAACCATAAATCATAAATCATTAATCATAAATCAATAGTCATAAATCATAAATCATAAATCATAAACCATAAATCATAAATCATTAATCATCATTCAAAAATCAGTAATCAATAATCATTAATCATAAATCGTTAATCAAAAACCAGTAAACATTAATAAGTAATCATTAATCAATAATCATTAATCATTAATAATGAATAATTATTAATTAATCATAAATCATAAATCTCTATTTTTTCTGACAGGCCTTCAGAGATACAACGGTGAAAAAAATTATTCAAACTAATGTAATAGTTATTTAGTTAGACAGGCAAAATTACTGTGAAATATTGATTTAGCGTGATTATTCTTACTATATTCAATTCTCAATTTCAAACAAAGCCCCAAATATCATTGTGATGTATTATGACTATCTTTCAAATTTGTTTTGGGTTTTAGCGTCAGTTTTCCGTCAACCATTGCTACTTTCATTTTTTTAATTTGGTTTGCTTTTCCATTTTTTACCATTAATTAATGCGCACCTATTTCTGGGTAAGCCGATTCCAGCATATTACTCGATATTAATAAGTTCACAAAACGAAAAATAGAATGGAAAAGCAAAGAAGCCGGTTCCAATTGTGAAAATGTTGCGTATACGCCATGGCTGGTGTTATTGAGGATATTTTCGATTTTTGACCAAGCCGTAGGTAAGCAACGCCTTAACTACTAATTGACATTTTGTTATATTTGTACGTACGTGAGCTTGTATTAATAGTGATATAAAAAGCAGAGAAATTTCTACAAAAAACCATTTATTTTGAATGCTATGAGTCGGGTCAATTTTGATAAGTTCGCGGAGTTTTGATAAGACCCGGAGTTGAAAATTTTTTTCAGTTTGATTTGAAGTTTGCTCTCATAGCAAATATTAGAGGTTAATCAAGCAATGTCTTTAAAGGATTTTCACTAAAGCTCATTAATATATTAAAATGTCTAGGGAACTAAAGCTCCAACATACCTCAATCACAGCAACTGCGCTCTGTTCCTAAGTTATTAGGAAAACCTAATCCGTTCATTAGTGTATTTATCATTTAACTTCCATTTAATTATCATCACCCATTTACCTTTTATGCTCACTTTTTACCATTTTCATGTATTTAAATTTAAATTTGAAAGCCCCTTAATCTCCGACTTTGTTCCCACCATTGTATTAATATCGTCAGCTTTGTGCCTGCCCCCCCAGCAGCACTCATTACACTAGTTCGCGCTTGTATGTTAATCATATGACACGTGGCATCATATTTCGCTGATGCTGCTGTTTCATCGTCATTAATTAGTTGGCAGTAGCGTGGTATTTTCACTAATACAAGTACATATTCAGTTAAGGACGCTACATTCCACTATACAAATTAGTTAGCTATTTACCTTATAAACACATGCATTCACACTAGGGATGTCAAATCAATTTTAGGGACCGAAAATCCCTGGATTTTTTTTTTATAATTTCGGAAGTTTCGAAATTCACATTTTTTCCTCCAAAAATTATTTTTATCAAGATGACATATTTTAAAAATTGCCTAACAAAAACCCTAAGCACTTCTAAAAAATTTCGAAAAATTAGAATGCCTATATGATTTGAATTTTTTATAAATGAAACAACTTTCGATAAAACTTTTGAGCGGCTAGACAAATCAATGATACATAATACATATCTTCAAAGGTTTTTCCAGGGGGTGGTTTCCGAATCCGCATTCCTGCGTTGATGTTTAATCACCTTACTTAATTTTGTTATTGTTTCCAACTTTAAATTAAAAAAAAAAAAAACTTTAAATAAAAGTCCAATTTTGAGGTCAGTTAGTTTTTCAAACAATTTCTTCAGTTCTTGAACCTAAACTGTTGAAGAATAGCGGATACCCGAATCCCGGGCAAAATTTCAGATACTGAAAATTTCAGCATTTTTAAAATCTACATTCATACATATTTAGGCATAAATTCGGTCTAATTAAGCTATTTAAACATAATCGTGTATGCTCCGCAGTGTCAGCGTAAAAGTCAATGACTTGGAAAAAGTGAATTCTGAACAATTCAGGTCTTTTATACATACTTACATACGTACTTGCTTAAGAACATTATATAGAGAGGACGCACCTTTTCTCTGTGTTTTTTCTACAACTTAAATCTGCTCCGCCATTTATTATTGAAATAAATTTGATGAACGAATGGGGCTTGCGAATGTAAAATGTTTGCTATTCTGATGCAGCAAAGCTCGTAAAGGGAGTAAGCGGTAAATTTGAAATAAGCTGTGCCCCAAAAAGTCTAACCGACAGAAAGAAAATAACGTATCAGTAATGTTTGACCTTTGAAGAGATTACGTGCTTGTTCTTGTTGCCTTTTTATAATGATATTCAAGTTTAAGATCACTCCATTTCAAAATATTTTTGAAGAACGGCGCATCTCAGACTTTCTTTGTAAAACGCTCTACCTCAGCTAAATTTGTATAGAGCTTTTGTTCAGACAGGCTGTGTTTGAAACTCATTCTGAGACAGATCGTTCTTTTACCAAATTGTGAAATAAGCCGTTTTGAAAAACATTTCCAAATAGGATGACTTCCACTTAGCCGTCGATATTGTAATTTTTTTTTTGTTATTTTCGGATTATCTTGGGCGATGCCTCTGTGTTATTATTCTTATGTTTTTCTTTCTAATTGTTATTTTTCACATTCTATTCCTATTCGTTCTATCTTTCCTCCTTGTTGTTATTTTTTTAGCGACAAAAATACTCTCGGAAGGTTTTAGGTTATAGGCTTTTGTCGTAAGTTACAATCTTTCGCGAGATATGATCCCGGCACGCTCCAATACTCCTTTGCGATACGTGCCCGACTGAGGCGGGAGCGATTTGGTATGTCCAGTTGAACCTTGTAGGTAGGAAGAAGAAGATGGGTAATGAGAGATGAGAGCCATCATTTCCGTAGATCAACCATCGAGTTGCTCGTCCCCTTTGCCGTTGCACCTTTGTGCATATTAGTCGCCTTTTACGTCCGGATGCCTATCTCAGGCATATTCTAACCCCCAATCCGCAGGGCAATGAACAAATAATCGACAAATGTCATACCACAGGCATTATTTTCAAAACCAACAGATGAGAATTAACAAAAAAAAATTTCCTCATCTTCGTCTTCACTTTTTTCCTTATTGTAAATTTCTTTTTTCTTCTTGCTCATTTTTTCTCCTTAGTTTATTTCTCGCTTTTCTTCACCTTCTTCTTCGTTTTCATTTTTTTCTTCTTCGTTTTATTATTTTTTCTTTTTTTTTCGTTTTCTTCTTTTTCGTCTTCACTTTCTTGATTTCTTCAGTTTTCTTCTTTTTTTCTTCTTTTTCATATTCTTTGACTTCGGCTTCATTTATTTCTCCTTAATTTCTTTCTTCTTCGTTTTCTTCTTCTTTATTTTCTTCTTATTCCTTTGTTTTCCTCTTTCTGTTTGTTCTTTTTTCTGCTTCTTCTTCTCATTTGCTTTTCTTGTTCTTTCTCTTTTTTCTCCCTCAACTCTTTCTACTTTTACATCCTTTTCTCTTTCTTCATCTTATATTCTCCTTAGTTTCTTTCTTCTCCTTCATCTTCATCTTTTTTTATTCTCTTTCATCTTTTCCTTCCTTGTGTTCAACTTTTCCCTTTCCTTGCTCTCTTTTTGCTTTTGCCCTTCACCTTGGCGGCTTTTTCATATTTCCCTTCCTTTTGATTCTCATTCATCTTACTCTCTGTACACTTTTCCTTCTCTTTTTCTCTATTTCATGTTGCTCCTTACTTTTCTTATGTTCCTGCCACCCTGTTTTTTCTTTCTATCCTATCTAACGCTGTAATTTCTTTTCTTGTTGCAGTATTTTTATAAATAAATTTTGTTCTTCCATAGCATCATCTCATTTCATTGTCATTAGCAAAGCCTCTACCATAATTCGTATCACCAATACCGATTTGGAATTTTTCAATTAAACACTTTGCGACCTTCATCAGTCTGATGTGACGAGCGTACAAAGCTTAAAGGACCTAAATGAGTTCGCTTAGCCAAAACATAAATATTAATCACAAATTACAAAAGAGAATATTTACTTAACTTTTAATTAGCTAAGGGTCAAATGTTGTGAATTTTCCCTTTTTCACATTTTTTTTATTTACCTGCGGCCAACTTTTGTTATTAAAAGTCCAACCAAAATTTATCTTATCTTTATGGCTAATTGAGCAAACAAATGAATATTAAATGAAAACTGATAAGAGCGAGTGGCTCAGAAAAAATGTTGTTATTGGATAAATGCCGCTATTGCTGTTACCCGAAAGCACAATCTGATGACACAAATGAATATTCCGACAGTCAGCATCCACTTTATCTCAAATCAGTGTGTGTGTGTGTTTTGTCACCAAAGCAAGTAATGAGATGAATTCAGTTTCACTTTTACGGTGCTTATATTTATGTGGGTGAACAGAGTTACTCCCTCATTTACGAACACTTTTCTCTTTTGTAGTAACAACCATATTGAACAATCTACCCCGCTCCTCATAATCCTTCACAGCGACGTTCGTTTCATCGCCAACTTTGCTGAGCATTTCATTGTCATTTAATTGCACTCAAACTCAAAGAACGAAAAAGCACTCGAACTCATTTTACGTGAAGAGCAAACAGGCACAAAGACAACATTCAAATCAGCATTTTTTGCTTCATTTCACTTTATCAATTTTGAAGAGCAGCGAAAGCCTTTAAAAATGGCATCATTTCCTCTATGTGTAGGTGTTATGCGTGTACGTTGAGGTTGGTATGTGTAAAAATGAAGATTATGCATGTTAATAAAATGTTCAAATTTGAAGCTTAATTACTGTCAAGGTGCTTGGCTGTCAGTTTCGTCTGACAAGAAATATGAGCAAGTGCTTCGTGAGAGATTTGATATAGCTCTGCATGCAAATAATTGTGTAATGCGAAAGGACTGTGAACTCAAAAAGAACCCAAGTAATACTAAGCTCGTACAGGGCTCCTAATCTTTAGCCCTCTTTAGCCCTCAAAAATTTTGGTTGGTATATTTGGACCAGTGCGTAACCAGCCAGCAAAGTCGGGTTTCTATGTCGGGTGTTTACATATTATTTACACAAATCGTTTCATTAGCATCAACGGATTTTGATATCATTTTCACTTCTTTCTTTTGCATTAGGTTTCAGAAGACACACACAATGGCATTAAATAGAAGAGGATGTTTTATAATTACTGCCGCATGCGAAGCATAAATATGGATAATTTTATTTTCAAAAATTTTAAATATCAGCCAAAACGTTTGCACTGCTTTCTTATTATTTCGTAGAGAGAAACGTGATGCCCATCCGCGAAGATAAAAAATATAAAATAGGCAATGTACCCTTATATTAAAAAAATAAAAAGTTTATAAAGCTCTTATAATTCAAATTTTGTATGGAAATATAATTTCAAAAAGCTTTATGAACCAATTTTATTTTTTATGAATATGGGGGTTAGTCTAAAATCGAATTATTGCATATAAATCAATTTAAATTCGTAAACAAGTATTTGCTTAATGGCTTATGAAAATATTTTAAAAATAATGGCGTGAAATTAAATATTGTTAAAAATGCCCCTAAATGTATGCAATTAAAATGATTTTAAATTGGCTACTCATTAGACACCAAAGTTCTATATATTTCAGCTTAATATTGCGATGTAAAATATTTGGCTGCAGTAGTAGTAAACACTTTTAATCATCGATATAGCATGACGATTTCAGCACACAATTTTATGGAGGTATTTGTAAGAAAGCTCAGAAGCTTTAAGCATAGTCCTTTCAGCAGTGTATCTTCGGAGATGCCATATCTTTTTCATATCTTTTTCATATCTTAGTTGAAATTTATAATATATCTGAATCAATATAAAAAAGTCACAGATGCAATTTTCCATTCACTTCAATTGTATTATGGAGGCCGATTAAGTCTAAGCCACGCTTCACTCCTGCAGTTCTGAATGCAACTAAAGATGTTAAAAACATTTCCAAGAAATCTTTTCTGTGAAATCCCCACTGCCGACTTGAGTTTCTCTAAAGCTTTCATAAAGAGTACAATTTTGGTTATCTCTGAATGTTATCTACTAAACTCCACAACAATATCAAAAGCGCCTAAAAGTATGCAAGTATGCTTTACAAATAGAAAAATTCAGTTTGTTCTGTGTATTGTTTGGAAGCCATATTACTGAATCCTTGAGTAATGTCCTATACTGCGTGGCAGATAAAAGTACATGAAGCTCGTGGGGAAATTGGTAAGAAAATAGATTTTTGATGCTAACCCAATGCAATCTTTTAGGCGCAAGTGATATTATTTAAGGGATCTATTGAGCTTAATCTTGTGTAGGGTTCGCGGCTTTCTTATTCTAATTTCATTCATTTATTTTAAATGTTACTTTGTAAGCTTTCTACATTGAAACTTGACCCTGAAATTATGCAAAGCAATATATTCAATATTTTATCCATAATTTGTTACCATAATTCGTCTTTCTTTACATAAATGTTACTTCCTATGGAATATATGTCCCTTAACTACACCTTTCCCCAGCCCCTATTTTCCCCGGTTTGTAATATGCTTCCTTTCTAGACTTTGCTAGACTTTAATCACTTTTTAATCGACAAAATATTAAGCTATCTTGCTAGTTATCAAGGGAAATTTGAAATTTCAATGAATATATAACATAAATATTTATGTAAATATAAGATAAGTAGAACGGTTAGGCTTAATCAACTGCAAACTTTGTTCCATATCAAAATAATACTTAATATTAAGCTTTATTTAAGCATAACTTTGCATACTTTTAAGTGCTTCACAAATTTTTTCTGCAAATATTTTGGAATTGACTCTTTTGTAACATTTTATATTGCAGCCATTTAAAATATTTTGCTTGAGCTCCATTTAAATTTCTTGCAACCAATTTGCTACAACCAGCTTAAGGTATTTGACAATTAGTTTCATGCGCAAAATTATGCAAAGAAAGTTTGGCGAAAATGTCGGTTGGAAGAGGAAAGCACGTTGTACGGTATGCAAATTTTAAATGCGAAAAGCACTACAACAACTCAGTAGAGTTTAATAGGAAATGAAGTATGAGTGATTCGTATGAATTGTGGAAGGCCAAAGGCAGAATTTGCTTGTGGTTTAAATGGTTTAGCTTGAATCAAAGGTTTGTTGAAATCGAATTTATTTAAGCTTAAATAATGCAGCCGTTTGAGGTCAATGCGGTAATGAAGTAATTGAGTGCAATTGATTGTTTGCCCATGTAAAATGTATGCTTATGCAGCACATAAGTGGAAGTTAGCCTGTATATAATATGGCACACAGAAATTATAACTCAAAGGCCTTCACTAAAGCCTACTTACCAAAAGCACTTTCAGCGCCTATTTGTTGTAGCGGCTGTGGGGCAGTGTGTCTGTGTACATTCATTTCTCCGTAGATAAGTATTGGCGCAATCGCATTTGGTACCCTGCCAACCAGCAATGGATAAAAATCTGGATAAACAGTGGGTTGCGCGTACCCAACAAGTGGATAAAAAAGTGGGCAACGTTTTTCGGTGTACGTGTGAGTGCATACTTTTAGGCATTTGTTGTTTTTCATACAAATGCCAAAAATATGCCTTGGTAGTAGGCATTTGTGAATTTTGTAGAATCAGAGTTTCACCACGGTTAGCCGTGGTTCGTAGGGTAGGCTATCATGCATACAAACAGGCATATATACTTGTAGGCGATTGCAAAGTCAACACAGTCGCTTGTTTGAGCACTTAAGTTATAGCCATGTAGGCGTTTTAAGGTATTTACGCATAAAGTGTGTAGCCTACTTTTAGGCGCTTTGCTACATGCTCAACATAACAAATACACAGAAGCGCTTACTTTTAAGCTACTTTTATACAGCGCAAACAGCTTGAAACTTTAGTGTCCGCTGTTGACATGACGCAAATACTTAAAGCAAATCAAAACAAAAATGTCTCTACAGAGCACAAGTGTCAGAAGTACAGCGCTGCCCAAAGTAGGGTAAAAATATGTTTATGACATGCTACCAGGAAAACAAAAAAACGCTGTCAACGCATGGTATTATGTAAGTTAAATGACTCTGTAGCGTGAAGCTTGTTAAAAAACTTTTTATGTGTGTGCCATTGACTTTTGCCATCTCTTATAAGAAATAGGTTATTTATGTGCCTAAACGTATGCACGTTATTTATTAAGCATACTCATACCTCAATGACGAGCGCTACCTTTATGTACTTAGATCTCGGCAGCAGCAAAAATTCAAAATGGATTTTAAATTAAAAAATTTCGCATTTACATTTTCAGCGCATATTAATGTATGTAAACTTTCGTTTTTGGGTAGCAAACTACTCACGCAAAATTCATTTAAAATGTTGTTTACTTCGTGGAATTCGCACTTTGCTGCTTTAGTTTCTCTAACGTAACAAATAAGTGAATATAAATGCAAATGCTGTTAGTAACTGCCCTCTAGTATGCTACAGTTAGCAAATTAACAGCTCAATAATTTTCAAATTACTGCGCCTAAATGTATACTACATTGGGTTTTTAACTGCATAATGCTGATATTTAGCATTTTTTTTATCACATTAGTTTAGTTGAGTAACGCCATTTATCTTATTCACACGATTGTTTAGCGCCTAAATATAGGCAACATATCTGTATTTTGCGCAAAAATTAAAACAAATTGTATGAAAATCGATTTCGTGTGTGGTTTTTTATTAATTTTTGTGGTTAACATTGAAAATTTGCTGATACTCCATTGTGGTAAAACTATACAGCCGCCGAAAAGTATGCCACGTTTTCGGTTTAGCAACGAACTAGCAACGTTAACTATACATTAACTGTTTTAATTACAATAAAATATTTGAGTTTGGCGCTTAGCCAACAACACTTTCGTCTATGCTTTGTACGTTGATTAAAATACTGTCCAAACTCTAACTATTTATCACTCTGCGAAATAGGCAACTTTTTAGAACACAAATATTTTTGTTGCAAAAACTTAAGCGCCTAAAATTATGCAAAGATCAATAAACTTCTTGCTATCACAGTCACATCTTCCGACACTGTTAATTATACATTGACAAAAATCACTACTCAGACAGCTACTTAAATTCGCTTAATTAATTCCCAAGGTTCTTGCGCACTTTTATGCCCTACTTCGCTTGTAGCGCCTAAAGGTATACTACATACAATCAAGACGCCAGCAGCTAAATACTTTTAATTTGATTAATTTGTCGCAACTTTCAGTGATTCGCAGGCGTTTTAAAAACGTGTTTCCCACACCAACAAACCTGAAACTAAACTTTCATTAATTTAATGTTAACGCCAGCATGACAAGAGCGCCTAAAAGTGTGCTACTTATTATTACGCATTTACGTAAACGACACTGACATTATAAATTCAGTTAGAGGTAAAGTAGCAAATTTTTCTTTAGCAACTAAACTTTTGCTTGGTTAGTTTTATAAAGTGCAATGCATGAATGGTGTTAGAGGTTAGACAACTTGTAGAGATAGAGCGAGACAAGCAATAGAGTGAAACGTGCTAGTGGTAGTAGTAGCAGTAGTTTGAATTATAATTAAAACGTGTTTGTACAAAAACGTTATAGCAGCAAGTTTGAAAGTTTGCTAATTAGGCAGGAAATCCGTACGGCCAACGAACAATCGCTTAATTGCTGAGACCAAGCAAATGAAAGTTTCTCAAAAATAGGTATTAAATAATTTTTGTTGCGTGCATTTAGGAGCAAAACAAGTGCTTATATGCGTGAAGTGTTAAAATTGTTGGCATTAAATCAATGGGAAAAACCAGTTATTCAAAAGCTTGTTATGCCAAAGTCTTCAAACGCGTGGTTTCTAGTGTTTCAAAAGTGAGTGGTGATTGGAGTGAGAGGAAAATTGCGACGGTTATGGCTTCACGCTATTTTACTTTACTTTATAAATTTATAAAGATGCTTATTGTCAGCTAAACCGAAGCCGGCAGAAAATTTCCAGTGATTCCGATACGTAAACTCGTGGTAGGTTCCATAGATGGCGCTGGAATCAATTTTGTATATATATTTTTTGTGATTAAAAGTTAATTCTACCGCCAAGATTTCTCGAGTGAGCGCTACAAGCTCTTTTCATTTCTCTAGGGCCGCAAACCGGAATTTCCCTACTCTTTCAAGCTCTTTGCACAGCCTACATACAATTCAAAGCGTATTGCATACTTTTAGGCAACAACTTCAACACAATTACGAAAACCTCTAATATTTATTTAAAAACTATTTTTAGCATATAAATTTTCCTGTAGTACTTTTTTTAGCTCTGACTTAAACTATTTGTTGCCTCATTTGCTGCCACAAAAACCGACGAAGTTTTAAAATTTTGCACAACCAAACCACAGCGCTGCCATGCAATTTGCTTCGAGCCCAAAAGTCCGCTACGCCACAAATTCCAATTAAAATTTTGTTTGCGCAAACACTTTGCTGTTAATAAGTATGAGTTGCATTTGTTGCAGATTTTTTTCACACACGCACACGCATACAAATTGCAAAAAAAAAACTATTTCCAAACAGTATTACCAACAACAACAAAAAGAGTTACAAACAAATATTACTTCGAGTACGTTTTATGAGGTAGCGCGCTCGCATTATCCGTTTCCATTACTATGTTTTACTTAGCTTGTTGTTGTTTTTTCTCTTTTTTTTACTTGACTTGTTTTTATTGTATTTATGCGTGTCTTTCCTGCCGTTGCCAGCACTTTTCATTATCACTATTTAATTTTTATCTGCATTTCTCATTTCTTTTAACGCAATCATTTACTCTTGGCGGCGTTTACTGCTGGCACGGTGTGGTGTATAGTGGGTTGGTTTGGTAATAAACGTTCTAAAAATTTACAAAATCAGAAGCGTGAATTAGTAAAATTCCGGAAAATGAAGATTGAAAACCGGTTTTGTAAAACTTTTTGGTTTTAGAGTTTTCCTTTTTAATTTTGAAGAGAAAACTTTTTGTAACATAATTTAGATTAAAAAATTTACGGATATGAGAAAAGCTTATGTTAAAAAATTTTATTTGACTTTTTTGAGTTGTTTAAATGTAATTTTTTCGTAGCAAATTAAAAAAAAAATTTTTAAATATTGAAAAAAAAATTTGTTTTGCCCTTTCGGAACGGTATTCAGTTTCGAATGAAATTTTTTTGTAACAAAATTATCAAATATGCCTGAAAAATGTTGAAAATTTCTTTGAAAAAATTTTAAAAATATTTTAGAAAATGTTTGTTAGTTTATTTCGAGGTTTTTTTTTAATTTTGAAAAGCAGACTGCTTTTTCAATATATTTGTATGTATAAGGTCACAAATTTAGGAATATGAGAAATAGCGTATGTTAGTAAAATCTAATAAAACTAGAATTACTAACCGTTTTTATGTGTTTTGAAAAGCGGTTTTAAAAAGTTGTAACAAAAGGTTTTGAAAAATTTTGCTTTGCATTTTTGGAGCGTTATTTAGTTTAAAAGAATTTTTTTTAACAAAATTGAAAAATTTTGAAAGTTTTTAAAAATGTTTTTGAAAAGTTTGAAATTTTTTTTTTTACTATTAACAGTACTTGGTTGTTATATTGCTCTCAAAAAATTTTATCAATTTTGAAATCTAAATTTCAAAACGTTTTTGAAAAGAGTTTCTGAACAATTTTAGGAAACGCTTTTAATCTTCTTTTTTTAATTTTTTGTGCGCTATTTAGTATTAAGCGAAATTTTTGTAACACAAAAATGTTTTTGAAAAATGATGAAAAACGGTTGGGAAAAGTTTTGGGTTGTCTATTCGAAAATTTAAATTATTGATGGTCTATTTAGTTTTATGAAATGCAAGCCTGAATTATTCTGTTCACAAAATCGCTGTTTCACTGCTGCTCCTGCTGAGTTGCTTTTGTTGTTCGCTTCTTGATACTCATTTTGCTTATTTTACTTCACATACATACATATTTCTTTGTTTTTGCGTTTGTTGTTGTTGTTTTGATTGTTACCTTGAGTTGTTTGCAACCATACATTTCATTAAGCCAAAACCATGAAACTAAGGAAGCAACGTAAACTGTATGGAGAATATTTTCAAGGGCTGCGGGCGCGTTACAGACAGCAACTAGCAACATTTCGTAAACATTGTTTGTGGTATTTGTGTTTGTGTGTTGTTGTTGGCTGATATTGCTGCTTGCTGTAGGTTTAGTGTTTTATGCCGATTTCGTCGAAATTATCATTATTACTGTGCTGCTGTTAGCTGTTTGCTTTTTACTGTGCATAATTTTATGTTGATTGTTGTTTGAAGTGCAGTTGTCGGCAGTGATGTACAGTGGGGCATTTTTATGAATTTTAACATAAAAATTAATTGTGTTTGTTGAAAGCTTTTAAAAAAAAGTAGAAATCATTTCGAATAGTGAATGAGAATATTAATGGGAACCTTGTTAAAGAGTGGTGAGCGTCCTACAGCATTTGGTATCAAAAAAGCAAATCTTTTATCTCACTTCTACATCTTTGTTAAAGTTAAAAAGTCAAAATCGTAGACTGCGCGGCAAGCAGCACCAACATTTCAAGAACTAAGGCTTCGTTGTCAAATATTTTAAAGAGAGAAAAACTGAGGAATGGCACTAATGCCAGTCGCGCTCACACGGTCTCATTTGGCTTTTGATTTGCTTTGTTTTTTTTTTTGCTTTTTTAAATTTTCCTTTGCCAACGTTTTTCGTTTTTTTTTTCCTTCTGGCCATAGTTTTATGTTCCGTTGCTATTTCGTTTCGCTAAATTTTATGCGGTGGGCGTTTGCCTTCATGTGCGCTGTTGTTGTTTTTTTAAGTTGTTGTAAATCATTGCAGCATTGAAAATATTTACTAGGGCGCATTACTGGTTTTCTGGAGATAGTTAAAATTTTGCTTGCGAAAAAGAGCAAAAACAATGGAGATGCATATTTTACATAAAACAAAGGTTCCATTGAGATTATCAAGCCTTATAACGATGCCTCGAATTGGATACGGGAGCGAATTGGTTTGACCTGTGCCACCTCGTTTCCAACAAAAAAATAATATCTCTCCTTTATAGCTTGTCCATGCTGATGATAGATCTGCTACGTACATTTTTTGGCAGTTAAAATATTCTTTTTAGCACCAAGTTATATACGATAATACTATCGATAGTTGTATCGATTTTTATTTGTTCCAGCCTATCTAAGACCAGCGATGGCTTTATTAAAAGTACCGATTTTGTTACAATCGATAGTTTTAGAACTCAACCAATTCGCTTCTACAAGCACATGGCGCTTTTATCTAGAATTAGGTATCACCGAATGAGTGTAACTGGCATGTAAGGAACTGTTGCATACTTTTAGGCGCAAATCATATGCTTTTTCGATATTTTGCCAATGAAATTTAAAACTATTCATTTCAATAGCAACGAGCTTTGCATACTTCATCCCCTTTATTTAGACACACATCTATACAAACATTGTTATCATAAAAGCAATTGAAAATAAAACATTAGTCCAATATTACTAACTTTGTATGAAATAATTATCTAGCTTTAACTGAGAAGTATTAATTTATTCCAAATAAGAAAGTTACTACTATTTATTTACTCACACATCAACATTGCGCCCAATAGCTACAAATTAGTAAAATTTAATGTCGCACTCTTGTGCAGGCGGTCCGACTTGGCATGAAACTAATAGTTTGCAGCTAAGCAGTGATTAAAATCGTGAATTCGATTTATGAACAACAAAGCTAAAAGCTAGCGAGAATTACGAGAATGCCGAAGCACACACACACACCCAAAGACCAATTACAAAAAGTTAATCAAGACATTTGTAAGGCGTAGGCGCACAAAGTGGGTTAGGCCATTTAATCACTACAACAGCAAACTGGAGCTGAAACTAAAATGGTCATTACTGCTTGTTAGTGAGACAATGGCAGCAAGGAAATGAATGAACAGCTTAAGAAAATTGCTACAACAGCACACAAAGTGTAATCGAAACAAAATTTTTAGTCAGGCAGGCAGGAAGTATGGCTTGGTGATGATAATGTTGATTGGGGAATGAGAATTGACAACTCGTTATATGTAATACGACAGCTAAATGTCATTTTTGATTGAAGGAGGATAATCAAGCAAAAGTTATCACCACTACAGGCAAATAACAGGCAAGCTGTCGTGCTAGATTTGGGTAGCTTAAGAACAAGGAAGTGAGAAAAAGACTTCACTGGCGCTACATTATTAATTATTTTTGCCATTAAGTTAATAGAACACGCCTCACAACTCTACGGTGTGATGTGCCAGCTAAATAACTACCAATATCCAATGGCAATTTCTTGGTCGCTAAGAATATTTAGCAACATCAGTCTCACGTTCGTCAGCCAACGTTTTCAATCCGGCTTTGACAGAAGTATAACTGCCGCTTCTTTACTCCCACACACTTTTATACTGCACTGAGATACCCAATGGTTAAACTTTGGCTGTACGAAATTTAATTAACTATGTGAAATAAATTCTTTAAATGTAATCATTATCGAAACGTGCTTGATGGCAGACGCGCACATGCACACTCAACGTTTTGATGAGCGCATTTTGAGCATGACGCAGCATTGATGATGGCATTGACAGCCGCTGTATGGTTGAAAAGGGGCACTGACTCGAAGGTCAAATATTAAAATGGAATGTGTGATTGAAAGCAATAAAGCGCAAAGCAAAATATTGAACGTTTTCTATGAATATGCTACTCATTAATGATTGAAGGTTATTCTACAGATTTAAATTTTAATTGGGGTTTATTATATATACAAAGACTATTAGTGGCAAATAAAAAAAAATAGATAGAAATAGAAAAGATTAAGGTTAGGAAAAGCATCAGCACTTGATTTAGTTTTGTATAACTTGATTGACTTAATAATTGATCAAGCAGCAACATGTGCAGAATATTTTATTTATAAATTTAAGTTTGACATATTTGCTGATAATGCTTGACATGCAAATGTGGAAAATTCCAATATTTTATGTATCTTGTCGTTTTACTATTTTTTATAAAAGTGGAATTAATATGTTATAGGGTTAAGTTCTAAAGATTGAGGATTGAAGATTTAATATTTGAGGTGGAAGTGCGCTGATAAAAGGCTAAATACTATTGACGTTAAAGGTTTCAGTCAAAAGTTTACCCCCAAAATGTATTTAAAATAAAAAAAGCTTATAAACCTATTTTACATTTTATGAATTTGGTGGCTAGTATTTACAATTGAGGCTTTAATGTTTGAACAACACTGATCGTAAATTGAACGCTGGAGATCAAAAATGTATAATTGAATTTGAGCAGTTGTGATTGAACATTTAGCATTTATATTAAGAATGAAGATTACGAACTGAATACTGAAGCCATTAGATTGATAGTTGAGGATGAAATATTAGAGATTGATAATTAAATATTGCATGTGTGACTAGATACGAGGATTGAATATTGGAAATATATGATTGTGGATTGAGATTTATAAGAAAAAGAATAACAGACAGTGGATTCTTTTTCTCTTTATGGCGCGATATACAACAGGTATATCATAATAAACCTCCTAAGAGATTTTTGCGCCAAGCTTCTCTTCCAATTTGTGGTGTGCCGATTTGAATTTTCCCTACAAATTGGTGGGACCTACAGTTTTTTGCCGACTCCGAACGGCATCTACAAAGGAGACGAATTTTTGCTGAGAAGTCTGTCATGGCAGAAATACACTCGGAGAGTTTGCCAAACCACTGCCGAGGGGCGACCCCGTTTTGAAAAACTTTTTTCAAATCACTTTTGATGTTACCTGTACCAGGGCTCGAACCATGGACCTTCGGTGTGGTAGGCCGGCAACACTACCTCCACACCACGGCGGCCGACAGTGGATTAAAGAGAATAAATAAATATGAGATTAAACTTGAAGATTAATGATTGTGGATTAGTAATTGGAAGATTAAAGACGAGTGAATAAAATTGTTGGAGTCATAGGTTCAAACTATTAAACATTTCGTTTGGTTACTATGCACTGATGATTGTTGATTGATAAAGTTCGAATGTAATAGCACAAATTTTAAATATACTAACAGAAACTTAGCTTGACTGCGATTGAAATGATTGAATAAATTATTTATTTGTTGCTTTTGCAAAATTATATTCTAATCAATTTTATGGTATAGCTCAAATAACATGTATCTTTAAACATTAGTTTTTGGTACCAATATACAATGCTTGTTTGTTGATTGAAACCACACTTGCGCTACCAACGTCAGCATGTGGTCACAATAACTCACGCGCCAACGGAAATTTTATCAATGTCATCGTTGTCAATGGCATGACAGCATGAAAATTACAACCACTGACATATCGCATGATTGTGTGCACAGGATATTATTTGTAATTAGAAAATTAAGGACAGGACTCTTTGTTGTGCATAGAATTTGTGTACAAATGAGAAATATGATTGAATAGTGAATACTTAAAGAAAAGAAAATGTCAAAATGTTGCTGTGTGGGAGCGTAATTATTTACACTTGAATGGTTTACCATTTCCACACAGTGCAAAGCCAATGCTTGAGAGGAATCTAAAAGGCACATTGCTGTTTGGTGCTTTATAACGAATTGAATCTTGTTTGAACAATTTGAGCTATGCATAGAACAATTAATTTGATTTATTGCGGGCACTTAAAACAATCACAGCTAGAAGATATTTGCAATTTGCACAAATTAGTTAATGCAAGAGCTTGTCAGGGACACTTTTGTTGACATTGAATAGCAATCATTTGGGAAATCAAAAGCAGCAACACTTAAAATATTGCTCTTAACGTATACAATTTGCTTAATAAATCGTGGAGGGAGAGTGCGTTAAATAATAACTCAATAATTAGATTAGTATGTATGCCTGAAGAAAGTGAGAGAGAGAGAGAGAGAGAGAGATCGGAGTGCAAGGGGAAGTGTTTTGCTTGTCAAAGTAATTTTAATTTATTAAAATAATTTATATAATGAGCAAACATTAAGTTAATGGGATGTCAGAATGTGGCGGCCATGGCTTGTTGGATTTGAGAAACGTTCATAATTCCTTAAATTAATTTTAGTTACAGTAAACGCTTAGGGGTGCAATTACAATTTTTTTTTTGTTTACGTTTCATCTTTTTTTGCCACACTTTCTGAATTCAATCACGCTAATGGCTTGCTCGTTAATATTATGCAGTGACAGTTTTCAATTTGCGCTACCGTTATGAGTTGCAGTTATCTCAATGTTTTTTTTTTTTTGAAAAACGCCATTTATTTTTATAACAGCAAACCGCCTGCTTCTTGCATAATTATTGAACAGCAATTTTGTTGCGTAATTAAAATAGAGAAAGTGTATTACATAAGCCATAACCGCATTAACAAGTTAATTTTAATTTTTTTAAATGCTTAAAGCATTTTTTATCTTTTTTCAAATTGAGTTCAACAATCGTTATTGCATTTCTTTTATTAAACACCGCCTTAAATATGCAATTGTTGCATTTAAATCTTCTAGCCATGTATGGCTTTTAATGGCATGCATTTTAAGTGCTATTTGCTGTTATTATTGATGATGATTGAAGCCAGTTGATTACGATTATTGCCATAGGTCTTGCGAGTGCAATAAATTTGCTAGACAAAATACAGCACAGCTGTGTTTTTGAGTTTGAAATACTGACATATTTGAATGATTGATGACGTTTGAATGTAGCATTTGACAGTTCGTACAAAAAGAAATAAAAAAGTCTAAATTCGGGTGTAGCCGAATACTAAATACCGAGCTGTTGTTGCTGGGTACAGTACCGCGTATAGAACCCCGTGACTTGCAAATAAGATTAGTACTTGAATATATAGAAATGGGTTTGGAAAATATTCCAAATGCAACCCTGAAATTTAGTATTTGCGTTATTTTTCATAGCCTGTGACCAAAAAAAACATATTTTCGAGTGTTTTCCAAAAAATTAAAAAAACTTATCTAATCATTGCGCAAAAAAGTCACACATCTATTAAGTTTAGCATAGCAAAGCATTATCACGAAGCCGCAAAATTATTCCTACCTCCCAACAGTCTTTTATTATTAATGGCAACAAACATTTTATTTAATTTCTAACTTTACCGAACATGCAGGTAAAGCTGTTATTTAAATTATTATGTACTCGTATGCTTGTTAGTGATATGTATAAGCCAGTGCACTACATCTGAGGACATAGCCAATGCAGGAAACAGAACTATATAAGTAAATAATTAGTATAATGCTAGCGTCAAGCGTTAAGAGTGAGAGTTTACGGAGTGTGGTGTGTTTATTAAATGCTCTCGAAATGTTGTTGTTTGTGACAGGTCTTGTCATTAGACCAGGGCCCGAATCGCGACAGTCGCAAGCGAGCGAGCGATCGCATAGACTAAAATTTCGCAACGTTTCGAATGGGCAGATCGCCGCTCGATACGCACTCTCTTCTCTGATTGACTTATAGGAAATGTAAGAAAAGCGAAAATAAACAGAAAAAAGAGATTTCTATTGAAATCGAAGTTAATATTCAAATCTACTTTACATTTGTGAAGAAATTAATGAAATTAAATTTTTTCTGGTTTTAGAATGAACCCTGTGTAATTTTTACTCAACCTCGTCAGATTCACATGAGAAGCATCACCAAAGAGTAATAAGGTGCAGAGTTCAATCCTTTGAATTTACCTGAAGCATCGAAAGAGAAAAATTTTGGTACCGATTAAATGAATAATAAACGTAAATCGTTTATAGGTCTGCCCTATCCACAATTGGGTATTCTATTATTGGCAAAGTCTTGATGCTGCATCATGAATTTACTCAGCTAATTTTTTTTGGCGCATGTTTATTTTGTTCACATTTGTCCTAAAATCATTAATTATGCCTATAATAGAATTAATAAAATAAAAAGTAAAATGTAAAATGTAGGTTAGCTATTCTCGTTATATTTTGCTATTTTTTCAAAATATTGGCCCCAACTGCCTACAGCTCGATTGACAATTAGCTAACGAATGACATTTCGCTCGATTCTTATGAGCACTCGCTCGCTATTTAATAACAAAATCTCAAATTCTGGACAATTTCGCTAGCTAGCGAGTTCCGCGATACAAAAATCATAAAATTAGAAAAATTTTCGCTCGTTTACGACTGCCGTGATTCGGGCCCAGCTGATTTCTACTTTTTTCTCGAATTTTGACAGTACACCCATGTCAGTGTGATTTTGACATTACAAAAACAAAATACATGGAAAATTTATGTCTGGCTGCATGTTTTTCGAGCTGCTACGACCTGGTAGTTAAACCATGGCATATGCGATGAAAGCTACCCAGTTGGAAATGGTATAGACAAGTCTACTACTCTTACACCGAGCGGCAAAACCAACTACACTTCAACCCATCAACACATATTGGCATTACCTGCTCCGGCACCTACAACTAAATAAATACGAGACATAGACAGAACACAACGAAAGATGGCACTGTAGATGAAATAATTTGGAAATCGGCGTGGCTTCAAACAAATTTTACAAGGATTGACGAGAAATCCTTCCAATACGAATCAGCGAAACAAATATCTGAACGGCCTCGAAACGGTGTCGACTTTTTTAGTTATTTACTTAATTTTGAGCAAATATTTTCTTTTGGAAGACGCTGCACTGCCTACTTTACAAAACGAGGCTTTTTGAGCTCGGTACCAAGACTCCGAAAACCCAAATAAAATTTTTTAGTTCTGTCTTCGATTTTTCAATAAAATATATGAAATTTTCGAAACATTTTTACTTATGGTAATGTAATTAACTAGTTCGACCTTAGCCCATCAGACCAAGGTTGATTGAGTGTGGGTGCTTATGCGCCGCTCACCGGCTAACCGGAGCCAAACTATAAAATTAGTTCCACTTCACTCCAATTAGGACCGCATGAATTACAATTTCCGCCAAAAGTGACAGCAGTTATGACCACAAGTCCCAAACTGTTGAGACAAGCAATCCACGTCAACTACAACAAAGAAACATAAACAATATTAGATTAAACGGGAAACAAGGACCAACTGATGACGGCCATCATTAGCTGTCATGACAACAATAGCTACTAATCATTATTCTGTACTTTACGGGGTTTGCTTGAACATTTATTGTTTCTAATTTCACGCAGAAGTATGAGCATAATTTTTTATGTTTGTAACAGTTGTGACACACGCCACGCGCTATGCCTTGATTTTTATATTTTCTTATAAAATGCAATAATCTGGTATTTTATGGGCCGACTTTGTTCATCCTACACTCGTTTAGTACTTTTCAGGTGGCCTTTTATCGGTTATCATACAGTAACAAGCCACTTTGACAGTTGTCAGAGCATATTCAATGAACAGAATTGCTTTTCTATATTTCTATGGCATATTTGTTGTGGTGGTTTTTATCATTTGTTGTGTTCATAGTCAATCCCTTTACACCACATCCGTACTTATCCAATTTGGCTTATTAGAATCTCCTACCAAGAAGTTAACCCCAAATGTATTTAAAAAGACCGCATTTAGCAAAATTCCTTTGCCTTCTTCCCTAAATCTCTAAGCGATTATTTCAACAGTCTAAGTGCTACGTAGGCATGCAAATAAACAAAAAAAAAATTTTTTTTTTAAAAACAAACCTTCATTTTTACACCGGGTGTCCTTTGGGATCAAAAAAAGTGTGCGCACATATTTTACCTGCTCAAAATAAGCCATTTAATAAAGCAAAACATCCTAGCTGAGTGACAGCTAAAAGCTCTTACAAACTTAGGTGCATTAGGCGCAATATTTCAAACAGGTACACTGTAAAAAAACTTCAATTTTGTTTATAGAAAAATAATGAAGTTCTCAAGAAAATACATGACCGGAGGAGAATGTAACAGTTAATAGTTTAAATGTATACCCTCATTGCCACCAATCAAACAGTTTGGCCAACATCAGTTGCTTGATCTTAAGCCATACTAAAACACACCACTCAAGCAACAATGACAATCATAGAATTCGAAATCAGGGGTTTTACGGTTTTTTCATGCTGAAATAAAAATTGTCAACAGTTCAACCAGGTCAATCATTACCTGATTAGACATTGAAAGATTTTTTATGAGATGAACAAGTTTTTATTCGCTTAAGTACTTCTTTTTCGAATATCAATCATAACAACTAGCAAAGAGTTAGTTACACAAGCTTAAGTTTTCGAAATATTCTACGTCACCAATCGTATTTGTGATGAAAAGTGGTTAGTAGGAAAACTTTTTGGTGTTCTTGTGGGTCCTCAACTGCCTTGAAGGCAGCCTCAATTATGAATTTTCATGATCAAGCTTGCCTTGCTTGAACATCAAGAGCTTAAGAGAGAAAGGTTAAATAGCTCTATGCATTTTGAGAATAATTTCTTTCAATCATTTTATATCAATCAGCAAATTTTATACAGTAATAAGTTCAAGTTGACATTTTTTTAAGTGCACTCAATCTGACCCTTTTAGCTCTTAAATTGACTATTTAATATGTTTCCACGAATTGAGTTTATTAACCTTTTTGACGACTACACTGTTAGCTATGGCTCACACTTTTAATTAAAATACTTTTTTGTAAGCTCAAGATGTGACTAAAAAAAGTAAGTCCAGCAACTTAGAGGTCACTGTGAATGATAGAGGACATAAGTACGCAAAGAGATTTCCAACGCTATAGATTGAATGCAAGATCAGCAAACAAAATGCGCTGAATATACTTTAAGACACTAAATAACGCAAAAATTTATAAATTTAACAAAATTGAATTAGCATTTATAAATTCAGGATAATATGATTGACCACCCTAAGCCTCATTTATACACAACTTTCATGTTCATTTAGCTTTGGCTTAGTTGACATAACGTAAATTGCAAAAGGCGCATGAAAGTGGAATGTAAATGAGCCTTAACGCGGCATCAAAATGACTAGCAGCTCTAATAATTTGTTTAAAATTAAAATACCTTCATTTTCTCTCAAGCAATCATTCGAAATTGTGAACAAATGTAAGTTGGCATTTACATGAAAACAACAAAAAGTATTACAAAAGTTGCTGTGATACAAATGGGAGCAAATTATACAAGCATTCCCGCAGAATCTAAGATAACAAAGAAAAAAATTCCTTTTTTTTTTTTTGAAGTTACGAAAATATTTAGATGAAGATCATTGATGGACCGTTATCTAAACGTATGTTGGTTTTCCATTTTGCTTTGCCGTGTGAAACCTTCGTGGTACGACTTTTTAATAGGTAATCCATCAACTTGTTAGTTCACGTGGGTTGGGTAATACGATAGGTCTATCTGATTTGCATAAACAGCAGTTTTCAACATGTTGCCACTTGCTTAAGGAATTTTGGTATTTTCACAAGCGGATAAAAAGTATGAAAAAGTATTGACACGCGTTCAACTTCATTTGCATATAGATTTGCTTTCCTTCGTGTTATCGAAAACATATTTCCTGCAGGTAACGTTTGATGAGCTGTTTGATGGCTGGCTATTATTGCTAGACCGATACTAATACCAATTCCGCGGTCATTTTCCAGGCCTCCCACACTCATCCAACAATAAATTGATTTTACAGGCATGTTTAAATAGCTGAACCTTTAATCCGTCTATTTCAGGTCACTCTGCGTATGCGTCTCGTATTTTTTCTTTTTATTTCCTCTTATTTTGTTCACTATGTACTCACTTGAGTTCTCTCTCTATCTCTATGGCGCGATATACAACAGGTATATCATCATAAACCTCCTAAGAGATTTTTGCGCCAAGCTTCTCTTCCAATTTGTGGTGTGCCGATTTAAATTTTCCCTACAAATTGGTGGGACCTACAGTTTTTTGCCGACTCCGAACGGCATCTACAAAGGAGACGAATTTTTGCTGAGAAGCCTGTCATGGCAGAAATACACTCGGAGAGTTTGCCAAACCACTGCCGAGGGGCGACCCCGTTTTGAAAAACTTTTTTCCTTTTTTTGAGTTATTTTAAGAAAACTTATGTATGCGTCGTTTTTCTTATTATTTATGTTTTTATTGTCTATCGCTTTCATTTCCACTTTTCATATTGGGCATATTATTCGTTATTGCCCCTCCTTACATTTTCCATACAAAATTCCTTAAAATTGTAATTTCCAAAGCCACCTTTATGTCACTTGTAATAAGCGCAAACACTTTTATTTTCCTGAGAAAGGTTTTACATTACCCAAAATTATATCTCATTGCTCTGAAGGTCAGCAACGAATAAATTCATAATACCTGATTAGACTTTAGATTTGCTCAACTTGCCCCGTCGTATTTTCTCGTCATGTTTTGCCTATACAAGATCTGTTATTATTTTGCTAGTCATTTTCGTAGCAATCGCAAACGCTTATATATTTTCAAGAAAGGGTTTCTTCTTTCTTCAAATGGTCATCTAACCGCCCGGGCGATTTTTACCGTCCAACATAGCTCGCCAGTCGTTTGTTCGTTGCGCCAACTGGCGCCAATTGGAAACACCGCGGGAACGCAAATCGGTCTCCACTTGGTCCTTCCATCGGAGTGGTGGTCTTCCTCTTCCTCTGCTTCCACCGGCGGGTGCCGATAAGAATGCCTTCTGGGCTGGAGCATCTTCGCTCATTCGCACTACGTGGCCTAGCCAGCGAAACCGCTGTGTTTTAATTCGCTGAAGTATGTCGGCGTCTGCGGAAAGTTCATACAGCTCATCATTAAACCTTCTTCGGTCCTCGCTGTCGCCAACGCGTAGAGGTCCACAAATCTTTCGAAGAACCTTTCTCTCGAATACTCCCAGAGCCGCCTCATCAGATGTTGTTAGTGTCCACGCTTCTGCACCATATAGCAGGACGGGTGCGATGAGTGACTTGTAGAGTGTTATTTTCGTTCGTCGAGAGAGGACTTTACTTTTCAATTGCCTACTCAGTCCGAAGTAGCATTTGTTTGCAAGAGTAAGTCTTCTTGGGATTTCTAGGCTAACATTATTGTTGGTGTTAAAGCTGGTTCCCAGGTAAACGAAGTCCTTTACTATTTCGAAATTATTGCTGCCAACAGTGGATTGGTTGCCAAGGCGTGAATGCGCTGACTCTTTGCATGATCACAGAGAGTACTTCGTTTTGCCCTCGTTCACCACCAATCCCATATCTCACTTCTCTCAAGGTCAGCAACGACTAAAGTCATAATGCCTGATTGAGCTGGAAAAAAACCAAAAAATCTCCTTGGTCCGATCCCAGACGGGGGATACCCTTCTGAATAGGCGGCCTTCGGCCGCCCTTCAAAAAAATACCCCTTAGCCGGTCGAACACCGGCTACGCGATCCCCAGTATTTCTGAAAAAAACTCACTTCTGCACATTTTGGAACGCCCGATATGTGTGATTACAACAACCACATGAAAATGACAGCAAATTTTCAACTTTGATTGCAAGTATCTCTTGATAGAAATATATAATCGAGTTTCCGCTCTCGGATTATTGATACCGAGGTCAAAGCGCGTCTTTTGATACATTTCCCGATAATTTTGGACGTGGTTTAGCAGTTACGTACGGTCGTATAGAATTACCAATATATTATTTTGCTATTAATTTTCCTTTACTTTGTAGAACAGTTTATTTACTCTGAGTTCATGCGCGTTCTCAAAGGTATTAAACATGCGAACAATTTCCATGTTGAGGATGCTGAAGAATAAAAGAATATTGCCATCAATTGCCTGCAAAACTTTTTTTATGACTCTACACCATAGACGATTTATAAAGATTTCATAGCGATTTATGATAATGACTCGGTCGGTTTACCAACTCCGTACGCCCATCGCAAGATGTTTTGTCTTCGTTTACTCGTTTCCATGAAGCGCAAAAAATTAATAAATTTAATTTTATTAGGAAATGTTTGCCATTAGTCAAGTGTGGGTGTGATCACAATAAAAGCAATGCAAATCGAGATTACCATGCGCTGCACAGCCTTGCTAACTCGACCAGAAAATCGTATGTTTTGGCGGGCATAAATTGGACCGTAATAAACACGTCACATTTGTCAAAGTACACAAACACGTAGCAAAATTAGTACATGTACGGCTCACAAAGCAAACAAAGAAAAAACAGGTAACACATATAAAGCGCGTGAAAATCGCTAATGTATATACCGTTATAGGTACTAAAATGGCGAATTATGCGTGAACATATGTAATATATCAGCATATATGTATATATGGATTTCCTGTATTCGCGCGTCCCATTTCCCTTTGCAACTCAGATGGCAACGCACAATAAAACAAAACGCGTGACGTACAATAAAAATTTACGACTTTTATCGTTAACGCCATTCTTCGCCCAAACTCGCCATGGTTCCCAACTTTGGTGGATTTTGCACGACGCAAGAAAATCCACTCGCACAACAAAAAGAAAAATCTTAACAAAATAGGGTACCCAAGCGATTCAGGAGTGCGATGGGCCACACAACAAAGCAACAAAAAAAGGCGAGCAATGGCGGGCGTTGCTGGTTTTAGATGGTATTTACGGCGCTTCTAAAGCGCTGCTTAGTAATTTCGTGCCAGCTTGGGGAAGTTTTGTGAAGCAATTGGTGAAACCTCGGTTGCGATAACTGCTTGCTACTGAACACATTGCTGCTGCATAATCAGTATTTTGTAGACCGACAGAGACTTTACCATTGATAACAAAAAGGTAAACACGTACATGTGGAGGTAGATACAAAGTTATATTTTGGGAAGGGCAAAAAGTTTTTAGACATAAAATTTGTTTTGTAAATATGTACCTGTATATATATATACATATATGTATACGTGTAGGATATATGTGAGGATGTATGTACAATATGTTTTGCTTGGCAGGCATAGGTATATATATACATATATATATTTGGGTTACCAAGCAAAACATCTTGTACGTAGATCCTCACATATATCCTACACATTATCTCACAAATTGTAAATATTTGCATATTCAACCATATGTTAGAGTTTTATATAGGTAAATGTCACCACATCGGCGGAAAGATAAACATTACATACTTATGTACTTATAAGCACCTTTTAGTAACTTCAGTGCTTCCAACTGTCAAGGGTGCTTTGGAATATATTAAGTAAGAATTTTGAAGACAGAGGACTTTAAACTGCAAAAAGTCTAAAAACTTGTGTGGCAGGCAATTAAAAAGAGCTCTAAAACTTTTACTGCAATCAAGAACCAAAGAATAGTTATAAGAAACCGCCTTAATCTTGTAAAAAGGTGGAAGGGAATTTAGGTTTTTATGTGAAAAAGGATTAGAACCGCATAGTATGCGAATGCAAGGATTGCACTTTTACCTTAGGATTTTTGGTCCCTTTCTCTGCTCAACATCTAATAAAGGTCTATGTCTCAAAGTAAGAGGGTTTTCTTTGAAGTTACAAGTTTCTGCTTTCTCACATTGACTCACATTGAGTCAAATTTTATACCCAGCATATATTCCTTAGTTCTTAAACAGCCATACCCTTTCAAAGAACTCTTTAATATGCTTCTGTATCAAAAACTCCTTAGTTAATTTGCATATTTGCAACTAGTAGTAAATTGTTTTCTTATTTTTCATTTGCTTTTATTTTCAACTTCCATTCGCTACATTGTGGGGGTGAGCACAGCCCGATTTCTCTCGGAATGTCAACTGTGTTTAAACGCGTACATTTCCTTCCTTTCCCACAGGCAACCAATGAATTGATTCTGTATTTGCGCTTCTCATACATTTGCGCAATTTCATGCAAAAATCCAATTTTAACTTCTTCCTATGTTTCTTCCTCTAATAAATTTGAATATAGTTTGCTTTTTTGTGCCCATTACTTATTTACGCAACTTAGACAATAAGCTACTTTACTTTCGCTCCTTTGCAAATCGTTTACTAACGAGTCAATTCTGTGCGTAACCGGTAATTTTGTACCTGGAAGATTAGCTAATCGAAAATCGTAACCGTTGGCAATGCAGTTCGTGTAACCGCGATTCTAGCGTCCATGGCAACGCTGTCAAAAACAAACAATGCGCAATAGAGAATAAAATGCAAACGCGAACAAAACTTTGTGCAAAAAAGTGCTTATATTGTTTATTAGTTCTTGTGAACTAGTATGTGTACAAAATTTGCGGTATTTTCTGTCCACAAAAATATTTACAAAACACTTTCAATTTTGCGTGGTTACGCCAATACCAAAAGGGTGTAAAAGTTTCCGACCTATTTACTTTCCGGTAAAACGGATGTTGTTACCACACTAGAATTAGGGCGTAAAGCGGTATATGATAATCCACTCTTTGTAATACGCGATCCAGAAACCTTTATAGATTCAATGTTAATACGCAAATAAACGTCGTTCAATCTCGTAGAGTATGTTAACACACGATTTTTTTCTTTTTATTTCACTTTATTTTCTCCTAAGGAAATTCCAAGACTTATATGGAAGTATGTATGAACTTCTAGCATCACACCACCTGTGTTGCTGCGGTAATGCCATAAATCTTCAAAGCACGTTACAACGGAGGTTAACTTATTTTAATGCACATATCTACCTACTTAACGTTTTCATTTTCTGCTTTTATAGCAAATGTCAAGTTCCTTGCACACTGCGTCAACACATGCTTCGAGTTGTTTTCAATTTTTTAATGTATAAATGTATGTCAAGCCTCGTGAAATTGGTCGTTTGATTGCTCATTTTTTTCCATTGTTGAACATTTCTATTTGTATTAGCTTTTTCACTGAAATTGACACTTTCCATTACTGACTGACTGAAGATTTATTATTGAGTTTGGTCATGTCTGTCAGAGATGGGATTGTAGAACTTGCTTGCTACATAAACATTCCGCTGAGAAATTCTAAACATTTGTAAATTATGATATTGTGACCTAATAAATTTACTAACGATTTTTTACTTAGGCCCGGTTTTTCAGCACAAGTTCAACTCTATTTGTCAGTTAAACTAAGCTTAAACTTGTTACGCAGTTTTTCAGTCAACTTTAAACGAAGTTTAAACGTAGTTTAAGCGGCCAATTTGGCAGAGTTAAACTCTAGTTAACCTGTCAGCTGTTTGCATATTTTATGGTTTTGGAAGTGAAACAATAAACTGAACGCAATTAAAAAAGGACGATATTTTTATATTTAATTAAATAACGGATATATCATCTGATAAAAGTGATTATAGTGATGCAGAAATTAGCGAAATCCTAACTATTACAATACTGAGGAGAAGCAATGACATGGAAAATGTAAACAAATGTTATCTGTTGCCGTATCTAGATAAAGAAAAAACCAATGTTGCCGTATAAAAGCAAATCTTAAAAGCGGCCTTAAACTTTCACTGAAAACCCGCTCTGCAGTTTAACTGAAGTTTAAATTTATGCCGAGTTTAAGCAAACTTAGTTTAAACTGAGCTTAACCAAGGACTGAAAAACCGGGCCTTAATCCCAAATAAGTTTTACCTGTCTTATATCAACACTTTTATTTGCATGTCATTCATGTTTAAACTCACCTCAAACTATAGCCTTCAGGGTATGTATGCACTTGTCATTCGAATTAGACCGGCAACAGGCGCCCACATAGCTGTAACATGAGTTGTCTAGCATAACGCTGTTATTTCTTATAGTTTACACTTGTCCAACAAGAAAGTCTAATTTTTTGATTGTAAAAATGTGTGCACCCGCACGCTCACAAAGTGTATTAACCCACTTAACTGACACATAGTTGTCAATCGCCTGTGTTCAACATAATTATACTTTTTTCTCGTACGAGTGCTCGTATTCAATGTTGTTGAAATAAAGGTTTTAATTTTCAACCAAGACAGGCAAACTGTAAAAGAACAGACATTTCATGTTCATTTGCTTTAGTTTTTCAAATCGTTTAGTGAGTGTTGTTACCGTGTTTTTTTAGAACATTCATTTTCCACCATTTCGATTTTTACTAGTAGAAAATATGGGAAAAAATTTAATTACAATATATTTTTTACCTGGACTTTATATAAAACCTGACAGCGACAAAAAAATGTATTTTCATATAAATTGCTTTCGTGAAAAAAATGTTCTGGCTGGCTGTGAGAAAATTAAGAGATGTAAGCAACTAATCTGTTTTTTTTTTATAAAAATACTTGTTATAAAATTTAAATTTCCTGATTCTGAGCAAAGTACTTTTGGAGTTGATAACTGTTTTAATATCACACCGACATAGTTCAAAGTTTTAAAACCCAGCAACTTCGGAGGTTAGGCCAGAAGATATTCTTATCGGCACCTGACGGAGGATGCCGAGAAAGAGAGAGACCACTACCACCATGAAACTACCAAGTGGAGACCGGTTTGAAATCCCATTATGTTTCCAATTGGCAGAGCGAAGAAACGACTGGCAGCTGTAGTGGATGGCTAAAGCCGTTTAGACTATACCCATACTACTACATAAAACACGTGTTTTCGCATAAAACACTTCACATAAAACTAGTGGGTTCATACCTTCGATTCTTATTTTCACTTGACAAGTATATACAACGCTATGGGATTGTTTAACTCAATAAACTACGTTAGATTTTTTACATCGTTCTAATAAAACGAACGCGTTTGCTCTGCGAGTTTTATAATGCTTTAATCACTAGCAGTATTCTTTCTGGGATTGAAAAATGACATATCAGTGACAGTGTGCTTTTCGACTTTTATGGATAAAATTTAGAGCCAACAATGATTGGAATGGCTTTTCCGTGTAGTTTTGGGGTAAAATGGGCAGTTTTGGCGACAATTTTATAAGGCGAAAACACCAGTTTTCAACAGGTTTTGTATCTAAAATAGGAATGAGCTTTAAAACACGATAGTCTGCACATAGATGGTTAAGCACCATTTAAGTAAGTAAGTAACTGTTTAAGTCTAGGTGTGAGCAAAGTCCTTTGACTAACAGACAACACTTTTGCAAAAGGGTATATAACTGACATCAATATTCCCAACCTTCTTTTTGCTCTTTTATTGCACAAATTTACTCACTTTATTTTGTTAAATTCAAGTATACCGCATAATTACAAGTTGTTTTTCACTTTTTAAGAAGGTTTTTCTTTTTTTTTTAATGTTTAGTTGATCACTTATGCCTAAAAGCACAAAATATGTTGGAAAACACTTGCATTTTCGTACATTGCCCTTTCAGAGTAGTTTTTACGCACACTATATATTTTACAACTCACCAGCTGTAAGCTTTTTGCTTTTCTTTATTCATGCGTTTTAATGGCATTGCACCCATTGCACTGCAAAAACTGCTGTCGTGGAAGCAGGTAAGCAAACGAGAGAATGGACAAAAAGTGTCGGCCACAACGGATGCTGTTGTGGAAAGAAGAAGTTAGTACATATTTTGTGCCGTTTTTTTTCTACTTTTTTTTGATAACTTGCTTCATTTGTACAGCATTGTTTTCTATTACACTGAACGTCGTGTATTTTTATTGGTTTAACTTCATTTAAATAGCTTTTGATTGACAGTTTACGTTTTCACTGCACTTCATTGACTCAAATCGTTGCCTTAGGAGGACTTGTTAGTAACCCCCTATATGCACATCACTTAACCCAACTCTTTTCAGTTTCCTTATTTCGCACGACTTCAGCTGGCTATTTTTCACACGCTTTTCTTGATGTTTGTCGTGTTTATTGAAGGAGTTGATTTTATTTAATTCGCACTTTGCCATAAATTCACACGAAATCACGTTCGTTTGAGTATTTTGCTTCCTTCACATCCATATTTTACTGGTCACGCAATGGAAAGGATGCAGAATTTACTATACATATGCATAATCTTTCTGTTTGTGTAGCAGCAGCAACCTGCCTGCAAATGCGCTCGTTAAAAGAACGATTGTAATCAATTTTATCCACAGTTATTTGTTTCGCTTAATAGAGTTCCACTATATATGTCATTATTGTTTTTGGTTTTGTCGTGTATATTGTGGTTCATTGTTGTAATATGTAAGCAATTAATAAGGATTTCATATCAGCACACACTTGTGCTCCTTGCAAATAGCGATGTTGCGTGTTGCCGATTTTTGGGGCGCACGATTTGATGCGCCTGAATGTATGTTATACAAATTCTCTGGTGGGAGGTGTGTGCGTCGGAATTGCTTTGCACTCTTTCGTTTTGGAAATAATTTTCGCCTTGCAGCTCTTTTTCCAAAGTATTGCACTTCCTACAATACTGTGATTTTCACATTTTCCACTTATTTACCGTTTCAGTTCTTCACTCCGATTATTGTGTGGTTTGTTACATCAATTTTCCAAACTCTTTCCGTATTTAACACAGACTGTGCTTCTTACACGGTTTTCTTCTATCACCTTTGATGGAAAAATCTATTTAGAATTCACAAAATTTGGGTTTAGACTTTCTTAATCTTCGATAAGGTCCAGCAAACTTGAATGAATACGTACGACTGCCAGTCACTAGATGTTAGCTAAACGAAGTGTATCCGCCGTTGTCTGTAGTCCTCTATACACACTCTCATTCACAAACTAGCATGCTCTGCATTCGTTTTATGCCATGTCGGGGAGAGTTTCCAGTGAATACTCAAATCGGATGAATAATACTTATGCTCCACATCCAAATGTCATGGACCACTTATCAGTGTTTCGCTGAGGTTTCAATGCGCAGATGTCGGTGCAGCTACCCGCTTTATTCCCCCGTTCCCCAAACCGAACAGTAATCTTTTTCTATACACTACTCTCTCATAAAAATTAGTACTTCAAGTGTTTATGTCTACAAACAGCTGATTTTGTTTGTTGTGGAGAGTGAATTAAGCTGTAGAAGGGTTATTTTATTTGTGGTACCTCACTTGAAAATGGGGTCATGGGCGCAAGTATTTGAGCAAGTTGGTGATTTTACGGTAGTGTATTCAGCTAGTTGACCATTGTCTAACAGTACACAAAATTATGGAAAAATTTAGATCTCTCAAAACTCGATAAAGCCTACATTAAATTTTTCATATCGCTAACTAACTAACGCCTTATATCACTTGTAGTGTTCAGGCAGGGAACGTACAATTAATTATCAGTACTGTTACGTTTCTAGATTATTAGCGATAAAATTTAGAGCCGACAATTAGAAGTGGTTTTCGATCTTAATTTGGGATAAATAAAATTTTTTCATCTGGTTTTCGGCTACAGATTATAGAAGGCGAAACACCAGCACAATAGCAAAGAACGTATATTGCGCCAAGCAGATACAGTACTTCACCGTCGACGTATCCGTCATACGTCAAATTTTAGAGCAAAATGTACTTTGCCGTATCCGGCGAATCTGTTGTTACGCACGCCAACACTCGAAATCTACTTAACTGTCAGTTTTTTCAACGTATCCCCGTATTGTATCTGCTTGGCGCATATACCATAAGAAGGCGCAACAGCGCCAAATCGATGGTAGGTAATTCACCACTGAACCTGCGTGTAAAATGCTTGAATTCAGTGTGGTTTAGTTGAATATTTACACAAAAAATTATAGATGGAGTTACAAAAACGTTTAATTGTGAATATTGAATAAAAGTGTGAATATCATTAAAACTCGCGATTGAAACACAAATTTCTGCATTGGTGAGTTACCTACCAACGAATTGATGGTTTAGTGTTTCCACTATACGTTTACACTTTGTGTAAAAAAATGGTAATATTGCTTATTATATCTTGTTAACTAGTATTTGAACAAAATTTGTGATATATTCCGTCCACAAAAATATTTACAAAACACGTAGAATTTTTCGCGGTTACATGAAGTTACCAAATATTTTGCTGGTTACGAAATTGGAATGCAAGTTAAGCCGGCAGAATACTAAAGGGGAGTAAAAAATTACAAATTATCTATTTGCCGGTAAAAAGAATATTGTTAGCACACTAGAATTAGGGCGTGGACAGAATTCAGCAAAAATATATTGAGAATTAAAATACCAAATTCATACGCGTATTCACTTGCACCCCACTGTGCGCGCAGTGATACCAACCGAAGCTAACAAATGGTTGTCACTTTGACAGCTGCTTTGTTTTTTTCACTTCCCACATCGGTGAAGGTGGTTTTATACGTGGCCCACTGAATTTGGTATTTATTCGGTTTGAATTATATTTGGGCAACATTTAATTGTATATTTTCAATTTTTATAGATAAACTTGATTTTGAATAGCACATACCTACCATGAATTGCAATTGGTTTAGTGCTTTGTGTGCATTAGTTTTACTGCAATTGCTGCGTGTCGGTGAAGCATTCATCGTCACAGTTGACGCACACAATGAAGAGTGCTTTTTCGAGAAGGTGGAAGGTGGTACAAAATTCGGTAATTCGCATTTAATACTGCTTATCCTCCTTAGATAGTAAAGTATCTATTTTAAACATTGATAGGCATCACATTCGAAGTAATCGAAGGCGGTTTCTTGGACATTGATATCAAAATAACTGGACCGGATAGTAATGTCATACATGAGAGTGAAAAGGAATCTTCTGGCAAATTTACCTTCGCAGCCGTTTCAACAGGCATTTATCGTGTTTGTTTTAACAATGAACGCAGTAGTATGACACCTAAAGTCGTTATGTTCTCAATTGAGGTAAGCGATTCGCCTCAACGTGCGGCCGGTGCACCCAGTGAGGATGAAGTTGGCCACACCAAGCTGGAGGACATGATTCAACAGTTATCCGGTACGCTGACAGGCGTCAAACACGAACAAGAGTACATGCATGTAAGTTTAAATAGCGAATTTAAGTTTTATTTAGGGAATAACCAATGATTGACATTTTTTTTAGGTGCGTGACAAAATTCATCGTTCAATAAATGAAAGCACCAACTCGCGCGTGGTATTGTGGTCCACTTTCGAGGCTTTGGTACTTGTACTGATGACTATTGGACAAGTTTACTATTTGAAACGCTTCTTTGAGGTGAAACGTGTGGTATGAGTTCATGTTCAAACCGTAGCAGGAATGTTGGATGGGAAGGCACTTCAAGTCTTCGCTAGTAACAAAAATTTTGGTTCTGATACCTTATATTAAAATATCCACTTTCAACATTGCTGTATAAATCGAAAGGATCGGCCATTTATGCAATATATTTTTAACCCGATAGCATACGTATTATGACATTCATTTATGACACACTCATGTTCTACATTTTCATATAAATTAAAGTTTTTAGGTGGCCCTCTTATTTGATCAGAAAAAAATACATTTTGGATCAACTTCAGAGTTAATAAATTTAAGTCTTCTAAAAATTGTTTATTTTCTGATACACTATTCTTAAGGCTGCGTGAAAAAGAGTCCCATTTTGTTGTAATATTACCTTGTCCTGGTTAGCCGCATGGGTAAGGCTCGTTACAAAACCATCATCGGTTAGATAGTATAGGATGTTTAAGTGAGGACTACAATTGCATTTAGAGAACATCGAGTTTCTTAAGCCAGTGGTCTACACCTAACCTTTTCCTCTTGGGCTTTATATACAAGGTGGCGCAAAAGTAATCCTCCTATCAGAAAATGCTATACATTTTGCGATTGGCCCCTAAAGTCAGTTCTGTTTTGACATTTGTGTAGTAAACACATGCGAAATACACGTTAATAAACAATGTTACGCTACACTGCTCCAGAACGCGGAATATTGCTGACTATTTGACCAATAATCGGTCGGGGCCAAACGGTTACTGTGAATGGTGAGCGCTACAGAGCAATGATCAACGAGTTCTTTTTGCCGCAACTTGATGAATTGGGATTGGAAAACATGTGGTTCCAACAAGACGGTGCAACAGCACACACTGCACGTGCCACAACCGATATGCTGAACATCGGAAGCTTACTTTTGCGCCACCTTGTATTATTTGATGAGTTCGGTCTTCGAGACTAGTTTTGTGGATCTAAAGAGCACCCTAATTAGGAATTCACCTCAAAATGAGTGGTCTGGCAACTCAACATCAATCAGCGTGTGGTTGCCGAAATTTTTAGTTTTAGTAAAAATTTACCGAGAAAAAAATCGAAGTTTTAATCAGTCCTTTGCCACTCAACGTTTGTGCTCTACAAACGCTACCACATCCTATAAGGATTATAGCCTGTGCGGTGTACAATCATAGCTAGGCTGACATCTGATAATAAATGTTTGATGGGAAAACTGGATTTTCCATATGACTTTAAATTCGGGTCAACGTTGTCAGTAAATTGGTTTTTGTCAAGTCACAAATTATTTTTGTTAAAAAAATGTTGATTTGGCAATCATGTTGTATATGTTCGGCGCTCTCATTTCCGATGCGCTCTAATTCTCTTCCATTTCAATGTCACTCGTTTAGTTGTTTTGTTAGTTTGCAAAATTAATCAAAATGCATAAGCAGCGATAACAGACTTAATATATTGGTTTGTATAAACTTTTGTTTAATTTAGAACAGAGATTTATTCAATCACAAAGAAAACTACAATCAAAGTGAAGAATTAACCAAAATTGTTACGCTGTCATGAATTACATACGAATTATAACGTTGACCTTGGCGGCAGTCGGTTGTTTTCTGCTGCTGCATTTCACGCGCATGGTAGCCGGTGAAGCAGCAGCAAAACCAAATATTTTGCTAATACTAAGCGATGACCAAGACCTTACGTTGGAGGGCATGACCCCAATGCGACGAGTGTTACAACTTGTGGGAAAATCCGGTGCAACATTTGGACATGCGGTTGGTATTCGATTTTATCGTTCATAGTCCCGGAGTTACTCATTTCATTTTATTTAGTATACAAGTTCACCACTTTGTTGTCCATCGCGCGCCACACTGTTATCTGGCATGTATGCGCACAATCATGGTACAACCAATAATTCTGTCAGTGGCGGTTGCAATGGCCATCACTGGCGCACAAAAATCGAAGCGCAAGCCTTGCCCGTGCTGCTGCAGGATGATGGTGGCTATGAAACATTCTTCGCTGGAAAATACTTAAATGAGTTTTACGGTGAGCGTGTTCCACATGGCTGGACTCAGTTCTATGGCTTACATGGCAATTCACGCTACTACAATTACACGTTACGTGAAAATTCTAAAAATGTTAGCTATACAGATACTTATTTGACGGACTTGCTGCGTGATAAGGCTTTGAGTTTCTTAAAAGCACGCAATCGTCAAAAACCTTTCTTCGCAATGATTGCACCACCAGCGCCCCATGAGCCGTTTACACCAGCCGAACGGCATCGCGGCGCTTTTGCTAACATTAAAGCACTGCGTACGCCGAATTTTAACCGTATACCATTGCCACAGGGTAAGCACACAATCGGCTTGTGCTATGCATCACGATTTTCTATAATGGTTGCTTTAAATATTTGCAGAAAAACATTGGCTTGTAGCAGCGACACGAAAGTTGCCAACTGAAACGGTAAAGTTGCTGGACAGCTGCTATCAGCAGCGTTGGGAGGCGTTGTTAGCCGTAGACGAAATGGTTGCTGCGCTAGTTGACACTTTAACGGAACAACAACAGATGGAAAACACATATATCATTTACACATCGGACAATGGTTATCATATGGGTCAAAATGCACAAGCGTGGGACAAGCGCCAGCCCTATGAAACTGATATACGCATACCATTGCTGATACGTGGACCTGGCGTACCCAAAGGTGCTTTAATATCAAAACCAACATTGCTACTGGACGTAATGCCGACTATATTGGAATGGTCGGGTCTGCATGCGCATTCAGATATGGATGGCTTGTCAATGCAAGCTGCGCTGCAAAGTGAGAGCGTTGATGAATATCGCCGCAGTTTGTTGGTAGAACATTGGGGAGAAGGTAATAGCAATACGTACAATGCTGCATGCCCATGGTTACGCGCAGATCGTTTGTCACATTGTATACCAGAGGCAGATTGTCATTGTCAGGATGCTTGGAATAATACATACTCATGTGTGAGACATTTCAGAAGCGGTACGGATCGTTTGTATTGCGAATTCGTTGATTGGGGTGTAAGTGGCAGCTCGAATACGGATACACATTTTATTAAATGTATTCTTTTTTTAGAATTTCGTTGAAGCATATGATGTAAAGGATGATCCACATCAAATTAAAAATATTGGCTATGAGTTGCTGCCCATTGAACATGCTTTCTACAGTTTGGCGTTGGCTAATTTAACACGCTGTGCTGGCAACAAATGTAATGATATTAACATTTAAATGCTATAGGATGTTTAGATAGAATGAATGATCTCGAAATGTGATTTGAATTCCAATGTGCAACAGGTAGACATGGCGGACTTCCAATGCATAACAGCGTGGAATGATGACGGCAGCAGTTAAAGCTGCATAACATTCATATATGTTTTAAATTTATTATATTATTTTATCCAAAGCAAATGTTAACACTCAAATATTAAACAGAAATGCTTGTGGTTGCGAAGCTTTATATTATTTGCATGCTTTTTTATAGCTTTATGCTCAGCTTTTTAGTGACAGCTTGAACACATTGAGTGCCTAGCGGATTTAACGAAAACCGCAGGAAGTATGCGGTGTACATAACTGATGTGGCACTCTGAGTCAACTCACATTTAGTGTAAAAGGCCACAGGATAAACCCGAACTTAGCTTAACATTAATGTTAAAAATATGTCCCCTGCAAGTAGGTATGCATCAGTCCATGAAAAGCATAAGAGTGTGAGCTTTTCGGCATTAAAACTATGTAATTTTTATTAATTGTATAATGGTTACGTTGAATTACGTTCCATGTGGCTTATAATTGTATAATGTTAACGTTGAATTACGTTCCATGTGGCTTATAAACCCCATTTCATTTTAAGTATTAAGTCCTTAAAAATTGAAAGTTATTTTATATTTTAAACGTAATGATTCATTGAAAAAAATAATAGTAATCTTGTTGGTTTCTTAAACCACAATTCTCTTGGTCTTTATTAAAAAAAAAAAAAACAAATGAAAATATTACACCAACAACTCAATGTAAAAATTATTCAGTTTTCGCCATAGCTAAATAAAAAACGTTACATTACTACAAGAACTCCTCCATTAGATCAGTGAAATTACTACCCAAAGTATGTATTTTCATTTTAACTGCATACAGCACGTTTTTATATATTAAATTAAATAAAAACGATACTTTTTTGTATGTACGTAGGTTTTTTAAAACTATATCTCTATTGATTATTGCCGCATACGCGTCATGATGTTTTATATTGCAATTGATTCAGTTGCTGTTGCTTGTGCTGAAATATCCATTTGCAAAGTGTGATAAATTGATTTTGCAATTTCATATTATGTTGTCTGTTATATGGTTGCACTTAACACTTTCTTAAACTAATATTTTTACTCGGCCGGTTCTTTGCTGGTGGAATTTTTATCTTCCTCTACATTAGCCGTATGCCATGTTAGGCGCTCCTCATAAAATTGTATGACTATTTGCGGACATTTAACATTTGCCTGTTTAGCTGGCACTAAATCGGCTTCATCGCTACCTTTCCACTTCATTAGGAACATCAGCTCACCTGATGAATCGGTAGCTCCCAATATTTTAGATGGTTCCAGTCCTCGATCAAACCCCATTGTACGGCGGTTCTCTCGCTCCTCTTCAAGAGCTTTTCGCTTCACTTTAGTGTCATTCACTGGCGTAGTAGTTGAACGTTTCTTACCCTCTACTTTTAGGTACATAAGCAATTTTGGAAAGAAATATGTTTATAATTAGTATTTGTGAACTAAAAAAATTTAAAAAAAAACTGCTTATTTGCACATGACCGTCCATATACGAGCCTCTATACATAGGGTAGAAATGAAAGTTCTGTATTTGAGACCAAGTGATTATTGTTCTCTGTGCAGATCATCTTTCTGTGTAGCGAGTCTGCAACTTCACTTCCAAAATTTAACCCTTGGCCGATTAATAATAATAATAATAATTCCCAACGGATTACCCACCATATCCCGCCCGCCGGCGCGAGGGGCGCATCCGCATAACGCGCGGATTATTCGTTCGTGCCGAGTCGTTGAAAGGCTTTGGTTTGTTAATCGTCGAGATCTAAAACTGCTCAGCTACAGAGAAAACCTCATCAGCTAAGTAGTAGTTAAGCACCGGTTATTATTAGATTACTGTTACGTACGCGGTTTAGTACAAGTTGGAACATTCGCCGGATTCTTTTTTTTTTGTATATACGTTCATGAGCAAATACACCGCTAAACACATACGTTGATGTCTCACCTTTTTTTGTTTTCAATGATTCCTCGAAAGCTGCAATTAAATCTGGGCAATCTAGATTTTCCTCGGGCTCCCATGAGTTTTCGCTGCGCGGGTAGCCTTTCCATTTTAAAAAGTATTCAGTCTGTAAAAATCAAAACCTATATTATTCTATTCTCATACTATTAACACATGTATCGCTAACTTACTCGACCATTGCAAATGCGCTTATCCTCAATGCGTTCCACAGAATACTCGCCCGGTTCGGACATAGCAGAGTTCTCAATGGTTGTAATTTTGGTGGTGCTGCTGCCGCTCTGCTTTGCTTTAAATGGGTGTATGTGAACGAATATTATACTTTTCTTGAAGGGAAGGTGCTTATTTTCCAGACACCTGCTTGTAAAACTAAAATATTGTGTTAATTTAAAAATGTGTAAAAATATTGGCAAATACAATCCAGTCTTGTCGCTATACAAACACGAAACCGCACCGACAGCGCTGCTATCGGTATCCTCAACCGCGTTATATATCCATTTTAATATTGGCCGCAAAAGGTGCTTTGCCGTGTTTGCTTATAAAACCTTAACTGTTTTAAATTTTAAACGTATTATTTTTACCTTTGCTTTAGATTTTTGAGCAGAAAAAGATATTTTTTCGCTAAATTTTTCAATTCGGTATTCGAGTGCGTCTTTTTCACTATTCTTTCTCTGATTTCCTTTTTTCTACTATGAAGTTGGCTGCGGTTCATGAATGTGGCGCATTTTGAGAAGCCACAATGTGGGCTTACGTGACGTAACGTTATACGTCGTGGTGAGCTTATACGACTGTGGTAAAATTGAGCTCTGAAAATAGCTAATGAGATTGCTGAATCCCATTATATGAGATGGCTTTATCCGAGCAAACGAGGTTCTGACGATACCAAGTTCACAACGGAAATACAGATTAATGACTGATGTAATAACGCCCCTGCGGGTTAGGTGTTTAGAAAATGCTCTAGGTAGGCATACAGGTCGTAAGAGGCGACTAATATGCACAAAAGTGGTGGCGATGGTTGATCTACGGATATGATGCCTCTCACCTCTAATTACCCATCTTATCCTTCCTTACGAAAGGAGGGGTGACATGACCTAAAGGGTTTCACTGGTCATAAATCGATACCACGACAGTCGGGCAGTACCGCAAGGGAGTACCGGAGCGTACCGGGTTCAAATCCGCCCAAATACTGTTAATTCGACAACACTTCCTAAAACCTTCGAAGAGTGTTTTTGTCGTTACCACAACAACAACAACACTGGTGTAATAAAGCTTTAGAGCCGATTTACATTGAAGTGTGAAAGTTTGACCTCAACTTTCACCGAAAATACGGGGTAAAAATCATTTTACTTTGCTCTTCGTTCCCGAAACTTTTTAATCCCAGTCCCTATTTATGGCATACAATTAACTTATCTATCAAAGTAAAGTCTGAGGTTCAAACTCATGTAAACTAACCTTTAAGCTCAAAACATTAGTCCGTTGTCGAATCGGTAAATTCGTATCCTTAACATGAGAGAAAAAGCAATCGAGAAAAGTACCTCGAACGAAGTAAGAAAACAGAGAAAAAGTAAGATATTTGTTAGCATTTTCTTTCATTTTCGGTAACATTTACAGATATTTTCCTAGCTGGGTACAAACAACAGCACCAACAAATAACGCCCGTTACGCTTCTGAGATTGCTCTTTTGGAAGGTTTATTATTGCTTTGTAGCTTTTAAGATTGTATACCCTCATCAATGCTTTCGTCTGACGTGGCCCGAAAGTCTGACGCCAGTATACCTCGCACGACTTTAGGCCGCCAGCTCAGTATCCCGATTCTGTAACTTTTAACCACTCGCCGAGCGTTAAGCTTATCGCCAAATTTTGGCGTTTGTTCTTAACGAAAATGCGATTCTGTAACTCTCCTTTAACGCCGCTTAACAGCTGACTCTTGATGGTGATAAAATATGGCAATACTTCTCTTTTCGCCGTATTTTGCACTAAATTACATGCAAAAAACTCAAAACTAATTTTTTTACTTTTTCCAAACGCTAAAACCCTTGTAAATACATTAACGCGATTGTTAACACCTCGAAAATAATTCGCGACAGCTAACCACACGTTAGCTAACACTTTTCCTGTGGTTAAAAGTTACCGAATAGGACAAAGCGTTAAAAATGGTGTTAAGCGAAGCTAACGCTAACACCTGGCGTTAAAATAGTTACAGAATCAACCTACAGAAAGGTGTTGTGCACATAAATACCATGGATCATTCCTTCCATTTGAGATCAGTCCAGCTTGGGTTTTTGCCAATAAATTCCGTCAGTTATTTCCGTTTTCGTATTATTGCTACCGAGGTCAATCGCGTGTTTTGATACCTCTCCCGGTGGTGGTCGTAAACAAATAAACCAATTAACTCGTCAAATTCAAACTTCAAATGTAAACTAATCGTTTAAGATTTTCTTTAACTTTTTGCTGACATTCTGCTGAAACCAAATATATATCCCTTTCACACAACATTGAAAATTCACGATACTCTTCACACCCTATTTGGAAACATGGGATCTAAATACTCGATGCCAAGGATATAACCAAGGCGAATTCATTACAGGTGGCGTTAGTAACATATATGTATTCAACTATTTTCAGTCGAAAGGGTAATGTCAAACTCAGCCAAATTCAAGGCGAATTCGAGTTCTAGTAATGGTGCCCAAGGCAAATCCATAAGGCGAATATGGATTTTGGCAGTTCGCATCCGATTTACAAAAACAAAATACATGGGAAATTTACATATATGTTCCAGCGGCCACCTGTATAAATTCGCCTTGGGGTATAACTACAAAAGTATCGAGTACAAAATATAGTGTGGCGATTATTCTCAAGCATGTACCATCCCTAACTCAATAGCACTCCCACCACTAGTTAACACAACCGAGATAACGATGGCTACGCTTATGCATGCAAGCGTATAACTAGGAAGAGGAAGAGAGATGGCGCGAGTGTTTGCGAATACGATGCAAAGAGGAGATGCTAATAAATAAGACCGACCCTTCCAGAACACGAAAAGCGAACAACCAAGAAAGTTCTCGGTGCGTAGGCAAGCACCCTGTTGGACTATATAAGGCGGTGACCAAGCAAGGCAGGTTGATCAGTTTATTTTCAAGCGTTCAATAGTGAACTACTGTAAAGTTATCAAACTCTTAAAATTGTTTTGCGTTTATTACTAGTAAATAAAACTAGCTATTACTTACATTATCTGTGCGTGTGTTTATTCGACTTTATAGTGATCGAACCCAGGATTGATAATCAAGGAATCGTCGAATTCGTCACAATTGGTGTCAGAAGTGATATTGTTAAATAAATACCGAGAGTTTTCAAGGATAACAAAGACATGGCAAAGCTGAATGAATTAAAGATTCAGCAACTCAAAAATGAGTTGGAACAACGCGGACTAAACACTACAGGCAATAAATCAGAGTTACAGTCACGATTGCGAGAGGCTATGGAAGCGGAAGGAATCAACGTTGATGATCATGTTTTTCATCTTGTGGAGGAGGCACCAACAAAAATGGAAGAAAAAAATAAGTCTCCGAATCCAGGAGCAACTGTGGACACAAACATGATATTGGCTGTATTAACTCAGATGTCCACTAAAATGGAAGAACAAGAGACGCGTATTACATCTCGAATGACATCTCAGCTCGAAGAACAGAAAACTTGCATGGCATCTCAGCTGGAAGAACAGAAAACACACATTGCATGTCGAATGGAGGCCCAAGAGACTCGTATTATAGAAATGTCGTCTCAAATTTCGGCCAATATTTCATCACAGCTCTCCGCTCAACTGGAAGAACAAAAGGCGTATATGTCATCGCAGTTGGAAGCACAAGATGCAAAAATTGCACAATTTCAAGATAAAATAGAGACCGAGGTAGATGCGTTAAGGGGCCGTATCCAGGAGTTGCAACTGAACCGTCCATCTGCTTCAGCGAATACTCCCAAGGTAAAATCCCCGTCATTTGATGGTTCTGTTCCATTCCAGGTATTTAAGCTACAATTTGAGAAGACGGCTGCGGTGAATAATTGGTGCACTGAAGATAAAGTTGCAGCACTATTCGTGGCATTGAAGGGACCTGCAGCAGAAATCTTACAGACTATTCCCGAGTCCGAAAGGAACAGTTATGATGCATTGATGGGTGCGGTTGAAAGACGCTATGGTAGCGAACATCGAAAGCAGATATACCAAATAGAGCTACAGAATCGATCCCAGAAACCTAATGAGACTTTGCAGGAATTTGCATCGGACATCGAGAGATTGGCCCATTTGGCAAATGCGGACGCACCTGTGGAGTACACTGAGAGGGTAAAAATCCAAAGTTTTATAAATGGAATACGCGATGTAGAGACGAAGCGGGCCACATATGCAAACCCCAAACGGACATTCTCTGAAACGGTATCACATGCTCTAACGCAGGAAACAGCCTCGCTATTAAGTAAACCTGCGTACAAGGCTCATCGTGTAGAAGTGGAAACTCCGGCTTGGGTAGACAAAATTTTGGAAGCGTTGAACGGAGTACAGAAAAAAAGTGATGGTGCCATTAAATGCTTTAAGTGCGGAAAACCTGGTCACATAGCACGTTATTGCGGCACTGGCTCCAGTAACCTCAGCAATTCAGGTGGACGAAAACGCAAAGCTGAAGGAGATGAGCAAATTTCCCAACCAAATCAGTCGTTAAACTAAATCGAGCCAGCCGAAAGGGGCGTGGACTGGCTCCCGCAAATGAATGCCCCATAATCTCTGTCTCACAGATCGGAAGGAAAGCTAGTAATGTTACTGTTGTTGCATATGTGGATGGAAAAGAGCACTTACTAACTGTGGATACAGGCGCATCGCATTCCATAATTCGATCTGATTTAGTCAACAAGGAGGTGAGACCATTGCATGGAGCAAAGTTACGTACGGCCACTGGTGAGGACACCCATGTCCTAGGAGAAGTAACATGTGAAATCGCAATTGGGAACGTGGCCGTTCTACACAGTTTTATAGTAGCAGATATTGTTGACGAAATCATAGTTGGTGTGGACTTCTTAAGCGAGCAAGGCATCAAGATCGACATGCAAAACAGGATTATGAATTACCAGAACATGGATGTGCCATTAAATTTTGGTTACGAAAACAAATACGTTAGTAAGCGAGTGCTTGTGGAGGAGAGCCAACAAATTCCACCGAAGTCGGAAGCAATCATATGGGCAAAGATTGATGGAGATTATGGGACAAACAAATTGTGGGTTGTCGAGGCAGCAAACAAATCAAGGACGAACATATTAGTAGGAAAAACCCTGGCCATGACAAAACAAGATGGACGTGTACCGGTAAGAGTACTTAATGAGTTCAAATCGCCGATTAAACTTTCCAAAGGAGCAATATTGGGACAATGCCAAGAGGTCGAGGTAGTTATCAATTGCGAACAGCTTCAGGAAAATGATTCTACCATCAAGATTAATCTTTCAGATGATATCACGTCGTGGACGGCAGGCCTCGAAAAAGATCATCAGAAAAAGGCAAAGGAACTTCTATCAAAGTACTCGACCATATTTGACAAGGATGGTTCTAAACCAGGTCGGACCAAAGTTGTGAAGCATCAAATTGATACTGGTGATGCAAGGCCCATCCGCCAAGCTCCTCGTAGTATTCCATTGGCCAAACGCCAAGTAGTTAAAGAAATTATACAGGAAATGAGTGACAGCGGCGTGATCGAACCATCAGCTAGTCCATGGAGCTCACCGGTAGTACTAGTGAAAAAGAAAGATGGAAAAATGAGGTTCTGTGTGGATTACCGGAAATTGAACGACGTAACGAAGAAGGACAGTTATCCATTGCCAAGAATCGACGATACTCTGGACTCGTTATCTGGCACGAAATGGTTTTCCACACTGGACTTGAAAAGCGGCTACTGGCAAGTGGAGGTAAAGGATGAAGATAAAGAGAAGACGGCTTTCAGCGTTGGAGAAGGGCTTTGGCAATTTACGGTAATGCCCTTCGGACTATGCAATGCTCCAGCTACTTTTGAGAGACTCATGGACCAGATACTAAAAGGATTGCACTGGCAAACATGTTTGGTGTACCTCGACGACATTATCGTGCTGGGAAAAAGCTTTGAGGAACACCTAAAGAACTTGGATGAAGTTTTCCAAAGAATAGCTGGTGCTGGTCTGAAACTAAGTCCCAAGAAGTGTTCCTTGTTTAAAAAGGAAGTAAGTTATTTGGGTCACAAGGTAACTACGGAGGGAATCTGCACTGCTAAGGAAAAGATCGAAGCCGTAAAGGATTGGCCAAGACCGAGAAATTTGCATGAGTTACGGAGCTTCCTTGGGCTGTGCACGTATTATCGCCGATTTGTACCAAGTTTTGCCAGCGTAGCTAGTAGTCTCCATGACCTTACAAGGAAGAATATGAGTTTTGAATGGAAGAAGGAACAGGAGGTGGCTTTTCAAACATTGAAGGAACGACTATGCACTGCCCCGATGTTAGCATATCCAATTCCAGGTTCAAAGTTTATTCTGGATACAGATGCGAGTGGTTATGCTATAGGAGGTGTTTTGTCCCAGATTGTTGATGGACAGGAGAAGGTAGTTGCATACTATAGCCGAACAATTGGGAAGCCTGAAAGGAACTATTGTGTAACCCGGAGAGAACTGTTGGCATTGGTAGAGTGCGTTAAGCATTTCCACAAGTATCTCTATGGGCAGCGATTCCATGTCAGGACAGACCACGCAGCGTTGAAATGGCTCTTACAGTTCCGTAATCCGGAAGGTCAATTGGCACGGTGGATAGAGCGACTGCAAAGTTATGACTTTTCCATAGAGCATCGCAAAGGTAGCACCCACGGAAATGCTGATGCAATGTCACGAAGACCATGTAACTTGGAATGCAAGCATTGTTCCAAAGCTGAGGCCAAGGAAGACATTATAGATGTGCGGCTCATGACTATAACATCTACGGACGAATGGGACATGGATCAATTAAGGAGGTTTCAGCACGAAGATCCAAATCTTACACGTGTAATGCAAGGAATCGAACGAAACGAGCGACCATCAAGAGAGGAGATGTCAGCAGAAAGTCCTGTTGCCAAGTCATATTGGGCACAGTGGAATAGTTTGCAATTAGAATCCGGTTGTTTGCATCGAATATGGGAAAGTGAGGATGGTCAATGTGTTCGAAAGCTAATTGTCGTCCCAAGGAAGAAAATCCCTGATGTACTCAATGAATTACATAACGGTCCAAGCGGAGGTCATCTTGGAGTCACCAAAACCTTGGAAAAAGTCAAGCAAAGATTCTATTGGGTTGGTTGCCGTCAATCGGTCGCGGAGTGGATTGGCAACTGTGAAGTATGCATCAAAGCTAAAGGACCGAAATCAAGGAGCCATGGCCAAATGAAACAGTATAACTCAGGTGCGCCATTTGAGAGGATAGCCATGGATGTAGCTGGTCCATTTCCTACTAGCAAACTCGGAAACAAATATGTCCTGGTAGTTATGGACTATTTCAGCAAGTGGCCAGAAGTGTACCCTATTCCAAATCAAGAGGCAGAAACCATAGCAGAAGTGTTTACTAACAATTGGGTAGCTAGGTTTGGTGCACCGATGGAGATACATTCTGACCAAGGCAGAAATTTCGAATCAGCTGTCTTCCAGGAAATGTGCAAGACATTGGGCATTCGGAAAACTCGAACAACTGCACTACATCCTCAGTCAGATGGCATGGTGGAACGATTCAATAGAACCTTGGAAGAGCACCTGAAGAAAGTAGTGGATAAGTTCCAGAAGGATTGGGATACTCACATCTCCTTATTCCTAATGGCATATCGCTCTGCAGTACATGAAACAACTGGTCAGACTCCGGCAAAGGTAATTTTCGGGAATGATCTTCGATTGCCAGCTGACTTGAAGTTTGGGATAAACGCTGATGCAGGAGTAAATGCTCGGAAATCTACTAGCGTATTGGAAGAAGAAATGAGAGAAATTCACGACCTTGTGAGACAACGCACTAAGATCATGAGCGATAAGATGAAGGCCAGGTACGACAAAGCAACAAATTCAGAAGGTTTTATAGAAGGAGATTTAGTGCTGCTATACAACCCACAGCGTAAGAAAGGTTTGTCCCCAAAACTACAATGTAACTGGGAAGGCCCATACAAAGTCATAAAACGGATCAACGACGTGGTATATCGCATACAAACTATGGGAAGGCCAAGGAATAAGATGAAGGTGGTCCATTTGGAAAGGCTAGCTGCGTTTGGTTCCGGCAATGTGTCTGATCGGGACAATCAGACTTAGGTGGAGGGCAGTGTGGCGATTATTCTCAAGCATGTACCATCCCTAACTCAATAGCACTCCCACCACTAGTTAACACAACCGAGATAACGATGGCTACGCTTATGCATGCAAGCGTATAACTAGGAAGAGGAAGAGAGATGGCGCGAGTGTTTGCGAATACGATGCAAAGAGGAGATGCTAATAAATAAGACCGACCCTTCCAGAACACGAAAAGCGAACAACCAAGAAAGTTCTCGGTGCGTAGGCAAGCACCCTGTTGGACTATATAAGGCGGTGACCAAGCAAGGCAGGTTGATCAGTTTATTTTCAAGCGTTCAATAGTGAACTACTGTAAAGTTATCAAACTCTTAAAATTGTTTTGCGTTTATTACTAGTAAATAAAACTAGCTATTACTTACATTATCTGTGCGTGTGTTTATTCGACTTTATAGTGATCGAACCCAGGATTGATAATCAAGGAATCGTCGAATTCGTCACAATAGTGTGGCGATTATTCTCAAGCATGTACCATCCCTAACTCAATAGCACTCCCACCACTAGTTAACACAACCGAGATAACGATGGCTACGCTTATGCATGCAAGCGTATAACTAGGAAGAGGAAGAGAGATGGCGCGAGTGTTTGCGAATACGATGCAAAGAGGAGATGCTAATAAATAAGACCGACCCTTCCAGAACACGAAAAGCGAACAACCAAGAAAGTTCTCGGTGCGTAGGCAAGCACCCTGTTGGACTATATAAGGCGGTGACCAAGCAAGGCAGGTTGATCAGTTTATTTTCAAGCGTTCAATAGTGAACTACTGTAAAGTTATCAAACTCTTAAAATTGTTTTGCGTTTATTACTAGTAAATAAAACTAGCTATTACTTACATTATCTGTGCGTGTGTTTATTCGACTTTATAGTGATCGAACCCAGGATTGATAATCAAGGAATCGTCGAATTCGTCACAATTGGTGTCAGAAGTGATATTGTTAAATAAATACCGAGAGTTTTCCAGGATAACAAAGACATGGCAAAGCTGAATGAATTAAAGATTCAGCAACTCAAAAATGAGTTGGAACAACGCGGACTAAACACTACAGGCAATAAATCAGAGTTACAGTCACGATTGCGAGAGGCTATGGAAGCGGAAGGAATCAACGTTGATGATCATGTTTTTCATCTTGTGGAGGAGGCACCAACAAAAATGGAAGAAAAAAATAAGTCTCCGAATCCAGGAGCAACTGTGGACACAAACATGATATTGGCTGTATTAACTCAGATGTCCACTAAAATGGAAGAACAAGAGACGCGTATTACATCTCGAATGGCATCTCAGCTGGAAGAACAGAAAACACACATTGCATGTCGAATGGAGGCCCAAGAGACTCGTATTATAGAAATGTCGTCTCAAATTTCGGCCAATATTTCATCACAGCTCTCCGCTCAACTGGAAGAACAAAAGGCGTATATGTCATCGCAGTTGGAAGCACAAGATGCAAAAATTGCACAATTTCAAGATAAAATAGAGACCGAGGTAGATGCGTTAAGGGGCCGTATCCAGGAGTTGCAACTGAACCGTCCATCTGCTTCAGCGAATACTCCCAAGGTAAAATCCCCGTCATTTGATGGTTCTGTTCCATTCCAGGTATTTAAGCTACAATTTGAGAAGACGGCTGCGGTGAATAATTGGTGCACTGAAGATAAAGTTGCAGCACTATTCGTGGCATTGAAGGGACCTGCAGCAGAAATCTTACAGACTATTCCCGAGTCCGAAAGGAACAGTTATGATGCATTGATGGGTGCGGTTGAAAGACGCTATGGTAGCGAACATCGAAAGCAGATATACCAAATAGAGCTACAGAATCGATCCCAGAAACCTAATGAGACTTTGCAGGAATTTGCATCGGACATCGAGAGATTGGCCCATTTGGCAAATGCGGACGCACCTGTGGAGTACACTGAGAGGGTAAAAATCCAAAGTTTTATAAATGGAATACGCGATGTAGAGACGAAGCGGGCCACATATGCAAACCCCAAACGGACATTCTCTGAAACGGTATCACATGCTCTAACGCAGGAAACAGCCTCGCTATTAAGTAAACCTGCGTACAAGGCTCATCGTGTAGAAGTGGAAACTCCGGCTTGGGTAGACAAAATTTTGGAAGCGTTGAACGGAGTACAGAAAAAAAGTGATGGTGCCATTAAATGCTTTAAGTGCGGAAAACCTGGTCACATAGCACGTTATTGCGGCACTGGCTCCAGTAACCTCAGCAATTCAGGTGGACGAAAACGCAAAGCTGAAGGAGATGAGCAAATTTCCCAACCAAATCAGTCGTTAAACTAAATCGAGCCAGCCGAAAGGGGCGTGGACTGGCTCCCGCAAATGAATGCCCCATAATCTCTGTCTCACAGATCGGAAGGAAAGCTAGTAATGTTACTGTTGTTGCATATGTGGATGGAAAAGAGCACTTACTAACTGTGGATACAGGCGCATCGCATTCCATAATTCGATCTGATTTAGTCAACAAGGAGGTGAGACCATTGCATGGAGCAAAGTTACGTACGGCCACTGGTGAGGACACCCATGTCCTAGGAGAAGTAACATGTGAAATCGCAATTGGGAACGTGGCCGTTCTACACAGTTTTATAGTAGCAGATATTGTTGACGAAATCATAGTTGGTGTGGACTTCTTAAGCGAGCAAGGCATCAAGATCGACATGCAAAACAGGATTATGAATTACCAGAACATGGATGTGCCATTAAATTTTGGTTACGAAAACAAATACGTTAGTAAGCGAGTGCTTGTGGAGGAGAGCCAACAAATTCCACCGAAGTCGGAAGCAATCATATGGGCAAAGATTGATGGAGATTATGGGACAAACAAATTGTGGGTTGTCGAGGCAGCAAACAAATCAAGGACGAACATATTAGTAGGAAAAACCCTGGCCATGACAAAACAAGATGGACGTGTACCGGTAAGAGTACTTAATGAGTTCAAATCGCCGATTAAACTTTCCAAAGGAGCAATATTGGGACAATGCCAAGAGGTCGAGGTAGTTATCAATTGCGAACAGCTTCAGGAAAATGATTCTACCATCAAGATTAATCTTTCAGATGATATCACGTCGTGGACGGCAGGGCTCGAAAAAGATCATCAGAAAAAGGCAAAGGAACTTCTATCAAAGTACTCGACCATATTTGACAAGGATGGTTCTAAACCAGGTCGGACCAAAGTTGTGAAGCATCAAATTGATACTGGTGATGCAAGGCCCATCCGCCAAGCTCCTCGTAGTATTCCATTGGCCAAACGCCAAGTAGTTAAAGAAATTATACAGGAAATGAGTGACAGCGGCGTGATCGAACCATCAGCTAGTCCATGGAGCTCACCGGTAGTACTAGTGAAAAAGAAAGATGGAAAAATGAGGTTCTGTGTGGATTACCGGAAATTGAACGACGTAACGAAGAAGGACAGTTATCCATTGCCAAGAATCGACGATACTCTGGACTCGTTATCTGGCACGAAATGGTTTTCCACACTGGACTTGAAAAGCGGCTACTGGCAAGTGGAGGTAAAGGATGAAGATAAAGAGAAGACGGCTTTCAGCGTTGGAGAAGGGCTTTGGCAATTTACGGTAATGCCCTTCGGACTATGCAATGCTCCAGCTACTTTTGAGAGACTCATGGACCAGATACTAAAAGGATTGCACTGGCAAACATGTTTGGTGTACCTCGACGACATTATCGTGCTGGGAAAAAGCTTTGAGGAACACCTAAAGAACTTGGATGAAGTTTTCCAAAGAATAGCTGGTGCTGGTCTGAAACTAAGTCCCAAGAAGTGTTCCTTGTTTAAAAAGGAAGTAAGTTATTTGGGTCACAAGGTAACTACGGAGGGAATCTGCACTGCTAAGGAAAAAATCGAAGCCGTAAAGGATTGGCCAAGACCGAGAAATTTGCATGAGTTACGGAGCTTCCTTGGGCTGTGCACGTATTATCGCCGATTTGTACCAAGTTTTGCCAGCGTAGCTAGTAGTCTCCATGACCTTACAAGGAAGAATATGAGTTTTGAATGGAAGAAGGAACAGGAGGTGGCTTTTCAAACATTGAAGGAACGACTATGCACTGCCCCGATGTTAGCATATCCAATTCCAGGTTCAAAGTTTATTCTGGATACAGATGCGAGTGGTTATGCTATAGGAGGTGTTTTGTCCCAGATTGTTGATGGACAGGAGAAGGTAGTTGCATACTATAGCCGAACAATTGGGAAGCCTGAAAGGAACTATTGTGTAACCCGGAGAGAACTGTTGGCATTGGTAGAGTGCGTTAAGCATTTCCACAAGTATCTCTATGGGCAGCGATTCCATGTCAGGACAGACCACGCAGCGTTGAAATGGCTCTTACAGTTCCGTAATCCGGAAGGTCAATTGGCACGGTGGATAGAGCGACTGCAAAGTTATGACTTTTCCATAGAGCATCGCAAAGGTAGCACCCACGGAAATGCTGATGCAATGTCACGAAGACCATGTAACTTGGAATGCAAGCATTGTTCCAAAGCTGAGGCCAAGGAAGACATTATAGATGTGCGGCTCATGACTATAACATCTACGGACGAATGGGACATGGATCAATTAAGGAGGTTTCAGCACGAAGATCCAAATCTTACACGTGTAATGCAAGGAATCGAACGAAACGAGCGACCATCAAGAGAGGAGATGTCAGCAGAAAGTCCTGTTGCCAAGTCATATTGGGCACAGTGGAATAGTTTGCAATTAGAATCCGGTTGTTTGCATCGAATATGGGAAAGTGAGGATGGTCAATGTGTTCGAAAGCTAATTGTCGTCCCAAGGAAGAAAATCCCTGATGTACTCAATGAATTACATAACGGTCCAAGCGGAGGTCATCTTGGAGTCACCAAAACCTTGGAAAAAGTCAAGCAAAGATTCTATTGGGTTGGTTGCCGTCAATCGGTCGCGGAGTGGATTGGCAACTGTGAAGTATGCATCAAAGCTAAAGGACCGAAATCAAGGAGCCATGGCCAAATGAAACAGTATAACTCAGGTGCGCCATTTGAGAGGATAGCCATGGATGTAGCTGGTCCATTTCCTACTAGCAAACTCGGAAACAAATATGTCCTGGTAGTTATGGACTATTTCAGCAAGTGGCCAGAAGTGTACCCTATTCCAAATCAAGAGGCAGAAACCATAGCAGAAGTGTTTACTAACAATTGGGTAGCTAGGTTTGGTGCACCGATGGAGATACATTCTGACCAAGGCAGAAATTTCGAATCAGCTGTCTTCCAGGAAATGTGCAAGACATTGGGCATTCGGAAAACTCGAACAACTGCACTACATCCTCAGTCAGATGGCATGGTGGAACGATTCAATAGAACCTTGGAAGAGCACCTGAAGAAAGTAGTGGATAAGTTCCAGAAGGATTGGGATACTCACATCTCCTTATTCCTAATGGCATATCGCTCTGCAGTACATGAAACAACTGGTCAGACTCCGGCAAAGGTAATTTTCGGGAATGATCTTCGATTGCCAGCTGACTTGAAGTTTGGGATAAACGCTGATGCAGGAGTAAATGCTCGGAAATCTACTAGCGTATTGGAAGAAGAAATGAGAGGAATTCACGACCTTGTGAGACAACGCACTAAGATCATGAGCGATAAGATGAAGGCCAGGTACGACAAAGCAATAAATTCAGAAGGTTTTATAGAAGGAGATTTAGTGCTGCTATACAACCCACAGCGTAAGAAAGGTTTGTCCCCAAAACTACAATGTAACTGGGAAGGCCCATACAAAGTCATAAAACGGATCAACGACGTGGTATATCGCATACAAACTATGGGGAGGCCAAGGAATAAGATGAAGGTGGTCCATTTGGAAAGGCTAGCTGCGTTTGGTTCCGGCAATGTGTCTGATCGGGACAATCAGACTTAGGTGGAGGGCAGTGTGGCGATTATTCTCAAGCATGTACCATCCCTAACTCAATAGCACTCCCACCACTAGTTAACACAACCGAGATAACGATGGCTACGCTTATGCATGCAAGCGTATAACTAGGAAGAGGAAGAGAGATGGCGCGAGTGTTTGCGAATACGATGCAAAGAGGAGATGCTAATAAATAAGACCGACCCTTCCAGAACACGAAAAGCGAACAACCAAGAAAGTTCTCGGTGCGTAGGCAAGCACCCTGTTGGACTATATAAGGCGGTGACCAAGCAAGGCAGGTTGATCAGTTTATTTTCAAGCGTTCAATAGTGAACTACTGTAAAGTTATCAAACTCTTAAAATTGTTTTGCGTTTATTACTAGTAAATAAAACTAGCTATTACTTACATTATCTGTGCGTGTGTTTATTCGACTTTATAGTGATCGAACCCAGGATTGATAATCAAGGAATCGTCGAATTCGTCACAATAGGTATTGTGGGGAAAAAGTATCGACATGGTATCGTATCATTCCTGTCCCTAGTGAAATGCCCTTTTCACGTCTGCCAGCTTAATTCATCAGCAGTGAAAATTTGACACGTTATTGGAATTGTAAGTTTTTTGCATTTATTTAGCACAAAAGTGTGCAAATTTGCATTGTGTGTTGAAAATTTACTACTATATTCAATTTTAGAAAGCTAGTTTTCAATGTAAGTCCAGTTATACAAGTGAAAAAGTATTGTAAAATTGTGTGCTTATCGTATGTGGTGTGGCAGAATGACAGCGCCATGTTGGCCAGTCGCGAATGCAACAATGAAAACTAACCTCAAATTGAAATGCAAAATGCTGTGCATAGCTTTGCAATGTCAATTTAGATGATTGGAATTAATGACTTTTGTTTTGTTCGACAGATATGAAATAAAGCTGCATTAATCGGAAAAATATTAATACCTAAATATGTCGCGTTTCTTTGCCACTGGGTCTGACTCCGAAACCGAGTCTAGTGATGAGGAGGTTCCAGTACAAGCTTACAGCAAGGCGCAAAATTTTGTAAGTAACTAGCAATTTGGAATATTGTATATGTTTACATTATTTAATTCAACAATATACTCTTAGCAATTCAGCGATGATGAAGAGGAAGTAAAACGTGTTGTGCGCTCAACCAAGGAGAAGCGTTATGAAAACCTGACCTCCATTATCAAGAGCATAAAAAATCACAAGAAAATTAAGGATATGTCCAGCATTTTGTCAAGTTTTGAAGACTTAACACGCGCTTACACGAAGGCATTACCAGTTATCACCAAGGAAGAGAAAGGTGTAACTCCAAGGTTTTACATCCGTTGTCTTGCTGAATTAGAAGATTTCATTAACGAGGTATGGGAAGATCGTGAAGGTCGTAAGAACTTGTCGAAAAATAATACCAAGTCATTGGGTACTTTGCGTCAGAAAGTACGTAAGTACATCAAAGATTTTGAGGAAGATTTAACACGCTTTCGAGAAGCACCCGATCAAGAAAGTGACGTTGAAGAGGAGGAAGCTTATGACTCTGACCAAGAAAAAAACGATTTGGGTTTAGTAGATGCTGTTCGTGATTTTAAACCTGCCGAAACAAAGTTAGCTAAAACGGTTGCACCATCTAAGTCAGCAGCTCAGGATGATGATTCCGACGATTCCATTGATTGGGGTTCTGACTCAGAATCAGAGTCTGAAACATCGGATGATGAGAATCAATATCAAACTATGCGCGAGCGTTTCTTAAAGCGTGCTACTGTAGAAAAAGATGATAAGGATGATCGTGAAGATCGAAAAAAAGAGAAGCGTGCCAAGGAATCTAAGCAGCGTCGTAAGCGCCTCGAGGAAGATGCCGATGAAGAAGGCGAATGGGAAACTGTTAGCGGAACAGTTGAAAAGCCGAAAATGTTCGACAAGGATGCTGAGATTGATGTACCCTTGACTTTGCAGAAACTATCAGAGATAATGGTAGCACGCGGCAAAAGACGTACTGATCGTCGTATGCAAATCGAGTTGCTGTTTGAATTACGTGACATTGCAGAGCAACACCAGCTAGGCAATGCTGTAGCAGTGAAAATACATTTTAGCATAATTTCAGCAATTTTCGATTACAACCAAAAAATATCGGAACCCATGAAGCTGGAACATTGGACCAAATTACTTGATGTTATGCAGAGTATGATGAAAATTTTGTTAGCCAACGACGACATACGCATGAGCGAGGAAGTGTCTGAAGAGAATGAGGAATTCACTACCGCACCATATTCGATCCGTGGTTGTTCGCTGGCCGCAGTTGAACGATTGGATGACGAATTTACTAAGCTGCTGAAAGAATGTGATCCACACACTAATGATTATGTCATGCGCTTGAAGGATGAAGTGACTGTAACGCGCATTATTGAGTCTGTGCTTGGGTATTTCGAACGCGTTGGAAACAGCAATGAACGCTGTCGTGTCTATCTAAGGAAAATTGAGCATTTGTATTATAAGTTTGATCCGGAGGTACTAAAGAAGAAACGCGGCGAATTGCCTTCAAATACTGTCACCTCTGTTGAAGTAATGGATCGACTTTGCAAGTTCATATACGCTAAGGACGATACAGATCGTATTCGCACACGCGCCATTTTGGCGCATATCTATCATCACGCTATGCACGACAACTGGTTCCAGGCACGTGATTTGGTACTAATGTCACATTTACAGGATACCATTGATGCCGCTGATCCATCGACGCGTATTCTTTATAATCGTATGATGGCTAATTTAGGATTGTGCGCTTTCCGACAGGAAAACGTTAAGGACGCGCACCATTGTCTTGTCGATTTGATGGTTACTGGTAAACCGAAAGAGTTGTTGGCACAAGGTTTGTTGCCACAGCGACAACATGAGCGCTCGGCGGAGCAGGAAAAGATTGAGAAGCAACGCCAAATGCCATTCCATATGCACATCAATTTGGAGTTGCTGGAATGTGTATATTTAGTATCAGCTATGCTTTTAGAAATACCATACATAGCTGCGCATGAGTTTGATGCACGTCGACGTATGATAAGGTGAGAAACTATTTGGTATTTCAATTTCCAATTTCACTAATTTATATCAATTATGCAGTAAAACTTTCTATCAGCAATTGCGTTCTTCTGAGCGCCAGTCATTAGTTGGGCCGCCTGAGTCTATGCGTGAGCATGTCGTCGCAGCAGCCAAGGCTATGCGTTGTGGCAATTGGCAAGCTTGTGCCACCTTTATAGTCAATAAAAAAATGAACACGAAAGTTTGGGATTTATTTTACGAGGCCGATCGTGTACGCGATATGTTGGTGAAATTCATTAAGGAGGAGTCGCTCCGCACTTATCTGTTCACGTACTCAAATGTGTACACCTCATTAAGTATCCCATCATTGGCTCAAATGTACGAATTACCGGTCCAGAAAGTGCATTCTCTTATCAGCAAAATGATTATCAATGAAGAGTTGATGGCCAGTTTGGATGATCCTACGGAAACCGTGGTAATGCATCGCTCGGAGCCGTCACGTCTACAGGCGCTAGCTATGCAATTCGTAGACAAAGTCACCAATCTGGTTGATGTGAACGAAAAGGTATTTGATATGAAGCAGGGTAACTTTTTCCAACGCGGTAACATGGGAAATCGCGATCGCGGTTACAATCGCAATCAAAACAACCAGGGAGGCAACTGGGGCGGTCAACGTCGCGACAATCGCAATCAACGCAACCGCAATCAACGTAATCAACACCACAATCAGCGCAATCAACATCAACAACAACAGCATCAGCAACACAGCGAGCAACCAGTTCAACAACAACAAACTATCGAGGAAGAGTAAACGGTTTTAGCAAAAACAAGGCAGTGCAGACACATACTAAGAACATCAAAAATAACTTATTTGTATTATAAACTTAAATGATGCGAACAAATGTGAAAGGCGAGGAAAGTAGCTACAGAGAGCTTAGCAACATAAATTGTTGTTGGCGCACTCTCGCGTCATTGAGTGGGTGTAAACTCGTGCAGGATGAGGCGGGAGTGCGCCGCATTAAACAAAATTTAGTGCAAATGTGAGCAAACGTTTTTCATAGTTTAATTTTTTTTTGTAATTTATTTAATATTTTACACAATGCTGTATGTCCATTTTAGGTAAATTAAATTTGTTTTCTTCATAGTAACGCTTAATTTGGGTTAAAGATGAACTGCCTGATATGTAAACCATAAAATAAAAAATACTTAATAAAAGGATAATGTTGTAATCGACTGGCTAAAATACCATGCCTGAATACTAAAAAAGATTTAACTGAGATACATTTTTGGCAACAGAAAGACATTGGAGCTACCTTTACAATTGCAACATATATCGGAAATCATCGTTCAAGACAACTGATTCACGATGCAAATAAGAAATCATTTAATGTCATAGAACATCGTACTTCAATTCAAGTCAAGGTCTGTTAAAATTTAAATTTTTTTTTTCCAAATAACCGAACACAAATCTAAAATACTGCAAAGAAGTTTAAGGCACAACATCCAAGAATACGACAAAGAACACCATCGCGGACTCCGACATGATTAAGTAAGCAAGTTTAGTCTGGTGTCTCATTCCCACAACAGCCGGTTCTATCGCACCGGAATGACCCGGGTTTTTTCACCCGGCCAAGGGCTGTTATTTCAGTGTAACCCTGTCCAATCTGGGGCAGGGCGAAGCACTGTTAACAACAACAACAACAGTCTGGTGTCTCGCGATTTTGTAAGCCACCGAGACGTACTCAATGCAAGATCTCGATATGTGTGGATTTTTTTCAGTCAAAATGTATCTCATTAAGAAGACAACCCATTGAAGGAGTAGGTATATCTTATCAGAAACCATTTTGCATTTATGGAATTGGTTTACATAGAAATGCACACACATACATACCAAAGATTACATATTTTCTTACGTAGTGAATTTAAAATGTGTTCAATGAAATAAAAATGGACAAAGAGTGGGAAGCTTGTGGACTGCGCAGATGCAATAAATTGTATCTTTTCTCCAAAAATGTTTAGTCATGCACGTATTCACATTTTTATTTATGTATGTGCATTTGTTAGGCATTTCCACGTATAATACATATCGACGGCCATACATACATCGCTCAACCATAGAGTCCACCGGCCGGCGAGCTCTCAACATGCTTTAGAATGAGTTCGTGCTCGCGAAGATTCTCCGCTAATTGGTTGTTTCTTCTACGTTGGAATTCTCCGTATAAGCTTTCTTTCTTGTCGCACACTCAATTATCGTGCCACGACCACAGTTCTACGGTTGAGCTCAACGCGACAAGTGTACGGAATCGATCTACTGAATGAAGTTTATACAATTAAATAAAAAGAGGCAATTCTATAAAGTGCGCACAAGGTTCAGAGCGAAAGGGGACAAAGCAAACATACAAAATAAATAATTTCGTTTTGTTTTACTTGCAAAAAAAAAAGTTAAATACCAAAACAATTGGAAGCAAATATTTTGCGCTGGGTTCAGCTGAAAAAACAATTAAAAAAATGTAAATTTGAATACATACAGAAAAAATGTCCAATACGCCTACGCAACAAACAGCAACAACCACAATGGCCATGCTACCGCCCCATGTGCATCCACAGCAACTACAACATCCACCTAAAGAGCTTCCCGCTTTGAAGCGTGCTGCCTTGCAAGTTATGGCTGGCGGCTCCGCTGGTTTTGTGGAGGTTTGCATTATGCAGCCACTGGATGTGGTGAAAACTCGTATGCAGTTGCAGAATACAACAAAGACGTTGGGAGAGGTGGGTAAACGACGGCGGGGTCGAGTGAATGATGAAGCAAAATATCAATTAGAGAGTTGAGTATATTTGAAGCGATTTTGAATGGATCATGAAGCTGTGAGTGTGTGCGCACAATGCTTTTGAGTAAAGATCTTTGCTTTGAGGGTATGCAGAGAGTTCTGAATGGAGATAACATGATTTGATATGATTACATTTACACTGCCGTTCATCTGAATAGTTTTACCCCCATACTAATAAATTAAATGGGTTTTTAAAGCTTTTTAAAATGACATTTCTACACAAAATTTGTATTGTAATTTAATGTGTTCGGTGGCAAAACTTGCAAACAATTGCAAAGAACTGTCAGTAAAGTGAGAATGACGTAAAACTCTCTCGAAACACAAAAAGTAAAAGGTTTTTTTTTATTAGTAAAAAGTTTTCGCCGAACAGGAGTCAGTAAAAACTTGCAAGCAAAACAGTTTCTGCTTTTTTGATTGGTTAATAACTCAAATTTTAAAATGTTTGTTGTTGCTTTCTTTTGGCACGAGCTGTTTTTCACTTGCAAGTTTTACTGAGTGAAATTCCCCCAGCAGAAACTTGCAACTCTCTCTCAATGAAATGTCAAAATGCGCTCTCTCACTGCAAATGTTTTGTCCTCACCGAACACAACTAAAATCTATTTTAAATACAACTTTCAATTTGTGAACTGAACAATGAAGGGCATATTGATGAAAGGACAGAATTTGCTGTTCGTGCCGATAACTACGAAGCAACTATGTTTCGACGACCAATGTTTAAAAGATCTAAATATGGTAACTAAAACCGCGGATGATGATCTTGTTATGACTGTGATTTAGCTTTTGACTTATACTTTTTCTCCCATGCTTTATTCTTTTCCACTTTGCTTTGTATTTTGCACTTTTAATTTGCCATAGTGCTGGCTTGTTTTTTAGACACGATCATCAACTGAAAATGAGGTTTTGTTGTTGCTTTCAATGCAAACTAGCGAACCACGGTCTAAAAAATTTCATTGGGACTCGTCTAAAATCGTCTAGACGATTAGGAGCCAATTAAAATAAAATATTTTGTTAAAGCAATTTCTAGTTATTTGAAAAGTTTAAAATGACTACCCGTCTCCCATTATTTTCTGTTCTCCTTACATTTTAAACTACAAAATTCTTTGAACCTATTCTAATGAGCGGCAGTGTTTGCATTATTCTCATATTTAATCGATGGTTTCTGCTGGGTATTGTTTTTAGTTGTTTTTGCTTTTTCGATTTGCCCATTGTTTTTCCTTGTTCAGATTGGAATCATATAAATGCTGAGCGGTTTTGATAACACATTTTTACCTTTCACATTAAATTCTGCTGCGAATATTCGCTCCAGTGGTATAGGGGGTAGTGTGCTTGCATACCTGACCAAGGTCCCAGGGCAGTCAATTTACCTAAAGAATTAAAATACAGAAAGGCTGTGGTCTTTTTTTCAACGCTGTCGCGTTTGGGAAAAATTCATCAGCCTAGGCCACTCGGAGTCGGCATAAGATTGCAGATTCCACCGATTTAGAGAATAAAATGAAAATGGCACATAACACAGGAGGAGAAGCTTGACCTATGACCTAGAAGGTTCCACTGGTCATACCAAATCGCTACCACGACAGTCGGGCAGTACCGCATGGGAGTACCGGAGCGTACCGGATTCATATCCGGCCAAGGACTGTCAGTTCGACAGCAACCCCCAAAACCTTCGGGGAATGTTTTTGTCGTTACAACAACAACAACAGAAGCTTGACCTTAAACTGGCCAGAGCTATGTATATTCGTGTTTTCGGAAACCCAAAAAATAACTTATGAAAGAATAAAACCTCATCAATAAACCTCGCTAGCCATCACGCCCGCTATGGCATCTTTGCTCGCCTTACAGCTCTTTTGTAAGTGATTGGTTTTTGCATTTCGCTTTCTTTTTCCATCGTTCATCATTGGGAACATTGACATTGTCCTCAACCATCAATAAAACCAAGCATTACCAATAAAGTAAAAAAAAGGTACGAGAGAATACATGAAGTTAGGTTTGAGGGTGTAGAAGGGCGGCCAGAGAATTAGTCCAAAAACAAATACAATTTTCTGGTTAGATAAGACAACGGAGATATTGCTAATAGCTAAGATACACCGCTGTACATACTTCGTTGTTTGTTTGATTTCTTTTAGCTGTGTAAAGACAAAGAATTATGAACTTTTTTTATTTTGCGAGGTTACATACGTGGCGATGAGTGTTTGAAGTAATTAAAGAATAAGTACACAGGGAGAAATCGGGTATTGTAATTTGTTTATGTGTACACGTTCGGATTTTATTGGTTTGGATTTGACTTCTGGCCTCGTTAAACTCGTTTTGAGACTGCACGGTTTGGCCCTGAAGAGGTAAAAATCAATGATCCCAACATCGATATACGACACCGGAAGATATTATTACTATATTAGCAGTACATGATCCAAATAACAAGATCTCGCATTAGAAATGTAAATATCTGACTGTTACGTCACGCTTTTGAAAACATGTCAGCTTGGTTTTAAATGACCGAAATGTAATAAGTAAGGGAATAAAAAGGAAAACAAAACAAATTTTGGCGTTTTGGTAAACGGTCTGGCTACAAAGCAGCACCCACTTTTCCAGTATGTTAGCATTTCTCGGTTTCTCAAATGGACGAATTTGTCCTTTTCGGAACCATTTTTACAGCCACTCTCAAAACACTTAATTTTTTTTTTTTAATTTTTTCAAATAAGACTTGAAAATCGCGACGAAACGAAGAGAGGTCAGTTAAACTAACTTAAAACTTCAAAATCGTGACGTCATTTCTTAAAAACTTTTTTCTCAAATAAAATTACAAATACACGGTTGCCGGGATGCGCGATCTTTAGAAATCGGATCATGGTAGCATTATTTCGCCCTGCCTACTCGGCGCGACCCATTCATGGAATGGAATGTGATGGACCAAACAGGGTTAGACTGATGTTGGTAGTCCTTTGCCAGATATTCATCCGGTACGCCCCGGTGCAAGTATCTTGCGCCACCAGCCCGACTGCCGTGTTATCTTTTTCCCTGAAAACGGTCGATGTGAATTTTAGTCGCTACTTACGACAGACATACCTCCCTCGGCCATATTCTAACACCCTAACCCTGTACTATGGGGATCATTCCTAAGGGCTTGTTTACTGTAAGGTTAAACCAAGCGCATCACGACTATCGGACAGGGTTTGCCTTCATGGCGATATCTGGGTATTATTACAGCCTACAGCGTTAAGTTCTGTCAGGGCCAACGCTCCAATCCGATTAAAAAGTTTAAGCTTCCTGTGGTGCTCTAACAACCTCGGCTCATGGTGTTTTGTGTCTTCTACCTAAACTGCTTCCTCGTTTTTTAGCAGCATTCCGCAACTGTAGAGATCACTTTTGTTTTTCTTGCCTTTCGAAAAATTACAAAAATATCTGATATATTTAATTTAGCTATAATTAGCCCTATTAAATTAGTTGAACTTGAAGGCGACTGCTTTGTGCGATTGCAGCCCACTTGCATTTTTGTTTTCATTATTTGCACATTTTCTGAAGGGGGCATGTCAAGGTCAATAGTGTTGCCGAATACCATTACTACATGTTACAGCAGAGCAAAAGAGATTGCTACAAACGAAAAAAATATGACCATGTATGTACATACATACTGGATTTCCACACCAAAGTTTTATCTAATCTTTTCGCTAACTAGCGATTTTGCTAATTAAATGCGTTTAAGCATAAATGGACTTGTACTACCTTCTTATCGCGTAGCATGGCCATCTCTCCTGCCTCTGAACCATTAAATACATGGTGGCGCAAAAGTAAGCTTCCGATGTTCAGCATATCGGTTGTGGCACGTGCAGTGTGTGCTGTTGCACCGTCTTGTAGGAACCACATGTTTTCCAATCCCAATTCATCAAGTTGCGGCAAAAAGAACTCGTTGATCATTGCTCTGTAGCGCTCACCATTCACAGTAACCGTTTGGCCCCGACCGATTATTGGTCAAATAAATAGTCAGCAATATTCCGCGTTCTGGAGCAGTGTAGCGTAACATTGTTTATTAACGTGTATTTCGCATGTGTTTACTACACAAATGTTAAAACAGAACTGACTTTAGGGGCCAATCGCAAAATTTATAGCATTTTCTGATAGGAGGATTACTTTTGCGCCACCCTGTATTTGCATTCGAGTCATGCCCAAATGACATGATTTCTGTTTTATCTGCAGAATATTAAACTTAATTATTGGGTCAGCAGGGTCCATTGTGGAGCGCCAAGTGTGAAATAACTGTCAAAAATCTCCGTGCCCATACAATTTGTTTGAATCATCCTCAAATAGCGCGGCGATGGCGCTAAGTAATTGCAATTTTCAAATTTTAAATTTGAGCGTTTGATTTAGTGAGTTATTAGCCGCTCAATTAATTAACAATTTTTTTCATTTTTCTACTTATCGTGCAATTATCATCCTTTTTAGGTTAAGGCACCAATAATCGGTGATAAAGGATATGGTTGTGACTATGGCAAAGTGGCTATGTGACCATTGCCCTCAGCTTTAAGCATTTCCCGAAAAGCGAACCGTAATTCTTACTTTTAATATTTGACAGTGGGATATTTAAATATTTGCATACACATTACATATATAATCGTTTACGAGTTGTTGTTTTTTGTTTGTAATTCTAAAAATAACATCATTCAATCGAAAGTGATGAAGCATAGAATGCATTACACTTACATACATATACGCTAGAGCATCGAATCCCGCAACCCTGCAAAAAATTCCATGTGCCGTAATCTATTATGTGAATTCGGGATACCTAGATTTTTACTGCAAGTGGCATTACATTTTGTCATATACCAGTTACTATGTAAAATAAAAATCAGGAGGCTCTTAATACAAGTAAAAATTTTATAATCCAAAATTATTCTTGTTGTCCTTATCGTGTATGAATCTTACCTTTTCTAGTGCTCGGACTGCTGCGAGATCGGCGCATTATACTTAATTTTTTGGTTATTCTTCTTAAGAAAACATGGCTGTGCTTCACTTTACTATGCTGGCAAAGGTAGCTACTGTCGAAATAAATTTTTTCAAATAAGAGAGCGTAATTTATTTGTTACCTGAGAAAACCAGTTTAGATCTGAATGTGCAACAAAACTGCATTCCCGAAAACCTACCAAAGATTTTCGTACAAAGCTCTAAAATTTTGATAACGTCCATTCCATGTCCCGTGAGTGGCATTTCACTACCTAATTTAAGAAAATTAATTGCAGTGGAATGTAAAAAATTATTTATTTTGTTGTGTTGATCTTCCGACAGGGTAGTAAGTTGATTTTTGTTGGAACGATTTTCCGTCATCCCTTGTCAAGTTTGGTTTTGTGACAAACCGGTTTCGGCGTTCTCCCATTTTCAATGCCTAGTTTCGTTCTGAACGAAAAAAATTATGATATATACATTTATAGATTTTAGGGTATTCTACTAAAAAGTGTATGAAATGCCTTTACTAAAACTCGGTAACATTTTCTTAACTCCATTAAAATTTTATCTGAGCAAATATGACCGAAAACCACTCTCTTATACGTTTGTTCACTCGAGCGCTAAAATTGAAGTCTTTTAGCTGGAATATTTCATGAGCAAATAATATTGGAACATTGTGTATTTTTCTTTTGCATTGAAAAACCAAAGGATTTTTTTGTTGAGCAATTTTCAAAGTACATTTTGCTGAAAATGGCGCTGCGGGAACTGTATTCGTCGAAAGCACGGTATTGTTAAAATGCTTCGGGATTGGGTGACCTAATATGTAACGCAAATGCAATGAGATCACCGAAGTAATAATAATAATAATTTGGGACGATATACCTCCGGACGTATTGCATATATTTTTTTTCATGGCAGAAATACAGTCGAAGGTTTGCCGACCACTGCCGAGGGGCGAACCCGTTTTGAAAATACTTTTTTCAAACATTTTAATTTAGCCGTACCGGCACTTGAAGCCGGGGCTTTCGGTGTGGTAGCCCAGCACATTACTACCAGATCACGGCGAATCACTGAATTGGATTTGTAACATTTTATTTCCAGTCGGATGTACATTTTTTACTTTTAATTTTTTTCCAGTTTAGAATTAAATCATTGTCATCGTTATATTTACCTTTTACCATATTTGGTTTATGTCTATTTTATAGACCCATTACAAAGGCGTTTTTGACTGCTTTGGCAAAATGTACAAGCAAGAGGGCCTATTCTCATTTTGGAAAGGTATTTTGCCCCCTGTAATAGCGGAGACGCCAAAGCGAGCCATTAAATTTGTCTGCTTCGAACAAACCAAGCCGTTATTTTTATTCGGAGCGGCAGCACCTACGCCACTGGTGAGTACTAAAAAAAATAGGTATTTTAAAAGATGAGATTCATAAGAAACTAGGTGCATTTATTAAAGTTACGGTATTCACATTTTTTATTTGTTTGAAATCATGTTAGTATTAGTTCGAGTAGTTAAAAATTTCTTTGTGAATACCCCATTTCTAATTTTATTCTTTACTAAAAAATTTTTGACATACATACATAGCTCCAATATTTTAAATATATATTTCGCTCTCTTGTTTTTATCATTCTCTCCTCCTCTAGACCTTTTCACTGGCCGGTCTAACCGCTGGTCTAATTGAAGCCATCGCCGTCAATCCATTCGAGGTGGTCAAAGTGGCACAACAAGCCGATCGCACAAAAATGAAAGAAGCACCCGGCACATGGTCGGTGGCACGTCGCATTGTGCGCAGTGATGGTCTCGGTTTTCGCGGACTCAACAAAGGTGTTACAGCGACAATGGGACGCAATGGTGTCTTCAATATGGTTTATTTCGGTTTCTATCACAGCGTGAAAAATTATGTGCCCGCCTTCGAGGATAGCACACAAGAATTCCTGCGCAAAGTGTTGATCGGTTTCACATCCGGCACGTTAGCTTGCTTCGTTAACATACCATTCGATGTGGCGAAATCACGTATACAGGGTCCACAACCACAAGTGGGTATTATCAAATACAAAGGCACACTACCCGCCATTGGCATTGTTTATCGCGAGGAAGGCTTCCGTGCGCTCTACAAAGGTCTTGTGCCAAAGGTGATGCGTCTCGGTCCAGGTGGTGCGATTATGTTGCTGGTCTTCGAGCACGCGTATGAATTTCTGCAAGCCAAGTTCTCGTAGTGAATTTGTATGTATACGAGTTTTAGGGAATAAGACGTGCTGTTTGCTAAAGATTAATTGAAAAATTCTCCTTTTTTGTTATTTCTAAATGTATGTATGTTAAAAAAAAACTTTATAAAAAGTAATAATTTTAGTTTTTGTAATTTTTATGGATAAATTTAATTACGCCATTAATTCGCTTTTACTCCTCTGCTGACTATTTTGATAGTTTTCTCGTGGTTATTAGCTTACCACATCGTGGCAAATTTAGAGCGAGGCTGCCTATAATTAACAAATTACTACGATATTAATTTTTACCAGTTTTGATCTCTTTTTTTATTAATTTGAAAATGTAACAAGCAGATAACAAAATCCCAAAACTGGTTCAAATATGTGTAGTGCAAAAGGGGCGGCCTCATGGCAACACATTTCGTTGCACTTAAGATACGTTGGTGGCTTTGATCATGCTTAATTTACTAGATCACTTTCCTGTTTGTGTTGTTGCTATTAGGCGTCATCCGGGGGCAGTTCGAGCTCCGGATTACGCTCAATTCTCACTGGACCAATCCCGCTCATTAGTAGACTTCAGAAGCAAATGTCAGGGCGCTTGCTCCTCATTTCAAGAAGAGCCAAACACTTTTGTTCACTACTTAAAACTATGAAATTCGTTTTAAGAATACGATGGTTTTATAATATTTTAAATAATATACAATTCCAGTTAATAATATACAAATAAAAGAAATCAATAATCTATCTCATGTTCATGGAAACGATCTATCTGGCTCAAATCGTTGTTGCATTCACATGTAAAATCTTTTTATCTGGCTCAGGATCACGACGACCGGATAACGCCTATTAATACTGAAATGCTCTAGCCACTGGTTGGTGCCGCAGCATGAAGAGTTTTCGTATGCACTGTACTGTAGGGTTTAGTGTTGATATGCAATTACTGATTCGGCTTGGTATTTATGATTGCGTCTAAATTCAAAGTTTATAATTATTTGGCATTTTTGTTGAAAAATAGAGCAATTTCGTCATATTTACAGCAGGTTGTCGATTCAGCATTTGCTGTTGGGCGAATGTAAGGTATATTTCACTACGTAATGGGAGTTACATGGGTGCGTTATGCATCACCCTTAAACATACAGTTAGCTCACTGGATTAACGGTACAAGCATTGACATTAGATATGTGTTGATTTGAAATATGGTGGAAAATCTAGACTTGTGGCTAAGCTGTCTTCATTGAATGAATCGGGTGTGCCGAATAAGTTCGTCGAAGAGAGACGCAAGCTTAAACAGTCGAACAATTATTCCAGGCCATAGTAGCGCCATAGAAAGCAGCCACCAGTTGACAGCTACACTATTATCAATGGGATAAGTAAATTGTCCCAAAACCCTTCCTCATTACTAAGGTTTGTTCAGAAAATCTACCCATTATTAGATATCGGTCAATGGACGAGAAAAAGATGCTGCTTGGACGTTAGTTGTGGGAAAATTAGAAAGGATAGTCTGGTCGCTCAGCTACTTTAGGACTGCAGAATCGAATCAAAACTAAAAAGTTTATGCAATATTTGCTCAACATACCGTCGCGCTCTTTTCAGAAGCATGCATGTGCAAATTTTCCGAGTTTGAGTTAACAGGATCACTAGCATCCCGAGTACCATGCTTTCAAGGAAATCGCAGTATTTTGCAATCTAAGTTAGATTAATGTGCCAAAATGTATGATTTTTCAAAAACAACAAAGTTTTCAAGTTCATTTCCCAAATTTTTTATTTAAGCGCATTCATTTTTCTGCCAAGAGGAACTCAGTTAAAGGTCTTCGATATCTGTGAAATACAAAAAATAATTGGTCGCTTCAGTTGTAAAAATTATTTATGTTCTACTAGTATATATAACTGCATTCAAATGCTTTAGGGTCATTTATTTGTTCAGCTTTGACCTTCAACTAAATAAGATTTCTAATATCAAATATTTGTATGAAAACTGCACACATTTTATTAGACAACATTTCAGCGAGAATGACGTTAGATCTAAGCATTGGCTAGCGTTCATATCATTATATTATAGTTTTACAAACACAACAAACTAGTATTTTATGCTAAATTCGAAAGTGATACAAATTACTTCTAGTCTGTTTTGTTGTTGGTAAACGCTTTTAGTAGAGCATTCGGGTGGCGCTCAAGGACATGAGTCAAACCTGTAGGCATGCGCGAATCGTACGCTGATCAGGCCACTTGTTAGATATAAAAATAAAAAATTTACAACAACAAAAAAGCAATCCCAGTGTTTTGTTGTTCAATGTAGTACCATAAAGTAAACGTTTGTTTGTTAGTAACTATGAACCGATACAAAGACATGCAATGAATGCTATTATCAAATGTTTAACGGCTCAAAATGCTGTTAATCCACTCTGAAGTGGGGCAAATTAGTTGAGTCGGAAAATATGACTTTTGTTGTTTTTTGGGTTTCACTTCATTGCATTGCGCGATTTCGATTTCGTTGTTTTAATTTAATGTTTTAGTTTTTTGCTTTCATTTTTGAATCAATTAATGGTTCTTAAGTCTGTTACCGTTACATCACCAATCACACATGCATGATGTGTTAAACTACTCAAGCAACAACAAATTTGAATCTTAATAGCTTGGGGCTGGATATGTGAATGAAATGATTACTCGTGTGGAGTAACAAAATCGTAAAAATTTTCGCAATTTCGGTACAAAGTTTGTCGCAAACTCGTAAGAAATAATCACCACAGATGATACTTTAGATTGGAAGCCCTTTTGTAACAGTCCATATTACTATCAAAGATAAAATTACTATGCTGCAATGAGCCAAACCGAAAGTCTTATATTTTTGGGCTTTTACAGCAAAAAAAAATTAAAGTTAAGCAAGATCAGACCCTTTAAAATAAAAAAGTCTAAAAAAATATCTGGAACAAGCTTCGGCTGGTTCAAGTACCGACACAATTATTATTAGCAGTGGCTTGGAAAAGATTTTCCAAAAGGGTTGTCCCTCGGCAGTGGGGCAGTGTATGTAGTTGGGGTTAACTGTGCTAAAGGGATACGAAAACCTTGGATGACCAAATTCTTTCAATTCTATAGGCTTATAGGTAGTCTTGGCTAGCACCTCAGCTTCATACAGGAAGCTGGATATGAACACCAAATTGTACAAAAAAGTTGTGGAGCCGACTAGACTATATCGCCGAGTTGTGGAGTCGTTAAATTGAGTTCGTCAAGTACTTATCTATCAATCTACAAGTTTGCATAAATGAGGTCATTGAATTTTCTCGTTGGATATCTCTTTGTTCTGAAGGAAATATAAGCTCTAATAAGAATGTATTAAAAAGATAGAACCACTAAAGGTGCATCTGCGCAAACGACCCTTCGGCACCTTTCAGGCTGCTGAGTGCCTGCCGAACTTTGCGCCACTACTAAAACTATTCGGAAGCCAAAAATGTCTAAGCATACAGCTTAAAAGTCAATCTTCATCAAAACATACTTCCAATGAATTTGTGTCTTCTGCAGCCACTTCATATTCCAAATCAGTTTAGTTCCTGATGTGAATGTCTAAATAATCATCGAATCGTAGCTTTTATTATAATTACTAATCCACAGAATTGGCATTTGTAGTATGCGTCTGTTACTTACGACTCCAATCGTTTTTCAGCGTATGTTTGTATGAGCTGAACTCGCTATGTGAGCATAAATCGCACCAGTAGCCGATGCAGGAAAATGCAAATAATGTTGCTGGCAGCAACTGCGACTTCTATGTCCGCAGCACATTTCACGACCTGTCGCTGCTTCGGTTTAATCTTTTTGTGTTTCTCAGCTCATTCATACGTATGATATAATAACCGAATGTGTTGAGAACTCGTTTTCCTAGCTGCAACAAGCCACACAAAAAAATGATCGGCGCAGCGACTGGCCAAAAGCTGTTATAGTGAACCTTTTGCTGAAAATCGTGAGTGGCATTGCGCACAGTTCTTTGTTGCATGCAGCAATAGTCGGTTGTAAGCTCCTGAAACTCTCAAAAAATAAAAAGTTGAAAAGCGTGCAGGAAGCACTAAACCATTGCACAATTTGTATTCATTTTTAACGCGTTCGTGCTTCGTATAGGTGAACGACAGCGGGTTGAGGGCGCATTTACGAATACAAAACCGAGTGAAACATGCGTCACACAGGAAGTAAAGTCCTTTTGGGCTTCACTGTCCTTTCGATATGCTGTAGCTGTGTTATTGCTCAAGAGATAGGTGCCGATGCGGATCGCGATCGCGATCGTCGTAGCATAGACTTTGGCTGGTTGCTGCGTAATTTACTGTTGAATGGTGCCACTGCCAGCGATTTGCAAGCGAACGTCACACGTGTTATTGCCAATGTACCGACCCAACCACCACCAGCTACAACGAGGGGCCCAAGAACAACACGGCCGCCTACTTCAGCGGCACCACTACCACTGAATCCATTAATAAATTTATTCGCAGGTTCCTCCCAATTGTGGAGAGTGCCACCACCAGCAACTACAACAACCACTACAACGACCGAGGAGCCTGCAACATTACCAGAGCTTCAAGCTCCAGCGCCTCAACCAGGTCCAATACCGTCAGATATTTGGAATAGGCCAATATATGATTATGATTACTATTATCCATCTGGTTATGAGGGTTTTGTAGGACGTGGTGGTCAACACGCTGACCCTTCAGAGTATGATTACGCAGATGGACCTGCTCGGCGTACACCAGCACAGTCACTGCCTCCACCGGCTCCACGCCCGGCAACAGCTCGAAAAGGTACACGCAACCGTCAACGTATAGCGCCAGCGCCTTCAGCACCGCCACCAAAACAGGTACCGATACCGCAATCGCCGCCAGCTAGACGTCGCCCAGCTACAGCTGCACCTGTAGCAGCTCCAACACCAGCACCCGCACCCGCACCAACTGGAGCGCCACAGCCACAACGCGCGCGGGTGTTATATGAGTATTTGCAGAGAGAGGGTAAAATACGTCAACTTCTTATTAAATGTCACAAGTCTGGCTTCACTAGCTCACTTTGCAGATACCTCATTCAATGATGATGCCGCCAAACAACCCGCATCCCCATCCTCAGCCGAATCCGAAGCAGACACACACCAGCAATATGACTACGACAATGGGGAACAGGATGCGCCAGGTGATGTAGCTGCCAGTGATGGAGGTAATAATGAAATTCCTAATTATGAGAATGGCCCAATATCATTCGATGTAAATTCACCACGTACACCTCCTTATGCACGTCAACCTTATGCTAAGTCTTCGCCAAAGTCGCCTTTTGGCGCACAGTCATACTATAATTCTGAGCCATTGACCCCACATCGCTTCAATTCATACAGCTCGGCCGCTGTTACCGGTAGTTCAGATTTTGGAGACTCCTCCCTTAGTGTTCATCATGCTAGTCCTGCGAAAGGTACTTATAAGTTCCGTGATGCATTCTCTGACTTCGAAACCACATATGACGGTGGCCACCTGCCCGCGGGTGGCTTCAAGTCATATAAATTTAAATATCAAATATAACTGTTAACTACACTAGACTGGCTAGAAACTGTGAGAGATGTTTTGGGATCACCATTTTTACATATTTTTTTTTGTTTTGTAAATAAACGATTTTGTAATTTCTAAAAAATACCGTTAGAAATAAAGTAAGTCAACTAATTATCTAAACCATAATTTATTTAAACCAACATTCATTTTTGTGTTATGCAATTGTTGTATAGTGTAATTAAACACACATAAATTACTGTATTAGTTACAATTCATTTGTGTGGCCTTGAATTTCTTTAAACTAGCCATTTGCTTAACTGGATCATGAAAAAGCGCGAAAAAATAAATTAATTTTACATCTATATTAATATTCGGAGTTATCGCATTTTCACTTTATTGGGTAAGGCTAGCGTAAATAGCGGTCAATAGACTTGGAATGATGTCAAAACAAAAATCGTTATGTTCAAAAAGGACGCCGTAATAACCTGGCTTTATATTCGGCTCAGAACTAGCCCTGCAGTAATCACCAAAAACTTCTGAAAGTTTGGAGACAACAATAGAAATGAAAGAAGAAAACTACCCACTATCCATTCCGGCAGAATTCTAATTCTAAAGCCTAGGTATGACACTATCAAGTACTAGGACGTTAAGGCATTATCCATTATCGAGCGGACGGGTTACTTTCAACCAGTCGAACAAATAAGTTCATCTCACCTTGCGTATCTGTTCTCTCAAGAGATGCTTGGAGCTCGAGAGTGCCACGTAGCGTGCAGAAGAAATATGACATTGCTAGTGAGCGTTGAAAGGCGTCAAAAGCTTTAAGGACCGTTTTCAATTCTACAGCTCACGCTAAATGGCAGTTCAATTCACAGAAATCGTTCAGCCTATCTCTCAGATGAAGTGCCAGTAAGCGCTAACTGGGGATGGTGAAATCAGTCCTTGAAGGTATTAAATTGCACTCATTACCGTTTTCTGATCTTTAACTTGAAAGTACTTTATCTTGGTTGGACTGCACTGACCATGATCCAATCGGTGTCACACCCCTAAGGGGTATCCTTCTATTGAAAGACATGACATTGTGTGCGGAACACCACTTCGTTAGATGCCATAGGCTGAAACTTGGGATACTAGCAGAAGGTGATATTGGAGTATACCATTTCCATATCAAAGGACTGTCCACATCGGGAAAAGGGGGTGGACTTCTAATACGTAACATTGTCTTTTCAATGCAAACGAACAGAAATTGGTTATTGAAACTTAGTCTCTGTTGAAGGCAAGTTTTCAATGTAAAATATCAAACGCTCCACAATTAGTTCTTGCTAAACCACGAGATTTTTTACTTAAAAAAAAAACCTTCAATCAAATGTTCAGAAAATATGATCCCTTGGAAAAACTGCTTACTAAATACAATTTTTCTTTGGAATATGTTTAGTTCCGCCCTGGTATGGAGCTGGGAGTTAAAGTAAAGAAAATGGGGTCAATTCTATAAAATTGACAAGGCTCCTAGATTTGTGAGTGATATTTTTAGAATCTGAGCTCACTTCCCTATCGTCTCACATTTTCCAAAAACTAAAAATGTATTTCCTCTAATGGAAAGTCAGCCCTCTAACATCCTCTTAAATCTTCAGGGTGTGTTTTGCCGATACAAGTAACAGTAGGCGAAGCTGATGAGAAGAGAGGGGATGCCCCTGCGGGTTAGGGGTTTAGAATATGCCCGAGGTAGGCATACCGGTTGTAAGAGGCGACTAATATGCACAAGGGTAATGACATGCAACTCGATGGTTGATCTACGGATATGATGCCTCTCACCTCTCACTATCCTTCCTTACGGAAGGAGGGGTGACATGACCTAGAAGGTTTCACTGGTCATAAATCGCCACCACGACAATCGGGCAGTACCGCAAGGGTGTACCGGAGCGTACCGAGTTCAAATCCGCCCAAGGACTGTTAATTCGCCAACACTCCCCAAAACCTTCGGGGAGTGTTTTTGTCGTTACCACAACAACAACAACAGAAGAGAGGGGAACCCCTGCGGTAGGCATACCGGTCGTAGGACATTCCGTAGGGCTGACATGGCCTAGAAGGTTACACGTGTCATGCCAAATCGCTACCACGACAGTCGGGTAGTACCGCAAGGGAGTACCGGAGCGTACCAGATTCATATCCGGTCAAAGACTGTCAGTTCGACAGCACTCCCCAAAACCTTCGGGAAGTGTTTCTGGCGTTAAACAACAACAACAACAAAAGAGAGAGGGGGAGATTATAAGTGCTGTCGTACCGTCAAGTCGCTTCAATTTTTTTCTGTCTATCACGTTCTTTGTTCCTTGTTTGTTTCAGAATTGCTTTCAAGAAAAAGTGACAAAATTTGTGCTCCAAGCTGAATTGAATTCCGAAAATTCCTCGTGTGAAACGGCTCTATCATCAAGTGCGACGCCACAACGTTATAAATTTTACGCCGATAAATTTTACGGTACCTGGCCGACGGTGCCTTTTTCGATGTTCACTGAAATTCGTTCATGGACCTTCTCTATATCATTGACATTCTCTGCGTTCTCTGTTTATTTTATAATTTTCGTTTTGTTGTTATGTTTCACCTTCATCATATATTTTGCTTTGGTCTGGCATTCTACCAACAGCTGTTTTATTTTTTTATTTCAATTTTATTTAAGACAGTTTGAGTGATCCACGTGCAGCATTCCGGCGCAACAGATTTTGTATTTTTATGACCAGCAGGGACAGTTAGAAAATTTTTTGAAAATGGGTAAAAAAGTGTATAACGCTAAGGCGCGGCAGAATCACAAAACAGTAGTGGACAATTCAGCTGTAAAAAATGTAAGTTAAAAAGAGTAATGTCACATACAAAGATTCACCCTTGATTTCTTGCTTGGTAAATTAGATAAAAATCGATTGGGCCGAAGGTGCTGCAGAGGCAGGCACTGGCTATGATGATGCCAATGCATTGGTGTTGCCATCCCAAAAGCGTGCCACTAAAGTGCACATTGAGAAGAAGCAACACGTGAAAATTCTGTCAAAGAAGCAACGCAAGCACTTGCAACAGATTGTAAGCAGAAAAAAAAAGAAGGAAGGGGTAAGTGACATCATTAAAAAAACTGTGCTAATACTAATCGCCTGTTCATCAAATAGCGCGCTGACCTACTACAAGCTTTGGCTAAAGTACAAGTATCCGAGCAGGAGCTGAAGCAGTACACATCCATTAGCCAAGTGCAGACGGTGGGTGTTAGAAAGTTGCAAACGCTGGAAGAAGTGCTTGCCAAAAAAAAACAAAGACAAACTGAACAGAAAAGCAGTACCTCTACTGGAAAAATCAGCGCAATCAAGGGAGCGAAAAAGCGGAAATTGCTCGTAGAAGACGAAGAGGCATTGGCTGCCAAGAGGCGCGATCCCAATGTGGTTAGTTTGGATGCGGATGAGGACAGTGATAGTGATTGCGAAAGCAACAGCTATAGCGAGGTAGATGAGAGTAAAGAAGATGGAAATAATAAAGAAATGGTTGACGAAGTAAACACAGTTGCTGATTGTAATCCCACTGAAGATGAGCCCACAACTTCCACTAAATCTGTATCAATGGCTGCAGGAAGTAAGACCAAAGCCTTAGCAACAAATCTTAATAAGCCGCCTGTTCCAGCGCGCCAAACAGTATTTGTTCCCGTACATCGCGATGCGGCTATACAAGCCGCGCGCCTAAAGCTACCTATCTTAGCTGAGGAACAAGAAATAATGGAAACAATAAATGAGAATCAAATAATAATTGTCGCTGGCGAGACGGGTTCTGGTAAAACGACGCAAATCCCACAATTTCTATATGAAGCTGGCTATGCGCTAAGTAATAAAATCATTGGCATTACCGAACCTCGCCGTGTGGCCGCCATTGCCATGTCCAAGCGCGTGGCGCATGAAATGAATTTATCGCCGCAGGAAGTATCTTACCTGATACGTTTCGAGGGTAATGTCACACCACAAACGCGTATTAAATTCATGACAGATGGTGTTTTGCTGAAGGAGATCGAAAGTGACTTTTTACTGCATCGTTACTCGGTAATAATATTGGATGAAGCGCATGAACGTAGCTCATATACTGATATATTGGTGGGGCTGCTGTCGCGTATTGTTCCCTTGCGTCAGAAACGTGGCGATCCACTTAAGTTAATAATTATGTCTGCAACATTACGCGTGGAGGATTTCATAGGTAATACAAAACTGTTTAAATATCCGCCACCACTGCTTAAGGTCGAGGCTAGACAGTTTCCTGTAACAGTACACTTTCAGCGACACACGCCATTAGATTATATGCAGGAAGCGTATAGGAAAACAGTGAAAATTCATTCAAAACTGCCAGAAGGCGGAATTTTGATTTTTGTCACAGGCCAGCAGGAGGTAAACTCGCTCGTTAGAAAGCTGCGACGGACGTTCCCATATATTAAAAAGAATTACGCCAAGAAAGTTCAGGACAAAGAAGAGCCAAATTTAGATACTTCTAGCGAGAAAGAGAAAAGGGAAGAAGTTATCGAACAGGTTAAGAAAGGTCAAGGAAATTTAATTGAGGAAAAAGAGGATGAACACACAGTTGCCCACAAACTCGTCGTTGCAGACTCAGACGATGAATTCGACATGAAGCGTGCTATACGCAGCGTAAAAAGATCAAAAAAGAAGTTCATGGCACAAATTGCACTGCCGAAGATCAACCTTGACGACTATAAACTGCCTGACGATGACACTGAAGCTGATCTACACGAAACTTACAATAGCGACTCGGAAATCGAAAATGATTCGGAAATCTCCGAGGATGACGAAGATGATGAAGGAAATACCGCTGCGCATATCGCCGCCACGAAACAACCACTCTGGGTACTACCTCTCTATTCACTGCTCTCTCCCGAGAAGCAGAATCTCATATTTCAACCGCCTCCAGAAGGTTGTCGCCTCTGCATAGTAAGCACAAATGTTGCTGAGACATCACTCACCATACCTAATATTAAATATGTAGTGGATAGCGGGCGGCAGAAAATTCGTCTCTATGATAAAATTACAGGTGTCAGCGCCTTCATTGTGACTTTCACCTCAAAGGCTTCCGCGGATCAGCGTGCCGGACGCGCTGGACGTGTCAGTGAAGGTCATTGCTATCGGCTTTACTCAAGCGGTGTCTACAATCATGATTTTATGGATTTCAGTCAACCAGATATACAAAAGCGGCCCGTGGACGATCTCATGCTGCAGATGCGTTGCATGGGTATTGATCGTGTTGTAAACTTTCCATTTCCTTCCCCGCCAGATATAGTGCAGCTGCAAGCAGCTGAACAGCGTTTGATTGTGCTTGGCGCATTGGAGCGCATTGGAGAACCGAAAAATGGCAAGGAGCTGCCGCCGTTGGTGACCAAGCTTGGCGAAGTTATATCACGTTTTCCAGTGTCTCCGCGCTTTGGCAAAATGTTAGCGCTTTCGCATCAACAGCAATTGCTGCCTTACACTGTTTGCCTAGTAGCAGCGCTCTCCGTGCAAGAATTACTCATGGAAGTGGGTGTGAACGAGAAAGCTGAAGATGGCGATGACTCTAACGCTTCGGCGCGTAACAAATGGCAGAAGAAGCGCATGAGCTGGGCTGCTACGGGAAATTATCAGCTTCTGGGTGATCCTATGGTGCTGTTACGCGCTGCCGGCGCTGCGGAATATGCAGGCTCGCAAGGGAAATTAACAACGTTTTGCGCTGAGAATGGTCTGCGCCTTAAGGCGCTCACAGAGGTACGTAAGCTGCGCGTTCAGCTAACAAACGAAATAAATCTAAATGTAACTGGTGTAGACTTAAGCGTGGACCCAGCTATGCCACCACCTACTGATGCGCAAGCACGTTTTCTGCGTCAAATACTACTAGCTGGAATGGCTGACCGCGTGGCGCACAAAGTGCCCTTGGCGGAAATAAGCGACAAGGAGGAGAAACGTCGCTTGAAATACGCTTACAATTGCTCAGATATGGTCGAACCCGTTTTCATGCATTCCTCATCGGTATTGTGCACCCCTCTGCCCGAGTGGGTGGTGTATCAGGAGGCGTATGAGACACAGCACGGCGATGGTACTAAGATGTTTATGCGAGGCATTACAGCTATCGATCCGGAATGGTTATTGTTGTACGCGCCTCTACTCTGCAATATACGCGCAATCAAAGAAGAGCCTATGCCGCGGTATAAAGAAACGGACGGCAAAATCTATTGCTTTGTGGATGCAACATTTGGAAAGGCAGGTTGGGAATTGCCGTTAACAGAAATAGAAATGCCAGCTGGTGAGAAAGCATGCTGGTAAGTGGAAGCACACGGCTTAAACATTAAAAATGGACTTGCAAATTTAATGGGGTTTTCACTTTTTGTTTAGCTACTTCGGTGTTTTCCTTCTCGACGGCCAAATCTGTCCACCACTGGCGGTATACAAGGCTAAGCTAAAGGCTACCCCACCTTCGCTGGTGAAAAGTTGGTCAAATTTGAATGAGAGTGTTGTACGTTTCAAGCGTGCACTGGTAAACAAACAGATAAACACTCGCGATAAATTGCATGCAGAATGGGACCGAAATCCCAACTGTAAGTTTTCTACGAAAAAAAATTATGTGGCACTAAAATGTATTTTTGCTTTTGCAGTTTTGCTGGAAGAATACCAGAATATGCTTTACGATGTGTCGCTCGCTGAACTGTCGCCTAAATGGCCGCCCTTGGAAAATTGAGTATAACCGCTTAATTAAAGTCGTGTTTAAGTTTGAAATGCATTATGTTCATAAAATATATATTTAATTCAGCTCTAGTTAAATTAAATTTGTTTCATTGCATATAGTTTGTATTGAAGTAGTGCATAGCATCAGGTCACAGAAGAAAGCGTCACGTCATTGAAGTTGGATGAGAAGTGGAAAGCAAATGATGAGTCTTTAAGCCGCGCGCATGCACTACAACTTTTAGTCAGCGAATTTTGCACGGCGGAAAATGACCTCCGTTTCCTCTTCCTGTTATGCTCTCATGTGAAAAATATTCCCAACAAAAAAATCTGAATAAACAATTTTTCATTAATTTATTGGTTTATAAATTTTATAATTATTTTTTTTTAATATTTTAACTATTTGTTTATGATATGCTTTTATTTTTTTATTGTAATTTTTTTTGAGAGAAAAACACCTTTTATTTATTTTGTAATTAATTTGTTAAAAACAGTGAAATTTAGTATTTATTAAATATACTTAATTTTAAAGTTTTTTGCACATTTTTCTCGATTTCATTGATAATTATACAAACAGCGCAGCGCTTTACAAGAGAAAATATTGGTTATATATATTTTTTTGATGTTAAGTTTTTTTTATAAAAAGGGAAAAGTTAAGGTTTTGGCGGTGAAATCGTTGGTTAGTTAGATTACAATACAAAATTTTGGAGAAGAACAGGGATAGCGTGGAGAGTTTTGAGTAGAGATTAGTAGAGAGTATGCTGTTAGCGGCATATTGAACGAGCCATAACAACAAGGAAGATGGTTTTTTCTTTACTACAGAGAGTGCGTAACAAATACTGTTTCTTAACACAATGTTTCCAATAATTTTTGTTTTACTTACTAATTTTTTAATCTGTTGTGAAGTGTAATTTTTTCAGTTTTTGGTTTTTTTTTTAGAAAATCTGGTTATAACTCTTATAAACATACATATATATTTAGTTAGCAATTAATGAGGTTATACATGTAATGCATTCATATTTGTTTTTAGAAAAAAAAAATTTTATTATTTATACAGAAATGTTTTTGGGATTTTCTTAATGAACTTTCACCGGTTAAAACAATTTGTTTTTAAAAATATTTTTTTACAGGCTATCAACATGCGTCTGCATATGTATGTATGTAATTACATGTAAAAATTATTTTTTATAAAATTTATTAACGAATACAAGTACATAAATGTTATATACATATATGTATGAATTTATCAATTTATTTGTATATGTATATTTAATTATTTTGAATCTTTTACAAAAAGCTTAACTTTTGTCGGCTATAGGAATTGATAGCTAAGGGTTATTATTTCATATAAAAATTGTTCTTAATAATCTTTTTTCTTTTATAACCCCTAAATTAATAAAAAATTTAAGTGTTATAAAGCTCTTATAATTCAAAATTTGCATGGGAATATCATTTTAAAAAGCTTTATAAACCAATTTTATTTTTTTATGAATATGGGGGTTAAAGTTTTTCATACACTAGTAAAAATATTTTATTTATTTTTTGGATAATTTGTCATACGCTGCGCAATTTTGTAAGCAGAGTAACTTAGCTGAACGAGTAAGCCAATAATTTAATTTTTTTTATAATTCGAAAAGCGCTTTCAGGTGTGCGAAATCATACATTAACCCATAAAAATCGGGATATATGGTACGATTGTTTGGATTTTTCTTTGCATACAAAAAGTTGTTAAGCTTTTTTTTCTCCAGTACATCCAGTATTAGTATAACTCTTTTGCTTGTTCCAAATTCCGAAAATGTCCCAAATGTAGATACTTTAAGATTCATAACATTTTGTTTATACGGTGATAAACCTAAAAAGTAAATGTCCCAAACATGCACGAAAAAGATGCATACTCGGCTGCTAAAGTTTATACAAAAACTCCTTCATGTCCCAAAAACAATAAATATTCTTACTGACTTTCGCTGCCAATATTCACACACTAAATGCTCTGAAAATTTAAACTGCGCATCAATTACTAGCCTTTTGTACGTTTTTATCACAATTTTGAAAATTTTTCTGTGCGAATAAACGTGAAAAAATTGAGTTTGTCCCAAAACGCTTTTAATACAAATATTGTAGAAGCTCTCAATTTTTTCCTGTTTTAAAATTCCGAGGCTTTCACAGAAGGTGAAAACTTCGCCTCGTAATAGTTTTAGGCCGTAATTTTCTTTGCGAATAAAATAAAAAAATTAGTCTGTCTCTAAAACATATTTGTATTTACGCTTCTAAAGGATAAAATGCTTCAAAACATTTAACAGCTTTTAATGGTATAAAAAATCTTATCACAAATCTTATATATAAATAGACAAGATGAATGCAATGTAGAACCGTTTTCTGCTAAACTATAATTCTAAGGTATACAAATTATATATGTATAGATAGGAAATTTTGAGGTGTACTTTTATCCGTAAATAAAAAAAATTTTTAAAATCATTTTAATATAAAAAATTTTACATAAAAGTCACACCACTACACATTCACTTATTCACACTATAGACACGCTGTGTGTGTGTGGACTTGCTTTTTGTGTACTATGCTGAATCGTGAGCATGGCCGAAGAGTTGCTTTGTAGGAAAAAATTAAACAACAATGAAAATGAAACAAAAATACACAGCTGATCATGCATCAAGTGTTTATAAAAACAAAACAAAATAAGCATGTATTGTATTACTCGTGGGATCGGCTCTCACTATGAGTGCCGAAGAGCTGGTAGTGGGCCAATGAAAAACAAGTATTCGCATTACAGAGCGTCTGTTGAAAAGGAAAAGGAAAGGAAGGGAATGGAAAAGGCAAGGAAATGGAAGGCAAGAAAAGGAAGGGAAAAATACAAATGAAAGGTATTGCAAATAATTAAAATAAAATAAAGTTTTGTGGTTGAATTTCAACCACTGGGCGATCTCTAGTTGTTTATGTTTTTCCAAAAGTCAAACGAATGTACGTAAACAACTTTTTTATATTCAAAGAAATCACGTATTTATTTTATGAAGTTACACCCAAAAGCGCTTCTGCCACCTATTAAAAAAGAATTGTTCATTTCATTAATTGCTGTGTATTTTTGTGGTTTTCTTCATTTCACTAATTTAAAAGTGAAATTTCAATTTCTTAGCACAATAATTCATATTTTTACACTAAATATATATATGCATATTATTTAACAACAAAATTCAACTAGATTTTTAATTTTACTCAATTTTTTTTTAGTTTTGTTATTTTTTGTTACTGCCTACAAAACAAAGTTGTAAAAATTTTTGTTTATCAATTTGTCATTTTTATGCTTTCTTGTTTTTTAACAAATTCACAAAAAGAAAACATAGATAATTATTGAAAAATACTTATGTTCTTACGCTTGTTTGCGAATTCTATAAAAAAAAAAATTTATTAATTTTTTCTCACAATTTTTTTGTTGAATTTTTTGGTTAAATAATAATTTTTTTATAGGTTATGCTGTATTTTTCCACTGTCTTATTTATTATTTGTGTTTTATAGTTAAAGTGTAGAAAAAATCAGTCTAATATTTTAAGGCAACATGAGAGCTTCTTTTTAAAATATTTCTTTTTTTAAGTTTTTTCTTTTACTGCAATCAGTGACTCCTTTTATAGTTGTGTATCTAGTTTTTCTACTTATATTTTAAAAACATAATCATTAACCCTCAACATACATACTTATATGTATATATATATATATTTACTTCTTTTATTTTACTTTTTTTATAGATAAGCAAAAATATTTTTTTTTAAGATTATTGGTATTTTTTGTACATACTTTTTATTTACTTAAATTTTCTAAACACATACATATGTACACTATACATATGAGTGGATAACCCCATTTAGCCTGTCTGGCTCGAAAAACGTCGGAGTTTGTTTCAAAAATGCGCCATCTTAACTGGAAATACAGAGTTTTTGATTTTGCAGCCTGCATAGAATGATCCGCGACTCAACTTATGATACTATCCCTCATATTTCTAAATCTTATGCTTTCTTTCGCCATTCTTTACGATTCTGAACAAATTTGGCAGGGCTGCTTATTAACATTTGTCCTACCAAAAACATCACTGAATCCCCTATTTTTGTTAAGTTTGACGAAAACGTGTTTCTTTTTTTAATAAAAAAAATTGTTTTAAACTAGTTTTTAAGTTTTTATCGGGAAGTAAATTTTTTGAAAACTTACTAAAGATTTTTAATTTTTTTTTTCAATTATTTATTTTGAGTTTTATTTAATTTTTTTGTCAATCTTTCATTTCAAAATAAAAATTCATCCCATAGTTGTGTCGGAGTTTCCAGAGGTCTCGGAAAGTTTTGGTTTATTTTTTGATTAGCTAGGGATATTAGATAAAAGGGAAATAAAAGCTTGCAACACTAGCAAACTTTCAAACACATGCCAGACTAAATTATTTTACCACATCCCTTTTCTAAATTCCCTAGCAAATATTTTTGAATTTGAAACTTTCATGTTCTCATTTTTAAACAAAATTCGTTTAGAAAAAAATGGTTTGAAAAATTGTGATATTTTCTCCGAACTTTAAGAGCCCCCTGCATTTTTTCGTAAATTTTCTATATTCAAGTTTAACATGTTTTCCATTAATGCAGATTATTTTTTTTTTATTATTTTTTAATTATTACTAATTTTTTTCTTTTTATTTTTACTGCCTGCTCAAAGTCTAGCGTCTAGGCATGAATGGTCTCTTTTTTGTTATTTTATTTTTTAGCATATTTTTTCTTCAAAATATTTATTTATATGTACAATCTCTCTCAATTTAAAATTACTAAGCTTTACGTCGAATTCTGGGATAGGATGATATCAAAACAATTTTGTTATAGGACATTTTTCGAAAATATACTAAAATAGAACGTGGCATGTACGAAAGTCACAAGTATGGATTGAAAATTGTCAACATTTTACCATATTTTAAAAAAGGAAACCTATTTTTGAAAACTTTTTAAAAGTGTTTAAAGAAATTTCAGTGCATATTTTCACTATCCGACAATTCAAAAAAAACCTTAAAATAACATTAGAGTTAATACTATTCATTAACGAAATACTGCGGAATTCGATTGTGCACTTAAACATCCCACGACAGCTGCCTCTACATGTCGCTGTAAGTCGGGTTTTTCCTGACCAAATTTCATTTTAAATTTTCGAAAATCGAAATCCTAATTTGAATGCTTTACAGAATCCATTTCCCATTCAACAGTTAGAGTAGTTAGATGAGAGTGAAAAACGAGTTGTTGATTGAAAGTCAAATAGCTAAACTTTTTTGTATTTTGTTTATATACATTTCTTGTTTTCTGTAGTTAAAATTGAAGTAGTTTTAAGCCTAATCTAAACTTTACGCCATAATTAGTCGCCTTTGAAAAGAAAGTTTCACGTTGAAATGGCAGAAAAGAAGATAAAAACCTAAGCAAAATAAAAATCTTAAAAGGTGTGTGTGTTATGCTCTTTATATGTATAAACAACTTTTATTCAATATATAAAAACTTTTAAATTTACAATAATTTTTTATTATTTCCCTTTTACTTTTATTTGTTATCGGCCTTTGTTTTGTAAAATATTAAGAAATTGTATCTATCATTTTAACTAAAAACGAATTACGACTCTCAAATAAAACTAAAAATAAAAACAATAGTTTTAAGATGTTTTTAAACAGTTTTAAAACGCTTAAGTTTGGCTTAAAAAAAAACTATTTTTTCTACAAGTATGTATGTATGTACTAGGTATGTTTTTTTTTTGTTTTTGTTTTTGGCGTAATGGCTACAATATTTAAATGTATGTACATATGCATGGATGTATGTATGTAAGTATGTATTTACATATGTATGCGCTATGCTTATTATGTAGGTACAATAGGAAGATTTGCAATTGCTCTAGGAATGAGTATGTATTATTGTTGTTATATAATTTAAATGAAGTGTTATATATTTCTTATATTTTTTACACTTAATGAATGCTATATTTTCTTATATTTGTATTTTTCTGCTATGCATTTTTTAACTTATTTTGCGCTTCAATAATATGTATGTATGCTTTTCATAATTTTCTATAATTGTTTTTAATTTTTTTTTTTGATTCTGTGCTTACAAATACAACAACCTTACATCGTTAGAAAAAAAAAATAACTATATTTAAAACTAAGTTCTTACATATAAACGCAATAATCATTTTAAATAGTAAATCTAACAAACTAATGGTTTTTAATTTTATCATTTTGTTTCTGCTCTTTTGTTGGCTTCATTTGCAGTCGCCATTTAAGCGTTTAAATTCAACAACTTCTTGATTTACATATATTTAAAAATTCTTTCTTTGAATTGTGACACGTAGAATGCGTGTAAATTCAGTTTCAAAATTGGTTCAGTTCAACAATTTAAAATGAATTGTATTATATGTGTTATGTCACTTGGCATGCGCGTTTGCTGCTAAACGTCGCTACACTCTGGCAATGATTCTTCCAGCTCCAACTGCGCCACGTTTGATTTGTCTTCTTGCTCTACACTTACACTCTCTTCTACTTCCACTTCCTGCTTTTCTTCTAACTCCTCTTTACTACTCGGCGGCGTTGTTACAGCCGCTTCTTTTTGCTCATTTGTTACATCCTCAGTTTTACTTTCCGACGTTATGGAAACTGTTTCAGTCTCTGGCGCCGTTTTCACCTCATTCTGTTTGTTCTTTTTATTTTCCTCTGCTTCAATACGTTTCGCTTTTTCGGCTTCCTTTAGTCCGGCATCTTTTTGCTCTGACATTAGTTTCCACATATTGAAGAATTGTTCACGTCTTTGCATTTCATAATTCAGCAATTCCGATTCATCTTCAGAGCTACTGCTGCTCACCGCGCGCATTTGTACATTTGTACTGCAAATACTCGTCGTCATTAACCCGCTAACACTTGGCATTTCGGCGACGGGCGTGCTTGCAACTTCCATTTTATCACTCTCAGCTTTGACTACTGCGTCCTCTGTGTAAGCGCCCACATCTGCACCCACGCTACCCATTAAATGCGAGGTGGGTGACTCTAAACTGCTGCCCAATATAGGCGTTAGACCCTCGCCGCGCACATGCATATGCTTGCGTTCCTGCTGAAGTTCATCTAATTCGTGTAGTTCGTGTTGCACAGAGCTTCGTCGGGCATTTACCGCACGCATCGCCACCAACACACCCGCTGCAGCAGTAGCCATTTCCTCTTCCTCGCTGAGACCATCGTCTCCATCACGTACGGGATCATATTCCCGCACACCAAATTCGCCAACTGGCACGTAATAGCCATTCATGGCGACTAGATAGACAACGCGACTGAAAGGAGATCGGAATAGTAGATCGCGATGACCGGGCATCCAAAAGTGCACCACATAGCCAACCATGCCGATGCACGGTAACCAATCCTTCCAAGCGGAACGCCCGCCTTTGGCACGCATTTCTTCACTGGGCCAAAACATATTAAAGCGACGTCCGACATCGATACGGTCAAAAATCTTAAGAGAAAAGGTAAAAAACCGAATTAGTTCCATAAGCATAGAAGCAGACAAATTATTATTACCTCAAAATCGTCGATAATGACAACTTTCTTGTAAAGCCCGATTCGCGGCACATGCCCCGCTGCTGCTAAAGACGCCACCATATCAGTACTGCTGGATTTGCTACTCATCTCAGGCACACCGCTGCGTTCGTTCGCTGCCAAAGCCGCTGCTGCTGTGAGGCTAATAGGTCCTTTTGACTTGCGCGGATAGTCGCCCGGTGTCGTTATAATGCTGCCAATACCAAGACTACCCGATGAGCTAGACATTTTTGCATAGCGCGGGCTACCGGTGCTGGGTTGGAGCTCACTACCACTTCGCGTTTGCTGATCCGTCGTTTTCAATGCGGCGCTGCTACTAGCTTCTCCAGTACTCGTACCACTAGTGCTTGCTATAGGCAATGTTACGCGCCGTTCGCGTTCTGCTCGAGACAACGAATGGGAAACGCGTATACCGACACCGCGCAACTGATCACGTTCGCGCTCATGCTCTTGCTCTCGCTCACGATTCAATAAACCGGCGAGCAAGGCTGGTTTCGCAGTTACAACGGGACAACGCCACAATGGCGTAACCACTGCGCCCTCACTTCCAAATTGCGCGCCGAGGCTACCACCCATGCTGGTAGGCACTGTGACGCCATTCACTGGACGGCAGCCAAATAAGTTACCCACGGTAAGTGTATTGTACAACGGCGCTGAGATATAAATTGGAGCTACTTCGCCGCCAGATTCTCCACTACCTGCTGTCGCGCTGCCCATTCCACCGGTCATGCCTATGCCTAGGTTAGAAGATTCCATCGCCGAGCCAGAGCTACAGCCTTGCCGACAGCGTTCCCGTATGCGATGCCACCAATCAAGAACATTCGATTTGATCGACTCCAGCGTGATTGCTCCGCCGATGACCTTGCAAAGTTGCTCATTTGTATCAGCATATGATGTGGTAAGCGGGGAAACGTAAATGGGATAACCTATAGGTTGATCGCAGCTGGAATTAATGATGTTCCTCAACGCTTGCTTGGCATTTTGTATGCTACCACGTTCGGGATTGCGATTGCGCAAATAGATAAGCTCCTGCTGTTGACCGGCCCATAAACCGCGCACACATTCACGGTTGAGCTTAATAACACGAAAGCTAAGAAAACGCTTAGTCAGTCTTATGATGCGATACTCGTCAGAGCCATCCTCCATCACATGTCGTAAAGCAAGTAAATTTGGTGCACCTCTGAGTACGGCGCTGCGCCACACCGGATCCGCTTCGTGTGATATTACCAAATCTTTTGCGCAAGTGTCGATTGCTTCATAGAGCGAATCTGGAAAGTGAAACTCGTCCGGGTTCGAGATATGATCTTGCTGCAACTTAAGTGCCATTTTCACCGCAGGCGCTACCACAGCATGCAACAGCTCCATATCTGCGAAAACCCATTCATCACGCGGCGATTGTATACGAAAATCACCCTTGAATAGTTGATGTAAGCCATGTAAAAAGAATTCTACACCCGTCAGGGAACTGTGCGAAGCATTAGCTAATGAGCGACGCGCCAATAAGCCCAATGCTAAGCAAAGCGAAACTATTGGCGAATCTTTTGTTACACTGGGCACTTTTATTTTGAGCAATGGGCGCTCACGATTTGTTTCCTCTGAAGCGGCGCGTTGCGTGCCGCCAGCATTGGATACATTAGATGCCGTCGCCGCTGTAGCGCTTGCCGTAGGAGATGCTTCTTTGCGCAATCCTTTAATGTTTGCTGCACCTGTTCTGCCGCGCATTTGTTGACTCAAAGTAGGAATTTTCGCTGCTGCAGAGATGCTCGCGCCAACTGTTGCTGCACTATTTGCGAAGCTGTTGTCGAGTGGCTCCTGCGCACCAACAGCGGCAATGTAGCTGCCACCGCCAACGCCTATGGAGAGGCCTATACCACTTAGACCAGGTGCCGATTCCGAGGTTTGACGGGAAATGTTGGCAAATGATGGTGAAATGACTATATGCTCTGAGGAGTTAACCGTTGTGCTACCGCTCATTGTAGCGCTCTTCTGCGGACGCGGTCGCAGTTGTTGCTGTGACTGTGATTTGCTTGCCGTTGTGTTTGGTGTTGTAGAAAGATTTGGTGTACTTTTTGAGTCATTGTATGCGTTACTATTGTTGTTAGTGGGCGTGATAGGTTGAACCGGCGCACTACCAGTAGTTGCAGAGTTTGTAGCGTTAGTGGGACTGGTTGTGGGATTTTGACTCTCTTTACGTTTATCAAAGCAATAGTTTATCCAACTGAGGTAAACATAACAGAAACTAGAGCGTGTGATACCCACAGCACGAAAATCGAAATCCTCATCAAGGTTGTAATTAAAAATGGGGTCGAGATCAACAAATTGTCGGCTAAGCGTATGCTGAAGTGCCTCCTGGATGGGCGCCGAATTGAGCCATTGCTCAAGCTTAGGATTCTTGATTACATAATAGATTATGCTCTGAAAGTAAATATTAGACCTTTAGGATCTTTTAAATGGTGGGGGAAATCTCAGCAAATACCTTAATATAGTAGGTGATGAGCACTTTTCGATATTCAAAGACTTGAAGCGTGGCGCTTGCTAAATTATCGGATATCGAATAACCTTCGAGCACATATTGTGCAGCCACTACTTGCCAGGCCAACCAGCGTGTGGAGAACATAGCATTAACACTCAACATCCGTGGCAGGTGTCCTGGATCACAACAACAACACCCATCATTATCTTCCACGTCCTCTGTGATGGCCTCTACTTCGCGCTGCTGACAATAGGTGCCACGAAATTCCAAGCCGCGCATCTGAAACGTACATAGACCATTGCCCAGCTCTATGATGTGCACCAAACAGTTCAGGTAGTCCGAGGCGAGTACTAATGACGGAGACCGAAATTGATAGTAAAAAAAATAGTATACTGTTGTTATATCGTGAACATAAACCTCTTAAACAATTACAAAAAAGTGATTACAGTCGATAAGCAACTACACGCTTCTTTTGCAATTACTTTTGTCCATTGTTTAAGAAGCGTTTAGTCCAAAAATATTCATAATTAACTTACCAAAACAGTCGCCCTGATTAACATTACCCCAACGTCCCATCAATAGATCTCCACAGAGCGAATGTTGAAGTGAACGCGTTAAATGCTCATAGAAAATGCTATTCAAATTGTTATCATCTGCACCCAAATCGCGTTCCAATTGCGAACTCAAGCGTGTATTGGAATGATCAATGCGACGGGTGTTATAATCGCGCTCCCAGAATTTAATCGGCCGTACATAAGATGTGAGAAAAATAGCACTTCCGAGAAAGGGGTTCAGTGGTGTTGAGAGTATAGCGGAAACTCCCGCCTGCAAAAAAAGCATTGCCGAATGTGGGACACTGAATGGTTGCGCGAAAGCATGAAACGCCGATCCCCATGTTATTTGCCAGGGCGCAATGTAGGTAACGATGAATTGTAGCTGAGTAAGAGAAGTAGAAAACGAGTTAGTATATAAAATATACAATTTACATCAACGTCGAACATTAGCTGTCGCTAAAACTTAAAGTCAAACATCTTCATGGAAATGAACTTTGTGGTCTTGGACTAGCGGCGTAACTAAAGTGTGGTTACTTTTCGACTAAGTCTTAGCGTTAGCGCATGTAAGAACCCATTTATGTCTTACGCCCACCTTAAGAATAAAATCACAGCATTTTCGGAAGGCCAACGACATGAAAAAGTAATCGATAAGGAACGTTTCACTAGCAAATGCAAAGTCGTAGCGAAAGAATAAAACTGTGAACATCACAATTAGATACTGATTTGTGGGATCTGAGTAGGCGTTTCGAATTACTAAAAGAAAACATTTTAATTAATAACTTTGAAAGTCTTAAAAACCTTCTTTCCTCATATTACTCACATTTCAGCGCGCACATCGCCACTATAAGCGTACCCCAGGGTATTCCGAATTTGTTGGCAATTATCTGCGCATCGGCCGTTACAGCCGAGATGACGAGCAACGGAAACATCACATTACGTTCCAGCATACAAAAGTAGATGTATACCTTTTCGAACCACATAACCTTTGGCGCATGCGACACTTCAAATTGCCCGTACTCTTTCTGACGCAGTATGGGACGAGCGAAACACAACCAAGGCATATGTTTACGCATTTGCGGTATAATGTAATGCAACAGCAGTCCCAGCGCGCCCGTAAACGCGTACAGTACTATGTTCAGATCAGGTTGAAGCACTGTAAATACAGTGCTGCAGTGAAGACCAAAAACAATGACAGCGAGTAGCGTTGTGACAACAAAATCATTCTTTAAACGCATATTCACAGTTGCTTGTAATTTTTTTGGCAGGGGGTCTGGAGTGTCGCACTCAGTGTCTCCATTGGAGTTGCTCGCATTCATTGCTAAAGCGCCTGCATCTACATCGGCACATACGCCACCAGCCGTGAGTGTAGATATATCGCCAGGATTTGTAGTGGAAGAACTTGACATTTTATCATCCTCCTCATTGGCAGCGGTGTGTTGCGCATCGGCATCAACGTCTACTTCAGCTGATACGACAGGAATGGCAAGCTGTCTTTGTTGAGATTGAGTTGATGGCTCAACAGGCATTGTAAACGTTTGCTGGTTTGTTGTATCCTTTATTACACTGACCGTCACGCTAGGGACATTAGTAGGTGTTGTTACAGCTATTGTTCCAACATTGGCCGCTGTATTATCAACTAATTGCGCGTTGCTTCCGTTTTCCGTTGCTGGTCCAGCTTCTTGCAGGATTCCCGTACCTGTAACAAGGGCGCCGCTGTCGGTCGCGCTGCAATTTGCCACGGATGCATAGGAATTTGAAGTGGTCATACCTTTCTTGTTGCTTGATAAATTCTTTGCAAGGGTTTGGCTACTGCTACCCAAAGAAGATGCTTTCGATTTGATGCTTTTGAGCTCCATTTCGAGATTTGTGTTATCGAGATCTGCACGCTCACTAATTTCTGTAGGCAATTTATCGTCTAGCGGAGACAATTCATTTTGCTCATGAGCGCGTGCGCTTATGCTTTTCGTGCGTCCTTTTATTGTTGTGTTCGTAGTTAGTTTCTGGCTGCTCGCCGCGCTACCATCAATGGTGGCAGCACTTAGCTCATCGTCATCATCATCATCGTGATAGGTGCTGACAATGCAATTCTTGATAAGCGCCCACAAATGACTAAAGTCGCTGGCAGAACGTGAGAGATGATAACCAAGCGGCACAAGTATGGCGCAAAAAATTGAGAATACAATGAATTGCGTTCCACGTTCTTCGGCTAGTGCACTATAGAGGGGACCATATAGCAACATAACGCCAAGTAAAGAGCGCAGCACGCAGAGAAAGGCACCTGAGGAAGAAGTGATTAATATAAAATAAAAAATGTTTTCAACGCCATCCAAGTAATGAAGCTTACCTAATAAACTACCTGTGGCATTTCCGCCGAACGTATGCATATCGATTTGCTCCAATAAATACATCAGAAATGTATTGACCTGTGGAAAGAGCCCTAGCGAGAAAATGATTGGGAAGCACAACAAAAACACGTACATCATTTGCAATATTGTTGTAGTCAAAATAAGCGGGGAATAGCGAATACCAAAGAAGACCAACTCTGCTGGAGGCGCTGGAAGCTGTTCATATTCACGTTTCAAACGATCGCAAAGTAGCAGTATACCACTACAAATGCAGAAATAAATGGCACGCGAGTATGCTACAGTCTTATTGAAGCCATGTATTGGCGACGCCGCATCCGGCTGAACGCTTTTGACTAATGAATACTGCGCGCTCGCTATAACACCGCAAAATAGAAATGCGCACAAGTCTTTATAGTGGCCCAGCTGCAGTATGGTAGCGCCGAGATAGGCGACAGATGCGCTCAAAAACACTGCCAACAGTGTATGGAACCAGTGTAGATCGCGGTCGAAAAGAGCCAATAGTTCTAGTCGATCCATTGAGATTTTGAATTCATGCTCATAGCCACAACACTGGAAGCGATATTTGTAGTAGCTCTTTGGCGCAACAGGTTTCTCAGTTGAAAGCATACAAGCGGGACGCCAATAGTCACAATAACTTTCAATATGATGACCATCCATGTTGAGTATAGCAGCGCCAGCTCCAGTTGTATTGCTGCCACTGCCAGAACGCGCCTGAGACGAACGTTGTTGACCTTCATCGTTGAGCACATTAATGAGACCTTGAATTGACAGGCCAGCGCCGTTGTAAACTGTACGCGCATTTAATGACGACGATGCGACTACTACGCCGAGCGGGGGATGTATATTTCGAATGGGTGCCGTTGTTACACCTGACTGATTACTTAACTGTGCTGATGGCAGTTCATGTGCATGTGAAAAATCTCCTATTGAAGAGTTACCCGGTTCAGATATTTGCTTCGAGTTACGTCGGGCTTTTTCTCGATAATACATACGCTCCGACAGCGACAAACCATCTGTTGAGGAGGCTGGATAGGTATGTAATGCTTGTAAGGCTTCGTGGTAAAATTGGAAGTGCGCGGTGGACATATTAGCAGACGCCGTTGGGGCGCCAATGTTTCCACTGGTATTTGGACCGCCTGCTGCACTTCCGCTCGTCGCTGTTATGCCTTGTTGGCCGCCATCAGGACGCCCATGCTCAGTCATGAGCCAAAGCATTTTGTGTATATCAGCTGAGAAAGAGTCTGCGCTTATACTGCGCGATGACGTGGAAGAGGAAGTACGTGACGCAGTTTTCGAAGTGAGGCTGTGCTGGGCATTGAATGGTACAAGGGACAATTCGGTGTTTGTACTCGTTGCGCCGGCGCTGCCAGCGCGTCGGTTATGCAGTTGAGTGCTGCCACCGCTACCATGTAAGGTTTCATTCACTTCCCGATACTTAACGACTTTTGGGATTGCTCCGAGGTTCTTGCCATTGCCGTTACTGGAAGCACTACCGCTGGTGCTTGGGGTATGTTTTTTTCCGTTTTCCAAACCTTCCTCCACATCTTTCTTCATCTTAATGGTTTCTATTTTCACTTTAGGTGGCATAACATTTTCTTCAGCTTCCATACCTGAGAGTAGCATGTCCTTCGAGCTAGCACTTACCTGCTCACAGTCGCTAGATGGACAACCAGAGTCGCCTTCACCGCGCGCATGTTGTGGCCGTCTCTCATAGGCACGTTGTGAGATGGCAGCGCTTACATGCTGACCTCCTACATTTCTATGCTTTTGCATGGATGCGATTTCCATGTACATATCTTGTTCAGCAGTTTTTATTTTGGAATTCGTATGATGCCATGTTTTGCTGCTAAGAAGCGGCGACCTTGAGCCATTATTGTCCGTTTCTGAGTCGGTGGAATGTAGACGTTGGCGCGTTGCTTCCGAAGATGTTGGGTTCTCATCGTTTGGTATAGGCAGATCTGCAGCGCGTGCAGATGATGATCGCATTGATTGATTTTGCTTTCTAGTAGGCTCATCAGCTCCATCATCGCTATCAGCAGCATACACGTGCGCTTTTCGGTTGTTTTCAGCCGCTGAACGCTTTAAGTCTTGTTGTATTTGTTCCAAACCATTTAGTATGTGATCGAAATCGTCGGTGAAATCAGTTTTTGGATCATTTACCGGGGTTTCGCTGTGTGCAGTTTTCAACTCCGCGCTTAGTCCGTGCTCTAAGTCGTCGTCAAAGTCTTTGAATTCATCGTCTTCATCGTTGTCCACATCGTCGTCGTCTTCACCGGCTAATATATCACCCACATCTGATTCGGCGCTGTGATGATGACAACCTAATGCTTTCCGCCTACGACGTACTGGTACATCGTCCACTTCGTCATCAACATTGTCGTCGTCGTCATCTAACTCTATTTCATTCTCCTCATGCCCCTCCTCAATATCGCCTCCTTCTTCTTCACCACAATCGTCTAAATCGATGTCTGTGAGCTCTACAGTGCATTCACTGCGCTGTGTTGTTACATCCATCGAAGAAGCGCGCTCATCTGATAGCTCAACTATAGGCGATACTGGTTCAATAAGCGCTGTTGTCGAACCACTTGTCCCAAAATTTAAACTACTGCTACCACCGCTACTGCTACTCGCACCACCAAAACTACCACCGAATTTGGGACACAAATTTAAATGTGGGTTGCGCACCAAATATTTGCTCGGAGGCGGCAATAAGGCAGATTGTGGATTTTTGATCATTTGTTGACCGTTGATGGCTTCAACGCTATTTGGATGTGGGCTAAGGTTTGAAACAGAAGGCCTTGGACAGGAAATTTCGAGCGCGGCGCTTTTAATGCGACGAACGGTCGGTTGTTGACCAGAAGCTAATGCTGCGGTAGCAGCCAAGGCGCCAGAGTGGGCATGATTAGCTGCACTACCACTTCCAGCTTTAAACATTGTGGTTGCATTGGAATGTCGTCGTCTTTTCATGCCACTTCCACTGCCGCTGGCACTGCTACTGCCAGCACCCGATTTGGTGTTACCAACAGGTAATTGCAGTGCAGACATTGTGCTGCTGGAGTCTTTACGTATGTTGGCTGCGCCATGATGATGATGGTGGTGGTGATGATGCGGCGCGCGATAAAATTGTGGCTGATGATGTGAATAATGTGGGTTGAATGGTTGTGGTTGCTGCAGCAGAAAGGAAGTGCGACTAGTATTACGGCTATCTATTTGTTCGATGCCGAAATCAGATTTAGTATAACTATCGTCTTCGATGTAGACATCAGATGAAGAGCCTATACATGTTTTGGAGTTAATTATGGGTAAAATAAAAAATTAATCCATCACTTACCCAATATCCACGACTGTAGAGCACGCACACGCGTGTCCGCATGCCCAGATACCCCACTTGCGCTGCCACTCAGTTCACTTAAATCCAATTCATCACCGTCTAAATTGCGGCCGCCGAGTGCCGCTAGCGCGCTGCTACTACTCGCACTGCTATGAGACTGATGCTCATGATGTATGGGCAAAAACATACTGCGATTTTGTTGCTTCACGCGCTCATCATGCGTTTCCGAGCTTCGGTGGCGTTGCAAACGCGTATTTTTGGATGACGCCAGTGTTGTGGGAGTATTTGTAGAAAGAGCGCCACCGCCGACGAAAACAGTGGAAGAGGAACTTGTTGTGTTTGTAGCAGGTGTTGTATTTGTTGTTGATGTAAGCTTCGGCGTTGTGTTAATAGAAGTCGTTGTGCTTCGATGTGACGAAGCGCCCCCTGCACTTTCAGCCAACTTTACTGCTGTGATCGATTTACCTATCAACATGCCGCTTGTTGCTTGACCCGCTTGCGGATGTAGAAAGGTTTCATTACGAGACGCTGAGCTTGTCGTAATCGTATCCGATTGATTGCGTATCAGCTTTGCAGAAATGCATGACTCTGCTGTAGCATCTAGGCTGCCTTGGCGCTCGAGCCGTCGTCGTTGATGGCGGCGTTTAAATTCTTCAGATGATTTACGTAGTAGGTGCGGCAAATGGCGTGCGGTCGTAGCTGCGTTGACGGTTGTCACAGATGCGTTTTGCTGTGTAAGCGGATCTACAGCACCGACCTGCTCACATTCATGCTCTGGATAAACGCTGAGGGCACCAGATGTCAGCGTAGCATTTGTGGAACGTATGGATTTTGTGACGCTTACAGAGCCAGCAATTGATTGTTGATCCTGTTGACTATTGCCAGACACGAGGGAGGGTGGATAGAATAACATTTCAAAGGATTCGGAGCTATTTTTGCGATGCACGTCCACCTTGAGGTCTGCGTTGTGAAGAGAGAGACATAAAAATGACGTTGTTGTAGATTTAGATTAGGAATTCAGTATAAATCATAAACTTACCAATTATGCTATTTACATTATCCATGGACATCATGCTATTCTCCTCACTAGCCTCATTAATGGCCTGCTCCACAGAATTGCGTGATCCATCGTTGCGCATCACTTTCATTTCGATGCCAGTATCATTCTCACTGTAAGCAGAAAACCCGAAGAAGAATAAAAAGAAGCCTTAGAAAACAAAATACAAGCTGGAAGACGGTTAAACATATGCTTGAACGTGATGTTAAACGCTTTACTTTATGTTTGTAAACAAACAACGCGCGTCCACTACCATCGCATAGAAACAAACAACTCATAACATACTACTTCTACTTAATGTGCATCGAAGAGTTCATAATCATGTATCACCTTTTGTTAATACACACTCCCCATTGCATACCCAAGCATGCAAGCAATCGTTTTAACTTATTCTGTTTTTCTATTTAAAAATCAAGTATTATGTATTGGCAGAAAATGTTAAGCAAAAAAAAAGTTAATTTAATTTTTATTATTTACTTATACATATATATATTAATGTTTGCTCATTTTATTTCTAAACACACGTTCAAATCCCTTTTACTTTGTTCTCTTGCTTTGCTTGCTTTTTCTCACTTCATTTGAGGGCTTTGACCTGTTTCCTTAAGCATTATCACATTTGTTCCCGTTTTTTCTTGCAATGCTCGTAATTAAAAAGTAATAAATGAGTGAATAATGTGAGTCATTAAAAAAACAGAGACTGTGTGATTGACTTGTGTTGTTGTTGTAAAAAGTTGTGTAAGCAATTAACTTGGCTCAGGCGCTTAATTGCTCCGACAATTGAATCCAGTACCTTGTTTCAATGAAAAGGGGGGAACTTAAGTGACTAAAATTATTTCTGACCTGAATTATGAGCACTTTTTGTTAAAAATATTGTTTTTAACAAATTTCTCAAGTCTAGCAGTGTAAGATGTTTTTTAACTAACTAGGTAAGGCAGTTCGTTAGTTGGTGTAAGAATATGAAACACGGAAAGAGATTAGATACTCTTCTCGAAAGATGTTTAAAACTAACAGAGTGAGAATGAAAATATATGCTGCCCCTTTAATCCTCATTCTAGCACCTTAACAAGGATCAGCCCTTCTGAATGGTTACTCATATATCAACCACACTATAGCATCAACAAAGGACTGTAGCATAAACAGAACGCAGCAAGCATTTCTGTTATTCTATCCGAGTATCTTGTTGTTGTTTTAACTATATTTCGCTCTGACAAATCGGCACTTTCACCCGGGACATTTCAGTGTAGAAAGGGTGTACGACCATTTTGAAATCACAGAACTGAAAACAGTTGTCGTATTCCTACTAGAAAAGCGTTTTCCCATTACATACTACATTCCAATCTGAAATTACACAGCAATAATAAGAAATTCTCCGATTTCAAAAATTTCGGCAGCAATTTATTACGTTCCAATTTTCCTACAGGGTCATTGTTTAGTATCCCTTCGCTCTCAAACACCTGTACGAATTTCCTTATTACACTTACCGTGGCTCCGTTTCCTTGGTAATTTTGAAAAATGGATTTTTGAGATTTGCCTCTGACATTGTTTGAGCCCGATCGTATAGTCGATGCAGCGCCATATTGGCCAGTTTTACCAACAATATGGTAAAGCTTGTAAGCGTGCAGTAAATACACCATGTTAGCCAAGTACTTGGAAAATACTACAGATAAAGGGTATATATTAAAACAAATATGTATTAATTAATAAACAAATGCGATAAACGGAGGGCAGCGACGCAGCAAGTGAACGTGTGTGTGCCGAGCGCACCAATTGTGCTGGGCACATAGGCGCAAGGTATACACATTGGCATGCAAATTTTTAACAGCTGGCGTGTTTTTTTACATTTGTTTTTGTTTTCTCTATCGCTGATAGATTGCATTTTACAAGTGACGCACTCTACTGCCTTGATGCCAATTTTGCTTTGTCGACGTCGCCCATTTATCAATGCCAATTGTTGAGGTGTTCGTTGGATCAATTTACATACCAGATAAGCAACAAACGGTGAGCATAACAGGTACAACCACAAATAGAGATGCACCACATTACAGAAAATGCCTTGATGAGGATCGTAGAACCAGCCCCCGGTCAATGAAGCCCACACGCCTTGCCGTAATATCTCCAAGGTTTGTGAACCCATGTCGAGCTAACGGTCATCTCCTATACGACCTGCCAAAGTGCAGTGGCAAAAGCGTCTTTGCGCGTGCCAAACAAAAGGCACACGTACATTCCTACGATGGCAACAATGAGGTTGGGGGCGCTTGTGTACTGCGAAGGCGTGCTATGTACGATACAGGTGTGTAATGAGGGACAGCTGATCGGTGGGGTTTGGTGGTGTGGGCTCTGATTGGCGCTGACAATGTCCACGACGACGACCACAATGAAGGCGCTTAAGACGACTACTTTGAAGGTAACGACGCTGTCGACTACAACGGCGTTCGCTATTACCTTGATGCTTTCACGGGCAAAAATATACGCATTACACTTACAAACCAAATATTTGTTATTGTTGCTTCTAAAATGCAGAAGCAGGAAACGTATGTATGTGCTTTTGGAAATGTGACCGCAACTCCACTATCAGCCTCTGCTGACGCTGTTTGCAGTCGCTGGTAAGAGGAAAAAATTAAAAAACGGTGCTCATTTGCCCAGGCGGCTCACTTTCATACATGGATTTTCTATCTTTTTTTTAATTTGCACACTGTGTTCATCATCTCTAAGAAATTTCACTACATTAGTAGCAACACTTTTCAGTTTCTACTATATATGAACTCTTTTCGCTATACTTTTTTCATATGCAGAGATTTTCTTTGCTAATTCACTTTGATTACGGATGCAACTCCTTCAAGGTTTCAGCTTAATTTTATCACTGTTTGCACTTTGCTCCATATTTAGATCGGTATATGATATCGATGATCAATCAATTGATTGAGCAATTAATTGCAGTATCCAATTGAAAAAATGATTTTTTCGCGTGAAAATTTTTCTTATTTTTTTGCATTAAATTTCTCTGAATAATGAAATGTCAAAATCAGTGCCAATGATGCTTCTTCTTAGCAACTGTCGGAAACTGTCACTCACAATGTTAAAGTCACAATGGAACTAGATTCACTGTGAAATGTTATGCGATATATGGTAAACGATAAGACGAAAGAAGGAACAATTTTTTATCAAACAAATATCAATGTTTTCTTAGGGGCTATGGGGCTTAGAATATCCATGAAGTAGGTATGCCCGTTGTTGTTGTTGTAGCGACTACTTAACCTGCCTAGGATGTCACCCCCCATCGAACACTGTCATCAGGCTCTTCTAACGGAAGTCCAAGAAACCTCGCGGCTTCAACAGGGGTGGATAGGATAGACCCTGTCTAGGTATGCCTGTCGTAGGTGATGCCTAACGTACATTACCCTGCGGGTATATGCCCTAGGTAGGCATACCGGTCGTAAGAGGCGACTAATATGCATGTGCAGCTCGATGGCTGATCTACGGATATGATGCCTCTCACTTCTCCTTACGGAAGGAGGTGTGACATGACCTAGAAGGTTTCACTGGTCATAAATCGCTACCACGACAGTCGGGAAGTACCGAAGCGTACGGTGTTCATATCCAGCAAAGGACTGTCTCTTTCGACAACACTCCCCGAAGGTTTGTCGTTACAACAACAACAACAACATGGCTAACATCCACATCGACACAGGTTTTGCAGAGGGGGTGGAACCACTAGGTGCTACTACAGGATTCATTTGTTGCAAAGGGCTGCCAATATCAGTATATCAGATTCTCGTAGGGTAGCCAAGAAATTGTATAGTTAAACATCTTTTCTTTACCCAGTAGCATATACGATTTCCGTTGTGTTGTTCTCAAAGCCATCGAAAGCTTCACACGAACTATTTTACTCTGCGAAGCCCTAGCACGTACTCATAGACTGAGGCATTTAACCTAGAAAATTTCAAAAGAGCATGCCAGAGGGAGGGGTCCTGTTCTCCTCGTTCAATTGATATGTCTCAAAACTCCTTTCGGTGCCACAAAGAACCTCATATACCCAAGATTTTGGCAACATGATCGTTTGATTTTTTTCCTCACCAATTCACCAACGATCACAAGGTGATAGAGACGGATCCATAAATGCCTGTACACAACTTTCTAGGAGTGTTTTGCCGCTTCAAATGACAACGATTCTTAAAAATGGTCCTCCACAGGGACTTTTTCCATTGCATTGAGCATGCTGAGCTAGCTCTAGTACACTTTACTAGGAATAACTCTGCTTTTTAACAGGTATAATTTCTACTCAATAAAAACAAATATTTCTTAGCAAAATGATTTTTCTTATATTTTTCTTTAATACTTCGAGTCCAAGTTCAGTTTCAATGCTTTAAACAAATATATACAAGTTAACTTTGTACCTAAAGAGATTCACTAACCCATTACCAAACATTTGCATTCCCACATATTATAATATCTTAATTTTATTTAAAATTCTTAGCTAATTTTAAATCGGTTCTCATGGCTCAATGCAGCTTAATTCAACTTTCATGGCTTTCTTCCTTGTGCTCGTATGAATGATGATGATGTATATGCTCTTCCTCTTCTTCGATTAACGGATGTATGTGTTCGTGTTTCTCCTCGTGATGGTGTTTATGCTCGTGAGAGATATGCTCTTTGTGTATGATCGGATGATGTTCTTCGTGTATGACCTTTTCTTCCTTGATGACGATAGGTTTGTGATGATGATGAATGTGCTTCACGATCGTGTGTGTATGCTTTTCAATTTTCTTATGAATTGGCACATGAATGACGACCTTCTTCTTTTTGTGATGACTGCTAAAGAGTGAGAAGGAAAGAGATAGACACAATGTGAGGTTTTACTAATAATAACGCATAACGATTCAAAGTAAAGAAATAAAGTAGGATAGTATCAATGTATGAGTAATAAATTATCAAATTTAAGATAGAGAGGAATAAAAAGTAGATGGTGGGGGGGGGAAAGGGAACAAATGTTATTATATTCGAAGCTACCGACTGGACGGTTATTGCATACTGAGATTAATTACTTAGTACTTTCTAGAAGGTGTGTTCGGCGAGACTTGCAAGAATTGTAAGTTAAGAGAGAATTCTGTAAAACTCTCTCGAAATCGCAAAAAGAGTTCGCCGAACAAGAATTTATAAAAACTTGCAAGAAAAACAGCTGTTACTTTTTTCATTGGTCATAGTTGAAAATTTGAAGTTTTTGTTGTTGTTGTTCTATGCTTACTGAGTGAAACTTGCAACTTTCTCTCCCAATAAAATGTCAAAACTCGCAAATAACAAATTCGCTGGATACCAGAAAACCATCCTTCACTAAAGCTAACATGCCAACTCTATATAGCTCTCTCTACTTAAATTTGAATTTATCTGGAGATTAAGTAAATGCACTTTACGACATTAATAGTTCAGCCCTACTACACTATTATTGTGAATTTTTAAATGGAAATATCTGCTCTAGTTTCCCATGTCCTTGTAGTTTCCTTTTATCATAATGAATTCTATAAAGGAAACTCTTTCCATTTCTTCTTTTCCTTATGACTCTCAATTTGTTTTTGACGATGAAATTAACTATTATATTCAAATTTATGACAGAAGATGACCCCAGTAACTATTGTGACCTTTCTGCTATACTTATATTTGTTCACAATGGTGACGAATTATACAGGGTTTCACTAAAATGACAGGCCATGTCCGGGTCATTCCGGTACGATCGAACCGGCTGTTGTGGGAATGGTTTTTAACAACATTTCGGCGAATTAGTGGAAGATTTCGACGGATGATCACAGTCTATAGAGAGCTTTAATAAGTTCGGACTGAGTCGTTATTCTTAACGTTTCATTTGAACTTTGACCGACTCTCACATTGATTGACACTTACTCTGCATTTGCGCTTTGTAGGCAAACCAGCAACACCATTACGCTCACAATGATGATCACTTTCAGAAGCTGGACAAAAAGAGTTTTTTCTTTAATATTATCGAATTCTTTTCTATTAAAACCATCTCACCATACTCGTACGCCTTCGACTCATCTTCGATTTATTATTTTATTGTAACAATTTTGAGGCGCAAACAAAAATTATTTTTGCTATACGAACGGCGGCGGTACGCACACTTTGATTTGATACTAAGAAATGAGTTGTTGGCCCATTTGGCTAAAGACTTTTATAACATGCGAACAACAATGCGGATAATATCGCCTAAGCGGTAGGAGTGCTTCGGGGTGGAGACGTTACTAATAAAGTAGAGCGCCAGAAAACATGGAATTCGGGTGAGTTGCGCTTCCTTCACACGACTGACATGCAAAGCTTTTGAACATGTGTAATTGTATGGGTTAGCATACATATGTGTGTATGTATGTAGGAGTATGCGTGGGTAGTGCTAGCGCTAGCTATCGACGCTATACAACGTAATAGCAGCGGCACATGCGCAACCAAGTGAATCAGAGAGTGTGGTTATGTCGATTAAAAAAACAATGTGTAGGGGAATTTATATTATTGAGGCTTATAAATTTTCGCAAGTTTTTGTTTAACTGTCTCTCTGCGCACAGTTATTATATTTTTTATTTAGATACACTTATTTGTTTTGTTTTTTTTATTTTTAATTTTTATTGCTCTAGGCGGAAGCCTGTAAGTGTATCGGAGTCTATCAATCAGCGGAAATGCTTTTTTTTTGATTATTAAATTAAAATGTAAACGGAAATATATTAACAAAAGCACAAATACACACGCACCTCAGCTCATTTCGCTTTTGCAACTGTTAGGGAAAGGGGGGAGAAATATTGCTAGTATGCACATTTAAAAATTTAATTGTGTGGAAATAACAATAAAATTAAAAAATACTAATCTTTAAATATTTTGTCCACAATGTTGTTTCATTCATATTCAATCAAAGAAAAGAAATTATTAAAAAGACTATTGAAAAAAAAGTTAAAATCACAGAGAGATATTATTTTGCCCCAATATTTTATTTTATTGAGTAACGGCTGACCAATATTTCCAGAGCACAGATATATAATGTATGGCATGTTTTTATCTTTTCCCTTTTCCCTTACCTTCGTCGATACACTTCCTATTTCCCTCTCAATCTAACTAACCCTATTATTCTATTCTTTGGTATAGTTGAATTAACAAAAAAAAAAAAAAATTATAATTAAATTAAACATTATGCTATCGTTCTCAACAACGAAAGACTTAAGAAACGAACTTACTATCGAAGCAAGTGATTTTGGCCTTTAAAGTAAATGCAATCTCTGATGTTTCAATTAATAAATTGAAGAGGAGTGTAACGTTTTCCGCAGCAATGCAACTACACCATATTAAATAAAATCACTCAACCAAACGTTAATTAGCAAACAAAAGGTTCACTCAAACTCATTAGAGCAAATGGGGAGTTAGAACAAACAGAATTGCATGGATGCCCAGAGAAATACAGCAAAACGACCGTAATCACTGATCGGAAATAAAACAAAAGGCGGCAGAGCGGCAATTAAAGTAAACCATTGGTAGCAGCAACTATTGCATGCGCATGATACCTCCTGTTGGCACAAGTAGAGGAGAAGAACACAAGAAAACGAAAAGAAAACTTGCCACAGCGATGAATGAGAGCTGCATGGGCCTACGAACAGCTGGTGATGCTTGTGATTGATGCGTGTGTGAGTGTATGTGTGTGGGGTGTTGGGCTTATTTATGGCTTTAGATTTGGAACTCTAAGTACAGGTCATGTTAGAGTTGAAAAAGGTAAATGATCGGTGCCACCTAATAGTTAAAAAAAAAATAATAGCAGTAGAGAGGTTAAAAAAGGCTCTACTTCTCTTCTCTTATGGGGTTACTTGTTTTACCACCATGCCCCGCTGAGTTTTAAGTGATGCTCTGACGTAATTTTCTAGTTTTCCACAAAGCTAAAATACAAAAGCTCTTGATTTTGACTATTTTTCCACTTCAACTGCACTTCCTGGCTTAGTAACAGCAATTTGGTAGTAATTTTTTTATGCTTCTTTGTTGTTGTAAAGTTGCATCCATTGCGTGTGCAAGCAAAACCACAAATTATTTTTATTTACGTCTAATATAGTTCAAATAAATCGGCCTCAGGCGTGCGCGTGTAGATGCGGGAGTTGTGTAATCACAAAGAAGGTTTGATACATTTTTGTTGTTATTTTTCTAATTTTATGTGATAACTTATTTTTCCCTCAACTAAGAACACATCTATAAAATAGATAGGCTTGAAGAGATTGTCTTCATCTGAACAGAAGTAAGAACTGAGTTCTTCCGAGAGTGTGACGATGTTCATGTTTATTCTTATTAACGAGGCGCGCTTCCATAGCGTCGACCAAAGTAGCCTTGGGCAATTTGTTGCTGGTTTTCTCATTGATTAACTTCTTAGACTTGCATTTCTTTACAATAATCATAACTTCTTTTTATGTTTATCTTTTTTTGTTGATTTTCAATTGAAATGTCGTATCAAATCCAAGTTTAAATATTTAAAAAAAAAACCACCAGAAAAAAAAAATTTTTATGAGAACCCTAAGTTGTTATTAAAAACTTCTTAATTTTGCTGTTTGTTTTTTAAAGCAAAGTTTTATGGTTTTTACTATATTCTCTCTCTCTCTCTATGGCGCGATATACAACAGGTATATCATCATAAACCTCCTAAGAGATTTTGGCGCCAAGCTTCTCTTCCAATTTGTGGTGTGCCGATTTGAATTTTCCCTACAAATTGGTGGGACCTACAGTTTTTTGCCGACTCCGAACGGCATCTACAAAGGAGACGAATTTTTGCTGAGAAGCCTGTCATGGGAGAAATACACTCGGAGAATTTGCCAAACCACTGCCGAGGGGCGACCCCGTTTTGAAAAACTTTTTTCAAATCACTTTTGATGTTACCTGTACCAGGGCTCGAACCATGGATCTTCGGTGTGGTAGGCCGGCAACACTACCTTCACACCACGGCGGCCGCCAGTTACTATATTCAGCAGACACTAAAATTTGTTTACAAGAATCTGAATTCTGTGCATGCAGTTTTGTAGCGCATTCAGTTCTCCTCTAACAAAGCGAGAATTCAAGCTGCTGACGACTACGGCTGCATTTTTAGAATTCTATTTGAGGTTGAGAAAAATGTGTTTTTATGGAAAAAGTACCGCCTTTAGTACCAGTCAAATAAAAAATATTTAAAAATTTTTTCTTATAAAAAATTTAATTATTCGAATAAAAACTTTTGACAAAACTTATTGAAGAAAATAAAAAACAATAATTATTCTTAGAACTGAGCTCTTTTGTAGTAATGAATACTCAGAAAAAATTTAAATTTTTATTTTTTGCTTGTTTACAAGAGCACCTGATGTCTAAATAGTTTAAAATGCTTTCTTGCCTAACTCTCTACACTAACGCTGTGCCCAATAGAACGAAACCTGTACAGTTTTAAGCACATCCAGATTATGTAGAATGTTAACAAGACAAGATTTGAATATGTGTGCCAAGCAAAAAAAAAACAAAAATTAAGTAACCCACATTAGAGCTATACCAAAATAAAAATCTGGCTCATAATTTTTTCTGTTCGTAATTTTTTTGCTGCACCCAAACAACTTGTTTTTCTTTCAGACAACACTCCATACAACAATTACAGTAACAAAATACCAAGAAGTAAAAAAAAAAATTCCACTTAACCAAGCGCATTTGTTGATGTTCTTGTTTTTTCGTTTTTGATTGATGTTAAGTTTTGACAACATTGCCGGCCGCCAGCTTCATGCCGCACATACCGCCGAAGCTCATTGAAGTGTAGCTTTGTTGCATGCTATGCCATCACAATAGAAAATATTCGTCGCTTCTTCTTTGCCACATAATTCTCCACTCTGAGGCGTATAATGCTTGCGAGTCAGCGGTAATTTCAACGTCAATTTGTTGCCGCTTTAAAATGATTAGCTTTTAAGTTTTTTTTAATTTTAATTTTGTTTTCTTTTTACAATTTTTTTTTATAAATCTTACATGTTTACGCGCATAATTCTTGTGGTACGCTTGATATATGTGGGTAATTAGTTTATCTTTCAACATTATCAGCATTTCTTCAGCCATGAACAAAAGACTTAAGACACGAACTTGGTGCTGCACTTGCTTGCATTACAATGAGTGCGCACTTGTTTCCGTTTTTTTTTTGTTGTTTCACCGATTTACAATGAGTTGGGGAAATGGAAAAGGATCACTTAATCAATCAATGGTTGTGCTTATAAAATAAAGATGCTTAGCAATGTCAGCGGGCGTAACAATTAGCTCAATAAAGACAGAATGATTGAAAAAGTTAGGTTTTGATGTCAACACAGTTTGGGCAATAGCAAGAGAAATATAGCAAGCAGGGCAGTTTGTTTTTTGTGAAAAGCTTTTCGCAGGGCAACTTCTTTAGAAGAGTGGAAAGTGCTTTGAATTGAATGTAAGTTCTTTTCGCAAGGCTGTAATAGGCAGCTTTTTAGGAAGTCGGAAGGTTTGTTGAATAAAAATGATTTCGAATCCAAATTTAAAGAATGCCAACAGCCCTTTCTCTTGCTTGGTATAATGATAATGAGAACTGCAGGTTACGCAAGTTTTGTTTTTGGGCAAGAATTTCAGCTAAAACGAAAGTGATAAAGCAGCATTTAAAACGAATTCTTGTGCTAAAAAACTAAAAGATAAAACCAGAACACAATCGTGAAAAGGTAAAGGGGAACATGGAAAAATAATAAAACAAGCGAAGAGCATTGCAATGAAATTCTTAAAAAACTCGAATAACTAGTGGGCTAAAAAAAAAAAAAAATACAAATCAAAGGTGCAATAACATGGAAAAAAATGAAAACATGCTTGAATTAATGGGTGTGAGAAAAATGACGAAGTAAATAACCCACTTATAATTATTTTACTAAGCCCATTAAAATTATAAAGGCCTTTAGCAAACATGGACAAAGCTCATTTGATAAACACCAAGTGAAAGGTTCGCAGAAAACGCGCTTTTCTTAACCAAAAACTTCAAGCAAAGGTACAAAGCATGAACTGTCTAGGCACGAGAGCGTCCTTTTTACTCCAAACTATTTGCTACATGCAACTCACAGTGGCCATAATGAATCAGCCGGCGATGGATGAAGAACATGCTTTGAGTATGAGCAAGCGGCTGGGCAGTAGCTATCTCAATCAACAGCGTCCGCTTTGGATACTGCAGGATCAAGTGCAGCAAAGTGATTACACAGAGTTCAATTGCTCAAGACAGCCGCACCACAGCTATCAAATGCAGGAGAAGCCAATGCAACAGCAACAAACACAATACATAGCACCAAAACTGAGTTATACACAACGTCATCTACGTGCAAATTTTGCGCCAAGGCAACAACAATTTAAGCGCGCAAAATACAAGTCACCCCAGCGTCTTCAGCGTCCTTTGCAGCGCGCGCGCACATACAAATACAAGCCACGCCTGAGTCCCTCACAACACCACCAACCACTGGAACGCATGAACTTGCAAGGTCGTCCAACGTACAGACAGTCAAGTTACAAGGCACTGACGCGCAAACATCGCCTTGCACATTACATTCCACGTTTCAGCATGCCCACCTTCGATAGCGTGCTAGGTGATGAGAGTTTGGGCGCAGCACCCGTTTTCATTTATACCGGACCTAAAGGCGCCATCATATTGAACACCATGTTAAGCGCGCCCACTTATCCAATGCAAGAGCCTGTGCCAGGACAAGTGCTTTATCCACCCAATGTTCCAATTTTTAAACCCAAACCCATTGTGAAGCGGTTTCGCATGCCGGGCAGTGCGGAAATGTTCAATTTGACGCTAATACCATTTTATGCCCATGAAGCTGTTGGTACGCCACCAGTGTCACCCATGTTTCAGCAAGATGATGCATTGAATCAAGCTGTTACTAACGGCCAACCAAGTGTTGTATATGGCGCGCCAGCTGTGATGTGGCCCTCTTCTGGCTCTGCAGATAAAGAATCTACGCCTCGAGCGCCTCAATGGCGTATGAAAAAATCCAAACATTACTCCGCATATCATTCACCAAACGACGTGCAGTGGACGCCAATATCGGCAGATCAGTTGAGTTTTCGTACAGCGACAACAACGCCTTTTCCTTTGACTGCGCCGAGTCCACCGCAAAATCATCGCTTTACCACCGAGAGGGCAACCCCGTCAACGACGCCAACTTCATTCAACAACTACAAAATTACCTATAAATTGAATACTGAAAGTGTGGAGAATGTCGTGGGCAGAGATGAGCTTTCTGCGGGTGACAATCGGCTTGGAGTTATCTTTGTTGATGATAGCTTGGAAAAACCCAGCACATCTGCTGAAACAACGCCAAAAGTGAGCTCACGCTACTCGTTGAGTAAAGAGTTCTATGCCTTTCCAGTATTCACTTTGGGTAAGTTGCTGAAGCAAGAGAGCACGGAAACGGAAAACCCTGTCATGGTGGAGAATACAGTTGATAGTCCGTTGTCGCATGAATCAGTGCAGCAGAAGGAGCATGTGACGCAAGCAGTGGTGGATAGTGGCAGTGCTGCGGAGGAGATTTCTAAAAACGACGAGAATGATGTGGATACTTTTTTTATACTAAATTCGAGGTAAGAGAGTTTTTAATGCGAAAAAAGCTTATGTAAAAGCTTTTTTGCTTTAGCAACAAAAGCTTCTTTGCCGCTGAGAGCTTTTGTTAGTGCTGGTTTCTTGAATAAAATTAGTTATTATAGTTTATACGTGCGATGTATGTATGCACACATATAAAGTAGGCTTTTAGACTAATAGAGCTTTTTTGTATTTATGACAGCTTTTTCGAGTGGGTATAGTAATTTTTTTTTTTTTGAGAAAATTAACTCTCCTCGGAGAGGTGATTTTAATTTTTACTCTATTATGAATAATTTTTTAAAAAGCTTTCTAGTAGCGCTTGCTCAGCTAAAAGCTCTAAATCATAAACGGATAATAACTCTTATTACATCTATTCGCCATAGCTTTGCGTATATACTGTAAGCTTCTAGTTACATCCATTAAACCTTTGGCGAGTAGCTACAATTATATTTCATGCGTTTTAAAAAAATCAAAAGCTCCTCAAAGATCGGTTATGAAGCTTTTTTATAAACTATTTTTGTTGAAGCTTTTTGTTTTGAAAGCTCCAAGGCGATTTTTCAGTCTCATAACTTTATTGGGTATAATTTTTACTTAAGTTTTTTTCATTTAAAATTTTCAGATATAAAGGCCAACGCAGTCAGAAAAATACAGAATATCGCCTTTCATCGAAATACGTACAGAGCATGGACCAAGCAGAGCTAAGTGGAAAACATTCGTCTAAAGAATTTTAATTAAGGTTTTTATATATAAAGATTTGTTTATACAGTAAACCAAATGTACATAACTCAGATTCAAGTACAAATGAAATTTCGACTACGGAAAAATTGCATGTGTGAAATAAAATTGTTAAAGGTTTTAATTTGAAGTGGAATTTTTTTTTGCAACGGGTTAGAGAGATGATGAACGTTTTGAGCAACTTTCAAATGATTTTAAGTTAAGAGACATGACAGTGGGATGGCGAGAAAAAAGCTAAACAATTTCTATGGGAAGCTGTTAAATGAGTTTTCAAATCCTGAATTGTTAAAGATTATTTGCACACAAACCCAAGCTGGAAAGGCTACTAGTGAAAGATTAAGAGTTCCAAAGCGATTACCTGCAATGGAAAGCATATTTACTGAATCATTAAAAGCTTTTCAGACAGAACTGAAGAGGTTTCTAGCTATCAAGTATTTCCTATCCAATTTTATTTTAACCACATTGTTGATCTTCTCGCTTCTCATAGCATACGCCAGCTTCCTCAAAGTTCAGACTTTAACCCCCAGCACTGCTTTGCTGTTCTTTTCTTCAGAGCATTAAGAAAATGAAATAGTAGGATGTCAAAGTGGGTCTTAGTATATTCTCGAGACTTAGCGAAAGCTCCATGTAAGCTCTACAATGCATGGTTTTGCATCTATTTACTTACTAACCTCAAACAAAAGCTTCAAATTTGTCAAACCCATGAATTTTTTTCAAATATTTTCGCTTAGAGTTTGTCCATTGTTAACAGATCTTTTCCCCACATAAATAATACGATACGATATCATACTTATTGTGTCAATGTACGTAAGCATTTAGTGGCAAGAAATTAGTTTTAGGAAGAATTTGAATTTCAAAAGAGAAACCCCATAGAAATTCCATTGGGAATATTCAATAACCTTTTTGACACAAACTATAAACTGAAGTTTCGATTTTTTAGTTTTAGCGCCGATATAAAACTCCAAAGAGAAAGCTTTTAAAAATGTGCTCAAAATTTGTAACTTTCTTCTGTTCTGTGTAAGCAATTTCAAAGGCAAAGAGGAAATAGTTTTTTAAACATTTTTCAAGATCAAACAATAAAATTTTGTTAATGATTGTTTTGACTTTTTCGACGTTCCGATACAAAAACCTCCAGCTGATAAGTCTTTTAAAAAGTAATTTATCTATTTGCTTCCAGATTGCGCTTTTACTGACCTTTCTTGTGCGCTTTACTTCCTCTTCAAACTGACAAAGACTCGCAACTGCTACTCATTTTTCACTCTCGCCCGTTTTTCTCATTGCACCATCTACTTATATTTTGATTGAGTATATTACAGTTAATAAAATCTTAGTTAAATGCATTTTTAACGATGCCATAAAAGCCAAGTTGTCGTGCCCTAACCGAAGACTCACTCACTCACCGATTCTGTATTGAGCGTAGCTGGGTGTGAGGGTGTGTGTGCGCATGCGTGCAGTCAAAGAGTCATGTAATAGTTCTATGGCGCAGCATGCTTTGTGGCACCAACAAATGTTTGTTTGAAGCTACAGCTTCTTCTTCCTCACTCTGCCTAATTCCCATTGAACAGCTCAAATCATTTCTTTTTATTTGATTTTCTGTTTGCTATTTAGTTTGACTTTGGTGTTGTTTTAATATTCTTCTTAATACAGCTTTTATTGATTTTTATTGCGTGTTTGCTGCGCGCAGTCGTGCGTGTTGCATTTCGAATTTTCTTTTTCGGTTTTTTTGCTGAGAAAAAGATGTTCGTTTCTGTGTTTTTCTTGCTGATTTATATGCTTCAGCTGCATGTTGTTGTTATTATTGTTGGTATTAGAGCACCAGTTGCGTTGCTTTAGCTGCTTATATTCTTCATATTTTAGTACCTCAATTAATTTTGTTAGAATCAAAATTTCGTGTTGTCTCAAATGATGGCCCATCTTTGCAGCGCTTCCCTGAGGTGAGTATAAAAGGGCAAAGAGTCATTAGATAATGTTTCAGATATGTTGCATTGCTGCAGACGGACGGTTGAGTAGCGTGTTTAGCGTAGAATTTGTTGGTGCAAGAAGGCAGAATTAAAGGATTACAAATAACCAAATATATAGAATATATAGAAATATACATACATATAAGGATCGTGGTGAATTTTGCAATTTATTGAAAGTGAAGGAAAGCACGAAAATAAACTGAAAATGTAAATGGAAAATTCTCAACACGTGAAGCGTTCTATAATCAGCTGAAAACCAAATTTAAAATAAAATAGTTTAAACTATAACAAAAACCATAAAGACAGTTAATATATTTAAAAAAAAAATTCAAAAGGTCACTATATAAAACCAAAAAGCATTGAATATGTTGTCCGAAAAGTTGCTGCTATGTGCTGTGGTAGGTAAAACGTTGGGAGTAACTAAAAAACATACCAATAAAATTTTGTGAGATAAAACATTTGAAAAACTATTTGTGAAAACAAATGAAAGGTTCAAAATGATATAAAATCTTGAACTTTATTAATTGTGAATAAGTGCTGAGTGAAATAAAAGGTTTTTAAGAAGTCGCTATCTTAGATTACCAATCAAAAATGTCCTATTTCAGAGCTTGATTCAAGAATGCAGCATTTCAGTTGAAAATATATTAAATTTTCGTTGACTTGTGGCTTGTGTTAAAAAAATATTTTGAAAAATATGGTAATCACAAAAAACGTGCATCATTTAATGGCGCTTAACCGCGTAGGCGACTTTGGTCGTTACGGATCGAAGCCTTTTTTTTAGCGGTAGCTGATGCTAATCGGAAACAATAAGCGAGTCCACCTGGTTTTCTATCTAAGCAGAAGCCTCCCCTTCCCTCTGCTATCGAAGCCTTAAGGACCGGCTTTTTTTGTTAATTCCGATACCATGACCCAACCAGCAAAGCCATTGGACTTTAATTCGCAGATGCTCATATATTCATAAAGCTCATACATCTAGATATAAATATTTTGATGCTCACCATTGGTAGTAGAGGAAGGAATATAAATCTAGAGGAGAACCATTTATCTCGCATACTCCCAAGGCCACCTCATCTTTTTTCGACATTGTCCATGATTCTGAGACAGGAAAGGCATGATGAGGAACTAATAGAGTATGATCTTTGATTTGTAAAGTCTTTACTTCTCAATTCAAGACTCAGTCCAAGGTATCTCACATGCTTCATATTTTCATTCTTAAAGGTGTAGTTTGGAAAAATGATATGAAATAGAAGAAATGATTTGAAATTTAGTCTTTTGTGCCTCAGCCACTGTAAATTACTGGTTCGTGCTGTGGAAAACTTTAGACAGTAGACAAATCCGAAAACAATGCGGGGTATAAAATAACTACATAACTGAACGGTTGAAGAATATTCTTGTCCATTGAGTTCTGCCTAAAGTACGCTTCTAGGTGAACCGAGAAATCTGTCTGCATTTTTGAAGGATATAAGTTTTATCGAGGAGCGGTAAAGGTTAAGTTATATTATGGTTCTGCCTGTAGACGTGGCAAAGAGAAATATTTGAACAACTTAGCCCATTGAAATACTATTGATGTGAGCTAGGTCCCCCTTAAGTGTCAAAAACAAGAAAGCTCTACTAAACAATCGCTGAAATACTTGTTCAAATATTTCTTTTGGCCAAACCAGGAAACGTTTAAAACTTTCTACCGCCTGCTCGTCCCTGCACCAAGTGAGCTGTTAATACTCCAACCATTGAGCTTTGAACAACCTTTTCAAGCTTGTTGACATAATAGGTTAATCAAATCCCCGAAAGACCTACACAACACAACTAGATACTAAAGTGGAGGTATGCGTTTCTTAACGAGACCGACTGAGCCTCAATGATCATTTTATACCCCTCAAACCTCTTACAAGGGTCAGTGAGAGACAGCATCAGTGTGTTGTTCAAAGGTTTTCCTAGATGGCGGTAGCTACTGAGTGATGTGACCCGACTGACACCAGCTGCTCAAAGAAAAAACCCCATATCAATACAATAAAATGTGTATGAGTGCAATTCATTTAAAATCGAAAGGGCCTCGTAACGATAGAACTCTCAAATCCAATATTGTTCCATATAAATTTGTGAGGCTTAATTAACATTTTTTCTAAGTTAATTTTATACTTATCCTTTTTTTCCTTCTCCTTTTTTTACTTTCAGCTCATGTCCACTTCACTGTTACAGCTCGTGCATGCGTTTTGGTGGGCACCGTCAGCTGAAACTACCACAACGTAAGCATAATTCGTCCACATTTTTTTTTGCTACATATATTTTATAAGGTTGCCAATCCCGGCATAACGTGATTTTTTTCTAATGCGAAATCCCGGGAATTTTCAAATTAAAAAAAAAAAAAATTATTTTCTTATTTTATTCAAAAATGCTTTTACTAAAAAATATCTGCTTATGTGCGATTATTTATGAATATTCTCTTAACTTTTTTGTTCCTGTGAAATGGAATGTTTGGATATTTTAATTTTCTTTGTTGAATGAAACTGTGGTTCTGCCACGCCCACTTTTCAAAGTTTCTTATTTATTTATTCAATGTTGGATTTTTTAATTTAAAAGTAACACATTCTATAATAAAAAGCAGAGTTTGCACTGATTTAAAATTTTCTACCGATTTCTTATGACAATATGAAATTTCTAGACCTGATAAACACAAATGGTTTCACCAAAATTTTGGTTTTTTTTTAAAGAAGAGGAAAGAATTTCTCAATAATTTATTAATAAGAAGTTTTGTAGCCTATTCAATTCTAGTCTTAGAAAGTGCAAGTCTCAAGACTATTAAAATTTGTGTCAACGCAATTCAAAATGTTCTTCTGCAAACAGTTTACATATCAAGAATCGCATTTTAGAGCTAAATGAAGTGAATAAAGGAAAACTTCAAGTGATAACTAAAGTGAAAAGATTTTTTTCACTTCACGATAACGGCCAACAAGAATTGACCGCCAGCTCATATGAAAGAAAATACAAAACACCATGTGCGAAAAAAATTGCCAAAAATAAACGAAATTTCTTAGAGTTTTGAGACTTGCACCTTGGAAGACTATAATATGATAGGCTAAAATACTGCATACTCAGAAATTATTTTGAAATTCTTGGCAAAAATGTGAAATTTTTTTCACTGTTAGCCACTGCAGGAATTTCTTAACGTAACTAAAATTTCCTTCATTTCAGCGAATCACCGCAGCTGGCGCTTAAGCAAATACCCCTCACTTACTTCCGTACTTACACCTACCAACCACTCGCCGGTAGTCCCTTAGCGGGCTTTCCATTCTTTCATCATCTAGCGAGCGTCCTACCGCCAACTGCACTGGCAGGCACTGCACGGTACGATCACAATGCATATATGGCTGGCGATGGATTTCCTATGAGCATAGCACTCCAGCAGCAACAACAACAGCAACAACAGTTTCCAACCTTCTATCAGTTACCGCAGCAGCCACTGTTGCAATTGAGACCGTTACAAAGTCCCGTCAAAATTACAAGCACAACAACAACTAAGCGACCAACCACGACACGCTCAACAACCACCACAACAACTACAACCACAACACCACCACCAACAACAACCCCCAGCACTACTACAACCACAACAAGTGCAAACGATGTTAGAAGCTTCTCAAGTTACACCAGTAGTGGCGCACAAGCCTATCCCTACCCATATCCCACTTTCAATCGACGCGCCTACATGGGTTACAATTCGCAATACTATCGCGCTGCCTATCCATACCCGGACTACACGGTTATGAAGTCAACACCGACGGAGCATTTAAATAGTCGTGGCGGTCAAGTACAATTTGTGCCTTGCATGTGTCCGTTGAGTGTGAGTGCGGCAAGTGTAGAGAGCAACGCAGCGCTCTTGTTACAAGGACGCACCACTGGCGTTGAAGATGACAATGAAAATTTGACGCCGCTAGACCGTTCTGAAGATATGAGTTTACCTGCGGATGGTAGCACGATATCTAAGCAAGTGGGTGAAGTAGAGAAGCAGGAAAATATGGCAGGCACAGGCAGTTCGGAGGAAAATACTGAGAGACAAAAGTTATTGGAAAAAGGGACGAATCCTGTTCAAGAGCAGCTGAGTACGAATAAGATTGATACGGAAACGGTGCGAGTGACGAGAGAGGCAGAGCAAATAAAGGCCGATAAAGAGACAGCTTCTGTTTCAAACTAGATAGAAATAGTTAGTAGCAATAAAATGTATGGGTTAGTTGACTTTAAGTGCTGAAAATACCTAAAATATTAAAATAACAATATTTTTTCGAATACTTAAAAGAAACCTGTGCTTAAAGTAATTTTATTTGATAGTTTATTTATGTATAAAAGTATAAGGTAATTACTCTAAATATACAATTATGAATGAAAAGATCTGGGTAATGATTTTTTGGTTTAAATAATCACGTAAGTATAGGGTGTTTTTTAGGGGTATAGAACTTCGAATTGAAATAAAACACAAGAAAATCGTTTTAAGGTCCATCAATTTGGCTTTATTGGAAGGATAATTTTATGCCATTAATGTTTAAATATGATTTCGGGCATGTGGCCGCCGCGGCTGGCTTGAATAAAGCCAATTCTACAGGTCCAATTTTCAACCACTTTTTCGAGCATATGGGGCCGTATGTCGGCAATAACGCCACGAATGTTGGCTTCCAATTCCCCTAACGTTTCTGGTTTGTTGGTGTAGACGAGCGACTTCACATATCCCCAAAGAAAATAATCCAATGGTGTCAAATCACACGACCTTGGTGGCCAATTGACAGCTCCATTCCGCTAAATTATGCGCTCATCGAATGTTTCCTTCAATAAATCGATTGTGACGTGCGCTGTGTGGCATGTAGCGCCGTCTTGTTGGAACCACAACTCATCCACATTCATGCCATCCAATTCGGGAACAAAATAGTCGGTTATCATGGCTCTATACCGGTCTCCATTAACGGTAGCTGCCTCTCCAGCATTATTGCGGAAGAAGTATGGCCCAATGACTCCACCAGCCCATAGAGCACACCAAACAGTCAGTTTTTGTGGATGTAATGGCGTTTCAAGGGTCTCATGTGGATTCTCTTCACTCCAAATGCGGCAATTTTGCTTGTTGACGTAGCCATTCAACCAAAAATGAGCCTCATCACTGAACAAAATTTTGCGATGAAAATCAGCATCGAAATCAATCTCATTTTCGGCCCATACACCAAAATCACGACGCATTGCATGGTCTCGCGGCTTTAATTCTTGCACAAGCTGGATCTTGTAAGGTCGCAAGCCAAGATCTTTGCGCAAAATCTTCCATAAAGTTGATGGACAAAGCTCCAATTGCTGTGCACGGTGGCGAATCAATTCATTCGGGTCCTCTTCAACACTTTGCTCTACAGCGGCAATTGTTTCTTCGGTGCGCACTGTTCGACGTCTCTGCGGATGCGTATTATCACATAGAGTAAACGTAGTGCGAAAACGATCCATGGTTAACCGAATTAATTGCTCTGATGGACGATTATGTCGACCATAAAATGGACGGAGCTCACGGTAAACTTCGCGAACTGAACCATTATTTTCGAAATAAATTTGCACGATTTGCAAGCGTTGTTCTTTTGTCAACCTGTTCATAATGAAATGGCAAACCAAACTGAACATAAATGACGTTAGAGTTGCCAGATTTGACCACAAAATGGCAATCGAAAAACAAACCCGTAAAAAAAACACCCTGTATAAGCGCTGATTTATGGGTTTTCAATAGACGGACAATGGCTGAATAATTGCTGTTCTTGAACCGCCTATTTTCACTAAAGCAGCATGTGCCTTCTATAGAAATTCCTCTAGAGGTGACCGTCTTCATCCATTCGCATGACATGACATAGCCATACCAGAAGTTGGTCTTCCTTTGGAGTTTAATGCTCATCACTTATTTTGCGCTTAGCTAGATCCTCTTTGTTCATGCTTTACTGCAAGGGTAATTTCATCTGTTTTTGATAGAGTCCCTTATTCATGCATTGGAAGGGTAGGATAGAAAATACCCACTATACTACGGTGGTAGCGAGGGCGACCTCTCACACATAGATAAATGTTCTATCGTTCCTCACTAAGAAAAACTTAGCTGATTGTGAATAAGTCGGTACCCTAGCTGTAACTATAATCATTTTCTTACTGTGAACGGTGCCCAGGTGATCACAGAAGTCAGTCAAGGAGAGACTTGTCATTGTAGTGTAAAATGGATTTTGAGTGGTGGTGATACAGTCAAAGATGCGTGAATATTATCAATCAATCAATGAGAAAGCCTAAGTTAGCCAGGCCCCTATTTTAAGATAAATATTATTTTCGACTGCTGTCGAAACAGCTGATCGTAGTAATTTGAATTTGGTATACTGACGCTCATTCGAAAATACTCAAAACTCGCCTTTCGGTCTCAAGAAACATAATCCGCAGTCGGATGAATGGTGTTATTCATTACTTATGTCCAACCAAAAAATTCGATGCCCAACGAAAATTTGGCAGGAACGCACATATTCGCTTTTCGATAACCTGCAGATCGAACATCGAATGCATCTCATGTAGGGGCCCAAGTGTCATCAAATGGATATCTTCAATGTGATTTTTGAGTTATCTCGCTATAGACTCTATAAGAATATAATCAGACCTTAAGCGTATAATATGCTACAGGAATCGTTGGTCTGACCATGAGGATTAGTTAGGAACATATTTTGCGAATCTAATTTTGCAAAGATATTAGCATCTATTGTGAATGATCCTATTTTTTGACTCATTATTTGTGTTTCACATTCCTTGGTCCTTTGAAAGAGGATCATAGGACGTTCTAAAACAAAACGGGAGCAGTTCAACGTGTATGAAGAGACCAGTATTGCTCCTTTGCGACTCGTCTCGAATTCTCTCCAGACTAATCGCATTTCTTTTGCAGGGAAATTACAGAAAGTGGTTAGCCATGGTTTGTAGGGTTAGCACTTTCTTTCACAATTTCGTTCAAGCAAACAACGTAGAAGAAAAAGAAGGTTAAAGGCCACGAATAGTAGGAAACATTCAAAAAACCAGTAAATGCTATTTTATCGATTTTGACAGCGATAGCCATGTAGGTTAAAATCGCGGTTACACGAACAGATAGCAGATTTCGGCAATATGGTCCCCCAGTTACAAAATAACTGGCAACGCTCAGAATAAGTCGGTTAGAGTCAAATTGAATAAAAAAGAGAAAGTTAAGTGTTAAACAAAAAGAAAGATTGTTAAAGAAGAGCACGCGCTTCAGCCGAGTTCAATGAAAAAGATGATACTGAGACGACACATGACAAGAACAATCTGTGACTGAATACACGGGCTGATTAAGTGTCTGGTTTACATGGTTGATTGTCAAATTAAATTCATAGCTATTTCCTGAGCATTTGTATGAAAAGAAAAAAAAAGACAGCAAAGTGAAGCCGAAAGTAGAAGGTAAAGTAGGCACATCCATATTCGTTGTAATTGGGGAATTTAGTATTTCAATGAAGGGGCTTTTTGTATTTCATTTTGATGTGTTTAATGACGCAAATTAAGGTTATGCTTGGCGCTCATCAGTCAAAAAGAAAACTTAAAACTGATGTTAAAGGCATGCTCCAACAACAAAAAGTTAGCTGCAGTTGCAAACAAAGCTTTAGGCCTAGAAGTCTTTAGAAGCAAACGTAGGTATACGCTGATGAAAGTATTTCGTCTGAAATGTGCAAGTTAATATAATATTTATGTTAATGTGTAAATTCTTTTAATAATTCACTGATTTTTTTTAAAGAAAATGATTAACGATTTGTTTTACATTTGCTCGCTCAAAGCTTACGTTTCACTGGTTCCGTTGTTGCATTCTATGGTTTTGGATTTTTCATTTCTTTTTGTCATTTGTAACTTCGATTCTTGGTTTTCACTTGTCTTGTTATAACTTAAGTATTTGTCTTTTGGTTTTTGACAAATTACTGTGATTAATTATTTGCTCCGAGCACTATCTTATTTGTAAGAGATACCTACCTCTTTTCAATACGAGTAATAACTTATGGCGCTTCATAATCGTTTCTGTTTTTGTGATATGTTTGACCTTGCATCCGATTAACCTGAAAGCTTAAGCAATGTGTATAAGAAATTTCGAAAGCTAAATATTTGGAAATGCATATTTGTCGCATGAATCAGAGAGAGGATTTTGTCTATCTGTCTGTAAACTGCTAAATGGAATTGAATGCAACTTTCATCGTTAGATTACTAGACGTCTAACTCAAAATTTAATATACTTTATTCAGACCACTCAACTGGTGTCGGAGTTGCAGTCAAATATGTGGATCAGGGGTGATCTAACATGTATTATTTAAATGTGGAAATCAAATAAAAGGTAGTTGTGACCTGAAATAAGCGATGTGATTTATTTCAATATCTCAATTGGTTTCGGAGATATAATGATCAAAATCGAACTCAGTCTATTATAAGTTCTGAGACGCAGCGAAGCGTGTTTCGGTTTTCTAATTTTTGAATAATTTGAGTGATAATTCAAAACCAATTTGAGTTGGGTTGTTATTACAAGTCCAGCAAACAGAAAACAGACTTTGGCTGTTAAATTTTTGGCCCACATTTTCTTGCAAAAGCTGGCAATGGTAATAACTAAATTTTTTCCTTACCCAATCTAGAGTTATTGCTTAACAAATCGCAATCATTGGAGATAGAATTATTAACACATTTTTATAAAAATTTTTTTGTCTTATTTTTTATTTTCTATTCATCGGCTCAACTCAACTCTCTGTTTTTATTAAATTAAGTAATGCCATGCAGCGCACGCGATTTATGCTCCAATGCTGCTTTAGCCCCTCCCTATTTAGACTCGTAGACGTTACATCAACCAGAAATTAAATCATAAATATTTTGTTTACTTTGCTCATATACATAAGTACGATGTACATATATACATACCTGCATGCTAGCAGATTTCTACGTTTATATGTACAAATATTTGTTTTTATTCAATTAAAAGTATGCCTCTTAAATTTTTCGCCTCCTTTTCCCTATTTTTTGCCCAAGTTCTTCATTGTGGCTAGTATTTATTGCACGTTTTTATTGCTTTTGTGATTACTATTGTTGGCAGCCAAAAGCAATAGTGGAAAGTTGTTGTAAATTAACGGGAAACTGCAAATTAAAAAAATATTGGAAACTGGCTGTCACGTTTGCTGGGTTGTATAACAGTAAAAAAAAGCTTTATGCCTGTGGTTTGTGTATTGGCTTAAGACAGTTACATTTAGCTCGTTCACAATCAATTCAAACGATGCTTACAAGAACTTAAAATTTACGTCGTACTATCATGTTGAATACTGAGTTTAAACTAGTACTTGGCAGTATCCAGTACTTTTAAAAACGGTTAGTTTTGTTTCCTGGCAGCTCTATATTTTAGCACCAAACCTGGTAACTCTTTATTATTGCAAAGAGCTGATGTAATTTTTTAAATTCCTAACCTAATATATTTCCAGAGGGTTCAATGAAATATTGAATTAGTCACATTTGGACGTTATAAATCAAAATTCATTGTTCGAATTTCAATAAAAGGAGACTAAATTACGCCAAGAATAGGAGTAAAAAGCTTTGTTCTTAAAACTAGAACATTGAAAAGTGAAGAGATAGACTAAAGTTTTTGCTGTTTTGCAGAGAATTTATCTCTTTATACCAAAACAAGCATATCAGGTCTGTGAAAAAAGGAAATTTACCAGTATATCCTTCCAGACTATATGCTAACCGTATACAAAACTAAGAATTGTGTAATTTTCTAGAGAAGCTGAGTACAACTACAGCGAAGTACGTTTTGGGTATTGAGTACTTTTTAATACTCAGATACGATAATTGTAAAAATCGGTCGATAAAACAGTCGATACTTTTAAGAACCATGCAAAAAATCGACTCTTTTAGAAATCGACTCGAATAGAATAAATCACAGCAGGTCACCTTGGAAATTCTATTGACTTTAGTAGTTATGACCTGCTGGAGCAAAGTTTGTAAATTATAAAACTTTAACAACTGCCAAGAGCACATTATCGATCCAATAGTTGCGGTCAGTATTGAACGGCTTTCTTAGAAAATCTTGTTTGGCGAACAGTACTATCCAGTGCGTCCTTGCTTTTGATACACAAAACCTGCTCTTAACCATTGCCAGAAGAACAAAGCAGTTCTAGAAGAGCTTTGCTTTCTTAAAAGCTCTATTTTCGAAATATACAAATTCGCACGGGAGAATAACAAAAGCACATCGAAAGCTTTTTTAATCAGTTCTTTCGCTTTCTTCATCGCGCTCCATATTTTTTGTCAAGTAGTACATACCGAAAACTGTTTAATGTATGTACGCGGATATGTGCATATTACAGCCTTAATATCTTGCAAGCGCCGTACTTATGAAAAATACTATTTGTTGTTGTGTTTGCTGTTTTCAGTTTTAGCCAAATAACTTTGCAACGTACGTTTATGTATTTCATTGGAATGTATTTGAACAGCGCATGTGTTGCTCTTTTGAGGGAGAGAGTTAAATTGAAGTGTAATTGCAAAGCTCTCACTGGGGTCCTGCGCATTTAGTTGACTCTGATTCATACCTTTAACTTTTTTTTTATTTTTTATTTTGTATTCTGATCTTATTTTGACAGCTCACTTGAGTCATTCATAGGCGTCCAAAGTACTCAAGCGATTTTTATGAAATTTTCACAGTATGTTCTTGAGATCACAGGTTAAACATAGGCTATATATAGTTTTGGAAAAGTGGGCGCTGCCACGCCCCTAGGCTATATAAAATTTCAATTAGTCAAAACTCTGAACGTATTTGGTCTAAATTAATGAAATTTATATATGTGTCCTTTAGTCAAGATTTATATAATTTTGGAAAAGTGGGCGGTGCCAGGTTCAAGTATTTTGTGTTTTGTTTGTGCTTCATAAATGTCCGGAATTTATTGTCGATCTCTGTGAAATGACACAGGCCATATTTAGTGACAAAGCCTCCAGGCTTTTTAAAGTAGCAATTCGGCATAGCTAGGAATTTATTTGGTTCAAGTTAATGATATTTTATATATAGGTATGTGTTTTATATATCAAAAACCTTGGAAACAGAGAGGAGTACCAGGATCAAATAAAAGTTAATTCGATATACATATCTTCGAAACTATGTACATATCAGTACACGCAGAGGAAATAGGAGAAGAAGGTAAGTGGGACTAGAAATTTGAGATATAGAGGCGGTGTTAGAGGAAAATGAAGAGGGGAAAAAGCAAAAGCTGAAAAAAGGAGATAAGAAGAAACTTAGCAGAAGCGAAAAGTGAGGACGGAAAAGAGAACAATTTGTTAAAGGTAGGCAACCCAAATTTTAGGCAGGACAACATCTGCCGGGTCTGCTAATAATTAATTAATATTCAAACCTATCACCGTGATGAGGGTTGTTACTCTCAGCACTTTATAGGGAAGTTCTGGATTTTCTCGTCTACTTTCTAGCCATATGGTAATCTTTCTTTGCTAAGTAGGATGAACTCAAGAATTTACTCCAGCTTCGACATCTCAGCTGTAATCCAAGAGTTGCTTTTGCGATATCAATTTCTGGATCTGTCAAGGCCTATTATTTTTGGATTCTATCAGATTGACGTATCTTAGCCATGGTTAGATTAAGGTGACCTGTACGAGTTTCACCGGAGGGCCACATTAAAGACAGTTAATAACAAATATCTATATCTTTTGAAGCTTGAAGTCCTCTATAAGATATAACTTCTGGCTTGGAAAAATAAACATTTTTCGTATTATTCTCTTCACACTCTCTAGTTCGCCAATCTGGAATGTGACAACAATACTCGCAGTCCACTTAAGGAAGTAATTTCTTCAGGAAGTATTGAGAGTCCGACTAAAGCTTTTCGTTGGATCTAAAGTTCGAACCATGATCGTAATGAGCTTTTATTGTCTACCTAGTGTAATTATTGAGCGGTCCAGATACGAAGGTTACTTTAGTTTTGGTCTCAGACTTGGTAAGTCATCGTTTTTCTATCGAAAGAGTTATTAAGGCTAAGGCCAATAACTGCGGAGGCTCGTAGATCTCTCAATTGGAATGATTATTGAACTAGAGCTTACTAACTTCAAACGAATAGTGGCAGCTTCTCATAAACTCCATTGGAGGCCTCGTTGGTCACTCAGCTGTTGTCCCATACCCTGATCGAAAATCTTTGTCATTAAAATTCAAGTGCTGCAAAATGTGAAAGTAAATAAAAATCAACCCTGCATTGTAGAAATGTGACACACCAACTATATCGAATTCGTTGTAAATATCGACATTTCACTTACATTCCACACATTCGAACAACATCAATGCTAACCGAATTTGAGAGCGACGTCTGCGCAGAAGGACACTCGCGGCCGCTGCTAGGCTTAAAGGTGATTGTTATGTGCAAAAATTTTCCATACACCAAACTGTCGTTGGCGACATTTGTAAGCGTTTCAATCAAAGAAAGCGGAGCATACCAAACTATAGCGGGCGTACAACCCAATGAGTTGATTGCAGAGTAAGAAAAGAAATAAATTTGTTTCCACTTTTAAACTAAAGAAAAGTGAAGAACAATAAATTTGTGTGTGCTCGCGTGGTGAAAATTACATTTTGTGACAGAGAAAAACGAATGTAAAGCTGATAAATTTGATTTGGAAGGAAAAGTGAAATTCGAATTTTTTGTTGCGCATTACAGTTGCGAAATAAGAAAGTAAACGAGAATTCCAGAACTTCGCCACAAAGCACTACAAGTCTTATAAAATACTGCGCCTGAAAGCAGGCTACAAAAAAATGTTTCCAAATTTTTGAAATCACTTAGAATTTTTGAAACAGTAATTTTTAATTTTATTTTTTAAGGTTGTCTGCCCCTTGCTATTGCCGCAAAATAGTGCAGTGGTGTGGGTTAATGGTGTGTCGGACACATTTATTTTTTCACGCGCAGGGGTGTGACTGACAGTTTCGATTTTTTCACATTTGTTATGCGCTCCATTGCTTAGCTGTGCGTAGAAAGTAGCCGAGCGACAAAGAAAAACATCAATAACTAGTGAAGTAAGGGCGCACGATAAAAGAAAGCAATAAAAGAAGTGTGTAGACAGAAAATGCAATAAAGGGTCTAAACCAAGAGAATATTGAACAAAAAAAGAATGCAAAAAATGTGTGTTGAATAAGTGAATAGTGTTGAATGTGCAAATGAGAAACTAATGAAAAAGATTTGCTGCCAAAAGCTTAGCAAGCGAAGGTAAATGCTCGTTGTTGCAAGTTTTGTATACTTGAACGTTATTGCATACTTTTAGGCGCATAACTGAAATTTATTTTAAAAGTATAAAGAATCTTGCGACACAAAAACAATTTGCAAAAGCATTATCCTAAACAATTTACCAACTATTAGATATATATATTTTAATATATAAAGAGCTAAATAAGAAACGCGTTCGATGACGTGTTGAAAAATGTTAATAACTGAGGGCCTTCACAAAAAAATGTGTGCTGAAGAAGGGACATAATAATAAAAAACAGTGAATATCAAAAAAGTATCTGAACTACCGGAGAAGAACATAATAACGAAGAACAGTGCATATTAAAAAAAAATCCCTGGACGACTTCAAATTGCCCAGCGCGCCTAGAATTATATACCAAAAATTGCATAACTAATTTCTTTATTCGTGCTTTATTTTAACAGAAGTTTACAGTTACTTCTACCAAATTTTCTTTTTTTTATAGAACTTGTCACTAATTACTGTTTTTTTCGAAACCGATTTCTTTAATTATTTTTTTACAAAAAGTTTTCGAGTATAGTACATGATTTTATTTTCAAGATTTTTAGCTCCCAATTGGATATTAGAGCTGAGAGGCATATTGGCGAGCCACAAAGCTTTGATAAGAACTACTAATTTATTTTAATTCTAATTTTGAAATAAGATAATTAATTAAAATTTAAAAGGCTGCATACTTTTAGGAGTTGTAATAAAGACTAAGATTATCTTGAACTATTTTTGTTGTTACAACACCTAAAATGCACTCCAAAGTTTTTGGGGAAATGCTGCCGGATTGACAGTCCTCGGTCGGACGTAGATCCGGCTCATTCTGCTGCGTAGATAGGACGCTCCTGAGAACTACTGACAAGTTTTGGTTGAGAATTTTAAGATATCAAAAAAATAGGTTTTAAATTCATATTTGATAGAGAGTGAAATGTTTTTTTCCAAAATTTATTGCACCTGTAGAGGGGTCGGTTTAGATTTTATTTTAAATTATTGGTTCAGAGAAACTGCTGACGACGAGAGCCCCAAGGTGGCTTGGACTATACCTGTTGTAAAGTATGCCAGTTGTCAGAGGTGCCTTAAAGCTAGGAATCCACAGTTCGACGCAGAAATACTCCAAATTTAACCAGGACTGTAAAATATTTACTAAGACTATTGTCTGTTGAAATGTTTCTTAGAATAGAAATATATAAGGAAAATATGCTCCTTAACATAAGCAACCAATTTTTAAAAAAAAAAAAGAACAAATAAAATTATAAAATTTTGCAATAACATATAACTTTTTACAATATTACTATTTTAAAATTAAATTTATATATTTGAATTTGGATTTTGAATCTCATAAATTACCGAACAATTAAAAACAATGAAATCTAAAATATTAAAAAAAAAAATTAATATTTTTATTTTTTTTTCAAAACTTTATATTTTTTTTATAGTTAAGTGGCTTCTTAAACCAAAAGTTGGATGGTACAAACATTAATTTCAGTTTCTTAACTTCTAGCGTATTTTTCAGACTTCTCTAAAAAAATAGTGAAGAAGTTTTCAAAAATAAAATTTTTAAAATTCTTTAGTTACAAGAACACGTGATCTCAATTTTTTGACTTGTACTATAATTTTCAGCATTTCCACAGCAATCTCGAAAAAAGTAGCTTAAAATTTAGTTTTCGAAATTCCGAGTTTTTAGTTATGAGCTAAATTTTACGTTATTTAAATACCTTTTCTAACTAAATTACTAACCAAAATTTCTGCAATAAAATTCTTTCAATATTATATAGTTTTCCAAAAAATAGAATTTCAATATATATTTTTTAATTTTTTTTGATTATTTAACATATCACGAAACAAGAAAAAAACCGAGTTTCGGGTTTTATTTATTTTTTTTTGTTTTGAAAAGAGTTTCTAAATTAAAATTTCCTAATTTTTTTATGAAAAAAAATGTATCTTATTTAAGAATAATGGTTTTAATTTAAATTCAAAAGCCGCAAAAAAACTTAAATTTTCTTAAAAACCTGAAACAATAACAAACAGCAAGCAGTTCAATACTTCAGTGCTAGTGGTAAAAAATCTTAAAAAAAAATATCGCGACAGAAATACAAAACTCCAAGCAAGGTAACGTGCTGCAATGTTAAAATCACGCAAAATCAGTCTTGGCCTTTTGGCCTTAACTGTCATGTGTGCGACAAATTGCCCAAATGTACAGGTGAGTGAGTCATGAGCTTAATCTATACATACATATCTAAGCCCATAAGTATTACAGTTTATTTATTTTTTAAGCATATATACATATTAGTGTATTTAAATAAGCATATGTATGTGTAAATATTAAACATATAAACATATAAACATTCATTGTGTACTCGAAATCGACTATTTGCTCCGCTTTTCCCCCTGTCATGGCATGTCCTCTGTATGCTCCATAGCGCTACTCAAGCATTACCAACACTTTGCTTCCATTCAACTTTTTTGTTGTTAATTCCACTTGGCCCTTGCATTTGGCCCACTCCTTTCTTCACTCTACCTTCGCTCTCTAGCAAGAATTCAGCCTTTCTTGTCATCGTCGACTTGACTGCCGTCGTTTTTGCTGTCGGTTAGCTGTGCTTTGTCGTTTTTATGACCTTTTTTTGGTTCGTTCGCCGTCACCGTTATAGTCACCGTTGTGCTGTCGCTGTTGCTTGTTTCCTTGCTTCACTACTGCCACTGCTATTGTTGTGTTTGTTTTTTTTTCTTCTTTTTTTTGTTGTTGTTTGAGTCCCTTGTCTTCGATGACATGTACGCTTTTTGCTGTTGTGTTGTTGTTGTTTGTGACTTGCAATGCCTTTTCGTTTTAATATATCCTTAATACCTACATGGTATATTTTGTTGTTTGTTGTCTGTTGTTGTGGTCACTGAAATAATTATAATGCTCCGTTGCTTCTTATTCAATATATGGACGTTGTTGTTGTTTTGCTTACAACTCATGTTCTTGCTTCTGGGGTGATCAAGTGCAATGCTCATATGTCTTACCAAAGCAATTTCTACCCCACGTTCACTTCGCATAATTTTCTTGTTGTACAAATATGTATGTGGATATATGCAGGTTGTTGTTGTCTTGAATTAAAAGCAATAAAAAATTTGTGTTTTGTAGCAGAGAAAACAAGCACAAAACTACTTCCCGAGATAGTCCGGTTTTATTGCTTAAATAAAAATGACATTTTCGGTCGTTTGGATTTGGCTTACAAATATACATAGCATATGCCGTTATAACTGTATATTTATGAGTATGTATGTATCAAATATGTGCCTATAATACTCGTAAATGTCATAAAAGTCATCAGGCGCAAACAAATGGTGATACAGCTTATTTTATGGGCTTAAAAAATAGGCAAGCACAAGTTTTTCGTAGACTATGAGTTGCAGTTGGTGCGACAAAAATAGGTCTGAGAAAATTTAAGATTTAACTGACAGCCTCTAGCATTATCTTTTGTTGTCGCGAAGAGCAAAAGGCTATTAAATCCCGACCCTTGCAACTTAGATTCAAACGAACTTTTCAAATCTTGATCAAAATTTCATGAGTGGACATGCTGAATAGGCAGGATGAAGTATTATTACAACAACAACGCAGAAATACCACAGCTGTACTGATCACTTTGCATGTTTCAGCCAGTATTCGATTTTATTTCGACTTTTCCAAGCAAAGCCTTCAAGAACAGGTGAGCTACGCTGCCATACTTTGCCTGAGTATCGGGAACATTTTGTGTTATTACGAAAGAAGACGCTTATCTCTCCCCTCTTTCTCACCTTTTTCTCCCCTCTTTCTAGCCCCTTTCTTGCCTCTCTCCCTTATCTCTCCTATGATTTGGACACCAACCATATCTCTCTGGCGGTAACTGACGCCAATTGGGAATACCGAAAAGGTTAAGGGACCTTAAACCTGCTATTTACGAACTAAGAAGGACCTCTACTACCGCTGCTACCAAACTCGTATATTCAAGGGCCATCTCAACCGTTGGAATTCAAATGATACGATACATTTTCTTCGGCTTACTACTGGAAGGCCCACAAATCTTCCAGAGAACTTTTCTCTAAAATGGTCTGATTTACTCAAAATTTCTGAAATTCAGAGAACACCAAGATATTAACCCACACTTTCGCCTTTCACGCTGTTAGTAGGTGTTCAAATCAGAAAATTATTCATAAATTTTGCTAATGTTTATATATTTATTCTTGATATTTGTGTGATTTTTGCTTCTTCTTTTTCTTTCCTTTTATTCTGTTGTTGTTTTGTGAAATCAATTTCCCAACTGTTTTGAACTTTTTCAAGGATTTTTTCGGTTGGACTGCAGAGTGCTGTCATGGTTATTTGCTGGCGATTGCGTGTAGCCATGAAAATGATAAAAACACACATACACACATACATACTCACACCCGCATATAAATATATTTACAGTATTTGTATAAGTCTGATTGGACAAATTGAAGTTGATGTTACTTAGCTACCCCATAAGTGGGTGGGCAACACAAACAAATATACATACATACATAGATGCATAGTATATGTGTGTGCGTGCTCAGATGTATAACGGTAATTTGCTGATTTCGTAAATGCATAATTAACTTTGTTTTTTAAAATTTCCCTCTGACACGCAATGTGCATGACCCTAACAAATTTTGTTGTATACGCGTGGACAGCTCGGGCAGTATTTTGAAGTGAAACATAATAAAAAAAATTTTTTTAACCTTTTTGGATTTTTTTTTTGTTTTTTTTTTTATAAATTTGAGAGATAAATTGTGTGTTTTTATTTTTTTTACTTTCCCGCTTGCTGCAATATATAATTGTCAAGTGTCTAGCACAGACAGTTGGATTTCAGCCAAATCGCTATTTAGGCAGTGGCTTTTGTGAGTCATTTATTTTGGCAGGCTTTCAGGCGCACTTTGAGTAGACACAGTGGATGCATTTTTGTCGAATTGCAATGCGTTATTGGCACACACTAAAACACTGGCTGTTAAAAAGAGTAATGGCTTGTGGATAGCGAAAAAATGCGACAAAGAGACAGAGAAAAAGAAGGAACTGGCAAGCATTTATGTTGGTTGAATAGTTCAAAGTGCCTGAAGATATGCTATCGATTTATGTTATGGATTGCATGAGAATGATTTTCAGAAAATCAATTGAACCAATCGTCAGGGGTTTCGCCTCTATGCAAATGATATTGATAATAGTTTCTGATTTTATTTTTTTTTAATCAAATTGCGAGAAAACGAAAATGAAAAAATCGACAAAGTTGCTGCTACTGTGAGTATTATTGATCTAATGGTGATTTGTATAGATTTGATTTATTTATCCAACCGATATTTTAAATCCCAAAAAATGTGGTCAAAAACTATCCAAACAATAATCCAGCTTTACTAAAAATTTTATAAAAAAAAAAAACAAAAAGCAGTTGCCTAATTATAGGCGCTATAATGGCGAAAGCGCCTGCGGGTAGGCTACAGTTTTGCCTTTGGTATGACCCAGTGATGCCTCCGAGCTACTACAACAGCAGGTTAATTAAAGTAAGGATTCCATTTCCTTATAAAAAATCTTAATCAAACTGTGTACAGGAATTGGAAACGGAGATTAAATCCAGAAATTAAGTAGATTGCCTTGTTGGAGGAATGGGTATGCTATTTATGTAACTATGACCCCTTGCCTTTCAATGAAACGGCTTAAGTTGGGAACAATACAAACATTTTACAAACAATGGCTCACATTCATAATAAAAACTCCTCCACCAAACAGAAAGCATTCGTAACGAAAATATCACATTCAATGGTGGGGGTAATGGTTGTGAGCAGAAGAAACATTGCCCCTTTTGTCTTTTGCACAAGAAATCAGAAATCCATAGGGAAATGAATGACATACAAAAGCGTTGAAAGATTTAATATACCTCCCAAACAAAAGCAACTGGCGGAGGGAGAAAAGAACAAAAATATTTAAAAACCAAGTAAAAAACGAGTATTGAAGACAGCTTATCTCTATGTATGTGTGTTTGTAAGTGCTTAAATATGTTGCATAAAAAGTGAGGGCAGTGCTGCAATGATCTTTACCAAGAGAAAAGCGGAAAAGGCAAAAGCCAACAGTAGAATTGAACCCTCGACACGTGTGGAGTCAGTCAGTTAGTCGGCCGGTTATTCAGCATTTCCGCCCATTTTCCGGGTTTGTCTGCTATCATTTCGAACAAAACCACAAGTCCACACATGCTCTCAACACACACACACACTCACACAAATACTCGATAAAGAATTGAGTTCACAGTGAGTTCGTGTTTTCAGCCATTCATTCATACATTCGGTCTCGCTTTGGGATTTCACTTATGAAAACTTAGTACCGTCTTCGAAATTAAAATTGACAATTGTAACAAAAGGTGCGTACATGTGCAGAATAGCAAATTGAAATGATGCTTGGGAAATGAAAGGAAACGAAAAAAAAAATAAATAAAAGCGAATACAATGAAATATTTATAATGGCGTCAGTGGGAACAAAAACGAATAAGAAATAATATGCGAATACGAAATGCGTTGAAAGCACTGAGAATTAGAATTAGAATGAAAATCAGTGAGTGAATAAATGAATGAGCTTAGTGAATAGTGTCTAAAGAGAAGGGATTACTCAGGATATAATAGAAAATTCATAAAACTAAAGATGCATGAGAAGTGAATATGAAAGATAGAATAACTAAGGCAATAATAGAAATATGTAAATGAATACATAGGCTAGTTTTGAAATTTGCATATAAATTCAAGGCATATTTAAAAAGGCTTAGAAAAGAAAATGTATGAACAGGCTTCTTGTACAAAAAATATAAGTGATTTGGAAAATTATCAGTAGTATTAAACCACAAGTGGGTATTCAAACATATAAATCAAGCGCGCCTAAAAGTATGCAAAATTTAGTACCATATCTTCTATATGTAAACCTGCCATGAAAATTTGCAGTTCTGAACTGGTGAGCTACTAGTTCCTTCTGAAACTCTTTTATCTGCTGTGTTACCTTTTATACAATTCCGAAGCCGTTACATATTCCATACTTAAGATCTAGCTCTGGATGAATGAATGAATGACTGAGAATGCTTCGACCCAAAAGACATTCTTATCGGCACCCGCCGGTTGAAGGAGCGGAAGAGGGAGGTCAGCACTGCGATAGAAAAACCAAGTGGAGGCCGCTTTGCGCCAGTCGCCAGAGAGGATAAACGACTGGCGCGCTATTTGAACGGCCAAAATCGTTTAGACGATTAAGCGCCATTTAAAGAAGAAGAAAAAAGTTCTAAACCAGAAATATGTCTCACTAGGTGCTACGTTCCTTATCACATCCTCAGTGTTGGCTGAACTTGATAATACGAAAGACGCCTGACTTAACATTGCATGCATCCAAGCGCATTCGCTAATAAATAGCCTTTTCGGCGTCAGCAGCAATACTACTTGATCTATATATCTAAAAATCTACGCCTAAAAGTATGCAAAATGAGGTTAGATGCTGATAAAATGAATCAGTAATGCTCTGAGAAGGAATCGGCTATGTTCTCCCAAAGCACCAATCCTTAAGTGCCAAAGGGAGATTTCACAATACTAAAGTTTAATGCTAATTAGCTGAAGCCTGGCCCTCTTTCCATTGCAGAAGAATTATGACCACAGACTAGGTAACCCGTTATAACGTTATAGACTTCAGATTTTTTAGAACTCAACTTCTTTTTATTACCAAAAACGCCCACTAATGACACCTTTTAAGAACAGCCTTAGTCTATATTAGGTTGCCTATAACTCTGCAAGCAGATCATCAGAAACCTTTAAAATAACATATTTAGCGCCTAAATGTATGCAATTTTGTGAAAAAAGAAGAGGGAAAGTGAGATTTAGAAAAAAACTGTTATAAAAAAATGTTATAAAAAAATGTTATAAAAAAATGTATAAATCTCATCCACTTTTACAAAAGAATTAATCGTCAGTATTACATTTCCTATAACTGTTTATGTACTTCAAACGGTCAGTTGGATTTCTCGCCTTATCTTCTCCACTAACTGCATTTCGTTTAGGACATTGTGCAAAACGGGTCATAAAACAACGATAAACAGCCGATGACTTTATTCACTGGCGTTTAGTTGAATCCTTAAGAAAGCAATATTTAAGGGTGCCGCCACTACCACGCACATATTTTCTGTGTGTGTGTGTATAATGGATATTTTTAAAAGCCAATTTCCTTTTTGCATTTAAGCATTTCATTATTTTGTACTTTCTCAATGCATTTCTGTTTATCACTTTGAACTTATTCACGCTGCTGTATGCGTCACCTCGCTTTGTATTCCTCAGCGGTGCACATGTGCGCCACTCAAGCCTGTGAGCTTATGCTCACCCCGAGGATAACTTTGTGTAAAAAGCGAAATGCCTAGTAAATTTTTAATATGTTTTCTCGAACAAAAATATTTGTTTGAAATTTAAAGCAGTTTTACGTCTCAAATAGCCCTTCGCATTCTCCTAATTCAAAACTACTACCTTTAAACATCTCAACCTACTCCAATTCCATTATTCATCGCCCCTACTCCTATATGATTGCATGGCTTTTACACCATATATTTTTGTCACTACGCTCTTAATAGTCAAGTAGAGCGTTCATTTGGCTTATCAATTTCATCCACTAAGCCGTTAAATGTTCCATACTCATAAAAAGTACGTTTATGTTAAGTGTCAATTACAATTTAGTACTAAGTACTTCAATTAATAGTGCTAAAAATATGGCTACAGATAAAGAGTATTTTTACCCTATAAACATATAGCACTAACAGTTCAATGTGGTAGTATTAGCACCCCTTTACTTTTCAAAATATCACTATTAGCTGTTAAAATATGTATAAAGGTTTTTGTGAGCTTTTTAGCACAGTTTAAGCTTTTAGGTTGTAAAACTTAAATCCTTATTGCTAATACGTCGCCTGGGATGTAGTTTAGAGTTAAGATTTTACAATTAAAGATCTCTAAAAAGGTTTTTGTGATCTTTATATCACAGTTTAAGATTTTTATTTGTAAAAGTTGCGCTTTTATTCATACTAAACTTCCCGCAGAAGCTTCTGGTGTAGCTTTTAATAGAGATTTTTGCGTTTTTCTTTAAAAATTTCTCAACTTATATAGAAACTTAAATTAAATATGAAAAAAAAATAACTTTGGTGTATAAAAGATCAGCTTTTATTATTAGTAAATCGTCTGATAAAGCTTTCGTTGCAGCTTTATATTGAGATTTTTTTTTTTTTCCAACAGAGGCTTCGATGATTCAGAAACTTAACTTTATACATGAAAATATAACTAAAAAGAAATAATACGTCTTAAAATATCTGCAAGGTTTTTGAGCTTTATAGCACAGGTGAAGCTTTTTTGAGAAAAGATGTATTTACACACATGATAAAGCTTTTGATTACTATTTCACATATCGTTTACTATGGAAAAACTATATATTTTTGTGGAAGCTTTTCTAGTTGACATTTCTAAATAAGTCTGTTGTGCTCATTGGCACGAATTCGAACCACTTTTGTAAAGTTTATGACACCTCTTACCCTTAGATATATGTATATGCTTGTGTGTCAAGGGAGCTTTTAATGAGTTTTACCACTAATAAAATCCTCTCTAGCTTTTTAAACAGATGTTTTATCAAATCTGCAACTTCTGTAATATTTGAACAACAATTTTAGCTTTGTTTGAATAATATTTCATTGAACCTGAAAGTTCTTAGTTGGTCAAAAGCTCTCTTTTTCAAATTGTAAATAAATCGAGCTTAGTAAGCTTTTATATAAAAATCATATCAAATTTTATATACGGAGCGCAAAGTAATATATTTTTAGCTCTACAATAGATGTTATGTTTATAGTACCTTTGAAATTTATCTATGCAGAGGTTTTGAGCTTTCATCAAAGAAAGTTCTTCAATAATGAAAGTTCAAAGCTCTACATAAATGAGTTTCAAGGCTACTTTAACCATGACATATACTAGAAACTTAAAAATACATTACCTTTATTATTAAAGAGCTTTATTTTATGAAAGCTCAAAAGCTCTCAGTTTGCAAGCTATATGCATATGGGCTTTAATAAAATAAAATCGATTTTGATTAAACTACGTATTCAAAGCAGATTTTAATAAGAATAAAGTCAACTAGCTCAAATCCGTACCATATTAAATAAATAATACATGGCAATCAGGCTCATTTAAACTCATTTTCATGCCCGAGTCAAGCACTCGTAGAATATACTCAACCCAATAAAGATGATGACGATGATTCACACAATCGAGCAAATGAACTGAAATGAATAGAAATAAAAATGATGGCAAATAAAGAGTGACAAGACAATGGAGGCACACAACAATGATATGAAAGCAATAACGGAAGCACACAGCAAAACCGGTGTGGGGGGAAGTAGGTGCCAAGTGAGGAAACTACACAGTCAGCTCTAGCAAAAAGTATAGTTTATAGTGCTGAAAGCCCAAGCGACTGCTTGTAACTCGAATGCCGTTCAAGTGGTGGCACCCATTGAAAAGTGACTGCAAACCGGTAAACTGGAAATGAAGTGAAAAAAGGAAAACAAAAAAAAAATATTGTAGAACAACAACCAGGAGCACCACACACATGCTTGCAAACAAACATACAAATGATACAATTGTGAGTAATGCAATACAAACTTACATTGCATACAACAAATGAGTGGCACAGTATGTGTGTTTGTGCATAAAAGGAAAATGTGGCGCAGACTAAGCAGGCAGAGGTCTTATCCGCTCATGGCTGTTAAAGAGAAATATGTTTGTTTGTATGTTGCTAAAACGTTTATATGACGGTGTTTGTGTGCTGAAAGCAATTGAAAAGGGGAAAATCTGAGCTAGAGAAAGGGGGCCAAAGTGGGCTTGCTGGACGTCTGATATGTGACTGTGAGAGGTATTACTTATGCCCCATACATATATATGAACAGAGCTGACATACAAAATACATACATATGTTCATTTAGATAAGCGAGCACCCAAGCGAATCAATGGACAGCCAGGCAAGCGCCGAGACAATATAGTAGCTCAACAAAGAAGTGGTCGGTGTGTGTGGAATGGGAAGTGGCTATATGAAAGCTAAATTGAAAACAGGAGGTCATAGCTGGCGCTTACATTGTAGGCCTACGAGCGTGAATTCCGATTGATTGTTGGTAGGTTGATGGAGGTTTTGAGATTAATTGTGTACGTTCAATGATTTGTGTGAAAAATATAAGCAAAAGAAGGGAATAACTGGCTGTGAAAGAAGTAGTAGCAGGAAAAGGTAGTACATTAAAGTAGTAAATTAAGAGTGAAAAAGAATCTTCCATAGTTAAAATTTTACAGATAATATTAGGAGTGGAAAAAATAGTAGAACAATAAATAAACAAAGTAAAACCATAGCTGTATAGTAATAAAAAAAAAATCCAAAAGAAAATAGGAGATAACAAAAAATTTCGAGAAAAAAGAAGTAAAAAGGTAGTATGAAAAGTAGGAAAAAAAAATTGGGATTTAGAGAAAATAAACAAAAAACAACAAAATAGTAGTAAAATTGCACAAAATAGTGCAAAAGTAACTAAATTTTTTCTTAGAAATTGCATTGAAAAACTAAAAACTTTACACTTATGAATACAGAAAAGAGTATATGTTTTATAAAATAGTAGTAATGGGACTGCTAAAAGATTAAAGCATTAAAATGTTGCCTATAAAATAATAAAAAAAAGTAATAAACAATACCACGATGGTGTAAGAAAAGTAAAAAAATAGCTGCTAACACTAGCAGAAAATAGATCAAAACCCAAAAATATTTGAAGGCATTAAAATTTTAAAAATATAAAAAATGCAAATGTTAAAATATTTACAATTAAATTGGTTGTAAATGGTTAGTAAAAGGTAGTAAAAAAAAACACTTTAAAATGAAAAATCTGACACCCAAACCAATTGAAGTTTCACCTTTAGTGAATTTTCATAACAATCTTGAGTGTACTCCTTAGCTTTTTTAACAGAATTTTGTAAAAGGGTAGTAAAAAAGTACTATGAATTTAAAAAAAAAGTAGTAAAAAAGGGAAAATTTTCGCGTTCATGAATGCACAAAATTACTAAAAGTTTTGTAAAATAGCAATAAAATAAGTGTGTAAAAGTTACCTATAAAAGCAGAACGGTAGTAAAATAATGCAACAATGACGAAAAAATTTAGTTAATAATAGAAAAAAGTACTAGAAATAAAAACAAAAATAAAAAAGGTGTGAAAAAAGAGAAGATTTACTTACTTCTATGAATACAGAAAAAAGTACTAATTTTATAAAATAGTACTAAAAAAATTGCTAGAAAGTTCAAAAAACTTTAGTAAGACTTAAACAATGTAAGGACAAAAAGTTGCCTACAAAAGTAGTAAAAAAAAAAAAAAAATCCAACCGTATAACAGTTTAGCAGTAAAATGATTGAGCTTGCCTCCATGCCACACCTAAGATTGCATTTGTATGTATTTAATTCTAATTTCTTTTCTGCTTTACGCTTCACTTAATATTGAGCATGATTTGGGTAACTTTTCTGTATTAGACTGGCCCACATTTTTCTTTTTCTTTTGTGTACTTTAACTTTTCAAAGTTAAAACGTGAAATCAGAAAACTACACCAATGTTAAAGCTTGATTGCTCTAGAACGACTCAACTGGCGAAAATTTTCATACAACACTTTTTTGTGGAGAATTAAATTTCCTTTAAAACTATTTGAAGCTTAATTTTTTTACTTCAATGGTTTAGCATTTTAAAAACAAAATTTAAATAAATCACAAAAAATCTAAACTAGCAAGATGGACCTTCAAAAATGAACATAAAAGTCTGAAACTTTTACACTTTCTTTCTCGCAATGCTAAAAAATAATATTTTTTGGCACAGTCTAATATACTTATATACATATTTAAGTGTTAAATAGCAGTAAAACACAAGTACTTAACTCTCCAGCGATAGTTTGATTGCCGAAGTGTGCGAAGCATTTAGATTTATATACACTACAACAAATATTTATGTGTAATCAATATGCAGAGCTTTTGCTAGGAAAATCCAAAGTACATACGTACGTCAGTATTGAAGACTGTATTTAACTTGATGGAATGATATACCTCGCTGTAACCACCTTCCCATGTCTCGTGTGACGATTTTGTCTTTCATAGCACAATTTAAAATACAATGGCCTAACTAATCGTGCGAAAGGCCAGATATTGAGGGAAGCCATCAGTGCTACCTAGTTAGTATCTAATACAATACAATAGAATACATTAGAGTGGTTCAAAGAAATTTTTGGGTTGCGGGTTTACCCTACATTCTCAGAAGAATGTCCTTACTCAGACTTGGCATCAAAAATTACCTATTTTACCTGCTATGAGTAGGCCGAAGTTCAATGAAACATTTAAGAATGCTTTCTTTAAAATCTATTACTCCAAACGGTGTACGATGTAGCCATGGTCGATTTTTATTCGTCACTTCGCTACTAGATAACAATTTCTGTGTTTGTCTGAAAAAATGTTTAAATTGAATTCAACAAAAAATCAAGCCAACAAATTCAGATTGTTATTTTATTCATAAGCCGCCAAGTGCTTGCGAAAAAAAGAGTTAATATTTCTAGGAAACGTTTATGAACTTACACAAAGGGTATTTTTTGAAACACTCTGGTCTACATTTCTATAAACATATCTACACATATCGATTAAGTAATGCATTCGTGTGTTGAGCATGGTCAGTTGTGTATACATGAGCTTTTGAAAATCGTATAAAATGTTTGTATGTGTGGTAAGAGTGCAGCGGAGGTGTAGTGAAATCTGATGTTTACAACCAAAATGAAGAAAAAAAAATTAAATAGAAAAAAATAGTATAAATGGGGAAAAAAATCTGTGCTGGCATTTTAACGCTCAGACAGAGCTACTACTACAAACATATGTAGGTAGAGTCACACATACACATATATGAAGGTGTGTTGGCCATTTTACATTGCGTTTCGCAATCATTCTTGAATGTCCTCTATGGGTTTGTTGAACAAGAAAAGTAGTAAACGATTTTTCTAAATTGATATGCGGGCATAGAAGACGAGCAACACTCAAGCGTGGCTAGTATTGAGCCTCCACCACACATGCAGTGAGGCCCACTGGATTATAAAGGTAAATGAGCAGTGCTGATGTGCTTGGGTGTGATCAGCAGTATTACAAGGGTCAATCTCACACAAAACCAGGTTAGGTGCAAAAAAAAAAGTTTGATATCTTAAGAAAGTAAAAATTTGAACCAGGGAGGAGCATTTTAAACCTTTTTTGGTGATACGATCTGCTTTTCATGCATGGCTAGATATGAGTCCGGATAGTTACGGTAGATAGACTAGTCTGCCTTCAACTTACCCTCGGAGCTATACTTTGTTGTTGTCTCAGTTTTAGGAGTGTTTTACGTCCTTCTCTTCTTAGGATGCACACTCTCGGCTGTAAAGACTTAACAATAGTGCTTCTCATTTTTGAAACTGAGCTTTGTTACAACTTGGTAGCTAAATTAATACAAAGTACGAATAAAAGTTGTTTTACTCAAAGTTTTCTTCAGTCATATTACCTGCGGGCGTCTAGCGTTGACAGCGATTGATGAGGGTCATATTGCTTGTGGCTAAGCTTTTCCTATTTTCAGCCACACAAACAAACACACACATGCACAGCACATCACTCTTGCAGCCATCTCTAAGCTCACTTCTTGGACTACCGCTAATTTAACAAGGGACCAGCGCAATTGAAGCTCCTCAATGCCTTCCGCTACCCAATCCCCATGCTGCTGTGTTTGTGGCTACTTAATCAGTTTTTCGCTGCAACTTATATATTTCAAGTATTTTACACTCTAAGCGCAACTACTTTTTAATTGCCCTCCCCTGCCCCATATACACTTTTTGTTTTTCCTTTGTTGGTGCTAAAACATTCTTCAGCTATTTCTACAATTCTTTTCCCATCGATTATCGAACGTACAGACGTTAAAAGTTCGAATGCTTTAGTTATTGCAACTAAAAAAATTTATTACGCTAACAAATACTAATAAATCATGTGTGTATGTGTGTGTGCAAGAGTTATGTACTCAAAGTTAATAAGTGAATTGCAAAGTGCAGTAAGTAAGTGTTTCTGTTAGGTAATGAGTTGCATGCAGCGGAAGTACTTCAAGCAGCCGTTAAACGTCAATCAATTAAGTGCTTGGCATGGCATACATTTGGGCGCATACAAGTCAAGTGTGGATAAGATGTGAGTCTGTGAAAAATGAAGAAAAAGAAAGCAAGTGAACACGTAGTAATAGTTTGGGTGCGTCTAAAGAAGCTGGTAGAAAATAAAAATTAAACTAGAACAAAATGGTTGATTTAAATAAAAATTCGTTTATTTTCGTGACACAATATCTTGCCTAAAAGTAGGAAAGGTGAAGTGCTAGCTTTTTATGCAGTCAAAGTTCACTGAATAATATGTCGTGAAGTCTAATTTAAGGCTTTTTTTTTAGTTTATTTCCCATCTAATAATATAACAATAAGTATTTAACTTTAAAATAAAAAGTATTCTTTATTGCATACTCCTTGGCACTGTAAGGACTTATGTATCCTAAATTACAGTATTTGGGGTTAAAAACATCGTTCACTAACAGTATGAAAAGTTTAGATACTCGTATATCTTGTAATGCCGGAAGAAATTCAAAGTACCCTACTTACCACGGCTAACCAACTCTGGCGAGGCGAAAAATAGGATTCCAATACAATACAATAGTGCTTAAACATATGCAGCCTCTCAGATTCCGCACTTACACAGGGAAGCAACTTCAACCTGGTTAAAAAGTAAACCTCTCCGAATAAAAGTTCCCACCATTTTATCAGCTGTTTTGGTACGTGCGAATCACTATCTAACCCCATCTTTATCGATTGGTGGTTTGGCAGATTAATATTAGCACCACTAGCAGGCCTAGCGTTGCATACTCTTACGCGCGCCTAATATTATATCAAGCAGGCAGAAGATTTCGAACGAATGGGTCTTAGCGGTAGCGATGTTTATTATTGTGTTTTTGTAAACTTCATTTACATATATGGAATTTTTATATAGTTGACTTTATAGTTTAACTTTTCTTGAATTAACAATACAAGGAGAGCTTGAATGGTAGGACTAAAAAGAAGTTTATACTGCACTAAAATTTTCCATAAGAATTATTGTCTTCTAAAAACTTGCGTAACCGCCAATACTTAAATTTTAATATACAAAATTGTAATTCTCTCTCACTTTCTTGCCCTAGATTTCGCTCCATTTTTAAGTAAAAAAAATTGCCACAAAAAACTAGAACAAATTTAAATCTTATTTTGGTTTGTTTTTGGCATGCAGCAGTAAATGTAAACAATTTTGCTAATGTTGTAATAAGCTTAAGTGCTTTTCCAGTTTAACACCCACACCTTCCGTTACCTGCTCTTGGATGCATCAAAGAACGTTCACAGTTATGGGCTAAGGTAGTTAGAGAGCAAGTGAGTGTGTGAGTCTCTTGCAATAATGAGAGAATTTGAAAATAAATACAGCAGAAACAAAAATATGTAGGTGAATGAGTATTTTTTTAAATGAAATCATCGATGAGTTAGTAAGTAAGCAAGTAAGTAAATGATTGCATGCAAGAATGATTAAATAATTTACTGAATGCATGAAAAATTTTGCTGAAGTTGATTGGTCGCTGGTAGTGAGAACTGTGCATAGATGTATGAAAGCTCTTAATGCAAAATTGTGCATTCATTGCATACGTTTAGGCGCTAATGAAAAATTTAAATGCATTGAAGGGGATTTAATTGTTAGCGAATAAATGTTTAAAATAAATTACAAGTTAAATGGAAAGCACTATTTGAATCGGTACATGAAATTGAATTGAAGCACAGCTAAATATTACCAGACCTCGCCTAATTTTTTACACATATTTCTCATTGCAGCTTCTAGATTTGCCTAAAAAATAGCCACAAATATTTATAGGTGACTTTTTAGTAAAAATACAGTCTTTAATTTGGCCGAAACCGTAGCATAGCTAAAACGGCTTCAGTAAAGTACTCTCCACCAATTATAAGTCTTCATTGAGTTTTGGTTCTGAGACTTCGACCTGAAGGTGGCCGCAGCCCTTCTTGTTTATAACATCTTTTGTACTGAAGCACAGGTGGCGCTCTACGTCGCAACAGTTTTAAAAATGAAGCTCAAAACGCGACCCCTTTCGATATGCTATTCTAGCGGGGGAAATACAAGTATTTCTTTCCACAACATTAACAAACGGCCACACAATATTGTGTACACTTCCACCTTAATTAGCTTATAACAGCATACTTCTAGGCACCTTGATAGCTTCGAAATAGTTCCGAATGACAGTGATTGTGAGTAGACTTATACTTGGGACTTTTTGGCTCCTTTTAATATGTTTTAAAAGGAGTTTTAGCAGTACCGAAAAGCTTCAAGCGGGTGCTGCGTTTTAGGCTGTTTTAATTTACTAGCTCCTAAAATTATGCAGTGTTATTTCTGAATTTTCCCTTTTTGGCATCTAGCCATTCAATTATTCTGCAACAAAGTAATTTTTAGAAGCTTTTCAGTAGAGCGCTTTGAAAGTTGAAATTGTAGTGTAAATGTATGAAATTGAGAGTCTGGAAAATTTGTGTGAACAGAGATTTGTGTACGGAGAACACAATGCTGGTGACATCTCATTTTTGTCCAATCTTGACTTTGGCTTTTCTCGCTCATTGTCACAGAATTAATGATTTATATTAAATACTCCAATCGTAAAAAACAATAAATATAATATTTATTCAAATAATTTCGATGACTCGTTTATTTTTGTTAATATAACTGCAAAATATATGAGAAGCCTTCAGACAACACTAGCAGCACAAACTAATTTGTTCAAACACAAAAAGAGGCATAACAAAAAATATTAAATTTTAGTGACTGAAAAATAATGGCAATAAAAATTTAATGTATAAAATTAAATTATGTATATAAAAACAAACATAAAAAAGGAAGTGAAAGCAATAAGCTGCAAAGAAAAATAAGGCCTGAAAAATCATAACATAACCACGGGTGAAACGACAAATCAAAATCTCCATTTCAAAAAATTGTCAAATATTTTTTCATTTGGCGCAATAATTTTATTTCACATTAAAGTATCTACCATAACAGCAACGCAGTTATTCCGGCAACGCAAAGCGGTAATAAAAAAAGCATAATTTTAGGCGCAACAGCGCAATTCGAATGCGTGCTAAGGGAAAGCGGCTAGAACCACAGTGTTACAAAGGTGTCATATGTCAATAAAAGCGCGCTGCTATCTACAGCGGGCAATAAACATTTGAATTATGGCAATAAAATTTAATTCAATTTCAAATTTGCGTATCTGAGCGGGTTATTAATACTCGCATGCGTGCAAAAAAAAAAATATTTAATAAATTATGGTAAAAAAAAGAAATACGCGTACGATAGCCAAATACAAAATAAAGTCGCCAAAATGGCTGCCGCATGAGAGTGTGATTTTATTGTGTGTGATTTCGTGTTTGGCATGCAGCATACTTTTAGGCACTACAAACACGCACACGCCACGTTCGCATAGACGGTCACGTATGATGTACTTTTGTTGGCATAATTGACTGACTGACTATTCGTAGTCGACGCTGAGGCCAAAATGGCGCTTAATGTTGATGATACCCGAGGAAAATGTTAATAAAACGAATTTTAATGTAAATTATGGCACTGTCGGTGATTATTGTATTAATGGTGATGATGTGCATGTTGATAATAATGGTTGTTGATGCAAAAAGCGTACACAATTTTCGTAGCAACCAGCCGCAACATTCCTCACGTCCTGCTGTTTGTATGTTTTGCGCTTTTAGGCACCCAGCTTCTTCTCTTGTCCTCTTTCCATCATCATTTACTGTACAATTCTTTCTACCCAGCGTTTTCGTGCTCGTACCTGCTACAGGAATACACCGTCAACAGTTTATTGTTTCGCTTGCTGATAGTCAAATGGGATTTGGGGAATATGAAATGGGATTTAGCAAAGCGAACAGGCTGGCTGGGGGTATAGTAGGCGCGCGTGTAGACGTACAGATATTGTCTGTGGTACGTGTTGATATCGCTAAGGGATTCATTTTTCCATACACACAATATTTTATATTTTCTACGTGCCTTTTTATTGGCGTACACTCACACATACAAACATAAATAATTATTTATGTATGCCTATAAGTATGCTACGAACATTTGTGCCTGTATCTCTTGGCACTCTACCATACCCTCTTTACGTCATAGACTCCTCCATGTAATTGCAGTGCGCTGTTTGTTAAACCTCATCACGTTGCTAAAGCGTCTGTCTATCGCAATGGACATAAATGATGAACACTCGGACAATGACAGCGGACATCGACGACTTGATGGTTCGTTAAAGTGGGAAAATCATTGCGCGAGCGTTGAGTATGAGTATAAAGGATGGCGCTGAAAGCATGTCATAGACAGAGGCAGCAATCGTAGCAGGATTAATGTCACACTGCCAATCAATAAATCAATCAAGCAATAAGTGTGAGCATATAAATTTGTCGGCGGTTTGTAATTAATAAATAAATTATTCACTGAGTTAATAAAAAGCTTTGCTGATGGAAAAACATTGAGGGAAGCTTTTGAGACCATTTGTCGCATACAAAATGGTAAATGCTGCATACTTTTAGGCGCACTTTAATTATTTTCTGGACACCACCTATTCTAGGGTGGCAACTAAGCCACTGAATAAAATTGCTGCACAACAATCAAGTTACGGTTACTCTTTCAGAGAGGAAGGCATGCCTACTATGTGTCCAGAAAGAACATGAATTCTTATGAGATTGATAAATCTAAGTACACAGTGCACTCTTCTTTTTATTTGTAGTGGATTTGATTTACCTGTAATGGAAACATTATATTTTTTCTCCTTTCATTTGACATTTACTTTTTTTCTACTATTTCTAGCAGTACTGGAGTTAAGTTCTTGCCGGATATGAATCCCGTTCGTCGAAGTGCTAACATCTTGACTTCTTACTCTTCCGCTTTATTCACAATATTCCTGCTCTCTTTCCCCTTTGAACAGCTTAAGGTTTTGCAACAGCAACGTAACCATCCATAAGGCTTTCCTAAGTGGATTATATAAAAATTAAATTTAGTGCATACTTTTAGGCGAATTTAAGGAAAATCTGTGAAGCCTTGATTCCTACAACCGTTTCAACCTGGAAATTCCTCAGTAAAAACAAAATAAGAGAGACTGCCAGCTTTCACGAAGGTTTTAGGGAGTTCGGCTGAAGCGAAAGTTCTTGGCGGAATACCTGTCCAGATCCTTCAACTGACATTGGCCCCATAATCTGCTATTTTACGCAAAATAATCTTCTTCTTTTTGGAGTGTTAATTGATCTTAAATCGCATCGGACCGATCATATGAACAATGTACTTTTTCTAAGTAAAAGCTCAGAAACTTTAGTGCATACTTTTAGGCGCATCTAGAAGAAAAATATCCTCAGCGTGATGAAGTTCTTGAGGCTGCGGTTTCCACAACTCACACCTCAATTCGCTGTGCAATCAGTTTACATTCGATATCTTTTAACATAAAATCACGCATTCATTAAAATAGGAATTTTTCATATTCCCTCCAGCTTGGCTATAACTTCATTTGACTAGCAATAAAACTCAATAATGTCATGAAGTTTTCGAAGTTTTAGTCATAGCGCACCTTCTGACGCTTCAAGCATTCAGGCGTAATTCCATTTTGATGAATCAGCCAAATTTGGGAACTCTGCATACATACTTTTTGTGAACTTATTGTGTAGCCACTCAATTTAGAAACTCAATACAAAAACCAAAACACAGCTATATTATGAGGGCTGCATTGAAATACCACACAGATATAGACGCAAATAAGAAGCTACCCTGCAAAAAATTCGATTAGTCTAGAAGACATCCGGGATGAGTCGCAAGGAGGATGCGACAGTTCTGATCACTTTGTATGACCTCAACTGTTCGCATTTGTTTTGTGCATGTCCTACGGAGAGACCAATTGTACCCATTTATACCCGAACGGGTACGAAAGAACTAATCTACTTTCTACCCAAGCGGGTACTTTTAACTCCCAAAAGTATGCTACAAAAACTGTTAATGACTTTCACCGCTATGAGTATGCTTCACAAATAAAAATTTAGTTATGTACATTTATTTATACGAACTATAATTATAAAAAATTATATTACGTTTACTAAAGACACTAGCTACTAAGGCTATCCACCTAAAGTTATGTATATTGAATTATAGCCAACTGAAGACTAAAGAGATTAATCGCGGATCGCTCTCCAGAGATTAGTCACACAATACAAATACAACATGTGTACACACTCACAAATTTAAAACGAGTAAACGTTAGTAACGAATATATGCTAAAATTGCTACAACAACTAACGAGCGAGGAGCACAAAGTAGGCTACGAGTAGACTAACCAACAGTAAGTCGCTTACAAATACGAAATAAATAAGCTTAAATTGAACAATTTTTCTTAGACAACTTTCAGGCGATTTCAGAAAAGGTATAAATCTACCAACCAAATGAATTGTAACGAATGAATCCAGGTAAGGACAAGCGCAACCCTCGTTGTAGGTGAAGTTAGCAGAAATGAGCCAGGTTAAGTTACCCGGCTGTGTTGCAGGCTTAAATACATATTTACTTATAAACATGCTTACATATATATTGATTTTCACGCCCTTTGAATGTTCTTTCGTTTGACACTTCTCAAAATGTGAAAATACGTAAAACGTACCATAAAAAAGCAAACAAATTAAGCAAACGACTGAATTGGTGAACGAGCAAAGAATTTATAAGTGTGGTATAAATCTGCACCCTTCAGGGAAAATCTCTGGTTTTGAGCTGGTTTGCTTCTAGTGCATTCACCACAAATTCAAATTTGTTCTCACTCACTTAGTTATTTTTATTATTATTAGTATAAAAGCATTATATATATATTTTTAGATCAGGTTTAATTTTTATAGAAAACTAATAACAATTATTATAAGTAATTGAATATAATTGGTTATGTCAAGATTGAAAAAATAAAAATAATAATTATGCTCAAGGTCAAGAATAAATTTTTTTATGAAAACTGCGATTGTTTTTATTGTTTTAATACTTTTTTTTTATAACTAAAAGCTTTCATTTGAATAGAAAATAAAAATTTAGAGACAACGATAATAACTTTTTTTATAGATAAATTTCGGAAGCTGCTAGACATTTTCAGCAGAGAAATTTGGTCATGTTCTGCTAACAATTAGCCTATCAGAATGATGGTTTTTATGTCAGCTAACCTCTTAAAAAAACTATTACCTTTTATTATATTTCGTGTTTTTTTTTTTTGATAATCTTAAAATAATAAAAAAAAAGCAATGGCAATTAATCAATATATGGCTACTTAAGAAAGTAGTCAATTGAAACAGCAATCAATACAATTTATTATCATTATTTATTAAATAATCATTTTAATTTTTTCTCCTTAAAGATATTTATTATAAAATATAAAATAAAAATAACAATTAATATTTATTATAAACTGGTCTCGGCTCACTTGAAACTTACAAAATATTCAAATTAAAAACAAGAAAACTATAATTGTTTTTCCTTAAAGGTCATTGTGAGAAGACTAAAACTTTCAAATAAGATTCAAAAAGCTGATAATGGTGATCGTTATTAACTGCGGATTCTGAACTAATCAGAGGCTAGTTACTATCGAACTTGTATATACTTATTTGGCACTTCAAAGCTAGTACTCAACCGGAAACGCGTCTCTTAAAATACTAAGCTCCTTAAGGGTAGGTAAACGCGCATATGCATATATTATGAAATGAATTTCAGATATGTGCAGGTGTGTTTAATTTTAAGTATGTTTGTGTGCATTGAATGTGAGTATGTGTGCGTATAATTTCTCATTTTATCAATAAACACAAGTGTGTAAGTTAATGGAGCGAAATAATTAAAATGAGGCATACACAGCGTTGCCAGCTGTGTTGATTTTGGGTTCAAGTCGAGATATGGTTTACCTGGATAACTTGAACTAATTTAGTTTGACTCTTTAGTGCCCATAGGTCGATGAAGATTTTTCTGATCATCCGAGTCAATTGCGACGAACAGACTTAAGTTTTTATAGAAAACCCTCTTTTTAAGGCCACTATTTTCTTCCTATTCATTTCCATAAAATTCACACCATGTGGCAACATACAAAAAACTTCGCAACTATACAGTCATTCAACTGCTGAGTGCTACACGCTTCATTGCCACATTTCACGCTCTTGCTCTCACTTTTATATACTCGTACACACATACATGCACATCGGGGCTCTCGAGTGCTCACTACACTCACTTAATCAAGTTATACGACACTGTGGTACAAATACAAATATGAGCTGCGGGTTGTGAGTGTGCGGCACTCAATGGGTTTTTTGGGTGTTATTTTATGGGTGTGTGCGTGCAAATGCGAGTGCTTGTTTTGCTTTTTTGTGGCTTGTTGTTGTTGTATGTGCTTTTGACACACACCCCGGCCACCAACTTTTTGTATATTGTTGTAAGACCGCAAATTTCATTCGTGTACTCGGAAAGCATTTGTAAATGCATAGCAAAGTACCGCTGTTAAATTGTGGTTGTGTGGGGCAATGTGTGTGTGTGTGTGAGCGTGTGGTGCTTACTAAATAAATAACTGTGGGGAATTTGAAATGGAACTCAATGTATTTTCGTAGTAAAAGTAATGGCAGTTTATGCATTCAACAACCATTACATTTTGACTATAATTTGTTTGTGGGAAATGACAAGCAGCACTCAGAAGCGCATGGTTGGGGGCGGGCGGTGTGGCAGCAACAATGACAACGCGCTGTTATTTGTACAAGTTCGAGTTCAGCTTTTATGCGACGCTGCGCTTAATTTTGCTTTACGCTTTATGCTGTTTTGACTTCTTGTTGTTGTTTTGTAAATTTGCATATTTGTTGTTGTTTTATGAAATACATTTAAAACATATAACTAATATTTGACAGTAGCCATAAGTGCTGTCAACACGTCTACCATCATTGTGTGCAAGTACTGTGGTGGGTGCAAAGTGAAGCGACATTAAGTCAAATTGCTGACGACAAGCGTTAACGGCAATAATGTGCAGTGCCACTATATAGGGTTCCCATCCCTTCACACACCCACATATGTGCACGGCATACGCACCACAGCCCCCATTATGCGCGCTTGCATGCACTAAGAGCACCTGCTGGCTAAATATTTGCATGACTTGACTGCCAAATATGTTGCGTTGCCAGGGGCAGTGCAGTGCTATCAACGCCCACCACCGTCAAAGCACATCACGCACACCGCTGCTTAACATTTTCGGCATTTCCGTGCGTGCAAAACAACATTTGCCTCCTTGATTTGTGTGTTGAAATGTGTGCTGAGGTGCCATCACAACTGTTGTTTGAAATATGCGCCGCATAAACGAGCAAAAATATGCTCGCCATGCAATGCTACAAATGACTGCACCACTTCGGCGTCACTACAACATACCATTATTGTTGTTTTTGCTGGCAGACTTTATGACTTTCTGTCTGCATTCAGGGGCACCTTTTGCCAACTGCCGGCACATTTCCTGCCAACGGAAGTGCCATAAATTCATGTTAAAATGCTATTTTGAGGCAAACGATGCCATTTCGTGCAAGCCGCCATAAGCTGCAGCGAAGCGGTGCAACACGGTTTGAAACGGGCAAAACGGTTATGAAACGCTTTATGGCTTTTTAGGTGTGTGAATTAAAATGGTTCGTGGAAACAGTGAAAAGTCTTTCAAGAGAGGCATTTAAAAGGCTGGGTATGGAAAATTTGTACAAAACGACATGTTCATTTGGTAGTTAAATATTTTTTGGCGGTTTTCAGCACGTGTTTATTTATTTAAACTCAATAGCAACATTTGTTTACACTTAAAAAGGCATTAAACATGAAATACTATGCGCTTCGCTAGTTTTTGTCACGATTTTGTAAAGAGTAGCGATATTTATAAGCGAACAAAACTAAACTCTTATATATATATAGCAAATATATATGTGTATTAGTTAAAATATTTATTTTTCTGCGCATTCAAGCGCAACAATTAAGTGCCAAAAAGCCACTTTTCAGCTAAATTAACTCGATTGCTCAAGCGCGAAGAATCGCAAATGAAACAAAGCAACCCAAAATAAGGGAACAGATCCCTACAAGCACATATGCAGGGCTACATACGAAGCTGAGTAGTTAGCTCCGTTTACTATTTAGTTTCTTGAACTCTTTCGCTTGATATTAACTCGTTTATTAAATATTTGTGCGGCAGTGTGTGTGAGTGAGGGATTTGCCCAACTATAAGCGACGTTCTAATACCCTTTCTTGAATAAAAGACATGAAAGGGGGTCATTGTGTAGCGCGTGTGTGTTCGCTTTGACTTATGAGAGCTAACAGTCGAGCCTTTTGATTTCGGTTAACACAAAAAATATAAACAAAATGCTTCAATGCTTTCAGAAAACATGGCAGCGGTACAGAGTCTGATATGGACATATGGATAGTTACATAACAAAACAGCCAGTAAAAACTAAATTTTCATTAATTTAAAAAAACTTTCAGAAACAATTGTTTTTACAGAAAAGTGCAATTTCTAGATTTATATTTATTTTTTTTCAACTTTTTGTGCAAAAATATAAGAAACAAAAAGAGAAAAAAAACTACTGAACAAATTTTTAATATGTATTTAATTATTTTTTTTTTGAATTTTTACGAAAAAGGTATCATAAATAGCGAACAAGAAACATAATCTAACTGCTCAGAAAAGCTTTCTTCACAAAGAAAAATTTGTATTCACAAAAGCTTGTTAGAATTTTTTTCAAAAAACAAAAAAAAAAAACCAGAATCTTTAAAAGAAAATTCGTCAATTTCTCGATTTGATTTAGAATTTTCAAATTTTTAGCAGTCGAAAGCATTGGAAAGGCTTTTTAACGTAACCATTTTTTTTTTAATATCTACGAAATTTTTGCTAGCAAAATGGAACAATAGAATTGAATTGTTGACATACAAAATAGGCATAATATTAAAAAAATATTAAAATAAAAATTTGGAACTTAAAGCAGTAAACAGCAGCTAACTAATAAATGTTTCAATAGCTTTTTGTCGTATAATTTTTTCAATACACACATTTTTTTGCAAAATTCAAAATAATTTAACTTAAGTTTTTCTAACACTTAAACATTTTTTATTTCAAAAGACTAAGAAAAAATGCCAAAAATCAATTTTTTTTAGTATAAAAATCAATTTTGATTTCGAACTTTTAAACTGTTTAGCCTTGAATTTTGTTTTAATATAAATCATTTTGTTTTACAAAAGAAATTTTAGAAAAAAAGTAATTAGTAAATGATTTTTTTAATTAAATTTTATATGACGGGTAAAATTTTTATTTTTCACGGCTGCTAGAAAAAATGCCAAAAATATAATTCTTTTTATTATGAAAGTTTCGTGATTTAATTGGAATTTTACAAATATTTAGAAAGCAGTGGAAATAGTTTTTTTAATATGAAAATTTTGTGGAAAATTATTTTTTTTATTGAATTTTATATAAAATATGACTGCGAACACCATTATTTTTTAGCCGGTTTAGGCTGTTAAAAAAATGCCAAAAATACATTTTTTTTTATTTTGATAGTTTCTTGATTGGAATTTTAGAAATTTTTAGCAGCAGAAAGCAGTGGAATAAATTTTTGTTAATATAAAAATTTTGTTTCAATATTCGGAAAAAATTGTTTTTCAACATTCAAAAATTGTATGGATTAAAAAAGCTAAGAAAAAATGTCAAAAATTGGAGAAACAAATGTGAAACCAAATTCGTTTAGTTTTTTTTTATTTTTTTTGTAATTTTTATTTCTTTGACATTTTTTTGGGCGAAGCTATACTATTTAATAAGGGAAAATGTTTAAAATCATATATATTAAACTAAAATTCAAAGGTTTATTCTTCCAAAAAAGCAAAAAAAAGAAACTTTGTAGTTAAATTTTTTTAAATTTTATTAGACATATTTTTTAATTTTTTTTCTAAACAAAAATTGCATACTGTCATGAAAGAAAACTTCATATAAATTTAACAAAGCCGATTCGGAATGGAATGACCCATACCGCGCTTAACTGCTTAAGATTAAGTAAAAAAATTATTCATCATCATTATAACCGTTATATGTTAAACATTGTGTGCTTTCAATTTACATACACACATACTTATATATTTAAATGTAATCTAGCCATTGAACATTCATCACGTTTATGAAAGGACGTCTAGAAAAGCGGCCGCCTACATAGCAAACATGGGCAGATTTTGCATGTGTGCATGAGGTTGTGTGTGTTTGTGTTTGCTTCAATTTCCGGCAAACATAAATCTACTCATATCCTTGTAATGAGCACTTCCAACTACTGTCAACAAAATAGCTTTCTTTTCACTTGCAAACAATCTTTTCTTTCTGCAATCCTTCTTCGAGACTGACAATGCTACCCACACTCCTCGTTTAAAATCACGAACGCAATTTTTTCACATCAAATGCCGTTCAAAGCATTTTACTTTGCTTAACTTCGATTCAAATGTAATAGAAATACTTTCTTTTGCCCTACAAAAAATGCGTTTGGTCTAAAATGAATGCGATATGAGTCTTAAAGGAGCATTTGACTAATGCCTGGTTTGATCTCTGCATGTGGGTTGAAGTGTTTACTTTTGTTAGAGTATGTAATATGAAGAGACTAACCTGGTCCACAGGCGCACTTTGTTCGGCTAAAGGTACATTCAGCCTATAAGTATGCTACAAAAAGTAAAATTAGCCATGACGGGCTAGTTGGAACCAAACTTAGCCCACTGTAGGCTAAAGGGATTAACAAGGGACCACTCTCTTTGGCGATGAGTCTAACGATTTTTCGTCTTCAATTGCTGTCAGCCGCAAAAACTCATCACTCTACATAAACACGCACGAAGCCACACACCGAGTAGCCGCAGACGCGATGCCGCTCTCCGCCTTACCTTTTCTGCTCACTCTCCATTCGCTTTACCCCTTTCATATGCGCTTCAAATAACTATTTTTTCTTAAATTCGCATTGCACTTTCAATTCACATAACTCTTCAGTCGTCATTTTTTTGATGTCTTCCGAGTTTGTCAGGATATGCGTCAGCATATTCATATAAAACTGACAAATCGCACTGACACTTTGTACAACTGACGGACCAAAAAATAAAAATTTGCAAAAAGGGAAAAAAATCCAGCACAACAAGAAAAAGAAATCATTTAGCAATGGGTTTAAGTGGGTGGGTGACCCAAGTGGGTGTTAATGTGGTATGCAAAGACTCTGGCATGAGAGTGTGTGAGTGTGTGAGTGTGTGTATTTGAATTTGAGACTTAGTCGCTCTGTTATAAAAGGGCTTATTTGGAATTGATGTTCGTATAGTTTGGCTTAGTGACGATAAAAGAAATGTGCACAAATCATTTATATACATTGCTTGTCATTCATTTATTACAATAATCTTTTTTGCACACACACATGCAAACACATCCTCACACACACATATGCGGGCTCTTAAAGCAGTATATGTAAATTCGTTAAGAAAGATGTATGAAGCAAGAAAAGACTCATATAAAGGCTGCTTGATTTTTAGTATTACGGACATTTTCAATACGCAGACAAATAGAAAAATGGTTTTAGTGTCGTAATTTTTTTAATTTTCTTTACCAGATTTATAGCTTTATTTGAATTTTTTCACAAGCACACTTAGAAAAAGCGATTGATGTGCAGCAGCATCAGATATGGAAGAAAAACTAGTGCTTTGTAAGGCTTATAAAATGGGTAATAAAGCAATCATCTAAAATTGGCTCTGTTAATTCGAATTTTTGAATGATTGCATACTGTGAGGAGACAAATTTTGAAGTTTTGTAAATTTTGCAGTTAACGAGAGTAAAACAAGCCAAGAAAATGGTCAATTTTGATATTTCGTAAAGAATTAGTGAGGATTTAATTCAATTTTGTAGTTTTGAACTAAAAAATCAGAAACGTTTCAAATCGGTTTGAAACGGGTGAAACGGTTATTATGACAGCAATCTATAAGCTTTTTTTTTTTGTTTTTTAATTTTTCATTTAAACTTCACAAAAATGGAAAAAGCATTGTAATTGAAATTTTGTGCGCAAATTTAGTTAATAATTTTCAGCAAATAAAAAAAAAAATTAAGAACAAAAAAAAAATTCGAAAAAAATATAAAAAAGTATTTTAATTTAAATTTTCTGTCCAAAATAAGTACAGTATTAAAATTTGCAGTTTTTTCAGTTCAAAATCTAAGCCGGTTAATAATATTTTGAAGCGATGGAAACGGTTATGAATCCGTCGAAACGGTTATCAATCGGTTATTGCAACAGTTATCCAACAAAAGCTTTCACACTTAAAATATTTGGCATACTGCGTTATTTTATGAGTGAGCGACACTTTTTTGACAACATTTTATGATCTTAAAATTTTCAACTAAAATTTGTCGAAGCTTCTAGCTCATTCATCCTCAAAGACAGAGTGTGTGAAGAATAAGCCTTTACAAAAATAGAAATTTGGTAAAACAATTTTATTAGAAACCAAACAACTTTTTTAAAAATATGTTTCAGTCAAAAACTGAATCGGCTGAAATCTGTTCGAAATGAAGTAATGCAGGAAACCCATTTTGAACCAGTTGTTATAGTTAGTTGTTGCTTGAATAGCTTGGGCATGATTTAAATAAATATTTTTCAAGTATAATAATTTTGTTGGCATTTGTAACAATTTTCAAACGGTTGAAACAGTTATATTGTAAGCAAGGTTATTCAATCGAAGGCTGAGTGGAAGATCACGCTAACTCAAAATGTTAAAAAATGCCTCACCTCAGAATATGTTTGAAGAAGACTCTATCAGAATTTTTTCTTTTTAAAAATGCTGTATTCCAAAATTTGGTTAGAGAACGCACTATCTCAGGATGAGTTTGAAAACCCCACTAACTGAACTAAATTTTAATATATGTTCAGTTGAGATATGGTGTTCTTGGAATCAAATTTTGAAATAGTGCTGTGTTGAAAATTTACTAAGGTAGGACGAAAAAAAAAGATCTGAAGTAGGGCGGTTTTCCAAAATATTTCGAAGGTGGGCTAATTTTCCACTCTTAAATCATTCAAATCGTCGGTGCGTGCTTGGAGAGGGATTAATATCTGCTCCCGCTCTTCACAGCGGCTTATTCTTTCCCCACATCGTTGTTGTGTGAGAACATTTTTTCTCTTTAATACATATGTTACTCTGCTTTTATTTTCGTGCATACTAAATTCTTAATTTAAAAATTGCTTTTGTAAATACGTTCAAATTACGCACTATTAGTTATGCAGCGTGTTAAATGAAAATATCAAAGCCTATTTTTAGGCACATGCAAAGCATGAAAGCAGCGCTCATACAATATATTCATTTCTTCATTTATTAATGGTAATTTTTTATCGTGCTGTGATTTTTTGTTGTTGTTGTGCTATATTTGACCAGCAGCAGAGTATGTTGGGCTATTCATTTTATGCTTTTCATTGAAGCTGAACAAAAAAGAAAAATGTTAGGGCATAAATCTGTGAATAAACACACACACATACATAAAGGCATACAAGAATATTTTTCCACTTCACGCTGCTGCATCAGTTATATTTTTATTCATTTGTTGTTGTTTATTTTTATAACAAACATTAATTTTTATAGCTCACGACTGGTAGGCATTCAGTCGCAAGTGCGCTTCATTTATGTTTGTAAGTCAGCCTTCTAAGCCACACTTCAACTGAATCACCTTCTTTGCTACGGTTTTTGCTTGGTTTGTTGTGCTGTTGGTTGCTTGCCAGGTTTGTCTGTTGGCTGCGGTCGTTTGGCCATTTAGGAATTTAATAAACGGAAATAGGTCAAAATTTATGTGGCAGCTTGATGATAGAAAAGTTCTTCATGGCAATGTGAAAGGAAATAAAAGAAAGAACACAAAAATAAAGAAAAATAAATAAAAAAATTGCATTAAATTTGTATGGTAAGCGGCTGAAAGCATGCAAATGAATGCGCTCGAAAAAAATTGAAACGTTTGCGTAAAAATAATAAAAAAAACGTATCAACCAAATATAATAAAAATATGAATTAAATGCAGTAACATTTTAGTTGAAAAAAATTTTAGTTTTTTATATTTTTTTTAAATAAGCTTTATTTTAGTGAAAAAAAGTATACAAATTTAATACTTATATAAACTGAAATTTTGAGTTATAAGCTCCTCCTATGCAGTTAAAATTCCAAAGCATCCACTGAATTGTTCTTGTACGAAATTTTGATGAAGCCGACACTCTTCTCTAGCCTATTAGTTTTGTGTAATGCCGCCGAGTCCCCTTCTTGAATACTGGTTTTGAGTGAGCTGAGCAACCTCTTGTAGATAGTAGATCGACTGACTAAGTTCCTGCAATTGCAGCGTTCTACTATCTTTACTTAAAAACGGTTAATGGTTTTGAAAAATTACACGGATCTGTTATTTTGAAAAAATGGAATGGCTTGAAACGGTTTGGACAAACGGAACTGTCTGAAATGCTTTGGATACGGCTTGGAATAATGGAACGGTAAGAAATGGTCAGGTTATGAGTTTGAGAAAGGAAATACCATGACTGGTATTAAAAATGGAGCATTTTCGAAATTTTTGAAACGGTTCGGTTGAAGGTTTGAAAAAGGGAACTGAAAAATAGAATGGTTTGAAACGTTTATATATTTTCAGTTACGTTCATTCCATTATAATTTGTAAATTAGAATTCGCTCTAAAATCGCGTTTGTACTAATTTTGTTTGACATGACGAAATAAAATTATCTTGAATAGGTCAGCAGTGTGTTCAAATATTCTAGGATATGATTTACTGGAAGAATTCAGTGGGGGTTAGCTTAAAAAGCTCGTGAGCGTTAATCAAGAGATTAAAAAATTCTAAATTGACACCTTTAAGTATGCAAAAAATTTCAATTTTACTTTGAAAATAATAAAATTCCAATATGAGGGAATGGAAAATATTTTGCTGCTTACTTTTAGGCGAAAAACGTTTAGTTTACATTCAGGCATGTTTGAACGAGTTTTTATACTAAGAACCCAAAAGGATTTTCTAAAACTGTTAAAACCCTCAATCCGCACTTTATTCGGACAGTAAACTGATCGAGTGTCCCTGTTAGAAGTGTTAAGGATTAAAATGCGCAAAGCATAACAATTTTGACCTGTCATCACTCTCCTTCCAAAGAATGAGCCACCACATTGTTGCACAGTGTAAACGCGGTTCAGTTGCACACTGTATTTTCTACTGGATTATTTTCAAATATATAGTCATTTACTCGCAAATAAAATCGCATTCACATTTATTTGTTTGGTAATATAAATTTCTGAAACTCTATTTTATGAGTCATGCAAATTGGCTTACAAAGTGAGCTTTTAGGCAAACAAGCTCGCTCCGGTATTTGTTGTTGTTTTGTTAAAAAAGTTCGAATGTTAAATTTGTTTAGCTGTGATTTTTTGTTTTTCCAAAACTAATGCCCTAAATATTTTCATAATTTGTTTGCAATGAAACCATGTCTGTTGGAAGCTTAGATTATTTAAAGGGATTGAAAATAGTTTTCGTATACAACTTTATATGCTGCAATTAAACAAATTTAGAAATTATATAAATATTTTGCCTGCATGTATTTGAATTTATTAAATTTTAGGTTTCACTTTGGGTAATTAAAACAGATAAATACATCCTTTAAAACCGTTTAAAATGGTTCAATGCGGTTTAAAAATATTTCAGTCCATAGGCGGAAAACTTGCTACTGTAATACCTTGTTCAAGTTTTTGTAAAAAAATAATAAACCACTCGAAAAATAATTTTAGATAAGCAACAAAAAGTGGCATTATTTTTCCACTATAACAGTTTTTTTTCTTGAAAACACGTTTTCCTTGTATTAAAAAAAAAATCACAATGGGAACTCTTTATAGACACTATGGATGAAAACTATTACAAAATGTAAAATGTAAATGCAATGTAAAAAAACAATATGTCAGTTAGTCCCCCAAATATGTTAAACCTGTTCAAATCGCGTGAACCGGTTATGAAACGGTTATTATACATTTGCATTTAAAATGAGTTTCCAAACAGGTCAATTTTTATAAAAAAGAAAATCTAGCAAGCAATCAGCGAAAAATGTTTAAACTGTTGACCACCTAAATCGGGTGAATCGGTTATGTGACCATACTGCGTGGTTTAATCATACGTACTATTTTGAAAAGCTAAAGGTCACATATTGTATATATTAGTTATAAAAAAAGTTGAAACGGGCGAATCGGTTATGACAACATTAGATAAAACACTTCAGCTTTGCTAGAGAACGATTGCCTAAGTAAACGCCAGTAAACGCCAGTAAAAGTTGAAGTTCTTTAGAGAATGCTGCACCTTTTCATATCAACATTAAAAACTGTAATACATTTTTTTTTTAAATTTAATTGCTTAGCAACAACAAAACTTGAAAATGTAACGCATTTATATATTTGTGCCATTAACACCTTAATCACATTTCTGAAACTTTTCGACGAACAACTTTTTAATTAAAACAATAGCACAACAACAAACATGCGCCACTAATCACCTGCCGCTGTGGCTGTCATGGTGGTGACGCCAAAAATTTAACAACTTTAACGATTTACGATTAGACAGTCATAGCCAGCAGATAACCCGTTCGGTGTGCTCTCGTAAAATCAAAAAATTTTCCTGCGCTCAGACACAAAATTCGAAAGTTACGTATACGCAACGTACGACGACTCCAAGCAAACGTGTTCTCAAAGGTTTATGCGGCAAATGCTTTTAACTACTACACCGCTGATATATGTATGTGTATGTATGTATGTTTATATTTAATGGGCTTGAGAAGTTAATGTATTTGTTGTTTTTCACCAACAACAAGCTCCCCACTGACTGTCAGTGTGGTAGTACCACAGCCCAAGCAGCAAGCAGCAAGCAGCCACAGCCGCAACGCAAATGAAATGGCTTTATTTGTGAGTTAGAAAATGCTTTAGTCACAGATTATGGATGTGTGTACGTATGCCAGTGTGATATGCGTGTATACAATATGTCCCTCACACTCACAACATTTTCTAAATGTACTCTTAATGTATATTTTTCGGCGCAGAAAATTAGAAAATTAGCCAAATAAACACATTTGCTGGGTAGCCGAGGGAAGAGTGGTGGTGATGCTGCTATAATTTATTGTAGTTATAAGCACAGCCATGTTTATGTATGTGTGTGTGTGGTTTATGCAAAAGTGTTTAAAAGTATGCGCTGTGTAAGTAGCAGAAAAGCACGAGCCGTGAAATTACCAACAAACAAATGCTTAGAAAGCACACTCTACAGTACCAACAAAAATTAATATACATACACAAGCACATAAATGCTCTCAAAATTCAGCTTGTGCTGTTCACTTTCAACCACAAAAAAGCTTTCAAATTTCTGCCATCAAAGTACGCTCATATTACAAGTTATTTTTCTCAAAGTTATTTTTTGTCTGCGTGTGTCGAAAGCAAGGAAGGCGAAATAGAAAACGTAAATGTGTACAAGTGTATGCAAAGAGCACTAACAAAAGTTGGAGTTGTTCGTTACTTATATAATATAATAAAAAAAAAAAAAAATAAAACAACATAGCACAAAATAAAATAAAATAAAATAAAATAAAATAAAATAAAATAAAATAAAATAAAATAAAATAAAATAAAATAAAATAAAATAAAATAAAATAAAATAAAATAAAATAAAATAAAATAAAATAAAATAAAATAAAATAAAATAAAATAAAATAAAATAAAATAAAGTAAAATAAAATAAAATAAAATAAAACAAAATAAAATAAATTAAAATAAAATAAAACAAAATAACATAAAATAAAATAAAATAAAATAAAATAAAATAAAATAAAATAAAATAAAATAAAGTAAAATAAAATAAAAAAAAATAAAATAAAATAAAATAAAATAAAGTACAATAAAGTAAAATAAAACAAAATAAAATAAATTAAAATAAAATAAAACAAAATAACATAAAATAAAAGAAATAAAATAAAATAAAATAAAATGAAATAAGCTAAAATAAAATAAAAAAAAAAAAAAATAAAATAAAATAAAATAAAACAAAATAAAATAAAATAAAATAAAATAAAATAAAATAAAATAAAATAAAATAAAATAAAATAAAATAAAATAAAATAAAATAAAATAAAATAAAGTAAAATAAAATAAAATAAAACGAAATAAAATAAATTAAAATAAAATAAAACAAAATAACATAAAATAAAAGAAATAAAATAAAATAAAATAAAATGAAATAAGCTAAAAAAAAATAAAATAAAAAAAAAAAAAAAAATAAAATAAAATAAAACAAAATAACATAAAATAAGTATTCATGAATTGAGCTCAAGGCCAAGAATAATAATTTTTCACTTTTTAATTTTTATGAAAATTATTATTGTTTTTTTTTCTTTTAATAATAATTTTTTAATCAATTCTCAAAAGTTTTTTAATTGAATAGAGTAGGAACATTTTTTTAGAGACAACCGTCATAGCTTTTCTTATAGATCCATTTCGGAAGCTGCTAGGCTTCTTTATCAGCAAAATTTGGCACGCATTGCTAACCATTAAGCTAATAGTTAATACGCTGGTTTTTGATGTCATCTAAACTCGTGATTCTATTCTTCTTTACCATATACATGAACCACTTCCGCCATCTGACAGTTAGTAGTGTGATCACGATGGATTAAAAAGTAAAAATAACAATTCTCATAAAAATTAAAAAATTTAAAATTATTATTCTTGGCCTTGAGCTCGTTTCATGAATACTTGAAGATGTAAAGGTCGTAAAATCAACAAAAATTGTTGGTACAAAAAAGCAATAAAATAAAAGAACATAAACAAAAATAAAATAAAAAAATAAAATAAAAAAAAATTTATAAAAAATGAAAAATAAAGTAAAAAAAAAATAAAATAAGAAAATAAAATAAAAAAAAAATGAATAAGAAATAAAAAATAAAGTAAAAAAAAATAAAATAAAAAAATAAAATAAAAAGAATTAATTAAAAATTAAAAAAAAAAATAAAAAAAAAATTTAAAATTTAATCAAATTAAATGAAATAAAATAAAATAATAATTCTTAAATTAATTAAGAATAATTACTAATTTTAGTTTTAGAGCATTTTAATGGCTTTTTGTTTATTAATCATTCAAAGTTCTTATTCGAGTGGAAAAGGAATATTTTAGAGGCAGCCGCCATTTCGGAAGCTGCTACACCTTCTATAATTCTATTTATTTTACCACAATATTGCATTATCAGAGCTCACTGACTGTGCGCTTCGGTATAGTTTACTTTGTACACCAACAATTCAATTAAATTGTTGTTTTTACGGCATGTACATTTAAAAAAAATGTTGTTTGTTAGTTATTAATATTCCTTTTATATATTTAAATAACAACTTTTAATAATTCGAACTTTCGTTAGCCCCCACTTACATGAATAGAGTTTTACTCTCAAACGTTTTGCAACAAATTTAAATTAAAATACATTAACATAACAATCTTTTGCATGCATCGTTGAGCCTTTATGTAGGTACCCGCCTAGCTCTGCTAATATACATATACGTCAAACATACAGCCACAATATGTATATTACCATAATTTTTTATACATACATATATATTTACTATGCATACTTGCTTACTTTCCATCACTTGACTGACTTTTGGCTTGACTTGCCTTTTACACCCCACTAGTGGCCTACTCAACATACGAAAACATTAGCTTACTCGCTCAACCGACTCTGTGTGGCCTATTTGTTAGGCGGTTGCTTACCGCAAGCAGAAATCTCGGGTTGAGTTTGCTTTAAAAGGAAAAATTGCTAGACCTATTTGCTTCCCTTCTTTATTACGCTTCAAATCTCTGTACTCAAAGCACTTAATTGTATTTATTTAAAGATTTAACTTTTATTCCTCATAGAGTGTTGAAGGCTTACCAATCAAAATGAGTGAGCAACTGTGAAAATCTATAGAAAGGCGACTCAGATCATCGTCCTAATCATATCAGTGTACTTACTGATAAGCCCATCTCTTCTTCTTCTACTCATACCTACAAACATCGGACTAAAGTTATTTCATGTTCATGAAAGGTATAAAAGAAGGTTCACCCACTGCAAAGTGCTCTATAGACCGACTGCTAGGTCTATGTTAAGGTTGAGCTTTTTTCTTCGTTCTTCAAAAAAAAAACGATATTTAGAAACTTACGCCAATCCAGCAATTGAGTTGTGTGTAAAATTTTTATCTTTTCTTGCAACATATCATCTACCTAGCTCGCTTTTGAACCTGACTGCGGAAAATTGTGTCACACACTTTTGCACAACTCAAAACTCAAGCAGATATGGAAACACTATTTTGCTTCAGACTTAAAAAAACAAAATAGCATGCGAGAAAATTTGATAGGAATTAGCATGTGAGAAATGTTAAAAAAAAAGAAAAAATAAATGAAATGCATGAATGAAAATTTAGTGCCTTGCCTGCAGGACCCTTACGTTCCTCCTGCTCATCCCATCAGATTTATATAAGCTACCATTATTTTTGCTTGCTTGTCTACTTGAAATTTTTCTTTTATTATTTTTTTTTTCTAGTATTTTTTAATGTCTCTTTTGGCAGCTTAATTTGCTTTTTTTTGAATTTATTCTGCTCCAGTTTTTTGACAAGCTTTTCCATGAACTTAATTTCGCTTTTGGCAGTTTTCGCAATTTTTTTTTTCGGTTGCTCACCGCAGCTCTCCATACGTCGCACACATACCCCCACACATGAACTCAAATTGCTGACGCAGCTATACTGAGTCTGTGAAGTATGTTTATAAGATACCGTACTCATATGAAAACCATGGCAGGTGAAAATATTCCCAGTGGAGAAAAAGATTGACCTTGACTGGTATTTTTCGGGGGGTTATCCGGACTTGCAACTGCTTCTTTAGCATATTCTTGAGCTTCATAGGGTAAGTTCAAAGATATTTCTGTTTCTATTGAAATATGGCAATAAGACACAAAAGGTAAAAAACAACAATAAAAAGATACAAAAATACACATTTGAAAAATCGTTTGTTTTTAAAAAGTAAATTTTTCTCAAAAATTTCACATTTCCTCATAGATTTCATGTGCATGTTTGTATGCTTGCGAGCTTTTCATATTTCATTTTATGCCTTTTATCTGCATCTGCCACTTATTTTATTCTTCCTGGAAGCTTGCGGTAGATTCACTAAACCACATCACACATAGCTTTGAATAAAGAAGATATTATAAAAAAGCCAGATATCTGCTGAAATGAAAGTGAAGCAAAAAAAAACTCCCAAAAAATACAGCTTTGTGTTTGCATAAGTGCTAAGCAGTTGTATGTGTGTTAGGTGTTTGGGAGTGTGAAGAATTTCAGGAATGTAAGTGCTTAGTTTGCATATGAGCTTAGCTTTTACACACACGAATGAGCGAATGAGCAGGTACACACATACAGCGACATTCATTTATATGCGGGTGATTTGACTCTAAATTCGAATATATTCCCCGTAGGGAGTACTTTAGCCGACTTCCGATTTCAGGAAGCACATGACCAGCGAAGCCCATGCACATCACTATCAAACACCCCAAAAGAGGAGAAGAGTTAAGAAAATGTAAACCACAAATCTAACAGGTGCAAAAATATTGTTTTTATATTTTACTTTAATTTAATTGAAATGATTTTTACTTTATTTTATTCTATTCTATTTTATTTTATTTTATTTTATTTTATGTTATTTTTTTTTCTTGTTTTTTGTTTTATTTTATTTAATATAATTAAATTTTATTTTATTGTATTGTATTTTTATTTTTTTCTTTTATTTTATTTTATTTTATTTTATTTTATAATATTTTATTTTATTTCATTTAATCTTATTTTGTTTTATTTTATTTGATTGTATTTTATTTTATGTGACTTTATTTTATTTTATTTAATTTTATTTTATCTAATTTTATTTTATTTCACTTTATTTAATTTGATTTTATTTTCTTTTATTTGATTTTATATTTTATTTTTATTTTTTTTGTTTTATTTTATTCTATTTTATTTCATTTTATTTTATTTTATTTCATTTAATTTTATTTTATTGTATTTTATTTTCATTCTTTTATTTTATTTTATTATATTTAATTTTATTTTATTTCACTTTATTTAATTTTATGTTATTTTATTGTTTATTTTTTTAATATTTCTGATTAGATTGTAGTTCCTATCGGGCATGCACACATATTCATCTCCATGTACCTGCATGTGAGTAAACCAGTTAAGCGGCCACCTGCCACTGCCAGCACACTTTTCCACGTTTGCTTTTAATTTATGGCTAACTGGCAAAGAACACATGCAAATTTAAATTTTCTTATTGTTGTTGAGGGCGTGCCAAAGAATTTTTCAAGACCATTATATTTGCCAGCATTTTAAGAAAGGTGTTCGGGTAAGTGGGCAGTTACTCGGGAAAATTAGAGTTTTTTAAGGTTAATTGATTGGCAGTAAATTTCTTGGTAATGCTTTTTTTTATTTAAAGTGAGTTCTTAACTTTGGGGAGTTGCCAGTTAAAAATTTTATTTTATTACTGGTTTCCAGGTAGGTAATATTGGCTTGGTATATATAGAGATAAAGTTTCGGAAAGCTTCTCTTGTTTTTGCTATACTGATTCTTGTGCTTTTATTGAACCCGAAATGCATTTCTTGCCAAGTTTATGGCGTCCGAATGCGTGCGGTTGTTCATCTGTAACCGAACGCAGCTTCGACCATTCTTTTTAAGGCGAAACACTTTTCAGCGTCCTCAATACAATATACTGCGTATGCTAAAACCCTACATTTTCTCAACTCCAGTTTATGGCGCCTTATCCTTTTTCCATATTTATGGTTATAGCCTATACATTTTAGCTTTTCTTTCCCATATTTTTTATTTTGGTTTCATTTTATTTCTCACCCACTTAAGTTTGCTAACCCATTTCTTTTGCTTATTCACATTTTATGGCCTCCTTTCGTTACGCTCACTTTAAATCGTTTACATTTATCCGTGCCACTTACCTTTATTTAAAAATTCTTGCTGCAGTTAACACCTAACAAATGCCAAATGCCCTTCATCGATATGGCTGTGTAAGATTTCTAAAGACGGCAGGCGCCCTACTGCCAACGCAACATCAATTTCCTCGGTTGGTTGCCGCATTACCTCTTTCGCCAGCTTACGCTCATATTTTCTCAGCTTTTTATTATGCTCATGCCGCTGATTGTTGCCTACCTGTCTCCCACTGTGCGTCACAGCTCTGCTGTGTTCCTTACTTATTGGTTGTTTTGACTTTCCTTCACATATATTTATGCTCTTTTCCTCTTCTCTCCCTTCTCTCTTCCGCACACAGCAACCTCAGTTACTCTTCTAACTTATTTACTACCGCAATCCCTTACTGAATTCTGTGCTATTTGTGTGCCATTATTTCTTCCGTTTCGTTACCAATCTTTGCACCTGAAAATTTAAATAGATTTCAAATTTATTTCATACGCGTTTAATTTGAATTCGTTTGTGTGTTGAAAATGTTGGCTTGTTTCTTGTGGCGCATTGGGTTGTTGCTGTTGTAGCAATTTTTTTCCTCGTAAATTTTTTACTTTTCCAGCTGAGCTGAAAAAATGAATTGCGGAAGCAGCAGCAGCATTGCCTTCATGCCAAGCAATTTCACAAATGCCCCAACGTGCTCCGCATATTTTATTTCGTTGTTGTTGGCGTCAGTGCTAAAGGTTTTCTCTTTTTACCGCTGCTCGCACGTTACTGCCAGTGCTAAACCGTGGTTGTGCTTTGTGGGCTTGATCGCCTTCACCAATCAGCACTCCCAGTATGATTCATAAGTTTTCTTAGTGTATTTTACTCATTTTCATTTCTGCTGTTGTGGGGTTTTGCTTTTAGTTAAGCAAATGAATTTAGCTGTCGCTTGGCTTTCTTTTCAGTTTCTTATTTCACTTACTTCGTTCTGAAATATCAATGTTACTCTCGACTGGCTAGGCGACAAATATGATACGAGTCCCTAGTGCTACAATTATGAGCCTGGACTTTATGTCAGAAAAAGCAAATCAGAATTGAAAGCTTTTTGTCGGGAGACATTTTAAAACAGCTAATCTTTCAATTAATCGAAAAAAGAATTTCAAGTCAGAGCTTAATTTTCTTACAGGAATATGCTCGTCAAGTTATTTAAAAAAAAAAAACAATAAAAATTAAATCATCCGTAGCACCCTACAAGTTAGAAGTTAAACTTCTGAAATTATTAAGAAATAGTAGACCCTGCCCAAAAAAATTTACAATCTCTCCTTCTCATACCCCAATTTTCTGTTAATCACCTATTCCTCTGCCCTGCGCTTCTTACCTTACTTCTTCTCATTTCCTTGCTTAGCTCTTTAAGTCTTGATCATACATTCCCCTTACCATTTCCAATTAATTCCCCATTGATGATGAGCTAGCTCAGCATAAAAATAGAAGAGATCAGAAAGGCATTTCTGGTTTGTTGTTGCGTTCTAAGCACAAATACTTGAATGGAAACGATCTAGCTATGCATCGAACTGTTTATAAACATACTACTTCAGTGAAAACTATTTATATACATACACTTTACTTTCAACCCATTTCTATATCCTGATAAGGCACGAATATATTCTTTTAAATCAGAGAAATTGCCACATTATATTGTTTGTTTTGCTCTTGCGAAAATTCGCATCGCCGTTCAAGAAGTTTCACTTCAAAGAGCGAGTTATGTTACTTTCAAAGTTTATCACTTATCACTCGCATTATTTTTTGCTTGTTGTTTATTGAATGGAATTTCCACTCAAATGTCAAGCTAGCATTGTGGTGGACTAGTCAGTGTTGGAACTCACACACAATCGTCAGTGTTAATAAACGGCATTTGCTTTATACTTGATTGCATGCTTTGTTGCCAATTTTCATTGAAATTCATACTCACTTTGTTCTTTGCATATATTTATTTTTATTTTCATATTTTATTTATTTTGACTTCTTGTGATAAGTCAATACATTTCCATAGCTGCGCCAATAGAGAATTTCAACTTAAATAAAAAAAAACTTGAAATGAAAAATGAGTGGAAATAAAAGCATCTTTCAGGTTTTTCTGCAGTCCGTTTTTCATACCCCTAAAGCAACTAACGCGCTCCTGTCGCTTTGTTTGCGCAATTTTTTCCATTTCATTTCAGTTTTTTAGCTGCAATTTTTTTCGCTTTCTTTCAGCTTTTCATCGTTTTTTTTTTGCTAGCATTACATTTACAGTTTTTCGTATATTCTTCTTCTTCACATTCTTGCCGCTGCCTTGCATTTAATCTCTCTGCCACAGCAGCTCGCTTGCTGCTAGACTGTCAGTTGACAAATGCCTTCGAGTATTCTCGAATTTTATATCGGTACGTTTCTTCAACTGCATTTTAATGAAGTACCCTGTAGCAGCATCTGAAGCAGCATATTTGTCTGTAGCTGGCGTACATTAATTTGGCAACTGACTTGCGTACTGCCAAACAATCACTTTTTGTTTGTTTTTCGGCTTCATCTTCGACATTTTATATAGTTGTCTTGTGCTTTGTTGACAGCTTTCACTTCATTAGAATGGAGTTTATATAGTCTCTTCAAACAGCTTCTGCTTCGTTTGTGATTATGGAAATTATGTGGTAAAAATGGCTGAGTTCGGGTTTCTTGGGGCGTGTCTTATGGTCTTAAATCGCATTCGTATACATGGCTTAGTTTTGGTTTTGTGTCAGAGCCTGTTTGTGACTTCTGACAGCTGAGTTTGTGTTCATTTGTGGTCTTTTGAAGCCAAATGGGTTCCAGTAGGTAATGTTTCTTAGCTTAATTTATATAACTCTGTTAAGTAACTGTTTGGGAGCTAATATAAGTTAAATACAGTTTGAGAGCTAAGGAGTACAGCATGAATAGCGTTATTCACTTGCCTTCAGTTATCGCCAGCTGGATATCGGCCCGAAATATTGCAAAAGAGTACGATGGTATAAGAGTTAGAGTTTATTGAAGAAAGGCACAAAACATCGCCGGAAAGTTGGCCTGAGTTCTTGGTCTATGAGTTCAAAATCTATTATGTGCATATAAAACCTTCAAAATTTGTACCTTAGTTATATTAATCCTCCCCATTATGAATCTTCTATCAGTCGTTAACATCAGCAGGAGCTTACAAAAAATATGATGTTCTTCATAGTCAATTCTACAAGTTCGCTGATTATCCACTTCATTCAAAACTGCTTAATCCCCTTCGAAATACCTAGTTCCCCCTCGATTCACGATTCCAATTCAGTTCGCTTTTGTTTGCACGGAACTGAAGCGACTCTGATTACGGCGTGTACATTGTTGTAGTCGTTTTGTGTTCCCCCATTTTTCACGAAGTTTGTTTCACTATGGGCTCTGTATGCAAAATTTCTAAAAAAAAAACGAGATTACAAAAAGAAAAGCAAAAAACCAAAACCAAAAAAAGCAATGGCTTCGACATACAAACACTTTTGCCGAATCAGCCGTATCCTTGGGGTGTGTGGGTTTTATTACTGTTGTTTTTGTTGTGTGCTTTGGTGACTCACGCTGCTGCATTGCTTCTTCTATGCTGCTTTGTTTGTGTAGCTTTTGAATACTGTAGCCCGCTTCTGCTAAAACAGCGTTCGTTTTCTTATCTCTAACCTTGCATACTTTGAGAAGTCCCTTGCTGTGCTATTTCACTTAATTTCCCCCAAATTTTCTTTTCATTGCTGTAGGTTAACGTAGTGCGTTTGGGAGCTGTGGCTGCAAGTAAATATGTTTAAGATTTTTTTGTTTGTGTTTGTGGCCATGGGGGAGCCGACAATATACTGAATTAAAAGTACTTTAAATCAAGAAGAAAAAAAAAACTTTATGAATAAATAATTTTTTTAAATCCATGTAAGATTATATATTAGTATAATAAAAATATTTTACTATCGTTTTAGGTAAGCTTTTAGATCGGAATATGCGTACTGAATATTCTAAGTAGAAACTTATTTACTTAAAATGAAAGTAGGCATTTCTAAAGCTGAAGGTATAAGCTATTGTATTTAAAAAAACTGAAAGGGTTACATAATTTGAAGTGTATATAAATTGTTTGGAAATGTAGGATAAGTACTTGACCTAATTGTATCTAAAAATATGGACTACTTTTGAAAAAATAAAAGATGGCGTAGGCTTTGATTTGAGACTTTTAGCTTTCTATTTTGAAGCAATGATAACATAAGCACTATAGAATGGAGTGTAACTAGCCAACCTGCGCTGGATTTTTCTCCAAAAATGTAGATTCTATAAGCCAAACCCTAATTTTTGTCATGCTCCGTATACAGCTCAATTCTCACAGAACACTCCTGAAGATTAGCAAGCTTCAGAAGCAGATGTCAGAGCCCTTTTTTTAATTTCCAAGAAAATCCATGTTATGTAAAAAAATACCCTACAAATTTTTGTTTAATACTAAAATCATGCAATTTCATTCTTTATAATAAATATAGTAAATATATATTTCAGTTAATAGTAGGGAAATAAAAGAAATCAATAAAGTATTTCATGGTCATGAGAACGACACCACTTTATCAAATTTCAATGCGTTTAGCACGAAACCCAAAAATCAAAATCTAAACATTCAGCTCATACCCGTGTGAATCATGGCGCACCAGCGACATCTGTTACTAAAAAAATTGGTTTACAGAAAGCAAATTTGGAATCAAATAAGGTAAAAGCACTGACCCAGCTGCTTGCAATTTGTTCCACGAATTTTGACAGTTCGGTCTCATTTCTCATCATGATTTTGACAAAATGCACTGAAAATGTATATATGTATTTATGTATGTAAAGCGCCTTGCGCCCACCTGTATAGATGGGCGTGCCTCAGATCGTTGTTGCTGCATTTACATGGAAATATTTGTACCTGCCGCCCGATCACGATCATCGGATGGTAGCTAGTGCTTTTTTTCTGCTAGCTCAGATTTGTAATAGCAACCTAGCTTAAGATTGGTTAAGAAAGGCAGCTTAAATTATTGAAATTGAATTTTGTAGTAATCACCAAAGGAAAATCTAATTTAAAAGCAGAGCTCTCTTGAAAACCTTTGAACATTTTCTTTGGCTGTTGTTTTTTGATGCTACAGATTCTGTAAGTTGTTTATAAACACCTTAATCAAGTAATCGCGCATTATATTGGGAGCTGTGGTCCCTTCTGAGCAGGAAATTTATGAATAAGAACTAGTGCTAAGTGTGCTTCGGAGCTTAACTAAGGAAATAAAATGCGGTCGGGTTATATCTTGGCTATGTCTACAGTACAAGTCACATTTATTGGGATATCTATATAACCCAATGCCTCATTTCTGTCAACGCATGCCAGCTAGACTGTATAGATTTCTTTTCTGTTAACAGCGTGAGATTCGCATAAACTAGAGTTTAGCTGACATTGCACAACACAGTGCCTGTTATTGTAATTAAAAGAACAACTTGGAGCTGCCCTGAAATTACCACGAAAAATTAACCAAAACTCCCCCCATACCATCTCCTAAAATGTATACAATACTGCTCTGTTCATATTACATGCGCTGTGTCTGCGTAATTTGATAACTCAACCTCAACGCTCTCACAACAATCAGACGCTGTAGCTGCCATTCGCACCGCTTCATTGGAAAATCGATAATTTGATTTTCTCAATTTCGCGCAAAATCCGTTGCAGACAGCTTTGTCGTTACGTTTCATTTGAGCGCATTTCGTTGTTGGGTAAAGATGTAGCATTATGTGTTAATGACCTCTTTGTTGTTGTACACATTTCGCAATTTTGTGTTTCACACTTAGGCTGCAAATTTTCAGCATTTTTTTTTCACTTGTCGTTCTAATTCCTACCTTTCGGCTATGTTTTAAGCTCTCAACATACCTTAACTATACGTTTGAAGAGTATATTTTGTAAAAGTTAGTCATTTCAAATTGCGTCTCGTCGCTTAGCCACGCTTGGTTTCATTACAACAATTCCTATAATCTGTCGTAAACACCAGTGCATTGATTTTCTACTTGAACCCCTACTTAAACTCAGCCCTCTCGTTTATGTCGTTAATTTTCCATTTTTCTGTTTCCATTTTGTATATTTCTTTCACTTCACCAAGCTTTCATCACCTATCAAGCAGACTCGTGCCTTTATCTTTTTTGTAATAAACCTTTTGTTTTGCATCTTCGTCGTAAATGTCCGCTTTGGGATTCAAATTTTGATTGTCTGCTAGCCACGAGTATCGATAAAATTCTGGGAACTGTTAAAGTTACACAAGTTTTTAGGTACGCATATTCGCCATTTGTGCACTACCTCCACTTCCACTTCCACCTTTATCTTACTCTTTTCACTTTCTTGCAACGCATTTCTTTTGTTCTTCAGGGTTTACATGCACTACATATTGTTGTTGTTGACAATTATGTCAATTTTCGGTGTCTCAGCAGTCTACACAAATATTACAGTTAGCTTAACGGCAAGAGTTGCTGCTTATTGCTTTTGTTGTGGTTATTACTGTACCTTGTGCTTCTTACGCTTTGTTGGCGCTCTTGATCGGCCACGCGCACTCTTTGCTCTCGCGTGGTGTGGGGAGTTCATTACGTCCTCAAATTTCCATCCCCTCGCGTTGTTTGTTATTTATTTTTCTTCATACAAAAATGCTGTTGATTTGCTTTGGTTTTCATATTTTGCTAAGCTTATTTGTGGCTTGTCCTTTGCTACTAATTTGCTTGTTTATTTATGCGCCCAAATTTATACAACAACTACTTGGGCTATCTTTATCACTCGAGTTTAAGGGCGCAATTCGCCTGCTCAACTTAAGAACATATAAATTGATGGACATTTCAGTTCTAAACATTTTCTGCTTCAACTTTTTCCATTACATTTTGCAGCATCTTTTTGTTTTTCGTATTTTAAAATAGCAATTTATTTAACTTTGTAGTATACTTTTGTGCGTTGTTTGAGTATTTGTGCTTACAGCGTTTTGCACTTGAAATGACCTTCTCATTTATAGTGCACGTCCAGCGAGGGTACTTGTGTACAAGCGCGTGTCTATCGCTCCAAATCAGGTATCGTTTATTTTATGTTTTCTTGGGCAGTACACTTTTCTTAAATTTTGTTTTTATTTATTTAAATCGAGTGATGTAGTAAGCACTACAAGCTTGAATGGTCTTACTTCTAGCAGTGTGTACTGTGAGAAGTATAAACTTGATGTCGGATTAGTCGTCGCAAGTAAAGAGAGAAACCACTCCACAATGAAATATATTTCAGTTTCTGGAGACATTTCTAGGGTTTTAGAAATTGATTTCTTGAAATTGGTGGAGCATGAGGATTTCGAATTTGTAACAGGCTTCCTAATTTTCTTGCCGAAGAGTGTTTATGGAAGACATTTACCTGACGCTATTGCATCTTCCCAGCTAAGACATGTTCGACATTTAACCCTATAATTGAAATTACATAAAAACTCATAGCTACCGAAAGTTTCAAGTACAGATTGCTACACTACCGTCTTGCGCATGCTCTTTCTACTGGTTGACTTACGTTATGACTCCGATTCCAAATATTCGGAGCCGAAATAAAAATCGGCACCCATATTATTTTTAAGTCCGGACGTTTTGGAATCAAAACTTCGTGACAACACTACATTATACTATGAACTAAGGCTTTAATTCACTTCCACTAAACGCCAGCAAAGAAGTCTTCTTTCTAGGCCGACGAAACAAATATTTATAAGAATCTAACTACAATCGATTTGTCTTTATACACATCACTAAATACCTGCCTCCAGACTTCTTAAAACCATTTACTGTAGACTTTGTATAGCAAAGCCCATACTTATTCCAAAGCAGGTGTCTGTTGAGACTACAGGACTTGCAAAAAAATGTTTGAATGCATCTCCACTACCTTTGAAGATTGCGCTTTAATTTCACTTGTACGGACGGTTCGCAGAATTCCGTAGTAAGTTTCAGCCCAAACAGATAACTTGATTCATAAAATGAACTAATCCAAAGCAGCATAAAGTTTCGCGACAAAACTCCTCAACTAACGAATTTATTGCGCTTGCGATTTGTGCTTATCTGCTATAGACAGAGCAGAGCGCCTTTAAATATTTATCAGACCCACTAAACACCCCACAGTAACAGTGCACTGCTTCCAGCAGTTTACAACTGCCTCCCTCACAAGTGCTGTTCAAAAAAAAACAAAATATATATATATAGTCAAAGCATCAACGGCACACAACTTTGCTTTTCGCTCATTAAAAGCATAAAAAAATACGAAGAACGCAATGGATATTAAAAAAAAAGTGTTAAAATGATGTCAAAACCTTCACCCTTACCTTAACTACGATTTTATGCGCCTTAATGTATGCAACGAAAGCTGCAGACCATGCATACAAGCATTGAACTGAGAAGCAGGTGGCGCTATGATATTGGCAAGGCGCATTTTGGTGCTCTAGTCAAAAAGCAAGGGTGAAAAATTTAAAAAAAGGATGGTTGGCAGGGTGCGCAGTGTGGCAGAAAAGTAGTAGATACAAAAAAATCTTTGCGGTTGATAGCGTTTGCTGAAGTATGACTTTTCCACGTAGTAGCTAGTTATTTCTGCAGCAATTTTTATATGCAACTACACCTACAATGCGCATACATTAATGGTAAACCACAAATGCCAGCATAAGTAGTATATAATTGAGGTGAAGGGGTGAGCGCGCTGCCCAAGGGAGTTCAACTGTTTGTTTACTCTCATTTGCGCTATCTAGCTTTGCATTGCATTGTATTCTTTCTATTTTATTTACTTCTTCCATGTACATTTATCTTAATAGAAAGTAGCATACTTTTTGTTCGCGTGTGTGTCGAAATAAAAATAAGCATATAACTTTTTACAACTTTTAAGTAGTTACAAATAAAGTAGTAAATAAATTGTTACTGGGTATGCAATATATAGAGTGTTCGATTACTAAACTTTTTCTGATATAAATCTTCGATTTCTTGCAAAATTCAAAATTCTGCAAATACATATTTTTAATACTTGAATCGTAAAACTTTTGATTTTTTTAAATTTTCTTAATCGAAAGAAACTATAGAGAAAAAGAGAATCCATGCACAGTTGGCAACCCTTTGCATAACAGTGTTACATTATTTTTCATTTACAGACCAAGGCTTTATACATATATGACATCTCAAAATGACATCTAAATTTTGGCCGTCTCCCAAAAAATTCATGATATATTTTTAACTGCGAAAAAAAAAAAAAAAAAACGTTCCGGAACAAGCCTAAACTTTTTTTTGTCTCAAAAAATGCCGAACGACTGAAGAAGTTTTGACGTATAACTTAAAAAAAAATCTGAAAAAATCTGAAATTATTTCTTGTCTAGAAAATGCCAAGCAATACATAAAGAATTTTTGCACATAAAAAAAAAAATTTTAAAAGTTAAAGATTTAACGGTTTTGACTACCAACTGGCATGTTTCGATTATTTTAAAAGGCTATAACAGGTAGATCTCTACTAACTTCATAAATGCCAATAGCCGAGAAAAATGAAGCGGAAAGTTTATGAAAAATCAGCTAGTTGGTTACCCTAGCACTATCTCTCGCCCTATGTTGTATGCCCTTTTATGCGCTTCTCTGCTTTATTTATATATTTATTTCTTTTCATTTCGTATTTGTGTTTACACACAGCTATTTGTTCAATTTTTATCAACGTTGCTGCTACTTAATAAAAAGTCTTGTTGTTGCTGCTTCACGTGCTGAATAAGTCGTAGTTACTATGTAGTAAATAGTAATACTTGTAAAAAGTTGTGCATGAAAACTTTTCTCGTTTTTGGTGTGATCATAGATAAAAGCAGTCATAGCGCTGCACCCTCGATATAACTAAGAAGTATCAAGTTTGTGCCTTAGTTAGTAAATTGTGTGTGTGCGCCCAAAAGTATGCAATGTCATGCAATGCAATGAAATACACGTACGCGTTCACTGCGCTGTGTACGAATTTGCGCTGTTGCCAAGTTTCACAAGCAATCACTTTTACAACGATTTTTCTTACTTAAAATTTTTTTGGTGTTTTTTTTTGTGGTTTTTGGCTGTGCACTTTTTCTGCCACCTTCTGTGGTGTTTACGACTTTTTATTAATTTCCTTTATTTTTGGGCACTTTGCTTTCGCACATCTACTGCTTTTTATTACTTTGCCGCCATTTGCGTTTATTGCACTTTGTAAACTGCAATTTTGTGTATACAAATTGCAATTTGCTTGATTTTCTTAGAGACCGTCGAAAAATTTCAAAGGAAATATGAAAAATCAGTAAAAAAAAATACGAAAATAAAAAAGTAGGAAAATCAGCAAAAAGCGCTCACAACAAAAGTGCAACTCAAAAGGTGCAGTGAAAACCTATAGCTGCGTACAACTACATAAATGTCTGGAGTAGCTCGCGTTTTCTTGCCTTAGTTACTTTTACTGGCACGTTGAGTACACTTCGATGAGTTTGATGCTATTTTAAGTTGTCTCTATACGAGCTATATTCAATTTTAATTGGCCAATTATTTTTTGTGTACTTTTCAACTCCCTTTAATAGCTTTTTGTTATTGGTTGTGCAAAATTTATAACTTTTTTTGAGACCCTTTTAAGGCAGTGGCAAATATTCATCGCTTTCGTAGACGTAGTTATGGTTGCGTTTGAATCCATTCCTTTATTATATACTATTATTATTACTATATTATTGCCCTTGGAAATTTTCCTATAATTTGTTCAGAGTTGAATACTTCTTCGCTTCAAGTTTCAGGCATAATATTGGACATAAAAGAGCTCAAGCCAAAGTAATAACTGATGAGAATTTTTTTTAATTTTTCCAAAAATTGTTTTAAGTAATTTTTTTGAATTCATCTTCATTTGAATAGAAAAAGAAAACTGAGAGATAACTGTCAGTTTTTCTTATGAGAGATTTTTTTTATATTTTTTCTATGACTTTTAGTACTCCTGCTACCCACTTCCTGCACATATTTCTTTTAACTACGATTTTCTACAATTATATTTCGTAAAGCTACAACTATCTGAAACTTCTCCGCTTTATGCTACTATATTTTAAATTGGTTTATCAAGCCGTTTATATGTTATTGGCATTTATTCCTTTTTTTCTACAATTCTTAATACTATTTTATAAAACGACTCCTATTTAAGCTAAACTTTTTTTAAATTAACAGTTTTCCTCTATATTACTTCTTTGTATTTATTTATAAACTAGTAAACTAGTCCCCGCTTCGCTGCGTTTTAGAACTTATAATAGACTGAGTCCGATTATAGTCATTATATCTCCCACACATACCAGATAAGATATGGAACTTAATTGCATCCCTGATTGAAGCACTTATTATCACCTTTCGTTTAATACCCATATCGTACTAACCACATTTTGGGTCACCTTGGTCCACATATTGGTCAATATCTTCGAAACTGGTCGAGGTATCCTAACATATGATAACTTAAATTTTAAGTTAAACGTCTAGTAATATAACAGTTCCATTTAATTCCATACAGCAGTATTGGAGTGATGCGCCACCAAACAGACAGACAGACAAAAAGATAAAAATTCTAAAAATGGTCGAGTTGGCTTCTGCTGGCTCAATAATGATCCCACTTATCGATTTTTCTTAAATATCTGCAATAGACAGACAATTTTATTATATGTAGAGATTTAATTACTCAGGCTTTTTACGCAATTTGTTACTACTATTTTATGCTACTATTTAAAAAATTCCTAACTTTTGGTGTTTAAAATATTTTACGATTTTAAGTTTTCCAGAATTTTTATGAATTTTGCAATACAAATTTTCAAATATGGTAGTTAGTCTCTTCAGAACAGAAACCACAAGAATCTAGGGTTGCATTTAAGTTGCAACCTGCTTTAAATTTTCCGAAGTGCGGCTTTTCTCGGAAATAACATTTAAAATTTTTCTCCTTTATTTCCACTGCCTTTCCTGCACATTTACTGCCTTTACACTATGCTACACCCAACTCTTCACTTGAATGTTATTTATTTTGTTGTTGTCTCCCGGACTTTTTAGTGGTTTCTAATCAGTATTAGTACTATTCTAAATACCTGAATACTTTTTATTCTCAAGTTTTTTTCCTGTGTTTATATGTATATATAAATCGCTTTTAAGTTAGGTAGAGGCATAGCACTTTTTTAATACTTTTTTATACTACATTTTTTCTACTACTTTTTTAAAAAATTATGCAAATTAGCTTTTTCTCACGCATTTATTTGTATGCAAACCAAATTCTTATTCTTGCAACTGCCCTTTGATTCTGTTACATTTCAAATCTGCTACTATTTTATAATCTGCACAGACCAGATAGCAACATCTGTGATTTGTTGCTAATATTACCGATTTGATTGCATATTCTTCACTTCATTCTTAAATAAATACTCCTGACTGCCACTCTGCACAAATAAACTCCTTTTGTGTGCCCAAACTTAGCTCACTTTTTCACTTTCACACCACGCTCGCATCTCTTACCTCAATCTTTTTTGCTCGCACAATTATTTAATAGTTTCCGATTCGTTAACAATGAGCAATTAAATTAAATTTTAAGTCACTTACCATCCCTTTCTAACACTGTGAAATAATTTGTTAGTGTGAAAACAGTCAGCGTTCAATTGACACAAACTACAACCGTACATAAGTAGGTATTTGCCCAAAAAAAGGGAAAATTAGTATTTATTCTTGCACTTCAACCGTTATTAACAATCAACTACGCAGCCTTGCTTCAGTATTGTTTACACAAAGCGTGCCGTAGCGCAAAGAAAAGAAGGTGGGAAAGAGCGTGCAACAAAGCTGTGAAGCAGAAGTGAGATCTCAAGTAAAATAAACATTGAGGACTTTTGCAATTCAACTGACAATACTCGAAAATGTTTCTCATTTAGTTTAATGGTTAATGTTGTTGCTGCTACCATTTTTGTTGGCACTTTTTTGTGCTATTTTGCGAACACCCAAGCGCAATTTGAGTGCGAAAATGGTGAAAGTGGCGCTTTGGGGAGTGTTGAGCAGCCGGAAAGGTTAAAAGGAATTGCTAAGTTTAATGCGCCTCTTTCCCATACGCCGCGGCGCTTAGTATGTACTTTTATAAATTACAACATACTTTTGGGCTCGAATTTATTTTGATAGTTTCAAGGGTGTAATAAAATAAACGAGCGCACGGATATGAGCCAAATTATTGAAGCATTGGCAGTTGTGGGTTAAAAAGTTAAATAAGGAAAGGTCGCGCAAGAGATAAACAATTTTTTGGATTTAAATTTATTTGTTGGGATTTCAAAGATTGGCCTCAAGCTGTTACGCTGCTCGTTAATCTGAAACAAAAGTGTGATATTTTGAAGCGGGCGAGGTGACATGGTAACCCCAACTATACGGTGAAATTCTCTTGCTAACGCTTTGCTTTAACACCTCGCTAACATCAGCTGAGATAACAGCCGGTGTTATTTAATGTTTATGATAATCATTTAGCTGAATAACCGGCGGGTATTTCGAAATTATCCAAGCTAAGACGGCGCTGCATTGTTAAAAGTAGCAAAAAGAGTATGCTAATGCCATAAAGGTTTTGGGAAAAAGACATTCACAGAGTTTACCTTTAAAGAAATATTTCTTTTAACCTGCTCACATACATTTTAAATATCCACCAAACCGCAACACCTCTCTGGCCTACTGCACATGCTGCCTTCTCAACTAATTAGCCATCCCCATTGGCTAATTGTCTTTACTCCATTTGCTGCATACTTTTCGGTGCTACTTTAATCGGCAGATTAGTCTCAGTGATATTCAAAGTGATTAAACAAAACTTTTCAAAAAGTTATTAAACTCGTTTTCTGTGCACAAAATTGTCGTTAAACAGGGTTGATAGTTAATTGAGCTTAAGGATTTTGTGCTCTGATCAAAGCTCTAAAAAAAGAACAAAGAAATTAAGCCTAAAATTAGAATTACTTTGGGTGCAGAATATTAATAGAATTGGGTATTAAATTCAAAATTCGCCTAAACAAAGGATAAGACTGTGACTCTACAAAATCTTCTAGAATTAAGGAATTTCGTGTGCAGTTATAAATAGACTCTTCACACTAACGGCCCAACTTTGGCCAGAGGGAAGCTTTATACACATTAAGTTATCATCGGAAATTGCTGCAAGTTTCACAAATTCGACTGCATATTGAAGTAGATGGTTGTCCAATAATCTCGGAGCTGGTGAAAATTGTCAGCACTTTTCATTTATAAAGCGAGCTTATCACTCCTGCTCGCTTTGAGAGTTGGCTGGAACATGGGCGATTTTAGACTCACTTAACTCATCAAGAAGAAGCGCCAAGTTCAATTTCTGCTCTTCACCGTTGACGGAATTACTGCAGTTATTGCTTTTAAAATCATTATCGCCATCACTCTACCTCCGTTGTTAGAACCCAAATATTCCACATTCGCCGTCCACAAGCCCAACCAATGTTCCTCAACTGTTAACTCCCAGTCTTCATCTCATACCATAGCTTTTCTATAGATCCATATTGGAAGCTGCTAGACTTCTTCACCAGAGATATTTAGGCACATTCGGTTAACCATTAGGCTATCAGGACGCTTTGGTTCAACTTCTATTTCTAAAAATACAAGAAAAAAGATAACAAATAAAAATAATAATAAATTCATAAAGTTATTGTTTTTCGCCTTTTAATTTTCGTGAATACTTAAAATTTTTTTTTTAACCTGGCAACCGTAGTATCTGCATTCAAATCAATATAGGCCAAATGAAGCTCAAAACAAAGTACATACTTTGATGAGTGCTGGGTAAGCGCCTGCATCAAATCTCAAAATTAATTTGCTTTGTGTGTTGCTGTTGTGGCTCAAGTGGCTCAAGTGGCAATAAAAGTGTGACGTTATTGTTGTTATTATATTTTACTGTTAGCTGCAGATATTAAATCTTGCTATTTACTTTAACATATGTACTTTATTGTCAAACACACATGCACACACACTTATGTACATTTCAAAATTTAATAAATGTCGTCTTAGAAGCGCTGCAGCGTAGATTAGACAGAGAAGAAACATGTAAGAATTTATGAGAGCATACATTAAGGCGCGCATGTGTGTGCATCACAACAAACAAGAAACAACAAGAACAAAGAAAAAGCACTAAAACAATAATAATAATAAGCAAAGTTTCAATAAAACACTTATTATATTGATGTGAAATGTGTGCAAGAAAATGTCTTTCGAAATGTGTTTGCTAGAATGCATGTGTGTGTGTGTGTGTGTGAGTGTTTCTGCATATGTGAATTGCCAAGAATGTTAAGCGTTATTATTAAACTTTCGCACAATACCTAAGTCCTAAAAACATATTTACACATTTGTATATCCACTTCTACCTAGGTTCCAAGGATTTAGATAAAATTTTTTACTGAGGTAGCGTACTACTTTCTAAACTCTCTTAGTTGTTGTCACTAAGTATCTTCTTACATTGTTGCCTTGTTGGTTTAAATTATTTAAATCTTGAATAAAATATAGCAATGCGGAAATCAAACAAGCGGTATTTTTTATGGATTTTGTACTAAGAAAATATGTTTGGCTAAAGTTGCCACCTAAATTCACCCCCATTTTAAAAATATTGTTGGTTATGGTTGCCACCTAATCTTAAATATGTATTAATACATCTATACACCCGCCCATATCTCCGCTCCCCCGATTTGGATTTGATTTCGTACGTAAAAATTCAGTTATAATCTCTTACCAAGTGCTACCGCTGACTATGTTTTTACAAGGTTGCCACCCAATTCAAATTATTTAAGAATAAAGCGAATTATACTATTGTCCCAAAGTAATGACTTTTCATACACTCTTTGTATGAAACAATGTTTGATTGGAGTTGCTAACTAAAATCCATAAAAATGTTTAATACCTTTAGCTATTTTGCAATTGTTTTTAAACTAGAGTATTTTTAAAAGGTTGCCAGCTTTTTCCAATTAGTACAATATGCTAAAGAAATTTATTTTACAGTACTAAGCTCGCTTTGATAGGTAATGAAGTAATCAAAGTCTATGAATTCAATTCTTTTTGAGACAATAATATAGTTTTATGTATACTTTTTTTTGTCGATGATCTAATGTATTCTTTTTTCGGTAAGCACTTAGCGACTTGTGAATAAAATGACCACATACTTTTTTTTTATAAAATTGAAATTTTCGTTGAAAATCAAATATGAACTTGTCGTTTGCAAGAAAGCAACCAAAATTGCAGGCGATTAAAATTTTTTCTGGTTGCTTATTTTTATTAAATTAAAAAATACAAAACCGCATATATGCTCTTATTTATCTGACAACGAATATATTTTGGAAAACAAATGAAAATTAAATATTGGAACAAATTTAGTTACTGCTATGAAGTTCTGACATTAACCAGCTGTTGCGTGGGTGAAGCGAATTTATAGTTACAGCGTGGGCAGAATAGAAAAGCAACTGCAAAGTGCGCGCTGCAAGTTGTGCCAAAAAGCCAATGCTACAGAAGCTTCCAAAATATGCGCTTAAATAATAAATAAGTTGAGGCTTTGGAGCGCAACGTTCTACGAAAACACGAGCGCATTACAACAGTGAAAAAAAATTGATGTGCGAAAATTCAGCAAAACAAAGAAGAAGAAAAAATTATTAAATATTTGTTATGAGAAAAGTTTGAAGGAAAGGTCGCACCAAAATAAAAAATTCAGCGTAACAAAAAATGTAATAAAACAAAGCAAGGAAATAACAAAAATGTAAAAAAGCACTTAAGGCCATAACAAGTTAACTAATTTTGTTTCCAAAGCGAAATGTAACAACCAATTTTTTTTAGTTAAGAGTGTTGCCAAATAGCGCCGAAATTAAAATGTAAGTAAATAAAATGTAAAATGAAAAATATTTTCGGAAGAAAATTCAGGCAGTAAAATCAGGAAACAACAGCAAGAGTGGCAACAACTACCATCAACAGCTTGACAATGTTGGGCATCCTTTGGCAAGTGCCGGCGGACCAGCGCCCCTTAAGGCACACAGTCAGAGGCATCCATATAAATAAGGAACATACTTGTGTTGAGTGAAAAAGTAACAACCCTGCAGGAAAAAAAAGAAAAAAGGAAAATCTATGATTAAGAACTAGAGCTGCAATGCCAAATGGGAGCTAGTTAGATAATAACTAGATCTCGACCAGTTCAAAAAATCGTAAATAGCGCTACCAAGTAGAAGCATTTTCAATGCTTATAAAAATTCATTTTGATGCTGCACTGCAATGCGATTAGTCTGCTGTGAGGGGGCACAAAAGAGGATGCCACTACTGAGTTTACCTGAGCCTTATTGCTTTTGCACGTCCAATGGAAAGACCAATTGTCACGATCAGACAAGTCTACTTTCTGCGCCTATAAGTATGCAACACAAATTCCTCTCAACTATGCCCATAAAGGAGTAGATATTCCTACAAGGCACTCAAAAACATATACACACACATATCCTATTAAGTCCAGCCGATAGGCAACCAACTGCCATACAAGCTGTAGAGCAAGTGAAGGCCATTCCATAAAGTGCGCGACAGCAAAGTAAAGTTTAATTAAATATTTCTTCATGTTTTTTACAGAAATTCTTCAATTCGCTTATTTTTATGTTTGTGTGTGTGTAAGTGTTTGATGCATGCAGTAAAATACAATTTAATTAAAAATGTATTTCAGCAAGGGCGAAGAAAATTTTTGATTTAAGACGTACAAAATGTAGAAAGTAGCAAAAGGCATTTGAAAACAAAACAAGATACAAGTTGGTCTTCAAAGAAGATGAACAAAGTCAAGGAGTTTTGTTCAAGGCCTCTCAAACTATGCGCTTTCTTATACATTAGCTCCTAAACTGTCGCTGTTGTTGGTGCGGTAGTGGCATCTGCCAGTCGATCGAAATTTTACTAGTACAACTTAGGTCTTTAGGGGACTAGCATGGTCTTCTCCTGCAAAAAGTGTTGATAAGGTTACCAGTCTCGCTGCTTGTGGATGAGATTCAAAAGCCCCTAGACGATCTTTCAGTAATACTGAATTTTTCCATACATAGAACAAAGACTCTCCCTCGTCATCTCATGCTTCCGAATTGGAGTCATACCAAGAATTGTCACTCACAAAAAATTTCCAAGAACAACTACAATTGTTTATAGTTTATAGCTGTTGACAAAAGATTTGCAGAAAAAGCCGCCCGTGCAAATACTGGTAGGAGTTCTGTCCAATATATTAGGCGCCTAAGGGTAGGCCATTTAATTATACGTGGACTTCTGATGGGAACAGAACCTAGTTGTTCAATAGTGTGAAATAGTGTAAATGATGAGTACTCTTCTTAATCATAAGCCGAATATATTCTTTTTTACAAAGAAAAGGAAAATCCCTAAAAGTATGCAATCAATATGTTCATACAAGCTGAGTGTACTACACTACCATACCAAAGATGGCTTAGCTCTACTGAGGGGGTTAAAACTCTGATTCCAACACAATCAACTTTTTTTTCCTGAATACTAGTACCAACTTATATTTAAGAGTCTCGTATGGAAAATTTCAAGCGCCTAAAAGTATGCAAGTTCGCAAATAATTAAAAAGAGAACCTATCCGAAAAAATTACACACTTTTTTGGTACGCACGACTCACTGCTTATGCAGTTTATAACCTTTGTATTATTGGTGGGGCATACTTTTAGGGGCTTAGTTTTTTGCATAAAATTGTATAAATAGGTTTGCTTTCAAAATATGACTATGTTTCTTTGCCTATCACTGCTTCCGAGAATCAAACATAAGGTTTCACAATATGTAGGGTAGCGCCATAAAATATTTTTTTAATTATGTAAAAAATAGTGCCTAAAAGTAGGCAATGCATACTTACAAACATTACGAGTATAATACTTTATATCAATAATCCCATAATTTATTTATGGCACACGCCATATCTCTTTATTAAAAACATTACTATTACAAACTATTTATTTCTTTGAAGTACAAAACTTCATAAGAGGCCAATTAGAGGTCGAAGCTTTTAAATTAACATTAAAAATGTAAGCAAGCTTAGGAGAAAAACAGCCCATCAAAAGCCAAAGCTCAAATTTCACTTAGCGAAATTGGAAAGAGAAGCTCACGCTTGACTCGCATGACGCACTCAGTATTCAAGCATCCACAGGAATGTGTAAAAAGTGCCAAAACGAAGCACCAACACTTCGAGAAGTTTGCGGAGCATGCGAGTTCGCTGCAAAGTAGTAGTTAGTAGGAGCAGAAAGTTAGTGAATGTGGTTTCGTAAAAGTTGTGGCGCAAGAAAGTTTGTTTTGCGGCTACTTCACGATATTATATTGTTATTGTTATTGTTATTGTTACTGCTTTTGTTGTTGATTTTTTTTTAAGTTATTATGTACAGTCGATTTTGAAAAAAAAAAAAACAACAAAAGTGTAACAATGAAGAGAGAGAGGGACAGAGCGATGGTGAAATAGAAAATGCTAGCTTTTTTAAGCCAAATTCTTGCTAAAGTCAAAAACTTTGATTTGAGTTGAAGACTTAAAAGCAATTGACTTCAAAACTATGCGTGCGTGCAAGTCATGCCAATGCAACAACAACTTTCAAAATAAAAATATTTTCAAATTGTATAACATGCAGTTTCTAGAATTTCTACTTTGTCAAGTGCGCGTGCACCGAGCTCGATTTTCATTGACCGAGTAACAAACTCTCCCAACTTTTATACACAACTTTAATTTGCTGCCGCGCTTTTTATTGTATTTGTGTGATCACACACGCACACATACATAAACATAACACTTTGTTGTATTTTCAACAAGCTGGCAACTTTGTTGTACTCAAATACCTACCTACACACACACACACACGTATATCCCATTTAAGTGCATGCGTGCATGAGTTTAGATTAGAAAATTTTTGCAACTTAAACTTTCTGCCACATAAAGAAGAATGCAAGTGCACAAGTATGAGTGCGTACAAATGTGTATGAGTTAATATCTTTATATTGCTTAGTAGCTGGATACAAAACACACGCTTAAGGCATTCAAACGTGTGCAGCGCTTGCTATCACCCTGCAAAAAATTTGATAAGTCTAGAATAAAGCCGGGATAAGCTGGAAGGAGTATGCGACTACTTTCTGCTCCTATAAGTATGCTACACAAAATAAAGTTAACTTAACCCAGTTACAGCTTTGAGTGCCTAGTTGGAATCAATTACAGGCCACAGTAGACGAAACTAATTAGTAGCGGACCACTCTCTTAAGAGATTAGTCGAACGTTTGTTTTGCAGGGCACACAGAGCTCATTCACACGCTCGCCCATACAAAACCCATTTTTTGGTGTTTGTTGCATACTCCAAGGCTTTTGAAAGGACACAAATTTAAATGTAAAACATGCTGGCAGCAATGAGCATTGGTCATTCGTAACCTGAGCAGCTGTCAAAGGAAGTTGGAGCGAAAGCGTGCGTGTGTGCGACTGCTAGGTTTTTCAAGTGCAACAATAACATTTTAGGTATAACTTTTCCAAGTCAAACTATGACTGAAGAATTCTGTTTTCTGTGGCAAAGTTTTGTAAGTGAAACGGTATATTATTTGGACGCAGATGGAAAGTCAAATATATCTAGAAGCTTGTAAGCTGTGAGACGCCACAGCAAGAAATTAGAAATATATACAAGAAAGGAGAGTAAGCAAAGTGAATACTACTATTGATACTCGGCACATAAAGAACAAGGAATGATAATTGAGGAGCTGATAAGAAAATACTGAGGATAATGCACTCAAAACTCTGTAATGAAACATAAATTGAAGAAAGTGAAGAAATAGTGAAAGGAAGAAATTTAGTGAGAAGAAGAGAGCTTCTAGTTTATTCTCTTCAAGACTCTTAAAGATAGAAAAGATTAAGAGAGAGCTTAATTGGAAGAAAAATACAAATTAATTAAGTACTGAGAAAGAGAGAAAAAAAATAGGAATAGACGAGCAGAGATATTAAATAAAGCGAGCAAATGGAAACGGTAAAATTTAGATAAAAAGAGAAAAAAGAACGAAAAACCACTATAAAAATGGATAGAATCATTCATAAAAAAAAAAAGATAAATTAAATTAAAACAGGAGAAGAGTTTTAAGGATTTAACACTAGTTTAATTCCCAAAACAAGAAATGTGGATTAAACTATTCTCACTGAGCTCAGGAGGAGAGACAAACAATAGGAAGAAATATTGTAAAGTTGGGGTGTGAACATTAAAAAATGGGGAAAGACTAGCTAGAGAGGGAGACAGAAATGGAAAAGTAGAAAAGAGACTATAGGTACAATATAAAACTAGAAAGAAGAAAAAGTTGTGTTTATTCCTTAAGCCCGTGTCTTTCTCCATAAGCTCAATGCATTTTGGGTAAAGACGTAATGCTGTCCAACAAACTCTGGTCCATCTATATATATAAAAAAAAGTGAGGTTAGTTCCAACGCTCATAACTCAAGAACGCCTGCACCGATTTGGATGATTGACACTAATTTAGATTGTTCTCTGACCAGAATAGGAGGATACCCAATAAAATTTCCGAAAAATTTCTGAAAAAAAAATGTTATTTCCCCATACATTTTGTATGGTGCGAATTTTTATAATTTTTTTTTTGTTAGAAAAGCTCAATAATGAATCGATCGATGGTGAAGTGGAATTGTGTGTGTGTGAAATAGTTAGGGATAGGCATGGGGATAGGGAGAGGGATAGTGATAGAGATAATGATTGGGATAGGAAAAACCAATATTTCTAGATCCATTCAGGTAAATATCTGGGCAGGACATAGTCTGCCGGTCCATCTAGTTTTTAATTAATCTGATATTTAAAATTAGCAGAAGTAGACCTCTGACGAAATTTTTCGACCCAAAATTTTGTGAAATTCAAAATATGAGACTACTTTACTGGCCTCGGTAGAGTTATAATTTCATAATTTCTGGTTTGCGTTCTTTCTCAAGTTTGTAGTTCAGTGCCTTTCCAAATAGTCTCCTCCATAAATTTTAATGGCTACATTTCGTCTTCTTGTCTAATACATCTTATGCTCCCACAATAAATCCCTCTCTCTCTCTCTCACGCATTTCAGTTTCCATCCTTCCTATGCACCCCAAGCCATCTGCTCTACAGTGTAAGCGCTTGTTTTTGATTGGCTCAACAGATATCAACATTTTTGTCAGTGTCAGCAGCAGCATCAGTGGCTCTGAGTCTGTTTGTCGCTCCATCTGTGAGACACTTAGGAAACTTAATTAATTTTTACGCTTAATTGAATTGTGATGCTCCATTAACAAGCAAGTATTTCATATGCTTGACAAGACAGCTAGCGAAATAGCAGAAAGTAAAGAAAGCCAGCTGCGACAAAGAAAGGGAAAAGCAGCAAATAATAAAAGACACAGCAGCCATACTTTCGTTGTGTGTGTGCGCTGTGTGTTGTGAAATTTGCATGCCTTTCAAAGCAATTCTTGTCAATATAGCTGTTGCTTTGTCATGCTTGTTGTCAGCAGTTGCAGCATTTATTTATTTTGCTCATCTATTTTTAATCATAATTTGCTTGCTTGTTAATTTTACATTCTTTCACTTTCAAGGACGTATTTTCTTGTCAAAGCTTTCCATCCTTTTTTTCCTTTTTTTTGACGCACCACAAATTCATTGACATTTTACACTTCATTACTTCAATTTATTACTTGGCTATTTCTGTCTGCCAACGTATGTGCGCTTTGTGGCTCTAACTTCACTTGGCTGGTGTAGGGGTGAAACGTTGCCTATCCCCAGGCGCTCGGTTAGTGTTCTCGTGTAAATAGAGCGAGAAAATTAATTTAACTTGACCAAATTGCTTACTTGTTTGGAGCGTTAAACTTGTTGGATATTTGTGAACAAATGCCCTTGTTGGGTGAGAAAACTAAGTGAAGCAGTCTTTTATTTGTTTTTTTTTTTTTTGTGGTTGAATTTATGTTTAAAATTTCTGAGGACTTTTGTAAACAATTTAATTAAAGTGGCTGGCTGGTTAGTAGAGTGCTTTAAAAGAAGCTCTGTAAGTTTCGAAAATATACAAGTGTCGAAATCATAAAATCTTTACCGAAAGCAATTAGATGTTTAATAAAATATTTCAATTATTTTTCAATTTATTCTTGTCTAAATTCAAAACCTTTTTTCGCTATTAATTTATGGTGTTTTACATACACGCACCACATTTCTAACTTACAAAAAAATTATTTTTGAAATCACGCTTACATTTTAAGAGAAAAAGTTTCAAGAAATTATAGCTTGAATTCATAAAATTCTCGAAAAAAATATTCAATGAAAAAAAAAATTTCCGAAGATTTAAAAAATTTTGTTATTCGGAATTTTTTTCCTTAAATATCAAAAATTTTAAAATTTCATAAAGGTTTTATTATACTAAAACCCAATTTTTAAATTCTGATATTGCTAAAATGTTTGTAATTTTCAGATTGATTTCGAATACAAAATCAATTTGGAGTTTTAGAAATTATTTTTATATACAATTTTTCTTGTAATTTTTAAAATTTTGTAGCAATAAATTTTTAGATTGTATTATTATTTTTATAAAGTCTATATTTTTACTCTGCTATTTGAAAATCATGATATTTTGAAAAGAGAAAAAGTTTGTATACTTCTTTAATGATACATTTTTTTACATAATCGCTTTTTAGTACTTAATTCCTTCTTTTTATGTTTCATTAGTTTGTGACCACAAGTCTGCAAAATCTCATTGTTTCCGAATATTTTGAAAAAAGTTGTTTGTTTTTTAAATGAATTATTTGCCCCAATGATAATTTTTTTTTTTTCATAAAATTCATTGATAAGTCCTTAATGCTTTATATCAAAGCTTCATATTTTTAGTTTTGTGGTCAGTTAAAAAATTGTAATGTTAACAAAAAAAAAACAAAAAAATAATGAATTTTAAATTAAAGTAATAGAAAAAAAGCGTGAGCATTAAACTAAATTAAATTTAAATCAGCTTTAAATCAAAAATAATTTTACCATTTAGAAAAAGCACAATTTTTTCAAACACCAAAGCAAACAAAAAAAAAAACGAAAAAAAAATGCATTAAGACCGCAAAATTAGTTTCATTTTCGCCAGACTAAGCAAATTGACTATGACTATTATAGTGCATAGTCGGCAAACGCATGATAGATACAAATTTTTTTTGTTTTTTTTTTTTGTCATAAACTTTTGCAATTTTCATTAATCGCTTTGCAAATTATGCGTCAATTTTATAATAAATTAGATTTATTTGGCGTTAAGTGGTGCTATGCGCTGTAATACATACTCATTGTTATACCTGTTGTTGTTGTTTTGCTTGTTTTTGTTTTTGTTTATTTCTCGCTACAAGTTGGCAGCGCTGGCCAATTGTAATCGTTATTTTGCTACAATTTTATAATTTAATATCTCTGAAACACATGTTTCGCGTTAAATGAGTTTTGTTTGTGGTATTGTTTGATTTCGCGTGGTTTTGGCTTTGCTCGCCACATACAAAAGTAAATTAAATTTGAAAAAGTTTGTAAAACATTTTACCGTAATTTAGAACTTTTAGTAAACATTTTTTTTGAAGCTCGGATAAGAAAGGTTTGGTACTTTATTTTGATAAAAATCAAAGAATATCGTAACAGGAAAGAAGAAAGCAATTTTTTTAGTTTTTGAGTTATAAAAAATTTTTTGTTTTCGAAAATGATTTTTGAAATTGTAAATAAAAAATCTGAAACTTGAAAAAAAAATATTTTGAGGTTCGGGGAAATATTAAATAAATGATATAAATTTTTGTTTTTAAACTTTTCGAAATGCTTTTGATTTCCAAAAAAGTTTAAATTTAATATTTTTTGAAAAAACAAAATAAAATTTTTTTTAAAATTAAAGAAAAGTTAGAAAGAACTACGAAGTTTAGATCAACTATATAATATTGGAAAGACAAAAAAAAAGGTTTTGAGTTTCATTAAATGACAAAAAAATTTAAGATTTTTAAATTTTACGAATCAGAAATTATTTTACAATTTTGTAGCACGCAAAGGGTTTAGTTTTTTTAATATTAACCGTGTAGGTGTTTTTATCTTTTAGAAACGTTTTGAAATTATCTACATCTTAGTTTTCAATTAAAAAAAATTATATATCAAAATTTCAAAACTTGAAAAATTTGATTTTGTTTTTTTTTAACTCGAATTTCAAAATCTTGAAAATTTTTAAGTTCTAGTAAATTTTTCCACTTCCGTTAAGAATATCGAACAAAAAAAAAAAAGTATTTTTGTTGTGTTACAGTTATTGTTTACCTTTAAATGTATGAAAAATGCCACGTAAAACAAAGCAGAATTCATGTTAAAACTGTTTAGATTTTGAAATTTGGATATTTTGCTAAATTGAATTAAATTAAAAAATTTTTAAATTTTCAAAAACTTACTAAAAGAAGGAAATTTATATTCAAAGTACACAGAATTATTTTTGCATTAACCACCTTTGAAATATCTCGTTCTGCTCAATAAAAATTCAAATAAGCTTCAATTATATTTGCCACACAAGCCTTACCTCGCCCCTATAACAGCAAGCCAACAAATAACAACAATTTTTTAAACAGTAAATTGGCATACAGGAAATTGAGCATTTAATCAAATTACTTTGCAAGCATTAAAAAAAAACTTATGGCATGAGCAAAGACAAGAGGAAGAGCGAATGTTATATGAAAATGGGAAATGGAAAAATTAGTGAATGGATGAGTGGCTGGATGAGTCGAGGAGTGGCATGTGTGTGTGTTGGGGAGCAGCTAACACCCGCTGCTGCCATCAATCTCCATCAAAGTACAATGTTTTCAGTGGCCATGGGATGGAGAGGAGGGTGCCAATTAGTGCTGAGGGAGTACTGCAGCTCGGCTACTGGACTGTTTGTCATTCCCTTGGTAGTAAATCCCCAAACGTACAACTAATTAGATTTGTATTTGCATGTGTGTATGTGTACGAGTATATGTGCTTGCGCTTCCTTAACACATCTTTTCCACATTTTGTTTTTGATGCTTCTGACCCATTGTAAAAGCTTTTGTTTTCGCTTGATATATGCTAATTGAGCTTTTCAAACTCTACCCGCTGCCGCCCCCAGGCCCGAAAAGTAAACGAAATTCGTTTAGTCTTTCATTAATTTAACTTATTTCCGTTCGAATCAATTCGTTTTTGCTTTCCTTTGCACTGTAAAAGTCATCTCAATAAATGCCAAGCAATAAAGATTTAATAGAATTAACTTTTTTTTTGCATATTTCAACATTGCTTTTGAGGGCGGAAGCTTGTGTATGTGTGAGTGTATGCGCCCAACACATTTGTTCTCCGTTGCTGAGCTGTTGAGCTCATTTGAGCCAATCAAATAAGTAACTTAATTTTAAAATCTACAAATCTCAGCATACTTTAATCCAAAAATTTCCAAATGTGCTACCCGTATGGCCTCCAGCTCCCTCCCTCACGCTCCACACTCAATAACAGTTTACCTTGTTCGAGTATTTTTTTTTTTTTTGATTATGGCACATTTACTTTGCACTGCTTTGCTTCGTGCTCTGCTTTTGATTTTTCTTTGCTTTTCACAAATTCATTGGAATTAGTCAATAAAGCAATTAAACGAGAGGCACGTATCGGTTGAAAGTAGGTTGCATGATTGCTTGGATTTGTAGTGCACGTTTGAGCTTATATGGGTATAAGGTTCCCTGCAGGAAATGGAGCGAGTTAGAGCCATTAACTGTTTTTTTTTTTTTTTTTTTTGAAGAGAATGACGAAAAATAATAGTACCTATGTTGTTGGTTATGAAGTGAAAGAAGAAACAAATGAGTGACGCTACGTTAAGTTGTTATAAATTTAACTGTATTTAATTTAATTTAATTTTGTGTTATTGTATTTAGTTTCATTTTATTCTATTTTGTTTTATTTTATTTTATTTAATTTTATTTTATTTTATTTTATTTTATTTTTATTTGATTTTATTTGATCTTACTTTATTTTATTTTAATTTATTTTATTTTATTTTTATTTATTTTATTTCATTTCATTTCAATTCGTTTTATTTTATTTTATTTTATTTTGTTTCATTTTATTTTATTTTATTTGATCTTACTTTATTTTATTTTATTTTATTTTATTTTATTTTATTTTATTTAATTTTTATTTATTTTATTTCATTTCATCTCAATTCGTTTTATTTTATTTTATTTCATTTTATTTTATTTTATTTTATTTTATTTTATTTTATTTTATTTTATTTTATTTGATCTTACTTTATTTTATTTTATTTTTATTTATTTTATTTCATTACATTTCAATTCGTTTTATTTTATTTTATTTTTGTTTGATTTTATTTGATCTTACTTTATTTTATTTTATTTTATTTTATTTTATTTTATTTTTATTTATTTTATTTCATTTCAATTCGTTTTATTTGATTTTATTTTATTTTATTTTATTTTATTTTATTTTATTTTATTTTATTTTATTTTATTTCATTTTATTTTATTTTATTTTATTTTATTTTATTTTATTTTATTTTATTTTATTTTATTTTATTTTATTTTATTTGATCTTACTTTATTTTATTTTATTTTATTTTATTTTATTTTTATTTATTTTATTTCATTTCATTTCAATTCGTTTTATTTTATTTTATTTTTATTTGATTTTATTTGATCTTACTTTATTTTATTTTATTTTATTTTATTTTATTTTATTTTATTTTATTTTATTTTATTTTATTTTATTTTATTTTATTTTATTTTATTTTTATTTATTTTATTTCATTTCATTTCAATTCGTTTTATTTTATTTTATTTTATTTCATTTTATTTTATTTTATTTTATTTTATTTTATTTTATTTTATTTTATTTCATTTTATTTTATTTTTTTAATTTTATTTTGTTTTATTTTATTTTATTTTATTTTATTTTACTTTATTTTATTCTGTTTTATTTTATTTTCTTTTATTTAATTTTTTTTTTATTTTATTTTTTTTTAATTTAATTTAATTTTATTTCATTTTGTTAATTTTAATTTATTTTATTTTATTTAATTTTATTGTATTTAATTTTATTTTATTTTGTTTGATTTTATTTTATTTTATTAGTTCAAACCTTCGGTGAATACTTATGAGGGAAATACAGTCAGAGTCCAATCAGAATTTCAGAACACCTTTAACTTCCCTTTCGTAGGTTTTACAATAACAGTTTTGTCCCTCTACAGTAGGCAGAGAACTCAGAGATCCTACATTGAATGGAACTTAGACCTCAAGAATGTCAGTGTTGGAAAGGCTTTCAGGCATTCACATTCAAAGGAATGGATTTAGCTAAGTAAGTTTCTCACCTGGCCTTTAAGCTTTCGCCATTTCTTTTCCGGTATTTACGTTCGCACTTTGTATGTATGTTGGTGTACGTTTGTAGTTATTTCAAATCAGCTCGATTTACTACGTGCCAGGATCTCAAAAAGGATAACTCACATGAAAAAAACGCTAGCAAGACTTCATTGGTAAATGTATCGCTTCGGCGCTTACGTAAACATGTCGTCGATGTTGATATTTGTATTTATTTCAACTAACACACACGCACACATACACACTAACTCCAACACACACACCAGCACAAGTAGCTCTCTCATTCCATGTGCTTGTGTGTAATCGGTTGAGAGAGTTAGTTTGCTGGTTTTGCTAGTTTATAGTTTCATCCAATGTTAGTATGAGGGTGTGTGTGTTGTTGTTTGTGTTTGTGGCATATGTGTGCTTGTTTATTTATTTGCAGAACACTACAGATATAGCAATTTTCAATTACGAAAAATTAGAAAAAGGAAAAATATGGGTGCAGTAATTTATATGGGCGAAACGTTGCCAAGAAAGGGAGTTTGTAAGGAAAGCTGTAGGGATGCCATAACAAACAATTGCAAAGTGGTTGCCATAAAGCTGTGCAGATGGCTTAAATGCTTGGGATAGAGTTTTAGCTACATTTCAAACCAAAACGAACAAATACAAATAGAGCGATTTATTTATAAAACAAATTTCAACCAACAAGAAAGACATTCCTGAAATAGCTTTGGATGGTGGGCAGAAGAACAATAAATAAGAGGTACGGAGGTAATGAGAATTTTTTATTTATGAGGGTAGTTTGAGACCTCACCATTTGCTTGCATTTGGCTTACAGTAATAAAAGATGGGCGAGTGAGGTTGTTGTAAGCGAATAATACTTATCGAAGGCTATAGATAGATAGATAGGTAGGCCTTTCCTTCTTGCATTATAGAGTTAAAAATGTCATTGCTAAAAGGGGATTTGGTAACGGTTCGGACGCGGAGGGTTCTTCGATAGCATCAGCTTCAACTGAAGGGGCATCTAAACGTGGTTCTGCCTATTAATCATGTGTCTCTGATATGCAAGCCCAGGCCCGGTTGAAGCGTATTTTCTAGGCCTAATTTTCCGGACACCACCTACCGCGCTTTTTATTGACCAATCGGGCTTGTCGGTTGTAATCAAAATCAACTCTGTTGCGGGCGGTCCCGTCTACCATCCCAAAATCATTCAGTATAGGAAGGATACACTCCCATGAAAAGGTCTTTGAGAATTGCAGATGGCACAAAAATAAATTTTTTTTAAACTAGTTTCAAGCTGTTTATTTACAGACTAACTTGTAGTTAGTTGGTAGGAGAAACATTTTGTTGCTCTTACTTTTAGGTTTTTTATGTTGTCGCTGTCATCAAAATCATTTAAAAAATGTTGAATAGATCTTTGAAAAAAATTTGGATTTTATGCGCCTAAAAGTATACAATATTCGTTCACATGAGTTTTATGTGGTTAATTACGCTGCTGCTCTTGTTGTTGTTGTAAGAATGATTAGCCTCGACTGACTCTTACACTGTACTTTAGCAGTCCGGAACGTAGACCCCGCATGCATAGCAAACGCAGTTATTATTGTTGCAGGATTGCGACAAAATGTTGCATAGTTTTAGGCGCACCTCATATGCTTTTGTAGGTTATTCACGCTGAATTTTAAACCACAGATATCTCTTTAATTTGAAAGGTCTGGAATAATTCGGTTTGTAAGTAACGTACCTTAAAAATATATTACAACGATTTACCGTAGCTCCTTGTCAAAAATGGGTTTGGAGTCAAACCGTCATAGATGAACTGGGGTTATGTTGCTGTTGTTTGTAATGACAAAAACACTCCTCGAAGGTTTTGGGGAGTGTTGTCGAAAGCGACAGTCCTTTGCCGGATATGACCCCGGTACGTTCCGGTACTCTCTTGCGGTACATGCCCGACTGTCGTGGGAGAGATTTGGTATAACCGGGGCAACCTTCATCATGATCAACCATCGAAATGCACATCATTACCTTTGTGCATTTTAGTCGCCTTTTAAGACAGGTGTGCCTACCTCAGGCGTATTCTAAACCACTAACGCGCAGGGATAATGGACTGCGGTTATCTTCAACCGCATCATGGGAAATCAAACTGAACCCCGGATAGTTTATTCCTTTACTTACTGCAACTTAACGCACCACTTACTCAAATACTAGAACGCCAAACCAATTCGTGGCTTCTCAGTAAGTCAAACGCCACCGCAGCTCGTGATACTTTTCTTCTGTTTTTCGTTTGTTTGCATGTGGAATTAGAGATAGCAAGACAAAGTGACAAAACTCTACCAGAAGAAAATGATATGCGCGTGTACTGCAAGCATAAACTGTATTTATGACATTCAAATTGAGTTAGTAAAAGTGAACAACATAACTGACAGGTGAGATGCCAGAGAGAAAAAAAAGCACAAAGAAGATGAGCAAAAAAGCTCAACAAGCTGATGGAAAAAAATCCTAGACTAAAAACAACAGAGCAACTGGATTAAGACGTAAGGCGGAAAAAGAAAGCAAAACAAGAAAATAGAAAGGAAAAACGAAGTAATACAAATCTGCGACATCGTTTAGGGAGTGAAAGAGGAGCTAGAGTGGTGGATCAGCAACAAAATGGCAAACGAACACTGCTGACTGGCAGGTACTAACGACAGTGGAGAAGAGATTGTTGGAGGGGTGTTTGGCTGACAGTTACACAGCAAAATGGCACGTAGCTGCGGGTAGACCAACATGGCTTACAACAGACCATATTTTTGGATACAATTTCTGCATGTGTGTGTGTTGGCGTGGAAGTGATTTGTTGAGCAAACACGTTTTACACGCAAACCTTTAAGCATCGGGATGTGTATAGCTGCGGCGACATTCTACGTGCCCGTAGACAAATGTTGTGGATTTGTTTGTTTTACTAATACGTACAGTTAACCATGAGAGGAGCTGCTTGGCAAAAGTCGCTTAGAACTTGCCTAGAGATAAACTAGCCCATAACAAGTATTTGCAAGATGACGGCTAACCAGTCCGTCAAAACTCAGACTTATACGAGCTACATATCCAAAGGACAATCACATTGTGCTGTTCGGGAGTTTGCTCTTGTCTTTTGCATCTACATCGCCTTAGAGAAAATGTAAATTTTTGTGGTGGGTGTGATAGTAAAAGCACACGTCCTTACTTTTGAAACTCAAATATCTCCTTTAAAAAGCTCAAAATTTTCGCTCAATTGTTTTTACGAAGGCTGAGTTGCAATTAAAAAAAAACTCTTTCAGAAAAGTTCATATGTACTTGTACATATTTTAAAAAAAGCTGAAATATTTTTCATACGAACAAATTTTTTTTCCAAAAAGCTCTTTTAGAAAAGTGCGCATACTTCATTATCTTTCATGTAAGAGAAATATATTCCAGAAAAGCTCACATGTATTTCAGTGAAGTTCAAATTTAATTCAGAAAACCAAAAAAGTTTTAGAGAAAATCTCTCTTACTAAAAGCCATTTACTCAAGTTTATTTTCAAAAGTTTTAAATGTATTTCAGTTAAGCACTAAAGTATTTTCGAAAAGCTCAATTTTCTTTCATAGAAGACAATTATATTTAAGAATAGTAAATATATATTTCAGAGAAGTTCAAATGTAATTTAAAAAGGCAAAAAAATTTCGGCTATAGCTTCTATCGAAAAAGCCACATAGTTTATCAATGAAAAGCTCAAACTTGTTTCGCAAAGGTTCAAATTTATTTCCTAATAGTACAAGTGTATTTCGGAAAAGCTTTTTACTAAAGCTCAGTTGTGCTTTATAAAAGACAAATATATTCCAGTAAAACTTATATGTACTTCAGAGAAATTCAAAAAACCGAGAAAAGCTCCAATGGGAAACGCCCAAAACTATATACAAGAAAAACTCAAAATTATTTGGGAAAAGTAAAAGTTTTTACATGCAAATTTCAAATACGTTTTAGAGAAACTTTTTTGTATTGCAGAAATACCCTTGATTTCAGAAAAGTTTAAATATATTTCTGAAAATCGAACAAGTTTTCCGAAAAAGCTATTATGTTTTTTGTAAAGGTCCGAAATATTTCAGAAAAGTTCAAAAGTATTTCTGAAAAGCTCAACTGTGTTTCCCAAAAGCAAGGAAGTATTTCAAAAAAGTTTTTTTATAACTAGGAAATATTTCAAATTATTTCAAAAAAGCTCAAGACTACTTCCAAAAAGCTCGAATGTAGACACATCTTAACATGCACATCCCCTGAACGATACACATTTATCAAAAAGCCCATCTTTTGTTGTTAATGTTTGTCTATTTTGAGTGTTTACATTACTTCAACCAAGCGCGCTTTTCACACGCAAAGCTTTTATAGGCTTTATCCAGCTTTGATACAGTTACAGTTTGGTTTTTATTGTTATTTATTGTGTTTGCCTGTGCATTTATGATTGTGTGTGTGTGTGTGTACAACGCTTTTTTATTAGCTTCTTCAAGGATTTACATTTTGTATAAGCAGCTCAAAGGCAATTTACGCTGCTGACTGTTAAAAGATATTTGCTCTGCTCCTCTTATAGCATTTCTAGTCACAGCTAATATTTACAATTTGTATATTTTTTTCACTTGTGTTTTTGTGCGTTTTTGCTTGGGTTTGTCACTTGTAAATTTTTCGTTTTATTTTATTGTCTGCTTCGAGTAAGTTGCATGCAGATTTGCTACGCTTAGGTTTTGAAAAAAGCCTACTTTTAGGCTTACATTTGTCTTGTAGAACAAATTTTTTAAAATCACAGTAAAACCTTAAAGAGAGTATTGTTCTTAAATGCTATTGCAATAATCAGTCATATTTTGCATTACTTATTATGTTTTTCAGTCTTTGTCAGAACTTAGTTGGTGGTGTCGCGTTGGAAGTATGAGAGTCGTAAAAAAGGTTGCATACTTTTAGGCGCTTTTTATTTTTTTATTGTTGATATTTTTGGAGATGAATTAAAAGTTCATTTTAACTAAATGAAAGTTAAATAAAACTTTAGAACACAACAAAAACGTTAACTAAACTTTTTTTTAACAAAATACTTATCCTTCATAAAGTGAAGCCTACCCTCTGGCGCAAAAAGTACTGTCCTGAAACTGTTTGCTGTTTTTAATAAACAAAAATATATTTTTATTTTGCGTTATTTGAGTCAACAGTAATAACGACACGCATTGATTGCTTTCCGTTTTTTTTTACCTATAAAGGTTTTTGCTCTTTGACTGCAGCACAATTGTTGCATAATTTTCGGCACGAGCAATTCACCAAGGATTAATTTGACCAAACGAAAAACTCAATGAAATTATATAAATATCACTCAAAGTAAAAACTGACATCCAACGCGCAACTGCCCGTTTCCAAGAATAAACACAACCCAGCATGCATCAATCACTCGACCACTCAATCAATAGGGCAGCGCTGAGTTCATTGCAAGACAGACGTCAGCCAAGCGGCAACTAGCGACAGTTGGCAAAGCAAGCCTCATAAAGTACTTTGGATATTTTTACAGATTCATTAAATACGTTTTTATATGCTCGTTGGATGTTGTCTTGCACTGTTGTTTCTACCCTTCTCCACACTTTTGTTCACTCTTCTTCTTTTTGCAAAAGCCAATACACTCAATGTGTTTGTTTCTTTAATTAAAATGTGAGCGTTGTGAGTGTTGCATGCATCAGAGATTAAAATTGCTGACATGCGGGTAACAAATAAATTACGGTTGAGTATATGCGGTTGGGGGGTAGGGTGGTGAAAGAAATTCAGCGTGAAACATAAGACGGAGAAGTGTATAAATACGTAAAAGTAAAATTGAAAAATAATAAAAAAACGGAAATGCGTAAACAAAATAAATTACAAATACAGTGCGAAGTGCAGAGAACGCGCAGAGGACTGAAAAAGTACAAACAAATAAACACGCAAGCGGGTAAATAAGCGAATATTAATTAAAGTTGTGAGTTGGCGGCAGAAATACGGTGAATTGCGGAAAACGCGCTGAATATTTATAAATGCGTTTTTTTTTAAATTAAGCAAATATGCGGCTGAGTAAATGAACAGGAAGTGTTAAAAATTTAAATAAATAAATATTACAGTGATTTTAGACTTTGTAATGTAGCATGAAATGTAGCTCATAATATATGCAGCATACTCTTAAGCTTGCAGCTTTTTGTGGGCAATTAAACGTAACGTAATTTTAAGTAGAAGTCGTCACAGTGAAAGTATTCCTACAAAGTACCCAAACTTATTTAGAAAGGTGATATAAATTTGCGCCTTGAAATATGCAACGCGTTTCTAATGTATGTTCTTCTTCTTCTTTAAATGGTCATCTAACCGCCTGGGCGACTTTGACCGTCCAACATAGCTCGCCAGTCGTTTCTTCGTTGCGCCCACTGGCGCCAATTGGAAACACAGCGGGATCGCAAATCGGTCTCTACTTGGTCCTTCCATCGGAGTGGTGGTCTCCTTCTTCCTCTGCTTCCACCGGCGGGTGCCGATAATGTATGTTGCCTGCTTAAAATAGGCGTGCGTGGTCGCCAGGAGCTTGACACGTTATAAGGAATTATTGCTTTCAAACTTTCATTAAAAGTCTTGTCCAAAAAACCTTCTTGCAGAGTGCTAGAAAATAAAAGGAAACTGCTCCTCAAATTATGCAACAATTGTCAAGTCATACTTCAGAGCAGGATTAAAGCCGCTGGACGCACAAAATAATAACTTATTATAGAGAAGAATAAAGACTCCAATTTTGAAATTGTGCCACTTATTCGTTTTTTCCGATTTTTTGAGCTATTAAAATCTTCAGAAGTTGCTTAATTAGTTGCAAGTGTTTGCTTGACCGATGGTGCTGAAGTTTGAATGATGAAAATATGGAATAAAATGCAGCTTGTGCATAAAAACCGAGTTCGTTTCAAGTCCTCTAGTGAAAGTACAAAAACGTATGACTTCCATTCTTTGAAATAAACAGAATTGAAGCTTTTACTTTATTAAATGTTAAAAATAACTCCTAGTCTAGCTTGCTCTTAGTTGTGCATAGTTTTAGGCGCATGAAGATAGCTGTAGTGTATATAGCCTTGAATTTTATACATGTGTATATATTGCAAAAATATTCTCACAATGGAAATTGTACCAGCAAATATACCTCAGTTCAAGCAGATTACGAATTTTAAGACTTAAATTCGAAAGCTATACTGCTTCTCACAACTGAAAATACCGGCGATTGTTTCTCGATGGATTATTTACACTTTTGGCTATGTTCGCGTGTGTTTTTACTTATTCATATTTTAGTGTTTATCATAAATATTGCCAGATATATATATACATGTGCTTACATACATGAATATACGCTCTCAGTATGATTAAGTCAACTCGATAGCCCTTAAAAGCATTGCATATAAACATGTTTTTTAATATACATATATACTTCACATTTGTATATACAATTACTTATGTATTCAAGCGTATGTCCTTAAAGCGCATCTGCTTAAAGCGTATGCCACACACACTCTTACAAAACTACCTATCCCCTTTTATGCTCCCCTTTAAATGTCCTTCGACATACTTTAGCAAACGCATCAAAATCACTGCACTTGCATACTCTTAGGCGTCTGCTTTTAAAACCTTATGAAAAACGCAGACACACACACTTACACAAGTGCGCACATGCATTAGACACATTACGATTCTTCTTTCGCAATTGATTGCATACGGGGTGTATGCGAAGTGAGCGCGAGTGTTTTATTTATCTGTAGTGTTTTTCATTATTTGCACAGAGCACAACAAAAAGAAAGAAAAAACAAATATGCAAGCAAAATAGAGAAAAACAACAAAGTAGAAAGAAAAATATAAAAAAATTCCTTGAAGTCGTGTCGAGCAACTTATTATGTTGGCAAGTCAAATAAATATGCAAGCTCTTTAAATATTCTAGCGCGCATAGCATACGTGCAGGCGCAATTTTCTAGGCTTAGCGTTCTACGCTGTTTATTGTTTTTGTCCCCGCTCATAGCTGCTTGTAAAATAATCACTAGCAGTCTATCAGCTTTAAATATCACAAAGCGTTCGAAATGTATTGTAAATATGCGCAGACCTTCGATTGCACTCAAATTATTTGGCAGCGAATTGGTGCATGTAGGGCATATTTTTAGGCGCCTAAAAACGAAGGCTGCTTACTCACTGATTCTCTTGAGTAATGAAAATAAAAAAAAAAAATTATTTTAATTTATAGTAACAGCACTTGACTTTAATTCGACCAATGGTCGGGTTTCAAAAGCTATTGTGCAGTATTTCTCATTATACGTTTAGGCGCAAAATTTATTGCCACTCACGAAAAACAGTAATTTGCATTAGCGATGGGTAAACGCCTCAAAAATCTTCTCTGCTTTCGCTATTTTGTTGCTGCCGCCATAAACTGAAACAGCCTTCATATGTTCTTAATTGCTACTTTGTAGACACATTGCCACTCCAAGCCACACTAGCTCATTCGAGGAAGTGTCCACACATGCGTATAATTTCTAATCAACGTTCTAGCGCACATAGTACCTTTGAGTAGGGTCAAGCGCAAGCTTTTGAATTCCACACTTGGTATCCCTTTTTGGGTGTATTGACAAATTCTCAAGTGCTGTTGAAAAATAGTTAAATTAGGGGTTTTTTCGAATCGGTACGATTTTTATGATATGCCTATCCATTTATTGGGTATATATTTGTGTTTGGCTGTGTCAAGTGCTTGTTACGTTACGCTTGGGTGGTGGCTGTTGTAGTTTAAATAGCCCATTTGTCACATGCCACAACCATGGATTGCCACCCTTATTCACCCGTACTAAGTTTGCATGCCTTGCCTACTTTTAGGCGCAGCACATCAAGCTAAAGCACAAACAAACTAACTCCGCGCTGATTTTTGGCCCAGCTTTCAAATTTAAAATCCCTACACATTCACTTCAATGGAGAAATGCTATTTATATTTTGTATGTAAATGAAGTGTGGCTGCCAAAAGCATACTTTTTGGTTACAAAGTATTTTGAAAGCTAACAATTTATCTTTTTAAATCTATTGAATTTTTATTTGAAAAATTTACGCCATGCACTACGGACGCACTGTTTGCCAATAAATTTACATAAATTTTTGGATTTTTCAATTTTGAAAAACCATATATTTAACAGCCTGAAAGATGCTGTGCGTATGTCAATGCAGACCTTACTTTCTTGCTGACTTACAACTTATACACGCACTCTACGCTGCATATCAAATGAAGTTTGTAATTCACCCTTTCGTACGTAACTTTCGACTCTTTCCAATTTTCGAAAAATTGCTCAAGAGCAATATTTTTGATTCAATTCCATGTTTAATTAAAACCAGTGTAGCTGGTAGTGGCGCTATTGGTTGCTGGCTTCATCTCAAATTTACTGAGTGATATCTGATGGAATTTGCGTAGCTACCAGCGAGGGAAAAAGCGCTGCAAATGTGCTAAGATTGCGTTATTTTTAAAACAGCAAAGCTCTTTGAGCATTTGCAAAGTATACTTTTAGGCACTCTTGAAGATTTTTATTCGTTAAAAATTACTTCACTTAATTAATCAATGTTTCATAAGTTTAGGAGCTTAAACCAACTAAGGCACTCAAAATTGTAGCATACTTCTAAGTCTAGTTAATACCTACTTGCTTAATAAAATTTTTATATTTTTTGTGCATTTGGCGCAAGCGCAATTAAAACTTCATTTTCAGTAGAACATTTTATTTTGGAATACTGCTTATCTTTTATGGCATTATGGCTTTAGTTTGGATTAATAGCAAAATACTTTTGTGGAAATTAGATACGGCAAATTGATTTTTCCAAGCAAATAAGCTAAGGGTTCTTTGCATAATTTTAGCCTTCTTCAGTCATGAGTGGTTGTGTTACCCTCAGGCGCTTATCACAGGGTGATACAATAAAAGTAATGGTACATATATGAAGGGATTTTTTTCGTGCATAATTTTATATGCCTAACCATAGGGTGTAATTATATAAAATTGCTATTCTAATTTTTTGAGCAAACTGATTTAATAACTTATGTCGGTTCGGTCAGATTTTAGTCCATACCATAAATTAAATTGAAAATAAAGTTCGTTGCCTAATTTTTGGTGCTTAGCACAGGGTGTTGCTTTACTGGAGGGGTGTTTCTTGTGGACAAAAATTGTGTACTTAACGAATTGAATAAGTTGGTTTTGAGAAGTGTCTATTAAGAAAGCATTTAACTAACTGAGTGTTATTATTCTCATATCTTTGCGCTCAAGTCTTTACTTACCTGTTTTTTTTTTAAATTGGTATTTTATTTTTAAATTTATTTTCAGCCTAAAAGTAGGCAATTGAATTTTCCCACATATTTTTCTTAACAATAGTGTCCGCTGTCTCAGAACAGATTTCGAAAATTGAATTTGCATAACACTTTTGACAAAATACTGTCAGCATTCATGCCACCTCAAAAAAGGATTTTCGCTGAAAAATATAAAAATAAATAATTCCTGCAGACACCAAAAAAAATATTTAATTTTACATAATAAATTTGTTTTGCACATTTAATTTACCAAATGATTAGCCCAAGCTGTTGCCAAAACAGCACACGCCTTTTCAACGAAGCAGTACTAAAAAAAAGAGCTCATTTTAAAATGCGCAATCAGCAAGCAGGCGTCAGGATAATGACAGTCCTCCTACCACCCACACACACAGAAAAACACCGACTTAAAAATTTTAAATTGCTAAAATATATGTGACAGCTTAAAGTTAGCGGTCGAGCGTAGGAGGGGGTGGAGAGTGTTGTATGCGAGGCTTAAATTGCAGAGCGAACTAACAAAATGCGAAGCGTGCAGAATAACAAACATATAGACAAATAAGTAAAAAGCGAAAAGTAGCTCTGTACGCCAATGTTGTTGGACTTTCAAATATGTTTGCACAAAATATACAAAGCATTATGAGAATTTGCATAAATAAGTGCCCAAGTATGAGTGTGGAAATACTTATGAGCGCATGCTATGCATACAGTTGTGCTTTGCTATTATTTGCAAGCTCTATCTTGCATTATTTTATTTGGTTTTTCGGAGGAAATATTCGTATTACACACGCCATCTATTGCTGTGCTGTTGACATTTGTTGCCATTCTTTGGCATTTGCTTGCCCAAAATATCCTCGCTCTTGCGTCGCACTACGCTTGAAATACCCTCAAGTGTGGCGAGCCAAATAACTGCTGGAAAACTCTTTGGTATGAGCTATGTGCGCTATGACAAAAGCAACAAAATAATGAACAAATTTACTTAGCCACAAGTAAGTATAGGAGGAAAATAGCAAAAATAAGGATTAAAGCAACAAAGCATAACATCTAACACCAGTCAGCATAACAATAATGCGGTTAAAGTGCCACTTTGCCATATAGCTCTGACTGCACATACACAAGCACATTCACATTCACACTTACACGCACACACACTCACTTATTTTCTGCGCTTATTTGCCTACATATGCACATACATTCAGTTGAGTGCATACATTTGCCCTACTCTGCATAAGCAAATAGCCAGAGTACCATGGCGTATGAGCAACCTCATTCATTCACAATTTTTTATTTATTTTTTCTTATTTACTTATTTTATACTATTTTTCTTTTGCAACTATCTTGCTGAAATATGCATAGCAAGCCACAATCAAATGCCTTCTGCTTGGCAGTGCCGTTATGCGGGCATACATTGGCATTTGCAACTGCCATTGCCCTGTCGCATTTGCCCACTCTTTTTATCTGCACCTCCGTCTGGCATTATCCGTTTCGAAGGCGCTGCTGCTGGTTGGCATTTGTGGTTGGCGCTACGTGAGCTATGACTCATGCTGAGTCATCGGTTTTATACTGCCAACACACTCATAGATAATAATGTGAATGCAATGCAAGAAATAAGTATAATTACATTGCTATATATATGAGAACATACGAACATATATTGAAAGAACAGGGTGTTTGGTTGACTCAAATGAGATTTAATTTGCTAATTTTTTCTAGAAGAATATGCAATTTGCGTTTTTATTGCACACCTCAGCTGTTCATAAGTATGACTCATCTCTTCTTAATATCTAACTCCCAGACACCCCTCTTAGAAATATCCAATGTCGTTTAAACTGTATATAGCTTTCAAATAATCAATTGCTTTCTTCGCATGTAAATTAGCCACTGACCCTCAAACTGTTTATAGTTTACTTAATTAATTTCTTCCTGCTTGAAACTATGTGATGCTTATTTGGATTGCTTCTATCGTTTCCGTAATATTATGTGTCTCAAAATTGTGAAACAGGTCGTCGCAAAAGAAATTATTTTCTATACTAATATGCAAAATGATTCCATCTCATCTAAGGACACATTCATTGCTCAGCCAGAATTTCCTCAGCGTTTGCTCAGCTAAATATTTACTTGCTTTGGCTGCTTGATTTGCCTGTCACTGTTTTTCCCATTTATTATTGTCTCATTTTGTGTGCCTTCTGTGAAGAAAAAGTGGTAGTAGAAAAAAAAAAAAAAATAAGAAAAACGAAAAAAGCACAAGAAGATATTTATACAACAAGCGCATATTTTAATGATGATATAGTCACTCTGGAATGTGGGGAAAAGTTTGAAAGTTAAAGAGAAATAAAAAATAAAATAAAAATAAAAAAATTTAATTTATAGAATTGTAGCATGCTTCAAGAGTTTCAGTGCTACTATTGGAAAATGGAATGATTTATTTGCAATTCTCAATATCTTTTGCAATTTCAGATTAAATGCTTAATTTTTCAAGTTGAGAATATATAAAAGATGCACTTATAAGCCTAAAAATTTCCTAAAAAAGAAAATATTTAAAAGCATTATTAAAATAAAATGAACTATAACATTTTAATAGTCACGAGATGATTTCGACGCAGTTCTCAGACCATTTTCTTATTTCCAAAATAAGTGTCTTATTTATTCAAACTGAGATGTCTCTAGTGGCTTAAGATCCACTTATTAACCTAGAAACTTCCCTTAGACTACAGAGAAACGTTTTCCTTTTCTTACGTATCAGAAAAAAATTTAACAGCATCCATTTTGGGGAGTTGTTGAGAAAATCCGAAACGGAGCTGGTACTCTTAAGAGGGTTGCAAACTAGCTAGCTTATAAAAAATTGCATACATTGAGGCAGAAATCGCAAATTAAAGCAGAATTTATAACGTACGTACTTTTAAAGCACTTAGCACAGCTTTCGTTGGAATTAAACCTTCTGACTAGAAATTCAAGTCGGTCGCAGATGGTTAGCACGCTGGATTTGCACCAATAATTTTTTCTTGCATACTTTTATTTGCTCATATTTTGAACTAAATAAATTCGAGTTTTTTCGTTTTTACTTTATTTACTTATTTGCAAACAAATATAAATATTTTAAGGGACAAGTTGCATACTTTTAGGGAAAAAGTAGAAACCTGCAAAAAAGTCACTCTTAGCACAAGATAATGCTTAAGTTCATGCAGATAATCAAAATACTCTGTATTATTTCTAAGCAAGCAGTCATTCTTATTACTCAATTTGAAAAATTAATACTCACAGAAGAGTTCTAAAACGAAAACTGGTGATGCGCCTAAAGCCATGCTATGATCTTTAGACTTTTTTTATCTCTATTGAGATGGGTTAAGCAGTTTTTGGAGCTAAAGAAAGTGGGGTATGGATAAATAAAAATGAAGAAGTGAGTGTAGGGAAAGCATCAGATGTGGAAGAAAAAAAGGTGTAAAAATTACTTAGCTCTAGAACATTTCCTGATATCTCTGTTAGTCCTTACTATTTAAGCAGATCAAATTTGTCTTACAACGCCAAGCTCTCCACTCACTCCTTCCAATACTCCACCCTATACATGTTTCAACAGCAGCAGAAACGAGCTTCAAAGTAAAATGTTTCAAGTGGAGTGCGCTGGTTAGATGGCGCATTGGAAGCAGCGAGAAGTTAGCGTCAGAGTACGAGCAATGCCAGCAACAATGTACGTAAGTGCTGTGGCCTTATTTAGACGCGTCCAACCTCATTTCTTTTCGCGCATGCTCCACTCAAGCAATCGCCCACACAACATTATTTGCTTTTACTTTATTTATGTGTAAAAAAAAGTTGAATAAATAGGAGCATGAAACATATCAAATGAAAACAAATAGTTCAACATTATATGGAGGAAATAAGTAGATTTTCAAGTAAGCATACTCATAACCCTTTTACGCCAGTGTTTCTATCTTTTAAAATATGCATGTACTCCTCTGCTGCCTTCCAATTCCATTGCCTTGCATTACTGTTCTTATTTTCTTGCTTACTTAAGTTCCAATACACATTTGCTTTTTGTATTTCTTTTTCTTTCTTGATATGTGCTTCATCTTCTCCCACTCAGCTCATTTAAAGCTGCTGCGTTTTTTTAGGTTTCTTTGCCATATTTTTGGTTTCTTTATTTGTATTATATAGAATTTTTTATTGTTGTTGTTGAGCTCACTTGCATTTTCATGCTTGACTGACACGCCAAACCAAACATTACTTCTGTAGGCATACATATGTTAACTTTGTATTAATATTTGTTTGTATCAATATTGGCAAATTACATTCTTCCTTATGGTTCATTGTAGCATAGCCAGTTGAATAAATATTGGCTTCATTTGTTCACGGTTTTCAACGAAATGGTCTTATTTTCATTATTCTGCTCATTTTAAAGACATTCAGCGGTATTCAGCGCACTCGGAATAATTCCGCTCAAAAACTTTTACCGAAATCAAATTCAGCACTTTTTAATAAATGTGTGTTTTTATTTAGTTTTGATATTCAGCCCCATTTAGCGATATTCAGCTGCATTTCGTATTATTCCGCTGAAATATATTTATAAAACACTATTCAGCACTTTTGAATACATACGTTTATACAAAAGAAACGCATTCAGCTCGTTTTCAGCTACATTCATATGATTTTCATTTATTGAATTCTCATCTTCAATAGGTTAGTTTTCTGTCTCTTAATAAATTCACCTTTCTCAAGTCAAAACTTGCCCTACTGTTAACGAACTGAAAGAATATAGTACTTTTCAGCCATATTCAGCGCTCTTCAGCTGCAAATAACTTGCATTCAGCTAGCTTCACGCATATTCAGCAGTCGATTTTTGGATCTATGTATATTTCTGAGTATTTAATTTAAACAAGAGCACATTGTAAGATTAATTAAGACCCCGAAAATGCTCATACACATTCGTGCTCAGCTTTGTTCAAAAAAAAAATAATAATAATACTATTCAGAGGCTAATTTCCTTTTGAGCACAATTCAGCTCACGAAAATTGTATTCATTTTCAAACGAGTTCCTAGAAGCTTTAATGGAACTTTCGAATTTGGACGACTCTAAATCTAGTACGTACTTACTTAAAGGCACTATTCAGCACAATTCAGCTATATTCAGCAGCTCAAAATTGTTGCTCTGCTCTAGTGAGCTTAGATCAGTTCCATTTAAAAACGCGCTTCAATTCTTTTTCAGCGCCCTTTAGCTCTTACAAATTTAATTCAGCTGTATTCAGCGGCAATTCAGCGCACAAAAATTTTCAATAAATTTTTAAGTCTGAAAACCTTAATCGAGCCACTTAGCGTCACCTTCAGCAACATTTCAAACACAGCACTCATTTCCTTGTCAACCAACAAACAATTGCAAGCTGCATACCACTCATACACCATTGCAGGCACTCACACTCAATCGCCACTCGCAGTCATTCAAATTACAATAATAATACTCATAGTAATAGTGTTTGTTAACGATAATAATAAGAATAATCGAGTATATGAAATGAAATGAGACTGCATGAAACATGCGCTATGTTGTTGTTATTTGTTATTTTGTTGTTGTTGTAATTATAGTGTTTTACAACAAAACTACTTTTGACTGCATTGAATTGCTGTTTGTACAAGCGCTTGTTGACCGTCCAAGCGTCTGGCTGAGCAATGAAAAGAAAAACAAATTGAATAAAGCAGCTGCCTTATGGGCGAACGGAGGACGTTTGGGTGCCGACAGGGCGTTCATGATGTTAGGGAATTGGAGCGAGTCAGAGCAGCTGTCGAAGAACTCAATAAAATTGCATATACGAATGGATTACAGAGTTGATGTGTATTTGTACTGGGTAACTATTTGTCGTCACTAAAATGACAGTCACCAGCAGTGCAGATTTTGTTGGTTAAGTGCAGACAGCTTTTTCGACAGAGCGAAAATAAGGATATACCTTTAATTGAGATTGAAGTTAAAACTATGTGTGTATCTGGGCAATAACATGTACAGTGTTGTGCAAAAAATTAGTGCTGCAACATGATGTTCATAAACTATTCAAGAAGCTGTGACATATTTTTATACCTTCCATGAACATGAAATGGTATTATAACTTTGGTCCGATGTTTGTAAGTATGATAAGAAGAAGAGATAGACCCACTAATAAGTATACCGAAATGATCAGGGCGATGAGCTGAGTCGATTTGGTCATGTCCGTCTGTCCGACTGTCTGTTTGTACGCAAACTAGTCCCTCAGTTTTTGAGATATCTTGATGAAATTCGGTATGGTGCCGCCATTTTGCATGAGACTACTGATTCGTCGGAGTCAGCAAGATCGGAGCAATACAACGCATCGCTCTCATACAATTGATTGTTCTGACAAACGGGTTTTAGCTTATAAATGTTGCAATTAAAAAGCTAGGAAAGTATACTTTAACAGTTTTAGTAATATATTGTATATATAATGTGTGTAGTGAAACAGATCGGACCAACATAACATATAGCCCCCGTACAATACATTTTTCCGATACATAGGGTTTGGTCTATGTATCTTTAAATTAACCGTTTTGCAGAGTTTGTACTAATTGTGAGTAAGGATCGAACACTTAAAACCGTGATGCGTATTCATGAGAGGTATAAAGTTTTCGGCACAGTCGAAGACAGCCCTTTCCTTGCTTGTTTTATCAAACATCAGACTCAAAATTGAAAAAAAAAAATTCCAAATGTAAAAAAAGGAAAAGAAAGTTGCACATTAACAATTTCCCAGTAAAAATATTAAAAAAGTGTACCTTTAAAATTCAAAACCAAGTTTACTGAGCCTAAAAAAACACTTGCTGAAAAATAAATTTTTTTTTTAATATTCACAAAAAAATATATTTGAAATGCAGTTTTCAACATTAAATTTTGGAAAATCGAATCATTTGAAATATAATTTTTGGTTTGCTTTTTAGTTACAGATTAGAATTTTTTAACAGTAAACAAAGTTCCAAAAAAATAAGATTTTCATTAAATTTAAGGGACTTTTCATCTCAGTTTATATTGAGAAGCATAATCCAAGTGTTAACTTCATTGATAAAAAATTGCTCGCCTTTTGCTGCCTAAAAGTATGTTACGATTTCTTAGAAATAATTTATGATTTGCTCGAATTCACACTACTCTGATACTCTGAATTTGAAGCCAATTAATTTAGAGGATTTAATATATAAAACGACCAACAAGTTTTTAAAATTTCGATCTAAGCAGTTTTAAACAGTCTAGAGTTTTTGTATCCCATTTAAATTCTTTGAAAAAAATTTATCAAAATTAAATTTTCCAAAAAAATTTTGAAATATTTTTACTAAAAAAAAAAATAAGTTTTCACATATTTTGCATTATTTAAAGTTATTAATGTTTTTTTTTAACAAATTTTTAGTAAGACAGTATTTTTAGGAATAAATTAAATAAGTTTTAAAAAAATTTTGGAATTTTTTTTTTTTGTAATCCGTTTACATCTGAAAAAAATGTATAAAAATTTAGCAAAATTTTTTTTCAAAAAAAAAAAAAAAAAGAAAAAATTAAAAATCCGTCCGCGTTGCCATTTGCTGGCACACTCTTCAAATAACAGTTTAAGGCTAGCAATTATTTCTTGTATGTTTGTAGTTATTTGCTTGTTAATGTCGTGCTGTGCTGTTTATTGCGCAAACTGCATTTGTTTTTGTTATTGTTGGCTGTTGCTAGATTTTAGTTACAGCACGAAATGGTGTCGCCATCGTTATTGCAATCTGTTTGCGCCGCAACAACAATACCAGCTGCTGCCGATGCTCTGGTCAGTCACTTATGACGCAACTTGTGTGTGCTGAAGTCGCTTTTGTTGGTGGTGGCGATGCTGCTGCTTTCTTCTTTGTTGTTGCATTTTTATTACGATATTGCTCCAATTCGTGTTAAGCAATTCTTTGGTATTTATTTTTTAAGTGCCAGCTGTCAATAAAGTTAAATTTTAGTTGGTCGTTTGTAAGTGTGCGTGTGTGTGTGTGACATCATCCCAATGACTGCCGTTGGGTTGTCAATTTGCTCAAATGTGCAACATCTGTTGTGCGTTTGTGTGCAGACTCGTTGATAGCTATTCGTGGTGGAAATTGCTTGGTCTTTTTGTCTTGCTCTGCTTCAGTCATGCTTTTATCTTGTTATATTGCTAATATCCTTTCTACTTTTTCTCCTCGCTGTCCTCTGCACATCTTTCTCACTCAACCATTTTGAAATCGTTTAATATCATCTTCTCCGGTTCACTCTCAGTAACCCGTTCCACACATGCTGTTTGCTTTGTCTCCACTCTACCTCTGCAGAGATTTGCCGGTTATGTCAGTTTAATTTACTCGTATTTGATGCTCCACAATATCATTCTTGTTTGCTGTAAACGAGCTGCAGTGACAAACTGGACTTATGGTGAAGGTGAGTTGCAGCATTTGTTTGCTTACACGAGCAGTGGCAGTCACTGAACTCCACAAGGAAAAGGGAGCAGTGTTCAGTTACTCTGTGAGATTTTTAAGGTACTCTATGCGGTTTAGTTTGAATATATAGTTTGAGGTATATTGATTTGGTAAGTAAGCAAAAGATTTAATGATTTAAAGGCGTACTTTTAAATGAAGAAAAATATCTTTAAAATTTTGCGCCTAAAACTAGACATTTAAAGGCATAGACAGTTCAAGTGCTTAGGAGTGACTTAATTCATTTTCTTTTTGAATGTTGATGCTTATGTAAACCAAATCCATACAAACATATTTTTTAGAAAGCCAACACGCTATTTGGTAGGAAAAATTAACCACCTTAAAAGAAATTGCTTTCCCTCTCCTTTGCGCTCGCATTGGTTAATAAATGTTGCTCATACGCCACAGTCACTAAATCCGAAGCCACTAATCAGCAGCCACTAGTCATCATCTGCAGAGGTTTTTTTGCTCAGAAAGCTTAGCTGGATTCTGAAGTAAAATTCTCGACCGTGGTTGCACACAAATTTATTAAGTCATTTTACAGAGAAAAATCTGTAATGCAAGCACATTAAACATATATATTATTGTTCTTTAAAATAATAAGCCTTGTCAACAAGTTTCACCCGTTTACATGGATTGCGTACGTTTTTGCTGAAATTTCAAGTTTATTAAATTCGTTGCATACTTTCAGGCATGGCCTACGTTTCTCACTCATACCAGTGAAAGTTGCTCATACGCCACCCCCAAAGAATTGATAACACGAATTCTACAGCATTTCAGATGGTTTGAAGGCAAAAAAATCTACCAAAACTTGTTAGCATCCGACGCCTTTAGTTTACGCAATTTTTGAAAGCTTTGGGCATGTGGGAAAAAAATGCTATGCTTTTGAAACAAAAAACAAATAAATATTCTCAACCGTGGGTATAATTTTTTTTTTCAGGAAACGTAGCATGCTTTTAGGCGCTCAATAGTAAGTAAAATATAAGTATAGGTAACGGTGAACACTTCGAATGTAGAGCACCTAAGATGCAAAACTTGATGTGAAACAAATTATCTCTCGAAAAACATCTTCTAAATGTAAATAAAAGATTGTGCGTAACATTAACTGCCCTTTCTAGTGTTATTAAAGAGCTACTGCATACTTTTTGGGGCTTATGCTTAGTTTCTAATAGAGTTAAGAGTAAATTTCAAACAGATTCCAGCCACTTTATTGTCATCGTCACTGCTCATTAGCTTTTTACTTACGCATAGTTTCCCTATGATTTTCTTTACAACTTCATTTTTTTTTATTGAAGCTTATTTGTCTCAAAGGGTTTAAGCAAATTAAATTTCATTTGAGCGTGATGTCATTGTAATTTCCTTTGAACTCAGAACACTTTTTTCTCTTGAGCGCATCATTTTTGCAACCCCTTGCACTTCTGTGCGCACACAACGCATTTGTCTGCTACTTTTCGTTCGAGTAGTTTGCCGCACTATAACTCAGAGCGTAAATTTGTTGCCTACTTTTTGGCGTGGAGTAAATTACATTTAATGAAATACGTAATTTGTCTTTCAAGCAGGCGTGCACAACTAATTTACGCTGATTTGCAAAATGCAAACTCTGAGTGGTACATTGAGAGAATGTGTGTGTGTTGTGAGGAGTAGGAGGTGGTAGTAAAACGTTAGGTACACGAGACTGCACATACAAAGCGGACCGTTCTCTACCAGGTAGGGATAACACGTTTAAAGAGTAGCGCCTCAAAACTTTTTGTAACCTTCTTTCAGCAGAACTTTTTCATTGGCATCGTGTTCATTTTGTAACTGCTACTTGCAACTTTTCCAAAATGCATTTTGCAACTTGAGTAAGGCAATGAAAATCAGCGTAAAACTTTGAACTATTTTCAGTACAGATTTTCACAAACAGAAAACCCAAAGCAAAAAAGTTTGTTTTGAAATTGTACACTGAATGAATATACATTAAAAATAGCATACTTACAGGAGCTCAGGTGTTCAGTTATGCAGGTTTGCATGCTGGTAGTAAACACTAATGTTGTAGGTATGACATTGTAGTTAAACAGGCTTACCCCAGCCAAAAGGCAGGGAAGTGCCTCTTGTTAGTGCACTGAAAAAGCAGGGAAGTGTGCGGTGCCCAATGCAGAATTTGTAGTATAACTTTAGGCTGCTACATGCTTGATGAATGTAAATTAGTAATTAAATTCAGTTGAGTGTTAGAAAAGCTGTTACTAACAACTACATCAATGTTTTTAACAAATTTCACAAGAAATTGCATAGAACAGAAATAAAGAGGGTAATAAAGCGCCTTAGGGTATGCAAATAGTTTCGCGACAGTATATTGACTGCAATGTGCGTTTTTTGCAATGGTTTTGGTGAAAATAGAAATGGGAAAGATGGTAAATGGAATAAAATAAGATTAAAGGGAACTTTTAAAATTTCCTTTTTGAGTTTTGCAACTTCTGCAAGGGAAAAAATAGTTCAGAATTTAGCATACTTTTAGGCGCTGTTAGAAAATTTAATTTCTTAAGGTAAACCCTTCTTAAAGGCGGCTGGAAAAATGTCAGTATATATTTTTTCTTCAAGAAATCTTAAATATAAGCCGACTTAGCTGGAGCTCATGAGCCGAGCCCTTACGGGTTAGGGGGTTGGAAGCGACTAAAATCCACAAAGGGTAATGACGTGCAACTTCATGGTGGATCTACGGATATGATGCCTCTCACCTCTGATTACCAACCTACTTCTTCCTTACGGAAGAATAGGGTGCGATGACCTAGAAAGGTTGCACTAGTTACACCAAATCGCTCCCACGACAGTCGGGCATGTACCGCAAGGGAGTACCGGAGCGTATCGGGTTCATATCCGGCAAAGAACTGTCACTTCCGACAACACCCCCCAAAATTTTCGGGGAGTTTTTTTTGTAGCTGAAAACAACAACAACACCAGCCGACTTCAACAACAGCTAGCTCTACGTAACAAAATGACTCAAACTGTATCACATTAAGGGCTGCTATCTCACTATACTATTGTTTGATATGCATCCTCGAAGGAGCGTGACGACCAAGCATTGCGGTAACGTTTTACAACAACAATTCACTATAACAAAATACTTTCATTGGTAGGGTGCCTCTCAGCCTGCGCCCAAGATTATTAAGAATTCCATACTTATTATATTGACTCTCAATATTAACTTCAAAGAAGTATTTCGAAAATCCGTGGAAAAGCTTCCGCAAAATAATTTCTTAGAACAATTAAGCGCTCCGTAGACATCTGATTTCTATTTTTTCAGACACGATTATTAGAATGATTTCAAGTGCAACAAACTATACTGAAGATACTATAGGTCATTTGTTTAATTCCACCACCTACCTCACTTGCTTTGTATATTTCTCGTAAATGTGCTCTCACACTTTAGTGCTTCAACTTCACACCTTTTGCCAATACCTTTCAAGTGCAGTGCAATCACCTCTAAACGTACTTACAACACTACAGCTCATCGAATCCATTGAAGTTTATGTCTTTCCATGCTGGTTCCGCATACCACTTCAGCGCATTCTCAATGCCGCGCAGAGTCAATTCAACGACGCTTTATTCAATTATTACGTATGCTTGCCCACATCATATTTTATTGGCATATTCAAGTATGTATGAACGTATGTGCATGTATTGGTGTAAGTGAAAAAGCATATGTAATTGTTCAGAGTATTCATTGGCTTTCACACACAGAACTCTCGGTGTGTGTAGGCCAACCCATCATTGTTCGCATTGTACTCCCATTGAATATTTCATTGACATTTCATGCGCGATCTTGACTTATTGTTCAATTCCCACAGCCCAGCTGTTTTAGGTGTTGTGTGATTTATTCGCAATCTTTTGCCCACGAGTTGGAATAAAGCAACGAACAAGTGCAATTTGAATATGCTCGCGAGCGTATTTGTGCAACTCGCTAACAAACGATTGCGACCTAAGCTTCCCCAATGGTTTGACAGCTATGCAATTGGCATTCAATAGTATGATGTTGTGTGTTTGTTTGTGGCTCACATTCTTGTGTTACCATGGGTTTCTATTGTGTAAAATATTTCATAAATTCCTCAACTTTCATAAGTTGTGATTTTTTAAATTTCTTTTGTACTTCACTTCGCGTTATAAGCTAGAGCAATATGTGAAAAGAAATTCGAAAAAATAAAGCATGGGATTTTAGAAACCGCTTTGGCTGTGTGTTAGTATGTGTAAGTGGTATTAAAATGAAGGTGTGGTGTAAATGCGCCTTGATGTATGCAATATCGATATGAGAGCGTACTTCTGCATGAACGTAACAAGGCGAAAAACGTGATATGTGTTCGGAAATAAAAATAAGTTGAACAGAAGACTTACCAGCAAATGGCCTGCACTGAAATAATGTTAATTGGAAGTAAATCTGAAATTTCGAACAAAAATTAAATATGTAGCTAAAGTTGGTCAAAAGTACTCCTTCTCTCCAAAAGGTTGATTTTTGTATTGTAGATCACAACGCATCCCAGGAATATATGTGGTACATCGAAGCTTATTCCGGATACATACCTCATATAAAATGATTTTTTTGTTTTGGCACTTGCGAACTGGACCTGGAACCAAAACCGCATCCAGCAACGAAACGTTAGCCAGATTCGAAACTGCCATTGGATAAGACTCCTTAACCTATACCGACACTGCGTTCAGAAACAAAACGGAAAGGGAGAACCGAAACTAAACTTTAACTGCATATGGATAAACGAAATGGGAACCTGATCAGAAGCAAAAGTGGTATCGAAACGGTAATAGATCCTGAAACTTTTAACTATACCGAAACTGGAACTGAAACAAGGAACGAAAAGCGTAAACTGAACCCTGCACCGAAGCGGTAATGGAATCTGAAACTGAGAACTAGACCGAAGAGGGTACTGAAATGAGAAAACATACCATAGGCGCTACTGGAATAAAACTTTTAATTGGAAACGAAATGACAAACAAGATTAGGAACTTTGACCAAAACTGTAATAAAACCAAAGCTGAAAACTACACGGAAACTGTAACGAGACTATAACCGAACGCAAACGTAAACTTTAGAGGAACCGGAATGCGAAGTGAAACCAATCCCGGAATTCCCAGAAGAACCCTAATGAAAGTGAAACCGAGAACAAAGTATGAAATGTAATAGAAACTAAAAATGAGACGGAAATCGAAACCGAAATTGAAACCGATACATAAGCCAAAACAGTGAAATAGAGACCGAAACCGAGCTACAGCTGAAGTGAAATTGGAAACTGTAAATAAGCCGAATGCGGAACAAAATCGTGCCCATATACATCAACTTATTTAGGAACAGTTATCAAGAGACTTTTTAAATAAAAAAGTAATTAGCGCTGCTTTCAAATAAAACTCAAAAATACTATTATCAACAGTTCAATTCAATGAGAAATTAAAATAAACTGAAATTAAACTTAACGCAATACGCCAGCTTTTTCACAACAAATCAAACAATTGATTGATTGATATTAATTTCATTTTTTTCTTTTCAAATAAAATGCTCAAAAATCAAAAAAGATAATTTTGACATCCACTTGAGCTTTGTCAATGACTGTACGCTGTTGCCGCCGCTGCTTCATTAATTACAGCTTTTTTCGATTTTAATAAACGGACACATTTTTAATTGTAAAACGCACACAAAAACCTAGCCAAATTTAGTTGGAGGAACTTTTTTGCTTCAACGAATTTGTGACATTATTGTTGTTTTTAAATTTTGATAGTTCATTTTCACAGTTTTGATGCCATTCTCAATTTCACTTTGAAATAATGACGCAGCGAAACCTGAACTTAGTACTGAAACTTTGCATTATATAAATTTAATGCACAACTGGCGCAGTTGCGCTAGACGCTACATACACACGCACAAACAAACGCTAGTAGCGACACTGCAAAAACTTACTAATTTTTTATGCCACAGCAACAGTGATGGTAAGCTGTGATTTTCTGTTTCTTTTTTTTTTAGTTTCAAATCCTAAAGCAACGCACGGCTGTGGGCGCACATTTTTTAGAATTTCATTTAAAGCGCCTAAATGTTCGTATTGAAGAGTGTGTAGATGCATGTGTGCCACTGTAAATGCCAGCTTCATGCCACAAACAAGCATAAAACTGTGAAAAGTTAAAAAGAAAAAAGCGCAAAATGGTTGGCTACATCTTCGTGCCACAGAGCTGGTCATTACGCTCCTGCTGTTGCCGACCACCGACATTTTATAGCAAAAAATTAATTGCAACATGCTGAGTGCGTGTGTTCTGTTATGCAGCCACTCTAAATTCTATATTTTGCTGCCACTGGCAAAACATTGCAAGTCGAGAATGTGGCGCATCTTCATTTCCAACGCCAGCTTTCGCGCTCTAAAATAGTTTTTTAAACGCTTCATGGCTGTGGTTTCTAATGCCAACACTTTGCATTTATTTATTTGTTGTTGTTGCTTTTATTACAAAAAACATTGTATTTGTGTGTCTAACAAGCAACAACCACAACATAAACAACAACAACAATAACGGCTATGTATCTAAATATCTGCTAAGGTAACTGCCTTTGGCGGCTATTGCTGGCAACAACTGCAAGCGCTGACTGCATAACAGCAACAATGATGTGTTGCTGAATGAAGTAAATATTTAGCAACAAAATCTGTTGTTTTTCAGTCACCGGCACACACTGTCCTCTTGCGAAACTAGGCCATACCACAAGCCATACGAAATTGTTCTTTGTTGCTAAAATGCTTGTAGGCCACGGCGTATACGCAACATTCCATTGTACTTCACTTTCAAGTTAAACTGAAAAATGTTGGTTGCACGCGTGTGCTCTTAGCAGTGCGTCTTTGTTGTGGTTTTTTCACTTTTTTTGTATGAGAGCTGTGCATTGAAGCGCTTGGCGTCTGATTGCTTGCTTTTGAAAGAAGAGGCAAAATGCTGTGGACAAGTTTTTTTTAAACTTTCTAAAAATACTAAAACACTCAAGGCTGTAGTGCTCAAAGTGTTTTAATATAAAAAATTAAAGCTATATTAAAGTTTATTAATCTGTTAGTAATACTCAAATGATATCTAAATAAACATTCAAATAAAATTGTAAAAATAACAACAATAAAAATGGTCGGTCTTAACCTCGAAAATTAAGTGCACAAAAAAAATATAAAAGAAAGCACTAGACCTACACTTATCTAACCTAGAGTTATAGATTTGAGAAAAACGTAAGCAACCAATGTTTTCAAAGACGTTTGTCCTCTATGTGCAAATTTTTAACCTCCACTCTTGCAAGATTTTTGATCATAACTTCCTTTCCAACCTCAATTTTTGTAGTTTCATAGTAGGTCGATGTTACTCATACGCCATGTATCACATGCTTTTACTCATTTTGAAAACGGATAAGGACGATTAATTCCATGCAAGGTATATTACTCATACAAGTACACATATTTAGGTATTACTATATATCCGTATGTCGCTACTTCCGCTGTTATTTTTGTCTTCTGCAGTATATTTATGCTTGCTGCACTTCTTACATTGCAGAACTTTTTACGCTTGTTTGCTTATCTTATTTGGGCATTCATGCAAACTAAATTAGAAATAAATGAATCAATAAGCATAGCAGCCAGCTTTAAGGAAGGTGATATAAGCTAATTTTTCATACTGTTTGAAATGTGGGAGATTTCTACGCTTGGTGATGAATGAAAATGGTATGCTCTAAGAAGAGGATCGCTCCTACTAACTACAAATAAAGACGGCTAACTACAAAAAAATAATGAAAAGCTGATAACTGCTACATAGATTTTGTATGTATTTTGAAATTTTCAGGGTTGAGTGTACTTTTCACGCAATGATTTTTGAAATTGAAAAATATTTCGGAATGGAGTAACTTTTATTGCCGTGCTGACGAAATAGTCCCAACAAAAAAATTGTATAAATAAGTTTTATGACTACAGGAAACATATTCAAGCTAAAAGGCAAACAATTTAAATTTAAATAAGAAATTTTTCTCACAAAAACTTAACAACAATAGCTACAGCATTTAAACACAAAAAAATACTTCAAAAAAGCTTGTAACTAGAGCAAACGTGCAAATAAAATTCAAGAAAAAATAAAAAATAAATAAAGAAAGTAATCCTTCTAGTAAGTAAGTCTTCATGCAACAACTAACACGCTTTCGCTTTTACCCAACTACACCAAAGTTTCTAGAATCCGCTGTTTGCTTTCACATATTTTATGCTGGACGCGTTTAATTAGCAAAGGGAAAATTGTAAATGTTGCGTATACGCAGTGTAGCACCCAAAGTTGCGTACTGCTGGTCTACGTGATGACTGATGTGACGAGAACCACTGAAGCGGTTAAAAGTTGGAGATATTCAAGTTTAAAGTTGAGTAGTGATGAGGTAATAAAATTGTATTAAAATATGAATAGAGCCGGTGACACTGCGTTCAATTCCTTAATGCAAGTCAAATAGATACTCGGACATGGATAGCTGAGTCCGACAAACCTAAAACAAATATCGTAAAATCATTTAAAATTTGTTTATTTGCTTCAAAGTCGTTAAAACTAATGCTGAACGCTCGCGAAGCTTTAGTCAAGCTTCCACGCTTGTAACAATGTGTCAAAGTCAGTGAATGACGTAGCGCGCTTTTCACTAACTTCTTCCAAAGCTTGAAGCTCAACTTGCTTCTCCTGCAGATATTAAGATTTCAATAACGTCTTGATTGTGCTCTTTCAATCCAATATCCAAGCTCATAATATCGCATTGCAACATCACTTCGCGCGGCCACACCCCGCTCAAACAAGTCTTGCCATTTCAAACTTTCCAAAGCGCTTCACGCTCTTCACCATTCACTCATTTATTTAACCAAGCACTTGCTTGTAACACTGCTTGCATCTGCTGTATTTTGTAGATTTCGGCTTTATCACTTTTGTTAGTCTTTGTTTATCCCTACTTTTATTTTTCAAAGTTGATTTTTTATTAACTTTTCCTTGTTTTTTTCTGCTGTTTTTTAGTGCCGAATTTTTAATTTGAAACTTTCCATTATTTTCAACATTTTTTTGATCTCATTTCAACTAAACTTGTTTTGCTTTTTTGTTATTTGTTTCGTTGCGTTAAATGCCTGCCTTTTTGTTGTTTTTCTTTTTTTTTCTGTTGTTATTTGCACATCATTCAACTTTTTATTTTCCGTTTGCTGCTCAAACTTTCAAGGCTTCACGCCGCTAAACAATGCCACTCTCACCCTCGCTCTTCCCTTTCTTGTTCTGCATCTTCCATGCTGGCGAAAGTGTTTTGCGGACAGACAGTTTTTTTTCTCGCTGAAGAGGCAAATGATTTAGCGCCACCACAAAACAGTGAGCAAATCTACTTGAGTTGCTTGACAAAGCAAGCAGCTTAGAAACACTGCGTGAAAAGCGCCGGGTGAGAGAGGGGCACAAAAATAAAATTCAGCATAACAATAAACAAGTTCGTGAACAATAGGAAAATTTAGAACAAGAAGCTTATTTGGACTTAAGAAATTTTAAAAAATTTAATAAATGCCGTAGGAAATAAAGTAGTGGCGTGAGTGTTAGGCTGTAAGGAAATAAAAAAAAAAAAAATTTTTTGGCTTGGAATAGAACATTTTAAAAAAATTTTCACTTTGAAAATTTAACAAAAAAAAGTACAAAAAACTGTTTATTTTCGAAGCTTGAGCTTAAGTAAATTTTTGTGCAACACATTAGCCTGACTTTGAAATACTTTTTCGTTTTTTTAGATTGAAAATAAAAGAGCTAAGCAACGAACTTTTTCTTTAATTTTTGTGTAAGTTGGACGAGCTCAAGACCAGTTGCTAACAAAAAAAACTAACATATATTTTAATTGAAAAATTCAGAAATAACAGAAACATGCATGCTATGGCTTTTATAAATTTTTCTATTAAAATAAAAAATAATAATTGAATAATAGCCGGTTTTTTCATAATTACTTATCGACTTATAAAATTTCTTTCATACTCAAATGTGAAATTGTCGCTTGCAAGATGCAACCAATTGTGACCTCTTATAAATTTTTTGTTTATTTTAATTAAAAAATATTTTTAAACAAACAGAAAAAATTTTATCTCGCATTGAAGTGACGAATAAAACAAGACCAATATATTAATAAGCAATTTTTTTTTTCAGTAATATATTTTCGTAAAGGTAAATTAAGTTTTCATTTAACTCTTTTTCTAATAACACCACCCTGCATTGAAGGCAAGTGCTTGAGGGAGCGAGCTATATCAAAATGAATGCATATAATTTTTATTAAAATTGATACATAAGCAAAATGCACATTTGGTTTCTACTTTTACAACAATATATAATTCAGTTCGAAAATAAATTGGAAATTTTTTTTTATAGAATGCCTAATATTTTTATTTTTTTTTTTATTCCGAAAAACCAAAAATTGTTGGTACAGGAAAGCAATAACCAAAAACCGAGAGCAAGCGGTAAGGCAGTTCTGCTGATGATGATAAAACATATCTGCCAAAAAATCCATCATGATCACACCACTAACCGTCAGATGGCGAAAGTGGTTCATGTATATGGTAAAGAAGAATAGAATTAGGAGTTTTGATGACATCAAAAACCAGCGTATTGTTAGCGTAATGGTTAGCAATGCGTGCCAAAATTTCTCTGTTGAAGAAGCCTAGCAGCTTCCGAAATGGATCTATAAGAAAACCTATAGCGGTTGTCTGTAAAAAATGTTTCCTACTCTATTCAATTAAACAACTTTTAATGATTATTATTAAAAAATGATTATTAAAAAAAAAATAAAAAACAAAAATAATTTCATAAAAATTAAAATGTGAAAAATTGTTATTCTTGGCCTTGAGCTTGTTTCATGAATACTGGAACATTTACATGCCGTAAAATCAACAAAAATTGTTGGTACAGAAAAGCAATAACATAAGAAATTATTTAAAAATCTGTGCAGGCAGCCCTTTTTTATGATATTTATAAGTTTGTCTTGAATTGTTTATGCTAAATAAATGTAACTCATTTATATACGATTATTATTAGCTTCAAAAATTTTAAAAAATTAACAAAACTTACGGCGCCCTCTCAAATTTACGAGACCTTTTCTCTATAACTTCCGAAATTATTCAATAGCATAGTACATCTGTATAAATGATTAACATACTACAAAATACTAAGCTTTTATTAAATTTTGTTTCTAATAGCACCACCCTGTACTCAAGATAAGTACTTAAAAAAGAAACCTCCATGCAAATTGGTGCGTATAATTTTTATTGAAATAATATAAAGACTTAATGCTTCTATGGTACCTCCCCTTACAACAATATATCATACATAAAAATCGAACGTGTTGCCGACGGTGTTTCCCGAAGAAGATTTAATGATGAGTTGTATGAGCTCTACGCAGACATCGACATTGTCCAACGAATTAAAACCCAGCTTGGTCAGGTAATGCGAATGGAAGAAGATGATCCGGCACGAAGAGTGTTCTTGCCGGAACCCACCTATGGAAGCAGAGAAGAGGGAGGCGTCCACTCCGTTCGAAAGACCAAGTTGAGAACGATCTGGGATAATTTGGCGTTTCTAATTGGCGCAAGCTGGCATGAGTCACGCTTTGTTGCAAGGTCAAAAGCGTTTAAACGGTTAAACCCACTGTTATTAAGGCTGATAACCTGTCTATGTATGCATCTAAAATTCGTAGATAAAAAAAGAATTTATAGGGAAAATCCAATTTATCTCTTTTTGCAGGGTGACCAATATTTTTAATTTCTTTTTATAGTTCGAAAAAAAAATAAAAAATTGTCAAAGTAATCACTTAAACTAGACTTTTTAAACTCTTTGCTACTATCAATTATAGCCTATGAGTTCTTATGACAAACAGCAATAGCTTTCATTTTTATTAAACCAAAAAATTAATAAACTTATGATACTCCTTATTTTAGTACGCGACGGAAAAGTTTTAAATTTTGCCCTAGATTTTTTCTTCACAATTCGACCTCTTCAAAGCGAAAAAATTGGAACATAAAAATTAAATTTTAATTTCAATGTCACTAATTGTGTAACTCGTGTATTACAGCCCCACCGCGTAGGACTGCTGGGTCACTTTCAATGAAAGCTTGTTAGATTTACGAGAACAAAAGGAAAAAAGGAAGGAAAATTGAATGCAATAAAAAAAATAAAAATTAGCGCATTTACATTGTTGCAAAAAAAAATGTACTAAAGCAATAACAAAAGTAAACATAATGCGGATAATGAGCTCACTCTGGGCTTTGTTTAGGTCCGCTATGCGCTCTAGTTGTATGTCGCGTGGAGGTTTGATTTTCGCCTTGCCGTAGGTGGGTGCTGATGTACGCCGCATTGAGTTGTCAAATGTTGTGGGACGACATGGTTTCTCTGCTACAAACTGAACAATACAACTAAAAATGTTGTGCGCAGCAGCTCTGCAAAACAATGGCGCGTTAATGAGCGTAAAATGTTAACAAAAATCTTGTAAATAAAATGAATGTTTTCTAAAGGCAATAATAAAAGAGTATACGTATGAGAATTAGTAATAATGTGAAACAATGACTAAAGTACGAAAACAATGAAAGTGCACAGTAAGCGAAATAAGAAGGTAGAAAAATGTGTGGCGGCTAGGAATATTAGAAATAATTATGTATCTGGGCATAATTCTTAATTTTTATTAAAATGATATATTTGATTCCTACTTTTACAACAATATGTCATTCACGAAATTCGACGATAAAATAGAGAAATTATAGGGGAAGGTTAATTTTGCTTTTTTTACAGGGTGCCCAATAGTTTTATTTTTCTTAGTTAAAAAAAATGTGTACTATGCAGAACTATTGTGGATGGCCACCCCTGCGGGTTAGGGGTTTAGAATATGCCCGAAGTAGGCATACCGGTCGTAAGAGGCGACTAATATGCACCAAGGTAATGACGTGCAACTCGATGGTTGATCTACGGATATGATGCCTCTCACCTCTCATTACCCATCTCTGCTTCCTTACGGAAGGAGGGGTGAAATGACCTAGAAGGTTCCACTGGTCATACCAAATCGCTACCACGACAGTTGGGCAGTACCGCAAGGGAGTACCGGAGCGTACCGGATTCATATCCGCCCAAGGACTGTCATTCCGACAGCAACCCCCAAAACCTTCGGGGAGTGTTTTTGTCGTTACAACAACAACAACTGTGGATGGCATAGCCAGTGTTGCAATGGCCCAGATCCTTTTATATTTTTTTTACTTTAGGCAAACTTATTCCACTTTTTGTTACTATCATTTATAGGCTATGAGTTCATACAACACATTTTCTCAAGGAAAAGTTGCTAACTTGGCAATATCAAAAAGGGCTTCTGTAAGATAATGAGTTACTCTGTACACAGGACGTTCTACGTAACGGGTTCATTACTTATAAATATAGGAAATGTAGGTAACCCTATAGCTGTTCCCATCGTTCATATATTTTATATGTATATAGTGCGTTTCAGAACTATAGCGTTTCCATATTTTTATCACATCATGTTAAAGATTTCAAAACTGTTAATTTTTCTTGTTGTTACCACCCTGTAAAAAAAGCTACATTTTTTTCTTTCTCATAACTTTTTATTTTTTCAACTTTTTTTTCTACCTACTCCATGATACGTTCAAATGCAATATATGTTGTTTGCTATGTGTTTGAAGCAGTACTGGGTCTCGATGGTCCCTTAAGGTAGAATCTAAATGTGCAGCAATTTGTTTTATAGGGTCTTCTACTGTAGCGATCGCCGATAACCCATTTCCAAACTAAAATAAAAACTTCGGTATAACTAACGAAGTATTTTGCGTAAGTAACTCTAGAGGCTCCCCTACAAAATACTTGGTATATCGCGGTCATAAAGTAAGCACCTGAGAATCTTAAGAGGAAAAAGTTAATTTGTTTTTTCTGCTTCCAATGGCAACAGTTTAAAAATGAGTCCCAATTGGTTGCATTTACTGAATTATCGATTAATGCAAAACTCAACTACAGAATTATAATAAAATTATTGCAAAAGCAACAAATATCTTTTGCTTCAACCAACTCATAACCTTCTTTCGTATTTTCTATTAATTTTTTTAGTTATGGCCTTCAGAAATTGTAATTGCATTCATCGTTGTTATGAGTATTCTCAAAACAGTATCCTTTTCTTTGATTTTGTATTATTTCATTGCTCATTGTTTTCATTCCACTCTATCAATCCTCAGCAAGCCGATTAGGAAAGCTTCATTGTCCACATTGTGCTGAAGATTGTTAATTTGCATTTAAGGAAATCAGAAATATTTTAGAATAAAGAGATTTGGTTTAACACACAGAGAGCAATTTTAAGTTTTATTTTATTTTTAGAGATTTTTCTGACAAATTGCTCAAATTGTTGCTGTACTAAAAACGTGCGGCCTTGTTGGAATTTCTGAAGAAATAAATGTTTTTAGTAAGCATGGAATGCAATTTTTTTTTTCAATTAAAATATAGCTATTTGTATTATTATACCATTATTAAGCATTGTTCTATAAGCTTGTAATGTAGGCAATTTCAGCCACATGCAGCGGTTAAACAAAGCGACAGCTGTCTCGATGACTACATCTACATCTCTTCAAGGTTGTTTGAGCTCACACTTTCAGCGTTGCGGCAACAGCATTGAACAAAGAAGCCACATGTGATTTGTTTCTAGTTTTCTCGTTGTATTTGATTTGATACATTTACTCACTTAGAGAGAATAATTTTAATGTTACTTCAGTGTTTTTTATACGTCATTTTCGATGCTAAGAAAATAAGCAAGTAGGAACAATTATAAGCGTCTTGCAAGCGACAAGTTCACTTTTAATTTTAAAAGCACATTTCAAGTTAAAAAAAAAAGTATTTAGTTATTTTATTCGTAAGTCGCTAAGTGCTTACCAAAAAAAATCGGCTTTTATATAAGGGACTAAATAATAGTTAAGGGACGATTCAATTCGAACAGTGTACTTTATTATAATAAATACAATAACGAACTCAACGACAACAAAAGGCTTAGTTTTAAAAAGTAAATGGTTTTTTCTGTGTAATTAATGTTCTACAATTTGTGTAGTCATAAATGTTTATATTCAGATACATATCTATATACGCATTTTTTTTTTTTTTAATTTTTTCAATACAAAAAACTCTCACAAAACAAAAAAAAAATTCAACTAATCCGTAAAACTCTAACAAATTCCAACAAATGTAATACATGCACATCAACTTGTCGCAAAATGTTTTACGCCAATGTCTATAGTAAACAAAAAAAAAGGAAGGTAAAAAAACTTGCATGAATCTAGCAATAAATGCGCAACAAACGAGCCATCTAACTGCAATTTTTTATCTTTTTTTTGTTGATTTTTTGTAGGACTTTTTTCACGCTTGCATTTTGATTGTTTAATTTTCGTTAGCATACAAGACATCTGCCATATGGAATATTTTTATGCTATAAAAATGCTGCGTACATATACCATCATACATATACATATGTAAATTAGACCGGGTAAAAAATTAAAATAAAGAATTCCATAAACTATATTGATATAACTATTTAGCATGGCGAAAGAAATACTGTTTCACACCTTAATATTGACCATTTTTTATTAGTCGCTTCTCTGGTAGATAATAATTTTTCTAAGCAGGTAGATAAAATCTTATACGCCCACAATTTTGATTGCTATCTCGCAAGTGACACATTCAAATTGGATTTTCTTAGGAAATTAACAATTTTTAAGCACATGTTGCCTAGTGATTGCGAATAAAAGGAGCTCTATCATTGCTAGTTAAAAATTAATAATAAAAATATTTAAAAACTAGATAAATAATTTGGTATACCAACGATTCAATTGAATTTTTTTTTTTGAATTAAATTTATAATTATTTTCAAAAAAAATAATTAGTCTTTAAAAATTTAAAGAAACTGGCATAGTCGCAAAAATGTTTGTCAAAAAAGATGAGGTTTACAAAAATAAAATTCCTGTAAGTTTTTGAATTACCATGGGCGAAAAAATCTAAACAAGCAACGATATGTCTCTTTTTATTCGTAAGCACTTAGCGACATATGTATGAATAAAATAACAAAACTCCTTTTTTTTCAAAATTTTAAATTTGCTTTGAAAATCTAATGTGAACTTGTCGCTTATGAGATAAAAACCAAAATTGTTAGATCTTCTATTTTTTTTTTGCTTGCTTAGTTTTTAGTCGCTTTCAGTTCAAAAATGTTTTTTTTTTGTCAGCAGAAAAAAGTCTGCCTTGCAGCGAAATTAAAAATAAGAAACGGACGGTGTTAAGGTCTGAACAATATTGTGCAATATTTTTTTCTGTCACCCGAAAATAATGTATATCAGTATTTTTTTTTTGCCCAGTCTAATGTATATGAGCACATATGCACTCCAGACAACTCAACACATGATTGATGGTCATTTAATTGTTGGAAATAAAAGTCACTCATACGCACTGTAGAACAGCAGAGCGAACATTGGTGGGCTATTAGGAAATGCGTAGGTACAAAATTGCTGGGAGTATTTAAACAGGCTTTATAGAAACTGCTTAAGGATTACAAAAAGAAAGCAGTTAATAAAATAAAAAATAAGTGCAATAAAAAACGTTTAATGTTTAAAGGCGGCTCCCAGAAACGGCTAAAAAAGAAAAAAATTTAAAGTGAAGAAGAACATTTCAAACGCTCTCCACTGACAATTTCAAAGCTCTAAAAAATAGGAAAAAAACTTTAGAAGACTAAAATTAGCACACAAAATGGCAAACACTTGACGCAGACAAAATCAAGCAACTGAAAAATAGATTGAAAATGTAGCGAATGAAAGTGAAGTGTGTGAAAATAAAGCAAAAATAGCTCTACGAGCCATACGAAATTAGTTTCTTATAATAGAAAAATTTCGCTACTTCCACTTCTGCTCCTTTTTTGGCTTACTAAAGCACGAGCATTTAAAATTTGTGCAGTTTTTGCTGTTAAAGTGTGCTACAAATGCGCCACACTCGAAACGTTGGATGTACAACGGGGCGTATGATTGATGTTTATTGCGAATTGGAGCGTAAGCAAAATAGCGACCGCAAAGCTAAATAGCGTAAATGCTGCTACAACAACTACAGCTGCAGAGAAGATAGATAGAGTTGAGTGTAGAACTGGGAAATGGGAAATTTAAAAGCGATTTGTCTTTTTTTTTAATTTCTCAAAATATAAAAGCGATGATTGATTGTGGGTGGCAACTCTGGAATTATTAATTTTTTTCTATCGTTTTCTGTTGTTCAAAAGCTTAAAGCGAGCTTAGAATTACCAAAAAAAAATATGGCTTCTACCTTATAACTTTAAACGAGCTACTTTTGTATATTTGTATAATTCATTACTATCTCGAAAATGAAACGAATTGGTGTAAAATTTGGTTAGTAGGTAGTGCTAAAACTTTCTGCTTAGATGCTGCCACTGAGGATTTTTTTACAATGTTGCCACCTGTTTTAATCTTTTCTTTTATTAAGTGAGCTATGCTAATATGGGTGCGAATTGAAAAGTATTTTCAGCTGAATTTCAATCAAAATATTTCCAGGTGGGGTTCATACCCAGAGTTGCCACCTAATTTTATTATATTCAATTTTTCTCATGTCCGCTATTATCTCGAAAACAATTTGAACCATTGCAATTAATGTTTTCCAATATGTAGCTCACTTAAAAAGTGATTTCACTTAGGATGTGTTTAAGGGTTGCCACCTGTATGTAATTTCTTTAAATTAAACATACAAAAATGGTTATGATTCTGAAGGTATTTTACCTCCAGGGCTACTACATACTCCTATTGTTTACATTTATCTTTTTTTATACACACGAGTGTTGCCACTTTGATGGTTTTTAAGTATCTAGAACTATACGGCAGCCTCGAAAAGTGCCGAGCAAAGCTCAGTAGCTCAATACCAATAATACTAAAAAAAAAGTAATATAAAAGCGATTTCGAATAAGCATTTTATAAAGTCAAAGACGATTTTTATTCGTCAGCATTTAGCAACTTGTGAATAAAATTACCTTTTTTTCAACATTGTAAATATCCTTTGAAAATCAAATGTGGATTTGTTGCATGAGTTACAGCAACTAAAATTGCGAGCGTTTAGAATTTTTTCTGCTTGCTATTTTCTTTTGTTGTTGTTTTCTAGGGAAACCTTTTTTTAGGATAGCATCGAAAAGATAAATAATAACGGCCTAAAAGTATATTTAAAACCTTTCGTTTAGCAAAAAAACTTCTGTATACTAATTTCCCATCTTTATTTAACAATTTCAGGCCGCCTCACCACGTTGGGAACCACAAATTGCGGTGCTCTGTGAAGCTGGCCAAGTATTTCAACCGCAATACCTCTCCGAGGAGGGACGCTGGGTAACGGATTTGAATAAGAAGACATCTGGCGCCACATGCCTGCGTGACAAAATGGATCTATTGGATTACTGCAAAAAGGTGAGTGCGAAATGAAGTTAGCATAACAAAGTAAAAGTAGAAGGAGACCACTAGATAAGACGGATAAGAGTGACGTGAGAAGAAGTGGTACTTAGAGAAAATCAAATTAAAAAAAGGAAATAGGGCGTGATTTGCGGGTGCGGATTTAAATTGCTTACTTGTTGGATTCCAATAAGTAACTATAACACAGATCTAGAGTACAGAGCCAACATTAATTGAAGGAGCTGCATTTAGTGGCAACCTCAAATCTCAGCAGCGAACACAAATAGTAAATGACGCAAAAAATGGTCTAGAAAAGGGTAAAAAGTCATTTTAATTAATTTTCCTGAAGTTCATACTTACAACAACAATATTTTCCAATTTACCATAAAATATTAGCTGATTTGCATTTTATTTGAAGCTGCGCTACTGCTGCTCACTCAGTAGATAATATTCATGTCGCTGCCACCCATAAGCCACTTATCGTTAGCTGAAACCTTAGCCAAAAAGTAATTTCACATTTCACACTCGACTACTCGACTATTTGGCTGCGCGTTAAGGTAGCAGCGAAGTTGGAAAAATTGCACAGAAAGTCATGAAGCACACATTTTGAAGTATTTTGAGGTAGCTTAGCAGGTATATAAATGAAAATCAATTGGCTGATCTAAATACTTTGGCAAGTACTGCATAGTATGGTGGGTTGATAAGAAAATTTAAATTTAATTTGGAAAACTTTTTTACCTAGAAAAATGTTGAGCTCGCTTTTAATTCTTTTTTTCCAAACCACTAATTCTTTCATGCGAAATGAAGAAAGAGCGAAATAATCACTTTCCTCACCTCCGCCAGACTCTCCAAAAAGCGCGCTCCAACAAACTTTAGGCGCTTTCTCTGTAGTTCTGGATATTGACAAAGAAATTGGTGAATCGAACTCGCTTCCTACTCATCCTCACAGCTGCTACATATTGAGGTTGTTGATAGCACAATGTCCTGTGATGACTTTCACCGTAGTTTTTTTCAGTTTGAAGGGGAAGCTAGTTTTTGTTTTTATCCAAGCATTCCCGTATGGACTTTGACACTGCGCAATCAGCCCATGTTAATTCGTTATCTCAAAAGGGCGTTCTTTGATTCGCCTCAGAAAATTTCCCTATCTCAGCAGTGATTTCGTTCCGTACGATATTGGCGCTTCCCCACAAAGAGATAGATTGAGGTGCTCCAGAGCCTTCAGCGAAATTCGGCACCTTCGCCTTACATCTGATATCATTACATTGGATATTAATGCCTTTAGGGCAGTTTGGCTGTCAACATTACGTTGGCTGTTGGTACTACATTTACCGCATCAACCCAGCAGCCTTTTCTATGCAAAAAATTTCTGCTGAAAAGACACTACATTAGTCAGGGGGTCAAAATTACTGCTACCCCATTATACATTTTTTAGAGCTGTCCGTGTAGCTTGTCACTTCTCTACTAGTGTCTGAAGCCTCTTCATATTCCTCTCTCGATTTACAATCTACCTTTTGTGCTCCAAAGTCATTAACTGACGTGATATAGGCCACCAGTCAGTTTTAGTTCTGGTTATAGCTTTTACCAACTCATCTAATATTGTTGCGTCTCCTGAAGTGACTTCTGGCAGGCAGAATTCCGTCAGTCTTTGAGCCCTTTTTCGGCCAAGCCGTGAACTTACAAATATAGCTGTACCAGATGAAAAATTATATACACCCCGTCGCCTGCTCTCCGCTAGATTTTGTTGTTTTCTTTCTGTGCCTGATCTTAAATTTTTACAACCAGCTATTTAGTTGTTCCAAGTCAACTGGCTGCTTCGTTCAATCTCGTCAGTTAAGTATGCAGTTTGTCTGCTGTCATGTCCTTTGCAAAATGTTCTGCAATTTTCCACTTTACAAATTCTTTACATTTTCTTCGAGCTCTTGCTTACACTTGCTTGCGTCAAAGACTCTTACAATAGTCTCCGCTTTTCCATAACAAACGCCTTAAAAACTTTCTTCCAGCTCCCCCTCCATGAAGTGCGTGCCACTCACTCACAATTTGAATGACAACACACATTCAGTCTGCGCAGAATTTTTTTAATTTCATCCCCCTACACCTACGAAAAGCGAGCTTTCTGCCTTTCCTTTACTTACGCGCATAAATATTTTCTTGTTGAACTGTCTCCGGCACGCTTGTCTACTCTTCACTGGCATATCCTGTAGCTCTGTGTCTCTCGCCTGTGCGGTTTGCCATCCGCCTTCTCTTCTGCGTGCATGCAACCAACGTCCAGCTAATTTCATGCATTTACCTGTCAGCCTGTTTTATTGCCTGTCAGGCTTCATTGTTGACATTGTTTATTACCGCAAAGTCCGCTCACCTCAAATAGCATAAAAACCACAAACAACACATAATAGAAGAGAGCATGGAAAAATTATGTGGCTGGCATAGGCTCTTGTCTGCCGCAGCGAACTCATCAGCCTCATCAGCGTTCGATGATAATAAACAACACAGAAAAGCCTCATCTGTCCTTAATATGATGCGCCTCATTACGCAAACGCATACAAACACATTGCTCACACATGCATACAACAAAAAGCATTTGCAGTCGAGCGTATTAAATTTTACAAGCACAGGCTGTTGTCAAATAGTGACCCAGCAGTAAAAGCAACTAGCATGCACACGAAGCCCACACTAGGCAGCCAAGTGTCTTTTTCCATATAATCAACACCATTTATTGGCGCTGAAACGCCTAGGAGGTTTCGCTGTTGCGGATGAAAAGCACGTCAGTCAGCTCTTTTTGTAAACACCAAGGGCGTTCGAGTCATCCTCCACCTGTTTTCCAGCTCGGTCGAGGCCTCCTTTTCTCATGAATACTCTATGGGCAATCTCATGTTCTTCCGACACTCTCCATGATTCCGTGTCACACACCAGGACATATATGGTGGCAGCTTTAGAGCGTGATCTTTGCTTGTCGAGAGAGGACTTTACTTCTCAGCCAAAAGTAGCACTGGTTGGTAAGAGTCATTCTCCTTTGAATTTCTCGACTGACGTTATTCTCGGTTTCAATGCTGGTCCTCAACTAGTCGAAGACCCTGTCAACAGTAACGGGGCTGGCAAGGCGCATGTACGCTGATTGTTCAATTGAGGGCAGCAAATAACCCGTCTTGTCCCCGTTCTTCGCTTCTTCATCCAGAATATAGAAGGTAGAGCTTACGGCACAGTTGTTGAAGTTGTTGAGGCCAATGATATCTTGTAGGAGATTGAACCAGTGTGGTTTAGCTCGGCTGTTTGAATTATCTTTTTCAGCATCAAATTGAAAAAATAGTACAAAACGGAATCGTCTTGTCTGAAGCCTCATTTGGTAACAAAGTTTTCGAAGAGGTCTTTCTGAGTTCTGACTGAGCTGTTGGTATTGTTTAACGTCATTTGGCGTAGCAGGATAAGCTTTGCATGGAAGATAAATTTAGACATGGCAGCATACAAAAAAGTATTTTCGCACTGTCAAACGCAACTTTGAAATCGACAAAAAGATGGTGCGAATCGATTCTCTTATCATGGCTCTTCTCCAGGATTTGGTCTAGCGTGGAGATATAAAGATGGTCGATGGTCGTCCTATAAGCAACTGGTATTTTTGAGTGAAAGAGGTTTTAATTGTGGTTGTTGTTAACAGTGATTCGCCCTGCCTAATGGACACCATCACTTTAAATATCGTCATCACATTCTTCTAGGAGTTTCTGCAGGTTTGGACCAAAGCGAAGAACTCATGCACACTGGCGCTGAAAACATAAAATTTATAAATCATGACCACTCCAGTATTTCAAAATTTTTATTTTTATTTGCACAATAGAAAAGCCAGCCACGGTTCGCTCCCTCTTTAATTTTTATATCCGAAACCAGTCGAGCTATTGAACTTAATCACATCGCTTACTTCAGCAATCATTAGCACTTCTCTATATTGTTACACATATTGTACCTTCTAACACATTTTGGGTCACCTTAGTCCACATATTAGTCAATAAGACGAAAACCAATCGAGCTATCGAAAGTAAGCATCTCTTAAATTTTAAGTTATGTGTCTAGTAATGCATCACTGAAAGTTGCATTTAATATTATTGAGCATTTTTTTAGTGATGAGCGTTCAAACATACAGATAGACAAACAAAGATTCTAAAAAATGTTGCTCTGGATTTTATTGGCTCAATAATGATCCCTCCTATTAATTTTTCTTGTACATATTTAGTTTTTGCGGACTAGTTTGAGCTGAGTAAGCAAATGCTTATAGTAAACTAGTTCTCTTTTCTGACTAAATAGTTTAGTGTGTCACTGCAGGGACAGCTGTTCGGTATATCTAGATTTGTGTGCGTATATTTGTCCCTTTTGCCCTTTCATATTTTGCATAAATTTAATTAAGGTGCAATGTTGTTCGTACACTTCCCTGCACGGTGTAATTTTGTCCTTTCTGTGTTGGCATGTGGCGAGGTGCACAAAGTTGCGTGTGCGCGTGTGTGTGTGTGGTGTTTGTGTGCGCGTGAAAGTGCATGACAAATGCAAAACAGTTGCTGTGAAATCGCTTTTTCGTTCGCATATATTAACAACAAATTACTTGTTGATTGGCATTGGATATAAATAAGCTTTCTTTCTCGCTACATTGAACCCTTTGTTGCACAACTTATTGAGCGCCAAGTGCAAGTGTAGGGCCTTTTTGGACCGCTTTTGTTAATGTATAAAGTGAAAAGCCCATGAATAAAGAAGAAAAACAAGAAAAAGAACAAGCTACTTTTTTAGTTATTATTATTCACGGAACGCTTCATTAATCAAGAAGAGGAAAAAAATTTCAAACTGTCAAAACTTTTCTAGCACAGGAAACGAGAAAAGTGAAACCGGTCGCGCGCTATTTTTCTCACATAATCCGTACAGTTGTTGTGGTTTTTGTAAAGTAAAAACCCCCCTAAGTTTTAGGTGGTGTTATAAATATTATAAGTCCTTTAGCGGAATGCATCCGGAACGCCGTATCAACCTGACTGCCAGGAGAATAATTTTTTAACCCCGTCGAAACTTTCGGTGAGGACCTCTTATGACGGGTATACCTTAACGCGGATATATAACTTCCTGCGGGAGGCTAAAATCAGCCTTCATTTAATCGAAAATTCCCTTTCGACCACACTATCACAGATCATAATTTAAGCTGAAGTGTCTGTCTTTAAGAAGACGGCAAGAAGTCTTTATAAGAACAAGTTAGGAACCAGCTATTTTCATTTTTCGTAATTGGCAAGTTGCAATAAACCACTGGATTCAGCAATCAAGTTCCTTGTGTACTATATACCCAACTCGCTATGTATCGCTAATCCCTCAAGCATTCAGGGGCAAGTTAGTCCTCAACTCATACCAGACGGAAGTTCTCTTATTCTTTTCCATTGCTTTCGAAGCAAAGCATTTCAGTATAATAGCATCGCAAAGGTTAGGGTAAATAAGAATTGTCGTTGGCTGTGAGTTGGTTCAGCGCGGTCGTAAGGCCACTTCTCAAAGTAGCTTAGACAGAACGCAAGTAAAGGTCAAGGGTGGAAAGTTGTGCAGAATAAAGTAGAAAGCTTATCATAAAATTTTACGGGACTTATCTGTCTGTTAACAAACCGCGCTTTCCATATTCGCTGAAGCGCAAATAAATGTATTTTAATATAAGTGAACATAAACAACTTGAGAATTATACGCGCTAGTAATGATCGCGCACGAACGAAATTATGCTAGACGATCACTTACTTTGTGCTTAGGCCGTGCGTTTATGTTATTTGCCTTTTTTACAGTTGGATGGGGCATGTTAGTAAAAACTGTGTATGTTAATACTTTAGTGCTTTTTAAACTCAGCTTTACGCATTCTATATTGCCTCGAACTTTTATTAACATTGTTTAGTTGCTGAGCTCAATATCTTGTTGTTTGAAAAGTATACTGCCCTACCTAATCGCCACGTCCATTACCGATATTTTTATAGTTCGAAGAGATTAGTGAGAGGGCTTGATTAGGCCTAGAAGTAAAAAATTCCATACGACTAAATAATTAAAAAATCAAACTATTTCATGAATCAGCTTCTGTTGATAATAAATATTTGTTTTTGTTTATTTTTTTAATCTATAGTAAGAAACGAAAAAAATGCATACAATAAAAACAAAAATCACGAACCTAGACCAAAGAGCATGTATGAATAAGAGGCACCAACACGTATGTTCGAGCAGAGCTACTCGCCACACTTGCTCGCCGATATCTATTAGGGTTTCAAGCATTCCCCTTTGTGCATTTTCTTAATTTATTTAGAGTGACTTTGCCAAATATCAGCTGATCGAATGAGTAGCAAATTTTTATTTTGAGTATCTGACTTCATTGACTTTTTGATGAAGTTGAGTCTTTCCGGACATTGCGTTTTCATGAAGTTGAGGATATTTGCCTATTATGTTTGTGCAAATTGATCAACTTAATGGAAATAAAATATTAAATATGACAAATATCAAAATATTGGAATATTTTCATTTTATTAATTGAAAATGTTTTCCAATAGATATTTGAAGATATTTTTATTTTTATTTCCATAAAATATGCATGCAAGCTTCCATTTGATATGGTGGCTTGGCTTACCAGACCCAGGTTCAAGTCCCATCAAAAGGAACAAAAATGTTGTTTTCCCTTTTTTTATTAATATTTGATACTTTTTTTTAACTAGAAAAGGCATTTTAGATTGGAAAAAAAAAAAATAAAATTTTCAACTAGATATGAAAAGCATGCTTCAAGATATGCAAGGCATGCTTACAAGTATGAAATATTTGATTGCAAAGTGTTCTGCTATACATATGTATATATGTGCAAAAGTAGAAATAGATATCAAATAGCTGAATGTACAGACTATTTCAATAATATTATTATAACTTTTTATTTATTTAATTTAAAATTTTTATATTTTTTTACCGAATTTGAATTAAATTTTCAAAAAAAAAAATCTGTAGTCCATAGTTTTCAAAAAAGCCATACCTACTTCTAATGGCAATTTTCGAATTTTATTTAAATTAGGTAATCTATTTTTTCACCTATTTTTTTGAAAAAATTCATACCTTATAATTTTATATTATCAACCAAGTTTCAATTAAATTAAAAAAAAATTCACTAGTCCATAGTTTTCAAAAAATCCATACCTACTTCTAATGACAATTTTCGAATTTTATTTAAATTAGGTTATCTATTTTTTCACCTATTTTTTTGAAAAAATTGATAGCTAATTCTATATATTTTTTCCGAATTTTAATTAAAAATACCTAGCCATAACCTATTATTTTTTATAATAATAGACTAATATAATAGTTTTATCCAAAAAAAAGATTCATTCATAATCAGATTTGATAAGAAAATGTTTATTATCACATAATTTTGTACGTACAAACGTCAATACGTATTATGCCATCTAATAATATACATATGTATGTAGATATTAGTGTATGTCCGAGGCTGCTGGCATCGTTGAATGGATGAAGGATATATGTGCAAACATTTAAATTTCGCGAAAACTCAGTTGAATGTTCTGAATTTTCATAGACATAGCGAAAATGCTGAAATTCCACATAACACCTTCATTCATGCAATATGAACATTCACACATAAATACATATGCATGTGCGGCAGCCAAGAACAATGTTGCCGTTGCAGCTTCTAGTAAAACGCAAGAAAAAGGGACTAAATAAATTACTAGTGAAAACGCAAAATCCTTACTATTTTCTTGTATTATGTTCTGTAACTTGGCAAGACTATAGCTAGTCGGTTGACTACGCTTTTATTTGACATATCGGAAATGTCAATAGCTTAGAAGTCTCGAAAATATTTAAATTTGCAAAAGGCAGTCACAAAGGAAGCTGGTGCCGAAAGGGTAAAATTGATAATTAGTACAACATTGTCAAGCAAATCAGTCGCTCTGCTACTGCGATCTACTTTTTTAAGGGATCTCATCACAAAGCTCAAAAATTGCACAAACAACATATACTGCGTACTTTGACACGTTTAAAATAAAAATGCCAATTTTGTATGAAATATATAAAAAATATATAGAAAATTTTGAAAAATAACTTTTTCGTGTTTTAGTATAGATTTATACCAATTGCTGGTCAATATCTGTATTTTTTTGTTTAAATTTTTGGAAATATTTCCAATATATTGGTATATATAGTAATAATATCAACATATTGCATATATATATCTCGTGTCTTACTTTCAATTTCTTCATGTTACCTGTCCCGGTACTTGTACCTGGGACTTTCTGTATGGTCTGTCAGAATTTTATCCAATATACAATGCTGGTTGCCTAGCAAAGTACCTATGAAGTTCCTAAATTAAAAATTTGTAGCAAATATGCCCAGTTTAATTTAAGTTTACCCCGTCACGGAATACCCCCAATATGAATTGAAGTTGGAAATTAAGATTTTTGTCAGATTTTAATTTTGTCGATCAGGAAATATTTGATTTATGAATGAAATAGTTATTGTTGTATTTATGACGACACATTTGTAGGACAGATTTCGCTGCTGCGACTGTGCGTAGGAATGGTTTTTGTTTTTGTATGATGGTAGTTGAGGACAGCACATGCATTAGAAGGGGATGTGAGGACATGTGTAGGTATTTATGTGTGATTGTGCGCATACGTTTGTTTGTTTTTTTGGACATATGTATGTACACAAATATGTGCGTGCGTGGTAGCTTTACGCATGCACACTTTTTGGTGGATGATATGGGAATATGAATGTGTGATTTGCCGACGGCAAAATGCATTCTTCCCATATTAATGATTTATTGATATAATATTCACATGCATATCTCCTTTTTTATGCAATTTTATTATCCTTACGTAAAATCCTACTCCCTATATTTATTTTTATATTCAATAATTCAAACTTATTTCAAATGCAATTGCTATGAAACAAATTTTGGTAATTGTTTACTTTAGGAGACAACTGCTAAAACACGTCCGAAGTTATCGGGAAAGGTATCAAAAGACGCGTTTTGACCTCGGTAACAATAATCCGGAGGCGGATTTTCGAGTTTTTGTTTCAGTGAAGAGATATTTGCAATCAAAGTTGAAAATTTTATGTCATTTTCATGTGGTTGTTGTAATCACGTATTAGGGTGTAAAAGGGTGTAGTGGTTAAAAGTGTGTTCTGCGCAGAAATACTGTGGACCGCGTAGCCGGTGTTGGACCGGCTAAGGGTTATTTTTGGGTTTTCTGCGAATAACTTTTCACTGAAAGAAATGATTTAATTTTGGACGGATTTTAGCGGTTGTCTCCTAAAGGAAACATTTACCCTACTGTTTTATGCAATTTTAATTATCCTTACCTGCTTTTTATATTTATTTTCAGGTTTACTATAACATATATTTATTTAAAATGTAATGCTATGAATTTCATGTTTTAGGTTGAATTCCAAAACGCTCGAAAATTACGAGTTTTTACTATTTCTTTGTAGAAATTTTTATAAGTAGAAATGTTAGGAACCATTAAATAATTTTTTTTTCAAAGATATTCAATGAGCAAAATCAGCTTCGTTTGCGTTTTGCGAAAAAGTTTAAATTTTAGATCAGATAATCTGATAACGATAAAAGGTATTTTAAGTTTTTTTTACCTTTAACCAATTTATTATAAATTGAAAGCAATTGCATACCTACCTACTAAAAAAATTTATCTAAGACTTTAAACTTAAAATATCCTATTGAAAAAAATTATTAAAATGATTGAACCAAAGGCTTAAGTCATAAAATACTTATTGGAAATAGAAATAATAGAAAGGAAAAATGTTTTAATCAAGGTCGGGAGTCATATACATCCATAGATTTGAGATCGGAAATCTCGAACTAATAGCACAAAGTATTTTTCAGCATTTAATTAAATTTTCGCATCAAAATTATTTTCAAGTAAAATACTTGCATTTTTTGGCAAACGAACGTCAAAATCCACGGCCATCACATTAAAATGAGTCGTTTATTCAACTCATTCCGTTTGTTTACCTTTTGGGTTTACGCAATTCCCACTCATAAAGTACAAACTTTAACTCAAATAATTTGGAAATATTAAGGACAAAGCACAAAGAGGACTCGCTGAAACCCTAATAGAAAACATCGAGTAGCATCGAACATACGAGTGAAAATTCTGCCGATTTTCAAATGAGCGAACTGACGCCTCTTATTCATACATGCTCTTTGCCTAGACTAACAAATAACTATACAACTAAAGCACAGAAGAAAACAAGCAAAAATCCGCAAAAGAGCCTTATCGACAATGTTTTCTATGTTTTGTCTTCATCATCCTCAAACGTCTCACTCCTCACGCTCAAACGCTTATGACACTCTCTCCAACGGCATACTTTTGCCTCGCTCCAACAACGCTCATCATCTCACTTCCATGCCTACCCTCTCACAGCGCTCATTTAACGCCTCAGCTTGTTCTCTTGATTGCTTGCGAATGAGTCGCGTTCAATGAAGTAAGGCGTGCCGTCGGGTTTCTTGCATTTATAGCGCAATTTGCAGCATTCCGGAAATGGTTTGTCTGAGTGTAGGCGCTCACCGCTGTTGCAAGTCTCTATGCGTAATTTACCGCAGCTATAAAAACAAAAAAACAAAAAATAAGCCAAAAAGTAGAATTATATGGAGTCTTAGCGAAAAGTATGTATGTATGTAATCACGAAAATGCACTATAAAAAGGCAAAGAATAACTGAATGTTACTTTTATGCGCGTAAATTTTATATAATTAAGTTGTCTGGTTATTTAATTGACTGTATTAATTAATTGAATTAGTGGTAAGTGCACTTTTCGAAGGTACTGTCACGAATTTTGTTGTACATATACAATAAACCATGTATGGGAACTTAAAAATATGTGTTGGGATGTGTTTAAAAATTTTTTTCTATTGACTTTGGTTGTTATTACGTGTTACTTCAGCGTAACTTGTGTTCCTTGATTTTAGTATGTATAATACATTTACCAAGTAAAACGAACACTTACCCCTCAATGTGTATGGAGCCATTCTCGTGACATGTAAGTCGCTGACAGGGCGCAATGCCTACATTCACCCCGGGTTTCAGCTCATCGCCGCGATAAACACATTTTCCGGGGTTATCTAGCAAAAAAGCAATAAAATAAACAATTTTTAAGTTTTAAATATAATTTTTATAAAAAATAATAATCAACATTTTACAATGAATTTAATTTTATAAAAATTTTTCAACCTTAACAATTAAATTTTAATATATCCAAAAATAAAATAATTAATATATTTTGTTAAATAACACCTCCATACAATTTTTCAATTGTAAGAACTTTTTTTAATTTCTATGAGTTTAGGGTTACACTTTTAAAATGTTTAATAATTGTTTATCTTTTTAAGGTTACAACACTTTTTTTATAAGCCTTTAAATTTAAAGAATTATAAAAATTTGACTATGTATTAAATATGTTATACAAACAAATATCTTATTTTTTATGAATTTCTGGATAACATTGTTAATAATTAAAATTAGTTTTAATATTTCAAAATTGTTTAACAAACAAAGTGTTTAAAAATTTAAAATTGTTTCATCTGATTATCTTCGTTTTTATTTCCAAGTTTATTCTGGTTTTAAAATATTAAAAGTTTCTATTTACTTTGTATTTACTAAATTTTTAGTTCCTATTTGTAAATTCAAACAATATTTGCTTTTCATATTTCTTGTTTAATTTTTTATCACAAATAAGAGATTTTATTTCTGGAGTTTCTTAACTTCAAATATTAATTTTCACAATCAAGATGTTCGAAAATCACATTTTTTATTTCAAACTTTTTTTCGCATGTGTTCCGCAGTTAACAAAAGCTTAAAGGATTTTTAAAACTTTCAAACATATTTTGTTTTGGTAATTTTTTTATCACTTCAATCTTATTTCTAGAATTTTTTTCACAGTAATCAATAAATTTTTAACTCCAAAAAATCTTAACTATTGACCACATACTTTTTAGATAAAGTCTTGTTGTTGTTTGAAACAAGTAATAATAAAGTGTTCAAAATGGTTTTTTTTTTTCATTTCAGAATTTTATTGTGTTCAGTATTCAAAAATCAGAAACTCTAAAAATTTTAAAGTCTTTAAAATAACATATGTACTGGTTTTAATTTAAATATTTCGTTTAACTACATTGCTTTTTTGGGTACAGATTTTAAAAATCAAATCTAAAAATTTTAATGGTTTCAAAATTATGATTTTTTTAAGTTGACAATTTTTTTTTGTTTCGAATGAACAAAACAAAAAAAACTTTTGAGAGTCAAAAACTACAAGTTTCAAAAGTTTCTAGTATTAAAATTAAAAACTCTGAAAATAATTTTTTTCAACTATTTAACACTTAGGGCCGCTTTCATAGAAGCCGGTTAACACTAACCGTGGTTTAGTTTACGTATTTTCTATGGTTAGCTGTTAAATTAATCGCCGATTAGGCTTAACCGGCCTTTATAAAAGTGGCCCTTAGATTACTTAGTTTGAAATTGAAGTATTTAATATCACAAATTTCACACTTTTAAATTGATTTTTTTTTTTTAATTTGATTAGTCATTTAGTTTTGGGTTAGGTTAGTCATTTTTAGCTTTGAGCATCGAAATGCTTTCTCTCACTTCACACACCTGGATCGGCTGGTATTAAACCAGAATATCCCTCAATACAGCCGCTAAATAAAAGCAACAACACCACCACGGTGAATAGAAAAGAAATCTGCCCAAACGTGCTTTCCCGTGAACAAAACATGCCGATAGTTAACTGAGTACTGAGCTAAGAATGATTTAGTTTCCAGCTAGCTTAGTAGGCGCTCCATTTGAAGCTGAACTGGGTATCTGCCACAGAGCATTCAAATGGCAAACCTCAGCTTAGAATTTGAATTCTTTACATCACAATTTGGCCTCTCACTTTTGTTTTAGCTACACACATATGTATCCCCCGATCTGCGTTTGTGTCCCACTCAGCATATTTTCGCTTATCAGCTATTTGCTCAAAGCGTTATTCGCCGATACGTGCTGAACTTGCACTTATGCTTGTAATCTCTTTTATTTGTTCTTTTTTGTATTTTTCATATTTTCATTTTCTGTTGTTATTCAGTTGTTCCACCGATTTGCATTTATATTGTTTTCTATTTACATTGTATGGAAATATTGTCTTTTTTGCTCGTTGTTGTATGTGCTATGCAAACGTACCGACAACCCAAACCAAACACCGTCCCGCGTAGCCGCACTTCGCTAAAGGGTCACAGGTTATCAATTCGATTTGTTTGCATCGCCATTATTTTTTTTTTTTATGTGCTGGAAAGTATTTTCGAATGCTTCTAGAACTAATTTGGATCACCGCGATATGATTCGATCTACATTTTGATTTTTGTTCATTTTTTATTTTTAACTCTATTTATTATTCGCTCAAACAAAATGTTGTCCATCAACTGTTTTATGAATGAAAATCCATTGATCGTTTCAGCGCATTTTTGCTAGAAGCAATAACAGCTAAAGTCGAGTTTGTTAAAATTGAGTTGTTACCAGTATCCAATTTTTTTTTTTTTTAATTCTTGAACAAATATCATAACTTAGGCTATTTTTCTCACAGATTAGCCAATTTTTTTTCGTGAAAAATTGTATCTAGCATCGAAATGGCGAATAAAAAACGGTTAGTTCTGTCACAAAAAAGTGTTTCCAATCTTATGCAAAAATTTCGAAAACGTCCACAAAATATATAGTAAGCCTAAGCCTAGAATTTATATCAAGGTACCTATCACTTAGCAACACTCAATAAATAATCAACTCGTATACCATGGCGTAAAAGGGTTAATGGTAAAAATTGAGACATCACAGCATAAAATAGTTAGCTAGTTACAATTTACATATGTAAATGTGCATGCAAACACGTTGCAGAAAGATTTATGCTAAACTCAAGTTTGCTTCTGTTGCCGTTGTTGTTGATGTTGTTAATTTCTAGACCTGCTGCGCATAAATTTAGCACAATTACTACAAACTGACAAACGCACAGCTCATAGCATACAGAATATGCATGTACATTGTAAGCTGAGTAAAAATAGGCAAACACATCCATAAATATATGCATAAAATACAATAAAGTAAAATAAAATAAAATCAAACAGAATGAAATAATATAAATTATAATTAAATAAAATAATATAAAATAAGATAAAATAAAACAAAACTAAACAAAATGTAAAAAAAAATTAATAAAATAAAATAAATAATATTGAATTTTCGAGCTCTAGGCCACCAATGTGTCTTTACACAATAATTAAACCAATTGCAAATAGCTTTATATATGTCTATATATTTCGTCGATATTTCGAATTTATTCTAAATTCATCTTCAGGAACTCTTGAGTGCACCTGGTCGATTATTAATAAAGGCCGAAAATATTACGAAATTAAAATAAAATAAGATAAAATAAAATAAAACTAAAAAATGTAAAAAAAAAATTAAATGAAATAAAGTGAAATAAAACTAAAAAAAAAATTTTTATTAAATAAAGAATAAAATAAAATGAGTTGAAAATTTATTGAATTTTCATTCAGATAGAATGTTTTGAATTGAGGTAGGGCATTCTTTAAAACTGCTCAGAAATAGTTTGATCATCGCCTCAGCGATCGAAACAATGTCATAACTTTGCTACCATTATTTCACAAGCCACTGTACGGCCATTCGCACACCATAATCCCTCAGTGGTCATGAATGCGTGCTTGCACCAAAAATAAATATGGAACGATTCAATGATAATTGAATGAGTTAATATAAAAATAATCTCGGAAACGATAATCTTGATTTATTATGGCAGCGAGCAAGCGTTTTGCCTCAAATGATGAATTAATACAAATTGGCATATGAGTACGACTCTTTAGATATGTTTGTTTGATTGTAGTGCGCCAACTAAATTAATGTGAATGGGTATCATTGCGGTATTTAAATTGAAGTGCAATGAAATATTAATACAAATAAGTTTTATTTAAAAAATACGGGAAATTAAGGCTTTTAATTGTAACAAGTGTGTTTTTATTTGATAATTTACTTGTTTGTGGAGATTATGAAAAATGACTACGATTGCAAGCGTTGCTAAAATGTGGTGTTGAAAAATGTGAGGAAGCGACATACTGGGTGAAAAGAACTGCATAGGCACATATACCTGGGCCCCTGAAAAACACATCCAAAGCAGTAGTATTGATCCTTTATTTTAAGGCGGACCTCTAGAATTACACGGTTAAAATCAGAATTTGATTAAGTGTAGTCGTTTATGAGTGATGCGCGCTCAAACACACAGCCGTACAGACAAAACTTATAAAAAATGTTGCTTTGAATTCAATTGAAATAATGAAATACGTAGTATTTTAGGTAAGTACTTGATTTTGAAATTAAAATTAATATGCCATCTGGCATTTAAAATGTTGATCAAATTAAACAAAGATTTTAGCTAAAATGAAAGTAACAGGGTCCCCTTATGAAAAAAAATTCAGTTGGTTGTTGATATGAAGAATTTTTTTTTGTTTTGCTAGGTCACCCTGTGTCAGCTATTTAATTCACAAACCATAGCATACCTGTAGCAACAAGCGAAAAAAGCCAAACTCAAGTTTGGAGTAAGCGCTGTCACAAGCACAGCCGTAGACACAAACCGTGATTTTATGACAAAAATGTTATTTTAAAATTAAAACTCCGTCGTGGACATTAAATGTATTTTAAGTTGACTATGACAGACATGCAATGACGTTTATTATAGAATCATGTTTAAGTTGATAAAACTTTATTTTAATTTGACTATGATTATGGGCCAATATTTTTAAGAGATATAGAACAAATAGAATACCTATTTAGCTTTATCCCAAATTTTTGTGTTGAAATTAAGATAAACGGCCGTTTCTTATTCGCAATTTCGATGCTAAATAAAACCTTTTCAAAAAATATTAATTGAAATCTCCTAAAAAATAAGCAAGTACACAAAATTATAAGCACTCACAATTTTAGTTGCTATCTAGCAAATGACAAGTTAACATTTTATATATTTTTAAATCCAATTTAAAATTTTAGAAAAAAAAAATGTATTTCGTTATTTTATTCATCGCTTAGTGCTGGTGAAAGAAAAATCTGCTACTATTTCGCCTTAGTCTATTATATCAGTACTTTTCTGCTAGCTTGTAAAGGGTGTTTTTTTTAGGGGTATAGAGCTTCGAATTGAAATAAAACACAAGAAAATCGTTTTAAGGTCCATCAATTTGGCTTTGTTGGAAGGATAATTTTATGCCATTAATGTTTAAATATGATTTCGGGCATGTGGCCGCCGCGGCTGGCTCGAATAAAGCCAATTCTACAGGTCCAATTTTCAACCACTTTTTCGAGCATATGGGGCCGTATGTCGGCAATAACGCCACGAATGTTGGCTTCCAATTCCCCTAACGTTTCTGGTTTGTTGGTGTAGACGAGCGACTTCACATATCCCCAAAGAAAATAATCCAATGGTGTCAAATCACACGACCTTGGTGGCCAATTGACAGGTCCATTCCGCGAAATTATGCGCTCATCGAATGTTTCCTTCAATAAATCGATTGTGGCGTGCGCTGTGTGGCATGTAGCGCCGTCTTGTTTGAACCACAACTTATCCACATTCATGCCATCCAATTCGGGAACAAAATAGTCGGTTATCATGGCTCTATACCGGTCTCCAGTAACGGTAGCTGCCTCTCCAGCATTATTGCGGAAGAAGTATGGCCCAATGACTCCACCAGCCCATAGAGCACACCAAACAGTCAGTTTTTGTGGATGTAATGGCGTTTCAAGGGTCTCATGTGGATTCTCTTCACTCCAAATGCGGCAATTTTGCTTGTTGACGTAGCCATTCAACCAAAAATGAGCCTCATCACTGAACAAAATTTTGCGATGAAAATCAGCATCGAAATCAATCTCATTTTCGGCCCATACACCAAAATCACGACGCATTGCATGGTCTCGCGGCTTTAATTCTTGCACAAGCTGGATCTTGTAAGGTCGCAAGCCAAGATCTTTGCGCAAAATCTTCCATAAAGTTGATGGACAAAGCTCCAATTGCTGTGCACGGTGGCGAATCGATTCATTCGGGTCCTCTTCAACACTTTGCTCTACAGCGGCAATTGTTTCTTCGGTGCGCACTGTTCGACATCTCTGCGGATGCGTATTATCACATAGAGTAAACGTAGTGCGAAAACGATCCATGGTTAACCGAATTAATTGCTCTGATGGACGATTATGTCGACCATAAAATGAACGGAGCTCACGGTAAACTTCGCGAACTGAACCATTATTTTCGAAATAAATTTGCACGATTTGCAAGCGTTGTTCTTTTGTCAACCTGTTCATGATGAAATGGCAAACCAAACTGAACATAAATGACATTAGAGTTGCCAGATTTGACCACAAAATGCCAGTTTTATCTCTATTCGAAAAACAAACCTGTAAAAAAAACACCCTGTATTAAGATGCGTCATTACTTAAAAATGCAAACAATTATCGCAAAACAAAATATGGCTGATGCAAAAAACAAAAAAACAACAACAGCACTAGCACAACATCTAACCAACAAAAATCATACAGCTGATTTCGATAACACTAGAATATTAGACATTGAAAACAGAATAAACAAGAGAATGACGATGGAAAGCCTTCGTATACAACAACAATTACACAGTGTGATGAATTTTAAGGAAGACTTGAGCAAAATAAACAACGCATACACAGCTGTGATACAGTACGGTGATGGTGGAAAAAACAGTAGGAAGCAAAATTATACAGGGCGCCAATAAAATCAAAAACAAAATAGAATGTTATTTTAAATTTAGTATTTTTGTTTTGCATACATACCATATAAAGTAAGTGTATAATTATTACCATTGAGTGGGATATTTATGTTATTTATGGTTGTTTTTATTAATTGTTTTTATTAACTGTTTCTTTAAATAAAATTCAGACTCCCTGAGGAAGATGCTGAAGCATCGAAACGCGTAGGAGGGTAAAGGAAAATTTAGTTTTTTGCCTTCTAATTTACCGGCCGCAAAGCTCCAACCCAGTAAACAAAATAGAATTTGTTTTAATTCTTGAAGCTGCTTTTCTCACAATACTATTGAGTTAGATTTGCTTTTACAAATTCAAGCAGCATAAGGCAGGGAGGGTCAGTTTAGTTTTTTTACCAAAATCCACGAAAATCTGATTATAAATTTTAGAATAAAGAAATCAAAGCTGGTAATAACTCAAATTCGACTTAACTCGGCTCTGGTTGTTCGCTGATTGGCTTATAATTTCATAACAACATCTGATTACGAATGTTAGGTAGGAATATGTATACAATCAATCATTTACCTTGTACGCTTCAATGTTGAACTTTGACCTTAAAAATACAAGCAAAAGTTCAGCTCCATACCGAGCGAATTGGTTTAGCAAAGTAGATACCTTTTCTATCGTAGTAATGAGTAAAAGATATCATAATTAAAATAAATAGTTGCAAAATGTTTGTTATAAAATTTCAAATTGTATGTAAAACTAAAAACAGACAAAAATATAAAAATTATAAAAAGCATTCATGCAAATATTTTTGAACTTTTTCGGCAAACTAAAAGCAAAATTCAGAAAGAATAACTTTTGAATAAAACTAAAATAAATAAATGTAACGGAGTTCAATGTCAGTGCGCTTGGTGTATTACATATGTAATCGGATAACTGTAAGTGTACGTGCGTATGTACTCAGCCAAGTGTTTGCTCAGCAAAAGTTCAGTGAGGGAGCTTGTGAGCTGAGGTACGTCGACGCATGCACGAGTGAGTTCACTTTTTGACTGCAACTTACACACATGAGCAAGCAGGTGCAAGTAGCTCTTAACTGCGGGCAAGCAAAGAACATTTTACTGAAAATCCAAGCGTTTTTGGAAGGTGCAGTGCCAGCTGTGTTTAACTTTGTGTGTGCAAGGGTGCGTCATGTATACCTTGTGACGTCTATAAATGTAAAATTGTTAGATTTATTTTTATAAGCTTTGAAAAAAGCACACATACACATAATTTCACAAAAAATAAACAAAAGGGGGGAGCATGTGTTTTGAAACAAAAAAGAACTTGTAACAAAATGTATAAAAAGTGATTAATAGCATGTTTATTCGTGAAATCATACATATATGAGGCATTCCATCTTAAGTTACAAAATATAGAACAGTATGCTTAAAGTAATTGCTGCTTGAAAGCTCCCGCAGTATTTTAAAGTGTATGAGCACCCTTACCCCCGATTGTCAATATTGATAAGTAATCAATCAAAAAAATATTTGTTTCACGTTTTTTTAATTTTGAGCAAAAACAACAAGAACAATTTTATTGTTGACGCAGGATTGAAAACATTTGACACACATTTTTTGTCTTCATTATTTATCAATATTGACAATTTCTCACGAACACAGAAGCGAGGACTAGACTGTATTATGATTATGTGTTTATGTATACATATTTTTTTTTTTTTATGTAAAGTATGTTGTATGCAGTTTGAAACAAATGGAATATCCAAAAGATTTTAGTCGCAAAAAAATGTTAAATTCAATAAAATCTAAACAATTAGAAATTTCAAGGTCAAATAATATTTCAAAAACGTTAACATTTGATAAAAACTGAAGTTAAAAAGATATTTTAAGTTCGAAAAAAAATATTTAAAATTCAAAACCATTTGTTTAAAAATCTGACAAAAATAGAAGAAAAGCATCTGACATCTGAAAAACATTAAAGTTTAAAAAAACCGAACTTTGAAAAAAAAAATATTAATTTTTGCCATTTATAACGTTTTGCCGAAAAAATCTGAAAAATATAAAATTTTAAGAGCATCTTAGATTTGCGAAACATAAACATTTAAAAAAATGAAGTTAAAAAAAATGTAAATATCTAAAAAAAGAGAAAAAGAAAACTGAATAAAAAAAATCATAAAAAACAACATTTAAAAGCATCTAAGATTTAAAAGACATTTAAAAAAAATGTAGTTTTAAAAAAATTTAACTTAAAAAAATTTTCTATTTCAAATTTATTCCAATCCAAAATAGCGGTAACTTTTTTAAAAAAGCAAATTTCGAATTATAAACGAAAAAATACTTAAAAATTTTTCAAAAAAAATGCATTGTTTCTTTTGTGTTATTCGGCCTTTGAAAAGTTGTTGGAAGAACTCAAAAATTCTTCCAACAAAAAAACGAATATTAAGAAAAATTCAAACAATTTTCAATTTCAAAAACTTTAAATTAAAAAAAAGTAAGAAAACTGAAATTAAAAAAAAAAATTTTTTTAATTTCAGTTTCTATGACAATAAATGAGCTTAAGAACAAGAAGAATAACTAATCCTGAAATTTCAAAAACATTTCAATTGTTAAAAACTCTAAATTTATCAAAAAAAATCTGAAATTTCTGAAAAATAAGAAGTGTATTTTTTTAAGCACAAATTTAGTAAAAAAGCTTACTGGCAGTGGGAGCCTGCATTTTGTGTGTGCCTCTTACGCCCTGTGCCAGTTCTGATTACTTTTAAGGATTTGTTTCACAATTTTACTAAGTCAAAAATTTCCGATTACCACCTTCTCTCGTTTTCGCATGGAATTACGCATACACCATATGTGTAGCTGTGTCATATGCAAATATTGAGTAAAAATAAATAAATAAACATATGTTTACAAACGTATATTTCAATGTCAAGCGCTTCCACGGCCACGTGGGACGTGCTTAAGTAGCGCTACGATTTTTCCTTTCCTTTCCCTTTATGCACCTGCCACATTTACTAGCAATTTTGCTTTAATTTTTATTCCTTCATTTTATTTAAATACTTGGATTTACAAATTTCCTTTTTCTACAAGACTAATTTTTTAAATAACAAAAAATCGGACAATGGAATACAAGGTTGTAAATATTTGTCGAGGTTTTTTTCCGTTTTCATAGCATATTTCAAGGCGCCATGGAAATTGCTGCTGTCCTTAAAATGAGGAAGGAAGGAAGTGCTGATGGACATCAGAAAACGTTTCAGGAAGTTGTTGATAGAGATTGCACAACATAATGCTGTGGAAATGGCTTCGGAAGCATATGATGAAGGTTTTCAATGGCAATTATTAGCTTAGGATTTTTTTTGTTTATTTTACGAAAGAGCGACGTGGCCGAAATTAGGTCTAAAATTAAAAAAAAAAAAAACATTAAAATTTATTGTTTAAGGAATACAAAGAAAGAAATGTAATAGAACCACACAACAATTGTAGATGAGAATGCAAAACCCTGTAGAACAACCTGGATAAAAATTTACTCAATAGATGGCGCTTCAGTCGATAGATAGACAGGCGGATTTTTGCAACTAGAAATCTAAAAAATATTAGCATCTCAAATATCGAAATCAATTGCACTTTTCGGACCAGAAGTTTTGATAAAAAAAAATTCTAAATCCATCGCAATATAGTCACGAGCTTTCGGAACGTCTGCTCCTGCACTTCAGATACAGATCGCATATAATGCAACGCAAGGCGTTTGAATATGTACTTACTATTTCCATATCAATACTGAACAGTTGAACCTTGAGACAGTACTGTAAGCAAGACAGCAAGACATTTCAGCAATATTTTTAAAACTTCTAAAGAGGCACAATAACCATTAAAACTAAAAATGTCTATAGTGGTTGGTCATTTCCATAATTTGTTTAGGCTGCCTGGTTCATTGCAGGGCATTTTTCCTCGTTCGTAAAGTGAATCACCCTACTTAGAGATTCACTGGTCATTGACAAAGCCCTACCTACTTGAAAGACATTTTTGCGTTATAAAGTTTTGTATAGCGGAGCTTGTGGGGTTTGAAAATTTGTTGTTCCTCCTAATTTTCTACAAATATCTCTTCCTCCACTAACTAAAGCATTTCCAGCCTCGCATAATCTGCACCGCCTACCATCACCTCGCTGCACAACACACATCCAAAGATTGAAAATGAAACTGGATAATGACTTTGCCTAAAGGCAATGCTAAATAAAAATGTTCAGCTCGAATGAATCTATTGACTTCAACGACACATGTGAGGGCTCATATGAAGACACATAGCCATGCACGTGCGCTCGTTTGTATATATACACATTTCTTTTTGCTTTGGACTGTGTCACAGGATATGCCGTCAAAGCCGTTTGTGTGCTTAATGATGTTTTACATTTGCAATGCGATTCAAAAGGCCTTGCGGAAATCTTTCAGAAATGCAGACGTGGTTGTGTATGAGTATGTTTAAGCCCACGACTCGGCTTTAGATATGCCTGCTCTAGCTTTCTGAATATTTCTTTTAATTTCCTTTAAAAAACGAACATAAGTCTTTCTATCAATATTTATTGAAGTTGCATAAATTTACTTCTGCGAATCTTGATTTCCGCAAGATCAGCGAACGAATGAATAAATAGAGACAAAATCAAAAATAGCTTAACATAGTTGGGACATTAAAAAAAAACATTTCCAATACATAAAAATGCTGGAAAGGAAAAGAACTAAAAAGTAGTTCAAGAAACTACAGACCTTCTAAGATTTTTGCTAAGTAGCGGTGACAAAAAACATGACTCACTTGCGAAAACTCCCTAACCGCTCATCCTGAATCTTTTTTCACATATGTTGATGGTATTAAAAGTAAGATTGGTTACATTTTATTAAAAAAAACGAATCTTTGGAAAGATAAAAAAAATAGTTTTTCAAAAAATCTGATTTCCGGATGCGTTGCGAAGCCTCGCACAAACCTGGGCATCTAGTATTTCATAAATATGCGTTGGTGTTGGTATTAAAGAGAAAACATTTTAAATGGCGTTGGAGTCCAAGGTGAAAATGCTAGAAAGTCGGTAAACATGGTTGGTAGGGGTGGTAATTTAGCTTTAAGTGTAGCATACATTTAGGCGTTACTAAATTTGTCTAGCAGATACAGAATATTTCAGAGTATTTAATTTGCACGAAAGTATAATACTAGTATTAGTTGTTTTTGTAACTATTGAGGTCTTACTACGGAGCAAATACTTTCTATGCAAGTAACGCGCAATCAATTTCTAATAATTCCTAAAACTTAAGCTCAAAATTCATATACCAATTGTATCTAAAGGCGTGCAGTTTATAGTAAATACAAAGCCTGCTACAGGCCAGTCATTTTAGGGCATAAGTTTTGGGGCAAGAAAGCCTCTTTAAATTTGCAACCCTCAATCATTCTCAGAACCGTTAATTTTTGAGGCTAATGCAATTATGAGGCCTTTACTATTTATTTCATACAAATATACTTATCTCAAAACCGTTGCATACTTTAAGGCGCTAATTGTCATAACTTTTTGTCAGTAAAAATCTAGTGTTAACATTCTCAGAATCCTAGATTCCAACTCTAGCCATAGCTAAAACTCGTAGTCTAAATCTCCAAATCATATAGCGTGCGCTTGAAAGCATACTTTCATATATATGTCGCTATCATGTAAGACCTGTCAATCTTTGCTTGGTTCTTACGATGTAAACCTGTACTTGGAGGATTCAACCCAACAACTTTGGTTTGAAAGTTTTTCAAATAATAGTTGTTTCGCAAATTTCAAAAATAATATGAAATGATATAAGTGTCAAAATGCATGCTTTTTGACGATGCTTAGAATTCTATTTGCGCAATACGAAATTCGGCATACTCAGTCCCACTACAGCGGCAGGCCCCTTGTAGAGATTTCACGTGGTGTCAACAGGCAGCTGTCGCTTTTTTGATCCGCTGGGTGCCGTCCTTTCATTTTTTTTTTTAATATTAACCAAGGCAGTTTCACTCAATTGAGCTTGAAGGCAACAACCACTCTTCATTATTGATTTGATTTTTAAAAGCAATTAAAACTGTTAAGTAGAAAAAAATATATATTTTTATTTAGAAATATTTCATTGCATTAACTATTTTTTAAATTCAGTTTTTTACTAAAATATACATACTTTAGACAAGCATTGCGCAATATTAAACTCCAAAACAAAAGCTATTGAGACACAAATCAGCCGCCACAAACAAATATTATGCTCGATTTGAATTTAATGAACGATAAATTTTGCACGTCAATAAAATTGACTTGAAACAAAGGTTTTGCGTCATTCCCGCTGCATTATGCAATTATTTTTTTTTTTTTTACTTTTTGCTTGTCTGCTTTAGACAAGTAATCACAGTCATTCGTGGAAATCAGCAAATGTCTGATTGATTATCAAAATGTTTAACCAACAGACTTTTTATCTAATAAAAATTTGCTAAAAAAATTAAAACGCAATTTTATTGTATTCTTTATTTTCTTTTATTTTTTCAATTCCGCTTTAGCCACCACTGTACTATACGAAGCATTTTACCAACGCATTTCATTTAAACAACCACCAACAATGCTTTTGTTTCACGTTCAATCAATAAATCGCGCAAATATTGCAAATTCAGCTTTATTTAAAATTTCAAATGTTGACAGCTGTCAGCGTTGTAATAAAAACGTTTTGTCAAACTTTTTGCGCCTAAAACTATGTCAGCATATATTTGCGACTGTGCCAAAGTACTTTGTTTTTATAAAAGTTTGCAATCATGGACGCCAAAATAGTTTTATTGATTTTATAAAGTGTATTTGTTTGCGAAATAAGTTATTTATCAATGAGTTACATTTTAAATGCACCACAATTATTCATGTGCTTTGGCTTAATCAGTTAAAATTGTTTGCATATGGCAACCCTAAATTTAACATTTTTGTGGCTTTCAGCCTTGGAACATTTATTGTAAGGCCTTAAATGCATATGGGATTGAAATAGAATAAATAAGGTATCCATAAAGCAATTTTAGGATGAAAATTTTTATAGAGCATTTCAACCTATTACCTCTCCTAGAAAAGGGCTTAGGGTCTCTTACTTCCGAGTGTCTAAACAAAATGCCATTAGCGTTGTCGGTATGGGATTAAGCTTTTGTGGAGAAAATATGCAAAAATGTTCTATATGAAACTCGAAAGTCCACTTCAAAGAAAAACCAAATGTGACGCCTTGAAGTATGCAACATATTTTTTAATTTCGTATATTGACGTTCTCTGATATAAAGCTGTGGCGCGGACTATATAAAATCAACCAACACATTAGTATGTTCGCTACCAGGAAAAACGATAAAATAAATAGAGTATGAATACTATTGCATATTTTAAGGGGCAAATTCTAATTTGCATGCCCTGCCAATGGGTAAAAACTTGGAAAACAGTAAGTCGCGCGAATATAAAACGTAGGTAATTTTGCTTGGGAAGGTTCTCTTCTAATCAAGGTGAAATTGCCCCATGTAGGTGTGGGGTCTGCATACTTTCAGGCACTTATTTTTTATACAAATTTCTTAAATATTCGTTGGTGCTTTGATTGTGTGGAATCAAATTTCACTACGGTTAGTCTTGGTTTGTTGGAAATTTCTTAAAGGCTTTTAATCCACTACGACCTCCTAAAGGCAAAGATTTCCTATTTATAAAGATGTTTCTTGTGAAATTTTTCTTTAAACACCCCAAGAAAGATATTTTCATACGAAACAAACACTAATCTAAATATATTTTGAAAATGCAATACATAGCTGCAGTTACTTCCTCCCTTAAGTTTTTATTATAAAATTTATTTAATTTTATTTGCGACATAAGCATTGTCAACTGCACACCAAATCAACAATCAATTGTCATAAAAAATTGCACTAGATGTCGCTATTCTCTACTGCGCTATGCTGTCGCTGACAATAGCAATATTACGCTGACAAATGAAAACCATCTCTAGCTCCATTGGGACCACAATAAATGAATTCATATCATTGTTTGGCCCTAAGGAGGGACATGGCATGTATGGGCTGCTGCTGTGCCGATAGGCTGCCATTGATTTGCACGCACACCCACGCACACATAAACACAAAAAGTCAGAGCTGCATTCGCACTTGCCACGCAATTGAGTCTCGGCTTTTCAAGTGTGGGTTTTATTGAAATTGATTTAAATTTTTTTCCAATATTTTGAATTTTTTTAGTCATTTCATGTTTTTTCTTTTTCGTCACGTATTGAGTAAAATACACCTATGGCTTTGTCACTGCAAATTAAAAATTAAATTCAATAAAAAAACGTACAAATTCAGTTTTGCATACGTTTTTTAAACGGAAAAACTTCTTGTGAGCGCAATTTCTATATTTTTCCAATTAATATTTTATATGTTTTATTGTTAAAAGCGATATCGCTTACAAATTGTGTATTTAATTGCAAATCAAAGGAGTGCACTTTCCGCATTATATAATCAAAATGACGAAAAAATAGTCTTTAGAAGGTTTCTAGTTCTTACAAATTAGTTTCAGGGATTGATTGTGGCTAAGCGCTTAATGTTTTGAAAGTTTTGAAACTAATGGACTGCGTGAAAGTGGTGGACAGTTTGAACGACAGTGTATTATGACAGCTCATCGTACATAAAGAAGTTTAATCCCTACCAACCATGGCTAACCGTGGTGAAACTCTGATTCCACAAATACAAATTTTTTTACTAACACCAAAGCACATTTCTAGAATTTGTATGGAAAACAACAAGTGCCTAAAAGTATACACTCACACGTACACGGAAGAACATTTTCAACATGGTGGAAAGTGAACCTCGCCGAACAAAATTGCCCACTTTTTTATTCACTTGTTTGGAACGCGCGACTCACGGTTTATTCAGATTTTTATTGTATTTTGTATATATTTCCTATTCAAACATATACATATGTTCTCCATTACTTCATTTCAACCATTTCCAATAACTCTTTTTTTTTTTGAGTTTTTTGCATTCCATATTTACAAATTGAATTTTCTTACTTTAAAATTGTGTTACAACACACAGCCAAACACACAAATTCACGTAAATCATCATCCCTGCCAAGCACCAATGGATAAAAATCTGGTTAAAGAGTACATCGCGCATACCAAAAAAATTAATAAAAAGTAGGTAGTTTTGTTAATAGATGATTTGTTAGGGTAATGAGGATGGATAACCACATCTGAAGAAAAGTTGAATTCTCGAATACCAATACCACCGCATATTTGTGGAATTTGTAGGGAAAACAGACCTAAAAGTATGCAGCCTTCCAAACCTAACACCTACATAAGGAATCAATTTCACCATGGTGAAAAAGTGAACCTCTCCGAACAATATTACCCACTTTTTTACCTACATTTTTGGTACGCTCGCTTCACTGTTTAACCAGATTCTTACCCACTGTTGGTTAGCTGGGTATGCCTTTTTTTCATATTTATATTCGATTCATTTGCATATGTTGAGCTTGAATTCAATTTTGTTGTTGTGCTACATGCAGTTATTATCACTTTTCAAATCAATTTTTTTTTTACAAATTCAATGCAAATGTTCTGTGTTGTAATGAAGCAAAAAATATGAAAGGAAATTACTTTCCAAATGCATGGAAAATATATAAATGTTGGCCAACAGCGAAAACATGAAAAGCAACAGTTGGGTGTAAATAGTTGAGACAGCAGGATGGAGAAGGCGAATGGAAACTATTTTTTTGAAAGCCTATGAAAACCAAACTCTCTTTCCTACGTTGTTCAAGGACCTATCATCTTCTTCTACATATTACTTTGCTAGTTGGTGAATCTTTTGATTTTCTTCCTGCGTTTGAAAAGTTTAGAGAACTTCACACTGCGAACCAGATTTTTTTAATATACTCAAATAATATCACCTACGCCTAAAAATCTAATAAAACTTTTTCAATCGTCGATAGGAACCCTGAAACCCAAAAATTATTAAAAATCTGGATAAGGAGTGAGTCTGGGAACCGAAAGAGTGTATAAGTAATTGTTTTCGGCGAGGTTCACTTTTAAATTATGGTTATATTGCTGGGTGTTTGGTTGCATACATTTAGGCGTTTGCTATTTTCGTTGGTATGTGGTAGAGAAAATTGCAATGGTATTGAAGTACGAGTGTTACCGGGTTCAGTGGATAAAAACCTGGTGAAAAGATTAATCGCACTGCCGAAAAAGTCAGACAAAAAATTGAGTAATTTTTTAAGTTTGTTGTAATTGTAAACTCTTAGAGCCTGCATACTTTTAGGCAATTCCTATTTTTCATATAAATTCTATAAATATGTCTTGGGGTTACTTAAAAAGATGTGACTGTGTTGGGACGAGAGTTTTTACCGTTGTTGTTAGGGTGCGTCTTTGCAGATTAAGTTCGCGATGGTTATTAGGAAATGTTCCAAACATCTAACTAAATGTTGCATACTTTTAGTTGCATACTTTTTCCCGCTTTACATTATTTTACAAATTTCTTTCACTTGAAGTATAGCGAAAGCTTAAAATCACAAGTGATTATTTCTTACAATATGAAAGAGCCTTTAAAATGCGCACACCCTGAAAGTATACCTTAAAAATAAACAAGCTATTTCCTGAAACTCCCGCGCGAAGATATTGATGACAATTTTAAGTAAGAAGTGTGACGACTAGGCAAGGCGAAGCATTTTTACAACAACAACAAAATAGTCTTAAACATATAAACGCCTCTAGCACTCTATTTTAAAGCAAAAAACAAAATTAATTACTTTCTTGCAAAGACTCTGCTACTCGCTTCACTTTCCTAGCATCCTGCAGTACTCCACCACTTTCCAACTAACCTATATATCCGCATAAACATAAATATAGCTTTCCCTCCCTCATTTTATATTTATTGAATTTCTCGCTCTACAAATCCACTTTACCCAACCACAAAGTAAAACGCTATTTTTAGTCGCCGTTGTAGTTGTAACGTAAATATTTGGGGGGGCGGTGGGATATGCGCCTTTAGCTTGGCTCGCATATTTGTTGATAGTTTTACGACACCATTCGACATACCGGAAGTTGTGTGTGTTTCAAGCCGAAAGCAACTTCCTGTCTCAGGTCTTTAAATGTTGGGTGGACTCTTTTTTAGGTGTTTTGCACGTTTCTGCTTGTTTTATTTACCGATTCGTGTTACTTTTTTTTTTTTAGTTTTTAAGGTGGCGCTAAAATATGGGTCACTTGGTCGCATTTCACTCTTCCTTTACCTTTTATTTGGCAAAGTAATCAAATGTGAAAGTACATATGTATGTGTTTTTGTTGTTTATAGAACATATAAATACAAATACAACAACTGCACTCCCAAAGGAAATATATATAACTCTCACAGCATATGGGGAGTGGTGATTTAATTTAATTTTCAATTCCGACTTTTTTATGTTTTCAATTTTATTGGATTTCACGTAAAACGATAACTGAAATTGGGTCAAAGCAGATAGATGAAGAGTTCTTCTTTTTTTGAGAGAAGCATGCTAGCTTCTACTGGCCAGCACGCATGCTCTAGCAATTGCTAACGCCAAAACTCGATTGCTTGAGATAATATCGGTTACGCCTAAAAGCAGGCAACATCGTGTGCTACGTATAAGCATTGCATACTTTTAGGTGCAAATAGAGTTCGCTTTTATTTGAAAAAATTTTTAACAGTCAATCAATAAAATTCTAGCAGTATTGAACAACTGGGCCCCTTTTGCATTTCAATAAACATTGCATACTTTTAGGAAAATTACTTAAACCTTGCCTTGAAGTGTCTAGCAGTATGAGTGCAATAAGCAACTATTGCATGCTTTTAGGCATCTGATTTCTTCTTTCTTTAAATGGTCATCTAACCGCCTGGGCGATTTTGACCGTCCAACATAGCTCGCCAGTCGTTTCTTCGTTGCGCCAACTGGCGCCAATTGGAAACACCGCGGGATCGCAAATCGGTCTCCACTTAGGCCTTCATCGCGCTAACAACTCATCATCGAAGTCAACCTCCTTAAGAAAGCTTATTATTTCTGTTGGCTTGAGTATGCTCCGTCAAAGGTTAGCCCAGGAATTTTGCTCTTTTTCTACCAATTGCGTCCCATGTCAAAAGTATGTACTCTACAGTCCCGGCTGTACAGTCTCTGTGACAAGAGCGGCATATGTCATCCGACCTTATACCCAATTTCGGCATGTTCCTGTTGAGTCTGCAATGGGCTTAAGTGTTTGTGTTCCAGTTGTCCCACTCTTCACTGTGGAAGTTTGCGTGGCATCCTATGACCAGTAGTAACTTTTCTTGGAAAACCCGTATCTCTGTTCCCCGAGCTGTAGGACGCCGCGAACACTATGCTGGTGAGTACCACATCTACATCCAGTGTTGCTGCAACTACCATCAAATTGTATTTAAAAAATTTTGTTATTTCGGTCTTTCATTCCACTCAACTGACCTTTAAATGCCCACGGCTCTTTAATGCGCGCTATAGCCAAATCTTCTGAGGTAATTCCTCTACTAACTGACGAAGCCGCCACCTTGCTATGGAGCTTATTGGGGTCCTGCCTTACTCATAGTCACTCTTGCTCCTTTTGCTCACTAGGTCGAGCCCATACAGATCTATGTCATCCAGAAGTTTCAGGCTTTGGCTTTGCTCCTGACTGCCTCTTTTTTCGAATACGCACATCTGCTCATACGCCTTTGCACTGGGCCAAAGCACGTAGCTAGAGCCTAGTTTTTCAAGAGGATTCAAGAAGGCTACCGATGGGCAGCGGCCAAAACAATTCTGATATGAGAATAATATTGATATACTCGTATGTGGGGGTAGAGATTTAAAATGTGCTATCACGAGATATATACACAGCTTACGAGTTATTGACACATTCATTGTATGATAACCTCCAAGGCTATAAAGCATTCTACGTCTTCTCTGAGCCCACGTGTAACTTTTCCATGTCATATTATATTCAAACGTCAAGGAACCTGCCAAGCAAAAACAAACGCTTAAATAATAAATATAAAAGCATGCGAGGATGTGCACGTTGAGGTCGACAAGTCATTTTAACATGGGCAGGAAAAGGAAGCACTCAGACGAAGGATGCCTTAATGAGGTAGTAAAGGCAAACAGTGGGAATCATGTACATACATAAAGATATAGCTCGAATATCTAAGCATGGATGAACTACATAGAAATTGAAGCACACAAGCCGATGTAGATGTTGGACGGAAATAGACATGAAAAAGTGGCCAGATGATATAGCAATATGAGCGAAATAAGTGATTAGGGAAGTAATCTGATGAAGTCTATATTCGGACAGAAGAAGGAAGAGAACGAAAATAGTGATATCCAGCAGCAAAAAACGCTGATTTAGAAGGCTGACTTGGCCAAAAAAAAAAACAAACGAAAAATAAAAATATGAACAAGTGAAGTGTAGCAGAATAGATAAAAGATAAGCGATAAAGACTGACAGCAATGGCATAATCAAGTGGAAAAGAAAAAAAATAACCAGCAACTAGGCAGATATGTATATAGCGCGGCGCAAATGAGGAAGGATGTATGTACATTAAAGAGACACTGATTTGTGGCCATGGAGCACAAAAAGGCAGAAAGAGCGCGCTTAAAGCATACTTCACATTCGTAGCCTGCTTTTAGGCGCTTAAAAAACTAATATATCTTGGTGTTTGATTATTTTTTTTTTTCATTTCTCGTCTTCTCTTCTTCCCGTGTGCTGATTTAATATCGCAGCACCGTACACTTCTACCGCTACTCGAGTGTCATTTTATAGCTCAATCTCACTTTTTTTGTGCCACATCAAGCTGTTGTGAGTTTTATTCCCTTTTTTGCAAATAGCTTAGCACACTTTAAGGCGTTTTGGTTTAAGTGGCGCAGTAACTGCGGATGTAGCAGCGCCTAATGAATTCACTGAATTCAGCATCATTTAATTACGCCACATGGCGGCGCTCGTGTAGCTGCTGACACAGAGGACAGCGGTTGGTGCATAAATTATGTGAGAGTTTAGAAAAGAGAGGAAATGAAAATGGAAAACCTGAAAGAAAATTGCTACAATTTAAGCTAGTCGGCGCTGAAAGTTAGTAATAAATAAAAAGTGAAAACAATGTAGGTGAGACAATGTATTAAAGTCTATCAATTTTTTAATCTTTGGAAACTAAGTCCGTATACAAATAGAAAATCGAATACGAATGTGGCAAAGACTATATTTAAGAATACGAAGATAGCGACATAGAAGAATATGAGTAAAGGTAAGAATGTAAAGTAAAAGTAAAAGAGATGTAGACGACGACAAGACGGGAAAGAATGCAAACATAGGGACGAATATTGAGACAAAGACCAAGACAAAAACGAAACCGAAGAAAAAGACGACAAAGTCGATGAGGAACACGGTGAAACAGCCAACAAAGACAGAGCCCAGGACGAATACGAAGATGAATACTTGATAGAAGCGTTTCAAATGAATTCCAAGCAGAAGTCAATATTAACCCTACCTCTGAATATTTTGCAATTTAGGTATGCCTTAACGCATTAATAAACTCGTTAATTCATTGGAAAAATTTTGAAATTTAAATAATACAAATTTTTTTTGCTTGGCATGAGGTGGGTTTCGTCGAAGACTGAGATAGCACTTAACCAATCTAGATTCCAGTAGAGGTCCCACTTCCTTTGCCATTAAGAATACGCTGGTTTGATGGTGTTATTTCAGTCGGACATACACAGAGATGTGTCGATGTGGGTGGAGCTGTGCCAGAGCTACCAATGACCGTTGATATTGAACGGGCGAACGACTGAACGAAGTGAACGACCAAGTTCAACCCAATTCTACTGCGTAGTAGCTCAATGTGCCATGAGATGTTTTTATTGCCATTCGATCGTAATAATCGTTTTCATTAGACTTTTATTTATGTTTTATTGCATTTTTTTACAGCATTTTGCTTCAAGTTTTTTCAAGACTATTTGCTGCTGCTTTCCAATTTGCTTGGTCTTTTTTCTGTTGAATTTTTATTGTGGCTAATTTTAGTTCTTGCTTTAATGTGCCACAAGTAGGTTTTTTGTATGCTGCTGCCTTCCAGCCTCGGACTAATCATATGCTCTTTAAATACATTTCATTAGCGTCGCATACTTTTTTTGGCTGCCTTTCACTTATTTTCTCATTCACCTTTCCTTCACTGGTTGGTTGACTAGCGACCGGCCATGCTGGTTGACTGCCTGTCTGACTGACTGGCTGGCGACCCCAATGTATTCTGATGCGGCAGCTTACATTTCTACCGCAAAAGCGACCACAGAGCAGCACATAAGAGATGTATTCTGCTTATGTTCCAACTCCGACATTGGTGCTGTCCGTTCACGCTTTTGTCATTACTAATTTTCGTTGCCTCTTTTCCAATGTGCTCATTGCACCTGTCGTGTACACTTATATCAAACGTTCTAAGTACGTGAACACTAAATGGCGCACACAAACAAAGAAATCGACTCACATGCAAATAGTTGGCAACCCAGTCTACCCCTTTGACCGCGCAGTGGTTCGATTCAATCGCCCACTTCATTTTGTGCACATTCAAGCATGGTCTGCCCTACACGTTGTGGGTGTGGGTGTATGTATTATGTACCTTTGTTTATATATATGTGAGTGAGGGTGGCTCTCTTTCCAAGCCTTGTAAACAATATGTCCTCGCTCGTTGTTCATCCTCGCGTGAATTCATTTTCGCCGACTGACTCACTTCTCACACTGATTACCATGCATGTAGCACACACATACAAACATACATAAATATATACCTGAACATGTATGCAAATATTCATGTAAAATGCGAAAATTTTTTCAGCTGCATCTTTAAAAAAAATCCTTTTAACCCTTGCATAACTTTTTTATAAATTATAAATTATTTTTATTAAATGTTTTAAAATGTATCTCTTTTCATATTCTGCAACAGCATTTTTATGGGCTCATCTGTACTGTACGGGTGTCTGCACTTTATTTAAAAAAAAATATACGTATTTATGCCTGCCACAAGCAGCGAGCGGCTAAGCATGCAAGCACTCAATGTATACATACCCACAACCAAAAACACGTATAATGGTATATATTATATTGCTACATTTCATATTAGTTTGCACACGTATGCGCTATCCAATGGAGCCTGCCGTTGTCGTTTTTTTTTTTTTAATTTTTTGTAATGTTTTAACCCTAAACTGGCTACATATACAGTTCAGGTTGTAAATTACATACGTAGATTACACTGGCTTTTGAGGTGGAGCAATTTTGCAGTACAGCTGCATTTATTAACTAAGTCACACAAAGGTTAATTTGAGACAAACATGTTGAGAAGCTTAAACTAATTTTCAATGGGTCGGTAGAGGGTTAATCTAATTACAAAAATAAGGTTTACACTCTTGGTAAAGTTAATGTCATGAGAATTAAGTTAGTGCATTCAATAAGGAGCCATTGGTATAGATTCTAAATAAAATGAATATAAGATTAAAGGGTTAAACTATTCCATAAAATATTTAATTTAACTCAACGCTTTCCAGCTTTATGTATTGGTAAATTGGTAATTGCACATGTGACGAACAATTCTGATATATTTAAGGGTTTTAATAATTCTGAGATAACAACTTTAAAGATCTTTTTATCTTTATACTCGTTCTAAAAAGATAAATTTAAACATTTCTTTGTAAAGGATTTTTCGGTTGAGAACGGCTTAGTTGTTGCCAGAATTGTTTAAAGAAAATTTAGCTAGAACATATCTCTTAAATATTTATTTATAAAATTAAACTTAAACTGAAAAACATTTGTAAGTTATCTTAACCCTTTACTTAACACATTAAACAATTATAATTCAGGATCTAAGGAACTAATACTGCGAGAAAGTATGCATAGAATGAATAGGAGGGATTGATTGACGCTTAAATGTAGCCCGTAAATTGAAATCATTTGTTAAATATTTTGTCCTATCAGCTACGTCGCAAAGGGGCAATTTTAACAATTTTTAAAAGTAAAAAAAATTTTTTTTGGGCTGTAGCGTGTTAAGAACTATTTTCTAAACAATTTTACTAGGACTTTGCTTTGGTTAACGAATGTAGTGCAAACTCATGTGGAAGAGGTTTATAAAATAGTTAAAATCTTTACCAAGCAGCTTCAAATACGGGATTTTCTGAGAATTTACTAATTTTTTTGTAGAAGACAATAAGATAACATTTATTTTATTGACCTTGCGCTCATTTATAGTCACGCATAAGAGATGAAATACTTGCAATAAAAAAAAAATATTTCAGATATTCGGGAGTGTAAACAACTTTGGCCTATTTTGTGAAACTTTTGATAAAATCAATTTGCAAGGGCTCTAAAGGGTTAAATGCTTGGATTATGCATGTAAACTTACATGTACAACACTTCTATGCATCGCTCCTACGCTTATCTACGAACTTTCTGTTTTTTTATTGTTTTTTGAAGTTGCTCTGCATCTCTGTTGTTGACACAAAGTGGATAAATACAAAATAGTTCAAGTGGCTTTACCTTGTGAGAGCACGCACGAGCAGACAACTCTGCATATGAAGGCATAGACAATGTTTAAATAAAGCCACATACTTACACATACATCAACACATATCTACAACCCACTATAGTTATTTGTAGGAAGGTTAAGGGGTACATTCATTTAAGCTCGCTTTAACCCCAGCAGCTGGTTAAAATAAATAAAAATCATTATATATACGACACACCGCTTGAAAGGTACAAAGGGAATAAGGGTTGTGTATGTGAGTGTTTGTATATATGTATTTAATAATGAAGTTTTCAAAAATACAATGCAATAAACCTCAAAAGCTTCTATTAAATTGCTGTCAAAATGAATAACCTTTTTTTCTCATTGTTCGCATGAAAGTCAACAGTTAACTAGGGCATTCTTAAAAGTTCCCCCTTTTAGTAGTTTTTCATAGGGCAGAGGATATAAAACTCCCACCAGAAAGACGCAATATTTTCCCAATTAAAGTTTCTATGGATAGAGGTTGTCTCTGAAATGTTCCTTTTCTATTCAATTAAAAACTTTTAATAATTAATTAAATTATTGAAAAAAAATGCAACAATAATAATTGTCATAAAAATTATTACTCTTGGCCTTGAGCTCGTTTATAGTCATGGATACTTCAAAAAATAAAAATAAACAAGTAAGGAAGTCCACGTTCGGGTGGAACCGAACATTATGTATCTAGTAGTGATCTATTATGGCATACTAATTTACGCACGTCTATTTTAATACTTTTCAGTGCGGATTATAAAGCCAGCCAGGTATATCATCATAAACCTCCTAAGAGATTTTTGGGCCGAGCTTCCCTTCCAATTCGTCGTGTGTCGTTTTAAATTTTTTCTTACAAATTGGCTGGACGTACACTTTTTTTTCCGACTTCGAACGGCATCTACAAAGGAGATGAATTTTTGCTGAGAAGCCTTCCATGGCAAAAAGACACTCGGAGAGTTTGCCAGGCCACTGCCGAGGGGCGACACAGTTTTGAAAAACTTTTCCAAACCAATTTTGATGTTACCAGTCCCAGGATTCGAACCTTGGACCTTCGGCGTGGTAGGCCGGCAAAACTACCGCCGCACCACGGCGGCCGTCATTAATTTATTTGTATATAAATAGCTTCCCTTCCAACAACTGCTAACCACATTTTTTCAAAATACCAAACATGCACATTTTATGTTTGAAAAATTTGCGTTCAAATATTGCTTAATCGACTCAGCTCATCGTCCTTATTATTTCAGTTTACTTATTGATGGGCCCATCTCTTCTTTTTCTCATACTTACAAACATTTCCTGTTCTTTAAGGCCCGGTTTTTCAGTCCTTGGTTAAGCTCAGTTTAAACTAAGTTTGCTTAAACTCGGCATAAATTTAAACTCCAGTTAAACGGCAGAGCGGTTTTTCAGTGAGAGTTTAAGGCCGCTTTTAAGATTTGCTTTTTATACGGCAACATTGGTTTTTTCTTTATCTAGATACAGCAACAGATAACATTTGTTTACATATTCAACGCCATTGCTTCTCCTCAGTATTGTAATAGTTAGGATTTCGCTACGTTCTGCATCACTATAATCACTTTCGTCAGATGATATATCCAGTATTTAATTAAATATGAAAATATCGTCCTTTCTTAATTGCGTTCAGCTTATTGTTTCACAACCAAAAGCATCAAATATGCAAAACAGCTGACAGGTTAACTAGAGTTTAACCCTGCCAAATTGGCCGCTTAAACTACGTTTCAACTTCGTTTAAAGTTGACTGAAAAACTGCGTAACAAGTTTAAGCTTAGTTTAACTGACAAATTGAGTTGAACTTGTACTGAAAAACCGGGCCTAAAAATATGAAATTCAAAAAGGTATATAAATTCCCTGTTGCAGTGTGGGCGGCGCCACGCCTACTTCCACAAAATTCAAAAGATTTTTTTTGCAGTTGAGTTTTGCTTGAAAAGCTTTTTATGTGTGCAAGATCTTATTGATATAGCTTTAATGGTTATAAAAATATCGCGTTTTACGTTTTACAAGCAAATTTTTCAGAACTATGTTAAAAAACTGGGCTTGGCCGTTGGCCGATTTCGCCCATTTTTACAACAAAAGTTTACCCTTGTATGTACAACATCTTCGCCGAATATCGTTTCGATAAATCAATTTTTGCCGGAGTTATGGCATGAAAAGTTTTGTGGAATAATCCACTATAAAAGGGGCGGAGCTACGCCCATTTTCAAAAATTTATATTTTTCGACCTTCTTCGTTCACGGACACTTTGAAAGTGAAATATAAATGATATAAAGCTTTTGTACGCAAAGTTACTGCCTATTAAATATATCTATAATCCTTTTCAAAATCTTTCGCATAAAAGTGGGCGTGGTTCTTAACGGATTTAATTTTTTCCCGGTACATACCTTGTATTAATATAAAGACGTTTCTGTAATTTCGTTGCGATATCTTCAACGGGTTTTGATGTATCATTAATATTATTTTTTAATTAGATTTAATAAAAAGTGATCGGTGCCACGCCCATTTTCAAAAATGTATTGAAAAAATTTATTTTCTGCCTTGACATTAATGTACACACCAAATGTTATCCTTATAAGTGTATTATGTACTGAATAATCACTTTTTTTGTATTTTCGAAAATATTCTATACATAAATGGGCGTGGCTATCTTCCGATTTCGCACATTTTAAATAGCGTTCGGAGATGAGTGCCAAGGAACCTTCATACCAAATTTCATTAAGATATCTCAAAATTTACTCAAGTTATCGTGTTAACAGACGGACGGACGGACGGACATGGCTTCATCAATTTCTTTTTTCCTCCTGAACATTTCGATATACTCGTATATAAGTCAATATCTATCTCGATATGTTTATGCCATTACATACCACCATTACGCGACTAAAGTTAATATACCTTGTGTGCGTAGCACTACTAGGTATAAAAAAATGTTAAAATAAAAGTGTTTAATACTTTATTAATTATAATAAAAACATATAAAAATTAAAAAAAAAATTGGAGAAAAAAAGTATAATGTATTAATTATAATAATAATAAAAAAATTATATTACCAAAAAAAAAGTATAAAAAAATGTTATTGAAAAAAAGAGTAGTAAAAAAAAATTTTTTAATGTAGAAGCCGTAAAAGCAGGATCTCAATTCAATTGTTCTCTTGCAAAATAAACAAAACCGAAGAGCGCATTCGAGGTGTCAAAGATGGACACTAGAGCGTATCACCAAAAAAAAGTCGGCCGTACCTCGTCGTTGGTGTATCACACTTTGGTTATATTGTGAATACAATAAAACAAAAATCAGAGTTTCACTTTTTTAAACAGTTTTTTGTAGGCATTGGTGGTTGACAGAGTGATTTAGTGTCATCTTCTATGCATTTTTCATCTGACGCATTCCCTATTTTTATATCTTTAAATAAACCGTTATACGTGCTAACCGCACGTCAGTCTTCAAGCTGTCAAAGCCAAGTACTGCATTTGCTATTGACAGCACCTCATAATCAGATACACATACGTACCAGACTGCGTCATATTCAAGTACACCCAACTAATTGCAGTTTGCGATGTTCAACGGCATGTATTTCTCTCTATCCGCTATTTGAACCTCTATTTTGCCATCCTTTCACCACCATAAACTCCTCATCTATCATCACTTTACCTCATCTTTGTAGCTCATCTCAGTTAATCTTCCACGCTAATAGACAACACTTCCGATTTGCCAGTAGCAACAATAACAACTACAAGTGCACTCACGTCCAATGAGCCAATGAGCCAACGAGCAGAAAAGCCAACAATTTGCGGTTTGTGTGCCAAAGCTGCGCTCATCAGTTTTAGGCTTTTGAAATGCACTAACAAAGACGACCATGACTCTGCAAGCGCAGCACAATTAATGGCTTAGTTTGTGGTTAGCCAATGATAGCTGGTGGCTAACAAAACGATGAAGTGGGAAGAGGGAAGCAGAGGGACTGCTTGAGCATTTTCATACAAGCCAACATATAATGCCCCTAAAAGTATGCAATTGTCTTTATTTAGCAGCGAATGCATTTAAGCGCAATGATGAAGAATGAATAATGTTCGAGGGCATATAGGGAAAAGAAAATTTATGCACGTGTAGTTGCAGTGGAAAATTTGCTGACTGCTTGTGTGTGTGTGTGTGTGTGTGCGTGTGTGTGTGTGTGTGTGTGTGTGTGTGTGTGAGTAACTGCTTTACATCTCTAAAAATGTTTAGAGGCTGTGGTGATTTTGAAAGGCATAAATGCACTGATTTGCTACAAAGAAAGTAAATCGAGCATACGAATTAACAGAAAGTTAAACCTTAGTTTGAGGGCAACCGGCTGTGTGTAGCATAACAAGCAAACAAAAGCTATATTGACACGAGCTTTTATCATCGTGTTCATTAAATTTCTAATGCAGTGTAGACTTGAAGCTGGCAGGACAAGCCCAACGGAAATGGGTCATCAATAATAATCAAATATGCTGAAAGAAAGCTGATATTCAAAGTATTTTAAACATAAATATTTAATGTAATTTATTAGAATTTTTTTAATTGGTCTCAACATGAATTTTAATGAAATTTGTAATGAAATTGAATTTTTTGTATGAACTTAGTTGGCTTATAAATTATTTTTTGTTTATTTTATTTTGTTTAGTTTACGTGTGATACATATGTTTTACGGTACAATAAAACTTCCCTGCCAACCATGGCAAATCGCCTTTGCTAAGGTACAAACTCTAATCTCATAACTACCAACCATGGATAAAAACTCGGATGGAAGATAGCTCACGCGCCCCGAAAAGTTGGATAAAAAATTTTGTAATTTTGTTTCGGGGCTTCACTTTTTAACCCTGGTGAAACTGCTGCTCCCTGTAGGAGTGAAATCTTAGCGCCTGCATACTTTTAGGCGCTTGTCGTTTTTTACGTAAAATTTCATAAAATTAAACTAAAAGTAAGTGCATATATTTAGTTACCCCAAATACGATTTAACACGTTAAACTCTGCAACCAGAAAAAATATCCAATACTCCACAGCCAAGGCATAAATTGCAGCTCTGCTTTTCTATTTATTTTTCAAAAACCAACCAAATAAAAGCTTAACGATAATGCAACAACGATAAATATGGCAAACTAGTATTTATTGATTTATTGCTGTCGCATAACAACAACAAACAGGGCGTACGCTGCCTAAACGAAAAACCAAAACTTTGCTCAAGCCCAAGCACAAGCAGCCATATGAAATTATTGAAGTGGTGTTCGGCGGGGAAAAAGCAATAAAAATTTACACACTTAAAAATGTATGTGGAGTGTGAGTGTCAGCTGCCCTTTTGCTGTTGTTGCTCTATCGAAAGCACGTACTACATGCCACAGATGCGCTACATAGCAGCCACATGAGACTAACACATTTTTTGTAATAAATTTCCAAAGGAACGACTACAGCACTTCCATTGAAATTGAATACCCTGCAAAAAAGGCGATTAGTCCAGGATGTATCCGGGATGAGTCGCAAAGATCCTCCTACGACTTATGCCAGTTCTGATCACTTTGTACAGGTTGAACTGTTCACACTTGCTTGAGCATGTCCTATGGAGAGACCAATTGTATCCATTTATACCCGCACGGGGACTAATTCACTTTCCACCCAAACGCGTACTTTTAACTCCTATAAGTATGCCACAAAATTTAAAATTGACTTACACCCCTATGAGTATGCTACACAAATAAAATTCTCCTTATGTATATTGAATTACAGACAACTGTAGGATAAAGGGATTAATCGCGGATCGCTCTCTTTAGGGATTGCTCCCATGTTTTTTTTTAGGGGAGCTCGTGCATGTGTGTGTGTGTTTGCCAATGTATGTGCGTGTTGAACATGTTTGACTGCCAACCAGCAGTGGATAAAAATCCGGATAAACAGCGAGTCGCGCTTACCAAACAACTGGATAAAAAGTGCGCAATTTTGTTCGGCGAGGTTCACTTTTTAACCATGTTGAAAATGTGTTTCCTTGCAGGTGTGAGTGCATACTTTTAGGCACTTGTGGGTTTCTATGCAAATTCCAAAAATTTGCGTTGGTGTGAGTAAAAATTTGTGAATTTGTGGAATGAGAGTTTTACCACGGTTAGGCATGGTTGGTTGGGGTTTATGCCCTGCAAAAAATCGTGTGACTAATCTGTAAAAAGCGCGATCCGCGAATAATCCCTTCAGTCAACAGTTGGCTATAGTTCAATATACATAAGTAGAATTTTATTTGTGTAGCATACTCATGGGGGTGTAAGAAAATTTAAGTTTTTGTACCATACTTTTAGGAGTTAAAAGTACCCGTTTGGGTAGAAAGTGGATTAGTCCTTTCGTCCCCATTCGGGTTTAAATGGGTACAATTGGTCTCTCCATAGGACATGCTCAAACAAATGTGACTAGTTCAACGCATACAAAGTGCTCAGAACTGGCATTAGTCGCATCCTCCTTTGCGACTCATCCTGGAGGCATCCTAGGCTAATCGCATTTTTTGCAGGGTTACTCTTCATGTACTTTGCAAGTTTAGATGACAAAATTAATTTTATTGTTTATCATGGACAATCATATGACTCACACACACACATACATACCCGCAATTCATTCGTTACAAATCAAGAGAAATGTTTATATTTTCCTGCACGTTTCTATTAATTTCAGTTTGTGCGTTTACATTTAGGAATTGCACAAACTCTGAGGCATACCTTTGGTGCGGTCACAGCTGCGTCACGTAATAATTTCACATTTGCACTTGCATACAGTGGCGTGCAGACAAAAATGACACATGTTTTTATTTTTATATAATTTCAAAAGCATTCTTAGGCGAAAATTAGTTTAGGTAAAAAATGTTAGCAGAGAGGCACTTGAAGCACACTTTCAACAAGTACAAACCCTTCGTCATTTCAACTCTTTACCTTGTTACTTGCAAGATATAGCCCAAGCACGGTTTATTGAAACAATTTAAAGTATGGGGCGCTATGTTAAATTATTCCGCACTTGTTGCCTCCGAAAAATGATCTACTGAGGATCTAGTTTGCGTTCAAACAGGCAGACGGACGCACGGACATAGGTTAATCGACTTAGCTCATCATTTCGGTTTAGTTGTGGGAGGTAAATCTCTTCTTCTTCTTCTAGAAAACTTTTTACACCAATTAGTGCTCATGAAAGATATGAAAAACGCAAAATACCTTTCGTATTTATCAATGTTATAGCAGCCAAAATAGTACTTTTAGACTTTTTCCATGTAGCAGTTTTTGAGTCATGGGCGTTCAAACATACCGATATAATGATCCCTGTTACAACTTAATTATTATGTATAGAGATACTACGGGTCCCCTTGTAGCAATTGTAGGAGATATATATAGACTTTTGAATTCGATTCACTTTAGTTGCATACTTTTAGGCGGCTCATTACATTCCCGCATTGATTTATGTGCTTGCCTATAATTGGAATAGTAGCCGAAGTGCAACAACACCACTAGTAATCTTAACTTAGTCAGAGCGCGCTCACTCGCAAACTCAGCTGCCACCTGTCACTTGCTATCTACAAATACGCATCTCTCAGTTTACAGCAACAACAAGAAATCATTCAAAATAACGCTGCAAGCTGTTGGCATTTGCCTTGACATGTCCTAACGTAACTTGGTTTTGTTGTCATCGTTATTGTCACAAAAATGCATTGAGTTAAGAGGTGAACGAAATTGATTTTGTAATCGTAGTAGCTGCATATGTATGAAGGTAGGTGGTGGCGTTGCTTGTTGTGGGCAACACATGCCTACAAGCCGGAAGGTGGCGCATAACACATGCAAGCACGTCGCACACACAGAGAGGCGCCCACTTTTTGTTGTTGCTGTTGTTGTAAGCTGTTGATAAATCCATCTGCTAACAATTCACTTTGGCATTCAACGCATGCATAGCCTAGGGCAGGTACACGCACACTAATACACTTACCGGTTTACACACATACAAATAGTTCATGTTCCATTCGTTATTGTGTTTTATAGTTGTTGTTCCAATTACAGTTGTTGAGCGGACAGTTGTTGGCGTCGCATACATGTCGTGTCAAGGCTGTATGAGGCACATACACGCAAACACACTCTCAAGCACACAGGCACTCAATATGCCTCCCAACTGCATATCAATGCGACTCAAAACACTTAATCACTTGCTCGCTTCTACCAAAGCACAGGAACGCACTCTCTCACACTCACACCCAATTCCGCTTAACTCGTCACCCTTTCTACCTTGTTATCATATTATCTCTGTTGACATCAGTCACTTGCTATTTATACTGCATTTCGGCAATTGAATTTGATTATGAAATCTGCACCGCCACAAAGCTGCATTTCGTAGAACATTTAGTTAGTATTTGGTCAATTTATACTTAAAGCTCATTTAGCTGACAATTACATTAGCTTGTTTGTATATACACTTCATCTGATAGTTAATTTTGTAGCTTTAGAATGCTGTGGCAACAAGCAATAACAGGCTTATTCAGGCTAAGACGAAATTAAGTTTTTGCCAGCAGATAATATAGTACTATGATCTATGATCACACAAATTTGCATGACTTGAAAGAAGTAATATGCCTAAAAGTATGCAATGGGTGAATATAACAACCACGCCTCCTGGCATAGTTTCAGCCGTTGTTTTAATCAAACTTCTGCCAGAAAAGGATGCATATAAAAATTAAAAAAAAAATAGTAGCGCAAAATCGAATGAAAGCTTAGCCCTAAAATTAATCGGACAAAATTTGAGCTTTTTAAAAGAAAGTAAAGCTAATAAAAATTTTGTATTTCTGCTGCCAATTCTCAGAGAAATCGCATTACAAAGAATACGTGTCTTAACTTTAATAGCGCTGAGTTTTTAAAGAACAAAAATTGATTTGAAGGTTAAACTAACAAAAGCTTGCATTTAAGGAAAAAAACTTCAGCTTTATACACATAAAAGCTTATGAGCAATCCCAAATGAGATTTTGCTTTAAGAACGCAAATAAGGAACTTCAAGCAAATACGAATCATTTGTGCTTTTGAAAGTAAATAATATTGCAAAATAAAAAGCGCAGAGCTTCATCGACAGGTAAAAGCTCGTCTGAGATTAAAAGAAAGCTACTTCTAAATCTCATATGAAGTTTTTTTTTTAATATTTAAAAGATCAAAACAATTTAAACAAAAAATTCCCTTTCTAGCTGAAAAAATAGAAGTTTTGAGCTTTTGAGTAAAAGCTTGCGAAAAAAAGCTTCGGCTTAACAATCCCTTTTAATTTCTCTATGCATTTACAAGCTGCACGCAATAATTGTTAATTATTTTTTATATTATTCATATTATATAGCTCTTACTACAAGCAAACGTCTTAAACAAAAGCTCAGCTCTGCCCGTATGAACCTCGAAGTAATCAGCAAAAGTTTTCTACCAAGCACTTACGAATGCATTTGCAAGACGTCATATTTATAATTCAAAACAAATGTGCTCTTCGATTAAAGAAGCCTTGCAGTTTCGGCACAGCAGAAAAATTATCCGAAAACTTGCCTATTAATTTTTTCTTAGATATAAAGCTTTTTCAAAAGTTGGAGCTTACAAACCCTATTTATTTAACAATTACATAGTAAGCCTAGCCTAACTATGAGCCCTGCATCCAAAGTGCATCGCTTTATTTCAATTAATAAATAAAATCATAAAAATTTTCATAGTTTTTCTAAAAGCTTTTAAAAATAATAAAATGAGCTTTGTCCTTAAAATCATAATGGGTAAGCTCCTAAAAATAAGCCTTGTTTTCATCGCAAAACAAATTTGGCCTAGTAATGCTACTCTTCCAATATTTTCTGGGCTTGAAAAGCTTTTCTGAAGCTGAAACGAGCTTTCGCTCCGGTTAGCAGAGATTTGTTTATTTTTTGTAAATAATTTTTGCTCTTGTTTTCTCAAATCTTGTGCTACTACTAAATTTATATATATTTATACTCGTGACTTATTCTAAATTCTTGTCTCATTCTGCTTGCAGGCCTATTCGAATCGTGATATCACCAATATCGTTGAATCATCGCATTATCAGAAAATCGGTGGCTGGTGTCGTCAAGGTGCTTTAAATTCTGCCAAATGTAAAGGTGCACATCGCTGGATTAAGCCATTCCGTTGCTTGGGTGAGTGAGAGTAAAAATAGAAAAATAATAATTTAAGTGTAGATTAAGTAAGATTAGCGAATAACGAATTTCGAAAATAGTGTTTTAATTTTGAATTCGAATGTAAATGCAATTCGGAGTATTGAGTGCGGTGGTTTTACAAGTCCAACTGGTCATAACGGATATCAAATTGTATATACATATATTATATAGAATTTCGAATTTCGAACACTGAACTTCGAATTTCGAACACTGAACTTCGAATTTCGAGCATTGAATTTTAATATGTGAGCATATTTATTAATACTTATGTATTGGTTTTATAACAATTTTGGTGTCGAATATCGGATATTAGCGTGGGGCGGTAGTTTAGAATTTCGAAAATCAAATTTTAAATTCCAATATTGATATTAAATTTGGGTTATCGGGACTCTAGTTTATTAAAATTCCGAAAATCAATTTGGAATATCCAGTGCAATAATTCCAATTGTTTTGAGCAACAAAAATCGAATATAAAATGTCGAACTTTAAGTCCAGAATATGACATGTACTTTGATCTCTGGGTGGCGAATATCGAGTATGATTTTGAAGTTCAAGCTTCGATTTTCGAGAACCGTTTTTCGCTATTATTATAGATTCTAGTTTTTATAAATTTGATTTAATATTTCCCATAGCCTAACGAGCTAACTAATTTCTATCGCCCTTGTGGCCATCTCCCACTCTTTTTCTCTTTCTTTCTTTCTTTTTCTTTCTGTTTCACTATACTTTATCTTCCGTTCTCTCTTGTGCTCTCTTTTACGTTCTTCTTTTCTACGTCGCCGTTTTTTTGTTTTCAATCTCATTGCTCATTGCTACATTCTACGCTTTCTTTCAGAAGGACCATTCCAATCAGATGCACTTCTCGTACCCGAAGGTTGTCTTTTCGATCACATTCATAACGCCTCACGTTGCTGGCCATTTGTGAGGTGGAATCAGACTGGTGCTGCTGCTTGTCAAGAGCGTGGTATGCAAATGCGCAGCTTTGCTATGTTGTTACCTTGTGGCATATCCTTGTTCTCGGGCGTTGAATTCGTTTGCTGTCCAAAGCATTTCAAAAGTGAGTATACAAATGGTGGTAAATAGAAAATAATTGTGGATGCAGAGTTCGTGCCAAAACAAAAAAAAATTGGTGTTTGTGTGTGTGTTTGTACACTTAAAATTAGCTTGCGTAACCTACTCTAGAAGAAGCAGAGAAGGCATTGGCAACTTTTGCAGTTTAATAGAAAAGTAATCGAAAACAGTGAAAAGCAATCAGCGCATTAATATAACATAGATTGGAAAAAAACAACAACAAAAACCAATGACCAAACCAGCGTAAACAAAGCAAAAAAAGAACAAATTTGTTAGAGGAAACCATTGGCGATAACACAAAATTTCCATTTTCATTTTCACTTTACGCCGCAGCTGCGCTTTCGCCATCTGCTTGTTGTTGTTGTTGGCGCAAAATGTAATCCTTTATTTGTACGTGTGGACGCGTGTCTACTAAAAGCTGTGCTCTCAACTGCGAATCAGCATAATTGTTTTTTACAACGTCTGCCGCCCACATTGAGAAATGAAAATTTAAGGCAATGCTTATGTCGAATATCGTTTTCCCCCTTATTTACTAAATTCCTTGAAAAATGTTTGCTTCACTTTTAAATTAGAAAAGTCAACAAGGCTGGAGAATTTCGCTTAAATTATAGCTTAACAAAAATTTTGCAAAAACTTTATTTTAAAAATTAAATTTTGCTTAAATTCCCAAACATGTAAATGTCAGAGCGTTTGAAAGGTCTCCAAACTGGAGAGTTTTCTAAATTCGACAAATGTTTAAATTTTATTAAATTTAAGTCTTGTGGAAGATCTCGGGAAGCCTGTACACATCAAAGCTTGTCTGCAATATTGTAGCGTTTGGAAAATCTCCAAATTCTGGAAAGTCTCCATAAACTAAGTCTATTACATATTAGTAAAGAAAGCAATTATTTGATACAAAAATTGCAAATCCTGTAATGATAAATTAAAAAAATCTCCAATTTTTCGAATTCTGAAGCCATTTAAAATTATAACAAAATAAATAGACTAAGTGATAACAAAATAACAGATTAAATTGAGGTATTGCATTGCGCCCTATCTATATTGCCCTCATTTCTTCACCTCACCTGTTTCAAGCGGATAAACCCTCAAAAAACCGATAGTTATGTTGAACCATAGCGTGTGATGACTATAAACAATTTTAAAATGAAATTAAAAAAGTCTCAGAAAATTTGAGAGTTTCAAAAAGTCTAAAATTCCGTACTCTGAGTGTTTCATAGAGAATAAAACAGTTAAATGTCTTTGTGAATGTCTTTTTTTAAAAACAGAAAAAGTCTCGAAAAATTGGAGAGTTTCAAAAGGTCTAGAAATCTGTATTTTGAATGATTCCAAGTGAATAAGATATTTAATTCTCTTTGTGAATATCCTTTTATGAAAACAGAAAAAGTCTCCAAAAATTGGAGAGTTTCAAAAAATAAAAAAATTCCGTATTCTGCATGTTTCAGAGTTAATAAAATAGCTAAATCTCTTAGTGGATGTCTCTACATAAAAAATAAAAGGTCTCCAAAAATTGGAGAGTTTCAAAACGTCTAGAATTCTGTATTCTAAATGATTCCAAGTGAATAAAATATTTAATTCTGTTTGTGAATATCCTTTTATAAAAACAGAAAAAGGCTCCAAAAATTGGAGTGTGTCCAAATAGGTGAAATTTTGAAATTTTTACTATTTCGGTTAATAAAAATGAGTAAACGTTAACTGCTTGGGATGATTCTTTGATTGTTTTCCTTCAAAAAAAAAAAGTTATTTTTTATATTTCCTTATGAATTACTTCGCAACTAGTCGATGAGCAGTTTTCACTTTCACCACTTATCTTTTATATGTCCTTCGTCATATCGTTGCTGCCTTTCTTTGTTTGAAATCAATAAGTTTTGCTTCCCTCTCTAATATTTTATTCAATCCCATTTGCCATAGCACCTTAAGCGCTAAGCTTTTCATGCGCTGCCCATACTCAATCAAACTGGAATATTTGTTGTCCTTTCAAGGCAAAAGAAATTTCTCTTTTCGCTTCGAGATTTCCTTGAGTCTCTTCTGTGCACAACTTGGAATGTTAAATGCATATTTAATAGTGCAAAAATTTGAAATAACAACCCTTCATTGTTCTTTCAAAATAACAACCGCCAACTTTAACTTAGGTTTTGCTGGAATTTCATTATTTCCTTCCTACGCCCGCAAATACTGAATGAGTCTGAGGTGTACTTATTTACTTAGAGCTTTTACTAGTATGAATTCGCATACCAGCGTATAACCGAACCGCTGATCCGCTTTTGAACTAACTTTGCATATTTTATTTTTCTAAAAATATTTATTTTACCGCTTTCTTCTTCCTCCCCCGACACAGCTGATGAGATACGCGTTAAGAAAACCGACCTCCCAGTTATCGCCCCAGCCGAAATAACAAACAGCAATGTGGATGTAACTAACGATGATGACAATGACTCCAACTATTCAAAGGATGCTGGCACCGAAGATGATCTCGACGATGATGATGACCTAATGGGCGATGATGAAGAAGACGAAATGGTAGCCGATGAAGCTGCAGTTGGTGAAGCGAGTAATTCTAATGCAGATGATTTGAATGGTGAATACGACTCGAGCGAGGATTTGGACAACTATGAGGAGGATGGTGGTGGTGCAGCTGAGGAACAATCGGACAATTGGGAATTGCAGAATGGTAGCTCAAGCGGCGCGAAACCAACAGTGTTGAAGTCCAATGCAGATGAAGCGGGTGGTACTAAGATGGGCAAAATGGGCGTTGAGTCGGTGGTTAAAGGAGCCGCTGGCATGATGGCTGATGCTTCTGGAGCATCATCGTCAGTGCAACAATTGCCAACGGCACCGTCGACCAGCCAACCCACTGTCGACCCATACTTCACCCACTTCGATCCGCACTATGAACATCAGAGCTACAAAGTAAGTCAAAAAGTAAGTGTACTCCATTGTAATGTGCATATTTATGAACACAAAATCGAACATATTCTAAAACAAGGAAGCTCAACAGCGCCTCGAGGAATCGCATCGCGAGAAGGTTACACGTGTCATGAAGGACTGGTCCGATCTGGAGGAGAAATATCAGGATATGCGTTTGGCCGATCCAAAAGCCGCACAAAGTTTCAAACAACGTATGACTGCACGCTTCCAGGTGAGTGGGAATGTTTTGAATTTTGTATGCGCGCGTATGTGTGTGTGTGGGCATGCATGAAGGCACACGCCTTGAAATATTTATTAGACACAGAGTTGCATGCGCACAGCATGTCAAAATACACAAACTCTTTCTCTTCCCGCACTTTTTGCTTTTTATTTTATTTTTGTGTATACTAATGCATGTCCGGAAGCTGTAATGAACTTAGTAAGCCTAGTGGTATAATAGTGTTATGCAAAGAAAACCGCTTACTAGAGCGCCTTGGTTGTTATGGAAAGCTTTACTGTAAAAGCGCTTGACAAAAGCTTTGCACAGGTCCCGCTTTTTGTCAAAAAAAAAGCTTTGCTGTTTTCTTAACCGCTATTTTCACTGGCTATTCTAGTTACTGCAGCTTGCTCCACTCTTAGCCATTTAATTGACTTATGGTTTTCTCATACTTATCATAAGCTTTTTTGAGCTTTCATATGCTTTTTAATTTTTCACAATTTAAGCCACTCAAATTATTTATTGTTTTGCATTTACTTATTTGTCATCTCATTTTCGCACATTCCGCACTTAATTTAGCATATTTCTTATAAGCCAACTGGGAGCGAAAGAGACATCAGATCGGAAGCTTTTGTAGCTTTTATTCAAAATCAAATTTTCAAATTTATTTAATCCCCTTAAAAATTTTGTGCTTTTTAAACCCCCGTACATATGTTTTGATTGGCTTAAGTGACTAGTCTAATTATTTAGCTGAGCATGACTTAAAAGAGGATAGTAGCAAAACTTCAAAAGCTAGTTATATTAGCTAAACTTTCAACTCAACATTGAATAACTGAATGTGATAGCAAATTCTTTGTCATACCTCAAATTTTTTTATCAAACTCAAAATATTTATTTCACTTTGACAGAAAAAGCTCCTTCGAAACAAACTTTTAAAATATGAGAGGATAGCGGTAAAAGCTTAAACATTTAACCTTACATTGAAAAGCTGCTTGTGATAGCAAAATCATTTGTCAGTCTACAAATTTTTATTTTTACAAACACAAACTGTTTACTTTATTTGATGGAAAAAGTTCCTCGGAAATAGAGCTTTTAAAATATAATTTGCTGTTTATTACGGACTAAAGCTTTCAACTTCTTCTTCAGGCAGTAATATTTTCAAAGCGTTCCTTTAAGAAACTTCATTAGACAACACTGTTAATAGTATTTTTGGAGCGTTTTTGGGGACCGTCCTCGAGTACTCGATTTCATACCAATATTTAGACAGATTTTTAAGTCTCAAAATGTGGAAAGTTGAGCAAAATATATGAATAGTAAGGTTAACCAGTTTCAAGAACTTGAAAACTAGTTTGTTTAAATAGAGCTTACGATTTAAGAGAGTCAAAGCTCCTCTCAAACTCGACTTGAGAGCTTTGCATCTCTTAAAACTGATTTAAATTTTAGATAATTTTTTGCAGAGTTTGGAGACTTTCGAAATTTCGTATATTTCATTAGGAAGAATTATTTTAAGAAAGCTTTTAAGTTTAATCTATTAAAGACGATAATGTACTGAAATGTACAAAATACAGTTTTCCAACCAAGACGTAGAGTCCAGTAAGTAGAAATAGAATAGAAATAGAAAGTACTTAGAATCACTTAGAGCCTCACAAGTCATCACCAACAATTTAAAGTCATCGTTCGTAGTTTTCTTCAGTTATTTTTTAATTAGTTAAAAATAAAAACGCTCCCAACCCCTGCAAAATTCGAAATTTCAATCAAACAAACCACAAAAAAAAAATTGCAATTCGTTCATTCTCTCTCTGATTGATTCTTTCTCTCTTGATGTGCTATACGTCTTTATATGGGAATGTAATTTTAGACTTCTGTTCAGGCACTCGAAGAGGAAGGCAACGCTGAGAAGCACCAGCTGGCTGCCATGCACCAGCAGCGCGTACTGGCACACATCAATCAACGCAAACGCGAAGCCATGACCTGCTACACACAGGCGCTCACCGAGCAACCACCAAACGTGAGTTGTCCATAGCGGCGCGCTGGCAAAGCCGCAATGGAAATACAACACTGACAGCTGCTAATTTTTATTTTCTCTTTTTCATGCTCTCTTGCTATTTTTTCTCTTTCTCTCCCTCTCTCTTTCTATGTCATACTCATTGCAGGCTCATCATGTCGAAAAGTGCTTACAAAAACTGCTACGGGCTCTACACAAGGATCGTGCTCACGCACTTGCACACTACCGCCACCTCCTGAACTCCGGCGGTCCAGGTGGCTTGGAGGCTGCTGCTTCAGAGCGCCCACGCACCTTGGAACGCTTGATCGATATTGATCGCGCTGTCAATCAATCTATGACCATGTTGAAACGTTATCCCGAATTATCCTCAAAGATCTCACAGTTAATGAATGATTACATTCTGGCGCTGCGCAGCAAGGATGACATACCCGGCTCATCGTTGGGCATGAGCGAGGAGGCTGAGGCTGCCATTTTGGATAAGTATCGTGTTGAAATCGAACGCAAGGTAGCGGAGAAGGAACGTTTACGCTTAGCCGAAAAGCAGCGTAAAGAGCAGCGTGCAGCCGAACGTGAGAAGTTGCGTGAAGAGAAATTGCGCATGGAAGCCAAGAAGGTGGATGAGCTGTTGAAGTCACAAGCTGAGCAAGATAGCGCTGCTAGCGGTTCGGGTGCTTCCGGCTTGTCTGCCTCCTCATCGGCCGCACTTGGTGATTCGAAAGCAAGCAGCAAGGAAATGGGGCAGCTCGTAGATCCCACAAAATTGTCGCAGAGCGATAAGGAGAGCACTGGTGGTGAAGAGTATGCCGATGTTACTATGAGGTAAATTTGTTGAATGATGTGTTCATGCGCGCACGATTTGCATGACTCTTTATTTTTGCAGCACCAAAACCCAAACCGTCCTGCCCACAGTCGATGACGATGCCGTACAGCGCGCTGTTGAAGATGTAGCCGCTGCTGTTGCTCACCAAGAAGCTGAGCCACAAGTGCAACATTTTATGTCACACGATTTGGGCCATCGTGAATCGGTAACTCAATTGGTCGGCCTTAATTGTCAATTTCAATTGCTCTATAACACGTTATATCAATTTTTATCCCACAGAGCTTCTCGCTGCGTCGTGAATTTGCTCACACGCACACGAACAAAGAGGGACGCAATGTGCTCTTCACTATGTCCTTCGTTGGGCTTGCAATGGTTGCGGCCGTTGTTGTTGGTGTTGCAGTAGCTAAGTGGAGAACTGCTCGTTCACCACATGCGCAAGGCTTCATTGAAGTTGATCAGGTGAGTGTCTTGAGTGTATTAACCATGGTGTGGTGAAATTTTACTATACCAAATAATCGATGGTTTCGATAAACGGGTTTCGGGCTATAACTCCTGCAATTAAATAGCAGGAGCGTAGAATTTTGTAGGTTTTTCACTTAATAAATTTGTACGGTGCGTAGGAAAAATCAGTGAGATTGGACCTATATAACATAATACCCCGATATAATCGGTTGTTCCGAGTTTCGTATATATATGTTTCAACTAGAATCGGACAATGAAAATCATTCTTTATGAATCACTTATTATTCTCTTACATTTCTAGAACGCCACCACACATCCCGTTGTACCGGAGGAGAAAATCGTGGCGAATATGCAAATCAATGGCTATGAGAATCCAACATACAAATATTTCGAGGTGAAGGAGTAAAATAACAACAAAACAAAAAGGAGTTTTAATAGAAATTTACAAATATTGTAAACGCACTCAACAACTCAGAAATCCCACTAGAGGAAAAGTAAGCCTCGCCCTTCCCCCTATAAAAAAAAAAATAAACCACAAAAAGCCCCCTATAAAAAGCCTGCTTTGTCATACCACTTATACATTAAAGAAATTTAAAATCAATGCGTATTTGAAATCAGTCATACCAAAACAACACAAACTAACAACCCAAACCACATTAAGAATACAAAAATTAGTTTAAGAAAATTTCAAAATAAATAAATGACAAAAAAAAAGTAATAAATCGGAGCGCTGTTCCAACGTAGCAGAAGAAACAGCAAAAACAATATTATGTAATAATAACTGTAAAATAATATTAGTAAAAATGCTGAAAACATAAACAAAAAGGGTGGCAAATAAAACAGAGAACTAAAATTCGAGCAAAAAAACAGCTCAAATAAGTTGTATGAACATTTTTTGAAAGAAAATAAAATATTTCAATAGAGAAAACGAGCTCAAAAATCAGTTGTTTTAGCTCACAACAACAGAAACACAACCATTGAGTAACATTCACTAACTCACCCACTCACACAAACAAATGCCAACACACTCACTCACAAAACTCACTCAATGGAAGTGGTTGAACCCCAATAATTCACAATTCTTTCATACTCTACATTTACAAAGATAAAAAAGAAAAAAAAAGTATGTTGTTCTTGTTTAGAAAGATTAAATAAAATTATGTGTAATGACTAAAAAAAAGCAACAAAAAATTTTAAATTTAAGTGAAAAAACTCAAGAGTAAACAAATTAAACATAAGCAAAAAGAGAAAAATTCAGAGAATTTTCAAAGCAAACAAAAATTGATGAAGGCGTGAAAAGTTTCATTTAAGTAACTGATGAATAAGTAATAAATTTGCATATAAAAAAGCAACAACAAAATTTACCAAGTAAACTAATTTTTCTCCCAAGAAATTTGCGAAGACTTTCAAAGCATGAGTGACAATTTTGCTTAGCTGAGAAGAGGCTCTGGAAATAGCAAAGTTCGCTTAATTTTTATACTGCAAACGTGGAGAGAGTAAGAAAAGCGCAGAGAAACCCACAAAAGCTTCAAAGCAGGCAAAAAGCTGAAGTATAGCTCTCTCGAAATAAAAGCTCATACTAATTAAAGTTTAGGAGAGAAGAGTTGGTTGAGGTTATTACTCAAATTATCGACACCGAGATAATAGTAAGAAATAATGAGAAGCAAAATATAAGGCAAATGCGAGATAGGTATATAAAGATGTGATCCAAAACTGTAAGAAAGAATGAGTTAGAGCAAGAGAGCAGTTGCACTCTTCATAAATTGAATATATGATTCAAAGTCTATGCAAATAGTTCAACGAAATCTAAGCTCTTACTGTGCTTGTGTATGATTTAAAATTTTAAAAGCTTCACAAGGCTTTGAAAAGCTTCGAAATAAAAGCTTTGAACTGCTAAATTTTCGAAAACTAGGTTAACTTTTCAAAAGCTCTGAACTGAAAATTTAGAAAGCTCATTTGTTCCAAGGAGCAAATTCTGAAATGCTACAAACCGATCTCTTTTTGTTGAAGATATTTTTGCAAAGGAAACGAGAAAATCCAGCTCTCAGGAAAATGTGTGTATTGAATAAATTTCTCAAAGCCACAATATGATAATGCTCTACTTGAAAAAAGCTTTTTTGTATAAAGTATTAACTAAAAGCTTTCCACTTTTTTAAATGTTTAGGCGACTTCGGGATCTCTCATTAGCGCTCAACATACTTCCAATACAAGTTACATACATCTGTATAGAAGCTCTGCAGGGATTTCACAAAGCTTTCGAGGGCTTCACAAACATTGTTTAGCTAGAATGCGCATAGCCTTCACTCTACCACGCAGCGAGATATTTTCAGTCACATGCAAACGGGCAAGTTTAAGTAAACTTGAAATTTGTTGTAAAGAAAAAAATTATTGCATGAAACTTACATTTTTTTGTTTTTATGTAAAAGCACCATTTAAATTGATAATAAATTATGAACACACAAGTTTAACTGCATAAACTTAAAAAAGCTCATCACGCCTATTAAAATACAAGAAAACAAACTTTCACTCACTCTACTCTGAACAAACAAAAAACGCAAAACAAACAATCGCCTGCTTCTCATTAATCCCCAAAGACGCTACAAAAACAAAAGCTTAGCATTAACTGGTTAAGAATTCTATATATATATATATACATATAAATATATGAAATAAGTAATTCAATGAAAGCTGTGTAGCGGTAAAGTATATAAATTTGTATACACACATACATACATAACTGCAATCTACATACATTTCAAACGCCTGCTCTTGTTCTTATACTCAGCAAAAAGCTTAGAATGAGAGAACTAATACATAAACATGAGACACATCGTTACGCTCCTGCCAAAGGTGTAAATGTGCAACTTTTCGCTTTTCAGTCACTAAAAAGTTGCCTAGTTGGGTAACGAGATTTTTTAAAAACCTGCAAACTTTTCAAATTTGTTTTACACATTTACGATTTAACACATTTGCGTAGCAGCCAAAAGCGTGTCGTTATATATACACAACACACACATATACAAGCTTTTTAAGTGAAAGAGCTTTCACAAAAAAGCTACCGCAAGCTTTTGAGTGCAAATGAAAAAAACTTTAGCCAACAACGCGGTTTATATGCAAATCCTTTAAAAGCAAATAAGCAAGCAATCGATACTGAGCCAAATTTAAAGCTTTTCAATGTGTCAAAAAAGCTTTTTTTTCTCGGCTACTAAAATAATTTGTAGTATGTGGCAAACTTTTGAAAAGCTCCAGCGGGTTTCCGCTGAAAAACTTAGTGCGCAAATCTGTTAAAAGGAAATAAACGAGCAAATGATATTCCTGAGCCAGAATGAATGCTTTTGAAAATGTGAGAAGAGCTTTTTCTAGACTGCTAAAAGAATTTGAAGTATGTGGAAAGCTTTTCAAAGGCGCGTATGCTCTACTGTTTGCAGGGAGTAGTGATGCTATGACTCACACGTATTTACTTAGCAAACACAAATCAATTAATTTTCTACTAAAGCAAAATATTCATATCAATTTTCATATTTAAATTAATTATATTAAGCAATAGTTTTTAGATTTAATTTACTAGTCATTTAATTATATAATTTAATTGTGTACTTGATAAATACATTTCTGAACACTTGTGTAAATTTAATCAATAACAAATGTCAACACCGCAAAACTAAGGCGTGAAAAGTCAAAGCATATGAAATATGAGAAAAGATAGTTTTACTAAGTGTTGGAAACGTAACTACTTACTAACTTACGTACATATATAATATATATTAATATATGTGCTGTTTACTTATGTACTTGTGCTTAGTTCTTGTTTAGCAGTATGGTTAGTTACTTGGTTGGTGTGCAGTATTTCTTATTTGATAAGCTTAGTTTTTATTAAAATTTTAAATACTCATTTCTCTATTAACTTAATGATGGTGAAAAAAAAAATTAATATGTTGCAGGGTTTCAGATACATACATATACATATTGGAAAATTTATTCAAAGGTTTACATTTTTTACCCAGCATAAATTGGTTGCGAATTACATGCAACTAACGAACAAACTATTTTCTTAGCTCTCATGAACAAGCAACAACTCTTACAGATGCCCGCTCTACGTTGATATTCAAGTGTAACTAGCGCTTTATACATTTGGGAACAGCATGCAGAACATGGAGACCTAAGTACTCTGAGAGCGCATTCAAGAGTTTTCCGTTCACGCCCACAGCATGCGAGCTTTGTGCTTTTCGCTCAAACACCCAGGGCTGTAATTCGCAACCGATTTATGCTTTTTCGTAAACCAATTTCCCACTCAAAACAAGCGCGTCACATGACACACTTACACAAACACTAAAAAGCTATACAACAAATACGAAAAATTATTGAAACTAAACAACAAATATTGCTTAATAAAAATTATTTGTAAACTATAACTATAACACTAATAACAATTTAAAAACAACTGCAAATTCTTAACAAATGCAAAATCTAACAGCAACTCTAAGCATTAAAACTAAATGCTAAGCAAATCCCAAAAAAAAATCTAGTCAAAGCTTAAATATTTTTATGTTTATTTATTGTACATTTACATATACATACTTATATAACAAACAAGGCCACATACATGCATATATACACATACATACATAAATTTATATTTAAAACAAACTAAAGCAAATTACATATAAAAATATATACATGCATATATATGTAAAAGAAAAACAAGAACAACAACCGCAAAAATTGATATTTACACTTACAATTAGCGAAGAAGAGGAAAAACGCGTAAAAACAAAAGATTAAACTAAAAACAGCTGGCAAAAATAATGAAGAAATTGTAAGCAAAAACCCCGTCCTGCGTGAATTAAACTTAAAAGAGTAAAATTTACTTATAGAAATAATAAAAACAAAAAATATAAATATTATTTAAAGTTAAAAAGGTAATAAAAACAAAACAAATGAAAAAATTCACAAATCAAACAACAAAAAAAATATCAACAAGAAAATTTGTAAAATCATGCGAAAAAAAAACAAACAGAAACTTAAGAATGTGTTTAAAAATAAAAGCAAAAAACCTCTACGAACGACGCGCATTTGGTTTTCGAAGTCGGTCCTCAACCGTTTCTAAAACACTCATCTATTTTTTTGCTAACACTTAAGTGAAACTAAATTTTTTCTAAAAGCTGTTTTAAAGTTAAAAGAGCTGTTTTTTTTGTTTATTTTGGCTTACTCAAACGATATTTTTTCATTTGTTTTTAATTGAAGTGAAATAATAGTTTTTATTAATTTGTCCAAAATATAATTTTTTTTACAAAATTTGTACATCAATGACTTCACGCTTGTAGTAAAACATATTTTTTTCGTTGATCAAACTATTTATAAATTTTTTTTTTCAGATTATTTTTGTTTCAAAGTTAAGAAAAAAATTAAATATGTTTGGTTTTTCGAAAAAAAGGAAAGGGATTTTTTACAGTGCAAGAAATTTTAATATTTTTTTGTTAACAATTGATATAAAAAATATATGTATTTAGAAAATTAAAAAAAAGCAATCGTTTTAAATAAAAATAGTTTTTTTTTAATTTCTTGTGTTTGTGAAAAAAGTTCTCAATTTTACTTTTTGTTTTATTTTACATAAAATTTTGAAATGTGAAAGATTTTTTTTTCAGCTTTTCCAAAATAAAGAAAAAGATTTTTTGTACAATAATTTTTCCAAATTAAAGTGAGAAATAATTTTTGTTGGTCTTTTATAAATTTGTTTTTTTTTCACCAAAATTTTTTTTTTTTTTTTTTGATTTCAACAAATTGTTTTTGTTTTTAAAATTAAAGGAACTAATTACCATATTTATTGGTTTAAGTTTTTAATGACAAAATGTTTTTTTGTTGATCAAAATACTTTTATTTTTTTTTTTTAAATAAGGAGTATAATTTTTTGGGTTTTAAAAAACAAAAAAAAAAGAATTTTTGTAATGAAAATGCAAAATTTTTTCTTTATAAGCAAATAATATAAAAATATGTATCAAACATTTGAATAATAATATTTTGAAATTTTAGTTCACGTTTTATGTCGAAAATTTTATTTCATAGCCGTTATTTTTTCTTTTTTTAAAAATTATTATATATTTTTTGTAATCTTTTTTATTGAAAACTTATAATTTTTTTATTTAAAATGAAGCAAATAATGAAGCGCTTAATGTCAATATTTTGGTAAAAATAAAATTTTACACATTTATTAAATACTTAATTACTGCATTATTATAATAAAAAATCAACAACAAAGATTTATATTTAAATTAATAATACTAATATTATTATTATATTAAAACAAAAACAGCAGCAACACGACAACAACAACAGCAATAGATAATAGTAATATACGTATAAACCAGCACACAAAACCGCTAAAATACAGGAAAATAGGGAAAAAACAGGAAGTTACGTACTAAATTTTTTCTTTTAAATTGGCAGCACCTTGTTTTGTCAATAAACAATCAACTATACGCAACACTCTGACAGATTTCAAAAGGTACGTTAGAGAGCTTTTAAAAGCTCTAAGAAAAAGTGTTGAGCAGGAGCTTCAAAAGCTCCCAACAAAAAGCGCGATTAAACTAAAGTTTTCATTTATTCAAAAATATACTGAAAAAATTATGTTTTTTAAGTAACGTCCATAATTTCAAAAATGTAAAAAAGCGCCGCGCCCACACACACATAGAAGCTTTCCAACAAACAATAAGCTCTCCGACAAATGTGGAATCTAAAACACAAACACTTTTGTAGTAGGATTTGTGTTTGTATTTTTTGTAGTAATGGTAAATTCGTAATTGTAAAATGTTGGAAGAAAAAAAAGAAAACAAAAACAAGAGAAAACTCAAAATGCAGCAAAGCAAACTTGTAATTTTAAAAAGCAAATCTTTTGAGCATAAGTTGATGTTTCGAGCATAATGCAAAACCAAAAACTGAAAATGTCGTCGAACAAAGTGCGCCTCATGAATATATTAAAAGCGATTTAAAACTGACAAAATGGCATACAAAAGTATTTGAATAAAAACGAAACTAAAAAAAATTTTTAAGTAAATCTGTAAGTGGTAAAATGTCTGTGCAACAAAAAAAAATGTATGAAAATATGGTAATTTAAATTCAGTGTAAACAATAATAATAATAATAATGATAAATTTAATAATAATACTAAAAAAAATAGTGAAACAAATAAGAACTAATACATCCACACATACAAGTATGCTACACACACACAAACACACTTGAACATAGCATATGAACCAGTGAAACAAGCGCAGCAGCATGCAGTGCTGAGCAGGATTGAGAAACAAAAGCAAAATGCAAAAAAATATACAGAAACAAAGTAACATACAAACAATTTTTTCTTTCGAATTTTTTGTGTTCTTTTTTCGAAATATTTTGCATAAATAATAAAAATAAAAAAACAAACAAAAAACAATAGAACGTTCTTTTTATTTATAAGTTGGATTTGAGAATTTTAAACAGTAGGTATTTGATGAAAATTCTTGTTGGTTTGACACACAATCACCCTGTGTTTAAATTGTTAGGTGACAGATTTGAAAAGTAGATGGCGCGCAAATCACCTGAACAAGGATACCAAACAACGAGATTTCACAGAATTTGCCTGTATAACAAATCCTAGTAGCAAGAGTCCCATCACCTGGTGATGAGAATATTATATCATCTGATGAGTAGGGTGGCAATTCATTTACCTAGAAAATCTGGCCCGCAAAGGGATGCCACTTCTGTGATTTAGCTTCTTATTTGCATACAAAACCTGGGTCCATAAGAAAATTACAGGTGATGTATCATCTGGTGACCATGATGTCACATCATCTGATGACTAGGCTCTCACACATTTGGCTACAAATCAGGCTCACCAAGTGATGCGACGTCTGTGATTTTGTACCATTATTTGCCTACAAATAAATACTGGACACCAGGCGAAACATTATTGACCTGACTGCCGACTGCAATGTCGCTTTACTTGATGAGCAGAATGTCTCATCATTTGTCTACAAATCCAGCCCAGCAGGTAGAGCAACATCTGTAGTTTCGACCCATTTCCTGCATGCAAGCATTTACACGTGACTAAAATATCACATCACATGGTGGCAAGGATGTCACATTATTTGTCAGGGCACCGGCAGAGGGCACATCACCTGGTCACCAGAATGTCACATCACCTTATGATCAGGGCGTCCCATCAATTTCCCGCGAAACCGACATACCAGAAAGTGCAAGATTCTGGTTTTGTCCTTTTATGTGCTCACAAATAAATCATGAGCACCAGGCTTTCACCAGAGAGTCACATCGTGAAGTGACTGCGATGTCGCAGCTTGCAAGCGCGATTAATGTAGCTGAAATCTCAAGGTTTCCCCTATTAACTTCTTAAGTACTTTTTCATTTTCTGTTGCTCTTCTTACCTCCCACCACATGCCTCTGTCACACTTGCTATATTTATAGTTTTTTTTTTTATAATTTGAAAGTGGCTTAATTTTTCTCAAATCGTCCCACTTACGCTGCACCTTAACAGATAACAGACAATAAAAATACTCCATAAATCAAAATCCAAATGCATGTCTACGCCATCGACGATTATGGATTGTGCGCATTTGAAGAATTCCTATTAAGTGCTGAATCCACATTAAAGACACACCCACTTCAACGAAAGGCTCAACGATGAGTGGCTAACACAAGTAAATTGACATAGATTTTGATATATTTATGATGAGCGTACGCTATATTTAGCGGTTGGGGAAGGTGAAGACGTAAGAGGATAGCGGGGTAGTGCGATAAGCTTTGCATGTTGGGAAAAAAAGAGATAAAATGCACAAGTGGAAGTCGAGTGCTAATCTGTGATTTTAAAATCGGGGTATTATCGCGTGGTGGGAAGAGACCGGAAGGGCATGCTAGAATGTCACGTATCCGGATCACAGTCAGGTGTTTATGTCGTGAAAATGGCATGTCATCAAACTCACACGTAGTCTGCAGTCTCATGTAGCTAGATCGTGTGCTCAGTCCATCTACAGGTTGACGAGGGTTTCTACCTGTTTTATCATGGCCACGGCTCCGCCTTTTGGGCTTTGAAAAATAATTTAATTCCTTTTTTCATGCAAAACTGTTCCGAGATAAGAGCTGAATATCGTTTGTCTGCGAGATGGAGAAACACGTAATACCTGTATCATCTTTTTAGATGAAGCTAGACATTTTTGACAGCCTTCATATTAGGCCGCATTCTTTCTTATCTTAAAAAGTAGAAATAAAGATTATGCTCGCATAGCTTTGTAGCACTATGGCCATATCTAAGACCAGCTCGTACAACTCATCGTTAAATTCCCTTCGATAGTCGGCGTTGATATCGCTGGAAGCACCATAAATCATACGTAGTACTTTTCTCTTGAATGATTCAAGTGCCATCCCGTCTTCCTCTGATACTGATTATGATTTCGAGCCATATATGGGGAGAGGCATGATAATACACTTGCTGAGCGTGATCTTCGCGGGGGAACTTTACTTTCCAGTTGCCTAAGTACTAAGTCCAAAGTATCACTTTTTGGGAGTAGTGATTCTCAGTTTAATATCACGGGTTCCAAAATAGATGGGGTCCCTTAAAGTTTGGAATTTTTTACTTACAACAATCTGCAGGTACGCTAAGTCTTTATTTGATAACATAGTGTAGCTCACTTAGGGAAAGTTCTAGGTTATGTTCTCGAGCAACACCTCAGTAACGTTTTTGCTTAACCAGATCTTCACGAGTTTTAATATCGTCTGAAGTAGGGTTTAAAATAGTTTTTCCGGCTGTGGTGAAGCTACGTGTTTGACTTAAGGGACGTTTATCCAAACCTTAGAAATATGCACTTCACCATTAAATTCCACAGCAGCTAATATGCATAAAGGTAGTCTTAAGTATAAAGAATTGTTTATCATAATTTCATTTATTAATTTTTTATTGAAACTCTTAGTTATAACGAAGATTATCACTGAATTAATAGAGTTTTATTCAAGGGAAAGCCAACATATCGCATTGGCGGCTATCTGTCTGCGCCGTAAATTAATAACACAACAACAAATACTTAACATTAGGGTGAGTTAGAACGCTTTTTTCGCTTGACAAATGGGTACAAGTTGTACTTTATGAAAAAGCAGAATTTAAAAAAATTAGGCTACTCAACGTTTTGCTATTCAAAAATTAACTAATTTGATTTTTTTAACCCTTTTAAGTCTACTACAACAAAACCCATGGATTTTGATTTTTTACCTAAATAAAGTAAAAAAAAAAACAAAGCAAGGAAATTTCTGTTTACTTCTGACTTTAAACATTCTTTAGAGGTGGCAGCCTGCAATTCTAGAATATCTTTAATAAAATCGTTTTTCGCTGGAACTACCCATATGATCAATTATTTATTTATAAATCGAGTGGGCCACCCAAAAATGTTAAGTTAATTTTTTTTATAAAACACAAACTCTTATACGACTCTAAGCAAAAATTTAATTTTTTTGAACTCAGTCTACTATACTTTGTAAGTGCCGAAATCCCGGTATTACTTTCTTGCAATTCCTTTATTTTCGGTATTGGAAATATGTTACTCGCAACTAACTATGTGATATTTCAAGTATTGGCTCAAGGCCAAGAATAATAATTTTTCACTTTTTGAATTTTTTTGAAAATTATTATTGTTCTTATTTTTTATTAATAATTTTCAATTAATTAATAAAACTTTTTTTTTGATTGAATAGAGTAGGAAAAATGTTTAGGAACAACTGTCATAGCTTTTCTTATAGATCCATTTCGGAAGCTGCTAGGCTTCTTAATCAGAGAAATTTTGGCACGCATTGCCAATTTATTAATGAAAATTGTTCTGATATTCTAATTTTGAATATTTTTTTTTTTGATTATGTTACTTAAAGTAACATTTGGATCTATTGGAACCAACATTAGCTAGTGCTGTGTATAAATTATCGGTGTTTATTTTAATCGATTGTTTTTCTATTTATAGACTCTTTTGGATCCATTTTATTAATGTTACCATTCAAAAAAAATACTTTAAACATTTTTTTTTAAAAATATGAAAAAAATAAAAAACAATAATAATCTTCATAAAAATAAAAAAAAAATCATTCTTGAGCTTGAGCTCATTAACTCTTTAACAAAACAAGCTGTTATAATTGAGTTCGAGTAATCGTGTTTTCCGACTCGAGATCACATCAGCCCCATTCGCTTTTTCATATAGTGGTCCCTATATTAATTTAATATAAAATTTGATTTGTTCCAAATCTAACATTTTTTAGAGTAAAAACTGAATTAATGCGGATTTTAACTTTACAAAAGTGCCGTTTTTTATGTCAATTTCAAATTTTTCGGCTTGGTAAAATATTGTTGTGAAGAAAATTTGTATTTTTCAAGATGATCCATTTTAAAGATCGCAAAAAATAACATTCCTTAAATAACTCGAAAACTTTGTTTTCAAAATTCAAAACTAAATTTTGTATGCTTTTGAATTTTGCTTTGTTATCAAAGAAATAACTTTCGAGACTGGTTATTGGAGCAAATTCTTACAGTAATATTAAATGAAATAAAAAAAATTAAAATAATTACTTTCATTTTAAACAAAAAGTTGTACTAAAAATTAAATTATTCGTTAACTATTTTAAAATTAGATAGTTTGTCGAAATTTTTTTTTTCTTTTTTTTTAAACTAAACTCCTTTATAATAACGGTGTCCAAATACCGGAGTCCCGGAATTGAAAAATCAAATGCCAAAAATTGCGGGATCGTAAAAATTCCATACATTCGCAGCCCTAATGCATACTCACACATACATACGTACATTGTTAGAACTTCAAATGCACAAAAATGAAGGTAAGTAAATCGCTGGGTGCTGGAAATGAAGCAACAAAATTTCATTTAATTACATAAAACTGAAGATTAGAGCATTGCTTGATCGTTTGCTTGCTTGCATAAACCAAAATCATATGATAAGACAGAAAAGTCAGTAAGAGCGTGCTACGAACTCCGTGGTAACCAAAAATCCGGTAGCTAAAACCAGAAGCTATTTACATCAAAAACTCGACGAGCAATGTTCGGGCATATCGCGCGTCGAAGTGCGTTTGATCAGCAAATAAAAGCTAGACTTTCTTTCAGCTTGTTTTGGGTTTGCTCCAGCTACTGTAGCTCTAATTGGAGCATGCACTCAAACACTTACACCAGCACCCAGCAATAAGCAAATAAAGTTGCATATTTACCTTGACAACTTGAACAAATAAAATAAAATAATAAACAAATAAAAATGCCAAGAACAACATAAATACACACATACGTATAGGTATAAGGTATATATAAATAATACGAAAATCCCCCAAAAATTCATCCACAGCAAATCAGGCACATTTTGAAAAATGTGATAAAACTTCAGCGTAGAACGTGTACAGCCGATATGTCTTGCAGCAAAGTTTTCGTCACCCGTCAATTTTGCCGTTCGATCAGATGTAGCACTGGCGTGTTTGTGGTCAAGTTGATGTGCCCAACATTTTTTACCATACAGCCATCAGCGCACTTTTATCAACTTTCTTTATCAGCTTATCACTCAAGCTGTAGCAGCGTTCACAACCGACTACTGCGACTGGTAAAAGAGTTACCCACTAGGGCATTTAGGAGCAACTATTGCTTACTAGGAGTAATGAGGTGCGCGACAAACAGTGAACAAAGGCTTCTCAGCCTTCATCCCTAGCATTGTCGGGGACTAAAGTGCGGAAATAATGTAGAAACTAACTGAGAGCAAAAAAGAGGGACCTGGACACAGACACCATATTTGAACCACTCAAAAAGTGCTTACGGCAGCACACGCCGGCCTTGGCTCACACGGTTACATGAGTTAAATCAGGTAAAACTTCTAGCAGGTATTCCCACGGACCTTTTCGGATCAGAGGTCCACGTACGCACACTAGCAATGATCCAAAGCTTCGACGGGTCCAAAAAAGATGCTTTACGGCCAAATGGTCATCTCCCTCAAATCTGGCGCAGAAAGGACTGTCAAGTAAGATGAGGCGCACTGCATGCAGTGTCCCAGAAAGCACCAAATACCATGGATAAATGAGTCTTAGCAGCGCAGTGCTCTCTTAGCTGACTCAGCTGATCAGGGATAGGTTGAAAATGGGCAGGGACGTTCCGAAATCTTTTGATTTTTATTTGTCCAAGATCATCTCACGAGCTTTCCAAACAGATCATGGAAGCTAACAGTCGAAATGTAATGTAAAAGAATATCAGAACATTCATAGTGTGAGGTGAAGGGCGCTATCCTGTTGCCGGTCTCTTGTTGCCTTGAAATTGTTCGAAACAATCAAGAGCTTGTCAAATACACTTCCGCTTGAAGGTCGCTGCAGTTGTGGGAAGGCTGGAAGCTGAAAACATTTAATGAGGTGCGTCTGGGAGTTTTTGGAGAAAGGCATGGGATAGATTTATGGACCATTAAAACCGTGCGACTCCGTTGGCTAGTCCATGTTGTGCGAATGAATGATGATGATCCTGCCTTGAATCTGTTTTTAACGGCATCCACCCGTGGAAACAGACAAAGAAGAAGAGTTTATAATATGCCCGAAGTAGACATAGGGGTCGTAAGAGGCGACTAAAATGCACAAAGGTTGATCTAGAGATATGATGTCTCTCACCTCTCGTTACCCATCTTCTCTTTCATTACACAAGGATGATATGGCCTAGAAGGTTGCACTAGTCATACCAAATCGCTCCCGCGACTGTCGGGCATGTACCACAAGGGAGTACCGGGCTCATATCCGGCAAAGCACTGTGACTTGTGAGGGACTGTTTTTGTCGTTACAAACAACAACAACAACAATTACGCCGGTGAAAGATCCAAGTGGAGACTGTTTTGCGATCCCATGATATTTTCAATTGACCTCAGTCCATACATACATACTACGTGTCACTACTTCAATCGTACTTTCTAATTCACTTTCCGACAGGGTTCCTGCGTGGTACACCACACACTTTCAAAAATGTATGCAAGAAATCAACTTACTATAGCATACTAATAGCTTACCGCATAATTTTGTTGTTGTTTGGTGTGCTGCACTATCAGTTGCACAAATCAAATATTGATAACTTCACATAGCCACCTCAAAAGTTATTTATATTCATATCTACCATCCCCACAGTCAAACCAATTAGTTGTAAGCTGGCATGAACCCCAACTACCAACTGTCTTTTTGCCATGACAGTGGTCAGATTTCGGATATATACCAGTTACAAACTAGTTTAAAAAGATCTAGTATAATGGAAAAGTGCTCAACTCACGTGGGAAGGAAGGTAAGGTAAGGTCAAGGAGGTAAAATATAAAACTCGACAAAGAATTCTTCAACTCTAGAAGTTTCGCTAGTCTTTTTCGGACTAGTTTGATACCACTTATAAAATACGATTGTATACAGGTATATGTATGTATTTCGGTGTTTCATATATATATAGCTTGAGTAATGGTAAATGTATGTAAACAAGATGTCCGTCCGACTACCAGCGATCACCGCGACAAACAACGGCCAGCAACAACAACATTGATGATATCAAGATACCCATAGGTGAAATCGTCAAACAGTGACAGACGAGCTTTGGACTGGTATTGTGAATTGCCTGAGGGGGTGAATAGGGTACGCATATCGGCCAAAGGGAGTGTAGGCCCAAGGGGGTTACTGTGGGTTTTCCACAGCTACATGTACACCACGTAAACTTATCAGCACGACGTATCTCCGAGATAAATGTTTGTATGAGCGCATACAAGCAGAGCAAATGGGGCTCATGGACGCGGATATGGAGGCAATATTGGTTATCAAATCAAATTGAATATTTGACAAACGTATCGAAGTATTTGTTTGCAGAATGGTATTGGTGTGTATTGGGTTCTTTATTTGATTACGCTATTTTGTAGCATTATTGTGCCTCTAACCCTCGGATATTATGCTTGTCTTTTAAGAGGCTTTTGGACCTGAAACGGTAACAGTGTGTAATCAAACGAGTTTTGAAGAAATTACAGCGCTACTTCAGGCGCATACGCAAACGTATTCGTTAATGGGTGAACGTGGGCGATTTAACAGGACGGTACGGAGTGAAGAGCGCGCACGGTCAAATGAGTGTCAAACAATTCTTAATCAATTTTTTACGGACAACAGTGTAACGGAAAATTAAAAAAAAAATTAAAAAGTAAAAGCCGATATAAGAAATAATTTGGAAGTTTGAAAACTTTACGCTTTTAAAAATTTTTACAAAAAACCTTCTTGTATAAATCACGAAAAAAACAGTCTGAAGTTTAAAAAAAAAAAAGATTTTGAAAAAAAAAAAATGTTATTAAGAATTTATAACGTAAGATCAATCCTTCCGATGTTTAAACATTCCTTCGACTGCGCTTTATGCGATTATTTGTGCAATTTGAATAATCAATTGCTCATTTCATCGACTGATTAGTTAATCAGAATTTGGATTAATCGTATCAGTAAATTTCCATATACATAGTATATATAGTCATTAAAGAACTTCGTTATGTCTTTTAAGTTTTCTTTAATTTGTACAAAGAATGCAAATGCGAAGTAATAAAACTCCAAAAAAAAAATATATAAAATCGAATTTTTTAATGGTAACCAAATCCTAACAGCGCCACACACAAACACAAATTTTGTAACCGAAATTTATAGTATGCGCAGCAGTTAAGGCTTTAATTCTAATTATTGTAACCAAAGAAAAAACTATGAACAGATCAACTTCACTAAAAATATTGCCGGCGGTAAACTAAAATTTATGATTCTTCTTTTTAAATTATTTTTTTTAATTCACTGAACAAATTTGTAAATAAAAACATTTAATTGCACTGCTTTTTATCACTATAAATAATTATTAATCACACAATTGAAAAGTGATTGCTTTCAAAGACGAATCCCTTACTAAGTCAACTCAAAATAATATCGCGCCTACAGCTTTACTTTGTTGTTGCAATCGCTGCATTCATTTATCAGTCGGTCATTAAAAAACGATTTAAATAAATTACATGTACGTTTTGTTTTGTTTTGCATTAAATTAATTACAACAAAGAAATTTAAGTCAAGAAACGGGAATTGAAAAAAAAAACACAAAAATCAGCAAGAATGTGCAATTTTGGTTTAGGTCCTAATTATGTGAAATGCGGTAGCACTTTTAATACCAACTAAATTAACATAGCAACTCAGATTTTTTATAAATCACTGAGTTATGTGATATATAGACATTTTGTTTCAAAGGGGAAAAAGTGACTCGATGTGTCGCATTTTACATAACTTACACCTTAGTCTCTATTTTTCCATTTTTTTCGTTTTTTCATATCAAAAAGTCTGATTGTTTCCCAATTTAATCAAAATAATATTTTAAAAACTTTTTTGAAACATAAAAACTCAATTGGAAGCATAAAAATAAACACTAGTGATTGTGAAAAACTTATCTCCAGCTTGTTGGGAAATAAGCAAAAAAACCGAATTAGTTTTTTTTTTGTGTTTTAACCCTAAACGTGTTAAGTGATAGTGAAAAAAACAAAATAAGCATCAAAATTTTGCTCTGCGGTTCTGTGGTCCATCAGCCGTTTGTCTCAACTCTTCCCCAAAAATGGCCAATTATAATTCAAATTGTGGCTACTATGACGATTACATTGGTTACTATAGCAACACGAATGTCTATCAACAGGATTATTGCATGCAACCGGATTACGAATATAACAAACATGATTATGAGTAAGTAATCAGATACACCAACTCTTACAAATAATAAAAAATAAAAACACTAAATCATATTCTTTGGAAAACTCTAGAAATAGCAAGCTAAAGAAACCATTGATCGGTTCATAAGAACAATTTAGTATTGTCGTCTAAACAAATATTTGAAAATAACTAGCGATTGTAAGTAGGATTCGCTCCCGAAAAAGGTTCCGGCTCATTTCACTTTAACTTTGATTGCATCCGTCGACAAAGAGAACTTAGGACACCCACAGAAGTTGGGAGACCATCAAGAAGCCCAAAGCCTTTAAACCTATGGGGTCCTTAGCTGAAAATGTGCACCTGATTAGCAGACTAGCGACTGCGAAACCCAGGAAAGAAACATCCAAATCTAGAAGAATTTAGCTCGGATACCACAGGTTAATATCCTTTACAAAATTCTCGTTGGTTTCTACACATCGAAACTCTCTCCTCCACCTGCATGAGTTACCCTAGTTTCCTGCACAGATGGCTGTTGACCACTCGGAGGACGTAGATGAATCCAGCTACCGATTATCAGTCGCCCTAAACTTATATGTGTGACGTTTGATAATAGTTTCAACTTCACTGAAGATGTAACTGTAACTACCACTAAAGTGCTAAAACGCATGAAAATAGTCACAGCTCTTACCGGCGGTACTTGACTCTACCCACACGTCGTCTCTTCCACTCATGGATGTCCAGCTGCTTTAGTAACCCCAGTCACTCGTCTGTTTGCTATCGCGAAGCAAAGTGAGCTAGGTATTCTGTTACTGCCGTGTTTAATGACGGAGTTCCAGTAATATATAGCTTCCTTCACCTGCTGGTACGGCTTCTTCAAAGCAATGGTAGATATATACTTTCCTAGGAATCGAACTACGTTCGGCCTTCACAAGCACACAATCGGCGTTTGAAGTGTATACAACGTCGAGGGCTATAATAAAAGATCAGCGAACTACCAACACATGCTCACATTTTGTTTAAGAAATATTACATTCATTCTTTATGGCGGCCACTGCTTTCGCGCCAGTATATATCTTACGCTTTAAGATATGCGACTCTAGTCATTTGAAAGGCTGCATATTTGCTTTAAAAAAAAAACAGGAAGTCTTTCCTGCACCTTTATTTTTGTTTGACCCTTCTTTAAGGTAGCAAAATGGATACGGTCAGCTTGGAGCCCTTTCTTATACCCTTAGCACTTTGCTCTTTCTAAATTATTTTGAGGACTAACATAGTCTGAGCTGCAGTTTAGTCCGCTTATGTTGGTATGGCCTGCCCTTCTCTAGTGAACCTTAGCGCTTTTTATTTGCCATTCCCCCAACTCTATACCCATAAAGAGATTAAAGAAGGGGTCACATTTCTTCAATTGGCTGCTTGCATTTGCATTGTTATTTTCCCATAATAAATAATAATAAAGCGACAATGGAGACACTCGAAAAGTGTAGAAAAAATAAACAAACAAAAATACGACAAAAACTATAAAAACAAATGAAAACTCAGCAAAAGACATATTAAATGTCATAATGTCAAAAATAAAAATCGAAATGAGCGACTAGCGAGGGGCAGGTGTGTCAAAATAAAACTTATAAGGATACTCATGCCAAATACAAGCACATATGCTTACACACACTACAGCAAAGAGTAAACTTTGAGCAGATGCTTTTGGAAAATGTGCGCTGTTTACGCTAAAGTTGGAACAGTAAAATGTAAAAAAAAATTTATAAAAAGTAAAAAAAGCCATTCTAGAAAGTTAGCTGGAAAGCTTCCACTTTTGACATATAAAAATATCAATTTAAATGTCGTGAAAGTAGCAAGGCATGGAGAGCGCAGAAGGTGGAGTGAGTGTACGGAATACTGCTTAAATTACAAACACGTCATGTTACGAAGCTTAAAACGAAAGCACGTGAATCCTTTTCAAACAAAAAAGAAAGCAAAGTGTTTGTGTGTTGGCTACTTATTGCCTGCCAGTCAGTCATGGAGAAAGTTGTGCCATCTTTTGATTGACAGGTTCGTAGTTTATAACAATTTTTTCACAATTTTCGACTGCTTACCACTATCCCCCCATTTATATCGCGTTTACATTTTTTTAATTTTCTTTTTTTTTTTCTTTTATTTTTTCCACTTTTTCATAAATTTTTTTTATTTCTTTCATGAACTTTCTTTGCGTTTCTTAACGCAATCAAAACATGCAATAACACTTGCTATAGCAACAACAAATATGCCAACAAAAATACATAAATAGCTATAATAAAGCCAGTACAACAACAAGAGCACTGCAGCATATGCGCATATTCCCAGGATTAATAAACAACAAAACTCTAAGGACCCACTCGACCACGTGCAACTGAATTGAAATACTCATTTACTTAAAAAAATGTGAATTTCTTTTTTTTTTTTTTTTTTTTTGTTGAAAGCAAAGCTAGTAACAAACCTGAAAAAATGCGCAATTAAAAGAAAAAAAAATCACACTACCTTCACTAATGCATTTCAATTGCTTGCAATTCCTCACTCTCCTAATCTACTCTCTTCTCTCCCGCACTGAGTTTCTCTCGCGCTTTTCAACAATCAAATTATATTTTCGAACTTCAGATTTCATTGCACTAAAATGGCAAACAACAAAGTGGCGCCAAGTCACGTCAGTCAGCACATACAGCGCTCTGCACTGAGAACTTAGTCAACAGACTTTTTATTGCAAAAAAGAAAAAGGTTGTTGTATTCCTTTTTACCTTTCGCGTGGCTCTCTAAATAATAATTGAGCACACTTTGGCGACAAGTGCTCGTAAATGCATTGAATTGTTGGTGTAAAATGCCAATTGACATAAAATTATTTTGTGCCACAAAAAAGCGTATTTCAAAATAACTCAAATGCCGCTAAAATACTGAGCTTTCATTCGTTTGATGTTTAGCTGCTGTAATTCTTAACCGAGTACAAAAATTTATATTTAAAAGAAAAAGTTAGTGGAAAGCGTCATAAAGTGAGCGGAATGGACAGGAAATTGGCGTCGGAAACACGATTCAACACCTCCACCGAAATGGTCTCACTAGAGCCTAACTCAACTTACTTGCAGTGCCTCCTACATGAATCGAACAAACAAAGCTTTCGCACGGATTTTTGTGCTGTGATTGAGACTTTACGCACTAAGACGTCTGAAGGAATTTATTAGAATTTCGAGCTGCTAACATTACAAGGGACTAGTTTTACATGAAAAGGTGCTCTGAATTTTACCCCGGGTATCTCCGGATTTGTTATAGACTCTCTTAGAGATCTTCAAGCATCTTAAAACACTCTCAAAATGTTTTTCTTTGGTTTTCGTTTCATGCTCATTCAGCTGGAAAATCCTGCTACTTGCAGCCTTAGTAAAATGGGTTATCCTCCTGTCGAATGTTCAATCGAAACGAAACCGCCTCGTTGTTTGCCGAAATGTGTCAGAAGAAACTGTGCTGCAAAGTCTTCGTCAAAAGTAAGCAACCTTCAAAGGACACTGTTTACCTCACTTCTTTTCCTTACTCCTTTTAGCAGTTTCCTTGGATCTCTAAAGTTTTAGAGGAAACAATATTATTATCATTCTAGACCGGGAAAATTTTCAAGTTCCAAATATCATAAACCAAATTCGAGTGGCGGTACAAGCAAACTTCAAATGTTTGTCTCACCTTAGCAGTGGTCGGTAACCCTTAGAGTGTACCTTTACCATTAAAAAGCTTCTCATCAAACAATCTTATGGCTTGGCAGATGACGTTTCTTGCGATATTAGCCGGTAAACTAACTTTTCGGGAAAGAAATTTAACAGGCATTACCTTTGATGTGATATAAATTTTTGAGAAGAACGAGTTTTACTTCCGATAAGACCAGTCTGTAAATAGCAGCTTACGGTCGTCCAAGGAGAATGACTCTAACACCTTTTAGGATACACTTGCTTTGGGGGGCCCTAAAAGCTAGACTCTTCGCTTTGTGGGACGGCTCTTGTCCACTAACTTTCTCTCAGACAAAAAAGTCATTCGATAATTACTTCCTTCAAAGAAGAAAAAGAAGCAGACCAAGTCACAAGCCAAATACTTTTGAAAACAAGTTCGCTACTTAAGACATTGAAAAATTAGCTCAAATTATTCATATGGTAAATCCTTAAAAAGGAAACATCCAATGGCATACGAAGCAAATTAAGACGGATTTAAATACTTCAGTTTGATGAGTGTGGAGAATTTTTAATGCTGTAAGAGAGTAGTTAAAACTAGTCCCAACTAAAAGCTGAAACTATAAATGATTCTAGAAGGTGATAAAATAGGCAAGTAAGAAGCGCGCGAAGGCTTAGGAAATCACTGAAAAATATGGAAAGTGTTAAGCCAACCCGCTCTGCCGAGACAAGGCTGACGGTTTTGTGTAATAAAAATGCAATAAATAAGAATAAGCCCAACAGACGAGCAGGAAATGATTTGGTTAAAGGAAAGAAAGTGAAAGAGTTGAGTTGAGAGTTGTGATTTGAGGAAGGGCTAGTTTTAAAAAACTTGTGTGCGTACAACAACTACACGTCCAAAAAAAAATAAAAAAACAAATATCATTGACAACAAATGAGTTAAATGATTTCCGCGTGATTTTATTTCTTCTTTGAACCGGATGCAAGTTCTACACAAAGGAGCACACACACAAACACACGGGCCGGCCACAGTGACTTAAAGAAGGAAATGCGCATGAAGAGCCAAGCAGCCCCAGTTGGGATTGGTGCTTATTGCGCATATGAAGATTTTTAGTTAAGCAATTTTCAAATGTTAAGTCATAAAAAATTGTAAAGCAGGAAGTTGTTGTTGAGCTGCGACAAATCGGCTATGATGAATAATTGTGATTACCGAAACGAAAGGATTGAATTGAGAGTGAGTGCGAGTGAGAGTGAGAGGAAGAGGAAAGCAGCGGCAGATGCGTGTGATGCAAGCATGTCGATAGTGGGGTAGGTGATGGTGAAACAAATATGGCAGTCAGGGTTTCAGGCGTGAGTTCGTCAAAGAGTAAATACTCGAAGAAAGTCAGCAAAAATAAGCGCGTCAAGGTCAAGCGTTGTTTAGTGCTATATTCGCTGAAAAAAAATCATTTAAAATCAATGCTTCAATTAAAGCTTGCACCACAATATACAAAAATTAAGTTAATTATAAAACTGCATACTTGAATTTCTTGTAAAAATTTAACCTAGGAAAATTTTTTTTCTGTTTTTTTGTTTTTGTAAAATAATTTTTTTTTCGGTCAAATTTTTTTTTCTTTCAAAGTTTTTATTTATTTATACTACTTTTAAGTTTTGGTTTATCCCAAAATTGTCTTCGACTGATTTTCGCTATGCAATCGATTTCCTACAAATTTTCCTTATTTTCGCTGAACTGTGCATAAAAAAAATTTATATTATACTGAAATTGAATTAGCTATAATATAAAACTGCATACTTGAATTTTTTTTATAAAATTTTAGCAAGAATTTTTTTTATTTTTTGATAATTATTTTTTTAAATTGGCTATAAATCTTCATCCTGGAATTTTTTATAGAAATTTAACCAAAAGCAAGTTTTTTTTGGGGAGTTTTTCTTTTAAATAAGTTTTCGGTTTTTTTTCTTGACCAATTTTTTTTTTTTTTTTTTTTGTTAACTGGTGAACTATATCGTATCTTAGATTCGTTATGTTATACTTATAAACGATATTCGAAAAATTTTCCTTATTCTCTGAACTTTGCACAAAAAAACGTAATATAAATAAACAAAAATTGGTAGAAAAAATAGTTAAAAATCAACTCTGATACACTTAAAACTTACACCTAAAATTTTTATAAAAACTAACCGAAGAAACATTTTTTTATCTACTAGTCTTTATTAACAATTTAAATTTTTTCCAATGGGCTATAAATCTCCATGCTGGAAATTTTTATAGAAATGTAATCGAAAAATAATTTTTTTATTTTAGAAATTTTGTTTTTTTGATAAATTTTTGTTTTTTTTCTTGACCAATTCTTTTTTTAATTTTTTTGTTACCTTTTTTTCTGAAATATTTTTTAGGTTTTTTATATCCCCACAATTGTTTGAGACTAGTTTTCGTTCAAATTAGAATTAGAAAAATCGGTTAAGCTATTTTGCTCTTACGAAAATTTGAAAGTTTTTAAGTTACAAAACTTCGCCAACAAAAAGGAAAAAAGCAGGGAAGTATAGAGCAGCCCAGCAGCCTGATATCGCTTTTCAAGATTAATTATCGAATGGTAGTACTGCCATGATATAACTATTCAAGCTACTATTCAAGAATATCTTGCAGTTTCAAACACAAGAGCAAGTTAGCCGTCATGCCAAATAAACAAAAACAATTTCTTTTGCAAATTAGATTAGGCCACTTAAAGTCGGCTTAAACTATTCTGAATTGAGTTCATACAATTGAAACAAATCAAAATCAATTAAGGCAAAACCATTCATTTAAGAAAAATAAATAAAAAACAAAATAATCAATAGTTATCTAAAAAAGAAAAACAAAAACAACTCAAAATACAAATCTGCAATTTATGGCACAAAGAACAAAAATATAAACAAAAGATAAAATAATCATAAAACAACAAATAATCACTGAATGGAGTTGCAGCGAAAGTGAGGGTGAGCTGGAGTTTGACAAAAGTGTAAGGCACTGTTAGGGGCCCAAAACTAAGTACAATGACGAGCGGCACTTTAATGTGCGAAAAGTAAGGCTAATGGAATGAATTACAAAAAGTGAAATATAGGAACACCAAAAAAAAGGAAAGTAGGAAAAGAATCAGCCACAAATAAAATTAAATAAACAAAAGACAAAATTAAAAATTGCAAAGTGTGTGCGCTCTGCAGTGGAACAACAAACTAGGCCAAAACATACTAGTTTATAAATTAATATTTTGACTGGTGCCGAACTAATGCGAGAAAGATCAAATTTCCAATAACATTAAAACAAAAAAACTAGTACGAAAAATCTAGGTTATACCCAGAATTTTGTTACTGTAATCGGACTTGTCGGAGTAAAATCCAATTTAGCCAAAACTAAAACATCAGACTAGGTCAAAAAAGTGGAGTTTTCAAGATTAATTACTGGTGTCTAGTCCTCGAAAAACACATCCAGAGGCTTACCCATTCCGGCAGTAGGAATATTTGGTTTGAGTAGGAAAAAAATACTCTCCTGAGATTTAGAGGAGTGTCCCTTTTCCAGATATGGATTCGTTTCGTTTCGCTACTAGCACCTTCTGCCACTATACCGACTACCGCGGTAGCGATTTTTTGCATTGTAAAGCTAAGTTAGACTTCTAGCTACACATCCGTGCAAATTTTATAAAATTCTATGCAGCAGATTTTGAGTGATGGGCGAACAAACATACAGACAGACATACAACAATTTCAAAAAACCATTGCTTTGGATTTTTTTACTGCGATAAAAGTGCCCGTGTGCATTTTACTTTGATGTCTATTGTCTGTAGACATCAGCCTATCAATATTTTTCAGTTTTTAAATACAAGGTGGCGCAAAAGTAAGCTTCCGATGTTCAGCATATCGGTTGTGGCACGTGCAGTGTGTGCTGTTGCACCGTCTTGTTGGAACCACATGTTTTCCAATCCCAATTCATCAAGTTCGGCAAAAAGAACTCGTTGATCATTGCTCTGTAGCGCTCACCATTCACAGTAACCGTTTGGCCCCGACCGATTATTGGTCAAATAAATAGTCAGCAATATTCCGCGTTCTGGAGCAGTGTAGCGTAACATTGTTTATTAACGTGTATTTCGCATGTGTTTACTACACAAATGTCAAAACAGAACTGACTTTAGGGGCCAATCGCAAAATTTATAGCATTTTCTGATAGGAGGATTACTTTTGCGCCACCCTGTACCTTACAAAAAGTCTTTGAATGCTTAAAAGTAGGTTGGACTGGGAGCAACCAAATAATATCAATAAACGAACTACACCTAAACTTTAGCACACAGAACTAGTTCATAACTATAGAAAAGGTAATGCAGCGTGTATAATTTCTACTAGACTGAGAACGAACTAGTGCTGGTTCCGAAGCCATTATAAGCACACCAGTTCAGTACCAAAGATTTTCCAATGCAGATATTTTCCAAATGCAATTATAGTGAATGAACGTTGTGCACCTAAATACATTTGCCTTTGACACCTACACCCAAGCACATTTGCCGTTGTTATGAATATCCAGCAAAAATTCAAAGGCACAGCAGGTTCTCACTGACTCCTTCATTGTGCGCCTTCGAAATGTGCGCTCTCCTGATTGCCATATGCCAAATGTGCGTTGATGAGCTATAGAAACCCTAACCCTGCCAGTGTTATTGGCAGCGGCAAAAGGTGTTTCGAGCTGCAAAATTTTTATGAATGAATTTTTGTTTTATTTTTTTTTCTAAATTTATTTTTCAAGCAACAACAATTGTCCAGCAAATAAATAAAAATTGTATGTGCAATAAATTGAATGTGGTGCTCAGCACTCAATACTCATTATTCAGTCTGCGCTGGGGAAATCTAAACTGTATAGTAGCGTGGAAGTATTGAGCCCAGCATGCGGAAGTTGTTGAGTGAAGTTTGGTATTTCCTTGTTGTTGTTTTTAATTTGTTATTGTAATTGTTATAACATATTGTTCTAGGGGAATTTTTTTAAAACTCTAAATACTATCGAACGTGGATCGCACCAGGGACACAAAAAGGCTTTCCTATATCAGTGATGATATACTTCGTTATAGCCCCTTCCCCTGTGTGCTCACTCAACTCTGCGCGTTTCGACTTTCAGTGATCTTTCGCACCGAAAGTGACTCACCATACTTCGCAGAAGAACAAATTTTTAGCTCTCGGCGGTGATGGAGCCGCCAATAGAGATGACTTATATATCCAGGAAAAGAATTTATAAAATGTAATCAAGCGGAGTGCATAGCTCTGTATGACCAACTTTTTGATTGTATGGGTATAGGGTAACCAATTTGAAATGTACCAAACTGAATGAATGAATGAAAGTTCCTATAAGTCCCTATGCTACAACAACTTCCATATGCCGAAACTGTCAAAGGAGTATCTCTACGAACAAAGATCACGCTACTTCAGTATTTTGCCACAAAGTGCAGGATATTCACAAAGAAGACCCATCACTACCAAGAGCCCTCCTCCCCCTAAGTGTAAGTAAGTTTTCGGATTTGCTTGCGATAATCTCTGGCGGATGTGCTCCCTCTAGTCAGCTCGTCCGGCATATAATTTCTTGGTAAGCCACAGTATACAGGCACCCATACCAGGTAAATCGAGACTTGGGGCAGCCCTCCACAGTCCTAGAGTTACATGTTGCAACACCAAGCGCCTCAAGTGCTGCTTGCTTAGCTAAAAAGATGAAGACCTCACCGAAAATGATATTCTTTGTCTTCAATGCCTCCACACCTTCCTGTGCAGCGTTCAATTCCGCCTGAAAGACACTTTAGTGGTCATGCAGGCAAAAACCTATATTTATTCCCAATTGAGCAACATAAACTCCGTCGCAGACTTTGTCATCCAACCGCGCTCCATCTGCGTAAAACTCAATTGATCCGCTTTTGCCAAGCGATCCTCCATACTTGGTCTGAACTGTAGTAGTCTGAGCTGTGTACAAGAAGTTTTGCATCTGGCTTTAGTTATGGCTCAGAAGGACTGACTGATGTCCTCTATTTACCAAAACCCCTTTCGAAGCGTATAAGGAAATCTGCTACTCCTCACAGAGAACGTCGATATCAAGGTGAGTCTGAAACATTTGAAAACAATTTTTATTTTTACTTTAGAATATTCCTAGCCCCGACTTCCTACTGAAAAGTAAATAAAAACACATGCACGCCATTGTTAGCCAACAACAAACAGCATTAGCCAGGATAATCCGAAGGTAGATGTGACGATTAGGTGCACCAAACCCAATTACAATTGCCCAGCGATCCGAGGATAAATGGCAGCGAATAACAGTGAAAACTAAGAGCATTACAAAAACAAATAAAAATAACACCAACAATAATAATATTAGTTAGAAACAAAAACATAAGCAACACTTACAAACAAAATAGCAATTGAACAATTCATGCGATACCCAGAGAAGAGACCTTTGCGCGTCCAAAAGCACCGACCATGCCCAAAACAAATCAAACGAAAACCTGAGGCGACACCAAATTCCCAAACGAGCTCGCACACATATGACGACAGAGTGCGAAACGTAAAAACCCAAATGTGTGAAGCTAACATATGTTTGATAGGGCTAGTGTGAGACGAGAGTCCTAAGAACAACAACAACACAGTGCAAAGATTGTGACAGTGGAATGCTGGCTGATCTTGCGAATTGCGGTGGCTGTGTGCGTGTCTATCTCGATAGCATTATATCTACTCTTGCCGGCTGATCCTTTTTCAGTTCAATGCCGTAACATTGGATTATATAAAACATACCACAAACATGCTCGTCTAGCTCGTCTTCTTCTTCATCTTTCTCAATGCGCTGCGCATGCGCAAATTCTTCGGCAACTTCTTAAATGCAATTTCATTAGGTTAATTCGTTCTTAGCCCATACAGCATTGATTGATTTGCTGTGAGTTTTGACAATTTTTTTGTATCTGTTGTGTGTGTGTGCGTGAGTTTTTGTTGAGAAATTTTGCAAGGATTTTCTTTTGCTTTGACGCTTAAATTGTTTTTACAGCAGTTTAAATGTTTCGTTCTTTGTCTTGCAATGTAGCTGAAGAGAAGCGCTTAGCAAAGTGCATGCTTCGAGATCATTGCCAAGGCATCATGAATGCACTTTTATGCCTTAAATTAATTTATGCTTGTTTGTTTTTTATTTATTGTTTGCAAAAATAGAACATTTTTTGTTTTGTCAGTTTTAATTGATTTTTGACAAGCTTGACAATTTCTTTTTGAGAACAATTTTTTAGAGGAAATTTTCTTGGAATCGAAAATGTTTTTCTTACCACAGAAATAAAGAAAAAATAAATGGTAACATTTTTTTTAATACTGGGAAGCCTGGTCACGCTTCGCTGCGTCTCCGAACTTATAAAAGAGTGAGTACGAGTTTAATCATTTTATCTCCGAAACCAGTTAAAATACGAAACTTAATCACAACGCTTATTATAGCGCTCATAAGCACCTTTCGTTTAATACCCATATTGTACTAATATATTTGGGTCAGACTGGTCCACATTTTGGTAGATAACTCCGAAACCGGTCGAGATATGAAATAAGGGATATTTAAAAATTTTAAGTTAGATGCCTAGTTCTGCAACCATGAAAGTTTCATTCATTTATATTCAGCACTTTTCCAGTGATGCGCATTCAAACATACTGACATACAGACAAAAATCCTAAAAACTGTTGCTTGGGATTCTGTTGGCTCAATAATAATCCCTCCAAAAAAATGTTCTTAAATATCCGCAATGTATAAAAATCAATCTGTTACAATTTAATTACATGTTGAGAAGATCCGGGTCCATGTGGGGATCACTTCAGAATATTTTTGAGATCACTCCGGGATTTTCTCGTGCGCATTTCGGGATCACTTTCAGCACTATTTGGAGACAATTTCAGACTGATTTTGGCACTGTTTTCGGGATATTTTCGAAATTATACCTAAATATACTGAATGGTACCCAAAAACTAACGAAGGTATGCCGCCATGGTCCCTAAAAATTACTAAAAAAAAAAATCCCTAATTAAACCTCAAAAAGTACCTTGGTTAGCCAAAAACAATCTCAATATTTTTATAAATTAGCCTGCGCATAGTTTCCTCTCGAATTAAGTCCTAATAAACAATACACTATCTGTTTCTTCAATCCATATTAAAATCCCTCCAGCAGCTGTCACACTACAGACTAAGAACTCGAAAATTGCTCTGACCATGTCCTAAGGTCCATTGGCGCCCTACTGAAAAATAGGCGACTTGAGGTCGACTTCCTCGTTGAAAATTCTTTCATGCTGGCGCTGTAGTAACTGTAATTCGCCTTGCTTTGTCGGGAGGCTCACTCATGGATTTAGATCACAGACAATTATACTGAATGAAAGGCCTTTGGTCTGTAGATTCAATACATTACGTAGATCAGCCAGTAGTGGAAATGAATATTAGAAACTTCGGAACATCAGTGAAGTTTGCCGTGCTAAAATTGACCAACGATAGCTGACACACCTTTGGGTCGAAGTACCAGAGTGTCTATACGCCGAAATTAACGGCAATGACTAATTTGGGTTAAGAGAAAAATAGCCCAATTCTAGAACCAGAGATCAGTATAAAGCAAATCTTGAGTCAACTATTCTGCGGCAGTTAAGCAGAGCAAAGGAGAGAAAGTACGATCAGCTTCCAATTTCGCTCATTTTTTCAATATCATTCTAGCATTGAGTTAACTCTTGAATGTCAACAAGCTACAAGCCCCAGTTGTTGTACGCCCGGAAGTATGCAAGAGGTTACATAAGATGCACAAAGCCTTACATACGTTTACGATTGGTGAACAAAAGAGCGTAAAATTTGGCTGGAGGCGAGTCGATGTAATAAATTCAACAAATTCAAAGGACATTTGTAAGAAAGTTAGACCGTGGGTATGCTCAGCTGTCCAGCGCTGCGACACTCCGGCCCCTACAAATATGCAATCCAAGCGTTGTTGCTGTGCAAACACAGATGTCGATTGGTGATGCGGCAGAACAATAATTTTGATGATATAAAAAAAGAAATTGGAAAAAAGTTGGCAATGACTTATTGCAATGCTGAGCAGGAAATATGTTGTAATTCAAGTGAAGCAGACAGTAGTCGTGGGCACAATTGATCGCCTAGTTTTAGAACGTCATTAATTACATTGGCCACAGCAAAGGTGTGACAAAAATCAAGCAACAACAATTGATCGGCGATAGCTAAATATTACTAGAAACTCATTGCTTGCTTGTTTGATTTTGTAGTTTTCTATTCTAGCCATTTGCCATACAACCAAATAAGCATCCTAAAACTTTTTTTTTTTTTTTTTCAAACAATCAATGAGCTGCTTGAAAACAACATGGCAGCACCTTCTCTATTCTTTTATACACTCATATAATATATAAATATATATTCTTTTTACTGCTGTTGTTGTTGCTACTTCCTCATGCACAATGTAGTAAAAAAAACAACAAAGCATTTGAAACCGGAAAGAGAAATTAAAATGGATGACAAACGAGCACACAAAAAACACAAAGAGATGCATTCAGGCGCGCACAATCACACGAGACCAGATTGAAGTATATATGTGTGTGTATGTACATATTAGTATCCAGGTGTGTGTGTTCATATTGTCATACAATTGCATTTTGTTAAAAAAGGTGTAAATCTGCGGCTACAATATAGACTCAGAGGCACTAAAGCGTTGGCAGATGCTGACTGAAGTAGGCTGATGTACAGTGTGTCAAAATTATCAAAATTTTTTTTGTTTTTGGGCGCTAGACTTCGACACACTTTTATTATAAAAAAACAAATACATTTTTAAAAATTCATATAAAAATTTCACAATTGTGGAAAAAATAGATCTAATAAAAAATAAAATTGGTTTATAAGGCTCATATAATTCAAAATTTGTGTGGAAATGTAATTTTAAAAAGCTTTATTAACTAATTTTATTTTTTATGAATATGGGGGTAAAATTTTTAATTTAAAAAACGCATAAAAAACTGAATGTTCCTAAACAATCTCGTTACCCTTAGAACATTTATAGAAAACGTTTTTTTTTTAAGTTTTTTCAAAGATTAAAATTAAAAAAAACTTTTAGTTTAATTTAAAGCTAATGAATATTTTTGGAAATTGGCCATGCAAAAAAAATTTTAAAAAAAATTTATATTCGGTTTCTAAGCCATATCTTTAATTTTAGAAAATTTATGCACAAATATTTTTTTTATTTTTGTTTTTCAAAAAGCCGTAAAAATTAAAAAAAAACCTAAACAACTTGGTATTCGGTTTCGAAATAATATTGTTAATTTTACAAAATGTATGGAAAGCGTTTTTCCCTTAAAATTTTTCGCAAATAAAACAAACATCCCGAAAAAAGTTGGGCAGCTGTGTTTTTAGAATTTTCATAAACTTTGCACAAACTTCAGAAAATCGTTTACTATCAACTTTATTGTTAGATGAATACAATTAAGAAATGAATGCGCTAATTTTGGGAAAAAAGTAAAATTTTAACATACCATTTTTTTTTTTAAATTTAATTTCTCAAAAATCCGTAAAAAATTAATAAAAACAAAAACAACTTCATATTCGGTTTCTAGATTATATAGTTAATTTCAGAAAAATTTATGGCAAAAATTTTAAGTGTAACTTTTCTTCTAAATAAAAAATCCGGAAAAAAATTTTCACAGCGCATTGTTTATTTTTTAGGAATTTTCATAAACTTTGCTAAAATTTCATAAAGTCTTCTGCTATAATTTTTGATGTTAATTGATTTCTATTTATAGGAAAAATTAGAAATGAATGCGCTAAGTTTTGGAAAAAAAAATTTCAACAAAAATTTTGTTGTAAATTTTATTTTCAAAACGTCCAAAAAAATTTTTAAAAATATAAAAAAAAACTTCATATTCGGTTTCTAAAAAGTCTTTGCAAATTCTAACAAATGTATGGAAAAAATGTTCCTTTAAAATTTTTTTTCCAAATAAAAATAAACAGTTCTATTTATGGAAAAAATTAGGAATTCATAACTTTTGAAAAATGTAAAAATTATTTTTATTTACATTGTTAATATTTTTATGTTACACATCATGTAAACCGTCGAAGAAAATTGCTTAGGTTAAAAATTTTCTATAAAATTTCACAAATTTTTTGTTAAAAAATTGCAGAGTTTAAATTTTCTAAGTTTTTTGGCGAAAGTTGTTAAATTATCCTTTACATCCTTTTACGAGTATATTAACATAAAAAATGTCAGTTGAAAAACTTAAAAAAAATGTTCATTTTGTTGCGTCACTGTATAATCATTTTCACAAAGCCTCATACAATCGCAATTAGAACAGTAAACACACCTACGGCGCAAATCAATGGCAGCCAACTCGAGCGCTTCGCAGCATCTGTCTCTCTACTTGAAATAAGCGTTCACACAAACATTCATTCAAAGCCGCATTTAAGTGCAGACTCTTTAGCTCTGATTCAATTCGATTTTATTTTCAGTTTTGTTTTTGTAATTGTAACGAATTATCTATTAGCCAACAAACTACAACCCTCACGTGCCCTCAGCCATTCATATTCGCATAGAATTCTTCGCTTTTAACAATTTACTAATTTGCTGTAACGATTTTTTACGCTTTTCCGCTTTTTGTTTAGTTTCATTCGTACTTGGCAATGATTTGAGCACACACACACACACACGTACACACAGTCATAACCCAACGCCCATTCAAAGTCAATGCTCATTTATCTGACTGTTTAATGGTAATATTTACGCTAATTGGGGTTGTTGCTTCTCGTCTCTACTACCCTGCACCCCTCCGGCCGCAGCCCTACTGCATGACGTTTTTATTTATTTTTATTAACATAAGCTACTTTTTCGACTTTTATGTTTTCGTATTGTAAAAAAAAATTAAATCTCGCTCTTACTCAATAGTTTTTGAATCGTTTTGAGTGACGATGAGGGTAGTGTCCTAGTGATCTGAAGCACCAACTAATGCTGATGACTCTTGTTAGGATTGTTTGCATAAACTTATGTTTTGTAGCATCTGCTTGTCTGAGACTACTCATTACGGATGGAATGGGGTGCGAGAATGGCTGGGAATGGAGTGTACTTGTGACTAAAGATTGTGATTGACGGTAATTAAAAATGTTTTCTCGATCAACTTGAGAACGGAGAAGTTAGTTGACTCGGGGAGACAAGGATCACCGGAAGGTGATGTTACAGATTCACTTTCATGACGGCCTATCTGAGCCTAATATTTAGCAATAAATAGCTCTTTACTTGTCCAGGGAAACATGGAAGAACTAATCAAACTGCGGACTACATTGTCCATTGAACATCTGCCGCCCAGGTACGCAAGGTAACACTCCGTAACCACTATAATGTCCAACCCACCTCCACATCAAGATACCGTTGCTATGTGTCGGCCTGTGAATCCTGTTATTAGCATCCTGTCAACTGAAATAAGCTGAAGAAGAGAACGTTCTAACGGTGTAATAGGTTCAATTTCTTGATCTGCACAACAAACCTGGACTTAGCCTGTGCAGCGCTACAAACTCTTCTAACAGAAACAACACTGCGGTCTTCCCCTGTAAAAGCAGTAAAGTTCCCAAAGACTTCAGTCAAAACATATTAATGGGAATTTCAGGAGTGAACGAAGTTTGAGTCAAGGAGCTGGTTATCCGCAGACAGCTGCTGAATTCGCTATCGCAACTGCGCTCTGAGAGAAGTCTTCGAGCTAACGGTATAATAAACCAGCGGGTGGGGAGCTAAGAGTATACACACGACAAGGTATCCCCGTTCAAAGAGCGTGGAGCGGAATCGACGTCCTAAAAGTTCAAAAGTGTCATAAAAATCTGTCCAGAGGCAGTCGAATTAGTTCCGGAAGGTGATAGTACCGGAATGTGCTGGATGCATATTTGTCAAAGGGCAGTTCACATGTTTTTTTTGGTTCTATAAGCAACAACAACATTATATTTCTCATTAACCTCGTACCACCACTAAAGGCACTATAGAATTGTAGACAGCTCGGAGAAACAAATGGTACGTTCAGTAAAGCCACTAAAAGGCCACGTTGAGTGGACATTCCCCCATTCGTACCTCTCATGGGTCAGTGTGTAATCCAGGTATGGTCTTCAAAATACTAGTATGTCCGAATATAGGGCAGGGTGAGGTGCTGTCTGCTAGTAAAAATGCTTATCAAATCCGATGACAGAAGGTTTCAATACCAGGGAAAATTCATTCCAATTTTTATGAAGGAGGGAACGCTTCTTGAAGAAGACACATGGAAAGAGCATTGAGGATGAAGATTCCGATAGCAGAAAATAAGCACTTCATGTGGCGCAATGCTACGAAGGGTAAACTAAGCTCTTGTAGAAATGATTCCTTAAGGATAGGGCAGACCCCAAGTAGCTCAAAAAAATGAAGTGTAGAGGTGCGTAGACTTCCTTGATGCTTGCAACTGCCCTTAGTTATCAGGTAGAAGGAATGAGTGTCGCACTTTATTGATCGGCAGTGCGGCTAAGTGTGAATGAAAGAAAAAGAAGAAGCATGTATGGAGCTCTAGTTACATATCAAGATTATTGCTAACGAAAGTGTCTATATAAAAGTTGCCCAAATAGGTACCTAAGTAGGAAATGTTAGATACACCGATAATAGCTTTGATAAATGGCCGCCAGGCATGCACATACTCAACACGTGAGTGACGCCACTTTAAGGGACCCACAGCGCCACCAACATGCACAAAAGCGGGTTACATGAGTGGGAACATAAGCTTTTAAATAAGGTATATGTACTTATTACTGGGCACATAACAATTTAGGTGTGTGTAAATATATATCCAAATGCATGTAAATGGAGCATACGCCACACCTACTTATGGATGCATGTCCTGCGGTGAGTTGGTGGGGAGTTTGAAGCTTTAAATAAAAGCGGAAGACTAGGTGGGCCACAAACATTTACAGCACCATTACATATCTAAGTATGAGCGTATATATAACTATGTTTCAAAGCACCCTGTCAGGAAAATCTATAGTTAGGGCTAACCGATTTTTTATGCCTAAGTTTCAATGGGAATACAATTTCTTTAAGAATTTTCAATATAATTTGATAAAAAAGAATTAAAGTTTAAATTTAAAGTGATAGGAGTTTCAAAATTACTCTCTTCACCAACCTAGCTAGAACTTAGTTTATACGTAACTAGCTTATAAGTAGCTAAGTACAAGCTGGTTTAGAAGTAACTAGTTTATGGTTAGCCTTAACAGGGTTTAAATCTACATAAACTTGTCTAGGTAGAGACACATTTGTTTCAAAATATTGAATTTAAAGTTGACTTATAGTTAGTTGTGCTCACCATAAGACCAATAACAAAGTTGTAGAGCAAAAAGAACGGTATGGAGTACTCACTGTAGAGGAGAAGAAAGTTGAAAATAAAAGCAGAAAAGTTTGACAAACGATATTTATACCTTTCATGAAGATAAAATTATATATGAAAGGCTGTAAAGTAAACTTATTTTTGATGCAAGTAAAGGGCGGCCGCCGTGGTGTGAAGGTAGTGTTGCCGGCCTACCACACCGAAGGTCCATGGTTCGAGCCCTGGTACAGGTAACATCAAAAGTGATTTGAAAAAAGTTTTTCAAAACGGGGTCGCCCCTCGGCAGTGGTTTGGCAAACGCTCCGAGTGTATTTCTGCCATGACAGGCTTCTCAGCAAAAATTCGTCTCCTTTGTAGATGCCGTTCGGAGTCGGCAAAAAACTGTAGGTCCCACCAATTTGTAGGGAAAATTCAAATCGGCACACCACAAATTGGAAGAGAAGCTTGGCGCAAAAATCTCTTAGGGTATACAAAAAATTGTTCAGTAAAAGTTAGACATATCTTGCTGAAAAATAAACGATATTTCTACCTTTTAATGGAAGAAGCGATTTGTCTACCTTTTACTGAACAATTCCCCCGCCCCGTTTTTATAAAACATTTTATAAGTTTACTTTTTACTCCCACCTTTCATAGTAGCCGTTTTTTTCGTAAACACTTAGCGACTTGTGAATAAAATAAGAAAAAAATTTTTTTTTTTTTTAATTTGCTTTAAAAATCTAATTTCAACTTGTCGCTTCGAAGCTGGCAATCAAATTTATGAGCCCTTATACATGTTGCTGCTGTCTTATTTTTTTGTTGCTTTTAATTAAGCGGAAAATTAATATTATCTAGCATCGATATGACGAAGAAAAAACGGCTTATTCGCTGCCTGAAAATAAGTGCAAGAAGAAGAAGAAGGGATAAAACCGTGAATAAAAGTACAAAAATAATCAGAATGGCGAGATGAGTCTCGAAGTACCGGAATGAATCGAGTTTTACCCGAACAAGGACTGCTGTTCCAGGGCATCCTTGTTTAATCCACATTTGTAACAACAAAAACCACAACAACAAGATGAGTCTATTTAGCCTTGCTCATGGATCTGGCAGTTTGATAGCAAAATTTTTTGACATCTCAATAAGGTAAGACCGAAGTGAGGTTGTATTAGAACTACAATCAAATGCAATCCGTTTACGCTTAAGTTACATGCATTTAGTGTGAAACCGTTTTTTTTAATAAAGAAAAATATATATATGACTTAATAATGTCTACGTGTATGTGTTGCTTTATTGACAATTCAATAAAACTGAGAAAAAAAAGCTCAATAATAACCACAATCTTCCATATCCTGTACTCACGTACGAATGGCTTTCAAAAACCTTCTCATCACCATTAACGCTAACAAGCGCTTCAAAAGAAACAAATATTTTGTAATAAAAAAATTTATGAAAATAGGCGGCGCTCAAGCAGTTTCTCCAAAAGGATAATAAACAAAGGCTAGCTGTCTCGCTCTATCTCAGCGCACTTCACTTGAAGCACACCACCATCTCCATTACCACGGTATCTACTCAATAAAGCCTTCTGTGACACTTCAAATTTTGAGCACATCTACCCTTTTAGGGAAATTCCCTCAATGTGCGCTCACTTGCTCCATGCACAACACATCCTAGCTCGCAAGCATACAAAGCAGTAGGAGAAGTAGTGGCGCACAGAACAAAAAATTTCCCAAAAATTCTAAAGTAGCGCGCAAGTGCCCAACGGAAACACAAACAAACAAAGTATAAACCGTTACTTCACTAGCGGCATCTCACTCGCGCTCATGCGCTATACAGCAGTCATGTAGCTAAATCGTCGTAACTCACACACACTCGTATGTGGCAAAGGGGGAAAACCCACTCGCTTACAACAAAAATAACAGTAAAGTGCGCGCAGCCATTTGATTGGTTGAGCAAATAGAGCGCGCACTCTACACTGCTCTATTGATTAGCTGGCATGCAATAACAACAAGTACAGCACTTTAGAATATAAGAACATCGAGTGTTTGTGGTAGAGAGAAGGCGTGTTAGCGTTCGTTGCTTTTGTTGTTCTGATTTCTTCTATTATTTCGTGTTTTTGTAGCAGTGATTTCATTGTTGTTGACTTGATTTTGTTGTTTTACTTGCTTGCTTGCTTGATTCATATACTCCAACAAGTACCTACTAAGTACATTTTCATTTATTTTTGTTGTTACTGTTAGCCATCTTTGTTTTTAAAGTGTACTTTCAGCGTGTATGTATGTGTGTGTGTGTGTGTGTGTCGGCTTTGTGTGGCATGCTTTTAGGGGCTGTCTGCCGTGTAATGTAATCCTTGTTGAATGTTGAATGTTTTTAGTGTCTATGATGTGAGAACTTTATTAATTTTTCTTTTTTGTCTTTTTTTCTGCTTTTTTTTGTTTTATTTTTTCTTTTTATAGTGATTTGGAGTGCGCTTTCACACGCGAGGAATAGAGTGAAAATAAATGTATTTAAGAACTTTTAACTGCTTTAGTCTATACAAAATTCTATGAGCAAATTTAACGTTTACAAATGCAAAGTAGACAAATGTCTCAGCTCACTTACATACATGGGAGCTCACGCTCGAAACCTAAAAACCTTTAAAACAGCAGCTGGTGGCACCGCTTTCGATTGAGTTCGTGTCACTACTTACTGCAATTTTTATTTTGCAGTTCCCGTTCGAAATCATTCCAAGGTTTTATGTCTTCGAGTCAAATTGAGATAGATCCTCACACAGAGAATACAATGGTGGTACTATTTCGTTTTCGAGCAAACTTGAGTTTGGTACTTTGTCATTATTGCCACAGAATTTATTCCATGGCTTTATAACAACCGTTATATCCTCCGTAGTTTCGGATAGATTTGTCTATTTTATTGGGCTGAGACTTGGTTAACTTGTGACACGTTTCCAAAGAAGTTTTATCCCAAAGTTCCTGTGCTCTCTGGCAAAATTATTTCTTGTTCTGAAATAGAAAGCTGTCAGTCTCCTTTTCTAAGTTTGAGGCCCAAAGACTTTGTAAAAGTATCAATCTCAAAAGAAAAGTGACACATTTCAGAAATTTAGAGTCTTATATGAAATACAAAAAATTTTAAATGGAGATAAGCTATATTAATTTTGATCTCTGCAATCCGAGGCTTTTTGAAAAAAGTTTGGAGAATTTTGTACTCAGTAAAATCAATTTCATGTTGAATATTTAAAGAAAAAAGTCCATTGAGAAGCTCTTGCCCAATAGTATTTCTCAGCTAAATCTTTAACCTCCTTAAGGTCGATACTGATCGTTCTGGAATTGCTGTTGTTACCGGTAATATAGCCGAATTTATTTCTTTATAAATGTTTTAGTTCAAAACTACTCACTGTTAATGTCTCGAGAGTATTCTGGATGTGCAGATGGCAGAGGACAAGAGAAAGTAACTTATTTGAAACTGTGAGGGACTGCTTGGATTTGGAAAGCAACGTTAACACCGAAAACAATGTCAGTCAGTGTTGAAAACAAGTGCTATTTGGACTGAGTAAGTAGCTGAGAAGTAATGTTCTCTCTCGACAAACAGAGATAACGTAATCAGCATCTCATCATACAGAAGAGGAGAAAAAAAAACTGTCCGGAAGATTTATGGTGTCACCCGATGCCAAGTGGGAGTATAAAAGGAAATTAATAGTGAGAAATGACCACAGTGCTTCGAAGTGAAGCTCACAAGTTCCGCTTGGTGGATCATGTTATCCACACTTGAATTTGGCTGGAGAGGAAGCAAGGGAGGCTTCGTGGAGGAGTGGCCTTACCGCCCTTGGTGTTTCCAATTGGGGTCAGTATCGCTAAAAATATATAACTGGAATGCTTTGATACGTAACGAGCAAATCACGTGATCGGTTAAGGGCTCTCTCTCTATCTCTCTCTCGATAATGGAAACTCACTTACTACTCGTCCCTACAAATCTTGTCGAATATTATTGTACAGACAGAATTAACGTTGCGCAAAATTCATGAAAAACATTTAAAGCTCGGTTCGGACTCCAAACCCCCACCCTCCATGTATCCGCCACTGCTTCGTAAAGATAGAAGGATATATATTTCTAGCACATTTTAACCCTGTGGCAACCTCGAAACTTGAACTTGTCAAGCTTGGATGAACTTTCGAATGTAGGCTGCAGTTCAAGTTCTCGTACTTAAATGTTTCCACTCAGGGTGCTTTTACAAGGTTGCCACCTGTCTGAATTTTTTTAATGAAAAGAGTTATGCCAATATGAGTATCAAACGAAATGTATTTACTTAGCATTTTAGCGATATAAATATAACTGTAAAAACGGCCGGATGTCTTTAGTCATAGGAATTTTTAAGAAACTTAGTTAACCTTAACATACTTAAGGCTCCCTGAAATAGGTACTTTCATTTTACAAGTACTATGCAAATAAAAAGTTCAAAATATTTGACAAAATCTGACAGTTTTTTTAGTACTCAGAGCTAGCTTAAGCTTTTCTTAGAACTCGAGGCGCAAAAAGGTGTGGAAGGAAAATTCTTTAGTAGGCATAACTCAATCATCTTTGGTGCCAATATTTGTAGTCGAAGAAACGCGCCTTTGAAAATTCAAGAAGTGGGAGAAGTGGGACTTTTTTTATGTTCTTTGTTATTGAGAACTCTTTTTTCTTTCTCGACATGAGAAAAGATTTAAGTAGGTCTCCCTTTACAAGTGTGATCGAGGCCTTTATGATGCTAGAGCTTGTTTAGGGGGGGTTCAAAAGATTAGATAAGAAAACATGGTTTCCAAAAAAGCAGCCTATCTAGGGCTTTCTCGAATATGAAACTTTTGATTTCATACATTCCAACGACTCTCTTATAGTAATTATCACATCACATAATAAGCTGACGATAAAAGATGGAAAATTTAAAAGATGGAAGTAAGAAGTTTTTTGATGAGCCACACTTCGTAATGCTTACTGCCGTCAGCTCGAACGTAATAAGATTACTTGGTACTACGAGCGTTGCGTAACAATTTCTTGAGATTTTATGTTAAAACTGATGGCTTGTAAGCCCCCCGCACACTCTAGCAAACACATGTATATATGTATTTAAGTACATAAGACCCCTTGTAAAGCTCAGAATGATGATGAAAATGTTGATCAAGCAATTTGAACGCGGAAGTTAGTGAAATGTACAGCCGGTTCTTAGTAAGAAAGTAAGAGGAAGAGAAGGTAATACGAAGCCAACTAGCCAACAAGTGAAGCTGTGGGCAAATAAGCCCCGTTAAGATTCAACGAGAATTTATGTTGTTAAAGCAATATGGCGTCTGCTATATACTCGTATGCTTAATACCAACAACGACTAAATGCATTAGCCAGAGATGTCAGCTAACGGCTCCACCTCATCATTGAATTAGGCGAGGATGAGCTACTTACATAAGCACAGACAGATAACCAGCCAAGTTAAGAATGCGCTACACTCAGCTGAAACTTTTCCGAAATAATGCTTCCCACTACCACACCATCTCCACTGAGCACATCTTCACCGCTTACGCGAGCCTTCTTGTTGCTGGTTGATTGGTTGTTGAGTCACCGCTTAGCCTGTGCGTTCATACTGCTGGAAGCTGCATTTCTAAGCAGATAGAGACATGTACATAAACAACAACAATAAGCGAAAACGCAACAACAACAGCTATAAGTTATAAGTAGCACACAGTAGTGCCCTACTTAGCACCAAAACACAATGGTGGAACTCGAAATTCGAACTCGACACTTAAGTACCCTCTCGGCTATCTAAGCCATTGCGTGTACGAGCAGCAAAGTAAACGAACTGTGGTTGGAAAGCGATAGCACGATATATGCACACACACACGCGCAAACAAAAAGGATAATACACGCATACATACAAAGAGCCATCCAGCTAGCCGTACAAGCTTGCCTGCTCTCTGGGCTGTTGGTCTGCTTCTTTTTGCTTGATGGTGGTGGTTACGTCTCCACTCGACTCGGCTCTCGACTCGACAACTCTCTACCGCTCAACCAAAGTAATGTGAAGTATGCGTGCTTCTGTTATGGAGTGTTAGTTGTTTTTGTATACGCGCAGGACATGAGAAGCCACTTAGCAAAATCGATCGGGGCAAAACAATCCTAAAAATAACAAAATTGGTGAATGGGCTTGTTGCTGTCTTGACGGTGAGTGTAAGAGTTTGCCTGCCTTGGCTGGCACTCGATGGCTGAAGGCTACAGGCCTGCTCAAGTCGAGAGCTGCGCTGTGTAATGGTGGTTGTTGACGATTCTTTGTTTGTTTGTTTGTTGGTTCGATGGTACCTATGTACAAGGCATTGACTGCATTGTCGTTGGTTGGCCTGGGCTGCTGCTCTTGTTGCCTTCATGCCTTGCCTTACCTTAGCTGTTCGGACAGACAGGGCGGCTGGTGCGTTGGTTGGTTGAATGGTTGCGCTAGCTTGGTATAGTCGTTAGTTGTTGATAACACTTCAGTTTGGAAATGTGTACGCGGACTTAAAGACTACTCGAACTGAAGAGGATTCTATTAGCATCTTGAACGCCTACCAATCGCACGAAATGTGTCTAAGCGTGAAGTCGCGCTCGGTACAAAAACTCGGTAGAAATCAAAAACAAATTTTTGTAGCAAATATTTCAGAAATTAAGTGAAAGTTCAAAAATCTTTAATAAAAAATATTGAAAGGAAGTGAAGTTTTTATGCTGTTATCCAGCTTCTGTGAGAATCCCTTAAACTGTTATTTTCAAGTTAAAAACGACAAAACAAGAAACTATTTTGTGAATCTCGTACAATTGGAAAGTGAGCTCTTACGAACTCGTACAAAAGTTTCCAGTAAACCTAGGAACAATATTACCAACCTTCCGCCGGCGCGTTGTGTGATAAACTCCTTCAAAGTGGCTGAGAAACGCAAACGCACTCCGTCGCCCGGACGTACGCCGCGGTCACCACTAAATCGACGCAAATCTCTCGATTCAATTTCGTCTAGCGTCGCAACACCACCTCCTTCGCCCACGAAACCGCGTCACGCTGTACCGTCGCAGCGTCGCACATCGCGAACCCCAACACCGCCAACTTTACCGCCGCCGCCACGCACTTCAACGCCCACGCGTACAACTGCATCACCCAAGCCGGCGGTAACAGCGAAAGAACGCCTGAACTCACCGCTACGTGCAAAAGGCGGCGCCAAGAACTTTGCATCCTCTTTTACACCCACCTCGATTGCTGATCATTTGCGTTTGCCTGCGAACGCTGCTGCAGCAGCCGCTTTCAGTTCCTTTCCTGCGTTACATAGCATGAGTAGCTTGATGGTGCCGTCGGCAGCCGCAGCTGCAGCAGCGGCGGCTCCTTTCCTGCCATGGTCGCCAATACTGTTGCCGCATTGGGGACATCCGCTCTTACCTGCATTCTATCCGGCGGCTTTGCGTAGTGCGTTACCGGGGTAAGCATATCTTATTTGAAATAAAGGGTTAATCGGTCTTGGAAACCCAGTCATTTTATTTGAGAACACAGATTTCTGTCTAGTTATGGGATTTGTTTGCTTTACCTTTATAAAAGTTTGGTGCAGACGTAGGTCTTAAAGAACTTAGAGCCATCTTTGAAGTTTCCTAACATTTTCTTATCTTATGTAGTAAAGTGTTATCCTAATATCCGAAGGACTTACTTGATATCAGGCATGAACTCGCTCTGGGTTCTAGTCAGGCTTGTCATTTTGTTAGGATCCTAGGAACATAAACTCGGCATCTAAGTTTGTAAGTATGGTGTCAGTCGGTTTTTGGGAGCAACATATAGGAAGCGACCATAGATGATTCCAGTGTGGGACCCAATTAGAGTATAAAGTACTGATATCGGCATAAAAAGGTGGCTTCATTTAATTTAAACTATTTAGTATGATCTGCATTGATATGCATTGACTTCGTATCGCTATTGGTGTGAAAGAGTTTTTGAATAAGATTTAATTTATTATTTGATTTGAATTATTGAATAAAATTTCGAAAACGCTTGATCCAACCATGCCAGCAAAAGGTCTTGCCTAGAATGGGAGGCTATAAGCTAAAGCTCGGCGGTAATTAGCAGAGTCACTCTACCCTTAGAGTAGAGTAGATACGAGCTCAAGCTAACAGAAAAAATGCTAACTTCCTTTTCCAAAACGATCTCGATCAAAGCTGTAATGATCAGAAACGGTACAAACTCAGTGTCGCAAAAACGCATTATCTCATATAGAGAGTACTTTGCTTCATTATGAATATTTTTAAAACATATCTTCAAAACGCATACTTTTACAGTGAAACACAATTAAAAAGCCCTAAATTTCATTTAAGTAAATAAAAAATTCGCATCCCTCAAGTACACTCAACAGGATCTTCAACTTGTCTAGCAAACCATACTCAAAGAACTAAGACGGCGAACCTGCATACTTCCTTCACAAATAATAGAACTTCCGCTTAGGGAAACTAATTTCTTTTCACTTTATAAGAATATCAATTATAAGTCAATGACTCACGATTTTCACACTTTTTATGAACATCACACTTGCAAAGAACCTCTAAAAGTGATACCAAATGCAATAACCTAAAAAGAGACGGAAGTCTAAACAATGGTGCTCGAACACGTGAATCTTTACCTTTTCTTACATTTTTTTTTGTTCCTACACATTTTTACAGCAGCTACCTGTAGCTGTGGAGACTATGTAATAAAAACAATTCTAGTGTTTTCTAAAACAATAAACTATAAAGGATCTATAGCGTGATTTCAACACACGATGACAAATAGTGCACTCATTCACACTTAAAAGAGCATTTCCTGTCTGATTGTGTGAAGCAGCAAAGTAGTATTGAAGTCAAAGTATAAAGGTAAAATCAATAAAAATGTGAATAAATGAGAATGAAAGACAAAGAAAATAAGACAAAAAGTCGAAATCAATTTGTGTACAGAGGTGGGCAACTAAACATGGACAGCTTTAGAGTAATGTATTTAACTTGTAACAATTTTTATGATATATAAGTTTTTCAAAACACTCTTAAAACTTGGCTTTGGCAAATTCTGTAGATAATATTTTTTCTAATAAAATTTTGTAACCACACAATAGAACCTAATTTACTGCTATTAAAGTGGATTTAAGGTTGATATATTTCAGGATCTTGTGTTGAAAACTAGCAAATTCTAAAATCGAAATTGTTCGAGGTTCCTAAGAAAGAGTTCGTAATATGCTAGTTTTCCACGCATATTGAAAGGGTCTACAACACACGGGAACTTTATTTTCGGAAACAAAGTGCACACTTGTGGAACTGGCGTGATATTGCAACTTCACGACTTCGACTTAATTAATAACGTTTTTAGGTTTCCCATGTCTTAATTCTAAAAAACTCCTGAATATCCTGCTTATGTACAATTGCATACCTACACGGTGCAGCAACTCGTACTCCAGGCCCTTTCCATGTGTGTCTGACAATCAGTTGACGATCTATCTGCGAAGAATACCAGCTACTGAGTGGGTATAACTTGTGGCTTTATTCAACTGCCCACCACTGTAATCAGGGGAGTATTGTGGGAGGAGATTGACGGTCTTCTGATTCCTTCGAAACCGAATTTTCTTTATGGAAAAGGTTATAGAGAAAATTGGATGCCGAATGTCGCACAACAACCGCAAAGAAAGCTCTAAATGAGTGTCAAAATCTACTTTATCGAAACATTTTAAGCTTATTAAAAACTCATGAAATATTTCCTGTCGTTACGTGTAGCGCAGCACGCTCTTTTACGCACTTGCGACGTCTCATACCGCTTTTTTTGTGGACTCGTCTAAATTTTTTGATTATGAAACTTTTAAATAAAATTTAAAAAAATTTGAATAACAACAACCGAAAAAATCATGGCTCCGGCCCTGACTGCGATCAAAACAATGCTCATTAGGGTGGGTTGGAGAAAATTTTGCTTAGCATGAGGATAGAATTCAACTTTATTTAAAAAATATTTTAAAAAAATTTTAAATAAATTAAAAACAACAAATTTTAAAGATAAATTTTATAAAAAAAATTTTAGAACATTTTTCTTTTTAACTTAAGTATTATTTCAGTCAGCATATTGAGATATAATTATTAACTAAGTAAGTAATTGTTCCAGCCTAAAAACGGATATCGTTCCAAATTTGTAAAACCCATCTTGAACCTGTCGAATGAGATTTTTAATGCTCTTTCATTCTAAAAAATTCTAAAGTCAAATAAAATTTTTTTTTTGCTTTCAAGTTGATATCCTATGGATTTTATGCAGACCACCCTTTGAATTTTTTTTGTTCGAACTGCACTACTTGAAAAAATGTTGAAGAATTTTATTTTATTTTCCTTCAATTAATTTTTTTAATTTTATTTTTATGTTTTTTTATTTTAATTTTTTATTTAATTTTATTAATTTAATTAAATTTTTTTTTCCTTCAAATAATTTTTTTAAGTTTATTTTTTATGTTTTTTTATTTTAATTTTTTATTTAACTTTATTAATTTAATTTATTCTTTTTTTTCCTTCAATTAATTTTTGTACTTTAATTTTTTATGTTTTTTTATTTTATTTTATTTATTTAATATTCTTTTTTTATCTAATTTTATTTATTTAATTTGTATATTTTTATTTTATTTCTTTTATTTTTATTCAATTGTTTTTTTAATAATTTTTTATTTGATTTTTTCCATTTTTCTTTTTTTTTTGTTCTTTTCCTTTAATTTTTTTATTTTATTAATTTTTTTAAAATTTTTTTTTATGAAGTCCAAATTCCAGCCACATGACAGGTGAAAAAAACCAAAATCTTTTTTCAACCCACCCCAATGTCCATTCAAACCCTTACCTTCCACGTCTTCCGGTGGCTGTAGCCCAAAGATACATTTCTAAGCTGCCAAAAGTACCTGCTTTAATAAATTAACTTCGATTTAAACTAGTTAATCTCTAGCTTATTTACACCTTTAGACGGTTTGTATGCGAAACATATGTTTCATCTAATCCTGATGCGCTGCTGCTTATTTAGACTACACAAAACTGTTAGCCAGCCTTAAGTCAGCTCACTGCAGGCAAACAAATTTAAATAAATTTATTTTAATTTTCATCTTTTTAAATTTTTTTCATTTTCATTTTCTTAGCCACAAAGGAAAAAATATCTGATTAGTCTGAGTTAGCAACGCTGACAGCTTAGTGAGCCCGAGTTTACTTGTTCTAAGACGAGCTGGGGCTTTGCTGTGCGCTCGTACGCAAGTCTACGCTTGTCCTGCACATTTTCCAGCGCATTTGTTGTTTTTGCATTGTACTCGCTAACACACTAGGCGTTGCAAATGCGAAACATATGTTGCCTTCTTTCACATACAAATAATAGCAATCTTTGGTTTTCCCAAATTGGAGTTTCCCAAAACGTCAGCGCAGGTTTGCCAAAGGAAAGAAAACCCATACAGACGCAGGCGCCCAAGATATTCGGCAATGCATCAGTACGTCCGTTCGTCCGTCCGTTGGTCTGTCCATTAGCGTGTTTGTTTGTATTTGCTGCTGTTGAGCGTGATCGTAAAATTTCCCACGCCATTAAGGGTTCCTTGGAAACGCATTGATATTGATAACAGCGCTACCTCACACACACACACGCACTTGTCTAGCTCATTACCTCTAAGGTCATTTTTGAGGCGAGTATTGTGCGTTGACTGCAGACTTGCCTTCGCACAAGTAGACACATGTGTCTGGTAAATCCCGCACTGCCAGACAGTCTGTCGCCGATCTTATTGCCCAATTGCCTGCAGCAAAGAACTCAAAGAGCTACCTGTGCGGCTTATCAAAGTTACGATCTTGTATTTACTTCCTTCCTTCGTCGTACTCTACATTTGCTGGCCTACGAAACCATAACGACTTCCTTGTTCCTGAGGAATATTCTGTTTGCCTTTACCCGAAGTGTGCATGTATATGTTTCTTTGTGTAGGTGTCTGCTTGTTTGTTGTTTTATTGTTCCTCACCTTTTCCATGCTCTCTCACTTGTTTGCGTATTGATTTCACTTAAGCGCACGCGCGTCCATTCTCCGCTCAACTTCTCGTCACACATATGTTTCACATTTGCTCAGGGATTTCCCAACTTCACTTAAACGTCGTCAGCACAAAGTAAAATTATGGAATTTCCCCGCGTTACAAATGCTCAGCGTTTTATACACTGCGCTCAACCTGCCTCGATATTAAGTTCCAGCCGCCTTTTTGCTTTCAAATCTAAGGACACTTGAGCTCACTATTTCTGTTCAATAGGTGTGACCGCGCATGGATTTTTGATTGTTTTTGTTGTTTGTTTTAGCGCATTTAGCATGTAGTGTTATAAAACTCTATTTATTTTATTGAACCCATTGTGAGTTCTATGAAAACTTTGCCGAGATCTTAAGGGCGAAAACGTGCCTTTGGCGGGCGCATAGTTTTGTTGGTATTTCCCACAAATATGCGCTGAGGTTGCTGGGAAAATACGTGATTTTGCTGGGGAATTTTCAACATATGTTGTACTTGTCAAAAATCTCAAAGGGAAGGGAAATAATTTGTTCGGCTACAACAAGTTTTTGTAAGGTTAACTGTGAGGTGCAGGAGCTGCTGGATTTTTCTGTCAGTTTTGCAGGCAAAGAGAGTTTGATGATTGAACTTGTGGGAAAGAAACGATCGTACTTGTTGTTGTTGTTCTTCTTGTTTCTGTAAAACAACTGCTGGACTCACTTCAGATCGGTCCAAATACTGGAACGTGAAGAAGCCCGGGTGCTGCCTCGTAAGAAATGTGTATATGAGCTGCCAACATAACTCAAGCACTAAATATCGATTGTATGAAAGCCATAACATAGCGCCGATGCCCGAGAGCACACGATTTCCAAGCGTCGAAGAAAATCATGTGGTATAAGGTCTCTCAAGACCACTCGGGCTCTCACAAGACAACTCGAACAGTAGGGCTATATTCGTAGCACTGCTGGATTCAGCCTAGTTAGACCAGATTTTTTGAACGCACATTTTCGGAGCAAAGGTTTGCTGATGGCGATCTCATCAAATGTCCAATAGAGTCTGTAAAGACAGTCCCGGCTCTTGATAAAGAAACCATCATCGCTATTACTAAACACCATCCCCAAGACGCGCGTAGTTTCACGGCGTCGAGGCCGACAGCATTCCAAAAATCGGCCGTAGTTTGACTCATTCTAACCATAAGTCCGTCACTTAAAAAAAAACTTTTCAACCAACACCAGCTCTTTAGAGCCACAAGAACGCTGCTGAATGCGCCCTTCTTCTCCTCGAAAAAATGTTCGGTACTTTAATGCCTTCTTTTAGTTCTAGAACTTTTGTCATTAATACTTATTGAAGTTCGAAACGATGAGATTACATAAAATATTTCTAAAACGTTTTGGAAGTGATATTGGATTGTTAGAATTTTCCACCGGGAACTCAAAACCGTCCATCGAAGAAGCAATCTTCCTTGTTTCGTACCCATTGTTAGTACGATGTTATGCCTCGCAGGTCTGTCGGAACTCAGAGCACTTTGAGATAAGATTTTGTATACTTCAATTGAGACGGTAGAGATCCGCTTCTAATAAGTAGATCCAAACTCAGACAACTCAGCGTGGACAAGGTCGCAGTGATTTCAGCATAAGGTGACCGTAATTTCGTGGGAGATGTTTCTGTACAGCAGAGTTAGAAACCGCAGCTAAGTCGAAATGTAATAACTTTAGGGACCAAAAAAGCTCTTGCCATGAGTCACATGAGTCAACTCCAAAGAATATGCTTTTACATAACCTGAAATTGTCATTCCTCTCTTAAATTTACCATTTTTCTTTCTCTCCTTCATAGTCTCTTCGATGCCAAAGTGCCCTCATCGCAACGCTCATCGGGCTTTCACATATCGGACATACTCAATTTGGATGGCAGCGAATTGAAGAATGGCGTTGCACCACCACACGCTGGAGCTGGTCATCAAACTGATATTACACATCAAGGGCAACATCAGCATCCTAGCCACCTAGGGCAACCACATCATACACTTCACCTACACAACAACAATAATATCAATGGTGAGACAAATAGCGCACATTTAACACCACCAGCATCGGTATTAAGTGCCACCGGTCCTACAACGCTACCACTCCCCGAAGATGATAAAACGACACAAAATTCAGCTGGTACCACACCTACGCCATTAGCTGGTGGTATAGTAAATGGTACCGATATTAATGGTCAAGCGGGACATCATGCGAGCGCCGCATCGGTGGCGGCAAATGCTGCCTCAGCACAAGCCACAGCTCATCTCATCGCTAGTCATCATAATGCTGTGGCGGCAGCAGCGGCGGCTGCAGCTGGACAATATTTGCCAAAGAACTTTTCGAATTTTAGCGATGAGCTGTCGCCGTATCATCAGATGACGCATACAGTGTTGGCGCATCCGGCACGTAGCGCTTGGATTAAGGAGAATGAGCTTTATGGTGAGTAGAAGATTTTTGATTGCTTTAAGAAACATTTCATCAGATAAGCTGGGCTTGCGAGAAATAAAAAATATATTCTAATACACACTTTCAGAATTGAAGTAGCAAAGGCTTTGACGCTGAACATATTTCCAGGTCTAAGTAGCGCGGAAAAATTAGACTTCCAAGAACATTACGAAAAACTGGGCCAATTGGACTTTTAAAATTGTGGCAAAGTCTTAAAAAAGGTTTAGTCAAGCTTTAAGACCCTTTTAATATCAAATTCCTAGGCGTCAAGAACCTTTTTAGCTCTAAATAAACTCGAAAAACTAAGTAAAAGGGAGTTCAAATCTATAAAATGAGAGCAGAGTTTGAATGGGATACCTCAAAATTTAAACCAAAAATTTCGTATCTTAAAATATTTTCAGCTAAACTCATCTCCCATATTGCAGATATTCAAGAAAACTGATAGAAGAAATCATTAATGAGCGAATAGAAAAGTTTTTAGAATTTTTGTCTGTCTATCTGTATGTTTGTTTGCGCATCACTTAAAAAGACCTAACTCGCATTGAACACAACTTTCACCTTGGCATTACTAGACGTCTTACTGAAAGTTTGAGATATTGTCTATATCGATAACTCTACGGGTTGTGGAGTTAGCGATCAATATGTGTACCAGGATGACCCAAAATGTCTTAGCACAATGTGGATATGAAACAAAAGGGGGCTCATGAGTGCTGCAGTACGTGATTAAGTTCCTTATCTCAACGGGTTTCTTCTTTAGCGTTTAGTCGTTTATTCCATCTTTGAAATTCCAATCCTACGATAGACCAGCACATATGACTACAAAATATTGACAGTAAGAATATAACTCGTTTGACTTTTATGTTGTTCCAAAATCACACATTAATTTCGCTTACATGCAGGCTCTGTGCATGCTTTATTCGCGAGAGCAGAGGGGTGTTTTGCAAGCAACAATGCGTAGACCGTAAAATTGTCGACAAATTTTCCATGTTAACCTCTGGGGTTTGTACAACGCAGCAATCACTATCACCACCAATAAATGTCGTACAAACCAGCCAACAACAACAAGAAAGATGGTAGCAAACAACTGCAATTAGTTACAAACATACTTTCACTGAACAAACACACACATTACATTACCCAAAACTAAACTCGCATGGCATCCTTCCACATCCTTTATGAACTTAGCTATATTTTATGGGTTAAGTGTATGTTGTTATTGTTTTGTTGTTGTTGGTTGATATTTCATCGGTTAGTTGGTGGGTTGGTACGGCTCGGTTTGCTGGGTTTCTGTTTGTCATTAATTGTAAGTTAAAAAGTTAGTTTTATTTAACACCATATCGATACATTGCAATCTTAACAAGAGGCAGCTGTTCAACGCCAATGTGCAAGGATACAGGGATAAAGCCATACTACATACAACAACAACAACAAAAATATCCCGTTTGATGCGTGTAACGTCCATATTACCTTTTGTGCGCCTCAATTTGTGCGCTAGCAAATTGTGCTGTGTGTAGTGTGGTGCACCCTCGGCGATAGTCTCTCGTGCCCGTGCGTCGCATCTGCCTTTTTGGTTTGTTTGTGTTTCGCCCTTTGACGTTTTTTTTTAGTTTGGCTTTTCGTATATTCAAAAATTACAAAATTTCATATAGAAAATTGTCTAATCATATTTGTTTGCTTCTTCATTAATTCGTCGTAGTTCGCCCTACGCGTTTGTCGTGCTTTACTGTTGTTTCACACTTCAGGATTAGTCGTTTAGGTTTAAATGCTGGCCACTCGAGGTTTGAACATTTTTTTCACGTGTCTCTTCTCTTTTTTTAATTTGTTGTTTTGTTGAATTGTCACGCACTACCGTTACTTAGATATATTGACCCCTACCAAGGTGCGACCTTTTACTGTTTTGAGAACCTTCACAGCTGTTTTCATACGCTCGCCCATATTGATGTAACCCCTTCTCCTTCCATTTAGCACATACATATGAAGTCATTAGAGAAAGTAAGTTTATGTTGTCAAGGCAATCGGATTTAATTAGTAGGGCTAAATAAACCTAATTTATCGGTTTTTTATTTCGAATGGACGAAAATGTGAAATATCTCTAGAAAAAAAGTCTCAAAAATCAAAAAGAACAACAGCTCAAAAACTGCATGCTCCAAAAGTTTCCTAAATGTTTGCAAAAAAAAAAATTTAAATACTTTTTCTGACTCTTCGAAATACTATATATTTTTTTTTACTTTCTTCACCAAGATATCTGAGAAATTTCAAAAAAGATTTGAAATATTTTTAGGGGATTTGACCAATCATTTTGTAACTTCGGACGAAGCATTCAAAACCATCTCTAAAAAAATTCAGAATTCGAAAGGCCATCAGCTCAAAAACTTATCGGAAATATAGGGAAAAGTTTTGAAATGTGTTTTGTAGTTTTGAAATATCCAATATTTTTATCACTTCGACAAAAATTTTTAAACCACCTATAAAAAAAAATTTTTTATATCGAAAAGCTACCAGTTCAAAAACTGCACACTCAAATACACTTTTGAAATAAACTTTGCGCAAAGTTTCAAAACATATCTAAAAAAACCCAAATACAAAAAAAAAATTTTAATATTTCTACTTTTTAAAATGTTGGAAAAGGTTTTTCGAAGTTTCATTAATTTTCAAAACTTGTTCATAAAGTTTCAAAATGAAGTCCAGAATCCAAAATTTTCAGAAATCAAACAAGTTTTTAATTATTTTTTGGGTGTTTTCGAAATTTCAGAAACTTTCATAACTTCGGACCAAGTTTCAAAAACAACTATACAAAAAAAATGTGTCAAGAATCAAAATAGGAACCAGCCCAAAAAGTACATACTCAAAATTTTTTTAAATGTTTCGCAAAAGTTTTGAAAAACTATTTTAAAAATTTTGTTTAATTTTTCAACAAATTTCAAAAATATGTCTAGAAATAAATGTTGAAAAGTCAAAAACAAATTTTAAACTAATTTTTAGAAATACCTCTTAAACTGCACGCTCAAAAAGTTTCGGAAATGTTTGAAAAATATTGTGACAAATGTTTTGGGTTTTAGAAATATCATATATTTTCATAACTTTCGGAAAAAAAACTTTGAAAAGATCTGTGGAAAAAAGAAATTGTCAAAAATCAAAAATTATAAATAACACATACTCAAAAAAAATTTCTAGGAAAAACTCGAAAACTGAACACTAGAAATATTTGAATAGTTTTTTTTTAACTATTTTTTGGGTTTTTGGTTTAAAAAAGAATTCAAAAAATCTCGTACAAAATTTGAGAACAATTGCTTAAAATCAAAAGGTACTAGATCGAAAACTGCTTAATCGAAAGATTTTTGAAAAATGTTTTGAAATACATATTGCTTTCACCTTTCGAAATTTAATTTTTAATTTTACATAATTTTTTAAAAACCTATGCGGAAGCAAATTTTCAAAAATCAAAAACGGTCTTAAAATATTATATTTTATGGTTTTTGAAATATCCCACTTTTTGTAAAATGTTTCAAAAACTTGTTTAGAAAAACTCGCAAAATGTATGCTCAAAAAGTTTCGAAACGTTTGTGTAAAGTTTTGGTCTCATAACTTTCGAACAAGACTCTAAAACCATCTTTTTAAAAAATAAATTGTCAAAAATCAAAAAAGTAATACTGTTTATTAGAACTTTGAAAACTCTACTAGCAATTTATGAGCTCATTCGACTATCATTAGCATTTCCACATCCTTTGATTGTCTCATGCTAGCTATATAGTACATAAGCCAATAATATCAATTAAGTAAATCCCATCAATCTCCTCAACTCAGCCATATACGAAACACACACACACACACGCACGCAAGTCAGCGCTTCGATTTTCCATACCTACCTACCTGAGCTATAACGCTGTCACCCTGCATTCATTCATCATTTTTCAACAACAACAACAAAAAACAAAAAATCAAAGCAAAAGCAACAACAAAATTTTAATAAAAGGCGTCAACCATTACACTACAAAACATGCCACATTCAAACATATACATACAGTCATATTCGCTATCTCTTTCCCACTCAAACCGTAAGCGCATATTCGCTCACACCCTGCCATCAATCGCTTCACTCTTTTTTTGTTCAATGGTTGCTGTGATTTCTCGTTTCCTCCGTTTTTGATTCTTATTAAATTTTCAATAACTCAGTGTGCGCTCTTCATTCCACAACAAAAACTCAGTAGCGGTACACTGCCTTTACTTCCTCTACTACGCACTCACTTCCTCAATTCAATTTCAAAACGATTCCACTGATCGTCAACTGTCTTTCACATTGACCTTCCATTCCTGACTCTACCATTCTTGATTCTCATTCTCAAACTTTATGATCGGTCAATGAAACGACCAGCAACGCGCTGCTAGCCGACGCTGGCAGTTGTGCCAGGTACTCGTGTGTGCCCTTCGCATACTCGTAGCGCTTACACCCCTCAAAAAATGCGATTAACGATCTCTTGTAGGCCCTTTGTCAGCTTCAATTGGATTTTTTTTTTGTGAAAAGTGAAAACCTCAAATGAAGGTGTGATCTAATCCATGTGCCATCCTTCCGGTTTCCCTTTGGTTGCTTATTGTCATTGCGTCATTGTTCGTTGTACACTCGGCGTAAAATTCAACAATTCAAAAAAATATATTTTTCATTGTACAATTTTGTTGTACAACAATTTATTTCCGCCCAAAATCACAAAAATTGACATTCACGCTGTTGTTGTTTGGCCCTCCCATTGTGCTTTGTTTGGCGGCTAATAAATTTAGGTATTTTGTAGAGTTGCCGCCCAGGATTTCTTACAGTGCAGCGTGAATGGTGAATAAAAGAATTATATTGCAATGTGAAAATAATGACAAAAGGATGTTGCAATTGAATGTAAAGACTGACAAATTGAATTTTTAATAGCTGAGGGATGTGAGAGGCACTCATACAAGGATATGAAAAGGTGTGGAAGCTTGTATGATGTGAAATCAATGAGTCCAGGGCATTTTAATGCTCTTTGAAGTGGACGTTATGGAGCTTTGAGAATAATAAAAAATTGCAGACATACTTAAAAGGCAGGCAGCTGAGGACCCAGCTTAGTAGGATGTTAATCTCATCATCTTTTCAGAAATCTGATAAATTTATTTCAAACGAGCAACACTTCCGACACTTAAAAGAGGGGCTCGAGAGAAATAATAGATATTAATATTTCTCCCCCATCCAAAGAAAGATTGAATACAGCGAGTAGGCATTTCAACCATTTATTATTTTTCAAAGCTGAGCTCAAAAAATTAAACCATTTAGTTGTTTTTATTTTATAACCCATCTGAGAACTCCAGCAAAGTCCTGAACGAAGAAAATAAATTGTAACTAACAGAGACAAAGTTAGATAAATTCGCTTACTTACAAAACGGCGACGATTTTTTGACATCTTTTTTTATCGAATATAGATACGGTTGAATCCTGTATCGTAAGCGTTTTGGTAGGTCGGCAGTTGCTCAAATGAAATAAGTTCAGATTGGCTTAGGAAATTTCTCTTTTACCTAAAACATTTTTCCCCCTCCAAACACTAACTAACCCCCATTTGTTTCTTCTCTGCTCTCTTCTTGCAGGAATTCAACAGCCCGCTAGTCCTGATAGCACTTCACCGCACACTTCGGAGGTCTCCTACACCTACATAGGCTCCAATTGTCAGACTTCGCCTGCATTGTCAGGCGACTATAAAACCTACAGCCGTTCAGCCGAAAGCGATGCGCTCTCCGTCGGTGATGCCAATTCACTGCACATGCAAACACATGCCGGTGCGACGGCACAACAGCAACTACACGCACACCAAGCACAGCTCAATAAGAACTTGTCAAGTGGAGGAGTTGTAAATGGCAATAGCGCGAGCGCGGATAACACCAGCGCTGGTGGCTCCTCATCTAATCCGCATGACGATAGCCTCATCGAAGATGGCATTGAAGAGGAAATCATGGATGATGAGATGGATGAAGAGAGTGGCGGCAATGGCGCTGGTAACGGTGCCGACGGCATCACAAATAAGAAACGTAAACGACGCGTGCTCTTTACCAAAGCGCAAACCTACGAGCTTGAGCGTCGCTTCCGCCAACAACGTTACCTATCGGCGCCGGAACGTGAACATCTCGCCAGCTTGATACGCCTAACTCCTACCCAAGTAAAAATCTGGTTTCAAAATCATCGCTACAAGACAAAGCGCGCACAAAATGAGAAAGGCGTCTACGATCATCATCCCGCTATGCATCCACATCACGCTGCAGCGCTGCCCTCACCAAGACGCGTGGCGGTGCCGGTGCTTGTGCGTAATGGCAAGCCTTGTCTAGCCGATGGCACGAAATTGCCACAGGATTGTATGACACAACAAATGCAAAATGCAGCAGCGGCGCATCACTTGGTGCTGCACGCGAACGGTGCGGCGGCATATCAGCATGCAGCAGCAGCGGCGGCAGCAGGACTTCATCATGCAGCGCATGCGCATCCGCATCAACGTCCATGGTGGCCCTAATATTGTTGAGATTTGATGGAACGCATGTGGGGACAGCGGTATGGCGCAGGTGCTAGCGCAGTGTAAAGTAAATGCAATATTGGCGAGAGAGAGGGATAGAGAGAGTGCAGTGTAAGCATGTTGCGTGATAAATGCGAAAGCAAGAGTAGGCTAGCACAAAAATATTGGCTGGAAAATTAAAGTTGTTTGTATGGGACAGTTGGTGCTTTGGGCGACGCCACTCGAATATTGGACAATAATTACAAAGAGCCATACAAAACATGGAAGAAAAATTACAAAAAACATCAAGATTAAGTGAGCGCATTTAGCTGGTGCAATAAAAGTAGCGTAAAAATTATTATCGAGAAAAAACTCAAAATTAATTTTAAAAAATATTTATTTTAAAAAGAATTTTGCAAAAAAATATTTAATGCACCCTTATAAAATGAATTTGTAAATAATAAGAAGTTGTAAATATTTAAGCTAGCTTATTTTGTAAAAATATTGTGTAAATATATGAAAAATTTAGTATACTATTTGAAAAATTTTGAAAAAAACAAATTTCAAAAATATTTTATGGGAAGAAAAATTTAAGCGATTTCGCTCCATATTTCAAAACAATTTTTGTAAACAACTGATTTATGTAACTTGAAACCAAGCGACATTTTCTTTTAATGCGCTTCAGGATTCAAAGTGAAAAATCCGCATAATCGTTTTCCCTACTAGATTTTAAATGTTAATTTGCACGGCTAGGTCTTCAATTTCGATACTTTCGTATAAATATTGCACAATATTTTAAGGTTACTTAATAATATTGAGCAATATTTCGACATTTTATTTTATTTTTATAAACGCAGTTTTCGCGCAAACTTTCAATAAAAAATATATTGAAATTTTCGCACAGTATTTTAAGTATTCTTAAAAATACTGCGCCATATTTCACCGTTGCTTTTTTTCCAATTAATTCCCTTAAACTGAGTTTTAGCTCAAACTTACATTACCAAATATTGAAATTTTCCCAATTCTTTCTATGCAAAATGTATACAATAAATATAATTTAAAATAGTATAAAATTGGGCGAAAAAAAAAACAAAATAAATACTTTCCAGAAAATTCAACGAAATTAGGAAAAAAGTCCTAAAATTTGGTTTAAAGCTCATGCGTTTTTGAGACCAAAATAGTTTGTATAAATTTTATTTTAAAAAATATGTGCCGTATTTTTTTTAAGAGTTCTTTTTTGAAAATTCCGTTTAAAAACAAAAAAAAAATTATTTTCATATTTTTTCAGAAAAAGGTTGTTGGCAACTCCTCAGACCACCCTTTAAATTTTATTTTTTTGCTGAAACAGCTTTTGCAGTTTTTTAGCCACTTTAAGCACTAATTTTCAAAAACTGAATTTTGTAAAAGTTTGTTATATTTTAGAGTTATGATAATACCTTATAACAAATATATATTGATAAATATAATATTTTCGTGTAAAATTGTAAATTTTAATGTTAGCAAATTTAAAGCAAATTAAAAAATAAAATATTAAATTAATGTTACATATTTAAAAATGAATACTTTATATTTACCGAAACGAGTTTGTGGTGGTGTTGGGCGAAAATGGGAAATTGAAAAAGTCGTAAGGAACCGAATACTAACTGATAAGGCTTGTAAGTGATTTTGGGAAGCTCTCACAATACAGAAAAACACTTCGTGGTTGGTCAAAATTGTCTCTCAATTCAAACGAATTGTTTTAGGCATAAACTCTTCCACATTTCCAGCTTTCATTAATCTTTGACTCACAAAATCGATTACGCGCAAACAGGATTACCCAATCCACTCAAAGTCAACTACAGTTATTGATTTCAATATCAGCACCAAGCGCCACACACTTCAAATAGACAATTTCAGCAACAAAATCTCGACGCCACAATACTCATCTCAAGTACAGCTCTCGAGTGTCTCATAAAACACAAATGAGTGTACAACTAATGAACGAAAAATTAAATTACACAAAATCAGAAACATTATTGATATTAAATTCACAGCGTCAACGCAATAAAACTGGCTCATTCCAGATGTGTCATCAACTAGTAAGTGCATGAAGCACTCCAATCATACAAATGGAAAACTACAACAATTTTTTTTTTAATTTCATAATTCCTCGACGCTTAAGTATGTATCTGTATAAGTGGAATTGTGGAGGGATTCAGTGCTTCTCTGCATGTACTTGACTACTCTCAAGAAGCGCCAATAAAAGTTTCAAAAGACCACTTGTAGCACTTCCCTTCAAAAAAAACTAACTATATATAGTACGTACTGCTGAAAATCGGTTAACTATATGGCTAGCCATAAATTATGTTATAAACGACTTGTTGAAACATTTATTGCTACGTGAACACAAGTGTTTATTGAGTTGCCATAAAGTGACAAAGTGGAACTAGACCCGTCATTCATATCTGGACTTTGCGGTGAGTTATAGCCATATTTAAGTAGGGTGGGCAGTTTAGTTTTTGCATTCCCAAGGCTCCAACAGTATTGTCTAAGGTTCTAATTTTTTGGTGTAAAGATGCCTCTGTTGATTTATATATTTTTGAGCTCGAGACCGCTAGCAGCCCCCACAGACATCGTTTGACTATCATTTGACATATTCGTGACTATAAATGAGTTCAAGGCCAAGAAAAATAATTTTTATGAAAACTATTATTGTTTTTATTTTTTTTTATAATTTTTTTTATAATTTCTTTCCTTCTTTAGGATTCACTGGTTATTAATTGGTTATGAGTCGAGCATCTGTTCCAGATTCATACTCATTAGCAGATATCGGAAAAGTCTCACAGACCGAGTCCTGCACTGCAAATTGATGTAAAAACGTACCTCTCTGTGTAGATATTCGCCATATCAATACGCCTTTTTTTTTTTTTCAAAAAATAGCAGACAGCGGCGGAGACTGGTGTATGTACTACAAAAGCTTCCGTGCAAGAATAAAAAAGCTAACATTCGTTCAGCTAGCTTGATGGAGACTTATCGAAAACCAAAGTCTCGATTGAGTCAGAGTGTAAATAAATTAAAGGTAGGGGTTCCTACGAAAGAAGATACCAAAAAGGAATTGCTCAACAATCTCAGCCTACCGCCGTTCAGCGCATCCGTAAGTGAACGTGCCAGGGGGCTGTAGGCGGACTGATTAATAAACCGAAGCTGTAGAGAGTACACCCTCAGTAATAAACACATCTGCAAACACAAAAAATTATTTCTTTTAAACAATCAAAATAAGAATGGTTGTTCCGTTGTTTCAAGAAAATTTATATATACCATAGCCTTTCCTCCAGAAATAACGGTACTAATAATTTCCAACGGCATTTGCCGTCTTTAGTTGCTTTCGACAACCCAACCCAACCATTGTTGTTGCTTTAACAAAAATTATGAATGGCAAGTAGGCGGTCCGATGGAGCATACGTTCAATTGGTTGGTCCGGTGCGAATAACGTATTATCAGAAACATCATGACTTTGTTAAACAAGGCACACATACTCGTTGAGAACAAAGAAGCAGTACAATTTGTAGCACTTAATGGACATCTAATACAAGTGGAAGCAGGAGAAAATCAAAACACGAATAAGTTTTAAGAAAATAACTGTAATAAAGTAAGGAAAAGAATTTATAAAACCAAACAACATACAATGCATATGTTATAGTAGATATCAGGTGTTTTGCGCTAGCGTTATCTAACCATAGTCACAAACGTCACGTCATCGTCACCAACATCGTCAGACACACAACATTGATCAATTAATTGAGCCCAAATGTCAGTCATTTTTATATTTCGCACAAAAATCTTATCAATACAAAACTAAAATCAATATTTAACTTTTTCTTATGCGTATAAGGTAGTAGTTGTTGTTTTTGCTTGCTGTTATCAAAACTTTGTCTTAAAAAATATATATTTTTTTTACTGTTATATGCTTGCTTACATAACATTATATTGTTATTGTAAAATATTATTATTTTTATTGCTTTTGTTTTTGTTTTATAGCGTTTGTTGTTTTTGTATGCTGTCAAACCTTGCTTGTCACTTGTCTAAACTGCAACCGCAGCAACAGTAAAGGAGCGTAATATTTGAGATTGTCAGTTAATTGAAATTGAACGTTATCGATGTTCGTGGTCGGCGTGATTTAATATGCGATAACAAACTATGAATGTCGTATTTTATTTTTATATATATTTATTGATTTATTATTTTTATTTTTTTACGTTTTCCTGTTTTAAGCACATAACGTGAAATATGATTTCCTTCATTGGAACGCTGCTGCAACATTGATTTGTGATTTTGTTCGAACTTTTCGTTGAGTTTCACAAAGTTCTTGGATAAGTAGATAACAAGCGCGAGGTCGAAACAATGTATTTTCTGAGTATACCGATGCTTTTTCACGGAATCAAATGACAAGTTCAAACTCTTTTCTGACGACTTAAATTTTCACTTGAAAAAGACTGAAAGAAACTAGCAGTTCCAGCAGGATTTAACCTCAGCTAGATTGCTTTTAGGAGAGTTTGTTCTGTTTTACACTTGAATTGTGTAGTTTTCCTGGATTTCTTCAGATTTTGATGGCTTTAATTGAGCTGCAATGGTATTCTTGTGGAAGCAGTTTGCAGTTTTCCAGAGTTTATATTTACTTACTGGTTCTTTCGAATAAAATTCTGAGTTCTGCAATCCAAATGAGTTTATTGATATATATTGAATAAGTAGTCTTATGGGTCGCTCACAAACGTGCCTGGTGCAGTTTGCACGCTGCTGTTCAGAATAGTTTCAATGCACTTCTGGTCTGTTAAAGTCGACACTTTAAAAATTTACAAAAAATACTGCAGCCCCAAGAAACCTTTGAGCCAACACAGACCAAGGCAGGATAAACAATCAAGATGTTGACTGAAGATGACCTATATTGCAACAACATAAATAAGATAATCCAACATAGAAAGGTGAGCTGATAAAAAAATCAATGATAAAATACTCGAAAACAAATTAATCAAAGTAAACCATGGCAATGATCATATCATATGTCTACATGCAATAACAACAACAACAACTACAGCATACATACATTTATTATGTACACAAATCGATTTAAAATTTGTATTGATAACACGATTGTAGGGCAACTTGAATTGCGTCTTTGGATATTACAAACTCACGCACTGATACGTGAAGACTTACGCACCTTGTTACGTCCGAATAGCCCCAGCTACTTAGTACAAACATTGATATTTACTTTGATTACGCAAACGTTTACTCATTCATACGCCAGTCACTCATTCACTCACTCACCCACTTACCAAATGAAAATCGCTTACTTAAACAGCGATTCAAATATTTAAATAGTTAAGTCTTTTTTAAATGCCAGTTGACATTTTATTGCCCGTCCACGATCTATTTAGCATTGTGGCGTTGGAGTGCGCATTTGTGTCGGTGGTGTGTGTGTGTATTGTGGTTGGAGTGCTACTGGGGACAGGAAGTCTGCTGAGGCCAAAATGCAAATGGAATGGTAGTTTGATTGAAAATTTCAAAGTTGGCAGCATTTCTTTGCCTTAGATTTTTTAGGAGCAGAAAGATTGGATGGTAGACGTGAGGATTAATTAGGTGTGTGAGACACATGCCTTACTTTCGGAACTCGCTATAAACCAGCGGCATGAATAGATCGAACAGAATTTCGGTTTCTGCAGAATGGCCACTAAAGCTAGTGAGGATCATTCTTAGAATCAGCCTCATAAGGTAAGATCCAAGACACTATCTTAGGGTTCAAGATATTTTTGGATCATCAAGTTAGTAAGCGCAATAGGATCTTAGGATCAAAAACTTACCGTACGAAGTCTCCATAGAAATCGCTAGAGCTGACAATTTGTCGGCGTTATACTTACTAAAATTTTTGTATTATAAGAACGTGAGATTTCTGTCCCAGACATTGTACCCTCCTAAAGCCAGACAAATAATGTTGATCCTGAGAAAATATGAGGCATGAAGAATACTTCTGTATCTTCTGAGTGGTTCTATGGAGGGATCAAGTGCGGGAGCCACAATATTGCATCTGATTAGTGAACTGAGAGGATCTTCGTCGATAGGTTCCCATAAAAGCTGATTTCTGGAAACCAGTGCTTTGATTAAAATTGGAGCGAAGGTAAGACGCTTTTTTGTTTCGGCAGCTCATGTGCATCCGAAAGCTTATATAAACTTTGAAATACCGTCACTGCTGCGACAGACGGCATGATTCCGTTTTTACTAGACCAAGAGCTATATTAGGGTAGTCCTGTTAAACCTACATCCACGATTCAACTTGCCGACTCAGCAGGACGAAGTGCTCGCCTGACAATAACATCGAGTACTTGCATCTAACAAGAAATATTTGAGTATTACCTCCGACTATTAAAATTAAAAATTTAATAGAAAACTTTAGCTCCGCAGAAGTGGGTTTGATATCCATTACTGCAACTTAGAGTGGGTTTTACTTTACCTCGGCCCCTAGGTAGGTTCAGGTTTAATCGTTTATAATGAGTCGATTTTTTCGTTATTATCGATAGCTGACGGCAATTGGATACACCAAGGGAAGTCAGGTCATTCTTCACCTGTTTTTTCCAACTCAGTCAAGTGCTCCCCTTTCTCTGCTGCTGAATTTGGGTGGCTACAGAAAAAAAGTTCTCGGAGGCAGTTTCTTTGTCCATTGTCCTAAAGCTTGTACAGTTCATCGATGAATTTCCTACGATAAATCTTCTGGACAACTTTTCTCCTGCATACCCCAAAGACCATTTCATCGTCTTTCGAGGCTCTCTCTATGATGTATGTACATCAGGACAGATATGATGATAGACTTCTTTTATCGAGAGATAACTTTACTTCTCAGCTGCCTAGTCAGCTCAAAGTAGCACTTGGTGGCAAGAATGAGTTCTCTGAATTCCGCGGCTGATATTATTTTCGGAGTTAACGGTTGTTCCCAAATTCTTCATCTATACGCATTGTGTGCTCATAGTCTTGTGAAGCTACTAGCCTTTTCGATCTTTCATTCTTCTCTATAGAGGCCTAATTTCGAAAGTCAGCTGTTGCATAGTTTTACCCCTTTCGGAAGTCGAAGGTCCTGCGCAAACTATTCGAAGTTCAATAATAATAAGTTAGACTTCCGTGTTCTCTTTTCCCGGTAGATACGCTGAGCTAATCGAGGTCTCCATAAGTTTCATCATAAACCCGGCAAAAAAGTTTTGATATATCAATATTTTCTAGCTCTTGAAGTCATAAAGCACCCCTGCACAACCGGACAATAACATGTTGCATCATCTGTAAGCATATTGCAACTCATCATCATTAACATAACCGCCAACAATAATAACAATAGCAATAACAACACCAGCAGCCCATGCACGCAAAAACAATTGACGCGAACATATTACATGAACGGAAATTCGAAAATTCAATTTTAAAAGCAGCTGCCACGTGTAGCGCTGCCAACACGCCAACAACAACAACAACCAAGCAGTTCTCCATACGCCAACAACAAGAAACATGTTTTTGTAGCACTTAATAATAATAATGTTCATCCAGCTAACTTGCGCGCATTACGAGCATTGTCTATTACCATCTCGCTTGACTTATTAGTACGGTTGTTGTTGCTCATTTTTGATGTTGTCATCACCAGCGCCCACATAGCGGCCAGGCTCGCATATACACTCTCTTTGTGTCTTAACTTGCGTGTTAGCGCACAGCGACCGGAACTGACGGCGGCCCAGAAGGACTCACCCTCGTACTCAGGGTAGCCACGCGCTACAACAACTTTCAGCAGCGCACATTTTTAATAAACACTTGCATAAGTAGCTGTTGTTGTTGTTGCAAAAACCACTAAAATTGAGCAATGAATGTGGAAGCGCGTATTAATGCCGCGCGTCAGTCACACAGCCGCAACGGAAGTATTCAAGCGCTCCCACCGTGCTCACCAAACCAAACAATCATTTTGCCGTGAGTTCACTCGCCCGCCTATCGCACGCAGCTGAAGGAAAGGTGGCTTAAAGGGCGTGTGATTGACTTAATTGACTATGAAAATGAGAAATTGCCAAAATGAAATCAAATTGAGCAATCGACGGCCGACGGTAAAATAGCAACGTGCATCAGTCAACAGCCGACGCCGCTTTTAATGACTTTCGCAGCGCGCTCAACACTGAATGCTATCACTCCCACCCTACTTCTCGGTTACCCACTTTTACAACAATTTAGAATATGTAAAACATTTTAAATCCCATACAAGGGGGGTGGCAGTTTTTGGCGCTTCCGAAGTGAAAGCGCCGTTATTAAAACCGCCAGCAGATTAATGTGATTTTCGACGGCGGTTTGTAGCCCGACGCCCACTTTTCAACGATTTACTAGCTAATTACATTGTTTTGCCAAACGTATTGCTTGTATTACAGTTGTAGTTGTCCTTTTGTTGTTCTTGTGCTGTGACCTCAATCGAAGGCTACCAGTGATACATGTTACGGACACGTGTGAGTTAGTCCATTAAAAGAAGGAAATTTTCTGCGGGAAAATAGAACTAATTAGATGAGATTTTAATGACTTGACGAACGTTGTGCATAAAAGTGAGTGGCTGGGGGAGAAGGCGAGCAAGAGTTGGAGTTGTATTACCTCAAGGTAGGCTGAGAAAACCAAAATAAACCATGTGAAGCTTTATCTCTTGCAATTCAATTCAAATCTTCTGAGGCGTAAGATTAAATCAAGGAGTCGTCTTCTGTGTCGAAAGAAGATGGGATGGTCCTTGTAGTATTCGCGAGAAAATTTCTCCGGTAGGAGCTTCATGCAGATATGAGCATAGTGCCGCAAATTAAATACCAAAGACTTCACTGAATAAATCTACCACTGAAATCATACTTAGTTCACAGCTTTCAAAAATCGGTCCCGCCGTAGCCTGGTTTCGCAGTCAAAAAAAGGTTACGATAGGATTTTCACATGTTACTAAAGGTAAAACAGCCAGCTTATAAATAACTTCGTGGCAATTGTAGAAAATAGTCCATTTTTAGCATATTTAAAAATAACTTACTTATACGTAAGAGCGTTAGTCATACAGAGGAATCCAAAATTCGATTACAGTAAATAAAATGTCAATTTGGCAGCACAGATGGGGGTGACAACAATCAGCTGTTCGATGAGAACAAATTTCAAACGAATTCGTTAAAGTGAACAGCAGCGTCCAGTTTGTGAAAATTGCTATTAAATATATTTAATTTTTCTTTGTTTTGAAATGTTAAAACTACTAAAATTATTAATATGAATTCAGTAATAATGAAATGTGAATTTAAATGAGCAGAAACTACTTTTTCAATTATAACCGAGAAGACTCAGCTAATATATAGGTTTATTTCTGGTTTAAGTTGCTTGTATCAAACTACAATCTTTTTGGTCAAAAGACATCCACTGACTATTTTGTGTTTGTAAAGTAGCTATCTAATAGTTGGCTGAGGTCTCATGCAAAGGTAAACATAGTTTGCCGTCACAACCAGTTGATTTGTAAGCAATTTTATGTTGATTTTGCGTTAGATTTTGATAGCAAAAGCAGTAGTCCACTACTCTGGCTTCAGAGAATACAATATCAGGTGTATACCTTCAGGAAACCTACATGTTAAGCAAAACAGCGAGTTGACTGATGTCATAAAAACCGTGGTATGAGCGCGAACATAAGTGTGCGATTAAAACCGAAGACCTTTGCTATGGCCCAATCAATACCAATTTTCTAGTACGTTGAATCAGATTGATAATAATTTCAGCAATGGGCGTGTCGTTTAGGCGATTCGAAGTGCTGCTTTTACAAGAAACCTGCGCAGATGAACTTATTTCCACAAAAAACTATAGGTCAAGTATCTAGGCTGGGACATAGCGGCGCACCCACTCCTGCAGTTTCACTAATCAAAGGTGTGATTTGCATCTGTACTATGAGATCGCGCCGAATGCCGACCCACCACCCTTTGTTGTTGCGTTGTTCCCTTTTTTACTTTGGGTCAAGAAAAGGTAATTTCTCAGCAGTTTACCACCGAACCAGTTAAAAACCTCCACCTCAGATTCCTGCACGGGTAAAAAAATATGCAAACTCAGAACGGAGCAATTGAAATTGCAACAAGGACCAATCGCGAATCGCACGACCAAACGAAACTTAATAGAAAACTTTGTTAAGACTTAATATAAATATTGTAATCCCACATTCCTGTTTGCGCGAAGTTATTATTGAAGAGTTAAGACGAAACGTGTAATCCGGACCAGGTCGTAGTCTCCGAGAGTCCAGCTCGGATTCGAACATCTCTAAGCGGTGTCTTGTCTGAGCAGCTTTTTTTATGCTAAGACCAACTTTATGGCTTGCTTATGGGTTGAGCTTATATCCTGCCATGCTCATACTTTTTATGGGCTCTTTTTTTATCCATTCCTTTGCTCTAGCTACAGAAGATTGCCTTTCTGCGGTTGTTGTAAAACGGAATAATATCAAAAGTAAAGTGGGGTGCCTCTGTAGACAATTTCTCAAACTGAGATGATCTCGAATTTAGCATAGAGCTTATAAATCAAATATTCTGTGAGCACGTTAATCCACCTATCCCGTTGCATGACTTTTTCATCGAAAAGTAGGAGCCCATCATCCAGTTCCGTTCACAATTTCTCTTTCCTCTTAAGATGGTAGCTAGTTTAAGCCTAGTTAATATAATTAACTATTCTACCAACATCGACCAAACTAGATATCTAATTAAGAGCCTCTTTAGCAATAATTTTATTTGTCTCAGCAAAACAAGCGTTACGAGAAGCCTACGAGCTTCGCAAGTCAAGTCGCCCAATTACTCACACCACACAATTGGTCAACTTTCAGCCTGGCCCAACCACACATAAATTACTTCGAGTCAAGCGCATAAATCACCGAGTCCAAATAGCGCACATCCGAGCTGGACCAATATTGCTTGCGTTGTTGTTGTGCCTGCTTGACAGCTTGTAATTGAATTGATTGACAATATTTTATGTTTATTTTGCCAAAATCTTTGTGTTTGTTATGCAAGTTTTTTGCAACTTTGGTACTCTCGGAAGTTGTGCCTCCCCCTGCACGATGTAGCCGAGACAGAGGCAGGGTGAGTACGTAATGACCGAGTTTGTTTAGATTAGTACTAATAGCCTTTGAGACGCCCACTGAGCGGTCGAATTAATTTTTGTTGTTTTTTTGCTTTCTTGTTTTTTGCTTTTTTTTTTGCTAAATTGTTAGAAAATCGCAAAGAGTGAAAGGGGGTGAGCGCCGACCAAGTGACTGACACATATGCAAGCACTTGAGACCATAAAAAACGGCAGGCTATTCAATAAAAATAGTTTGAGCGGAAAAACAAGCTCGAGTGAGGAGTACGTTGAAAGGACGAACGAATACTACAAAGTATGCAGCCACCCAACATTGTGAAGCAGCCAAGGAAGGAACTAGAATAAGTCCAAATATTGATATTGAAGTCAGGAATACATTGTGTCATAGATTATCCAATGTGCGTCAACAAAGTAGCCCCGAGATTACGCAAAAAGTTTGATGGAATTTGCAAGCGAAGTAGCAGTAAGAAGCAGCTAGCGTGCACTCATATGGAAATAGGTTTTTATACCCAGCAGTGCTGCAATACAAAGTACCGAGAGAAAACAGAAAGGTAAATAGATAAATTGGATGTCACAAACGATCCAAAGGGTAGGCAACGAAAAGTCTGCAGATTAGGTGCTTAGGACTTAAGGTATGATTGTCATACAAGGCGACTGAAATATACCAACCGACGGTTCGAGACTTCAAACAGAACATTCCCAAGGCAGTCGGGCTAGTACCATATTCATTCCAGCAAAGAACTGCCAATATCCGATATGCTGATTAGGGGCTCAGAGTATGGGGCTCAGAGTATACGGACTGTAAGATATGCCTGTCGCAAGAGGTTACCAAACTCCACCACCCGATGGTTCCCGCGGCAGTCGTTTTGTGACAGGTGCTAGTAGGGAGAGTACCGGATTCGTTCCAGAAAACAATTGCCAATATCAGTAGCTTGCCCCACACCGTCTTTGAATTTTTTTTGGTTACAACGGCAACAAGGAAAGACTGCAGGGAGATTCGTGGACTCTCAATGCTAAAGGGTAGAGAGTGAACTGATTATAGCCCTGGTTTTTGTCATGATACGGACGTAGCGACACTTTGACGGAAAGAGACTGATAGAAGAACTATCGGGTCCCATTAAGAAGGTTGAAAACCTTGTTTCCTGTCTTTTAGGAAGGTTTGTTTAGGCAAGTGCGTCGTGTTTCTGTGAAAGGAAAGGTTGAAAAGAGCAGTGAGAGCATTAGATTAGCGGGAAAAAATACGATGGAGGAAACTTTTGCTGCATGTCTCACAGCTGACAAGACTTAGGTTATGCTCCCAAACAAATTTCAAATCAAACTAACTTCAGAGGTTGATCCTCTGAAAAACTCAGCTACTTTACAGCCTTTGTTTGTCTTGCGAAATCCTGTGTAACCTGAAACGCTCTTAAAACATCTTCTCCTGTGCCATGTGTCAGAAACTGTCAGCTCCTTGTACTGTGACGCCTCCCGCCTTTGCTCTTCCGCTTGTAGTCATCTCAAAGCTAAAGCTTCTTATCAAAGATCGTCCAACTCCCTACCGGGTATATAAAGTGCTAGCTTAGCCTTTCTTAGTTGTATTTTTAGTGCAAATTTTCATCCTTCAATGAGACACTTTGTTGTCGTTATTGCCAAAGTTTTGCATTAAGCGCGCACTACAAAATACTTCGCACTCCGTGCCCGCTCCCCAAGTCCAGCAACCCACTCTGCTTGTGTTGATTGCACTCCCACCCGCACAATGTTTATACTTACACTTAAGCTAATGAAATTGTCTGTTAAATGATTTGTGAAAAATCCAGCAACCCCAGCACCCAATAAGGACAACAAAAGGATAACAACCCAAGAGATTGCCAAAAAAGCGCAAGAAAAAACTAAATTAAGTCATTGAGTTTGATGGCGCGTCGCAAACGGAAATGTGCGATTTTTTGATTTCACAAAATTTAATTTAAAATTTTTTTTAAACTCATTTTGTGGTTAGAGCGGGTGGAAGCTCGCTTTTCCCGCCAACAATTTGAACGCGCCCGTGGGTGTCGACAGTTGTGGCTCTTCAGCTATAGTTTAGTGTTTCAAACGCGTTGTGGGCGGAGCCGTGCAAATTCATATTTGAGAATGCTAGAAACGCTTTTCAAGTGCCTCAGCGTATGCTCGCTACAGTCAGTCATTGGCTCGAACGTTTTAAAGTGCTTGAAATGCCAGCTGCTTTACCGCGCGGCTCACCCGACGCCACAGTTAGAGTCGTTAGCCTTTTAATGGCTTAACTTTGTGCGCGCCGTATGCGCTGTGTATCTAAGTTTATTTGCTGCTAATTCGTTGATTTATGCCAAACGGAAGAGTAGCTGGAACTTAGTTACATAACTTAAGTGAATGCGTTGAACAATTTTTTCGCAATTTTTTTCCGCTTTTACCTCTTTTGGGCTTGAGTCTTTCCAGCTGTGATGAAGCAATTAATGTTTAGGCGTTTAGTGAGCGTTGGTAAAGCTCATTCCTGTCTGTTGTTATTTGTAAAAGCTTTGAGAAGGGCTTCTGAGTTCCTAAAAAGGGACAAAATGCCATGCCTTTGCCTTTGACTCATCAGAAAAACCTGCTTCTAGAGGTCCTCCGAGCAGTTCTGTTGCTCTCACAGTTTTTATATGATGCAAAATCCTTTGAACGTGCTTTGTACTAATGCGCTTGGGTCAAAAAGTCTCCCACTTTGTCTGAGCTACTTGTAGTTCGTCCACCTGTATACCTTTCCGTCATGGGAGCGCCAAATCTGCTGGAAAATCTTAATTTATTTCGAGCAACAGAGTTAGGCCCATCCCCCATCTTATGCCTTTGAAGCTAGGACGATCTATTAAGAGGACCCTCAACAGAAAAGACTTTCAAAATAGTTATAGGTCTCTGGCAGTAGTCAGTGACGTGGAATTATGAAGGCTATGAGAATTGTGGCAGCGCTTCAACAGGCTGGCCACCTCTGGAGTTTAAAAATACTATTGAAAAATCTGAGATTAGCAAGCAACGCACTTGGAACTATCTTTGTTGTAAGTCTTTCGAAGGATAGTGATACAGGATAATTTCGGAAGCAGCTGCTGAGGGGGCCACACACTTTCCCTTGAAGGTTAGTGGACTTACACCCAAGGTAGGTATGCTTATCGTAAGAGGCGACTAAAATCCAACTCGACCCCGGTTAACGAAATTGTTACCCCTGCAGTCGGGCTAGTACCAGAAGGTTCTGATACTATAGCTTATCGGTTTCATATTCAGTAAACCCGCTCCCATATAATTATTTTCCTGTTTGGTCCTTCATGTCCCATTGCTTGAAAACTTCTCAAAATTGCTGTAGCATTTCGAAATCGCACAACAGCTCATCTAAAAGGAAAAAAACACTGGAGGGGTTTACGATGATTTGATTGCGAATCCGGTACGCCGAGGTGTTCCTACCTTTAGGTAGTAACTAGCCCGACTGTAGTGCGGACGGCTTGGTTTCATTACAATGCGCCTAATAAGTTGTCTCACCTGGCTGCAGTGAACCAAATAAAAAGCAGCAGATTGATAGGTGAACTGCGTCATATCCATAGATCAACCATCTTCACGTCATCCTCTAATATATGAAAATAGATTTGTTGGGTCTCGAGCTCAAGCCAAAGGTACGCAATAATCGCCTTTCCCAAGGCTCCCCACTTTCAAGGTGAAACAGAACTCGCCACCGCCTAACCCCACCAAACTTTCAATCTAAAAAGTGAATGCTGTAGTTGTAAGCTGCATGCTCTTCAAAAATCCGTTTGTCAAAAAAATTTGTTCCTAACGTTGAATCCACCAGCTCGAATAAATATTTCACTTCACCAAAATTCAATTTGTCATACTTCCGTCCTTTCAAGCTTTCGTAAATTTTGTATATTTTCGCAAGCTTTCACTGTGTCCATTTTCCTATTTCGTTCATATTTTTTTTTAATTCGATAAAAATAAATAAATTTTAATAAGCCATTTCGTATGCAAATATTTTACTCTTCCCCCCTCATTCCATGCGTTTTTCAATGATTTTTTGGTTACTGCTTCAAGCTCACTTGTTTTGTCACACTTCCGGAACTTAATGGCCTGAATCCTTTACTTTTCCTGTGCAACCCACTCTCAGTTCATTTGCCACTTTGGTGCTTCGTGCATTCAGAACTCATTTTCATACTCTTTGGAACTTTACTTGGCTCTTTGGGCTATTTGAGTGTCTCAGCTTAAATCATTTATTTTACTTTTCCACAATTTTTTTCTTTGCATAAAACCGAAAATGCCCAGTATCCATGTGTCTTTGGTTGGGCCATTCATTCGCTTCCGACTGCCATTGTACAATAACTGCTTTGGACTGCTTTTTCATAAATTATCCGTTATTTAATTTTGACATTTTTCATATTTTTGCATGGAGAGTAAATCATTTTGCTAGTGATTTTGTTGGCTTCGGACAACTGATAGTTGGTAGTTTATTTCTTGATATAAAAGACGAGGAAAGGTTATCGGTCCTTCGCTGACTGCGGCGCAGTAAAAGCCACTTTTCAAAGATCTTCAAAAAGCAAAACCATGCAATGGATCAAGGGCTCAGAAGAAACTCTAACTGGCTTTCATGAAGGTCTTCTTACCTCATTCAAAGTCTCTCATGCTGAAGCTATGACCCCGCTCTAGCTCTAACCGAGAAGCCATTTCTACGCCTTTTTTTTTTGATTTTGCAGCCATTACCTCCACCATATAAGCAACTCAATCAAATTCCCAGCAAAGTTTCTTACAAGCCGTGATGAAATAACGACGTAAATCAATTCCACGAGCCACCATCGTGAATCCTGCGGAAGAATTTATGACTCTAAGTGCTACTCAGTTGATTTTAATGGAAGCATCGCGTGTGTGACAAGTCATTCTATAGCTGCACGAGCACATTAAAACATCAATTTAAATATGACTTGATTTGCATAACAATGGAAATATCGATGAAAAGAGGGCCATTGGAAGAACGAAGGGTGCAAGTAATGCAATAGCAAACATACAGTTGTATACCCAGCGAACATTCGGAGTCGTGCTAAGTCGTTCCGAAGCCCATTATAAGCTCGTTCAAGAGTACCAATGAACTTTAGTTTCACTCATGCAATGATCTTCTAGTAGAAATCTAATTCAAGCAATGTATAAGGCGGGAAAGGGATGATAAATGACGCATATATTTTGATATGAATCTATTTTCGAGTCATATATGACTCATGTGGAAACATTTTAATATTCCTCTTTTCAGGGATATTATGTAGCTGGTAAAGGCTCATATATGACTTCTACACCCTTACCTAGCTCTTATTAGACTCCCAAAACATTGTTATTTCATATATGACTCCTATATTTCTAAAAGACTCTTATTGAACTCCTTTATGAACCTAATTTAGGCATAATGTAATGCTAGTAAGGGATCATATATGACGCATATATTTTGGTATGACTCTTTTGGATTCCCAAAATACTAGTAGAAGTCTATAGTTGGAGCCAAATATGAATCATATCTTTGTGACTCCAAGATGCCTCCTAAAACACTTTTATATGGCTCTTTTGCAGGTATAGCATGATTTAGTTTAAGAGTCATATATGACTCACACAACCTAATATGAATCTTATGAGACTCCCAAATGACGCTTATGAGTATATTTCCAGTCCATATATGACTCATTTATTTTGAAATTACTCTTATTGAATTCCTGTAATGATGTTAGAGGTCTGTATTAGAAGTCATGTATGACTCGTATTTAAGAGGCTTCTATATTTCTGAATAGCTAAATATTCAGGATTTACATCAGTCAGCACCCACTCCAAAAGTCAGTAAGTGGAGGGTTTGGCGAGGGCGACCTTTTAGAGATTTCCCATTCTATGTAGGACCCATATCGGACTCATAACTCTAAGCGCGCCGAAAATGTTAACTGGGTGCATATGTAAATATTACAACAACAACTCTGTGTCTATTGTGCAATAAAACCATTAAACAAATCAAAATCTAATTTTGCACTTTCACATGACCTCGTTGGCTAATTTTTTGTGGTTGAAGAAAGCCACAGCAAACAATAAAAGGGGTGCGGGAGTGGAGCAACTGCAAGAAAGATGCATGAGAATAGATAGCCACGCTTCCCACGCTATCCGATATGCCTATGATACTTCGGCGCAGCGACGTTAAACCTGAGAGGTAATAGCGCCCAAAAGTAAGCAACAAATAATGCAAATAAATCAAATCTACATACCATTTACATAGAAATAGCACACATTGGTGCTAAAACTGCATGGACAATTTGAACTTTCCGAAAAGTCTCTTTGGCAGCCTGAAATTTGACACCAGCCCGAAGGCTTTTTCTTTTTGTTTGCCCACTCGTTCGCTGCGGAGGCGAAAGGTGAAAGTTAAAAGTCAGCGCACGTGTCGCACAATTGTTTCGCACCTAAAACGTATGAAACCATACTGAGTTTAATAAAAGGGTGCAGAACAAATCAATTATTCAAAAATAAATATTTAAAAAAATGGCAGGACATTACAGTATCTCGCAGTGAAAATGAAACCAACTAATTTCGAGGGCTCATTTTTTATAACTAATTTTTAGATGCATATGTTTAAAAGGCACTGTAGTGCTACGTTGCAGTTCAAACTACTCTGGAGTGCTACATTGCAGCTGAAACTGTTCATGGCTTTCAAACGCCCTATGCGTTCTTTTCGTGAATGATATATATGTCAATGCTGTGGTTATTGCAAAGTATCGCCTAGAAGCCCACCACAACTAAGCGCCACACAAGCTGATCCACAACAAAGGCATGGCGATCACCTGTAGCCAATAGCGAGACGCCCGACAGGGCAAAAGCATTTACACCACCATCTCCCTCTCCGACACTTAAAAGGTAGTGTGCAAGTAATGGCCTGGGCGGAGGTGTTCAGCGAGGGGCCAATATACAAAGGGAGCCTCTTTATTTATTTTGGGTGTTCGGGAAGATTGTGACGTTTCGGCGGCGTACTGATTTCTGCTTAGCTCTTGGGATGCATTTCCACTCAGCCCACCAATCTGCCTACGAAGTCCTAGCTGTTCCAAATCAGCCTTGCATTCAAATGCCTAGGTAGCCTGCGCTTAACAAGGCGGTGGTCTTGAGCCAAAAAGCTCGATCTTAATCCCTACTTATAACCCCGTCTTGAGTGTAATACTAAGTCCAGGAAGCATCAGCAGTCTAAGATAATCAACCGCCTAACGAAACCCACTCCATTACCGCGCTCTGTTATCATACACGCCTATACACCTCTTCTTCTCGCCTTTTCTGCTCTCCTGGTACGAAAAGCTGCTGCTCTCCTACCACCTCAGGCCGTGTTTGTGTCTGTGGTAGCTTTTAACACATAAACTTTGTGTTATGATTTAGTGGGGCGTTCTGGGACTCTATTTGACCTTGGACAGATTGAGCTTTGGCTCAACCGCCTTCGAGCAATCCTAAGAAACATCTCAGCCACATCCAAATAACCACCCGGCAATTTGAAATATGTGCACTAAACTGTCTCGCTTTTGTTGTGGGTCACTGTAAGTACTGTAATTATTAGTCGACGCATCTAAGCAAAGGAAAAATCTTGTCTGAATATTTACGAAAATAACAAAAATACAACAAAAACACAAACAATTAATATATGAGCCCGCATAACAAATTATTACGATCGCACATTGTCTCATATTTCACTGCTGTCTATTTAGCTGCTCTGCTACCTTTTATTTGTGCTCATGCCCCCGCCGCCTTCTACATCTTTGTGTTGTCATTGTAGGTGTTTTATTTATTGTGGCACACCAACCCTTTCATGCACTTACAACCCTTTTACCCGCAGTAGCGCTCCTTCTGCACATACAATTTTCGTTGGCAATTTGAGCACTTCCGTTCTGAGAGAGGGTCACAAGCGCCGCTAATTGCTTGTTTGGGCTATTAAATAAGTCAATAAATATTTGAGAAATGTTGTTCTTTCACATAGATTTCGAAACTTGTTTGGTTCTCGAGGCAAAGAAATATCGAAGAAATGAGCAGAGCGACAGCGAAGGACACGCGTTACTGTGGCACAACTTCGAGACCTCGTAAGAGACCGGTAAGTCCCACAAAATATTGTGAGTAGCTTTCCACCTGACCCTGCAGAATCTGCGACTCTCGATCACTGTTTTGGTTACATCTAAGGAACGTCGTTTCCCAAGGCAAGTGGTGAGTCGGCTTCCACCGAAGTACATATGCGCCCCTTGCACATTCATCGGTCATCGGTAGCTTGGCATAGATCCACCGACATCAAACAACAGCCGTTCCTTCGTATTCGTTACATTGGCACCAATCCACTTACCGTTCACAGTAAATTGGCATCAATCCACCGGCATCCACCAACCGATCATAGCTAACATCGCCACCTATCCACTGCATCCATCAACCTTCCGCCGGCCATCAAGAACTTTTGCACAAATCCATCAACATCAACTACCTGTCCATCGTTCATTGATGGCTTGGCACGGATCCACCGTCCAGCACTCAGTTTAATAGCGATTCCCCACCGATCCACCAGTGCGTCAACGCTATTTACCGATACCTGACTATATTCCCGTCAGCACCATTGACCGTCAGCACCCTCTTCCAGATAGACCTCTCCGGTTTATGTGTGTGTCCAACTGAATTAACACCATCAAATCTTAGTGTTCTCTTAGTAAAGCAAATAGGACCTCTACTCGACTCTAGCTGGGCGGAGTGCTACCCTGGCCTTCATCAAAAGCCCCTTCACAACCCTGGCCACTGGACTGCAATGCATGTCGCAGAATTTTATACTTGTCCCGAATCGCCTTGTGCGGTTTGGAAGCAAGCTTATGAGAAAACATCCTAAGTCTTTGGGGTCCGATTCAATTTGCTTGCTGGAAGATTGTTTTACTTCGGGCTGCATACGCGCAATTTGCAAGAGTTCACATCAGGCTTTTTAACAAGATGCAAAGACTAGTACGGAAGTTCCAAAACTCCAATCAAGCAGGTGCAGCCACGAGGAGGCACCTTTTTAGCTACTCGGCCCTCCAACACCAATTTCACTTAGATCCACCCCTATTCAAACTGCCAACTTCCCCAGGACTCCCGTAAGAAGAGATTTATGACAATACTTGGTGAGTAATGGTAATAAATATCACAACAACAGCAACATAAAAGATGCAGGGGAAAGTATTTAAAGTATAATTTCAGGTGCGAGCTCCTCAGGTCGTTAGCCGTTGATGTAAAAAGTTGATCCTTCAGGTGTATTCATGTAAGATTATAAGTCCAGTGAAACCGCCCTTTGAGTTGCTCTAAGATTTGTGTAACTTTTCATTGGACAACCTCAGCTCCACAGGTTTTACATAAACCCGAACAAAATATCAGCGGCTCTACTCGTCTGATCATTTTACCCAAATAGCCCATAACCATTCCGCTTGTTGACTTCTTTTGAACCCAATTGTTGTCAAACTCTTTTGTGTTCTCGTTTTTTATTTGGCTTTTTTCACTTGCCGTCCGTCATCGGTCGCGCTCCATTTTTTAGTCTGTATCATTGCCTTGGATGAGCATTGAATGAATGACATTATTTGTATCGAGTCGTTATGCCACTTATTCCATAGGAAGTTACATACATTTTCATTATTTTATTATTGACAACAAATCGTCTTTTATCGCCATTGACCTTTTTCGTTTGTTGTTTGTACCGCCTCCGCCCTTAACGGAAGCTGTATTGACCGGATGACTTGACTGAACGTCTGCCAGTCAATGGCAATTGTTGATACTTTTGACTCTTCTTCTTTCGCTTTTAACAACTTTTGTATGCTCGGATTATGTTTTGTGTTTGAATGACATAAAGAGGAAGTGATTCGCTTGTGATTTCCATATCTTACATGCTCCCGAACATCCTTATATTTGTCCATTTGCGCTATTTATGAAGCAATCGCTGTACGTATTTACATGTGTGGACTGATAGTTTTGATACAAAAGAATGAGCCCAAGTCATTTAGGTAGCTCCAGCGTCCTAGATGTATCCACTGTTCGAGTTCCCAAAATCGGCTTTTGTGACAACCAAGGTAGGCACAAGTACCTTGAGTTGCTGCCTGACGAGAGTTATGACTTTCGATTCGACTAGAAAATCTAGGTGATGACCGTAGGTTTCAAGAGGGGGACGAGTCAAGCCGTAGCAGTATTGGTTGGTTTCAGGTATAAATACTTGAGCTATGGAGGGAGCTCTTCCTAAAGCCTATTCGACAACGAAGCTTACAGGAACAAATGGCTTGCCCCTTGAGGTACTCGACAGACAAGTTATTTGAAAGAAGACAGGAAAATCCACATCTTACGAATGAATGAGGTTAATTCTACTTGAACATAGTCGATCTGTAGAAAGCTACTGATGGAAATTTGCCTTACTAAAATACGCTTTTGTTGTTGTTGTTTTTAACTAAGGTTTTGGGAAGTGTTGTCGAAAGTGACAGTCCTTTGGCGGATATGAGCTCGGTACGCTCCGGTACTCCCTTGCTTTACATGCCGGCTGTCGCGGAAGCGATTTCGTATGACCAGTGCAACCTTCTACGTCATGCCACCCCTAACCCGCAGAGCTGCCAAATGCGCCCTGGACACGGGTGTTTCAAAAAGTACTGATATGAAATCGGAAAAGTTGAATATCCGAAGATCGAGATGCAAACGAGGACGATGCTGAACATACTTCCTTCAAATGCTCAATATAGAGCCCGGAGTGACAAGTTTGGGAACGAAGTGTCTGCCAAATCACAGCCGATAACGGCATAAAAAATGTTGGGCGGCCCAGAAGTGTGGAAACAAATCATTAACTTTTTAGAAAGCTATTTAAATGGAAGGCGCTTAAAAAATTATAAATATCTAACGCAACCCTGAAGCAATAGGAAAGTTTTCCCGGGGTGGGTAGGGGTATCAATATTTGGTGAGGGGTTTTAGTCCACGGACACACAGTTGGTGGGAAGGCGTAGGTCATGTTAAAAATACGACGGGATGAAAAGAGTTTCCATAAAAGAGGCTTCTGCGCTTTGTAAGGCGGCCAAAATCGAGTGAATATATAAATATCAATATGGATATTCAAGGAAGGTGGATAAAAGCCTAAGCTGGATTTCATAGTAGCTGCATCCCCGTGCTTCTCTGACTAAGCCTAGTAAAACTGTCAAAAGCTCAAAATGCGCTGAGAGCGAGAGAGTAACCCTACGAAATATGGGTTTGATCTCTAATAAAAAATGTAGCTTCTGTCAAATTAATGAAGGGAAATTAATATAAAGTAATATCAGTTTAAAATAAAAATTAAAAATAATTAATCAATTTCAAGTAATTTGTTTCCCGGCCTCTTTTAAACGCATGCAAGATGGAAAGTGACGGCGACAAATTTTGTCAATTTTTGTTTGAAATTCAATTGTAAAATGCACAACAGCTGATCGTTTGATAGATTTTCCAGAAGTAGGCAGCAAACATTCTTCTTACCGAAGCTTGCAACTTCCCTCCGAGAGATCACCATATTTACCTAAATATTTGTACTCTTAGTAATCAGATAATCAAGTACGGGAACGATTTCCTGTAGCTTCTAATTAGTTCTGACTATTTCTGGCTGTTTATGACGAGTACGCTATCACAGCTAATTAAAATAGATTTTAAAAAGGTTGCCACCGACTTAAAATCGTAAGCTGGGCACTACTACTAAATTTTTTGCTATATTTCAGAGGGTGAAAATAATATTTACGTTTGAGTAGTTTAAACATCCTAACCACAAAATCTTGACACAATAGCCAGCTTATCACTATTGCCGCTTACAAACAAAGTTACAAATGACCTAGATCTCAACTGGCCGCTATCATGCTTGTAAACCCAAAAAATATTTAATAAATTTCCAACAGCCACCTTCCACCCAATAAACACCGCATAATCAGTGGCTGTGAGCATATTGAGGCGATGCTAATCGCTTTATGAGTAAGCACACCCCATTCAGTCAGCAAAAAAGGCATTAAACCAGCACTTTCACCAGCCAACAACCAACAACAAAGCAGTGTGGCACTTTATTATTTATTCTTTATGATTTATGCGTATATTTATGATGTGTAAGGGATTACTGGGTGGGGTAACTAGCAGGTCGTATGCTATGGGCATCATAGACACCTAGTGGCATATGGAGGTAGAGAAGCTGGTGGTGTGTGTTGTATGCATATTTGACCAACTCGAGCAGAATTTAATACAGAAAACGCATAATAAAGTTGTTGACACATATGCTTTTGGATTTTTTTTTTTTTTTTTTTAGAAATTCTGATTTTTTTCAAGATTTTCGCACACTAAAGTGGTCAGACGCGTGTGCGTCCTTTGCGTTTTGTGCATTTAAGTGGAAACCATAGATAAATATTTTTATATTTTACGCATAATCATAGTAAGCTATTATAGAAAAATAAAAATCAATGCATAGAGTAGCCGAAGCTGAGTGGGTTAGTTCGTAAACAGCAAGCCGCATGAGGCAGTGTTAAGACTTTGGTGGGAGCGTAGTAGGTTTTGTGAACAATTTAAAAATCTAGGACGCCACTACCTTTTATGTTTTTATAGAATTACATCTTTGCTATGATGTTGAAATTAAACAGAGAAGTTCTTGTAAAAATATTCACTCTGTGATAAAGCAAATCAGTAGGCTATAGAACAGTTTCGAATTCATAGCAATTTCATACCCTTTGCGAGATTCGCTAAATATTTGAAAAATGCACCCGATATCAAAAGAACATAGTCGATGCTATTGTAACTCGAACGTCTACAAAAGGTTTTCAGGACGAAACACCAATATCATCACACCAGACATGGAACAATCTCCCAGCGAAAAAAACTGTGTTCCATTTTAGTTAATTTACTGAAAATTTAAGGAAAATGTTCTTTGAACTTGGATATTTAGCTTTATATAAAACTGGCAAGCCCGACAGACGTTTTTTTCCCCAGAACTATACTGTTTGCTCTTCTACTTTTCTTTAAGATCTTTTGTGGCAGGAGTTTGTTATTTTAAAACTTGAATTATATAAAGCGAACCACTGGATCGCTTTGATTTTATAAAATTATATAAATCCGTTTTTTTTATTCGTAAGCACTCGACGACTTATAAATACATACCGAGCCGATAGCCATATTAGCTAGTGCTCTTTTCTTTAAATGTTAGTCTTAAAATTTATTTTAAGTCTAAATAAATAATAATAATAATATATGAATAGATATATATATATATAGATCAACAGCCCTTAATAGCTGTTTGTTTCACCGTCTAAACGATTTTGACCTTCCAACAAAACGCTCCACCTGACTCTATCCTTTGCCCTTTGCTGCCCATGAGTAACATAAAAAAAAAAATGTATCTAGCATCGACGAATAAAAAACGGCCAGTATAGATTATGATCCTTCTTTGGGAAAATGTACTTTTAGAATCTACTACGAAATTAAGAGCGCTTAGTACGATTCCTTTCTTACTACAGTTTCGCATTTCCGTAGTTCTAACACTGATAGAAACACTGTTAGAAGGTGCCGATGAGAGCTGACAAGGAGTTTGGTACGAGATTGTGGCAGGATATGACTTTATTAAAATGGATTTTCGACATATTTATGATATATTTGGAAATACATCTGGCTACACTTCAGTGGTCAGTTCTGCTTCGAGTATGTTTACGTGTGACAGCAGAAACTAATATTTTACTAATCGAATTTCAGTTGACCGCAATGAGAAAGCAAAAATTACGTGAGAGTGAGTATGAAGTGAAAATTTTCGGTTTGTAAATGATATATGGCTTGTTGGGAATGGCAGGGGCAAAGATAATAATTACTTTAAGAAATCTATTTATGACTAATGGATTTTCATTAAAGGATATGGTAAGTAAGAGAAAATGTTTTTATGTAGGATATTAAAAATAAACGGGGAAGTGGGCAGATAACCATAACCGAAGTAGTAGGGTAAAATATTTGAAGGCCTGTATAGACCCGAAGATTCAAGTCCACATTCTTAACACTCTCCAAACCTTCGGGAAGCATTATGCGGTTACAACAATATCAGCCTTGACCCTCTAGACGGCAAGATCGACTTTAGGCAGTATACCTCTAATTTTCTTCTATAAATACACTTTTGTAGTTTTTTCAACTTTTTTCACCCGACAGACGGACAATAGGTCATTTCTATTTAACGAATACGCTGAGTGCGTTACTGTTTGCAAAGTTCGCTAAAAAAATAATTTCTTTCCTCTTGAGACCTTGGTGGTTTTAAGATACATTTTTTATTTTTTTGAAATCAGCGTATCCAAATTATCTAAAAATGAACTATATCATGTCTGTCGGGTTTTTTTTGAAGTATTACTAATGCATAATGTTTGCCAACTATTTTATCCTTGTGGCAACCTTGATTTTACAGCTGTAAGTGGTAGCAGAGTACCGTTATAAACCTTCTCGTTTAAAAATTAAGTGCACTGTGTAAAAAAAAAATTTGGATTAATAGAAGTGCTTTTGCTTACTACAAAAAGGTGATAAAAAGTCCCAACAATCATTTCTGTAAATGTGTTTCAAAATAATTTAAAGTAAACTTGCTACTATAAGCGATTTGTAAGCTTTTTCAGTTTTAATTGAAAGTTTCAAGTAAACTTTTTATAAACTTCAAGAAAAAGCTGTTACAAATTATTTCAATTTAAAAGTGAAATGCAAATGTTTATAAAAATTCAGAAAAAACTATTTGTCAGTTTTTTTTCTTTTCAACTTAAAATATTTCCAATTCTTTTCAAACAAGATTTTATATGAAAATGACGGCGAAAAAGCAAAAATCATGGCTGCATCTTAGCCACTTCCGCAATCTGGTAATAGTTTTTTTAAGTTGCAGCAATGTATGATTAGAACTTAGTTATTTATTTTATTGCAATAGCTAAATAAAATACAAATTATGGTTCGAATAAAGTTTTAAAAAAAAAACTTTTAGAAAGCTTTCTTTAAAATCTTTTTTGTAGGTTTAAATTAATAAGCTTTTTATCAAAGTGTCGTTTCAATTACACAACGTTTATTTTCGAAAAATCTGAATTTTGTAAGCTTAATACTTATTTCGGAAAGCTTTTTAAAGATTTATTTCAATTTTACTTTGCTTGTTGAGGTGTTTCCATAAGAAAAAAAAAATAAAATTGTTGGTAACTGAAATAATTGTTAGGGATTTGAATTTATGAATAAGATGTTGAATTATAAGTAAACCTATAGAATTATTGGTCAAAAATCATACCCCGCCTAAAGACGGAGTGGCCAGTTAACAGGCAAGTGCGCCTTAATGCGAAGTGGGGTTTCAGCGCTGTCTACGGGGAAATACTCTACTGGCGCTTACTGGGCACCTCTAGTTTAAATGTTATACTATGCGCATTCAGAAATCAGCTGCTTCAATGCCTCTTTTCTTTGGCTTTTTAGACGAAACTAGCCAACCTAATTAATCCCACAACAAGATTGAATAAAGTAATACATTTGAAACACCAAAAGTGTTGACAGCCGTCCGACGTGTGGCATACGCTCATGAATGCTTAAATTAAATGTCGTATCAAAGCGAAGTATCGAGATCGTGGACGAGCAGCTCTAGCACTATGGGCACGTTAAGACTTTCATGCAGCCTCAGCACCCTCAGCAAAATAATTGAAACATATTTATGATATTTAAACGCTTGTAAGTCAATTCATGCGCCTGTTTCGTTGTCTGACTGTCGCCTTCTTTGCGTCGGTTTGTCTGTCTGTGCGGCCACCCACGTTCGCTGCATGCGTCCGCACAACAAATAGAATCCGAACAAAGAACATAAATGCCAGATTTCAATTTGTGCCCAAAAAGTGTTTATGAGGCTTACACAGCAAACAACAAGAACAACAACAACGATAAGCGCAAGTGTACCCAGAAGATTGAGCATTATAACGGTAACAATGTCAACATGCAGCCATCAACTCCACCCACCATCGCTATATAAAGAGAAGGAAGAAGGTGGCGGGCGTAGCATCCAACCAACAATGAGCTCAGCACACGACGCACCACGGCGACGCTCGTCTCGACGGGTGAAAAGTTGATTATTTAAGGCGTTAAATAGCTACGTAAACGCAATTTGTTTTTGTTGCTTTTCTTGTGCTTGCTCTTGTTAAGCTGCAAAAGCCGTTACGCTAACTGACGTGTAACCCCACGCGCCGTTCTCGTTGCGCCCTCTCCTGGGAAATTTTACAGCTTTATTTGCTTTGTTCGGTTATTGTTGTTGTTGCTGCGGGCAAACACCGTTTTTTTGTTGTTGCGTTGAAAATTTTGTTGACTTTTGGCGCTATTGAATTCGTGGCATTTAATTTGTTGTTTATTTTGTTCGTTGAATTGTTCTTGTTGTTGTTGATATTGTATAGCTATTGGTGTAATTTTCGCTTGTAATATGACATGATGGAATCATCAAAAGCGCATTAAACTCGGCGTGTAAATTATATGCTTTATTAAAAGTGGCAACAACCACAACAACAGAGTGGAAGAAGACGGGTAAACTAAGTAGATAAAAGCGAAAATATATTCAGGGAAAAGTCGAACATTTTTTGAAGCCAGAACATTGAAATCGAGGACGCAGGTGCAGATATACCAATCGAAAGCCAAAAAAAACTATTTTCTTTACTTAGAAAATCCATGACAAGGATCAGCTGCTCCAGCTGGATATTTTGCGTAATATTTGCAACTTTAGCTGGGTCAAATATTCTGTTATGCTTTATTAAGACCCAGCATTTCTTATGTTGCTGGTGAAACTCATCAGGGATTTCAGTACTATTGAAACCAGTGGAGTGACCACTTGCTATCCTCCTAACCCGAGCTACAGACAATTGAATAAAGGTTAACGAATTAATTCTCTTGAGCAGTGCTGCGCAATCCATATACCCTCGTAGCACTTTTGTGTTTGTTTTCCCCTAAAATATAGGCACAAATTTACACTTCAGTGATTTACACTTCAATAAAAAAATATTTGAGCACTTCTGCTTTTGAGGAATAAAGATAAATTTACGTCTGCGCTGAGGCTTATTAGGATTTTGTTTTGAAGACGCCATTTTTAAAATAACAGTGGTGTTAGTTGACGTTAACATTTTATTTCATAACCTAAGATGCCAATGCAAGTTACAATAAAAATATTTTAGTGCTGCCAATTAAAATAAAAACCGTCAGAATTGTTTAATTTCAATGTACTATATGTAGGACAAATGAACGCAGGACGTAAATTGCATTTCCAGAATAACTCAGCTTAAATAAAAAAAAAACGTCTGAGGAGATCCTGAGTTATAAAACAAGCCGCCTAAAGTGCCACGGTACAGTCCATTAGTAGTACCACTTCCATTATAGTCTCCACTTCGTACTACTGCATGAATGTTAAGTCAACCATGTAGTAAAGTAAAAGTTCTGAGGGTCTATGTCAATTAATGTGGGACCTCAGCATCATAACTAACCGATTGTCACCCTGCAGCAAGTGTCTGAAATCTTTTGTCAGACCTGAACAAGCTTAAGCAATCTATTAAATGACTCAAAAGCTCAGGGCGTACATAGCCAAAATAGTAGAACTCCATCAGTTCAAACAATTCACCGCACTTGGGATAACAAGTTGTTAGTATGTGCCTTACGGCTTACAATAACCCACCGCTGGGCTTGCCTGCTGTAAGAAACTACTAAAATTTACAACCCGACGGTCCGACAGGGTCAAAGAAATCGCTCCCGTTGCAGTCGAAAAGGTACCAGAAGGTCGAGGATCGCAAGTGACATATAACTACGATTTAGAGCATGGTAGTCCATTTTTTTCTACGAGGCTCCAGGTGGACCTGTCTTCAAAGAGCCAGATCATAAAGGAATTTTTCTGCATATCCAAAGGGTTTTGCATTCCAAATGATGCATACTCTACTTTTGGGGTTAAGCTTCATTTTCTAATGCATTCTATACATTTCCAGGATGAGTTTGGCTATACACAGTGAGCAAAGGCTGTGGTGCCATTCTTAGCCCTTTGAGAACTCAATGTACCGCTTGTGGATTGATTTTCGTCTATCAAAATTTACAGTTTCGAGACCGTTCTTCCCATTAACAAGTAGAAAATTCAGCCTTGAGGCGGCCTGGCCTGGGTTCTAGGTAGAGACGCGTGGTGACTTCATTACCAAGTTAAAGGCAATTTAAAATCGATGTTTCAAAACTTACTCAGAGCGCTTACGCCGTTACTCGGCTTCTACATTTCCTATATAAACCCCCAAGAAAAAGGGGCAAATCCCAACCTTCATTCCAGCGCCAACCTCACTCACTGCGAAGCTACCTTAATCCCACCTTATTACTTTTACTTTCGCATTTTAAGAAATCTCTGAAATCCATTTTTTTGTCAACTCATCATCATGCATTATCAGGATACATCCCATCCATCAATTCTGACAGCGTTGACATTTTTATTGGACGAAATTCATAAAAAAAACTTTTAAGTCTGTCCAAATTGTTTACAGGTGCAAAGGCAGAACGCCTAAAATGCTGCTAAGTCCTTAATGAGATGCACAGAAGAGCATTGCTACGCACATACGCACATGGCGTAGATGGGCTGAGGACAACTGAAGCACCCCTTTCTGTAGCTTCAACCACAAAAAGGATTAAATTTAATTCAACCACAAAGCAACAACTTAATTAGATGCGAGCATGAAGTCTGAACCCGTGAAAATGTGGCGAACAGACAGCTAAACACGTACAGCGCGAATAAGAGAGAGAGACAAGAGTTGAAGTTATTTCTAAAATGGCGTATCACTGGTGCTTAGGTTAGTAACATTTGTGGGTGGCAGAATGCTCCAACACCCCACCCAATTTAGGTTTTCTTGTGGAACAGTTTAACAACCCCAAATTGCGTCGTTGATTTGCAGGTGTCAGCTGCCTGTTTCGTGCTCACCGAATTTGGCTCTCAGCAACATAAAAACCAACCCAGTCGCTGTAATGGCTTTTTATCTCTATCTAAATTTTCCTTTCATGGCAAAAACTGCGCTCATTAGTAGGCATTTCCCCTGCGCTTATTTCAGCTTTGGTTGTGTTAAGGAAAAGGAGATTTTCTCTTGCAAACATTCACGTGGTTGATTGATGAGAGACTTTATTAAGCTGACTGGAATTTGATATTTCATTCAGAAATGTAGCTTTTGAAACTTATGAACTCCAAGTCGCTACCACGACAGTCGGGCAGTACGGCAAGGAAGTACCGGAGCGTACCGGAATCATATCCGGCCAAGGACTGTCAGTTCGACAGCACTCCCCAAAATTTTCTTTTATTTTTTCGATGTTCGACGCAAGGTTTTACAGGATGTATGCAGGCATTTCATAGTCCTTTGCAGTTTATTACTATTAGTGTAACGACATTCGATTAGTCCATTGAAATCGACAAATATCCCACTGAGCTCACATCGGCTTAGTGACAGCTATATTTTCATATTCTTGGCTTCTAGCAAGTGCGAGTAAAGTTGCTGGTACTCCATAACACTACCCCCAGTCGTGGATTTTAGTCTTTTCTTTCGACAGGATACTTTATCAGGCTTAGGTTCTCCCTGTTTCGTGTATAGTTGGGAAATTGGCACGCTCAACAGCAGCAGCTTGACTCCCATATACGTAGCAGGGTAATTTTTCATTTTATTTCCTGTTACATTCTTCAAAGTTGTCCAATTTGCACATCAAACACATATATTTAAAGTTTACATTGCTTTTTGTTTTTATGAAAAACTTTAATTTATCCCATTATTTATTTAATGTTAAAGAATTTATTTAAAAACACTTATTCAATTGAGTTTACAATCAATATAAATTGGTATTTGTGATTTGTTTTTAATTTTTATTGTTATTCTTATTAATTGTATAGTTATTAAATATTATTGCTATTTGAGTTTATATTCCTCGAATTATATAACTGTATTTTGTTCAAGTTATTTTACGCAGTTTTTCATAGAATTTGAATAGTGATTAGCGCTTAAAACTATAACTTACACAACTAATTTAAAATTTTATTTTCATTCATATAAATTTTTTAACTACAAACTAATGTGTATAAAAAACAAAACAAATATTGCTTTAGAACAGCTGGTAAATATATAAATTTGGCGCTGTTCAATGCATAGTAAAAAATATATATGTATGTATTTACATGTGCTAAAAAAAGTGGCCTAAGACACATGCAAAACTGTAGAAATGAAGGTTTAAAAATTTGTACAAGAAAGGTCTCAGGTTTGATTATAAATGATTTATTTATAGCATTCTGTTTTAAGACCCAAACAAATTAATACCTTTTAAACTATAGTTTCTAAAAAGAAACGGAAAAAGTTTACAAATAGGGGAAGACTGCAGAAAATTATGTGGACACTGTATGCATTTTAAAAAGTATTTAAAAGTTTGCGAGTACGAAAAATAAAATATATCAGCAGCCGCTGAGCAATCAAAAAATGTGTTCATATAAATTTATAATTATGTGAGTAACAAATAAAAATCTTCGCTTGTTTCCGAAGCATAATACTTTTTGTAACTTCTGCACGAGCATGATATGCGAGAGAATGGAAATTTTATTGAAACTAGAATACCATTACTAGACTATAGCTTTTCCAAAAGTATTTCATAAAAGCTAAAATGTCTTTTGGATAAGTTGAAATTTATTTTAGAAAAGCGCAAAAGGTGTTCCAGAAAATTTCAAATATATAATAGTAGAATATTTTGGAAATTTTCAGAATTTTGCCCCATTCAGTAAACGATCTGCCATTTTATGAACTTGAACTATCTTTTCCTGATACATTTATCCGCTATCTAACTTCAATGTCTGCTGAGCACTTTGACAGTATACGAAATGGACTATACAGCGTCCAACATTTAAAATACATAAAATTCTTAGTAAGAGTTTTCAAAAAATTTTCATGTTTGCTGATTTACATGTATTCTATATTAACTACTTTAAGCTTTTAACTTTAAAGCAATGCAGCGAAGTTACTACTTTTTTATATGCTTGGTTTATATAACTATATAATTTTTTTCGCTTAGAAAAACTATTTTACTGTCGCTTGGTAGTCAAGCGTCAATCATATAAGTAAAATTGCTCGCCTTCATTCAAATTTTTAATTTTTTTTTAGTATTATTTACAACTTTCGCAAGTGCGCTTATAGTGGTAGGAAATTTTAACAAATTGCAGTAATTAGCACATAGTTCTTGTTATTGGTAATTTGTCAAAAAAAAAAAAAAGATTCAATAAAGCCAAAAAATGTATTTCAATAAAAGAAAAAAACTTAAACATGTACTAAACATGGGAAAGAAATTTAAAGCATCAAAGAAATCGCAGTTTGTATTAGTTGATTAATTTTTACTGCCTACAAAACATTTTTCCACCACCATATGCACACATCCACGTACATTCTTTTTACACTTAAGTTAGTAATATTTCTTATCACCTAACCTGTTAATTGAAATTCTCATTTTGTTTCTTTCAATATTCATTCGACATTCAGCATGCATCCAGCATTCACGGTCTACGATGTTGCATACAATGAAATAATAAATAACAAAAAATAAAATAATTATTAAGTGTTAAGTTAAAGCCTTATTACAACGCAAGCAAGAGAATTGTTTTATATACTTAGGAATAAAATTAAACGAAGATTATAAGAAATATTGATAAAGCGAATTAGTAGTTATCGCCACTATCCTGTTTTTGTTCTTAACGGCAAAACACTTGCCGAAGCTTTAGTGGATATGAATCCGATACCAGCATCCCGCCTGCATTCGGGCATGTCTCCCACCTATCACCTCTACTTAGTCGGTATGAAGCGTGACTTTACTTGATTAGCCAAATGATTTGCCAAATGGTGTTGCTGTTCTACCAATTGTTGTTGTTGTTGCTGTTGCTGTTCATGCAATTGCTGTTGTTGTTGCAGCATGTGTTGGCTTATTTGTTGTTGTATAGATAGGCCACTGGCATTGCTGATAACATGCTGATTGTGCAGCGGCTCGTTAATCTCAACTTTGATGGGAGGATTTTGAGGTTCTTTGTTCTTTCGCGGCCGACCACCTGTGGAAAAGAAATTGGACGAAATTAATTGCAAGAAAAATATGTCTGAACTTTGAAAGGAAAGGAAGCGGTAAATAGCACAGTTAGAGGGGTTTCAATAAAAAGAAAAAAGTTAAATGAATAGTTATATCAAAGTTAATTTTTCAATTTTGACCCTACATGAAATTGAGCAGTAAACCAAAACTAGAGCGCTTTTTAAAATTAAACATTTCGAATCAAAAATAAAAAAAAAATTTAAGTTGATCACTGTTTGAGTTTTTGTTTTTACAAAATTAAGTTTTGAAAAAGCGGAAAAGTGGGATTTGCGATAGCAACAGTTCCAAAAGCACATAAACTTTAGTGAATGCCTGCTTGTGGGTTGTTGGGCAACAATTGCCTACTACGTTTGACAAGCAAACATTCATTAGCTGCTAAGTTAACAAATATACAAATAATTTAAACTGTTTTGTTTACGCTTTCTTCCAGTATCTGAACACATACGTTGACCAGCTGTGTGCTGTATGGAAAGGGGTTGCCCAATCATTGCCAGTGGTTGTTGTGGAGATTGTAATGTTATCGATTTCTTTGAACGTTTCGGCGGTGGCAACTCATTGTGTGCGTGATTGGTTAGCAAATGTTTGGACAAATGCTGGCGCACAGCAAACGCTTCATTACAATTGGCCACAGGACATGTGAGGTACCTAAACAAGTAAATGTATTTTACATATTTTACCTTTATAAAGAAAAAAGATAATTTAAAGCTTGCACTTACCTGCCCTCTACATGTCGTTGCACATGCTTTTTGAGTAGCGTCTCTTGATTGAATGAGCTTGGGCAAATGTCACATTTGAATTTGAATTCATCGTGCATCTTTAGATGTTGGTCGAGATGTGCTTGCTGCAGGAATTTTTCATCACACTTGCTACACTCATATGGGAATGCCATGCCATGCGATTTCATGTGTGTATGCAATTGTGATTGCTGTTTGAATGTCTTATCCGGACAACGTGGACAATAGTAGCCCGTGATGCCAGCATGCGCTTGTAGATGTTGATTAAGCGATGTGACTTGTGTAAATTTTTTCGGGCATTGATTGCAACAATATTGCTGTACTTTATGGTGCGTCTTCATGTGGTTATTGAGATTAGTAACCTGGCAAAAGATATATTAATGAACTTATTTCGCAATCAAGAAAACAAAAAAATTGTTTGAAAATACCTGTGCAAATGAGCGTCCACATTCGGGTTCGATGCAGACGAACGGGCGTTCGCCGGTATGCAAACGGCGATGATTATTCAAATTTGTAATCTATAAAACAAATTGTAGTTAATTCTACTTATTTTTGCAATTTTAAATTTCTAAATATTGTTATTGTTTTGTATTTTTATATCACTTTTTTTTTTGTATAGATTTTTATAGATTTCTTGCTTTGTCTGATAAGGTATCTGTTTTGCAGACGTTCTTGATTTTTAGCTATCGTTAAAACTCTAACAGGCTTTAAAGAATATTACATGCTGGGCACTCAAGGATGCGGATTAAACAGAGTCATACTGAATTAGCAACGTTTAATCGGGTTTTTTCACCCGGCCAAGGGCTGTTATTTCAGTGTAACCCTGTCCAATCTGGGGCAGGGCGAAGCACTGTTAACAACAACAACAACAACAATCGAGTGAAACCCGAGTCTTCCGTAGTTTCATTTATTGTCACAACTTCTACATCCTTTTAGACGCTCCTAATAAAATTTTAAAGACTTTTGGAAATTGAGTTTGAGCTATAGCTAATATTAATAATAGATACGTCTGCTGATTTTTCTTAAATATACCTGCGTAAATTGTTTGCCACAATCCACACACACATACGGACGATCGTTTGTGTGTATGCGTTCATGGTTGCGCAAATTGGCCGCTTGTGTAAAACCTAAAATCGATAGAAAAAATTGTTATAAGCCATTTTAGATTAAAAGTACCGAATCCACTGCTCACCTTTATTGCAAAAATTACACAGAAATTTCCGTTCAGCTGCATGATTGCGTATGTGTGTGAGTAGCGAAGATTTGCGTGAAAATGTCTTGTTGCAGAGCGGACAGGATCCCTCCTCATTGAAAATTAGGTCCACCTGAAGTGTAATGTAATTAATGGATTTTATTGGAAATTGAAGTAAAATTCATATACATTTTTGTCTTTTTTTACATGGCTTTAGAATATTTAAAATCATTATTGTAGTTTTTATTTTATTTTCTTTGTAATTATATTTTCTATTTGATTCATTTTCTTTTAATTTTTTTATTTAAAAAAAATTTTTTTTTTATTTATGTTGATAGTTTTATTTTTAAAATTTGTTAATAATTTTGCTTCAAAACTGATAATAAAAGGATCAGCACCAAGTAAGCAAATTAGTATTTTTATTTATTTTTTTATAGCTTTTTTCCACATAACAACGAAACCAATTATTTCTTACTACGGAAGTTTTCAAATTTTTTTTTTAATATGTTGATATTTATTTTATTTGTATTTTTAATAAATATTTTAAGCCAAAAATTTATACCTATTTAAATTTTTTTTTGTATTTTGATATATTTATTATTTTTCTTCAAATTTATAAAAAAAATATTTTATTTTATTTGTTTTTTAAGGCGTTTTTTCTTCCATATAGCGCCTAAACAAATTCCATCTTTCTGGGGATTATTATTATTAAAGATATGAGGTTGTACATTTTAAGACTTTAAGCCTTTTATAGTACATCGAAAAGTGGAAGTTACAAAATCGAAATATTTTAACATCGAATATAAGCTTAAATTTACAAAAAAAATATGTACAATAAAGAAAGATACTTAGTGATTACTATAAGACTTTCTATTAAATAGCACAGCAAAAATACGTATCTTTAATGTACAAGAAACAATTTCAATACGTGACTAAATGAAAAACACAAAATTAATTTTTCTATGGAGTTTTTATTAGTTTTGTTTATATTTTAATAATTATTTTATTTGTATTTTGTTTCCTACATTTTACGGAATTTTTTTTTTTTTTTGTATTTTTCTTTTCTATAACATTTTTATTTTTCTCTTTTAACAATTATATTTTTCTTAAGAATTATTAATATATACTAATTTTTCTTCAAATTAATATTTTCGTTTTTTAGGGTTTTAATTTTTCTTCCGATATGTTTAGATTACTCCACGGCAAACATTTTCATTATTTATTTTATATATTTATTTTTGAAATTATTTTTTTTAATTAAACATTTTTTTTATAATTTTTTCGAGCCCTTGCAGCGCACTTGTACTTACATCTAACTGTTGTATAGTTTTCTCCAACTCAAAGGCGGTCATTGTGACTGTTTTCAATTTCGCCCGATTCTGCAGGTTAACCTGGCGACGATTTTGTCGATTTTGCTGTGAATAAAAACTATAAATTTTCAATACCATGTATTTGTTGTGGATAATTAGCATTTTATTCCGCAAAAAGAACACAGAAGCGTTTATCTCACACTTTCTCAGCCTCTCGGTAGCTCACCTTCTCTGTAATCTCGGATGAAGAATGCAGACTTTCGGAAGAACTTGTTGATTGTAGTTGATGTTGATGTTGCTGCTGTTGTTGTTGTTGCTGCTGCTGTTGTTGTTGCTGTTGCTGCTGTTGTTGTTGCTGCTGTTGTTGTTGATGTTGCTGTTGCAATTGTTGTGCTAACGCATTCACGGCAGCGACATTATTATTACCAGCAGCAACAGCGGCAACATTATTGCTCAACTGAGCAGCTACATTATTACTTAATTGAGCAGCGACTGCGGCAACATTTGCTAAATTTTGTGTGTCAACCGCACTTGTACCACCAACACCAGCACCCCCACCGCGTACGGATGGGTAGAAGCCATTAGCTGTCAAATGTTCAGAGCATTTAACGCAGGTGGGTATATTATAGCCGGGCACTTGGAACAGCTGGAATAGAGAACATAAGAGATATATACATATATATTAGTTGAAAAATGTGTGGCATAATTTTCATAATTGTAGAAAAACATTAAAATATTACTATTTTTGCTTTGGCAACTCTGCACGAAAATCCTGATTTACACACCCACACTCAATCTCAACATTTCCTCATTTGCTGTACAAGCAATTTTAATTAAAAGAAAACTGGTCGAGTGCAGTAGAAAAACAAATTAAAAAAAAAAAAAATGCTGCTTCGTAAGCGCTGGCTATTTGTGTTGCTGCAAGTGCAGCTGTTGTTGCTGTTATGCACTCGACCGAACCAACGGTGAGTCAATTCGTACCACATCGCGCTGCTACACTTGCGTTGCGCTGCTGACAGCGGTGCGTCTTCCCACGCAATGTATTCTGTCAGTTATCTGGCTCGCTCCCCAGCGACGAAAGTGCATGTTACGGAAGGGATAATCGCTGCATTACTTGTTGCCCTATAGTATTCTACAACCCGGTATAGAACTTTCAGCTTCAAGATATTTCGGAATGCTTCTTCATCAATCTGAAACCAATTTTGAGTTTGATTCAATATCACCACATTGTTAAAGCACTACGGTGCTTCTGTAGTTGACTATTGAGCTTCGGTTGTGTTGTTGCAATAATTCTTCGCTCCACTAAGTTGCCAGGGTTATATTGAAATGACAGCCCTTGATAGGACAAGTAGACCCGGCTGTCATGCAAATGATTTTCGGTGTCCACCGCTGAACTATTACTTAGCTCTAGCTTTGTAGTTAATCAGTCAAGCGCCACTCTGCCGTCTACTTTCTGCCTTTTATGTTTTTTCTGCATTTATTTTACCCCTGCCTTCCCTCAACCAACCCCAAAACCGTTGGCGTCGCAGCTAACGTGGCTCTTCAATTTTCAATGCACGTCGTTTTTGTTTGGATTATTTTGCTTGCCTGTAGAGTTGTTGCTATTTTTTTGTATACGGTCGATTGCGTATAGAAGGGGATTAACAAAAGTTCGCGCAATTCAGTAGAAAATATACAAAAACAAAATTATTTTAAACCATTTGATTAACTTCTCCAAACAGTGTCAGGAATCTTGGTTATTTGCATCCGGATAAATTATTTTTTTTTTTAAATAACCAGGTTCTTAATCTATGGCATGTTGTGTATTTCAGCAAAGTGAGACCGTTTTACTATTTCTTCCGTGAACACCGTTTTTAGGATAAAAATCGTATGAATTTTTAATTCATGAACTTTTTCAAATTACTTTCAGTTCAACTAACGAGAATAATTACCGCTCAACCTCGCATTGAGAAATTGTGAAGGAAGTGAAATTCAACAGCTGAGCAAGGAATTGGGTACTTTTGATTTATAAAACAAAATGTATCTTGTTGTTGTTGTTGTGGTATCTTAACGACCTTTTGTTAGTAGCCCTTGGATATAAATATGTGCATGCTTGCTGCTTGTTATTGCTGATTACTTTGCTCCCCGCGTTTTGCTTTTTTGTATACTTTTTAGCGTATTTTTTTTTTTGTTTCATTGTTCTTTTTTTTCTTTGAGAGCACCATTGTGTGTGGAATTACGGACGTAAGCAGCGACGTCGCAGTCAACGACGAAGTCGTTAACTTTTGTTGCTTGGCGCAATTTTTTTTAAGTTTTTTCCTTTTACAAGAAGTTTGTTTTTTTTTTTCAGTGAGAATTTTTTGCTTATACACTATTTTTATATTAATTTCGTTGTTGTTGCTTTCATTCCAGATTTCTTGCAATGAATAACCACTCCCTCAGCGCCCCTCTTCGTTTGTCATGCCTTTCTTTATTATAAAGTTGAGGGGAACGCGATAGAATAACATAAGCAGCAAGGAAAAATGAGCGCATAAAAATAACTCAAACGAAAAACAAAAATATGTAAAAAAATAAAATGTATAAATGCGCTGCTTGCCGATGGAAGCATGTTGGAGGCGGTGATGCGCGGAGCAGCGGCCAGCCACAAGCACACAACAGACAAAGCATACATTGTGCTGAAAAGTAATAAATGCTGAGAATAGTGGAGAAGCAAAAATATAAGAAATTTTCGTATTTAAGACGCCATTTTAATGCCGTTCAAGCCGGTCAAGTGGTTATGTATCTAACCAATTAAAGAGTCCACCGAATTAGTAGCTGCTTGAGCACTGTTTACAAGTTTAAGCGCGCTTACAATAATAAAAAATTGTGATTCTGTATACTTCTAGCGCCCCCCGTGGGTAAGAGGCTTAGAATATTCCCACGGTGCAATATGCGCCCATACTTATGATGGCTGCTCCTATTGCATGCAGTCCATTGTATGCAATACTCACATCCTAATCTCTATTTTGCCGCCCTTTTGCTGCACTCGCCATACAACTCGGCCGTTGCTTTTACACCCAACTCATACGCTTGCCTTACTGCCCACTTTCCAATTTTCCATTTTGCAATTTTACAGTTTTAGAACAAAAAAGAATACATCCACCCAAACTCCTAAGCACTGCCACTCCCACCAATCTTATCCTCGCATGCTGTTCGACCACCCTCCCGCTTATTCGCCTGAAAAATCAATAAAAATAACAAAATACACATTTTTCACCCAACAATTGAAAACCGCCACCCCAGCAACTCTTGCCAACCCAATTCGCAACATTGCAAACGCATATCGAGAAAAAAAAGTACAGAAAAGTACATAAATTCTACAAGGATTAACGTATAAAATTAATTATTTTTACATAAACCGCGCTTTTCTACTTACCGCTGCTGGTTGAAAGCACAATCTACAGATGCTTTCCATGTCGATGTTGGCTCACACAGGCCTGCGTTTTGATCCAAGCTACAATGGCAACGGCGTCGGCTAAGTAAGCACCTAAGGAATCCAACATCGGGGGGGTCTCGCGCTTCAGCACCGTAAACGCACACTGCTGTACTTGGTACTTGCAATATTTTCAAACTGCTCCACAAGAATGGTATTGTTTTCTGTTTCCAAAACCACAAAAATACCCACACCTCCTTTTTTATATGTATCAATATAGCTTCACTGGCCAATGGAGCACTGGCGTTCTATTCCTTCGTGTTTTTACGTATATTCGGTTTTTTTCTCAATGCACTTTTGCCTTTGTTGCTTCAATCTACATTCAATTTGCACATAACTTTTCGTTCAATTAATATTCTTCTTTTCAGAACTATCAAATTGGCGGCAGTTGTTTTCAGTATTAATTTTTTTGTTTTCGAAATTAAAACGCAATGTTTATGTTTTGAATATATTGCTTTTCATTTTGTTTATTCTTTCACCTCCTTCTTTCAACTACTTGCTATCTTTTCCTTGACTTTGACTAATCAAAATAATAAAACTTTTTTATTGCAACAGAATTCGAGGCATTCTCGGCGTTCGCTTGGAAAATGAAAAAATATTTATACTCGTCGCAATTTCGCCAAAATTGTTGCTGTCAATGCAATTGGGATATATTTGTCCCTATCTAATGTATGTTGTTATTTCGACAAGGTATGCAATTTCAACTAGTAAGAAAGAGTACACATGATGAGCTCACTGAAAAATACCGCAAATCGTTAGACAAATAACGAGTTGAGAAAGACAGAGTTGCTTGTTAGCATAGGGTGCACTGTATAATTTAAAATTTCTGAAAAACTACAAATTTTTTTTCTCCCTCAGTTGCTTTTCTTGGCGAAAGATTAATGGTTTTTAAGTATTAAACAGTTGAAATTTGTAGTTAATATATTCGGTACACGTTTTATAAGTTCATTAAAACCAATTCGTTAAAATAACAAAAATTACCAAAAAATAATACGTAAAAGTAACATAATTTCAATTGGCAGTCACGCACCCAAATTTTTGATTTTGAATTGCCTTTATTTGATTCTTATCCAGCAAAGAACAGCCAATATGAGTATAATCCTAGTGATCCACAGGCATTTCGTCCTTTCTGTCTCAGTATTAAATCCCCTGCTTATTATTCACTTTAGGTGACACAATTAACGCCAAACATCTAGTTGGAAAATTCTAAAGCAAGGTGGGATGACCTAGACAGTTTGACTTGTTCGAATCCAGTATGTACCAGCCCATGCATATCAGCAAGTCCGATCATCAACAACTAAACAACAACACCGGTTACGGCTTTTACAGCTTCTTGCTTGTGATCCTTTTGCCTCTGTAAACGGAGAACTTGACTGGTAATATGGATTTTCCGGTTCAACCTTTTAAATTGATCTTCCTCTATTGGTTTGTTTTTTGTTTGTCATATTTCAATGGCAGACGTTCGAATTCAAGCAAAATAAATGCAAAAATTATGTTTCGATAATTAAGTCAGCATCCGTTATATTTAAATAAAAAAAATGAAGTACAAAAAGTGAGAAGTATTTTTTTTTTTTTTTCTTTAAATTCGGTTAGTGCTAACCGATGACATTATTGCTGATGACTTTTTTTGTGGGCCCACGTGTTGGGAAATTTCTCGGTAGGTCGCTCGAAGTAGATGATAGGCCCAATCATTCGCGCCCCCATCTTGCTTTCCCTCACATCTGTGATGTTGCACCGTAGAAATTTATTGTTGTTATTAGCAGCATTGCCAGCTAACATTTTTTCCTTACAGAAAAAAAAATTAAGAATCGCTTTCTCTCACTCGCGCACACACATTTTAAATCGGATTTCGCTCTGTCGTCATTATTGAAAAACGCCGACCGCTTTGCTTGGCAATTGGCGTTTGTTTTCCGTTGTTCATTGCAGAAGAAGCATTACAAGCTCGGTGTTTTGTTGCAGGCGTACATAATTTGTCGTGAATGCAAAAAAGTGAATGAAAATAAATAAAAACTTCATAAACACAGCTTTATTACTAAATTAATCGATTATTAAGTCAAAACTGAATGTTTTATATGCCATTTTGTGAAGCGTTTCTTGGCTACACTGCGAAAGGATAACAACGAAAACGTGTAAAAAGGTGAGCAAAAGTAGAATGGAAGGATAAAGTGTATCGCCGTATTGTAGGAAATTATATTTATTTTTTCCTTATATCATACAAAAATAACTCAAGCCAACAAAAAAAATTGTTAAATTGTAAAGAAAATTGTGAGAAATACGTGCCGCTTTTCCGAACATCTGGCTGGCGGTGCAGCAGCTGTCGTGCATGTTTGAAATGTGTGATATCAACAAAAAAGTGTAGCTGTGAATTTTCCAATTCAAATTTTTTATTTGTTGTATTTGTGTTAAGTCAATTAATGCTGGCCGCTGCCATTAGAAAGCTTTCGTTCGATACGCATTTGAACAAGCATAAAGAAGAAAATAACTGCTGCAGCGGAAAATGGCACACGAAAGTGTAACAGAAATGAAAGCTAAACGAAACTTGGTGTTAAATGTGAATTTGATAATTTTAGAAATTATACAACAATACAATTGTTAAAAGTCTCTTGCGCCAAACAAAAAAAAAAAGGTTAATTATAATAGTAGAGCAAAGGGGTTAACGTCAAATAAACGCAGCGACAGCGTACGCCCGTTGGCTAACTCCTATTCGATAGCAGCACGAACAAGTGCCGTTAGTTTCTGTGCAGCCGTTGTTGTTGGAGACGGTGTTTCAAGGCAGTGCAAAACGAAAAAACAGCAAATCCGCGAAAAAATCATAAAAACTATTGGCAGCAGCTGGTCAGTGATGATAGCAAAAAACACGTAGCTGCTTTTTATTTATAATTTTTAGTTTTCATTTGACCGCATTTCAGCGCTTGTTATGCTCCGCTTATTAAGTAATTAAGCTCGTAATTGGTAATTAAACCCGTGTGCGCATCTACCAGACAGCGCCAATGCAGCAGACAAAATAAAAACGAGTAAGAAAGTCTATGTTCGCTTTGAGCCGAACATTATATACCCAGCTGTAGTTGTGAGCTTGTCATAAAAATGTTGTGTAGAAGGGAGCTGGATCGCCCAGCGCTTTTCAATTTTCACTGCTTCCTAGTCAATATTTAATCGGTACACCCCAATCTGTGATTACAACAACCACATGAAAATGGCAAAAAATTTTCAACTTTGATTGCAAATATCTCTTCACTGAAACAAAAACTCAAAAATCCGCTTCCGGATTATTGTCACTGAGGTCAAAACGAGTCTTTTGTTTTAGCAGTTGTCTCCTAAAGGAAACAATTACCAAAGTTAAATTTATATACAGCTGGCTGTTAAATATATATATATATTTTTTTCTCTGATATATTAATTGTATATAAGATTACTTGTATTAGCCGTATATATAAATAAAATAGGGGCGTGGTAGCCTAGCTGGGTATAGAAATATTGGAGTGTACGGTGATCATAAAAATACTGAGGAATTTTCGAAAAGAAAAAAACAATAAATGAAAAAATAGAAATAAATTAAATCAAAAAAATAGAAAAAAAATATATATATATATGTATATAAAATAAAAGTTAAAAAAACCAAAATTTCGGAAACTATAAGCGTAAAAAATTGAAAATTTTAAATATGTTTTGCCTTGGTGTTTTTCAACTCACTGATATCCACTAGATATTTTCTTCACAATGGTGGTCCTTTAACAGAGTTGTATTTTTCTGGAACGATTTTCCGTCATCCCTTGTCAAAAATTCATACTTCTACCCTGTCGGAAACAGCAATAATAATAAAAAGGAAGACTTGTATTTGTTTATTTGTTATGAGCTCTGTTTAATTATGCACGAATAGACTTCAACTAATGTTGTAGTGAAAGTTTTTTAAATAAATAATTCGGTGATTTTCATATAGCTACAGCAGCATGAATGGCTATATTTAATGAGATGAATAAATCAACTGGTTTAAAATCGCATACGAAAAACATAGAAACAAAAGCAAAATAAAAATAGTATGACGTATGATTTTACAGCAACTGTGACAATATTTTAAAACTTACAAAAAAAAAAAACAATTATAATACAAAAAGCCATTCAAGTTAAAACAGTGGGCTAATTGTTATTAATGGATTTTCTTCCAAGTGCTGTATAAATAAAAAAGGAAGAGAAAAGGAAACAAAGTGCAGTAACAACGAAAGAATTAAAATTCATTTATTTGCAACAAAGAGGGCATGACCTAACACAGCAACAGGGCAAAAGTGGAGTGCTTTCCTTAAATTTTCGGATATTCAGCTTCAAGGTAAGCTTGTTTTTCCTTAAAAAAAATATTTTATGAATTGTGACCTAAAGAAGCAGCATGGGCATGGTTAAGAGTGCTTTGTTTTTTTGTTGTAAATTTTTGAATATGTATTTTGAACAATTATATTTTATAATATTTTTGGTTATTTAAGAAAAAATTACATATTTTTTTGTTCTGATTGGTTTGAATTTCTGAAAAATTTTTATTAACTTTTTGTTTGTTAAATATTTTTTTAAGAAAAAATAATTATTTTTGTTTTTATTATTTTTTTGCTAAAAATAGATTCTTTGAATTTTTTATTAATTTTTAGTTTGTTAAATATTTTTTTTGTTGTGCTATTTCTTGGCTTAAAAATAAATTCTTTGAATTTTTTTATAAATTTTTTTTAAAATTTTTTTATTTGTAATATTTTTTATTTAAAATTTTCTTTTTTTTTGTTATTTAAAGAAAACTAACAGTAAAAATTAAAATGTATAATTTTAAAATATATAAAAATTTTTAACCTAAAAAAAATAAAAATAAAAAAAATTTTAAAGCTCATTCGTTCTGAATATTTCAGAAAAACTAACAAACTTTTTTTTTTGATTTCTGGAAACCTTTGTAAAGAATTTTTGTTTAAATATTTTTTTATTTAAAAATAATTCTTTTTTTGTTATTTTTTGCTTTTATATGATTTTTAAATATTTTTTTTGCATTTTTTTTTTTTGTTAAGTATTGTTTTATTAAACAAATTTTTTTGTTCTTCTGAAATTGTTTACATCACATTTTCTTTGTTTTTGAATTTCTACTTAATTGTCATTATAAAAATTCAAAACCTTTTTTTGCTGTAGAAAAGACCTAAGCTAAAAATTAGAGCAAAACAAACAAGACAGCATGTGTCAGCTGCTTTGATAAGTCAGACTATGTATTGTTATTGCCGTTGCCTAGTTAAATTTTTACACTTTGCTAAGTTAGAACTCCTAATTTAATTCGACTACGCCCATGTATGCTCTCAACGCCCACCGCACTGCTTGAACTGCATATTTCACATTTCCTTCAAAAATTATAAAATAATGGATATGCAGTAGTATCTTGTAAATGCTTAATTAATCAAGTCATCTTTATTCGAGATTCTTCAGTGCGTTGGGTACACACATTTCGTTTTCATAAGATATTTCATAATTTCTTATCATTACATTCCCCACATTTCCCTTGAACCCAGAAACGGAACATATCTTGCCTTAACTACCCTCCCCAATTCGCTTACCAGTCTTTCTCAACATTCAGTTTCTAATACTTTCATGTAGCCCCTCATTTTTGCCTTCCATTGCCACTCACTTAAATGTAGGTATTCATCCAATTTAAAATGCATTAATTATATAATTGGTCATTCCCGTTGTCGCATTCGAATGAACACAGTCAAAACTGTTTAAGTGCGTAGGGTTGTTTGTGCATAGACATTTTCTAATTTATGACTTTTTCGCCATTATCGCCTTCGCCAATATGTATTATCTGCGTCTCAGCATCATGAAATTAATTATCTTTAATTTCAACATTGAACCCATTGCTAGTCATCAAAACACAAACACCAGCACCACGACTAGCAGACTCCCCACAACGTGGCTCTATCTGTGTATTTGCTTTTGTTTTTGTAGGTCATTATATGCGCTTAAAGCGGACAATTCTGTAGATCATAATCGTTTAGGGGGTATCAACTACAAAGTCGGTCTGACACACTCTTACTTCTCCAAACGAAATGCCAAAACAAATACAAAGCAAAGCACCTTGCAGCTGTGCTGATTTTATTATTGCTACTCTCTTATACCCAGTTGTGCTTAGCACTATGGGAATGTTAACTTTGTTTACCGACTTTTTTCACGATTTTTTTAAAGAACGTACTGTCTCAGAATGAGTTTCAAAACTACAATGGACGTTTTCTATTCGCTAATAAAATATGTATTTTCTGCGTGCTCAAAATAAATGTTTCAATTGAAAGCAACAAAAAAATAAGCCAGCAGAAGAAATTATAAGCGCTTACAATTTTGGTTGCTATCTTGCAAGCTACAAGTTCACATTTAATTTCCAAGGAAATTGGAAATAAAAAAAAAATAATTTTGTTATTTTATTCATATGTAAGTCGCTAAGTGCTTGCGAAAAAATGGACGAATTTCTTATCGCAATTCAATAAATTTTCATCGGAGATATGGCGTTTTTGCGACAGGGCAAAATGAAACAAATTGTTATAGGGTGGTCTTCCACTTAACCAGCTATACAGACCTTTTATATCAAAATGAAAAAGGCAATCGAATACATCGATAAAGTGTTTTTCACGTTACAAACAACAACAGCACTGAGTATAATATATTCGATTACAACCGAGCTCAAATTTCCCTAAACTTTTCTTCTTTTATTTCTTTTTCTTTCCTTTCGAATTCTTTAATTGTTAGCGAAGCTATTTTTGTTAATGTTGTTTGTTGTTATTTATAATAAATATTAAGCAACAATGCTGAACGCGTAGTTGTTTTGTGTGAAACAAATTTGAATTTGAAGGAGACAAAAAAATGAAGAAATATTAACAAGAAAATGTATGCTGTGTTGAATTCGTTGTTACTTTATATGTCAGCAAAAAATATTACATGCCAAAGTAGTAGGTATCTACGTACGTAATAAAAAGATAAAAGGAAATTTGATGCTATGTTGTATGTTTTAGTTTTATTTTTTTTTACTTTTTTTTAATTTTTTTTTCAACAACCAACTAACAATTGTTGCAACGGGCATGAAAGCTTAAAGCTCACTTTGTGCTGACATAACCATAGTCATAAAAAATAGCTGATCCAAGCAATCCTTTGGAAATCAATGTAGTCGATTAATGGTGACATAACATAACGTCTTAGTCATGACCATACCGTAGTTTCCTTGGCGGAAAGGATATGGCATCCACAATCTCTTCATTTTTGATTTAACAAATTTATAAATTTTTCAATTTGTATGCGTTTTGATTTGGAGTGTGGAATCCATTTGCATTTTCCCACTTTTCATGACATGATTAAAACAATGGATATGGTTAAGTGCATGGTATGGTTATGACTATAGCGTTGTGGCTATGTATAAAGCACATAGCGCCGCTAGCCATTTAAAGGAACATTTGTGCTTAAATTGGATGTGAAATAATGACACAAAACTACTCAATTAAATCAATTACTAATTCACTACTCAAACATGAAAACAAATTAAATAGATACTAAACGGTGTCACAATGTTGTACAAATGAGTAAATAAAAGTAACTAGATATAGGGTACTGCAGCACTTTCACGAGCCAGCACGTCACAGGTGCATATATACCACAAAGTTTGACAGATGTGGCGATACACGCAGGCCCAAACAAACGTTGCCAATCAAAGCCAGGCGTTGCAAGGCCACTTTAATGGCGATCGATATAGCTTGGCACACTTTTTGCACTCAACGCACTTTGCTCAATGCAGATATGAAGGCTAAAGGGTCAGTTTCTGGGTAGCTGCAAACGTTTTCTGGGTTAAGCGGTCAAAGTGCTTGTTCTTGTTATGTAAATAAACGTTTGGTACTTTCTAATGAAAACGTTTGATTTCAGTTGGTGTTTGCCTTTTTAGAAAATCGTTAAAAATGGGGATAAGAAAAAAATTTAACTGCATACTGACAACATTCTAACTGAAAATATTGAAAAATTGATTCAATGGATAAACGCGAAACTAACAAACAGGACCGTTAAAAATGGAGACGAGAAAAAATTTAATTATTGGCAAAATTCAAAGCATAGTACCTTCTCAAAAAATCCACTAAAATAAAAAGAGTTGGTAAAGGTAATATTCTTAAGTTTTCGCAAATCATGCCTAATACCGAATACATAAAATCTAATAAATTTAAAGTTATTAAAAATGGAGAAACCCGCTAAATGTACTTACAAATAGTATCTCTACATATGGTTTTGCTGAAAACCTTCACCAGGTTCTCCCCCTTTTTTTGTTATAAAGAGGTGTAAATCGGGAAGGTATTTAGTTTTGTAATGTTGCCCAAAGTTTTTGCAGCTCATTTTGGATGTAATAAGGGGTTTTCTATGTGGTACCTTAGCCGTTGTACGAAAATGTGTGTTTTTATTTGTTTTTATTTTGATTTTATAGATATAAAGTAAAGATGTTGAGGCGAATGTTTAATGAAAGCGAAATTTATCAGGTTTGGAAAGAGAGTCAAGATGAAGGTTCTTCCGAAGAAGATTCTGTGCTTGATGAGAGTTACTGCCAAACGAGAGTGACAGTTCGTATACAGACCTTGCTAATGCTAAAAGTGATCAAAACGATATCGTAGACGATTGGGATGCTGATGAAGAGGAGCCTGCACCAACGCAAGAGGCTGATTTTCTGAAATTTACTGCTAGATCAGGTTTGCCACAAAGTTTTCCGACGGAGTATTTAATTTTTTTTGGGTCTTCTGTACGTTCCTCCATACAAGTTTATGAACGCAATCTATTTTATAGGAAATAAATGACTTTAGCTCTTTGGAAAAAAATTGCCAAAAATCAGCAAAATGTGTCACGAACTTGATATTAACACATTATTACTATTTAATGGCCTACAAAAGTGCATACTCCAAAAAATTCTAAAAATTAAAATTTTTTATAAATTTCTTGGAATTTTATAGTTCTTGCATTAGACATTGACAGGTGTTTTTATATAGTCTTTGTTAAAATAATTTTATTAAGGCCAAAATTTGTGAAAATCGCAGAAAACGACTGGGCCAATAATTATGTCCGGTACTGTATATGTCCAAATTTGGTTTAGAATTTGAATTATGCCAGTTTTCGAGAAAATGGTCGTAAAGAAAAGAGTTTAAATTTTACACCAAAAATGTCTTAACAATTAAAAAAGCAGAAAAAGCATCAGTGCCGTCTGTCCTACCCACTGAACTGCGGCGCACACAAAACTGTTTAGAGAAAAATTCAATGAATTGAAAAACTTTCAGAAGTAAATAAAAAAAATTTAAGAAATGTTAAACCGTTTTTTCAGTTCAGTTTTAAATCTAAACCGCAAGAAATTGAAAATTGGTGTAGGTAACTGAAAGGTTTGAAATTTATTATAAAAAGTTTAAAAAATTGCTTAAGCCGACGAATGGTAATGACGTGCAACTCGATGGTTGATCAACGGATATGATGCCTCTCACCTCTTATTACCCATCTTGTCCTTCCTTACGGAAGGAGGGGTGACATGACCTAGAAGGTTTCAATGGTCATAAATCGCTACCACGACAGTCGGGAAGCACCGCAAGGGAGTACCAGAGCGCACCGGGTGCAAATCCGGCCAAGGACTGTTACTTCGACAACCAAAACCTTCGGGGAGTGTTTTTGTCGTTACCACAACAACAACAATGGTTTAAAATTTAAGCACACATTTTTAGCCGTGCATTTAGGGGCTGAAAGGAACGTTTCAGACCTATAAATGGTGCAAAAATCAGAGTCCCCTGCAAGAACCGTTAGTGCCATTCGCTTTGAATTAATAACAATTCGCAAGTTTTTTTGCATTACACTTGAACTAGGCTCGTTCATTTCTGTTTTGTATAACAAAAAAATTCATTGGCAACTGACCATATGTGGCCGATTACAACTTGCGGCATGAATTCCAACACCAAACACCAGCCATACAACGCGTTTGTCCAGTTCAGTTAGTTGCTAACGAAGCAGAAAAAGAAATGTGAAATTGCGCCAAAATAGCAAAAGAAAACAAAGAAAAAATTAAATATTTATGCGCTTCAGTGACTATAAAAAGCGCTGCAGCGCACTGGGAACGTGTTCATCTAACGGCAAATACCAACGGGACATGGAACCGCAGCAAAGTGAATTGTGGTAGTGGCCAAAACTGTTGCGCTGTGCGGCTTAGAGAGAGCTTGTGCGCATGCGCAAAGCCATAATCAAGCAAATGTTGGCCCCTTAACGTTTAAGCAAGTTAGTACCAGTGCGTTAGAAAGAAGTGAGGAAGGGAAAATATGAAAAAACGCATGACTTCAAAAAAATGGGCTAAAATTACAAATTGCGGTGCTCGGGATTACATTTTTTTGTTTTAACTAAATAAATAAATTGTATTACTTTGTCGAGAGCATGTGTAACATTCAAAATGATCACTTGTGCTCACATGTGGGCTATTGTGAGGTTTCATTTGCAACGTAACCAAAAACCACAAAGCGAATAACTGTAAGGTATAATCTCAACAAAAAATATGCACAACAAAATTGGAATTTTACTTTGTAGATCCGATTATAAGTTGATACATAGTTGTAGCCAGCCACAAGCTGTCAGTCAGTCAGCCAGCCATAATGCACAACAACAACAACACAAATATGCACAAGCAGCAAGTGTCAAATTATGAAGACGTCAACGAATATTAAAGAATTCAAGTGCTAAGACAACGAAAAATTTTAGGAAGGGAAGTGAGGTATGCATGGTCTGGCGAAGTGAGCGGTTAAAATGCTTCTTTGCCATATTGTCAACCACTCTAAACAACAACAAAATGGGAAAAAAACTAATCACCTTCAAACATTAAAAACGACAATAATAAATAGAAAAGTCGCAGCTATGCTCAAGTCTTGCCAAAAACGTTAGGCACCACAAAATCAGGCACGTTGGCCAGCGACGTGTATGAAATAATGAACGATAATGATGGTATTAACCAAAGTAATTACCCGACTTACGGTTAAGAACTTTGAATGGCTGAAAAAAGGCGGAAATATGGCTTTTTGCTTCATAAATTATGCGCAAGAATGTAAAGACAGAGCTGCGATATTCTGACGATCGCTATGCATCGGGTGGGTTCACTCAGACCTGTTAAATTTGATTAGTAATTAATAATCAATTAATTAGACGGATTTTTTAATTGGTAATGGTTATTTTAATTGCTTTTCTGGAAAAGGCATTTATCAATTGATTACGATTAAAAAAACAATGATGAAAAAAATCAAAAAAAATTTTAAAAAATTTTTTTGATTACTTTTGATAATTTTTAATTTTTTTGTGTGATTATATTTGATTATTTTTGGTTTTTCTCAGTATTGTTGATATGTATATTTATGTGCTTCTACAACAATACTGAAAAAAATCAAAAGTAATCAATTTTATAAAACTAATTTTTTTTGATTATTTTTGATAATTTTTAATTTTCTTAATAATCGTAAAAATCACTATTTCTTTCGACTATTTTTTTAAATTAATTGAAAAATAATCTATGAAAATTTAAATAATTGGTAATCAATCATTAAATAGATTCTCAAGAAAATAAATAATCAAACTCGTAATCATTACGATAAGGAATCATTTTTAACAGGTCAGGGTTTACTAACTACTCTACACCAGGGCACAAATACAAGGAAACGAGCGACCTCATGTACCAGCCAGAGCCGGGTTGAAGGTAACAATTCCTACATTTTTTAGCTAAAAATGGAAGTAAATTGGAAAGCTCTGACGTCCTGTTGGAATTCCAAAACATTGCTGGGAACAATTTTTTTTTTAAATACTGCTTGCCCAGAAAATTCGAAAGTTTTTAGTAGAACCTATAGTGCAGAATTTTCGGACTCTTTTATTTGTTTTTTCAACGCGAAACCACTACGCGAAGGTGATACAAATGTGGAAAGTCCTTCGTAGTATAAGAATCCGGTTTTAACATCTTTTCTTGCTAGTACAACATTCGACTTGCCATCCTACTTATTTGTTAACCATAACAATGGTATTAACAGTGCCACCTAACGTGGAAAGCTTGAGATTGATAGCCAGATCACTCCCCTTTTCGGCAGCTTAGTACTCTCTTATACTGAAGTCGATTTCAAATTATACAACATTTCAGTTTTCAGGAACTGATTCAAAATGGCCTGTAGAGGAGAAGGGGAATTTTTTCATCATCCTTCAACATGCTTCAATTGGAGATCTTCGCTATTTAGCAGGCATATAGAGCATTACTTTGTTTAAATATCAGCGATGATAGGATGGCGACTTTCTTTGATGGATAGTTGACATTTCGGCTTCTGGGCCAGCAGAGAGTTGATCATAAACCTCAAGAGCCTACATATAAATTCTCTAATTTGGGTGCCAGGCTTCGTAACATACAGATAAACGAGAGGGCAGCTGAGTTACCTCGTGTGGCTCTTGATTGCTAAGAAGCGTGAGAAATACTTTCATTCCTGGGATTATCGACGGTCTCCCTCAGCACTACAAAAGGTGGAACAAGCCACCACCCACTCTAACACGGCCGTAATATTGTCGATATTTTAGTTGATTTTTAATAATACTCGAACAAGAACTTTCTAGTATTTTTATCTGCGAAAATAAAATTTTTGTAAAACAATCTTTTTAGTTCTTTTATTCCATTTTTTGGTTGATGCAATTGTTGTACTTTAATGCGTTCTCGTTAATGCTATTTGCTTTCCATTTGCAACACAATTTGCTACTCTTTTTTTGCACAGAAAAGTGGACAGTTTGCTTTTTGTTATTGTTATTATTTGTAAGACTAGTCGGAATGTTAGTGCGTCAACAATTGCCTTAAAAAGGACAACAACAAGGTGAAGTTGTGTGCGTTTTATGCATCTTTCAAAGCATAAGAGAAACAATATAGCAAAGATGCAATCGTGGCAACAACAACTATTTGCTATATATATGTGTGTTTGTATGTGCGCCTGTACTCATAACAAGTTCCCTCAATAGATTACATCGTTCGCAAGTTTTTGTTGTAGCGATGCATTGACGATTACGTACATGTATATTGTCACAGACAGGACTTGACTGTATGAATGACATTTCTGGTGCATTGAACAGTGTCTCCAAGGAGATGGTTACAACCACCATAAGAACGCTTATCAGTTGTTGTTGTTTTAACGACAAAAACCCCGAAGGTTTTGGGAGTGTTGTCGAAAGTGACAGTCCTTTGCCGGATATGAACCCGGTACGTATCTGTTCGAGCTACTGAGCAGTTATGCCTGAGTAGCTTTCGTCAACTATGTGACAGTAAGCCCCCGATTTGCCTATCGACGAGTACCACGCAAGATAGTAGTTTGAATCGGAGGTCTTATATGAACGCTTCGTATGTTTCTTATACAACCGGCCAATAGATTACGAGGAGAGGTTTTTCTTTAAGTTAATGTTTGTATATAATTTTATTATTTGTTCAGAAAGTAGAACGGGGGTTGCGGAGCACATGTTACATAGGGGGCAACCTTTGAGTAATATTAAATTGTTATTTTTTTTATTTAAATTATTGGTTCTATATAGAACGGGGGTGTGAGGCACCTTTACACCTTGTATGTATTAATTGTAGCTCTGAGGTATAAACGCGGGATTGGCCTCCTCATTTGCGCTGTGAAAAGCCACGATTTGGGATTGCAAACATAAACTATATCTTTGGAATTTTTCATAAACTGGTTGCGAATTAGAATAGCATGCAATGCAAATGAAATAAACGATAGAAATGTTTACAGCTTATGTCTCTTGAGCAACTAGAAAACCCGCCCACGATTCGCTGCATCTCAGACTGGGTTTAATTTTAATCATTATATCTCCGAAACCAGTTAAGCTATGGAACTGAATCATATCGCTTATTGCAGCAATCATTAGCACCTTTCGTTTGATACCCATATTGTACTAACACATTTGGGTCACCCTGCTCCACATTTTGGTAAATAACTCTGAAAACAGTTGAGCTATCGAAATAAGTAATATCTTAAATTTGAAGTTAGGCGTCTAGTATTGCAACGGTGAAAGTTCCATTCAATTTCATTCAGCAGTTTTTAAGTGATGCGCGCCCAAACATACAGACAGAAAAACAAACATTCAAAAAACGGTTGATTTGGCTTAATAATGATACCGACTATAAATTTTTCTTAAATATCTACAATGTACAGACATCGACCTGTTACAATTTTACGATTAATGGTTTTTATTTGAATAGGAAGGTAAAATTTTAAGACAACTGCGATATTTTCTTTTTGATAGTTCCATTTCGGAGCTGCTAGACTTCTTTATCAGATTAATTTTGGCACGCTTTGTTAACCATTTTCAGAACGATGGTTTTTTTGTATTATTTATTTTGTTCGACATCCTTCTTATATTTAACTGGATATGTGTCTGTTGTACCTAGCTTCGACTGGTTGGATCACATGTTCCTTTTTCTTCCTATTGGAGTACTCGTGAAGTAATTTCTTTCAAGTTTTTGTAAAGTACTCTCCCGTAGGTGCTCCATGAAGCAATCAAAAGCAAAGAAATAGAGTACTCCGTGATGTGGTAATTGGACCACATTCCCCTCATGATTGAATGGAGTGCGCTCGTTTTTTAACAGGATTATATCAACGATCAATAGACTAGTAACGAATAACAGTTTACTATTTTGATTTTGCACATTTTACACTGCTCTGCAATTTCTATTTGCATTCCATGCGTTCAACAGCTTAATGCATCTTTCATTCCCCCCTTTCCATCACCCAGACGTATGTTCATACGGCAAATTCACATGGATGCTACAAACATATTTAATTTCTGATTTAAATTTTTGTTGTTGTGGTTGCACAATTTTTTATTTTGTTCTCTTATACGCTGTTTGTGCTATTGTTGTCGAAGCTTTTATGTTGAGGAAGGCAACTGTCAACACGTAATCGTTCGTTGCTATACAAAGAAAATCGTTACATTTGCATTTGTCTTCGTTATCTTTATTATTTCTTTTCCTGCCTCTACCTACGGTAAATTTTTTTCTGTTCTCTGTTGACAGTTCACTCATATTGTTTACCATAATTGTTTTTGTATACTTTTGTCTTGAAATTGTTATTACTGCAATCGTATTTATGAGTGGCATTGTTACGGTTACGTCAAAAGAATCGGCTATTACTCCCATTGAAGTCTCAAAAAAGATATACATATGACCAAATCATGTGTGTATGTATGAATATCATAGAACGGAATACGATATAAATATTACGTTCACGTATTATATAACACAAGAACAATGTTTCTCAAAGGGTTTTTGTGCGCGCATTCGTGAGGATTCGACGGAAGGAGGGCTGACATGACCTAGAAGGTTGCTTGAAGAAACGCTCCCGCGAAAGTCGGGCATGTACCGCAAGGTAGTACCGGAGCATACCGCTGAGAAAGTCTTCGACAAAGCTTAGCTTATGAATATTGTAATACATTAAAATCTTGCCTAATCGGACATAACCTCAACATATCAAATGAATTCATGAAATGTGGTGTGTCCTCTCATGACACAAGTGAGCTCTCTCTTTTAGCAGCAAACTCACTTTGTGCGAACTCCATTGAAACTGACACTTTCCTAGAACTTCCGTTATATAAGAAATATGTACACCGCTTTGGGTAATTCCGAATAACACAAATGTCTTCTATCAATATAAATCGATAAAGTAAATCTGTCCAAGAAATACTAACAATAAAAATAACAACAAAAACACCATGCAATTGCAGTTAGAAACCAGTTAGGAAGCCTTGAAAATAGCGGCTAAATATAAGCACAGTACAAAGTTTGTAAATAAAGTAGAAGAGAAAACCTAAGAAAAAAAATAAATTCAAAAACAACGCATGAATTTGCTATTGTTTTTTTTGTTGTTGTAATTTTTCTTTATATTGCAAATTCAACATTTACAAATTTCAATCAACACCCAAAAGACTCCAACCACCAACACAAGATAGCGGTTACAGAAAAAAAAAAACGAATCATGCAAGAAGTTCAACAAAAACACAGACTTGTGAGTTACAGCTATTTAATAATGCCCACAATGCCACTAATAACAGTACAAAATAGCAGCAACAACCGCTGGAACGACTATAACGACGACAACGATAGCAAAATATAAACAGTCATTAGCGGCGAATGCAGAAAAGGCCAACCCAGCAAACACAGTCTCACACGTTAAAGAAATATTGTAGTTTTACATTCGAATTCTAATAAAGTTGTCTAATGCATCTCTAATCGAAAATCAGGTTACAGAACTAGGCTAGACGTCGATTAGAGATCGATTAAAAAACACTAGAATAATTCGATTAACTTACCTTTTTCTGGTTATCGAGAACTAAGTCACCTTTTTGTAGAGAATTCTATAGTTATCGACAGTTTCTCAAACCGTTCTCTACCCTTCCACCTAAGTGGAATACATTAGAATTCGGATCGATTTCTAATCGTCCTCTAGCCTAAATGTTTGCTGGGAAGCAACAACAACAATAACATGTAGAAAATGTTTTAGAGGCAACGAAGCGCAACGGCAAAATCGAACACGCGAGATGCTCGAAAGTGTTGCCATTGCTCCATAAAATTTAACAAACTTGGCAGGTGGCATTCGGTGTCGGCCTAAACATTTACCGCCATATTTATAAAAAATAAAAAAGGTTTATAAAGCTGGTATAACTCAAAATTTGTATGGCAATGTAATTTTAAAAAGCTTTATAAACCAATTTTATTTTTTTTAAATATGGGGGTAAGGGATTTTGGTTTATTTTAAAAGTTAAAATTTTTGTAACACATATGAATTTGAAATATAATTTAAGACCGATTTAACAATTTAAATTCTGAAAATGGGATCGCGGAATGGAAAACACCAAATTTGTCAATAGGAGCCTAACCGGGGAGACCGCAACGGGGTTGTGTGTGCGTTTTTTCCAACAAATATTTATATGGAGGCTTAAACCTATAGCCCATATCATTTTAAAATTCTCCAAAACAATTGAAGCAATAAAATGCACTAATAAGAACTTTGCTCTCTCTTACAATGCTTCCGGCAACTTAATTAACATTTTATTAAAAACTAAAAATTTTCAGCCACTGACTACAAAAAGTAGTGCGAAAATAAAATGTCAAATAGCAACACAGCTGATTTCGCAAATACGAAATTCCTCTTCGCCAATTTTTTTTTCACTCGCGAAAGAGAATTGGCGTAGTTTTTTTGCAGGAAAAAAATGTCAAATCGGGCTGAATATTTTCTTCGCCACCTTCGTCTATTACGGCGCTTCTGTAACGTTCTTATTTGTGCCTTATCATTTTCACTCCACCGCTGAAAGTACAATTCGTACGTATGTATGTGTGCTGATGACTTTGTTATTGCACTTTCTATTTTTGCAATCAGCTATCAACTTTTATTTTCATAGTTCAACCATAAATAAGCAAGCGTTCATTGCCCTGTGCAAGGCCTGAATTACACTAACACACAAACATTCACATGCACCAATTTATACGTCAGCGCCACCCGCTTGCCTGGTCAACGCTACCAACAAAGAATTTCCTCATAGGCGTTCTCTACGCTTGTTCTTTGTACAAACAGCTTACTGCGGTAACACCAACAACAATTCATACGACAGCAACATTGAAGCCGCACAAAGTCGCTGCAACAATAAAAATGGTGAGCAACTAGCTACCGCAACAACATATCAAACAACCAACCAGTCAGCCAGCCGACGATATGTTTGCTGTGGTCGCAATTACCGCCTTCAATTCTGTATTGCCATCGCATTTGTTGTTGTTCTGTGCTGTGGCTGCAACATTTTGCAACGAGACTTGTAATGCTGGTGTTTAATTTGTGTAATTAATATGCAGAGATCATCGTTGACGCGCGCAAATGCTTGAGGGGGTGGTGATGGTGGCGGTGACGACAGTGGTGTTGAAGCTGCAATTGAAACTTGTTTCGCGGTGGGCGCTTTAAGAAAATTGTTGCTGGTTATAAGTTAAGTTAGGTTATGCTAGAAAATTCAGAGAAAAGCGAGGGAATTGAGTTTCATCAAAGAATGCAGAAAAGCAAGTAGGAAAGTCTTAGTTCATGTGGAGACGAGCTTGAAATACCCAGAGACGCAGCAGCGGGCTTAAAACCTATGAGCGCTAAGGAGAGTGACGGCTAGGCAGTGCGAAGAATTGTTACAACAACAAAAACAACAAACGGTAAATAATATCGGCATTAGCATATATTTCAAAGAACTGTCATGTAAAAGTAGGCGTGTTCGATTTCGGGTGTACTCTCGATTTTCATGATATGCCAAAATTTTGCAAAAATCATTTGTAGGATGACCGAGTAAAATTATAAGATTTTTTATGGTTTTCGAAATCTTCGGCTTCGAAATCGATTTCATGCATTTTCAATACCAACCTGCCTTGGCCGGAAGATAACCTGCAAATCAAGCTTGAGTCAAATATCAAAATTTTTACTCAAGCTATCGTGTGCACAGACGGACGGACATCATAAGGATTTTTGAGAGAGAGAGAGAGAGAGAGAGATGGAGTTAATGAGAGTTAAGTTTTACAAATGTAGGCAAGTCATTTTCGTCATTCCCACCTATTTAAATGCAAAAGTTATAGCCCAAAACCCGTTTATCGGAACAATCGACTGAATGGGGATATGCGTTGTATTGATCCGATCTTGTCAGCAGGATATTTCTAAAACTGAGGGACTAGTTTGCGTTCAAACAGACAGACGAGCATGGCTAAATAGACTCAGCTTCTCGTTCTGATCATTTCGGTATACTTGGTGGGCCTATCTCTTCTTCGTCTCGTACTTACAAACATCGGACCAAAGTCATAATACCATTTAGTGTTCATGAAAGGTATATAAATCCATATCAATATCACTCACCACAAAAAGATTAATTTGTGCAACGTTTTATGTTAGTATATACTTAAATAGCATTTGTGTACATACATACCTACATACATTAAGAATACGCCCCTTACACTATGCGCTCGAGTACAAGTTGTAATTAAAATGCAAAACGTGTTCCACATTCTAAGTTTTTATGTTGAATTGATTTGAATTTGTTTCTTGATTTCTAGATTTATTTTGAAAGTCTACACAAACATACATATCTCTTTACAAATAAGTACATGTATACCCTACAAGACATTGCTAAGCAACTTGGGCTAAAACTCTAACACATTCAAAGGTATTTTTTGTCAGATTTAACTATATGCGCATTTACAAAATAAAAACTTTCCACTGAGCAGTTTATTAGTGTTCAAATTTAAAATGAATTACAGCCCTAAGCTTGCTTTTGTTTTTGTTGCTTGTTTAAAATATTTCGTTTAGCTCAGATTGTTTTGATTAAACTCGTTGAATCATTTAAATAAGCCCCCTCAGAAAAAATTCTACCTACGGCGCTGAGTACTTCAATAAGCGCCGATGAAATAATGAAAATGCTTTTATTGCACTAAGCTGACTTGTAGGGTATGTTGCCTGGTTTCAGTTAACATTGTTTCATAAGCACACAATAAAAAGATTATTTTCATGGGAGAGAATTAATTATTTATAGTTGAAGAGAAAAATAAAAATTATTATTATATTAATTAAAAATAAATTACAACCCTTCAACCAATTACTTTCAATTTACTCTGATTTTGATAGAATGTTAATGCTTGCCAATAATTTAACGGCTTATGTGAAAGTCTATTTTAGTATATTTCGCTTTAATATTCGCCCGGTGCAAAGTTATTAATTTACATTATACAACTTTAATAGTTAATTTTAGTTATATGTATACAACTATGCATGAAAAGTTATTTGCTTTATTTTTGTTTATCAAAAGCATCACTAGTTTAATTTGTGTAATTGCGCTCTTTTTTATAACCACCACTGTGATCTTAAAGCTTCCCATGCAGCGTGTTCAACCAAAGATCACTACCCTTGCAGTTACACACCACAAACTGTCTAGTAATGTGGTGTGTTGCTTGTTCGCGTGGTGTATAATTTCTTCAGTAAGCTGGAAATTCGTATTCGACAAAGAACACAAAGAACGTTGAAACAATGTCATTCTTATGGAGTCGAATTTTCTGACCTTCTTATTGTTTCAACGTTCTTTGAAGAACATAAATCTATAAGAATGGAGAACTCGTCGATTCAGTTTTTAGCGAGAAATCGACAAAATTCTGAAAGCGCAAGTTTCAGGAGTTCACCATACCTTTTGCCTCGGCATTTGTATGAGAAAAACTGTGCGGCGAACTGAATGCGCGCCAATTGTAAGCACGTAAATTAGCAAAATGCATGCATATAAATATGGTTTTAATCGAAATGACAACTTTTCTTACAGCAAGAATATTATTAAATACGCTGAAATATACAAGGTGGCGCAAAAGTAAGCTTCCAATGTTCAGCATATCGGTTGTGGCACGTGCAGTGTGTGCTGTTGCACCGTCTTGTTGGAACCACATGTTTTCCAATCCCAATTCATCAAGTTGCGGCAAAAAGAACTCGTTGATCTGTAGACTCTGTAGCGCTCACCATTCACAGTAACCGTTTGGCCCCGACCGATTATTGGTCAAATAAATAGTCAGCAATATTCCGCGTTCTGGAGCAGTGTAGCGTAACATTGTTTATTAACGTGTATTTCGCATGTGTTTACTACACAAATGTCAAAACAGAACTGACTTTAGGGGCCAATCGCAAAATTTATAGCATTTTCTGATAGGAGGATTACTTTTGCGCCACCCTGTAGAATAAAACTTGGATTTATTGCAGAATTATCTGTAAAAAAAAGGGGCATAAACATTCATGTTCATATAGCGCATGCGTATATTTTAACGATATTACTACTACGCTTGTTTCGAAGCGACTGAAATTATTTGTGATTCGCAAAAAGTAAACAAAGAAGCGAAGTTTTTCGCACTATGGGAGTAAGCGAAATAGGAAGAAAGGACCTAGAAGTATTCTTTCTAACGCACAGGTGAAGCAAGCAAACCAAACCAATTTTTTTATAAACATTCCACAAATCCATTCATATACGCATTTTATGAAGTCAAGCCCAAAAATGAATTGAAAATAAAAGCAACGTTGCAACATTTCTCTAACATCGACAATTTGATCAACTTGATTTTAATATTTTGTCGTATATTTAGGTCAATGCAGAAAGCGTCGTTTCCAAATTTCACACAACATGGGCAATTCTGCAGATTTTTTGAATGTTCTTTGATCGAAATTTATTGTCAGGTTTCACATATTTTTCATACAATCTGGACAAGTAGACCAAGGGACGCTTGCGAGGCAAGGAATCGCAGATGTTCGTAATCTCATGCAACAGGCGCTCATACAAATTAGCCCATGTCCAGTTTTCTTTTGAAAGAATTACAATTTTCGACAAATAATTTGATATTTCTTGGTTGGTTAGAATAATTAATATTAATTGTTTGAGAAACTAAAAATTACTTTCCGATGCAGTGCACCTGACACTTTGAATATCCCGCTTCTGTGACAAGCTTTACCATGTTGAAATAAAGAAGAGCTTGTATAACGGGTGTGGGAAATGTTAAGCTTTTATAAGTTATGTACAATAGCGGAAAGCTTTTCAGTAGAGCGCTTTGATAGTTGAAATTGTGGTGTAAATGTATGAATTGTGACATAGTTTTTTGTCCATAAAATCCATAATATTTGAGCCAAAGCAGAGAATGTTTATATAATGCCAAAAATCAATCAATTTACATATCACAAGACCGACAAATTTGCAAATTATATCAACGACCGATGTCGCTTTTGTTCCTACACGCACACAGCTTTTCATCTTCAGCTGAACTTTTTGGCGGGCGACATATGTTTGTATGCATATTTTTTTTATAAATGTGTACATATGTATGTAAAGTGTTTGTGCGATTGATATCTCAAAAGCAAGAGGCATGCGGGAGGAGTGCATTTCAATTTTTTATAGAATGCAAGTGCGAAGAAATAAGATGTCAAACAAAGAACGGTGAAACAATAAGAAGGTCCAACGCCAAACATCGCATGCTATCAATTCACGGGTAGGGAATTCACCACGTGGTAAGAAAATTCGACTCCATAAGAATTACATTGGTTCAACATTTCTTACCAAGCATGAAAAATTCAGAAGTGGAATATTTTATGAGGCTGGAAAATAGATTTATCTTTAATGTGATAGAAGTATCTAACCAAAGAATTTGGAGTACTTTGCATTTGCGAACCAAGAACAGCTAAATTTATAAATTCAGAAGTGGAATATTTCATTAAGTTAAAAATAAGAAGTTTACAGTAACAACTTTTCAAATTCCATTAGCTGTTTGGTGGCTTATGCGCCAAGCTGATACAATACGGCAATACGTTAAAAAAACTGACAGCTAAGTATAATGCGAGTGTCGGCGTGCGTAACGACAGATTCGACGGATACGGCAAAGGAGATTTTGCTCTAAATTTCGACGTATGACGTATACGTCGACGGTGAAGTACTGTATCTGATTGGCGCATTACTAAGCATATACGATCTGACAACACCACGAACGCTCTGTGGATAACACTAACACATGTGCATGATAGTTGTTTTTTTATCCGGAGGAGTTGCAAAGAGTATGTTAATGGCTACTGGATGTTCGAAATACATTGAGTATACGCTTGCACCGGACGTTCTAGACGTTGAACATTTAGTTGTTGGATAAACGAGCGCCTGAGTGGTTGTATAGAGCAAACGGTCGGTCAATAAATTTTATGGTTGATCATGACGAACGCATAAAAAAATAATACATATATATCAGTGTTGTTATTGTTGTTGTTTTTAGTATAATGTTGGTACAATTGCTGTCGCGCTATTTACAAAACTTGTTCGTATTTCTTTGAGTTCGTATACCGGTTTATTTAGTTGCGGCACACCACCCGATCAGTTTGCCGTGTTGTGCGAGTATACAAGCTAGTCAACCAGCTAGCAATTCATTTGTGTTTACTCATATTTACCTACTGATTTTCAGTATTTTTGTATTGTCTTACTTTTGTCGACGATCGTGTATATATAGCCAAATGACGAAACGTCAAGACAACTGACAGTGCAACGCCATTACATTTTGTGTGCGCGTGTTTTTTCAGTTTTTGGTATTTATGTTATTACGGGCGTTGTTGCTTACTATGAATCCGACATACTGCGTTCGAAAGTAATTCAAATTTTCTAAGTAAAAAGGGAAATAGTGGAAAAATTCTTATAATACTAACGTTAGCACGTGAAAACATTCAAACAAAAAATAAAAATATTATGAATTTTTGTATGTGACGTGTTTGCTATATGAAACAGTGGGAAATGGCAGAGTCGAGTCATGCAGTTAAAATGCACGAAAGTGTTGAATGCAAAGTTCATAGATTTTTTTTATTTTGCGGTTTTTATTTTCTATACAGCCTTGCATTCGTTCATCAAATTCAATGTCAGCGAAACCAAACCCACCCCACGATCGCAACAGCGCAGCAACCCTGACATTACTCAAATATTCTCTCTTGGTTATTCCCCGTGTTGGTTTTACAGCCCTTCCACTGCTTGGTAGCTACCTGTGTCTTTTAACATTTCAAAGGCTTGTGAGGGCCGAGCTGCTTGCATGATTTGTGTAACATTTTATTAAATAATTTATTTTGTAATCAGAGTAAACTGTTGCATTAGATTTTACTTGAAAGATGGGGACTAGAACCCCCCTGGAATTTCTATAAACTTGGGGGTGCAAATCACATAAGGTGCAGTTGTAAATCCGGGTCGCCCCTTCAACATGTCCAGCCGTACTCTACTCGTTTAAGTTGTAAGTTAGTGGTAATTTTATGTTAGTGCACGATGTTTATGTATATAAGTATTTTTGTTGTTGGGTCTATGAAGGAAATAATCTCAGAATTTTACACAAAAGACTTTCAAATAACGAATATTTTTATAATTTTGTTGATGTTACTATTCTGAGGAAGTCAGTCTTTAGTTAGCTCATAAAATCAGTCTGGGTAGAGTGCTGTCGCAGTGACATCTTGTTCGGATTTATTTATGTTACGGTCCTACATAAGACCCTACTAAAGCTTAAAACGTTAAAGTATCGCTATAGTCGTATCCTTAATGTAAGAGAAAAGCCAAAATTGGTCGGTAAGGTTACGTCACGGATAGGAAATTACGATACAGCACCAATAATCGATTGCATTGTTTCTCAAAAGGTTGGTTGAATCAGCTGATTTATGAGGTTACCGATAACGCATCAGTGTTTTAAAGTTAACTTAGGAGCATTCAGGGCAGTGATTTTTGATTCATCGGCGCCCGCTACACAGTCAGTAAATATCACGATATTTGGATCACGATAAATACTGATGGATTGATGGATCGCAAACTGACGCTACACGTTCAATACTTATCGTCAATACTTTTCGTCAGTACTTTCGTAATTTTCATGCTAAGCGGTTCGTAAAGAATGGAGCAAGAAAATACAAGACGGGCGTGTTTAGCTATATGAAGCATAAATTATAAATATAAATATATAAAATAAAAAGAATAAACAAATTTGTGTGAGTTCTACCACAAAACCAAGCCGCATTGACGTATAGTAGAAAATTTATAAAATATTTATTGACAGTATTTTCATCTGGATCGCGGATTTCTGGATTTCTAGACATCTTGCGAATTTTTTCGCGATCCATCAATATTTGACGCCACACGTTCAATAAATATCTTGATCCAAAAATATTCTCAATAAGTATTGCACGTGTAGCATTGACCATCGAAAATTGGTCCTATTACAAAGCTTATGTCAGTTCTCTTGCTCTTCTCCGCAGAATTCAAGAGCATGCATGGAAGCATGATCAAATAATTTATATGCTCGCCGCAATCGGCCAACAACACGAAATTACCGTTTCGAATTCTTACGTCAGTGAATTCTTATGTCAAAATGCACATGGAACGCGCCAAAATGATTCGCCTATTTTCTAAGCTTTTCACGTATAACACACACATAAATCACACATTTTCTTAAAATGTTATCACAAAGCACTCGTTAAATATCAATTCACAGCGAATTTTTATTAAAAATAAATAATACACGAAGCGAACTCGATAGCTTTTCCAAGAACTGTAAACAAAGAATGTAAACAAAAAACAAAGATATGATAGTTTGACATAAGGTGTGGATGAGGAAGAAGAAGACGCTATGTCATGTGAAACGACCATATAAATTATTGGATCATGCATGGAAGTGATAAATGTTGGTAATTTTTGAAAGGCTAAAGTTTTTCGGAGAATAAATATATAAAATAGAGCATAAGTCAAAGCCAATACTTCAACAAGTTTAAAGACCTTAATTAAGTAGTTTTCAAAGTATTATGTCGAAGATAAAGAAGTTTTCAAATAATTACGTAAAACAATTTGATTTTATCGCAGCTGCTGTTATGACAACCGCTGTTATTTCTCGCTTAAGCATCGCCCTGTTGCACATTCTCATTCACACGCTAATTTTTAAAGCAAAACTTGCCAATTTACCTCAAGTTTTAAAGCTTTTGTTTATTTCTATTGAATTGCAAATATGAAAATAATGTGAGAAAAGAAGTGCCGGTTAGTGAGACTTTTTATAGATACGAGTATGAGAGTCACATGAGAAGTAAAAAATGAATTACTTCACTGACACTTGAGCGCATTATTGCTCTCTCGCTTGTTTTTGCTTTCTTTACACTTGCTTGCATTACAAGTTATTAGTATTAAATAAATATTTTATACATACAAAAAATCATTTGTATGCAACAACTTTTTCTGGTGCGCTCATTCATGAGTACTTCGAATTCGAATATTGCATAAATTCGTTAACATGAGAATTTTGAAAGATTTTATTTCCTTATTTCTTACAATGAAACTAGAAAAGAATTACAGAGTATGCAAGGGGTAGTTTAGAAATTCTTGAAAATCATATCAACTCGGGTTCAACGAAGCAACTCAGCAATGTCATTAATTAAAATCACCGGTGAGGACTTTACTTCTCAATCGCAATTACATGGTACTTCGGAATCATAATTTGAAACATTTCTGTCACCCCCTTAAACAAACTAAAGGCTCCCAGTTTATGAAAGGATGTGTCGACTAAACAAAGCTTCATACTTCAATAAGACGAAATTGTTAACCCCTTCGGGTTAGGGGTTTAGAATATGCCCGAGGTAGGCATACCGGTCGTAAGAGGCGACTAATATGCACCGAGGTAATGACGTGCAACTCGATGGTTCATCTACGGATATGATGCCTCTCACCTCTCATTACGCATCTGTCCTTCCTTAGGGATGGAGGGGTGACATGACCTAGAAGGTTCCACTGGTCATATCAAATCGCTACCACAACAGTCGGGCAGAACCGCAAGGGAGTATCGGAGCGTACCGGATTAAATTCCGGCCAATTACTGTCAGTTCGACAGCACTCCCCAAAACTTTCGATGAGTGTTTTTGTCGTTACAACAACAACAACGAAATTGTTACTCTTATTTGAAACTTTTATCTATTCAAGCTGGAAATTTCCACAGCATAGTCATTAATTCAAATCACTCAAAGCCTCACATTTCGTGTAGTCGGGCCAAGTGTAGCAAGCAGATGCTTATTAAAACGAAGAAAAGAGAATTAAAGGAAATGCATTGTGGCGAAAATTAGGTATCTTCAGAAAACTTACGATTACACAGTACTCCAACATAAATGTTTTGTTGTTGGATAAAGCAATTAGTGAAAACAACAACAAAAACTACAAAGCACTCCATTCATGTAGCGTCAAAGTGAAAATGTTAATGTGGGGCAAGTAGAACGAATAAGAACCAAATCAAAGCAAAAGGATTGCTGGGGTGAAGTGAGAATTAAGTTGTAGGGTGTAAGGCACACTGTGCGGAGTGTGGCGTGCAACCGAATGTGGTATTGAAGACAAACAGCAACAAGTATTCTGCGTCGACATCGTTATCAACGTTGTTGTTGTGATGTGACAAAAACAGTTATACGCAGTGTTAGTGCACTCGGCGGTCCTCGTGTCACAGTTATTTGCATTCGACTGTCGTCGTGTCTCTGCCGGCGTTGATTGGTTAAACTCTAAAATTTTGGATTTTTTAAGTGGACGCATGGTAAATTGGATAGTTTCGGGTCATGATTGACGAGCAGGGTACTAATAGCGCAATAACTTCCACTTGCGCTGTAGGCGCAATTGCATAGCGCAGCACAATATTACCACCCTCAAGAGTTAAGAAATCCAAAATTTTAAAAAAAATCCACTTATTATCGTGCTGTAAAAAAACGATGTGCGTTTATATTAGGTTGGGCTGTGACGAATAATGGCTCTCTTTGTGCAAAAGTTTGTTTATTTATTTCGCTGACGTTCTCTGCAGCAGCAGTTGAGGCTTCACGCAATTCAACGTAAATATAAACCGACTCATGCAATGCATTTATTACAAGGTTTGCGATGGGGCAAGAAATAAAATATTTTATTAAAAATGAAGTACATGCATAATAAATAGAACTGCAAATGTGTAATATAGAAAGGGAGAAGTATGCAAGAAAGAGGAGCACACAAATGAAAAGATGCTTGCCAAATTTGCAAATAAGGAACGAAAGGTTGTGCGGTTAGTAAATATGACTGCAAGAGCAGTGGATCAACTTGCCTAGCACATCACCGAAGTCATATGAAATTCTCAAGGAAATGGTTCTTCGACAGCTCCTAAGAACTGCAGAAGGCAAGGTCTGCTGAGCTAGTCACGTATTTACGCTGGACAGACATTCTTTGCCAGTTATTTTTTATAGATTAGATTCCGAGTTGTATCAAAGCAATGCATTAGCGCTCGAAAAGAACTAGAGGATAAAGATCCCAAGTTCAGCAATTTCATTGGAAACGGCCAGGTTTCTGAATCTACTGAAATACTATATCTAATACGTTTACATTGAAAATGCTGCAATTTAAAACTTCCTGAAATTGGGTGCAACTCCGTACTTTTCTGACTAAAAGTAGTAAAACTGTCAAAAGCTAAAAATTCGCTGAGCACAAGAGATGCACAACAGCTGATCGTTTGACAGATTTACCAATAGTAGTCATTAAAAAGTCTTCCGACTAAAGCTTTGTTCGGCAAGCAGACAAGGCGAATTCACTTACAGGTGATCTCATAAGTACATAAGAGCAGTTGCTTCTTCTGTCAAAATAACATTCTATGCGATCTGACAGGAGAAGCCGCCAAAGGAAAAACAAAACACATGAAGTATGTGTGTGTATACAGCTACAAATTCGCCTTGGCAAGCAGAAAATGTTTATAAATTGTATAAAATTTTAAAAAAGCTTTTGTGCGGTGACAGAAAAAAATTGCAGGGAGACAGAGTATTTTGACATTTCATTGGGTGTGGAAGTTTCAAGTTTCTGGGGGAAATTTTACTAAGTAAGACTTGCTAGTGAAAAACAGCTGATAGTGATTTAGCAAAACAACAACGAAAACTTTAAACTTTAAGTTATTAACTAATGAAAACAGTAACAGTTGTTTTGATAAATTCAGCGGAAACTTTTTACTTTTTGCTGTTTCGAGAGAGTTTTACGTCATTCTTTCTTTACTTACAATTCTCATCGAACACAGCTTAAAATTTGCAACTTCTGACTGGGAGAGAACCATATTTACTCCCATTTTTGAGCTTTCAGTAATCAGAGAACAAAGTACGGGAGTGATTTACTGTAGATTTTGACTTGTTGCTGACTCGTACGAGATATAAGCTATTGATCGGCTGTATTGTCCTATTAAAAAGCTGAACAATGGCTACTCTGTGAAAATATAAAATTCCAAACTTTCATTGAAACAATTATTCCGCTTCAAAAATGAGTTTTTTCTTTCTAAGTTATTTCCAAAATTTAATTTTTTATCTTTTCTGCTTATCTCTTTGAATTTACTTAACTTTTTATTTTTCGTTATCTCTTGTTAGACCTCTTCGTAAGTATTTTTATCAGCTATATTTTCAGCATACAATGCGCCTTGTTTGTTAAACAACAACACATCTTTTTCGATCTTTTGCTTTCATTCACTTGGACTGTGTTTTGAACAAAATTGTACACGAATGCACTACTTTGTAAGTGTTTGCTATTGCAGTGCAAGTGGCCTGCCTGGAGTTGTGTTGCCTGAACATAGCCTCACGTACTGTACGTGCTTCGTATATTTGCACACTGCGCACTCATCGAACTTATTGTTTATGCTTTTATTATTATATTAAATATTCCTGTCGCAGCATCGACTTCCTTCCTTAAAGGCCTCAACTTCAGTAGGCATTCAGTAATATTCAAAATTAATTTTGTATGCACATACAAATTTTCACGCATTTCGACACTGCAAGATTTTATTATTTTTTTTCATTGAAATTGCAATAAATTTTTTTTTTTTTTTTTTGATTCGAAAATTGCATATTATGTTGTTTGCTGGGTTGGAGCTTGGATAACTGCATATTCTTTTTTCGCTCCGATTCTTTTTCATTGCTCTGCTGCCTTTACGCTTTCGTTCAGTTGTGCGCAAGAAAACTCATTATTGTGCTTTGTTTAACCTTTTGAGAGCAGACGCAGACCTTTTAGGAGTCGCCTGGTTTAATGGAAACTGGTTCTTCACAAACCACAATTAGTTTACTGAATATAATTTATGTTTGCAATGATTGTAAAGTGACGACAGCTCACTTTCTCTGGCTTCGCCACTTTCTGACTCTCCTTATTGATGACCTTCTTCTTATCCCTATAAAAATTGATATCCCTATTACTTTCACTATAACTATCTATGAGATCATCAAACCCCCTGCGGGTTAGGGGTTTAGAATATGCCCGAGGTAGGCATACCGGTCGTAAGAGGCGACTAATATGCACAAAGGTAATGACGTGCAACTCGATGGTTGATCTACGGATATGATGCCTCTCATCTCTCATTACCCATCTCTCCTCCAAGGAGGGGTGACATGACCTAGAAGGTTCCACTGGTCATACCAAATCGCTACCACGACAGTCGGGCAGTACCGCAAGGGAGTACCGGAGCGTACCGGATTCATATCCGGCCAAGGACTGTCAGTTCGACAGCAACCCCCAAAACCTTCGGGGAGTGTTTTTGTCGTTACAACAACAACAACATGAGATCATCAAAAAAAAGTTCAAAATATCCTGATTTTTGTTGGAACGATTTTCCGTCATCCCTTGGCATTGAAAATGGCAGAACGCCGAAACCGGTTTGTCACAAAACCAAACTTGACAAGGGATGACGGAAAATCGTTCCAACAAAAATCAGCTTACTACCCTGTCGGAAGATCAACACAACAAAATAAATTCAAAATATCCCCCCTTAGCGCGAATGTTTACTTGTTGTAGATTTCAGTCAATAATACACTGTCATATGTGTCCCGAAGATGACCTCAGACTGAGGCCGAAATATCGACCAAATAAAATAAAATTTGAATATAAAACTAAATAGTGTTTTATTTCAAATTATTGGCCTAAAGCTCAACATAAACTAAACAGGTTATTACAACAAAAGGCTATTAAAATTTATCTAATAAAATATGTCGTTTGAAAATCGAACATAAAACATAGAAACTATAGAGAAACAGGGTGCCAAAAAAGGAAATTTTCATCAATTCTGAAGCTGCATCGTTAAAAGGTACTTTCGCAGCGAGTGGTGACCAGCGATAAGACCCACAACAAGTTTTCGTTGCATCCATCGGGGCCGTAGTTTTCAGTTTTCTTGCTTAGCTTCTCTTTGTATTCCTTTCCATGCTTATACGTTAGCCGTGAACATCATCAGCAGAGAGTGATATCACCCTGGGAGCCAGATGTGAAATTTCTTAGAGTTGATGCGCCCCAAGCTTAGCACACAAAGCGGTAAATCTGCAAAACTGGCCTCAAGATAGATGTCCCCTACTAACTTAAGCTCACCATCAAACTGCTTGTAGTCGATTGCACATTGGACACCGGTGTAAAAATATTATGACTAATACCAAGAGGGGCCATTACAGTTGGGAGGCAGCTATGCACCAGGGAGCTATATTTTGCCAATCGCTCACACATGCACTGCATCTAAATAAATTGAATTTTCGGTTCACCCTGTCGTGACTTGTGAGAGTTATACTTTCACATACCACATATATACAAGTGTACATACAGGGTGGGCCAAAAGAAACCAAGGGGTGTAAAAGTTTAATAACTTTTTCGTTTATTAATTTTTTTTTATTTTTTCTTTCAGATTATATAGACAACACTTGGAGAATTTATAATGGAGAGGTTCACAACTGAACAGAGAACCAGAACAATAGAATTTTATTATTTAAACCAGAGATCAATTATTTTAACGCAAAGAGCATATCGTCGACATTTTAACGTCAGAATTTCGCCCTCTGAAGCAATGATTCGTTGCTTAGTTGATCGTCATCACCACCATGGCAGCGTAACAGATTTGCTTCGAACCGGTAGACCCCGTTTAAGCCGCACTGCGGAAAATATTGAACGAGTACAGCAAAGTGTTAACGAAGCACCAGAAACATCTGCCAGAAGGCGTTCTGCTCAGCTAGGAATGTCTCGTACGTCACTACGGCGCATTTTAAAAAAAGATTTACAGTTATACCCATATAAGGTGCAAATGGTACAAGAATTAAAACCCGCAGATCATCGGCAACATCTAAATTTTGCAGTTAAATTTCAAGAGTTGGCCAGAAATGAAATCAACTTTATTAAAAATTTGATTATGACTGGTGAAGCTCATTTTCATTTGAATGGCTTTGTTAATAAGCAGAACTGTAGGTTCTGGGGTTCTCAAAATCCAAGAGACATTCATCAACGCCAATTACACCCCATCAGGTGTACAGTATGGTGTGGGATCACATCTGAAAATGTCATTGGGCCTTACTTCTTCGAGAATGAAGATGGAAGTGCTGTAACCGTAAATGGAGAGCGGTATCGGTTTATGATAGAAAATTTTTTACGTCCTGCTCTTGAAAACAGACCTGGTATGTGGTTTCAGCAGGACGGAGCTACTGCCCATACTGCCCGAGACACAATGGCACTTTTAAGTCAAATTTTTGGAGGGCGAATAATTTCCAGAAATCCGGAAATTATTTGGCCAGCGCGATCGCCAGATTTGACAGCACCCGACTATTTTCTTTGGGGTTATTTGAAGGAGCGAGTGTATGTGAACAAGCCAGAGACAATCCTTAAACTCAAGGCAAACATTGGTGCAGAAATTCGAACGCTACAGCCACAAGTTTTGAAAGATGTTATGGAAAATGCTCTAAAAAGAGCCCATCAGTGCGAAGCTGAAAACGGCGGTCATTTAAGAGACATAATTTTTCATACTTAGTGTAAAAAAATTTCCCTTTTGTATATTATATAATCTGAAAGAAAAAATAAAAAAAAACTAATAAACGAAAAAGTTATTAAACTTTTACACCCCTTGGTTTCTTTTGGCCCACCCTGTACATATATATTTCTACTCAATATTTTTTTATTGTTGCATGGGCCAGCACAGTGCCGCTGCAATTGCAAAGCTTACTTGCACACGCGCTTTCTCGTTGCGCCCTAATTAGTTCTGCAAGATGAGTTTGCGTGTCGGTTGAATGTGAATTGGCGGCTGATGAGCGAAAAGCGAGTTTCTCTTTTTATGAAAATATGTTAGAGTTGACTTTATGTATGTATATACCCGGCCACTGCGATATTCAAGCCAGGGGGTGGCTACTTAACCACTGATCATCAGAACAATTAATAAAACAGCAGCACTTTTTGGATGCAAGCGTAGCGGGGCTGCTTAGTACGTCAAGAGCTCCTGGAACGCTTATCGCCAGACAAGGCGGTAATTAGCATTTAAACTAGAATTTGCTATTCATACCTTTATAGACTATCAAAGTTTTCCGCTCCAAACGCTGATTTAGCCACGCTGGACTTCAGTGATATCTTGACCGATCTTGCCAATGTCAACACGAATAGCAAAAACAACAAAGTGTTTATTATCTAACACAAATCCAGCTCATATTTTAGTTTATTCTTTCAATTAGACACTGAACGACAATGAACGAATGCAAATAATTTAAAAATTGAAGACAAAAAATAAAATAAAATGAACCCAATAAAAGACACGAAAAGATATGAAAAAGACAGCAACTTAGTTTAAAAAAAAATCTTTATAAAATAAAAATAGCAACAAACTCTTAAGTGCCCTTCAAGAAGAAACTATTTTGAAGCTTATAAATAAATAAAAGACGAATCACCCAAGCACAATAGCCCTTTGTGTCCCAATCCGAATTCCCCTCGCTTCTTGCGCCTACCCCAAAATCATCTTTAAATACATACACATATATATAAAATTATATATATATTTACATACATCTAAAAATGATCAAATTGAAATCATTGTTCCGTAGAGGGCAAGGACCCTCGGGTTCGTCTAAACATTCCTCCTCCAGCAATCGTCACAAATCCCAATCCACCACATCGCTAAATACGGTTGGCAGCAGTCAGGACGCAGCAGCAGCAACAGCGGCAACCACCTCCACAGCCACTTTCTATCCACCAATCGATCCAGCAACGGAACGTGGCGTCGATGTGGGCGACGGTGAATTGAATATCGTTGCACCGTTAGGAGCGCGTACACGCAGCCGCACACCAGATACAGAGCGTAGCGCGCACAATATTCTCAACGCAAACATCACCACCGCCAACAGTGCCAATACATTGCCGTACAAGAAGCCAAAGGTTGCCGGCGCCGGCAAGAAAGGTCAGAAACAGCCAAAACAATTGCCTGCCACTAACGCAGTCATCAACGAACAGCCACCACAGCCGCCAGCGCGCAACGTTGACGTGGTGAATGCTGTTGCCAACAATTCCGTCGCAACAGCCGTTGGCAATGTGATGACGACAATAGCCGCTGCGCCGGGAAGTCACAATTCCGCGGCGCATACAAACTCTGCAGCTACAACCAACAATAATTATTCAAGCGGTGAGTTGATAAGCGCGTCAAACGCGCAAGCTACGCTGGCAACGCAACGTGGTGTTGCAGCCGTTTCGGCTGCGGAAGCAGGCAATGATCTCTACAAATTGAATGCGGCCAATTACCAACAATTCATTAATAACGAACAACTCTTGCAGCAACAACAGCAGCAGCAACAACAATTGCTAGAGGTAAGCAAAAAGAAAAGGGAGTGTGTGAATGCGGAGACGCCCAACTTTTTATGGATTTTCTTTCTTTACAGGCTAACAACAAAATGCAGGATCTGCAAACTCAGCTAGAGCGCTTGGGTCATGAGAAATTAATGCTTGAAGCGCGCATTGCTGAATTACTGCCGTATCAGGCGGAAGTAGCAAAATTGAAAGCGGAGCTGCATAAGATGCAGGTAAGCGACTCATACCGTTGCCAATAGCAAACGCAGATTTCAACTTTTAGTTGCGTTGTTTTTTCTGCTGAAATGCAACTCTGCGCGCTTTTCAATGTAATTTACAGTTATTTAATTGACATATACATGCACTGCTGTTCAATTAAATCCAACACTTTGGATGTGAACTATTAACCATTTCCTCTCTATTTCTTTCGCTTAGACGCAACAGGAAAAAAGTCAAATGGAGGTGACAAATCTTAAGTATGAGAATGAAACGTTACGGAGTCGTTTGCGTGATGTTGTCAATTCACCGTTATCTGATGCGGAGAAACATCAAATCATACAAGATTCACAGCGCTTACACAGCTCGGCACCGGCATCGATTGCGCTACCAACTGTAAGTAGAATTGGAGTGAAAAAACTTTGAAAAGGTAAAAGTGACTTAAAACAAAATATTCGTAGCTTATTCTTGGATTAGATTAGTTTAGGCTGCCTCTCGCCGGCGCAGAGCTGCACATTTAGCCAACAGGTCCGTCATGAAAGCACGATTGCAAACTTGAGTATTTCCTCTGTTAAATGCCAAGCAAGCTGAACCCTTTGTTTGAAAGTATTAAATTTGTCAAATTACATTCAGAAATGTGGACTAGGCATGTGTGATAACTCAACTTTTGGAGCTCTGGCGCCATCTGTAGCGTTAATTCAAAACTTCAGCGCAATAGCGCCTTCTCTACTATTAACGCATAGTGTCGGCTGTGTTATTTTGGAGTTGATGATTTTTAAACTATAACAGCTCAACCTAATATAAACGCACAGCGTGAATTTTCTGTCAAATTTGTCTTATGCCCATACAACTTGTATGAGGACAACCGAAATAGAATTGCGTGCACTAAAAGCTAACTCAAAATCCGAAATTCGTTTTGCGTGACGTTTAGATTTGAGGTTATATTAATTTTACGCATTATTGTTTGATAATTTTTGTTATTTTAACGAATTGTTTTACGCAAATATATTTATTTAAAATGTGCACCAAATGTTGCAAATGTAAATTTCAACTTCTATATACAATAAAACCATTCATCTTTCAACCAACAAAGGCAACGCACGGGGCTCTTATTTCGGTTACTCAAATAATTGCGTATACACTTCTGTGCGTTGGCAAACGCTGTGCGTTTATATATGGTTGAGCTGTAAGTTAGATTTTTAGGTATTTAATTATAAAATGCTAACTTACTTACTTCTTTAGTAGGATAGCTAGAAAAATCAGCGATATATGGGTAAACTCTTCCGAAGAAAAGGAGCACAAAGTTAAATGCTTAATCTGTGGTTAGCAGCTATCGGTTGCAAATAAGTCTACATGTAGTCTTATACGACATATAAAAACGCGTCATTCCACCCAATCCATTGTAACACAACCAACAAAAAATTTAATTTCCTTAGTTACCGCCAGAGCGGTTGTTGTCGCTATCTTCGAGCTGCCTCTTTTGCTGCTTGGTAGCTCAATTGCGTCAATGGTCGACTTTATGTATCCATTGGTGTTCATGGCACAGTGGCGTTTTTGACACTGCTTGACGCTGGCGCTTTTCTATACTTGACGCTGGCGCCACAAACTCCAAGTACGGTGTTAGCGCAATCGCGCGGCGCAGTTCAGAGTTACGCATGCTTAATGTGAACTCGAGTCGGGAAGATGGATTACTCAATAATCGACTTTTTTTGTTTAGGTTTTACAGCAAATAATCAATTTATTCAATGTATTAGTAAAAACGTTGTATGAATAACTATTCAATTAGCAAAAATTCTTCAAATCAGTCACAAACAAATTTAAATACAGTAAAAATAATATAAAGCAATATAACACTTGTTTATAATTTTTGTAATCGATTTATTAAAAATCGATTTTCATCAATAAAATCAATAATTGGAAAAAATCGATCATTTATGCACACCGCTAAATTCTTGAGTCTCATCAGGCAAGCCAGGAATTTTATATATATGATATGAAATATGCACTCATTGGCCGGTCATGTCGTCGACAATTATTGCTTTCAGAGTGCAGGTGTAAGAGCCGAGTAATGAAATGCGCTAAGGGGAATTGCCGAATGGCGAACCAGTCTTTGGGAAGCCCATATTTCTGATGACTTTATATTACCTTTCCAGGGATGTGAAACTGGGACGTTCGGTATGGTAGGCTTATACCTACGCACTATACCACGGTGTTCGTCCTTTTTTTTGGTCATCACGAGACCTAGACCTTTCCGTATTAATTTGATTTTTTCACGAAATCGTTTGATTATATCTCCCCCAAATTTGCTCACTCTCTATTGCAGACAAACGATAACGATGCGGGTACACCATGTCTCACGCCCGACTGGGACAAACACTCATCGTCCAGTGAAATTTCAGTGGCCTGCCTACAAGATAAGATCATCCAAATGGAGGAGACGCACTACTCCACCAATGAAGAGCTCCAGGCCACACTCCAAGAGTTAGCAGATTTGCAGTCGCAATTAAGCGATGCGCAAGCAGAAAACGAACGTCTAGCCGAAGAGAAGGATGTGCTCTTCCAAACACTCTGCCGTCAAACAGAAAAACTAAATGACTCACGCACTCAAATTAGTACCTTACGCACGGAAATTAGTTCCTCGGAGCGTGAACGTAAATTGCTCGATTTGATAAAGACATCACAGGAGGAACGTGAAGCGATACTCGTCAAGCAGGAGGAAATGAATGCAGAATTGCAGGAATTGCGACAGCAATTAGATGCTGCCACTGCGGATTGTACGCGCGCACGTGAACGCAACGCACTACTCGACTCGACCGTCGATGCGGCGAATGCAGAACGCAAACAAATGGAAGCACAGCTGACGCAGGCCAAAGAGGAGATCTCACAGCGCAGTATCGAGATAACACGTTTAACGACTCTACTGGAGAATGCACGCTCTAAGATCGAAGAATTGGAACAAGATTTGGCGCGTGGCGAAAAGACCGATCTCACAGATGTGTTGGATGCGGCGCGTAAAGAAAAGGATACGCTCGAAGAGCGCGTTGCTGAATTGCAAGATCAATATTCACGCAGTCAAGCGGAGATTAGACGACTTAAAGAGCAGCTGTGCGGTTTAACGGAGGAGTGCAAAGTGGCCAAGAATAATGCAAAGTGTGCAGTATCGCATCTGGAATATCGACTGGAGAAGTTGCAACAAGAAAAGGATAAATTGTGCGCCGAGCATCAACAGCTCGTCGAGAGTACAGCCGAATTGCAGGTTAGTGTGCGTAGCGGTAACGCCTAGCTTTTAATACATGAATTAATATAAATATTTATACGATTTCAGGTTCAATGCAAATGTCACTTAGAAGATAAACAACAATTGCAAAATTTACTCAGCGAGACACAAAAGCATTTGGGTGATGTAGAGAGTAAATTGAATGCGACCGAGAAGCAGCTCGAAGAAGAAGTCAAACTACGCAAGCAAGAGGCAGAGGAATGGCAACAATTCCAATCGGATCTGCTGATGACCGTACGTGTCGCCAATGATTTTAAGACTGAAGCGTTGAGTGCGCGCGAACAGCTCGTGCTCGACAATAAAACGCAGAAGGAGAAGATACGTTTGCTTGAACAGCAAATAGAGAAGCTAAACAAACAACGTAAGCCTTGTAAAAGTTTGCATTTTATTAGTGCCTGTTTCTTATTTGCTTGTATGCTCTTTTGCAGAAATGCAACAAAATGAAACACAACAATCGGTATTGAGCACCGTACAGCAGGAAATGGCTTCACGGCGTAACAAAATCGGTAGTAGCCTTAATCGGCAGGATTCGCGTTTGTCCGTGAAGACTCTAATCGAAAGCATCGAAAATAATAAGGTGAGTGTAGAACGAGTGTGCTGCCTAAAGATCTCGTTAGCTTAAGTATATCCAGGGGAGGAAGAAACGATTGATGTTTCCACAAACTAGAGCAACAAGGCGGAGTTCTTTCCCCATTACTGTGGATATGTGTAATGCGTCTTCATTAGTTATCTTTGGATGGGATAACGGCTGAGGAAGTTTGTGTGCGGTAAGAAATACTGTATTGTTGTTGTAACCATATATCGCCTTGCCTAATCGTCAGGTGCCTCACAAGCGTATTGTCATCAATTTATCTAACAAACGGTCAGGAATTTGACGAAAATGAAATTATTGTTCTGTCGAGCAATTAAGTAGATGGTCTGTCTGGGCATAGTCTGGAAAAGTAAGAAATTTATCCATTCCAATATTCAGACCAAAGTTGGACCAGAGTGACTCGTGTCTCTCTCTACCCGTCGTAAGAGGCGACTAAACTCCACATCGACAGCGGTTGTGGGGTCAACAAAATCGCCACCACTTGCTTGTACCGAAAGGTACGGATTCATATCTAACAAACGACAGTCAACATCATATGTCATAACCCTGCTTGGTCTAAGTCCGGCGTACTGATACAATAATAATAATAAACCATATTTTGGAACACCCGCGACTGGGATTTCGCTGAAAGCTACTCTAAGGCAGGTGTGTGTTGGCCTAAATTTGCATTTGCAGCTGGTATTTCCCTTATGTTGTATCAGTTTCTCGTTCTATTTAAACGCCACGCCTATTCCAAGAATTGTTATCAATCGCTTCAAGGAAAATTATTCCAACAGCGAAGTTCGAATAAACAAACAAGTCTCTGTGGGCTGAAAAGGGACTACCAAATAATTTTGAAGAGATTTGCCTAGTTTAAAATTTAGTATTTGTCATCTAAACTTTCTTTGCAGCCCAAAGTGGAGGAGTCAGAATCACATTACAGCTCTACATCCAGCTTAAATAGTGCAACTCCGGATGGAACAAGCAATTTATTGACATCGGTTGTTGGAAATAATGCAACAACAAATGACTGGAGTGATAATGTATGCTCAATATTTGAAGTTTGACATTGTTTTTTTTTTTTATAATTAAAAATATTTTATATTAATCCATCAGGTGCGTTTACCTACTTCAACAGCAACAACAACAACAACAAACATTACCAATAACACTTCCATCACTTCAGTCCCTGTCAAAGGTCCGTTGCGCGAGCAACAACAACAGCAGCAAGCTCCAACAGCTACAACGCAATCTTCTTTGGTCTCTAACCTACATCATTTTGGTGGATTGAACAGTGTCAGCGGCAAGTCTCTTATAAGCGGTAAGCACTTGAGCCCTTTGCCCAAGAAATATTTCTATGCGAAGACTTTATGAATTGTGTAAAGAGCGCCATCATTATTCTCAAACCCTGCGGGTTAGGGGTTTAGAATATGCCCGAGGTAGGCATACCGGTCGTAAGAGGCGACTAATATGCACCAAGGTAATGACGTGCAACTCGATGGTTGATCTACGGATTGATGCTTCTCACCTCTCATTACCCATCTCTCCTTCCTTAGGGGTGGAGGGGTGACATGACCTAGAAGGTTCCACTGGTCATATCAAATCGATACCACGACAGTCGGGAAGTACCGCAGGGGAGTACCGGAGCGTACCGGATTCATATCCGGCCAAGGACTGTCAGTTCGACAACACTCCCCAAAACCTTCGGTGAGTGTCTTTGTCTTTACAACAACATCATTATTGTCAAATAACGACCGCCCTAACCAAGTACTCTGTTTCGAAGCTTCCAAAATCTCTGGGTTATGCGTAATACCCAACATGGCCTCGTCAATATATGAAATTTGGCTGTGCGGCCAGCCGTGAAATGGCACCTTTGCCAATTGGTCGCCGCAATGCAACTCGGTGGCTGATCCATAGATTTAACGTTTTTCACCTCTTACTAACAATTTTCGTTTCTTTAATCACAAAATTATTGAACTTCAAACAGACCATCTCTCAGCTTAATATTTCGAGTGTTTTGGTGTGAGACACACATCGTCTAAATTTAAAAGCGGTTTGGGTGGCGCACATTTTTTTGGAGTTTGATGAACGCCATTAGTAAGCCTCTTTGGGCGTTTCGGATTTTAGAATTGCACCTATTCGACAGCTATTTAATTTACACAGCTGAAGATCGAGGTAAAGTTTGAGCGTTAGTAGCTTCAACCCAAATATGAACTTGCGCTCAGCACACAGGATCGCTTTAGCTTTCAGGTTCTTACTTTTCTCTTTATTATTTACAGGTGAACGCAAAGATCCATTAAATATGTTGGCAAAGAATGGTGGCTCCAAACGGAATGCGCTGCTTAAATGGTGTCAAAATAAAACGGTTGGCTATCGCAATATAGATATAACAAATTTTAGTTCATCTTGGAATGATGGTTTGGCGTTTTGTGCGATATTACATTCGTATCTGCCTGATCGTATACCTTACGACACATTAAGTCCGACAAATAAACGACGTAACTTCTCGTTGGCCTTTGCAGCAGCCGAATCAGTAGGGATCCAAACGACGCTGGTAAGTAATGATGTCATTGTGGTTATCTTTAAGAGTCTCTAAGTTGGTATGGTTCGATAATCATAGCAGTCATTTCAGCAGCACTAAGTATGCTGCCACCACACTGAAACACCAGGAAACCAACTTTCTGCTCTTCTGCAACAGCTATAGCTTCTAATTTATTTGTCTACTTTATTTTAAATAGAATATCAACGACATGTGTCAGATCGAAAGGCCCGACTGGACGCAAGTAATGTCCTATGTAACCGCAATATACAAACATTTCGAGACGTAGATTCAGCTTACATACAAATAACTATTTATCAAGGCATGAATACATACATACGGTTGAGCTCATGGGGACGTTTGTATATACTTACTATTGAGATCGTGGAGCGGCTCCAGTTAAAGTTCAGCCGTAGCATGATCCAGTTCCAGAAATGAACGAAGTTGAAAAATATTAAGACTTAATCGCAGTATACTGTGAAATTACATAGAAAAAAAAAGTATAGAAGGAACGAAAATCGATTTTAAGGTTAATTGCACATCGCTTAATTCGCTCGACTGACAGTGCAACGAACGTTTTGCACAGGCCCAAGTGATGCCTGAATTTCTAAAAATTCAAATCTTCATCAGGAAAAAAGAAAAAAAAAAAAGTGCGAATTTTTTTATATTTTTTAGGGCCGCACCAAAGTATTATAGCCGAACATGCTTGAAGCCCAAGAAAAATCGATGTTCGGTCGTTCTCTAGAACTAGAAAAACTTTATTTAGTGGCAATGACGTAACACATACACACGTATACAAGTACATATACTCTTTATTTAATCACACACTTGTTCCATAGCGTTTTTTTTCTTTTTCCCTTTTTATTATGATTTACACATACCTTCATATGTATATTTAATTTATTGAATAAAACAAAGACTAATAAATAAGTGTTGCCGGTTCCTTGTCATTTCTAATATTAAAAGCAAACATGGTGTTGCTGTTGCTATTAACAGTGCTTCGCCCAGCCGCATGGGCACGATCAATCTGAAAATCATCATCAAATTCTTCTAACGGAAGTCCAGGTAGACTAGCAGTTTTAACAGCCTTGGGCCAAAGCGAAATTGGTGTTAGAAGTGGTGGCTCTTTTAAAAAGTTGAAGAGAATGCAGGGCATGTATTTGGAATAATGGGATTGAGTATGGGTAGGCAAGAGTTTAATCTGTTACAATATCCAGATCGAATTTTAGTCAGAGTAACCATAGTCTCCTTGGAAAAAACGTTTTCTCTTCCAGCTGTTTCAAGTGGTTGGATGTTAAAAACGATTCATACAGGCCGAAAACTGGCAAGAGGCATCTACCGACTCGGTGTAGGGCTCGTTTAGAGCCTGCCTATGGTTCCACGGATCAAACGACTGAGTAATGTGATGTAATAGTGTTTACGGAGATAGTTCCTAGTCACTGCGCTGGCCGATCTTCGTACAACAGATGTATGTTTGGATGTCTACGTTTGTCAGTTTAGTAGTCTGCTTAACACATCCGGGTGCTCTTTAATATTGAGCATTTTAGCCTGTTGGTGGAGGTGGGACTCAGACGCCATAAGAAGACATCTCGTAGCAGTCCTTCATTTGGCGTAACTTATGTTAGGTGATCATATTAGCGCCGCCGAATAGCCTTTTTCCTGAAACTATGAAGACTTCCACGGGTGCAGAGAGAAACTTCGATATGTAAATATTAAACAAGATGGGATCGGTGTTTCCTCATCTAGATCTTGCAGATGGTTAACGTGGTTTATGGCTTGCCACGTTTAAAGTGGGAACTACTCTTGCCCGTTTCTATACATCTGGGATCACGAAGGTGGTGAGCGAGATTGAAAATGGCCGATAACTAGCTACGTCCCTCGTGGTCAATGTGTTTCGGCATCTTAACGGCAATACCGTCGGGGTCTATGGATTTTGCCGGCTTGGCCTTCATGATGGCTTCCTTTATCCCAGAGAAAGTGTCGGCAAAAGGAGCTGCATTGTTTCTACTTTTGTGCGCCTGACGGCTGCATGCCTTCTCACTTTGCCCTATCAGACGAGGGATGCAATGTATGAGTCGATAATCAGGTATCCTTCCAGCAGGAATGAAACGACCTAAGGGATAATGGTGAGGCTTGCGAGCTCTCGTTAATCTTGGCTTACGTACGTCGATATGGGCAATGTAGTGAAGGAGCTCTCTTTAAATTCTGTAAAGTGGTTCCAGTGCGCTTTGATAAAGTTGATGAAAGTACGCCAATCAGATGTTATAAAGTCTGCCAGTCGCTCAATTGAGATGATTATTGGTAAGTGGTCCGATACTAATTTAAGCATCGGCCGCGAGTCAACGCAGCTCATAAGCCCTGCGCTCACGATGGAGATATCTTAAATTTATTTATTATTATTGTAGCAGTACTTCGTCCATTCATGGAATGGCACGTAACTTACCAAACAGAGTTATACTGATGCTGACAGTTCGCTGCCAGATATGAATCCGGTACAAGTACTTTGGGGGAGAGCTTCTTTATCAATTTCTGTTGTGCTACTTCAAATCTTTCCTACAAATCGGCGGGATCTACATGTTTTATGCGGACTCCGCACGGCATCTAGAAAGGTGGATGGATTTTTGCTGACCACTACCGACGGGCTAACACGTTTTGAACAAACTTTGTCCAAACATTTTGATGTTACTAGTCCCTTTACTTGAACCCGGGTTCTTCGGTGTGGTAATGTTAAACCTTGAACATCTCACTCGCAGCGCATTGAACAGAATGTACTCGTCTTCCAAAATGTATTCCAACAAACGCAGCAACGGTTGCTTGGGGAGGCAAGAGTCTTCCGAGCTCTTAAACGGGATAGGTACTTAACGAAATCTGCGGCATACTATGCCGATCTCGTAGAGATCTAGATAGCGTTGACATCATTCCAAATTTACTAAAAAGAGAATTTAAAGCAGGAAGCTAGGATTATAAATAGCCCCAAAGTAATATCCGCAATACTTCTCACAAGTCTACACACTTCGTATCTCCTTCTGTACCGGTTACAAAAGCATTAGCGACACTTTGAAGTATGGTAAATCGATAATCACACAGCTACAACTAGAACTATGCCTTCTGGGCTAGCCGAATTGTTTCGGAATGTCTCATACTTACCTCACTTTTGGTTCTTAAATCGTTTCATACTAAGCAACTAATTAAAACAGAATGAAGTATATTCAGCAGTTTTTTCTTCAATTTATTATTTATTCACAATAACAAGTGTTTTTAATAATACATTAGATAAAGGTGTGTTTTAAATAATAATACATAAATAGAAAACAGTATACATTTAAATGTGAACTGCCTCAAGTTTTCATAAATGTAGGTACAATGTCGTTTTTTTTTTTTTAATTTTTTTTTGTCACAAGTTATGTGGGAGTGTACTTAACCGATTTGAACAATATTTATAAAACAAAACATTAGTCAAATAAACGAAAAGTAAAACATACATACTTATTTTTTTTTTTGTAAGGTATTCTTAAGCAAGTAAATTTCTAAGCTAGACATTAATCAATTTTTTTTTTTACATTTTACATATTGTAATATTTGCTGATTCATCAGCTGACATTTTTCATCTGCTACATTTGTTTCATCTATTACATCTTTTTTATTTTCATATATACAATGACATATTTATATCAACTTATTTTATTATTATTATATTAAAACTAATATTATGCTTTTAATAATTAAAATATACTGTGGCCAGTTAAAAAAAATTCAATGCAAAGTATGTGTCACTTCTAGTCTAAAATAGTCACTATTGTAACCCATCGGCACTTCAAAATGCTAAGGGCTTACTCTTGTATCAAGCGTAAATTTCAAGAAAAAAAAAAAAAAAAATTTATTGCAGCATTCACATCTAGACTGGTAGAACTAATTTGTCTCTATGTATTTTGTTTTTGTACACTAACCGCCATATTCATAAAAAATATAAAATTTTTATAAAGCTCTTAAATTTAAAATTTTTTATGGAAATGTCATTTCAAACTTTTTTTTTTTGTTATTTATGAATATGGGGGTAAGTATTTTTTGTATACAGCAATATACAATAATAATAATAAACAACTTTAAATGAGAATAATAGGTCCATAGTACTAGCGTCAACGACAATTAGAAGCTGTCACCTGTAGCCAACAACACTTCCTCCGACTGAGCAAAACTTGTAAGGGCGAGTTCTGTAAAAACTATAAACAATCAAAGCTTAACAATTTTGAAAAATATGCTCTAGCGTTCCCAAGGATGCAAAGCTACAGCAGCTATAAAAAAGGTAACAATTGAACAATATCTAGACCGCCAAGATCGCAAAAATAAACGAGGTGGGAAATTTCAAATAAGGCAACTGTTTATGTCTACTATTTATCTCCACGATGCAGTTATCAATAAGTAGACCTGAACAAATACAGTGCAATCCGGTTATAATGGACTCGCTTAAGATGGAAACTCTCTTATTATGTACCTATTTCTCAAGTCCCTGCTCAAACATATGAAACAAACTCGTTTAAAGTGGACCCTGCTTATTATGGACTCCGCTTGTAATGGACAAAACTAAAAAGAAAAAATTACAGTGCGGGAATTCCCCGAAGTCCATAAAATTTAAATTCGTTTCTCCAACAGAAAATGTCTATAATACATAAACAAAGCTCATTGCTTCCACGAACTCATAGAATTGCGAATCAGTTTCTGTTGTAGGCAATTAGTGATATATCAATCGTGTTTTGATAAGTGTCTGGTTAAAGCAAAGAAAAATGTCGGAGAAAAGAGCATTTACGTTACACGAAAAAATATAATATAATATGCGTAATTGAAGCAGGAACTTCGCAAGCAGACATTTTGTCGAAGAAAAATCTAAAAAAGCAGACCGTTTATAGCACATGGATAAATAGGAAAAAAATTAAAAGTGATTGGAAAGTCAATGATAAGAGGAAAAAGACGAGATCTGCGACACATCCCCAATTGGTTGAATTATTGTTTAAATGGCTTCAGCAGAAAAGAGCCAATAATTTTCAAGTTAGTGGACCAATGCTTATCATGAAAGCCAATGAATTTGCAAAAGCTCTCAATGTGGATTTTAAATGCAGCTCTGGATGGCTAGACAGATTTAAAAAGAGGCACAACATTTGCTTCGGCAAAGTTTCTGGCGAATCGGCTTCAGTGGATCAAAGTGTTACATGATTGGCTATCACAAACTTAGCCCACATTAACACGTTGACTGCCAATATATCACCGCAAAAAACTACTCCCAGTTGCCAAGCAAAAAAATATTTTCGCTTTGAGTTGAAACGGGACTTTTCAACCATGAATAAAACTCATGCTCCTGACGCGTTTGAACATGTTTTTATGTTGTGATCACCGGTGAACACTTGCTGTTTATTTTAAACTGATATTTTTTTTTTGCAATGTGTATCATCGGTGAATAGTCTACCACAACGTATTGATAAAAGTATAATTCCGTTAAAGTGTTGTGACTTAGCGCCCCTATATAACGAGAGAAGAAGAATAACGCAACGAAAGTATGAAGATCTAAAAATTTTGAAAACTACATTACCAAAAGACTATCACAAATACTACGAAGACTTACCACATGATTGAATTTCTATTTAATTTTTACATGTGTAGCACGGCAGATATCGACACAAGCCATTTTACTATTTTTATGTATCTTTGGTTTAAGTATGCCACTATTTTGTTTGTACATACATATACTAATTGTTACCCACTGTACTTATTTTCGTGCATAGCTTTTTGTAAAAATATTATTTCCAGTCGTCTACACTCTAAGCAAAGAGATTTTCCAATTGCATTGTCGCATATAACATGTATTCATGTATGTTAGCTAAGTAGTGAACGGAAGGTTCAGTTAACAACAACAATTGTAACTAAGCAGAGAACTTTTGATGATAGTTAGTTTGTTTCGTTAAGTTGCTCAATTACTCGCCTATAAAAGAGGCAGCGCCTGAGCAAACTGCTTAATTTGCTTTTGGCGGTGCTTGGAGGTGAGTTGTCTAATTATTGATTATTTAGATTTTTCATTTTATGTACATACGAGTACATTGGTATATGCTGCGATGTCATTGATAGACAGTGATAAACGCCGGCTTCTTGACATTGTAGCTGGAATACATATCAATGTATGTATGTAAAGCAACCCTTTTATACATAAAGTGCAAGTATGAGCTGTGATGTTATAGATAGACAGTGATAAACGCCGGCTTCTTGACATCTTAGCTGAGTACATATGTACATATGTACGTATGTATATAAGTGGTTTAGTAAGGGAGAATATTAGCTATTATGCGCGTTAAATTATACCCTGTAGCACTGCGTGCTAAAATGTTAATTATTAAAGCTAATGTGTTATACATTTTTGTAATCATTTAAGGTTTGAACCTACTACCAATTTTCTACAAAGCATTTTACTTTCAATAAAACGTGATATTTGTTACCTGTTAACTAAATAATCAACGATTTTGCGTTTTATTACCAACTCTCTCATACCCTTCTAACCCCACCTCATTATACATGGAATTTTTTATTTAATATTTTATATTGAATTTTTTCATTTAGTTTATAAAATTTTTGTAACAACCAAAAAAAGCTTTAATAAAATTAATTTAATAAAATCAAGCTACCTATGGGCATGAAGTGCATATTATATAATAATGTCTTTTTATTCTTTTTGAATCATAGCGAAGGAATAAAATGCTACAAAATAATGTGCTAAGCCCCACTCAAACTATTTCAAAAATTGTTTAATTTGAAGCCTTCACGGATATAACAAAGATGTGTATTTATAGTTTATATAAATATTTACAGAAATATTTTTAAAAATGTTTTTTGTCTCCTGAAAATTTTCAAAAAGTGGACTTGTCACTTTGTCGCGTTTAGACGACGATTTATTAATTAAAAATATTTATGATACTCATTTTTCACAGAGAAAACATGCAAATTGAAAAACCTATGATGTGGAGAGAAACATGTGATCATGATGCTAACTGTTACTTTTGTTTAACCCTTTCGACCCTAAAGTTGCTTATAAGCAACTTTGTTTTTCGGCGTCGTTTTATTTCAAGCTAACGGAACAAATTCTTGTAATCATGCATTGAGATGATCAATTATAGTTCTTAGGATAGAATAACCACAAAGAAGCGTAAGTTTGTCGCGATCGATATAACTGTAATGACTTATTCAATTCACCGAGATAAGAGGACGAGCGTGTTCGGACACCGTGGCAACTGCAGTCTTGTTTCGTATGTTCCCCAAAAAGGGGAAAAATGTTCTTCTTGTATCGAGCATGCATGCTGGTGTTGAAATCAATGAGATTACTAATAAACCAGAAATGATAATGGACTATAAAATGGCCAAAGCAGGGTTGACACCGTAGATACAATGTGTGAGACGTAAAACGTTGCTCGAGGTACGAATAGATGGCCCATGGTTATTTTCTATAGCCTTATGAATGTAGCGGGTATAAATTCATACATAATACATGTACAAAATAATCCTAGTAAGAAAATTAACCGCAGAGCCTTTCTTGAATCTTTGTCGTACGATCTTATTAACTCGCAACTTCGACGTCGAGCTCTAAACAGTTCCTTGCCTAAAACCATCAAACTTCGGCTCTCTGAGTTATGTAAAATAGATGGTCGTTTTAAGCCACTGCACAGGTTTTGAAAATTTTAAAATAGTTTTGAGATACCGAGAAATATTTGAAAGCGGTCTAAGAGACCGAGAAATGTGAATGTGTCGCACAAAAATTAAAATAGTCAGGAAGGTTAAGGGTTAAGAAAAAATTATCGATTTTGATGGCTTTTTTTGTTAATCACTTCAAATCAATAAAATAAGTGAATACAAATTTAATGCGTAGTTTTATTTTTTTATTACATCTACAAGATTGCAAAATAATATGTTTTTAGTTTTGTTTCAAAAAACTAATATTTTATGTAGTTTGAACTTTCGGTCTGTGAGACCGTGCGCGGGTATATGTTTTACAAAAATTAACGCGTATAGGAAGGTTAAAAAAAGGAACGAAATAAAAAGATATATATTTGTGTGACAAAAGGTAGTATTTATAACATTATATTGCGCATTGTGTATTAACAGTGAAATGCATAATAGAAAAGTAAAATATTAAGTTTGATTGAGTTTGTTGAAAAATATAAATGGAATTCAAGTCGGAATCCAATATTTTTTCAAGTGGAGAAATAAGAATATTTTCATATCAAATATGTTCTCTTTTGCTAGAAAATGGACTGTTTCTCCAATTGATCACAAATGAGATTCAAATATATTTCCAACAAAAATGCTTAGTGGTATTATTCTTGGGTACGATGGTAAGGGTTATCCCTATATATGGTCCTTCGAGACTTGGGTTCATATCTAGTTTTATATGCTAAATGTTTAAATTTTTTTTGAACACCAAACCGCCATTAATGCAGTTATTACTATCCATAAAGCGTGATGGAAATATTCTTTCACGAGCTTTTTGGAGATTCGTTTGAGTTCGATTATACTAGATATAATACAATGCTAAATGTTTAAATTTCACAAGGGAATTAAAAAAGAAAAAAATAAATCAAAAATAAGCAAATCGAGAAACACCAAACAGTTTGTTATACAATGGCAGTAAATTTTTACTAAAAATTAAGGTTAACTCTTGTTTGTGTCTTTAATAAATAAAGTCAATATGCGCTTAAATGATTTGTTTCATAATGTTTTAATCATTTAAATAAGTGTAGTATATCAGAAATATAACATATGGCGAAAGTACGTTCAACTCATTCTGTAACATAAATATATTTGTATATGCGTCGAAAATGCATTGAACTTCTTTGGCTGCTAATGTAAACAAATCGCGCCGAAATAATAAGCTGACACTGAGTATTTCAATATATGTGTATGTCAAGCATGTAAGAATTAGAGTAAATATGTATTTTAGTAAATAAGAAATACATAAGAATATTTTGCAAGAATTTCAATAGTTTTTCTGTTCCAATAAGATACTTTCTATTTTAAGGTGATAAAAAGAGTCTACAAGTTTCGTGATAATTTGTATTTTTGATTCAACAGTACCGGCTAAAAGTACATCGATGTGTCCTGGTTGTGGGTTGTGACCAGATGGGCACACTATACAAAAATAGAAATACGTTTGACCTCAATAACCAATTGCATAGCGCAATAAGGATGGCGCGACGCTGGCAGAGCATGTGATAACATGACTAGCTCAGCAAAACGTGGCCATTGGCCAAATCGGCATTAGCAGCTGAATAAAAACATCGAAAAGAAAACGTGAAGAGGCGTTATGAAAATCACTTTCAGTGATAGAAACTTGTATTAATAGTTGTAAGATTTACAAATAAAAATCATAATGAATCTATACTTAAAGAGACTTATTGTAGTGTTTCACAACATACATATACATTTCAAGTGCCTAAAACTCTTTCAACGCCAACCTAAACAAAGCAGTTTTGTTACACTAAACTACTAAAAGCAACGCCAGCGTTTTCTCACGCTTAGAGAAATGTTTACGTTTGTACTAATGCATATGCATTGGCTTGCATGCGTTGCACATAACAAATATGTATGTATGTTTAGTATGTAAGAACTTTGGTAAATATGTATTGTAGTAAAAAAGGAAAGGTTTAGAATAATTTGGTATAAATAAGCTGAAAATGTTTTAATAAAAACAATCATTTTCCATGGTGCTTGATAGCAGCACCAAGACAACCTCTAGTATTTTAATATTATACTTGTGAAAGTGAGAAAGAGAAAGTGATTTTCAATAAAGAATCAATTCTAATCAAACGCTACACTTCCGCGTTTCAATCATTCTACATGGCGATCCTTAGCCAGTTTTGGTTATAAGTAAGCGAAAATTTGCTAAACTAGCAAAACGCTACGAAAACCAAACAGAGTAGACGAAATATAATTCAATCATTCTACAACTTCATTTAAAATCAAATAGGACTAACGCAATAGTAAGTAATGCTAATAGAGTTTTGATGTATTTTTCGTGATAATTTGTATATTTGTTTCAGAAGAGAAGCGCTATAACTGTTTCTTAAGTAACAAATTTAGGTAATAAAAAATGCCACAAGTTTGTAACTAAAATGAAGTAGTGTCAGGTTAATAACTTTTAATAGCTATATATAAAAAAGGTAAATACAAATTTTAAGTGTCGTCTTTAAACATAGTTAAATTTTTTTTTTTTTTTCTCATACATGTATGAGTTTACTGCGAAACCTATGCAAAGATTCCACATTTGGCCAAACGTTTGACCTATACATATGTTAAGTGTTTAAATTTAAAATAATTTTAGTCTTAGTCCTTTACCGCACAATAAAAGTTGTATATACGAATTAATACTTGCCAACTTATGTTTTTCATTCTATTTCGCTGGCAAGAACAAGTAGGTGGGGGCCTTTAGCTATGTGCAACCCCTGCATAGTAGTTACACACTTTTAAGGAGAAGAAAAAAAAAATGTAATAAATAAAAAAAAACTTGCAAACATAAAAAGGTTTAAGAAAAACTCAAACAAAAATCGCTTTTTTAAGGGTTATCCCTTACTTTGGTCCTTCGAGATTCTTCAAAAAATAGAAAATTGTAGCATTACTCAGAATGCGTCTTTCAATGCATTTCTATGCATATACAAATACTGACCCAAATAATTTATGTTGAACCCAACGCGAGTTCAACAACATATATCGTATCTGCTTACCCAATTACTCAACTCGTCACATTGACCAACGCACGTATCGATCAGCATGACTGACCGACAGTATCGGTTTGTCAATGTGAACTACCAACTTATTGCTGACATTGCACACAATGTAAATACTTTTAGTTTGTAAGTATTAGTGTAATTATGTATACGTAGGTGAAGTAAGAAATTGTATAAAAGAGAAAGCTTTTTAATAAAGAATGATTATTGACTTAACGCTAACCATCAGCGTACATTCAATCAGAAACAAAGATATTACATGCTAACCACTGTTGATTTGAATTGATTCAAACGCAAGACACACGATATGGGGGAGTAGGTATATGAACGAGTCTTCAAAATATGAAGTCACGCATGGGTGATAACATTATGTCACACTTTTCGCAAAACGCAGGTTTTTAACCGTTTCGGGACGATGGGGATGTTTTTATCCCGAAGAAATTCAAAAAATCGTATCTGTCACAATATGGAAGCGATTTGGTTCAAAACAGTCCCAAATCATTCATTATACTCTTCTCTACAAAAACAAAAATACCAGCTGTTGGTTGGAGTCATCAGTTTTTTATTAAATGTCATTTTCTTAGACACGTTGTTGCGTAGATGGTATTTGTTTGGAAAAAGCTTAGAAAATAAGTGATTTTTAATTGAATTATAGTTACATTTTGTGCAAAAAGTGCTAATCTATTGAAATAAAAAGTTTAGAATAAAGAATACCTTATTTTCCTCATAAGAAGTCAAGGTAAGTTCCGTGGGAAGAAATCATCCCAAATCTGTTTATTTGTGGGATATTATTATCCCATACGTACTCATGTACATTATTTTACTTAGAGAATGGAGAGACCACGCAGACTGGGTGTTTCACAAATTCAGAACTTTTTGAATGAATCGAGTGATGGGGATGATCTGTTTGCTGATAGTGGTTCCGCATACAGTCCCAGTGAAAAAAGCAACATTGATTCAGAAGATGGAGAAAACACACAGCCCGGCAGAGCATATGATGAAGAAATAGAAATTGATCGTGGAAATGAAAGTACTGATGATCAAATATAATATCTTCCCTTTAGACTTGCTAGTAAAGCATAAACATAGATAACAAAATAAATAGACAAAAAAAAAAAAGCAGCAAGCTACAACGATTACAAATACAAAGCTTTTATTTTCGTTTTTCGAGCACTCGAGAAACTTGACGTTACTTGCTTAACGCCTAAAAATTAAGTTGAAGCAACACACCTACGCGGCCACAACTAGACCGGTAATAACAAGACCGGCAACAACTATCCGGCCACAAGTAAACCTGTAACAAGACCGGCAACAACAACCACCACAAACAACAAACCCGGTAACAACACAACCAGCAGTGACCGTAGCGGGGGCCGCCCTTACATAGGCCCGCCGCACCAGCATAGACAACACCAGGGGCCGATTCTTTTAGACCCACTGCATTAACAACAACCACAACCGGCACTAATTACAGCGGGGGCCGCCTTCACATAGGCCCACCGCCATAAACCGCAACAGCAACAACGCGCACCAGGGCGCGCAACAACCAGCAGCAGTAATTACAATGCACAATGATGCTAAAGTCGATGCCGAAACTCAAAAGCCCGATATAATTTTGAGCTACAATGACACCAAGGGCGGCGTCGATGTCGTGGATCGTTTATGTGCGAATTACAATTGTGCTCGAGCAACAAGGCGATGGTCTATGGTTGTCTTCTACGCTATGCTCAATGTCAGTAACATAAACAGCCAGGACACAAAATTACTACGTCGTAACTTTATTGAAAATTTGGCTATGAAACTAATTGAACCTAATATAAGAGATCGGCAAACGCACCTAAACTTGCCACGATCAATGAGACTTAGACTGTCGGAGATTTTGCATATAGATGATGTACCTGGGGCATCGGGTCCTTGAAGAATTGGTCGGTGCTATGAGTGTGGCTGGAAAAAAAACAGAAAAACCAAATACTCTTGCCAAAAATGCAAACAATATTTGTGTCTTGAACACGTAGTGCCGTATTGCAGCAGTTGTTTACCGCAAGAAATGTAGTTTTTGATATGTATTTTTTTTGTTATTTTTTTTGGAAGGATACCAATTTTTGTTCATTTTATAAAAGTTCCAATTGTCGAAAGACTAATTAACGTTATTTTCCTCAATGAATATGTGATTTTTTTATTTTTTTCTTAATATTAAAAATGTATTCCTAAAACATTGTTATTTTTAATGCTCTACTTAAAAACACTTATGAATTTTAATATTGAAATAAGAGTTTAATTTGATTAAATATCTTTGTTTTATTGTCAAAGTGCCCAAATAAAAAAAAAAAACATGAACTATTAGTAACACGTTTCGAAAAATCTTCAGTTAAAAACCCCGGTGCATGAGACCGGCGTCACCATTAATCAAAGTCAAATTTGCGTCACCATTGGCGGGTTAAATAAGAGAAAAAAAGTATATATCTGATAAAACAATTAAGTGCTATATCCCTGCAAAAAACGGAAATACTCCGTTTCATACTCCATAGAATACTCCTATAGGAGTATCAGAGTACTCCAACACATATCCATATTCATATAAAAAAGGTGGTCCAATTTACATGGCAATGTCCGGTGATTGGATCACCTAATCCATCTCGGAGTACTCCGTTTCTTTGCTTTTGAATACTCTATAGACCACCTACGTGAGAGTACTCTCAAAATACTCCCATGGGATTACTCTATAGAGTATTCAACAGCAAAGCGAGAGCGGGAGTAGGTGGTCCTCAGAAGAACACATACTCCCATTCTCGCTTTTGTCTAGAGTACTCTATAGAGTAATCTTTTGGCAGCATTTTCAAAGTACTCCAACGTAGGTGCTCTATAGACTATTCAGAAGCAAAGTAAATGGTACTCCGAATAGGATTAGGTGATCCAATCACCGGACATCGCTATGTAAATTGGACCACCTTTTTTATATGAATGAGGATAAGTGTTGGAGTACTCTGATGCTCCAACGTTTTTTACAGGGATGTAATGTAGTGTAGCCAAAATAAATGCATACATAAATACATGCATACTTACAAACAGTCGGCACGCAGCTATTAAAAACTGTCGAATACGCTTTGTCAGCAAAGTCACACGCTATGAGGCGATGCCCACAAATGCGTTGCAATCATACGAATATATGTATGAACATATGTGCGAATGCACAAGCCAATGTTTGTGTATGAATGTAGGTGTGAATGTACCAGCAAGCGTTTGTATACGCTGGCTTACATACTTTGGCTAAGCTTAGAATTTAGGTAAATATGTATTATGGTAAATAAGTAGTATATAAGAATTGATTGTATAAATAGAACGAAAAGATGTTCAATAAAGCAATTGATGTTTGGTGCCGATTAAGGGCACAACACCAATCTTAATCTTTTTATTACATGGCGATCCTGCCTGTTTAGATCCTGCCTTTTAAATCCTGCCAGATCCGCTGAAAAAAAAAGCGGAATCCTTTTTAAATCCTGCCGAAAACCTTGAGCTGCCGAAACTAAGCCGGCAGGGCAGTCTCCTTCCAACACATACTGAAAATTTAAAATAACAAAAAAAAATTTTTTATAAAAAAACACAAGGAAGCAATGGGGAACTTTGGCTCGCATTACTCGAATATCGCAATACTCCATTGAAAGATATAAATGCATCGCCAGCAGAACTACTAATGAGCAGAAAAAGCACGGACACTTATACTGGGTAAAACAGATATTTTTCGACTACAATTGGTGCCCAACATACAACAAAATATAAAAGCTAAGAATCGAACATCAAAACGATACGATCCAACCATACCACATATGGGCATATCCCAGAAACTGTCCACCAACCAAAAATATTTGAACTTAATCCAACCAAAATTTTTTTTTTAATGGAGCATTAGAATAGATATCTAATTTTATAAATTTATAAAAGAAAAATTATTTCGATGATGATTAATACAAAAATTATAACCAAATCCTACCCTACCTCAGGTCTTTTAATGTTATACAAAAAAAGTGAAATTTTTTACGTGTTCATATCATTGCTTTAGTATTAACATAGATGGTCCAATCAAAAGCTATATTGTTATTCACTCAATTCTCCTTAAAATTTGTAAAAAAAAAATGTCGTTTACTTTTCTGGAAACATTAAAATTTTTTTTTTATATTGTGAGTAGAAAAATTTTTTTTTTTACAAATCATCTATAATTTTAATTTAAATAAATATCCTGCTTTTAAGAAAAAAAAATTTCATTCTACAATTAAAAACCAAAAAATTACAGCATATTCATTTCTGTGGCGTGCGTAACGATTTGAGTTCTCACAAAAATTACAATAGAAACCTTTGCAATTTTTATTCTGTTTTCTTATCACTTCGCTTCTTAAATCTATTCTTCCCCTACTATTCTTAGCCTACTATAATCGTCCCTTTGATTTACATTAATCAACTCGAAGAGCTTACTGAATGGAAGCATTGGAGAATCGTTGATAAACGCATGGTCATTAGTTATACGAAAGGACCAATAACTGATTTGATTAATGAATTTAAATTTAAATAATTTAAACTGCATACTTACGTTAAAAGGACTCAACAAAAATACTTTCAAGACCGAAAAATATCTATTAAACAAGATGAAGCCGTTCTGCAAGTGTATTTTGCGGAAAACTATAGGCTCCTCAATCAAAATGAAATTCAGTCTGCACATTTTAGTTACTCCCAAGTTACCATTTTTACTTGTGTTGCCTGGTTGCACAATTGCTCAAGATCATTTGCTATTACGAGCGATCAACTGTCACACAATAAATATGATGTTTATTGCTTTCTCCAGTTAATTGTAAAGAAACTTACAGCCAGTTTCACGAAAGAAATTTAAATGAAAAATGATTTTTTTTTCTCCAAATTTATATGAAATTTGACAGCGAAAAAAATTATTTTCCACTTAAATTGTTTCGTGAAACTGCCTGTTAAAGAACAAAATGCTATTTCGAAATTATTTTTATTTTCTGATGGCTGTGCAAGTCAATTTAAAAACAAGTTCATTTTGAGTATTATACTGTTTTTTAAAGAAAAATTAGATTTGACCAACTTTGGTGGAATTTTTTTGCAACTGCTCACGGAAAGGGTGCAGTAGACGGAATTGGAGCTGTCATAAAGAGAAAAATTTGGCAAATGGTGTTCTTAATAACGCCCATGATTTTTTTAAATTGGCAAAAATTAATATTAATGGTATTTCTATTTTATATGTAAGCAGTACATATATAAAAAATACAGCTGCATTTCTTTCGGAGAGATGGGCTAACGTGGACGGCGAGTTAAGTATCGTAGAGAACATTACATGGAAAAGATTCGAAGTGAAATTGATGTTAATGGAATTTTGCCGAAGACAACTGGCAGCATGACTGGCAGCAAGACGGCGAGTTAAGTATATTTAGAATAATTTGAGCACGCCTCACGGCCGCTAAACCAATAGCAAAATTTTAATTTGCTTAGGAATAATTTAAGAATACAATAATTAAGAACTTATAGCGTAGTCACCGCATTTTGCTTATGCGCCAATAAAATTTTGTAACACGAATAAAATATTTCGGTTAAATACAGATTCAGTTAGGCAAATTCATGCTAAAGAAAAGAGAGCTTATAAAATATAATGCAGGAGATTGCCACTCACGAGGAATTTAATAGAATTTTCAAAAAGTGCGAAGACACTATTAAAGAATTTATAAAAATTTCCGAACAAATCCTCGAGAGTCGTAATACTGCAAAGCAAGGTCCTACACCGATCACTATAGAGAAGTATCGACGAAGGAATAAGCTTATTAAAAAGAAGGAAACTTCAAAAATTCCTACCCCCGTAAAAATCCACAAAAGGAAACGAGGTGGTAAACAGGTTAGGAAACGAAAGGAAATAGCTGAAACATTTAGACTACTTAACTTAGCCACAAATATTAATGATAGACTACAATTAAAAGACAAAATAAAAATGTTAAGAACAAATTTGTGAAAAAAAAAACAAATTTTTTTTATAACAAATTGAGTAAATTGGATGAAAAAAAAAAATATAAATCTATTAATTGGAAAAACTTCAATTTTTTTTTTGTTAACAATGACATGGTGGAAAGTTGCGCTTAATAGTATACTGAAAGGAATAGCAGGATACGAGGTAGGCAAAGAAAGTTCCGCGGAGAATAATTATGAAACTAAACTAGTTAGGTACGAACCACATCCTATTGTTGAAAATAAAGACGAATTTTCTGATAAATGGTTAGCTTTTGTTGCATGCGTAATTACATGTTTAATCGTCGCAATTTCCATTTCAATCAAAAATTACATAAAAAATAAATTAAGACGATTGAACAATGTACAACAAAAAAAAAAGAGCAACAAGCACTCCAACTTACTCAGTTTGATAATGGCAAAAGCCGAAAAATAATATATACTGCATGTACACGCTACAGGGAAGCCACCTATTGTCAATCACTGTGCGAACGTATTTTGTCACTGTGCTTCCAACCCTAACACAAATCACGGTGATCTACACGCATCACTAGGAAGTAGTGACAGACACACATCACTAGATACTTTGACATTGAAGAAGAAAAATCATCAACAGGGGCTGCAATCTAATACCTACATCCTTTTCATTGTGTGAATTACTCAATATCTTAAATAAAACAATAATAAATAAAGAAGTTGTGCTGTTTGTTAGTGAGCACTTCAGTTGTGGGGTACCTTTTGGGAAACGTGTAAAATAACCATTGGCCGTGCTAGTGAAAGTCATCATTAAGCCTTCGTCGGCACATGTAAGTACCCTGAAATCAAGATACCCCTTTACAATAGTCGTGAAGACTACTCACTGCATATCAGGTTCGAAATAAAAAAGACGAAGAATGCAATAAAGGCAAAAGACAAACCACTTGTAAACAAATAAAGAAAAATGGGTCTTTATGCAATATTAGCAATATCAGCCGAAAAGCAATTAAAATTTTGTAACACAAGCAAACCATAAGTAGGTCACTAAGTCCCCTACCAACCATGGCTATCCACTTTTTGTCAATTTGCTATCGAATTCCACAACCATCTCTATTTTTTTCACCTCCATACCAATGTAGCATTACTCAGAATGCTTTTCGCTGTCAATGCACTTCAAATATTGACCCACTTAAATTATGTTGAACCCACGGGAGTTCAACAGCATATACCAACTGACACCTATAAAATTGTCAACCCATTACTCAATGCGTCGCTTTGACCAACACACGTATCGATCAGCACGACTGATCGACACTATCGGTTGGTCAACGTGAACTACCAAATTATGTGCTGACATTGCACACAATGCAAATACTTTTAGTGTCTAAGTATTAGTGTAAGTTTGTATACGTAAGTTAAGCTAGAAATGTATAAAAGAGAAAGGTTTTGAATAAAGAACAATCAATTCTGATCATACGCTACTCATCAGCGATTCAACCACATTACATGGCGATCCTGCCAGGAGCAATTCACTTTGCTTAGGATATAAAATAAAATTAACAAAATAATTTAAGAAGACATTACATGGCGATCCTGCCAGGAGCAATTCACTTTGCTTAGGATATAAAATAAAATTAACAAAATAATTTAAGAAGCCATTACATGGCGATCCTGCCAGTTTTGGTCGTTCTATTGCAATTATTTAAAGATGAAGATACAGTTTTTGGCTCTCAGCATGTAAATTTGAATTTAATAAGCTGCCTACACTGAACACTAAACAGGAGGAAAATTTAGATGCTACACCAACACCAACGCATATTTATGGAATGTATTTCCCAAACAAAAATCGTTCTCTTTTTTCGCTATTGCTACTCCTATGAGTGCGAATGAAAAAGTAGGATTTTAATAATTGAAAACCAAAATCATAACAAGGGGAAATTATTCAGCTGTTTCCATAAATTGAATTTTCTGTCAAAATAAAAATAAATTTTTTTTATGTTTTTGGTCAACAATTAAAATTTCATTGAAAAAAAAGGTAAGTACTATAATTTCAAGCCTTTTAATGATAGTATTAAAACAATTTATAATTAAAAAATTAACAATTAATTGTTAGTTGCAACTTCTAAAATTAACAATTTTGAATCTAATTTGTTAAAAGTTACAATTAACTTAATCTAAGGAATTGATTTAATTGCAGCTAATTTCTTAATTAATTAATAAGTCAATTAAAAATTTAATTATTTAACGCCCAGCACCCCGAGTAAACATAAGTTCAAATATACATATGTAATGAAACACGATTTTAATTTCAGATGCCCGAACGTAGTGAGGTACTGGCCCAAGGCGTATTACTGAGAGAGTGTAAGGTGCTGCTTTTCATATTTTTACTTTGAGTGATTAATTAATTATTTATTCGTATTTTACAGGTATCCATTCTTTGGGAAACGCGAAGCCTGCGAATATATGTATTTAAAAATATGTCTTTTTTAAATATTAATAATATGTGTAGTATTAATTGATTGTAAATTTTGTAAACACATATATGTCAGTCTTTCTATATTTATGTATATGAACGAATTAAACTTAAGCGTATTGAATTAAAATACATATTAAAAATAATAAACTTATTTTCAAACCAAATTCTTTCATAAAATTGCCTTTTATTTCATACAAAAACAAAATACTCGCTACTTGCGACAACCTCAATTCTTGCACCAATTATGTATGCAAGAATCGAGGTACTACTGTACTTCACTCATCACACTGTAGCATTACTCAGAATGCTTTTCACTGTTAATGCACTTCAAATATTGACCCACTTAAATTATGTTGAACCCACGGGAGTTCAACAGCATATACCAACTGACACCTATCAAATTGTCAACCCATTACTCAATGCGTCGCTTTGACCAACACACGTATCGATCAGCACGACTGATCGACACTATCGGTTGGTCAACGTGAACTACCAAATTATGTGCTGACATTGCACACAATGCAAATACTTTTAGTGTCTAAGTATTAGTGTAAGTTTGTATACGTAAGTTAAGCTAGAAATGTATAAAAGAGAAAGCTTTTGAATAAAGAACGATCAATTCAACGATATACATCTGCGTACCTCATTTGAAGACTTTACAACACCAATTGGAATTTTGTTATGACACGAAAAAGTAATGTTCGTAAATGTTAAATGTTTGCAGTAGGTAAGGTCATACTTAGCGGAAGTGCCTACAAAACCGCGTAAGTGTCTTTAAATAAAAAAAGCATACAAAGCCATTGTTTTTAGTAAAATAGGTAGGATAGGTCATTTGAAATAGATAATCTCATATTACCGATTAAAAGTGTTCCTCGCAATAGGTTGGTCGGTATTATTGTGGAATTAAAATTATGTCTGAATCGAAATTGAAACCAATCTAAATTTCGCCCGAGTTGTGTATATGAGGTTATAGTTTATCGAAGTAAATATTTAGATTTGAAAAGGAGAACAATTGAAAAATCAGGGACAAAAACATTTATTGATTTTAATTCCAATTTTTAAAATGATCGGATTCCACAACAACTCCGATTGTAACCGTGTGGAGACGTTCCTTTCTATGTTAAGGGTTATCCCTTATATTGGTCCTTCGAGATTTGAGACTATTTTTAAGCTAAATGGTAAATGCTGAAATATTTACGTTGGATCCCAAGGCATTACACCTTTGAAAAATCGCACTTAAGTTACTTTAGCAGCAGCATTCAATGCTGACATTAGAATTAGATTTAAAAAAAAATACTGCAGAATAACGCAAAAAGAAAGCGCCGGGAATGTGAAATTCGCGGCTAACTACATGTTGCGAGGCTGCAGTCATCGCCAAACTGAAGACATTTCTGTAAAACCTTATTAAATTTCACTCCACTACCTAATAGAAGTGTGAATATCGCCAAATACAGAGAAATATAAACTCAGTTTCTTTTACTACAGATCACCTATTACAGCCATAGATAGATTTTAATTGAGGATTATACTGCGACCAACAGTTCTATTGGTCCCTCGTCTCTTCACACAACCTCAACCAAGTCGATCTCCTTCAGGAAGGTGATTATTTCCGTTCGCTTGGGGTTTATGTGTTTGCGACGATAGTCTTCAGCAAAAGGATATCAAATCGACGCAATCCAGAGAGGATAACAACCCTTTATCAAGGGCCATCAACAGCAAAGAACCATATATAATAGTTCCGGCCCCCCAACACGGGGATAAGAAACTAATGCAGACGACCAAAATGTGGGCTCTGTGTTAATTTTTTATTTACCAAAGTCTTTCCAACGCGTGTCTGAAGTTTATCAATTATCATATGCTAAATGTTTAAACTTTTTCCAATGGACAAAAAGCGCATTTTTCGAGAAATTTTAGGCTTTTGTGCGGTTAACACTTTTCGTAACGGTTATCACTCACCGATGTTGTTGTTGTTGTAACAGTGATCACTCACCGATCGTTTATGTTAGTGAACTTCTGGTACTAGTCCGCTGGCGATTTCGTTAACCCCGTCAAAACTTCGGCGCTTGCATTTTAGTATTAATAAATAAAAGAATCAAGTGAGTAAAAAATACCTGCAATATACGGTGAAATAATTGTTTTCTTGGTTTCAAGTCTTTGTTAACTGCAACATACTGACTAGAAGAGCAACGAAGTTCGCAGTGTCGAAGATTTGGAGGAACCCCGTTATCATTATACAGACTGTTTTGTGTTTGTGTTGAATCTAACCGAAGGAAAAAGTTCAAAGCAGACATTATATCCTCATCTACCATCAACATCCGCTCCAATACCACATTCACATTAAAACACTGTACCTGATCCACCTTTGTTGGAAAACCAACTACTCTCTCAATACAGACATTAATCACCGAGTTCAACTGCATCCGTACATTCCGATTTAGTTCTTCAATCTCAACCAAAAAGACCACACCTCATCAATCATGAAGATCTCAATGGCTAAATAAGAGTCTTAAATCTACCAAAAGGTAAAGCAGAGTTGAGCATCGCGGTTAAAGCAATGGAACCTACTTTATTCTGATGTTCGAATATCTCAGCTTCGTGAAGCATTCATGTTTCTTCTGCAGTATGGTCTCTGCTTTTGTTTTGGTGTGAAAGGTTTATTTGAAGCAATTGCTATTCAGGCAATACGAATGATTTATTTAAGAGATAAACGGAATACAAGTCTAAAGTTTTTAGATCCTTCTTTTGTAGTTGTTTTTAACGACAAAACCACTCTCCGAAGGTTTTGGGGAGTGCTGTCGAAAGTGCGTCCTTTGCGGGATATTGTAGTGTATCCAAAATGAATACATAACTACAAAATACGCGGCACGAGCGGCGTCTAAGTGACTTGGTCAGTAACGTAAACAAAACGCAACCAAGTAATTGCTGACGCTATGTATTTCCCTGCTGCGACACTTTCCCACGATTTCGGCTAAAGTATTGAAGTAGCTTGGGGCTATGTACACTTGCCTGCATAACTTTGCGTACAGAGCAAAAAAAAAATCGAAAAACCAACTTTAAAATTCGAATTCCTCAAAAATTTAACAAGTATCGGTCAACCCATGACGCAGTTATGTTTGTAAGAAAATTGTCTTTCATAATCATGATGTTGAAACCCATAGTATATATTTACATTTTCATTTTAACCGGAATTATTCACTGACATCATGAAAACACATGTACGCCAAAAGTCTGCGTACAAGGGTAAAAATAAATAAACTCAACACTTCGGTCAGCCCATTTTTTCTTAGTGACCTGGGTGTCTTTAGAAATTTTTTTTTCATTGTGATTGAAGTAATTAAAGAAACCGAAACAACAATGGAGAACAAAGGAAAGGAGATCGGAACTGGCGAAAGAAAAATCATCGTGAAATTATATGTTGTGGGCAAAACTTTAAGAGAAATCGGAAAAATAGTGGGCCGTACTCATTCATCTGTATATAGGGTCGTAACCAATTACGTCTCAACAGGATCCATCCTTTCAAAACCACGTACTGGTCGTTCAAATATTTTAACAAAAAGAGAAGAGAAGCGGGTCGTAAAATTAGTTCAGACAAATCCCAAGATAACTGCCCATAAACTGAAATTAGAGGTAGAGCAAAGGTTTGCCAAACTGGCAAACTGTTTCCGACGATACAGTCCGTCGAATTTTGAAAAAAGCTGGATATGGTAGCCGCATTGCCCGTAAGAAGCCACACATCTCTGAGGTAAATCGGCAGAAGCGCATGAGCTTCGCAAATGAATATGTTTCAAAGCCGCAGGAATTCTGGAATCTTGTTATTTTTTCAGACGAGAGTAAGTTCCGCATTTTTGGTATAAAAGGGAAGAAACTGGTATGGAGAAAAACGGGAACAGCATATAAAAAAGATAATATGTTGCCAACTGTTAAACATGGTGGAAGCGGTGTTATGGTTTGGGGCTGTATGGCAGCCAATGGTGTTGGTAAATTGACATTTATAGATTCCATTATGGATCAGAGACTATACATTCAGATTTTAAAAGACAATCTTTTGCAAAGTGTTGAGCAATTGGGGTTGGAACACGATTTTTGGTTCCAGCAAGACAACGACCCCAAATAAACCGCTCAAAACGTAAAGCTTTGGCTGTTATATAATGTGAAAAACCAGTTGCGAACACCTCCTCAATCTCCGGATCTAAACCCCATTGAGCATTTATGAGATTTGCTCGAGCGTAGAATCCGACAGCATGCCAGAACTTCAAAAAAAAAATGCTTAAGGATATAATAATGCAGGAATGGGGAAAAATCACGGCGGAAGATACGGAAAAACTTGTGAATTCCATGTCTAGGCGTCTCATAGAGGTGTTAAAACAAAAAGGATATCCCACAAGATACTAGAGCATCGGAGAACCTTATTTTCTTTAAAAATAATTTCCTGTACGCAGAATTATGTCGCTACCTTTTTTATTGTGGTTTCATTAAAATGTCAATTCAGACTTTAATTTTCGTAATAACAGATACTGTGTATTGCAATTTTGTAAACTGAATGTATAAATAGGAATTTAAATAAATTTTAACTTAATACATGCCATACTTCCTAAGGAATTCTTGTTTAAAGTTGGTTTTTGGATTTTTTTTGTTCTGTACGCAGAGTTATGCGGGCAAGTGTACATATGTTTGAGCGTGCGTTTGACTGCATGCTATTTGTTTGGGTGTTTGTAAGAGTAAATATGTATTGTAGGGAATAAGTAATACATAAGAGTTGTAAGTATAAATAGGCCGAACTTTTACAATAAAGAACAGAATTGGTATTCGGCACTCGAGGGTGTCTCACCAAAACAAATATAATTGTTTTTATTACATGGCGATCCTGCCTTGTCAATAGCAGCAAATGACTTTTGATTTATGGCAATGCGGCAGGATCTTTTATCCTGCCTTACAAATTCTAGGTGGCACACTGCTTTTAAATTGGCAGTCTGCCTTTGTAAAAAGCGGCAAGACAACTTGATATATCCTTTATAAAATCAAATAAAGGGTGCAAAAGGAGTAACTCAAAACTGCTGAGGTCCTCTAAAAACAAAAGAGAAAGCATACACTCCGGATTGTCATGTAACCGTCGATGAACAGTTATTTCCATATCGTGGGCGCACTCGATTCACCCAATATATTCCGAGTAAGCCGGCAAAATATGGCATGAAAGTGTGGTGGATTTGTGACTCTGTTTCAAACTACCCTTTGAAAGGTATAATTTATACTGGAAAACCACCAGATGGCCAACGAGAAACGAATCAAGGTGAACGGGTCGTCATGAAATTGATGGAAAATTATATGGACAGCGGTAGGACTGTTTATGCTGACAATTTTTTTTCAACATACAACTTGGCAGAAATGTTGATGGATCGTAGAGTGGCTTTTGTCGGTACCGTAAGAAAAAATAAGACCTTCGTTCCGCATGAATTGCTTAACCCGAAGCGTGATGTTAAAAGCACTTTATTTTGTTATCACCATAATAATATCGCTCTGTGCTCGTATATGGTAAAGCCAAAAAAGGCAGTAATTATGTTATCCACTGCCCATTACCGTCAAAGCACCGATCCATTGAAAGGATTCAAGCCAGATCAAATTTTGGACTACAATAAATTTAAAGCGGGGGTAAATACAATGGATCAAATGTTGACTGGCTATTCGTGCAAACGCTCGACAAACCGTTGGCCACTGGCAATGTTTTATAATATGCTTGATATTGCCGGTTTGGCCTCATTCATCATCTATGACGAGCTGAATCCGGCAAAGCAGAGTGATAAGAGGCGCTCATTTATCATTGAATTGGCACGGCAGCTAGTTATTCCACATATGACGAAACGGGCGCCTAACCCATTAGTATGGAGGTTTGCTCATATAAGATAAGCAATGAATCTTTTCAATATCAAGGTGAGTATGAATTTTATACACACCTACATATATCTCCGCGTATAAAGATATGTGTATGCATGTATTCATATTTACTAATTTAAAATAAATTATTTCTCTACTTTTAGGTACCGGAATCTTGTCCATCGACATCAGATGCAGCACAGCAACAATCATATGCTCAAGTTGCTTCAAAACGGTCATCGTGCTACCATTGTGCTGCTTCTTCTTCGAAAAAGCGACGTAAAACTCGTTATAACTGCAGCAAATGTAATCGTCCCATATGTCTTAATGAACATTCCATGCAACTATATAGTTGTAAACCCAATTGCTCTTCATAATTAATACTAATCCGTTGAAATAAATAAATAAAATTATTTTTAAAACCGTATTTCTTACATTATTTTTATGGGTCTGGGCAGACCCTTATGATGCACTTGCCGCATCATAAGGCACCGAACATCGGAGGGTTAACTACGTTTTACTTTTTTATGTTTATGTTTTTATTTTCTCCGAGTGGAAGAGCCCGCGAGTAAGGGCTGGTATATAATATAATAGAGCGGAATACCGAAGAAAATAACGCATAAAGAGGGAATACCAAGTCCACCGGGATGTCCTGGAGCATCGCAGAAAGAGTAAAGTAGCAAGTCCAAACCTATTCTATCGAAAAGGCTGGAAGAAGTTTTGCTACAGCTTACAAATAGTTTTTGATTCCATTTTTAAATATTTCAATATGCAAATGGATTCATAAAGCATCTAGAACCACACAAACTTAAAATTTGGCATTTCTTGCGCTTACTGCAATTCAAATGAAAAATACCTGACCCTGTATGCATTGGTTTATTGTTCAGTGGGATTTCAATAAACAGATCAGTTAAGAATGGAGACGAGAAAACATAAAATTGTTGAAATATTTTTGTATGCATTTTGTTATAAACTTAACGTTGTCAATACGACATTAATTATATACTTATTTATATTTGTATATTTTTTATATAAATAAACACAAAAAACGAGCTTTATATTTTTAACTTGCAGAGAATTTGAAATTTGTGAAGCATAAGTAACCATTACTATATTGCAAAAATATCGATAAGAATATGCACGAGTAAATCAAAAATGCTGATGTTGTTTCTAGTCTCGAGAAATATTAGCATTAAACCAACTGAAGTCCTTCTACATTCTATTGCGGTTAATACCTGGTTTTCATTAGGACTGACATCAAAACTGCGATTTGGCAAGCTATTTCATACTCAATTGTTTGGTTGCGAGTAAAAAATTTGTATAAAAAAAAAAAAAATTTTAACTGCTTGTGAACCGGGGTACCGCTGCTTCTTCTAGTTGGGAAACGAACAAATTAAATGTCAAATTTAATTACGTTGGGCAAATTGAAATGTGGAACGACATGGTCAAAAATAACGTCAATGAAAAACCGTTTTCATTCAACAGAGTTTAACGTGAATTTTGACCTAATGAAAACCAGGCATAAAAACTAACTTCGTTGCCGGCAGGCGGCACACTTGTAGAGTTATCTATACTCGCGAGCAGCTGTAAGTAAAAAAATTTGTTTTTCAACAACAATCACTCTCACTAATAAACAAATGAAATTTGCTGTCAAACACTTCTAACTCTCTTTGAGCTTTAATTGTTAATATGATTTATTACGTATTTTAACTGGTTCATTAACGCGGTCGACACCAATAAGAGCAATAGAAGTCGATCGGCCAATAACATTACCATTGAAGTAGGTGAATGAAACTGCGACGCAAGCAAAATTTTGAAGACACGCTGCGCTGCCAAATGTGATCTACTGACTAATGCTAACTCAGCGAACTGAGCCATGCTCTTGGCACGGTAGAAAGTGCTTGGGCAAATAGAAAAAAGTGAGGAGTTATGGAAAGAATTTTCTGTGACCAAATAGTTGTATAAATAGAATTAAGTTTGCAAAAATAAAACAGAATGATCACAGTAGTGAAACTAAACCGTCACATGTTTTTATTTTCTTCCATGCAAGTTTTTGGGCAACCCAACGGCTGCCTATTGAACGGCAGATCTCTGTCTGCCTTCATAAAGAAGAGGGAGTCATTTAAAACTAAACTAATCCCCTCATGGACCACCACAGTAAGTACTGAATGAGGCAGCTACTTCAAAAACATCAAAAGTAAATGTTTTCATTGCCCTTTTGGCAATGGCAAATGTTTAATGTTGCAAATGTTATTTAATTTTAATTTTTATTTTTTTTTCAAATCAATCAAGCCGAGCACATACATATATATGTATGTATGTTTGTGCATACTGACTGAACGTGCATGAGTACGTATAGCTAGTATATAAGAATTAGAGTAAATATGTATCTTAGTAAATAAGAAATACATAAGAATATTATAAGAATATTTAGTATAAATAAATAAACTGAAAATATTTTAATAAAGACAATCATTTTTCATGGTGCTTGATATCAGCACCAAGCCAAACTTTAGTGTTATTACTTCTTAAATAGGAACATATTGCAGGTTATCCCAAGGTCCTTTAGAATACTTTTCTTTAGTGGATCTCATGGTAACTTTTATTATTCAGGGGCAATGGTAAATGTTTAAATTTTAATAAAAAAGGAAAATCACTACTACAGATTTGTCCTTTAACCTTGGGAATCTATTTTCAAATTGGATTATGGTGTAGTGTATCACAAAATACGTATACATTTCAAGTGCCCAAAACTCTTTAACGCTAGCCCAAACAAAGCAAAGCATTTGATACGTCTTTAATTACGACGTCAGTTTTGTTACACTAAAATAATTCTAAAAGCAACGTCAACATTTTCTCACGCTCAGAGAAATGTTTACGTTTGTACTAATGCATATGCGTTTGCTTGCACGCGTTGCATATAATAAGTATCGTATGTACATAGTGAATATGTATTATAGTAAATAAAAAAATATTTATAATAATTTTGTATAAATAAACCGAAAACATTTTAAGAGACACTTATCTATGGTGCTTCAAAGCGGCACTAGTAAAAAGTGCATTTCTTATATTTCAATGGTAAATGTTTAAATTATAGTACATCTTCTTTTCTATGATCACTCATCATAATTCACCCACCAAGTAAATTAACATATATAAACTAAATGCTTCCAAAAATTTTATATTAAATAACATTAATAACGGCTTGGCTTTAGCCAAGAAAGAGCAGAGTCTTGGTGAAATATAGTAACATAACAGTGGAAACTATAAGGCCTTACAGGACCAACACAGTTTAGTTTACGTTACAAAGATGTAGTGTATCACAAAATACATATAGATTTCACGTGCTTAAAACTCTTTTAACGCTAGCCTAAAGCTGCCTATACATGAGCAGACGGTCTGTAGTACCTGTCAAAGTTGTACAGACCGTCGTACCGTGGATAGCGATTTGGTTTGCACTCAAGTGTGCAGAAAATTGAATCGATTCAATTTCTCTGCTCGTTGTTACTACATGTGGGCATGTGTATAGGGCGCAATGCATACCAAAGCTCATACTTGAGTGAATTTCATCGCGGAAGGTTATGTGCGCAGCATGGCTATAGTCGATAACGAATTTTGGCGCGATTTCATCGAAGCCTTTATGGTTCAATTATGCTTGCATAGCATAGCAATACATTGCATGGGATCTGTCATTTTCGATATCTGTTGAATTGGTTTTACATGTGTTCGATTATACAACGCATGGCATAGAAGTCTGTTGAAGTTTGATCTCTATGTAACTTAACATACCTACTGTCAAAACTTTTGCTTTTGACGTTTAAGTTTGCGCTAAAAATACTAAAAAGACCGGGAGAGTTAACTTTTTACAAATTATCTAAATTTTTTTGCATGTTTGTGAATTAACTTAAATAAAGTGCTTCAGCGATATTATAGAGCACATTTGTAAACAAATATTAATTTGTGAGCAATTTCTTTACTGAATTATAATATAAATTATCCATATTGTAAAACCGAAAATTAATGTAAACCTCATGTCCATTTTCATAGAACCATTGGTGATTTTATAAAACATTGCAAATGTGTCCGTAACAATTAAATGTATGTTTAAACAAACAAGGGTACTTTTATGTTAAATCGAAAAATTACTGGAATGTGGTTTTTATTGTAAGAATAACATTTCCCAATTGTCACGGTAACAATTTGCTTATAGAGTTAACTTGTAAGAATCATTTATCAAATTATCACTTTGTCAAATAAAAGCTGTTATGGAAGAAGAAAAATTAATTGAATGTGTGCGAGCCCACGAAATTCTATACAACAAAAGTGTGATTGGATACCGGATTTCGGGAAAAAAAGGAGGAAGCTTGAACTTATAAATAACACAATTATCGTTGACTTACTAGTTTTATAATTTCTTTCGCAGCGTGCGAAGTACCATCAACATTTTGGGCACAAAGCAAAGTTCCCCAAGCACATCCCCATTCTTGGCGTCACCCAATTTTATAGATTCTTTCGACTTATCCCAGGAAATGAGCTGTTCTCAACCTACCCCGCTATCTACGCTTTCCCCGACTCAGACTCCGGCACCAGTAGCAACGCCTTCCCCGACCTCTAAAAGATCGATGAAAAGATCACTCGGTGATAACGGTGGTGATGTAGAGTTTCGGGAGGTACTTAAAATGTATAAAGATATGCATAAAGAGCGTATGGGACAAACAGGAAATGATACAGTTCGCGGTTTCGGACAGATGATAACGTCCATCATAGCGGAAATGTCCGAAAAAAAGCAGATGAAGGCCATCCAATCGGTGACCAACATAGTGATGACTATCAAATATGAGCCTGAAGAATAAGGTGATTAACAACAACATATTTATGTATCTCTCACTAATATTTACATATATATATTTTCCTTACAGGACTGAAATTCAACTAACAATTTTTTATATTAATGTTAATAACGCCAAAATGTGTAGTACAAAAATTTGATTTGCACTTCTATACTATAATAATGTATGTATTGAATTTTTTAAAGCGCATAATAATAGTTAATATTAGTTTGTATTTAATAAAAATTAATTGAAAACATGACAAATTTCTTAAACGCGCCAAACATGTGTGAACTGTCAGTTTCGCGAACAGCTGATTTTGAAGGGCTGTGCGTTGTGCGAAGTATAATCAAAATGTTCTTTTACGTGCTGTGTATTGCTATGCTATGCCCTGCTATGCAAGCATAACTGAACCATTAGGGGCGAAATAGTGTTATGGGAGATAAAAACAAAATCAAACGTGCTGAAAGTTGGCAGAAGCTTTTAGAAAAATATAAAGAAATTGACCCGCAATCCACAATTGAGATTGTCAAAAAACGAATTAACGGCATGCGGAATTGCTATAGAAGAGAATTAACAAAAGTAAAAAGATCGGAAAGGTCTGGTGCTGGGGTAGATGACATCTACGAGGCAACGCTTTGGTATTTTTACCAGCTAAATTTTCTGCAAGACCAGGAACTTCAAACAAGTGGACTCAGTACGTTTGACGAAAACAGATTGATGACAGAAATCTTAGAGTAGCTGAAAGCCGTTCATGGGGCGTAATCGCGTCTCTCATGAAGGTGCCCTTCTTTTTTATTAGATGCTCTACCATCGATAGAAGTTCTTGATAATTTTCATTATTCATCCGTACAAAATTTTTAAATTTTTTTTCGGATTTTGTTTCAAGTTCTTTAAGGAGTGGAACGTGTGAATATTTTGATCGCTCTATATAAAAATTTTCACTCCAAAAGCGTTGTTTTCGTTTCTTCGCTCTAATTTTATTTTCATTTCCAGCGCAAACAGAAATTGCAATTAGCGCTATTATTTCTTCGTTTTCCGATAACATGATGTTCACTCGGTCAGCGATCACTGCAACTGACGTCTGTACAACGTGTTGTAATAGTGTATAGATCTCAATATGCGACGGTGTGTGCAGACCAAGTGTGGTCGTTTATAGGCAGCTTAAACAAAGCAGCGCGAAATGTTTACGCATATGCTAGCAAATGCACATGCCTTTGCTTGTATGCAGTGCATATAATAAATATGTATCGTACCATATTGTATGTACATACGTTTTGACGGCACATACAATATGTATGTTTGTTTAAGTATGTAAGAATTTTAGTAAATATGTATAAGAAAATTTTTAGAATAATTTTGTATAAATTGTAGTGTACTCATACAAACATATGTACATAGCGTGCAACAGCCACGACCTACATGCATGTCTGTTTGTATAGCCGCATTTGAAAAATGCATTGACACCTTTGACCAATAGCGTTGCTTAAAGTATGTCAATACTTTAGCTGAGCCAGCATTCATTCTAGAGTTCTGCTTGGTCTGACGCTAAGCGCTTCTATTGGGTAATGCAAGTAATTGTCAAGCTGAAGTTGAATTTAGCTTCATAGAAGTCGAGAAAGAGGAGGAGTGATGTGAACCATACGCTCACCAAATTATTTTCTCAAACTTATTCCGGCTGTCTCCCCGATAGCCTATTTGATCGGCCGAATCTCTCCGGCCTTTACAATCAGAGAGATCTCCCTTAAAAGTAAAAGCATTGACCCCCTTAGGACCACCACAAAATAAGCCGAAAATATTTTAATGTGTCTTATGAATTGTGCTTCAAATCAGCACTTAAAAGAAATCATTTCGTTTCATTATAGTACTATTAGTGGCAATGGTAAATGTTTAAATTTGAATGGAAACTAACTGGAATTAAAATAGTTAAAAATTCAACCAACAACCACGTAATACCAATTTATTAATAAAATCAATATCTTTGCAATATAATCATTCGCAAACGTCAAGCTGTGTAGTTGTGTTTTTATTTTGCTCTGTGCTTATATTTAATAATTAAATAATATCTTTGATATTCTAAATTATCCAAGTTATAATTAAAGTTAATAGAGTTAAATACCTAATGTGCTGAAGGTTTCTTTGTGGATCATGGAAAATTGTGTACTATAAGTGGCAATGGTAAATGTTTAAATTTCAGTGGAAACGAAATGTAAAAATCATTTTTAACTTAAATTGCTTACGTGCAACTGTCTGTAAATAAATAAATAAGTGTATGAATTGTAGTGAACATACCAAACATAGACATTCATTGAGACCATATTATAGCAGTTCGACCCAGAGCACAAATCAGGTTGCACCCGGAAGCTCGGCTGTTACAGCAGAATAGGAACACCCTTGTGCGTAGAATGCTATAGCTGAGCAACATAATAGTTTTCAAATTTTTTGCCGACAACATACTTTTATATATATACTAATACAGGTTATAGGGTACTTTTAAAAATGAGTAAATTGTTCCCATGGTCTCTCAAGAGGAAGTAGATGAAATGTTTAACAAATGAGAAAAACTTTTTATAGAAGAAAACGGTCCCTCCTCCAGAGAGTAATAGACAGGGACCTTTGCCGATAACTATAGAAGAATATCGGAGTAGGCAAAGAAAGAATTGTAAGATGGAGGAACCAAAAGTTCCAAAACCAATAAAATTTAAAAGAAAAAGGGGCGGCAAAATTATAATAAACGAAAAGAAAATCAAGTTATAAAAATTAATCAAATTAGAGTTTTACATATATATATATAAAACTTTTTGAAAGGGTAGATATAGTGTAGCTAAAATAAATACATGCATACTTACAAACAGTCGGCACGTAGCTATTAAAAACTGTCGAATATGCTTTGTCAGCAAAGTCACACGCTATGCGGCAATGCCCACAAATGCGTTGCAATCATACGAATATATGTATGAACATATGTGCGAATGCACAAGCCAATGTTTGTGTATGAATGTACCAGCGAGCGTTTGTATACGCTGGCTTAAGCTAGCTATACACGGGCAGACGGTCTGTACTACCTGTCAAAGTATTGCATACCGTCGCATCGTGGATAGGCGAGTGTGCACACCAAAATTTTGGTCTGCACTCAAGTATGCAGAAAATTGAATCGATTCAATTTTTCTGGTCGTTGTTGCTACATGTGTGCATGTGTATAGAGCGCAACGCATACCAAATCTCATACTTAAGTAAATTCCATCGCGGAAGGTTGAGTGCGCAGCATGGCGATAGTGGACAACGAGTTTTGGCGGGATTTTATTGAAGTCTTTAGGGGGGAAAAAGTGTTGTGGGAGATTAAAAATGAAAATTACAAAAACAAAATTAAAGGTGCTCAAAGCTGGCAGATTCTTGTAGAAAAATATAAAGAAATTGACCCGGAAGCCACAACTGACACCGTTAAAAAACGAATTAATGGCATGCGGAATTGTTTTAGAAGAGAATTGTCTAAAATTAAAAAATCAGAAAGGTCTGGATGAAGCTAAAAAATAGACGAACGCAACGAGATGATGCTGACGTATTTGCTGAATCTTGGGCAATTTTATTCAGGAAATTATCACCAGAGCAGCAAATATACGCAAAAAGAGGTATTGACGAGATCTTAGTACATGGACAGTTGGGAAATCTCGATGTTAACTCTGTTAAGATAAATATTACGCAAAAAATTCCAAGGCCATACACAATATCTCGGGCGTCGACTCCATATACATCATCATCGTCTATTTCAGATCCTTTTCCTACAGTTTTCACACAAGTGCCACAAAATAACCCAAGGCCCTACACAATATCTCGGGCGTCGATTCCATATACATCATCATCGTCTATTTCAGATACTTTTCCTACAGTTTTGACACAAGTACCACAAGTATTTCTATCAAGCAAAACTACGCCACGAAATGAATTTTCACAGCCAATGTTCGTGGAATCCCAACAGTACATTGAACCAAACACCTCGGAAAATTCCGTTTCAGCACAGTCTTTTACCGAATTGTTTACGGACACCCAATATCAGTGAGCTCACATCTGGGCGATAAGGGTTACGATTATAATACGATTACCATAACCGCAATCGCTATTTTGTATTTTTTTTTATATAATAATTTGTTATATTATACAAGCTTTTTCAAAAATAAAATTACCTGAATATAATCTTTCAATGTCTTTATTATGGCTTCACAAGTTTCAATTACAATCCGACTTAGGCTATGTGGGGATATTGCTGTCAAAAATTTTAAATCCTCGAAGCTTTCACCTGATGACAGAAATCTTAGAGTAGCTGAAAGCCGTTCATGGGGCGTAATCGCGTCTCTCATGAAGGTGTCCTTTTTTCTTATTAAAGGCTCCACCATCGATAGAAGTTCTTGATAATTTTCATTATTCACTCGTACAAAATTTTTAAATTTTTTTTCGGATTTTGTTTCAAGTTCTTTAAGGAGTGGAACGTGTGAATATTTTTCACGCTTTATATAAAAATCTTCACTCCAAAAGCGTTGTTTTCGTTTCTTCGCCCTATTTTTTTTTTCATTTTCAGCGCAAACAGAAATTGCAATTACCGCTATTATTTCTTCGATTTCCGATGACATGATGTTCACTCGTTCAGCGATCACTGCAACTGATGTCTATACTACATGTTGTAATAGTGTATAGATCTCAATATGCGACCGGGTGTGCAGACCAAGTGTGCCCGTGTATAGCTAGCTTTAGATACTTTGGCTAAGCTTAGAATTTAGGTAAATATGTATTATGATAAATAAGTAGTATATAGGAATTTATTGTATAAATAGAAGAAAAATATGTTGAATAAATCAATTCATGTTGGGTGCCGAATGACGGCACTATCCAAACCTAATTCTTTTGAAGAAATACATATTACAGAAGGTTTCTTTGTGGATCATGGAAAATTGTGTACTGTAGCATTACTCAGAATGCTTTTCACTGTCAATGCACTTCAAATATTGACCCACTTAAATTATGTTGAACCCACGGGAGTTCAACAGCATATACCAACTGACACCTATCAAATTGTCAACCCATTACTCAATGCGTCGCTTTGACCAGCACACGTATCGATCAGCACGACTGATCGACACTATCGGTTGGTCAACGTGAACTACCAAATTATGTGCTGACATTGCACACAATGCAAATACTTTTAGTGTCTAAGTATTAGTGTAAGTTTGTATACGTAAGTTAAGCTAGAAATGTATAAAAGAGAAAGCTTTTGAATAAAGAACAATCAATTCTGATCATACGCTACACATCATCGATTCAATCACATTACAGTACTATAAGTGGCAATGGTAAATGTTTAAATTTCAGTGGAAACGAAATGTAAAAATCATTTTTAACTTAAATTGCTTACGTGCAACTGTCTGTAAATAAATAAATAAGTGTATGAATTGTAGTGAACATACCAAACATAGACATTCATTGAGACCATATTATAGCAGTTCGACCCAGAGCACAAATCAGGTTGCACCCGGAAGCTCGGCTGTTAGGGCAGAATAGGAACACCCTTGTGCGTAGAATGCTATAGCTGAGCAACATAATAGTTTTCAAATTTTTTGCCGACAACATACTTTTATATATATACTAATACAGGTTATAGGGTACTTTTAAAAATGAGTAAATTGTTCCCATGGTCTCTCAAGAGGAAGTAGATGAAATGTTTAACAAATGAGAAAAACTTTTTATAGAAGAAAACGGTCCCTCCTCCAGAGAGTAATAGACAGGGACCCTTGCCGATAACTATAGAAGAATATCGGAGTAGGCAAAGAAAGAATTGTAAGGTGGAGGAACCAAAAGTTCCAAAACCAATAAAATTTAAAAGAAAAAGGGGCGGCAAATTTATAATAAACGAAAAGAAATTGCCAAAATATATGAAAAATCTTAACTGCATGTTTTGCTGCTCACTTTAATCGGCATGCCACTTCCTAACATTGAGGCGTGCTACGCTTAGTATAGCAACAATCAGTCCGTGTAAGGACTACATTGCTTATCCTGGTTAGTACCATATACTTATAAGTTATCGCCAACCATTCCCACGCCTGCATTCGATATTTGTCAGAATCACTCCCACGCTTGTCTTGCCGTTCTGTTGCATTCCAAAGAGGTCACCTGATAGCGTACGTGACTTTGGACAGCTTGTGACGGGGCAGCCGGCAATGCATTCTCATTAATTCGCACACATCGACATTTACACCAATGCATGCAATTAACAAACAGAAATTAGGATACAAGGGTAGATAGTAAGTTACTTATGTGAATAAGTTTAGTTCTTAAACGAGACTTAATCAATTAAGTTATACTTCACAAAATTATAGATATTTCAAAAACAGCGAAAAGAAAATAATAATATTGTAATTTGTTTATTGTCTGGTAGTCATGGTAATTTCTATATATTTCAAAGCAATGGTAAATGTTTAAATTTCAATGAAAATATACCTATATATTTATACATGTTCCCTCTGAGTCAGAGTCAGTCAGGCAATTAAACGCTGACTGGAACAACGTTGGATATATCTACAGATCCTTCAAAAGGGAACCGAGCTAAAATTTTCAACACCATAAGCACGGGTCCAGCTAGTTATTCAAAAAAAAAACTACTGTCACATACCCAAAAATTCATCTCTGGGTAACAATGACAATTGACACGAAGAGTTGACAAAAAGCATTCAAGCGAATCGGTAGCGTGCGGTAACACAAAGAAATCTAATTAAATTGAATTAATATAAAACTCTGTAATTTCATGTAATATCTACTCTATTAACTTTTATTAAATATCTTTCTAAATATTCTTGTTGATAATCCAAGCGAAACTCGGCAAGTCTTTGACAGTACTTTAATATTGCTATATATACAATAAAACAGTCCTTAAAGTCTTCCTACTAGGACCAACCTTTCTTATAAAATGGCGATCCTGCCAAACTCTATATAAAGAGTTGGGCCAATGATTTATGAAGACACACCTTTAGAAATGCCATTTACTTCGATATTTAAAAAAGGAAAGAAAATTACTGAATGTAAATGGAAGAATTGTGTTAACTTCTAAAAGTTAAATACGAAAATTCAGCTACTTAGAATATGGAAATAGAACGCAAAGAGTAGGAGTTATGAAAATCACTTTCAGCAATTACAAACTGTATAAATAGCAGTAAGTTTTATAAATAAAATCAGAATGAATTTAGACATGTACATGAATGTTTTATTTCACTTCTCAATTTCGGCATACTAACGAATGCTTATTTATCGGCAGCACCCTTTCTGCCTGGTAATTGTATATATTAAAAAGCAATGGTAAATGTTTAAATCTCATTGACAATGGTAAATGTTTGAAATTATTATATTTTTAAAACATTATAAATGTTTCCTGGAGCTGAAGTCTAGACTAGTTAAGAGCCCTGTTTTAGCCATTTATATCCCCACCAAGGAAACTAAGTTACATTGTGACGCCAGTAGTATTTTCTAAAACCGCATCGAGTTCGGAGTCAAAATAACACAGTTTTGAATTGGAAACGTTGCCCATACTATATGCTTTAAGAAGGTTTAGACATTGTTTAGAAGGTATACCATTCATGCTACTTACTGATTGCAATTCCCTAGCTATGACCCTTGATAGAAAACAGCTAAATCCTATGATAGCCAAGTGGGCTCTTGAACTTGAAAATTATAATTATAAAATACAGCATAGGAAGGGCACATCATTGGGTCATGTAGATGCCTTCAATCATAATAGCTTCAATCATAAATTCAGATGAGGTAGAATTATGCATTCAAGTAGCACAAGAAAGAGACGAAGATATTCAATCGGTGAGAAAGCAATTGGAAAATGAGGAACTTAACACTTTGAGCCCCGCGTGCCCACCCGTGGTCATTTTTTTTCTGCACCGGTGGACCGCGTGCTGACGAAGGGTTGTGCTTTAGTTGACAAGCTGGGACCAAAATTGGTTTACTAAGTTTTATTGATTTATTGCAATTGGGGTGATTTGTGATATTTATTTTTGATAAACCAAATGTATTTTTGTTGTTTGTTTCCTGTTTTTTTTTGTGACCACCGGTGGTCACGTCGTCACAGAATCTCAAAATACATATTGGGCCCAAGTGGCCACCAGTGGGCATACTCTAATTTTATATTTTTATGTATTTATCTTTTTTATTTTTATATATTTTTTAATTGCTTTGTTTTACAGATTTAATTTAAGATGTCTAGAAAACTTTTAATGATGGCATTGCTGCCGAACACGAAAAATCGAGTGTAGACGAAGTTACAGGATTTTCAGATGATTCATTTGTTGATAATGACTTTGAGCCAGATTCTGAAAGTTCTGATTCAGAATCCGATGACAAAGATTTCGACGATAGTGATGAAGATATAGCAATGGACTTGGATGAAGATCCTGACGAAGAAGTTCCTCTTGCAAACTTGATAAATAGTCGAACATGGGGGCCTGTTGGTGGAGATCGATTGACGTTTGTTGAGTCTCCGATGTGTACAGGCGTGAATCCTGATGTTGCTGCCGCTTTAACTGGAAAATCTCCTGCAGATTTTTTCAACTATCTTATATCCGAAGACATGATAAATTTGTTTGTTACAGAAACCAACAGGTTTGCTGCGCAACATATTATTGCAGCCGAAAACTCTTCCAATAGATCGCAGACAAAAAGCCTAGCAAAATGGGTAGATACCGATCCTTCAGAAATGCGTAAATTTCTTGGAATTATTATTTGGATGGGCCTACTTCAAGTACCACACAAAGGGATTATTGGTCTAAGAACATACTGTATAAAAATCAAATTCCTACATTTATGAGCAGAAACAGATTTGAACATTTATTGACCATGTTTCATACTTCTGATAATGAAAGCCAAGCAAATCTAAATGATCGTCTTCGCAAAATATCTAACGTTCCATTCAGTGGAAGGATACATTTCCGGCAATACATACCTAAAAAGCGGCATTAAAGTTTTTAAACTTTGTGTAGCAGGAGGTTACGCCTGGTCATTCAAAAATGACAAAAGGGTGAACACTATTTGTGAGCGAAGCAATGTGTTTAGTGTGTTTTCAAAGCCACAGATAAGTCATTATTAAATTATTTTTTAAATTTATTTTTCTGAACAGTTTTGAAATAGTTATATTCATCTGTTTTTTTTTATATAATATATATCTTACTTTTTATATCCTAAAATGAATTGTTCTTACCTAAATTTAATTCACTATTTTTTAGGCTTTGGAAGACCAAATTACAGAGTCCAAGTCAAAAAGGTTTTACATCCTGGGACCGAACTAGTTTTATTCCAATGGAAAATGTATGCAGAACATTTCCACCGGTGATCACAATGTCGGCAAATGAAACACGACGTATGACTACGGGTGGTCACATTGCCACAAATCGTCAAAACATAAATGTCCACCGGTGGGGCACGCGGGGCTCAAAGTGTTAATAACCATCCAAGTTTGAAATTACAATACGTTTGCTTGTATGCAGTGCATATAATAAATATGTATCGTATCTTGAAATTCATTCATTTCTACATACATATATTTTGACTCGTGCCTATGCCATTGCACTCAGTACGTTCGCCTCGTAACTTGGAGCCTTCTTTTATTTCAGTTTGATATCGAGCTGACAAATTGTTTACGCCAACTTGTTATGTGTGTGTACACATAAGTATTCTTGTGACACATACCTATGCACATATGAGTTATGTATATGCTACAGAAGAGCATATTAGTTACGCTACAATAGAAAATACTCTCGATTATCTAAGTTATAGATATGCTACACAAAGAGCATATTCTCCATTTAACCGTTCTGTATTCGTCGCTTAGCTAAAATGTTAAATAGGAGTTAACGTAAGTAAAAACTCTCATAATATATGTTTTGACTACACGATCGGACGTCCGAAATTGTTATCGCGAATTAATAAATGTCAAGCTTTAATGTATGATTTTGTTGGATCCCAACTTGTGTAAATAATTTATTTAATGTTAATGGGGTAACTAGTTGTCGATATGGTAGTATTCCTATACGTCGATAAGGTGGTGTCATTTTTCTCGCTGCTTTGCATTTGACGTTTGCTTGTTTACATTATTAATTCTTCTTGCTGTCGTGATCGCAACCGCCCGCCTTTGTTAAGCAATTCAAATTAATCAACTTGGTAAGAAATTACTTGCTCAACTACATACAGTCCACAACCCGCAATATTCCACTATAAAGGGGATAATCCACCGCAGCAGATTTCAAATCGACATCGAAGTGTTATTATTTAAAAAGGACAAACCTAAAATAATTAAAAGGGTTCGACTATTAAAATATAGCGAAACCCTAACTTATGCATGCAAGTTTGTAGCATACATATGTGCATACGTATGTAAGTATATAACAACTATGTACTATAGAAAATAAGAAATGTTTATGATAAAAAATTGTATAAATAGAGTAACAGTTCAATAAAGAAAATCAGAATATTTCAACGTTCTTCGAGTAGTGTAGCATTACTCAGAATGCGTTTCTCTTTCAATGCATTTCTATGCATATACAAATACTGACCCAAATAAATTATGTTGAACCCAACGGGAGTTCAACAACATATATCGTATCTACTTACATTTGTCACCCAATTACTCAACTCGTCACATTGACCAACGCACGTATCGATCAGCATGACTGATCGACAGTATCGGTTTGTCAATGTGAACTAACAACTTATTGTTGACATTGCATACAATGTAAATACTTTTAGTTTGTAAGTATTAGTGTAATTATGTATAAGTATGTAAAGTAAGAAATTGTATAAAGGAGAAAGATTTCAATAAAGAAGAATCAATTGACTTTACGCTAACCATCAGCGCAGCTCAATTAAGTAAAAACAATCATTACAGTAGCACAGTAAGTAAATTGGTCTTATTTATTTAATTAAAGTGGCAATAATGGTAAATGTTTAAATTTCAATATCAGTGGTTATTGTCATTAACAGTTAACTTTGAAGAAGACAATCGAGAGGAAAATGATTTGGGATATTAATGATTTGAAATCAATAAAATATTATTTAGTGAAAGTATTGCCTTAGATAACTAACTATGTCCAAATAAATTATTCCTTCATAAGTCCTTCTCTTTTACTGGTAATTTTTTTTATTTAATGGCAATAATGGTAAATATTTAAAGTTTAAAAGTAGTGGTATGATTCGCGGGGTATTCCAAAAACTTCCTGAATCGATATCAATTTAGAATTGGTATGCAATTGTAAAAAGAGAAGTATCAATAGTGTGTTTAAAACCTACAACCTGGTATATTATTGAATAATTTGTAAAAGTATTATCCTAATATTTTTTACCACGGATATTCGTAGTTTTGTGTTAAAAAAAAGGCGAATCGAGAACGAAGATGCAAGTTTAACATAATATTAAATACAGCATAAATTCAGATTTGTACTAAGTGCATAATATTATTTGGTTCATGCTAGGACGTTGGCGAATGCAGTCGTACTGAGCTTCAAACTCAGACAAATATTGCTGAAAATGACGCATGTAAGCCACAAACGAAATTAGCACTGACTACTACAGAAGTGGAATTTCATGTAGAGGTACCGTGTATAATGTATATAAAAATTTAAGCCTGCAAATATTCCTCTCTGTCTAGGAAATATTTCATTTTCAATGGTATTGGTAGTGTAGTATTGTAGTATCACTATTGAACACATTGCATTTACAAACATTTGGTATGCACATGTTCAGTGACCACACACAAAGCCAAAATATTGTGACACATTTAAATGCCATTAAACTGCACAGCGGGCGCTTGACTTCTAACGAGCGTACCGCATATCTTGTTACAGTTATGATGAGTCAAGTCACTACGCCAGAGCGACTGACAAACCATTCCATAGTTATGAAACACATACGCTGACACAGCATATCGTGTCTAAGTAAATAGTTTGTAAGTATTAGTGTAAATTAGGGTAAGAAATTCCTATAAAAAGAAAGTAATTTTCAATAAAGAATCAATTCTGAAATTCTGATCATACGCTAAACATTCAGCGTTTTTAATTGGTTACAGTAGCTCTCGATATTTAAATGGCAATAATAAATGTTTAAATTTTAAGATTTTGGACATAACAAAAGTGTAAATAATTAAGAACATTTTGTTGATTGTTTTTTTTTTTTACACAATTACCAAAATCGATTGTATTCTTACCTCTATTTGAATAAGGAAAGGCAAGGCAAAGTTTCTTTAGACAAGGAAGGCATGTCTATGTTTAGATATTTAATGTTTTAGTTTTTTTTTCTTTTCAACATATGTCCATCACCAACTGGTGATTAAGCCGCGAAAAGAAATAAATAAATGCAAATCCGCATCTTTTGTTACTTTCGTAAACCGAAGATATTAAGCCAAACTAGTTGTTCGATTTGAAAAATTCTCTCCATTTATGTATCTATATAGTGCAGTGTAACAAAAATACATATCTACAAATCGGGATTTATTAAAATTTTGAGCCCCAAACCCTGCCCGTAAATTTCACCAGGGTCCCACCACGTTACTTGACAAATGTTTAAACATGAGAGAATTGAAAATATTCAACGTGAGCGCAACATGTCCCACATATTATTTGTTAAACAAAAATTTGTAAGGCAATCTAGAGTTTTACCCCAGCATAGGTGCTAAAATTTATTACTGGGGTTATGTACCGACCAAATTGCCTACCGGGTTGACAAACGACTGAAATCTCAATGCATAGCGGTGCAATCTGCTGATTTGCTTATGCGTAGCCGGATAGTCACCTGATTTTGGTACAGTACTATCTCGATAATCCGGACACGCGGTAGTCCGGTCACATCTATAATCCGGACAACGCTATAATTCGGACAGTTTAACATTTTTTACTCTATAATCCGGACATTTTTCAAATTTGCTTCGCAATACATATGTATTTTAATTTTTAGTTTGCTTTGTGAGTTTTTCGTAAAATAGCGGTACTTTAACAACAATATATGTACATATGTATACGGAATGCAACAGCATAAATCACGCGTTGTGTTTATTCTTTAGTGACAAACTGAATTGAGTGGACATTATTATTATGAGCAGTGGAAAATTTAATAAAAGGGCTCATAAAACCCTTACTCTTCAGAAAAAAAGTGAAATTTTAGATCTCCTTGATAAAGGAAAATCATTAAGATGGTTTGAAAAAGAATATGGTGTCAACAAATCTACTGTTTTTGACATAAAAAAGAAACGTGATGCCATTAGAAAATTCGCGACTAAATGTGAACAGAAACCTGGTTAGTGAACATTTAATTAAATTTAGTTTACAATTAATTAACTTAGTGACACTTTTCAGAAAAAAGGCAGACTATGAAGCTTGGAGAACATGCTGATATGGAGGAGGCCTTAATGACTTGGTTTATCCAACAGAGGCACCAGCATATTCCTATATCAACCGAAATGATTCAAACCAAAGCAAAATATTTCTACAATCAAATAACTGGCAAAAACGAGTTTACAGCAAGTCTAGGTTGGATCGAAAAGTTTAAAGCACGACATGGCATAAGAAAATTAAAAATTTGTGGTGAAAAAGTTAGCAGTGATGTCTCTGCAGTAGAACCGTTTAGGCAGAAACTTAAAAATATTTTTGAAGAAATGGAGCTAGACAATGAGCAGATTTATAATGCAGATGAATCTGCAGCTTTTTGGAAAGTTATTCCTACAACAACAATGGTGCACTCGCACGAAAAATCCGCATCCGGTAGAAAGATTTCGAAAGATCGTATAACTTGTATGCCTTGTTGTAACGCTTCTGGCACACATAAGTTACCATTGTTGGTAATAGGCAAATCAGTTAATCCACGATCATTTAAAAATATTGATCTGCCTGTAATTTATAATGCAAGTAAAAAAGGTTGGATGTCGACATATTTATTTACAGAATGGTTCAGAAAACATTTTATACCAAACGTAAAAAAATTTTTAAAAGATAATAATAGACCGTTAAAGGCTATTTTACTAGTTGACAATGCGCCATGCCACGTAGGTTCGGAAGATCTTGGAACGGATCCGAATTTCCGAATTGTGTTTCTTCCACCTAATTGCACAGCAGTCATACAGCCGTTAGATCAAGATTCAATTCAAAATATAAAAGTCACTTACCGAAAAGAGCTTTTAAAGCATCTCATTACGGCCAATACAGATCTTGGAATTGCATTAAAAAACTTTACGCTGCGAAATGCTGTTACATTTTTAAACAATGCGTGGTTAGGTATATCACAACAAAATATTGTACACAGTTGGAAGGAGTTGTTGGGGAGTCACAGCGAAGAATGGACCGAGGAAGATTCGATACCTCTGGCTCAACTTACAGTCAATAATCCAGATTTGAATGAAATTCAAATTATCATCGCATCAATTAATCCAGACTCACAGAATGACATTGAATTCATAAATAATTGGGCGAAAGGAATAGATGAATTCGACTACGATTTTTCTGATCAGGAAATTGTACAGTCTGTGGTGGAAAATAATAATATAGAAGAAGCTGATTCTGATTGCACCATAGTTGAAGCGGTAAATACTATAAGTAGCGGTGAAGCAAAAAATATTTTTTCCAAGGCTATACAATGGGGAGAACAAATTGACGCTTCGGCTATGGATATTTTAGTTTTAAGATGATTTAAAGAAACTGCAGATAAAATGTTGCTGGCGAACTCGCAGCAGACCAAAATTAATAATTTTTTTGAAATAGTACATACATAAATAAAAAAAATGTTTGATTATGTACAGATGTACATATTATTACATATGTAAGTATGATTGTACTGTGTTCAATAAAACTATTTATGTACATACATATATCTGAATTGCGTTATGTTCATTTCAAAAAAAACAACGAATTTTAGTTGAAAAAAAAAATCATCTATAATCCGGGCACCCCCATAATCCGGACGACCCCTAATATTAAGGGTGTCCGGATTATCGAGATAGTACTGTATTTGATTTTATGCGCTAACATTTTCTATTTAAAGAGCGAGCAAATTAATAGCAGCAGAACAGTCAACTAAAGTAGTCGCGCTAACGGATGGCAAGGGCACCAATTTTTAAACATCTATCACAAGTCATTATAAATGTATTAAATGTTGTGTAAATTCGTTTGCTAAATTTTAAATTAGATTGTTATGGGTTAACTGCGACTGAAAGTCATTTTAGCTGATTTAATTGCTGGACTTGTGCGGTTGGATAGGTAGTTGACAGGTTAGATTCACCCTCCGGTTCGACACTTAATCGATAGTTATGGGAAGTGGCGTGATTCTTGCCGAGGTGGCAGCACCAAATGGTTCCATAAAAATGGGAAATGCACTAATAACGGAACTTTTAATTTCCAGACAAACAAATGTTTGGTGTGTTCTCGGTGGGGCCAGAGTTAAATTGCGGGTAACCCAGGGCGCACGAAAGTGTCAAGTGAGCGAAATGGGCAAATGGCCCGAAAAGGGCGACTTACAATGAATTGACGTGACGAAGTGGGTAAAAGAAGTAGAGTACAAAAACATGTACAGACTATGAACGTGTATTGAAATTAATGCAAGATAGCGAAAACAAAACCCACAAAAATGCTAAAATCATTAAAAACATGAAGTCACAGCCAAATTGACCAGGGTGGGAGACACGTGGAATCCTGTCCTGCCTTAAGACAAAAATGGCAACTAATGTAATTAATTTTGTAAAAACATAATAAAAATGAACTTAAATGGTTTCCTTTGACGACAGAATTCATTTATTACGCGGCATGCAAGCAGTAATGTCAAAGGCTAGGTCGGATGAGGAGTTGCATGTGCCCCCTATCCCCAAACCCAGCAACATGGTGTCCCGCGGGTTACTAAGGGAACACACCAAACGCATGTTCTAGAACCTTCCTTTTTTCGCGCGCCCACGAAAGCGTGCCTTCAGGGTTCGGACTTGACCAAAATTGCAGTAACTTTCATAGTCACTACACTTTAGCCCAAATTTACTACGTTTTGTGTTTCTCTCTGAATAGTTACAAGTCAATTTGTTTTATCTATAAACCCTCCAAGAAAGTAAAGTTAATTATCATCCATGTTCTTGCATCTAATTTTGTTTTATCCAAAGAAATTTTCCTTGATACAAATAACCAATGAGCAAAATAGTAGCGAAAGTAAATGTACTTAATTTCTTTCCTTTAAAGCCCAAAGTAAAAGTATAATTACCGTACTTTCAGCTCTAAATAATTTCTACAGTCAAATGATCATTAAATCTACTATGAAAAAAAAAAAGTAAAATTATATCTTCCATTTAGTTTCAATAGTTTTATGTTTTATATTCCTGTACTGTACTGTACTCCTACCAAATTAAGTAGTACAAAAAGTATTGAAAATAAAAGTACTAGTTCGAACCCTGATGGCAATCCGTTCATAGCAATCATCTGATGGTAACGACCAATCAGAATGTTCCACCTGGCAATAATCACGCCACGTCAACGGGCAACGGAACTTTTCCATTGCGCAGTCGCGTTAAGTGAATAATTTTGGGCATAGCAGCGTCACCGGCATTCGACCATTTCAAACTAAAAATTCAGCGGAACCGAGCGGTCGTGCGCGTAAAACAAATAAAATAAAATATTCGCAAAGTGTCGTGCAAGCTAGATCAATTTTAAGTTTAAGTGCAAATTAAATTCGGGTAAGAAATTTGTGTTTCCATTTAATAAAAAAAAAAAAATTTTAATTTATAAATAAAAATTTCGTGAATAAAGTGCAAACCTTTTGCGACTTCCACCTATATGGTGCCCGCTACACGCACAATACTTAGTGGAAATATTTTTGGATCACGATATCTAGTGAACGTGTAGTCAAATATTGATGGATCGCGAAAAAGATTGCAAGATGTGTAGAGATCCAGAAAATTGCGATCCAGATGGAAAATACTGTCAATAAATATTTAATAAGATTGGCGAAAATAAATATAAATAATAAATTTCGGGGAAAAATACAAAAAAAAATAAAAAATACAATATATAAGAGTGCATATATATATGAGTGTACTCGAACGTGCCAAAAATACCACTACTGGCGTATGGGAAAATACGGTAAAACCAAGCCTCAACTTACTTTACTCATGCTCCAAGGAAATTCTTCGGCTGACGCAACAAAAACCTATGCACATAATACCACCGCTCGCCATCAGCTGGCACAGCGCGCAACCCAACACCATTAACGCATAACGCATGCCGTATAACACACGCCGTATCAGCGCGCGACCCAACTCCATTAACGCACGCCGTATGAGCACGTCACACACGCCGTATTAGTGCGCATTATAGCGCAATTTACGCCACATAGTGCAATTCACGCCACATAGTGGGCAACGACAACGAACATCGACAATGCGCCACCGTAGCGCATAACAACACCGCGCCAGCACAGCGCGTAACCACAATGCGCCACTAAGCGCGCGGTAACAATAAACCCGGTAACAACAAGACCGGCAACAACAAAACCGGCCACAACCAACCCGGCAACGACTAAACCGGTAACAGGACCACCAGCAGCAACATCAGCAGGGGCCGCCCTCTTCTAGGCCCACTGCAAAACCACCCGGATTGACAACAACAACACAGTAGTGACATCAGCGTAATATAGGAACGCCGCACTAACCCAGCAACAACAACAACAACACAGTAGTGACATCAGCGTAATATAGGCCCGCCGCACTAACCCAGCAACAACAACAACACAGCAGTAACATCAGCGAGGGCGCCGTAATATAGGCCCGCCGTAATATAGACCCGCCGCACTAGCAGCAGCAACAACAGCACCAGCAGTGACAACAGCAGGGGCCGCCGTCATGTAGGCCCGCTGCACTATTACCAACAACAACAACAGTAGCGCCCGACCAACAGCCTACTGCAACGACCGGGTGAGACCAAACCTTAATATTAGTAACTAATGTAAACCCAACTAAAAACTTAAATTTATGGATTAATAAGAGAAATAGAGAGTAAGAAATATAGGTATGGTTACTTAAAAAGGAACTGAACTTGTAAAGTTGAAATGAACATTAATTGATTTTGAAAAGGAAAAATATATAAATTTATAAGCTTTGGTTAGGGTAAATTTAAGCAACACTTTCCTTATTAAATGACTTTGAAATAAACTTTGTATGAAAATGGGAATGCTGATGTTCTCCTTCAATTAGATGGCATAGGAAGTATAGCTAAGGGGCCATCGAAACCAGGTGCGTCGATGGCCATGGATGAGGGTGGGCCAAGCACCGGGCGTCGCAACAACACCCGCGGCGCCCCCTTATATGTTCGGCCCTTTACGTTTATTTAATTTTATTTTCAGCCTTTTTTTTCCGATGTGGTAACCGGTCGGTTCCGGTTCGGTTCTTTTTCAGGTTTTTTTTTTGTTTAAGATTTTCGGTTTTTACTTTTATTTGATTTCCGTTACTAGTTCGTTTTTTTTGTATCGGTTATTTTTAAATTTTGGTTTGTAGTTAAAATTTTTCGTTCCTTTTGAATTTTAATTTGATTTTCGGTTATTTTGATTATTTAAATTTGAATGTCAACGGTCTGTCCGTGGCATCCGTTGTTTTAACCGGATGTTGTTTTAAAAGTTGTTTTGCGCGGTTTTGCAATATTCCCCGCGTTTAAAGGCACGATTTGACCTTTTTTTCTGTTTATGGCGCAGGACGGTAAGGTTGGCAAGAACCCACCCCAGCCGACAATGACTAGCCACAGTGCGACCTCATATCGTGCCGACCGCCTTCCTTACTGCTCCATTTTGTTGCGAATCCATTTCAAGATGTAATACAAAATCAAATAGTGTTCTTAGCGTTCTCTATTTTAATTTCTTGTTGTCGCCGACAATAGGTTTACGTTATTTATATAAGTTACATGTAGTATTTTGGCTATCTCTAACGGTGCCATAAAATTATATTCATCAGAATAATTTGGTATTATACCATAGGGTGTTTCGTAATTTTTATGTTGTGCTGCATGGGAAAGTTTTCATTTACAATGGCAATTGTAAATGTTTAAATTTAATATAGATGCAGTAGATTTCAAAAAATGTTTGTTGATTTAAAAACAAAAACATGGCACATATAAGTAAATATTTAATTTCAATCGCAATAACAAAGAATGTTGAAATTTAAATTCTCTTATTTTATTTATTGAGCCATCTGTAGCATTACATAAACACATAGCCCTTTTACTTTAATTGTCATGTGCACATAAATAATGTATAAACAAATATGAATGTACACAAACAACATTCTACCCAAATTAGTTACATTGAACTCAGCGGGAGTTTATACAAAGACTGCACACGCCGCACATAACGAGGATCTTGTTACACTTGTGCGGACGGTTAAAGACACCGCCAAAGACAGTCGCAATGACCAACTGATCACAACGTCAGTTTGTCCATGCGACTGACATATTTATATATTTATTGCAACCATATGTTGACTTAGCATATTTTAGAATTATGCATTTTAGTTTGTATGTATTAGTAATGTATCTATTTGTATATGTTTTAGTTCGTAAATAATTTGTAAGTATTAGTGTAAGAATTTTGTATAAAAGATAAAGTATTTTCAATAAACGTTCAATTGATTCTACACCCTAAACAAGGCTCATTCATTTGGCCAGGAAGTAGTCTACAATTCCCTACACATCGACATGCGTCATTCCTCTACATGATTCGGCCCGATTAGACCTAGAACTTGGTAAATGTTTAAATTTCGGGGAATTGGCAATGTTAAATGTTTATAATAAGGCATTTTTCTGACAACTTTTTTGTTCAGTATTGCTGGGTAAATATTTTGAATTTGAAATACTGAAAAAAATACTGCCAATGTTGATCCAAAATTGATAACTATTGAGGAATACAACAAACAACTCTTGGTAAGTAGTTAGAGAGATTAATGCTATTGAAACCAAAGTTGAAAAAGTAATAATACCAGAACTTCCGAATCGTTTGGCGAAAATAGCTAAACACAAAATCCTCAAGGCTCGTCGGACTGGTCGAAGACATTCTAAGTTTTAAAAAAAAATATTCCATACTGCAGTATATAAGAAAAGTGACTTGCGACTACATAAATATATTTGTACAAATTACGCAAAAATAATATGCTGACGCTTAGTATTTCACTTTCTGTTATGCTAAGCCCAACTTCAGCGGCAAAATACTTTTTGCCATTTTTTAAAGCGGCGGGAAAACCACATCCTGCTTTACGAATTCTTGCGGCAAACTGCCCTCCGCGGCAGTCTGCCTTAATTCAAAGTGCCAGAATAGGCTTATACTGCCTTTCATACTTTAAGCGTCAAACTGCCTTCTTTGATACAAAGCGGCAGGATATCCATAGCAGATATACTGAGGAAAGTAATGGTCAGAAGCAATTTGAAACGCAGACAAAACACAAACGCACTCAGTGAGCCAGCCAACCAAGTCGAGTTAGCTTAAGTATTAACAAAATTTCTGGCAACCTAGCGGCTGCGTATAACATGGCAAAAACTGAAAGTTTTCCGGCAAACGTACATATATACTAAATACATTTAATAATTGTACATTTGATTTTATGGGTATCCGATCCATGAAGAATGCAATAAAAGAAATTATAAACTTAAGATAATCAATGTACATCATATTGTCAATGATTGACATGCTCATAATTTCAAAAGGATTGTCGACAAAGTTCTGGACTGGATCCAGAGTTTTGTCATTTTTAAACTCGTAGTGGTCTTGTTAACTTGCAACTATGAATTCATTCTTTATGTTAATTTTCGATACTCAACTATTACATGGTAAATGTTTAAATCTTTTGGTTTTTATAAAGTTTTTAGAAATGTTTCTTCAGACTACAAGCAAAACACTATTGAAGCATGTTTTACAGAAAGTTTGGACTGGTTTGTCGTCCCAAGGCAACAGCAAACTAATAAGTTTCACTTTTGCACAAAAATAGGCGTTGCTGTGCAATGCAGCCGCACCCAATCGATTTTTTGGGACGTAGATAATGATAAGGATATAGTAAATAATTTTTATGCTGAATGTTTAAATTTATGTGATTGTCGTCTAGGACGATAACGATGGAACTCAAGTATGGTTATCAGTTAGATAAGACACACTTAAGTACACAACATGTTTACTAGATAAAATATGTTTAGATACATTTGAATAGTGGCAGTGATAGATTTCACATACATGTGCCATCTACGCTGTTGGGTTTACTTAGGACTAAGATATATGTATGTAGCAGATATAATGTACATATGCATCCATATATATACATGCGTGCTACATACAATAGTTAGATTAAGGAAAATTAGTATGAATAAAGGCACTCCAGGAAACTGGAGTTGGGTTTTCTTTTGACCACTAACCCTAACGCGTCGTGATTTATTAACAAAAACACTCGAAAATTTTAGAATGTGACTGAACAGCAATCACCCAGGAACTCAATCCAGTTTGACCCGTTGTTTGTTTTAGTAGCGAAGCTTTCAAATACTACAGTACGCCAAATAAAGAAATTATTATCAAAGTTGCAACCCTCTTAAGGTGCATCTTTAAATAAAAAGCTTGTTCGGTTTCGTTTTTTTTTTTTTTTTCGTTTTGGTAATCATGCAGGATTGCACTTCGTGGCCACCAAGCGCGCACTCATCAATCAATACAGCTTCAGATGAAGTACTTATAGCTGTGCGTACTCCAGTTTGGGTTCAGTCGTACGACTAATTGGCGACCGTGAGATACGCAATCTAACTAGAATAATGTGGATGAATCGCAATCAAAAGGCATTATAAAATAATTTATACAGGGTGGCTGATGAAAGCCGCTACCAAAAAAAAATTAAATAACTTTTTTTCTATTTAATGAATCTGGTTAATTTATTTTTTTATTTTGCAGATTGACTTTTACATTTAACAAAAATGGATAACTGGGACACTGAAACAAGAATTTGGATTGTCCGCCGCTATCACGCACTGGAGTTCGTAGTTTCGGGTCAAAGAGAGTATAGGCGCACGTTTGGCGGCAATCCTCCGAGCAGATGGACCATAATAAGACTTGTAAACAATTTTGCCGAGCATGGGACAGTCAACAGAAGACCTTACCATCGAAACCCTTCAGTTCCAACGGAGGAAACAATCGCTGCTGCCATACAAAACAATCCACGTGTTTCGACAAGAAGCTTATCTGCTCAAATGGGTGTAAGCAGACAGTCATTACAGTCAATTATGCACAAAGATTTGGACTTATTCCCATATAAAATTCAAATGGCCAACAAACTGAACGCTGCAGACTTGCCGATTCGCTTGGAATTTTGCCAGAAGATGCTTCAAATGGTGGAAGAGGATGGAAACATGTTGAACTGTCTTTTCATGTCTGACGAGGCCCATTTCGATTTAAACGGCAACATAAACAAACAAAATTGTCGAATATGGAGTGCTTCCAACCCACAGATACTCCATGAGACGGAATTGCATCCACTTCGTGTCACAGTGTGGTGTGCAGTTTCATCACGCTGCATTGTCGGGCCCTACTTCTTCGAAGAAAACGGTCACACCGTTACGGTTACTGGAGACCGTTACTTGAGCATGTTGAGAGAGTTTTTCTATCCAGAATTACACCGAATGAGAATTTCTTTCAACTCTGTGTGGTTTCAGCAAGATGGTGCAGCTCCTCATATAGCCCAACCTGTTATGACAGAATTGCGACGAAAATTTCCCAATAAGCTGATATCCAGAAACTCCACATTCCGTTGGCCACCCAGGTCGCCTGACCTTACTGCGCCTGACTTTTTCTTGTGGGGTTATTGCAAACAGGAAGTCTTCAAAGCAAAACCAACAAATTTGAATGAACTAAGGCAATCCATTCGAGAAACAATTGCGGCTATTCCTGTCTCAACTCTCCAAGCAGTAATGAACAACTTTTTGGTAAGATGCCGCACATGCATCGACGAGCAGGGGGGGCATTTAAATTCCATTATTTTTAAAACTAATTAAGCTATATTTAATAAAATTTAATGAGCTTTAACATGAATAAAAGAAAAATGAATTCCATACACTGAAAAAAAAATTATTTGAGTTTCTTAATGTAGCAAAATTCATCAGTCACCCTGTATATTATTAATACAAAAAAATGATTTGGCTATGGAATGAAGATTTTAGTCCGAAAATATTTTGATAGGGATCACGCGTCTTGATAGGGGGGTTCGACTGCATTTGTTGTAGCAAAACCACTATGTAAATATGTACACTTATTGACAAAATAGTAACCGGAACTTTTTTTTTTCAAATAATAGTGAAATATTTTAAAGTTAAATTTTGAGTATAGCGCATCAACGTCAGACGGCATAATTTTGGCTCAACCCCAAAATTCCTGGAAAATGAAACAAGGCTGTAAAAAATGTAAATAACGCCGTCCTATAAACAAGTTGTTTAATCAAAATGAATACATTAGAATCTAAAATGGAAGTTCAAACCATGAACATTTCAAAGTCAGTGTAGGTAGTTGATCATAACTATAAACTGCATACTTGATAAATTTTTTAATATACTATACTCCCATCTTATGATATGAGGTAGCAGTGTTATAAACGAAACATTTAGTATATATATTAGAACACCCACAAAATGTATGGGATTTGCAAAAGTATGAAATTATTTCGCTCCCCACGCATTTTCTGAAAGAATGGGGATAAAAAATAAGATCTGTAAAAAATCTGGCCATCTGTAGTGAAAAAATTCCATGGAAATTTGACCTAAAGGCTAAAAATGCACTATAAAATTGTATATGTCTTTATTGGCTAATATCTCGTAAACCAGTAATTTTAGGAGAACTAATGACATAAGGACTTTTATTTAGATTGGAGTCAGGAGTAAATTGTCCATATAAATGTTGTACCTGCGAGTGTCCTTTCAAGGACTTTTAATAAGTCGAAGTAAATTTTTTATTTTTTATTTTTTTGTAATGGTCAAATAAAATACATGCAAAATAATGGATTATATAAGCTATATACCGTTTGGTAGGATATTAACCACAGTTCCATTTTAATATTGCATATTAATTTTATTAAAATTTTTGTAATGGTGGGATGGCGTAAAACTAACTAAAAACGGTTTTTAAATTTCTAAAAATATACAGAATGAGATAATTCATGGGTAAAGTTCTAATCCTCTTCGCTCCACATAAAAGACAAGATCTGTAAAAAAAATTGTAGTGATAAAATTCCATGCGCTTTTGACCTAAAGGCTAAAAATGCACTAAAAATTGTACATACTCGTATATGTTTTTATTGGGTAGTGCAGCTATGAGCCAATTTGTAACACCTTGGGAAATCTCACCACCGCCGAAAATTAAACAATCTACTAGCTCCAGAGGTAAACGATCAGTTGCCACGGTATTGACCACATCGCCATACAAATCATCATTGGAGGAGAGCATAAGGAATGCCGAGAAGCGAAAGAAGAAGCCACCTAAATCCCGTAGTGGTAAAAAACATCGCAAAAAGCCAAATAAGGAAAGTCTTTCGAGCGAATCTGAAGAAAGTTTGCAGTTGCCGAGCTCAGATGAAGACCCTTGGATAGAGGCTCCACCTAGTAATGATACGGTGTGTGCTTTGTGTAATAAGGTATTTGAGATTGACGAAGGCAACCCAACATGGTTATCGTGTTTACAATGCGATTTAGTTTGGGCACACAGTAAATGCCTCCCTAAACGGCAAGCTATTTTTGTATGTGAGTCTTGTAAGTCATCTTAAGAAATTGAGACTCAAGATCTCTTCAATATCTAATTATCTATCAATGTATTTTATTTGAACTTTTTTTTAAATTTAGTTTATGAATTTTTATAAATAATTTAAAGATATGCATGTGTACCTATGAATAAAATGTTTGTTTTTGTTTGAAGTTCTGAATAATAAATGAAAATGTATAAAATGTTCATGCGTCTTACTTTTGTACATGTTTGTCTGGGGCTAAACTCTTCCGGGAGTATAGGCGTATAATGTGATATACATATGTATATCACTTTACCCGAATAGAGTATATCACATTACCCGCCAAATTTTACAAAGCCCCTTTTCGACTATTTTTTATTTCAGTGAAAAATCTTCCGATTGGCTGAAAATAGAATACTCATAACTCAAAATTAACTTCGCAATACATCAATACACTATATTAAGCAATAATATTTAAATAAAAGTGTGAAATTACGGAGCAATAGCAGAAAAAGGATTACCTATATCACAATACCCGAAGTTACTCTACTATGCTTGCCCAATGGCAACATGCCGAGTTGGCATTTATCAAAAATGGGTCAAGTAGAGAAATGCGTTGTAAACGAATTTCTCTCCAAAATGAGCTCTTTCCAAACACATAGGAAATAAATGAATTCCTTTTACATAAGAAAATTTGGGTTGCAGAGCACGCATAATTTTAGTATAAATAAGACGGCCACGTTGCCCGATTAAAACAAAGAATAAACTAACGTTTATTCAACTAGTATTAGTGTGATTATGTATACGTATGTAAAGTAAGAAATTGTATAAAAGAGAAAGCTTTTCAATAAAGAATGATTATTGTCTTTACGCTAACTAACAGCGTTATTACAACACGCACAACGAACAATGGGGAAGTACAGATATCAACGAATTTATTATTACGGACATTCTAAAGTCACATATAATTGGTTTTGTTCAAGTTGACCGGTACGATCAGCAAATAAATAAACCACTAGTTCACCATCTACTTAAAAGTAAGAACCGAGAGAAAAATGTGAGGAAACCAAAAACTTTCTTTTTCGATTGATCTTTTAAGTAATTCCATTAGAAATATTTTAGTAAGGCGCCAACAATTATAACCTTCAACTCCAAAAAAAAGGTTAAGAATATTTATCAGCAAATTTATTAGGACAAGCTCAACCTCGTAACAGACTGCCGGTTTAGCGAGGTTTGAAAATGATGAATTTGTGAGTTCTAAGGAATTGACCTTCTGTGTTTAAAATTTTTATATTATTTTATTACTGGTGTCAAAAAATAAAAAAATGTGTTTCCACAATTAAAATTATTCGATTCATATGGGAACTTGGAAGAATTGACAATTAATTAATCGCCTATTACACCCTAACCGAACTAAAGAATTGTACATAATAATGAAAAGGTAGTGTTTACCAAGTGATAGTAACAACGTTCTAATTTTTGGTCGTCCTCTTTTTAGTAAACTAATTCAATTGAAATTAAAATATTCATAGAAACAAAACTTCATATTTACATAAATAAATTATGGGGAAAATTGTTTTAACACTGGTTCCTGTTTTTCCCCCCATGTTTAGTTTTCATTGTTGATTAACGTGATTTCACATCTACTCTGAGCTTCACCGGTAAGTCATAATGAGGCTAGCCTGGAACTAAACTGGTATATGTAAACTTTTTTCAGAAATCAAGCTATGTACATTTTTGAACTTGAGAAAAATAAATTTATCCGTGCAAAATTGGTCTATGTCTTATTTCTGCACCAAAGTGTCCAAAAGATAAAAATATCACTTTAGAATTCAAGTCCTTTTGTCATTTCAAGAAATTCCAATGTGGTCCAACTAGCATAGACTAACATAGACCAGTATGATCTTACAAACTTTTTGAAACTAAACTGGTCTATGAACAAATCGATTTATTTGAATCATATCATATTGCATATTTTGATCGGTAAATATTAAACCACTTTTAATAAAAAGTTTGTACAACATATTCGAATCATTAGAAGCGTATACTTAATGGAATTTGAAAATATTCGTGATCGACATACTATGTTAAAAACGAGGTTTGCTATGACGTTGGGAAGTTTATTGTGTTTCAAAATGCAGAGATATTGATTTAAAATTTCTAACCGCAATTTGGTGAATAATGCATGCAGCAATAAGGCACTTGTAGTGTAGCCAAAATAAATGCATGCATACTTACAAACAGTCGGCACGCAGCTATTAAAAACTGTCGAATACGCTTTGTCAGCAAAGTCACACGCTATGAGGCGATGCCCACAAATGCGTTGCAATCATACGAATATATGTATGAACATATGTGCGAATGCACAAGCCAATGTTTGTGTATGAATGTAGGTGTGAATGTACCAGCAAGCGTTTGTATACGCTGGCTTACATACTTTGGCTAAGCTTAGAATTTAGGTAAATATGTATTATGGTAAATAAGTAGTATATAGGAATTTATTGTATAAATAGAAGGAAAATATGTTGAATAAATTAATTCATGTTTGGTGCCGAATGATGGCACTACACGAACCTATTTCACTTTAAATAGTTTTATTACATGGCGATCCTGCCAACAATTTTTCAACAAGGCAGCTATCGATGATATCACTAGTTACAGTAACACCAATGGTTTCGAATTTTGTTTTATGCCACCACGCGCCCCACATTTTGGGGGCCTATGGGAGTCAGCAGTAAAATCGATGAAAACGATCATTATCAAAAATATTACAAAGGCTCACATAACATACGAAGAACTGCAAACCGTCCTAATAGAAGTCGAAGTGATTCTTCATGCTGCACTCGCGAGGCATTCCCCAACGAATTTCATCGGAGCTCAGGCCAAATTGAAGAAGTTACAACGCTAAGAATCGAACATCAGAACGATACGATCCAACCATACCACATATACATAAGCGAAGTGGATTCTGGATCATGTAATTAGTACGAGATTCTGCCAAGGTCACATCAGTCGATCGAGATGTGGAAGCAAGTATACTCCAAAACCATGATAAATTTACTAAGATGGAGAATATTTAATTTTTTGCATAAATGCAGAAAAATATATGTTTTCACTAAATTCCTCAACACAGGCAAAGAATATTTAACACAACACATGGCTTCTACCGATACTTAATTTTCAATCCACAGTCTACACATGTGAAAGATGATTGGGAAACTGACGGTATCAATGTGCTCTTAAATAAAAATTAAATAAATCCTAATTCTTAAATGATGTAGTAAATTCTGGATATAATTAAATTCCATTAAAAAGAACAAAGGGCGCTTTAAATTATTCTTAAAACAATAATAATTGGTTACGATGCAAACGCACATCATAAACTATGGGGTAGCAGTGATACTAACAAAAAATAGTATGATTCCATATAAACACAAGGACTAAGGTCGCTTTAAAATAATCTTAAAACAATAATAATTGGTGACGATGCAAACGCACATCATACACAATGGGGAAGTAGTGATATTAATAATATAGAGTATATTTTCATATAAAATACGAATATTCATATTAAAGGTGGTTTTATTTTGAAGCACTCTTCAGAACCAGGATTTGCATTTTTTACTGAACAATTAAAAATACATCTTATGCATATTCTTAGAGGGAGTAACGTTCAAAAGTCAAGTTAATAAACGGCAGGCTTGGTTTTGGGCATACTCAGTTTTAAGTATCTTGAAATAAGTCAAAACACTTCCGTAAGTTTACACTCCGACTCCTCTTACCGGAGTCTTTCTCAGTCGTTTGTTTTGCTCCCATGGTTGTATGCTAACCACTGTTGATATGAATTGATTCAAACGCAAGACACACGATATGGGGGAGTAGGTATATGAACGAGTCTTCAAAATATGAAGTCACGCATGGGTGATAACATTATGTCACACTTTTCGCAAAACGCAGGTTTTTAAGAAAATGTTAAGTAATGCTGACGTTCTTTTATTTTACTTATTGAGGGATAAAATTAGGCTCAGAAAATATTAAAATTAACAAGAGCTAAACACAAAATTGCGGATCGTAGGAAAAAAGATAAATAGAAGCGAACTGTTAATTGTAGCAATAATTTAAAAAAAAAACCGTAAAATCAAAAGAATTCTGAATTATTTGATGAAGGTGAAATTGAATCCAAGTTATGGATATCCTACAAAGCGGATGGCCGACACGTTTGATATGTATGGGCTCGCTCCTATAAAACATTTTGAACAAACAGCCTTGGCCAATAGGGACTTCAGAAATATCATTTGCACATCTAGAGGTAAAGATTCTATTGATCTTCACTGGCCAAATGTTCCAACAAATATTTCAGTATCTGAAGAAGAGGTTCATCGGTCTAGTCGGATGCCTTGGCGATATTATCGTCTTTTTAATAACAATAATAAATAATAACAAATCTGACCGAAAATCAAATACTGTGGAGCATTTCCAAACTAAAACCAAGAACGGGTTGTTGTTGTTGTTGAGTTGGTTCACCACTCCCCCGAGCGCAGTCGGCGACAAGTCTACCTCGCTCGAAAACTACAAACGCGGATCAGACACTGCAGTACTACAGGGATGCAAGGCACAATCATATACATCCTGGGCTTCCATGCCGCATTCATATGTGGTATCTGGTTGCATTTCTGGAACAACAGCCGAAGTCAGAACTCAGACAATGCAAACACGAGTATACCGAGAGCCAACGCCACAAGAACTATGTCTGTTTCCTCCCAGAGATCGACGAGCGCTAGAGCACGGAAAAAAATACCTATTCCTCGGCCAAGAAGAACCGCTGACGATAATACAAGCAAGACAAAGAAGAATCATCACACGGGAAGTTGCAAGAACGGGTGCTCGATGTCACCTTATGTACTTTAACGGTATCTCTTTTTGCTGCTCTGGCCTTAGTCTCTCCGGAGTCTAGTTTATTGACAAATCGCAAAAATAAGGCGGTAGTATTTAACCTGGGTTTGAAAAGTCGGACAGAGCCGAACAACCCGATCTACGTATTCCAACCTGCTATTTGTATACCAAAGTTGTAAGCCGTAGAAGCGAAAGAATTTTAAAATACATACAAACATATCTTGTCTAGGAAGCAGAGGAATGGCGAGACTTGGATGGAGTGGAGAACGATTTGAAATCGCTAGTACTCCTCAAAAAAATTACAAAGTGCCAATTGTGAAACTAATGAAAGGAAACAATCTAAAACGAGTAAAATTGAAACTAAATGCTGAAAAAACTGTTAAAGTAAGCCGTAAAGCAAAGGACTTTGCATATAAAAAGAAAATTGCTTGTTCCCTGTTAATTGAATACCAAATTTGTAAGCCGTAGACGCGAAGGAATTTCGTTTCTTTAATACGTTTCAAAATTAAACTAGATGTTGGTTGTTCCAGAGAAGACCGAGCACCAAAAAAAACGCTTTTTCTTGACATGTTCTTTGGATATTTGATCATGCTCTCACATCCTCGATCCATCTGACGCGACCACTGCAATATATATGAATTCAACTCCTAATAGTTAGACTATTAAAATTCGATGATGGTGACAAAGTCTAGTGTGTTATAACAAACGTACTGTAGCGGCTTAGGCTCTAGCAATCTCTACTTTTTTCGTGATTTAAACATAAAATTAAAACAATATCTCTTAACCCTCTAACTGGTAAGACCGTCTCCAGATGGTCTTATTTTTTTTGCCCTCAGAGTCTAGCATATACATTTTTGTCGCCTAAAATAACGGTAAATATGTGCTAAATACATGTTGTGACATTTTAATGCATTATTTAAGTCACTCTGACAATGCATATAGAAGTTACTCTCAGTGAAGTGCGAACGTCGAAGTAAAATAGCGTTGGAAATTATTTCTCCAGTACTGCGAGCTTATATACAAAAAAAATCACATTTATAACAAAGCAGAGGAGCTAATTATTTTACGGTAAGTACTTGGCATAGTCTTTTGGAGTTATAAACAGTTTTTTGAAAATAAAATTATTGCAATTCGATTTCTCAAGGTAAAACGTGAAGACCGTCTCAAGACGGCTATAAAAAGGCTAGAAACACCAATGGAATTTTTTAATTTCTTTTTCACTGCGGAAATTCTAGACTTGATTACTGAAGAGACAAACCGTTGTGCACTGCAGGAAAACATCAACAACACTTTTAAAACGACATCCACTGAAATAAGACATTATATTGGAATAATGATATATATGTCCATATATCACTATCCAAATATAGAAAGCTACTGGGGAAAAAATGCTTTCAGACCAGTTCAAAATTGTATGCCAGTCAAACGATTTATGCTTATAAAGAAATATTTATCGTTTCAAGATGAATCAGAACGAATTAAAAAGGGACAACCAGGCTATGATCCACTTTTTCGTATCCGTACATTTGCCAACAAACTAAACGACCGTTTCGATTCAGTACCGAAAGCACCACGACTTTGTGTTGATGAAATGATGTGTAGCACGAAGACGAAACACCATCTTCGCCAATATATGCCAAACAAGCCTCATAAATGGGGTGTCAAATTGTTTGTGCTATGTGACTCGAATGGCTTTGCCTACCGTTTTGAAATTTACAACGGCGCCGGTGATAATGTTATCTTACCTAATACACCAGACCTTGGAGCCACATCAAATATTGTCATCCGATTATCTCAAACAATACCCGATTTCGTATATCACATACTCTATTTCGATAATTTTTATACATCACTGCCCCTGTTGGTGTACTTGCGAGCTCGTGGAATATACAGTTTGGGTACAGTAAGAGGTAATCAAAATTTCCTAGCAGTTTTTTTTGTTGTGTTTTAATATAGTTAAATTGTTTATTGACAGCAAACCGGATACCAGGGTGCAAACTGCCTACTGACCGTGAAATTAGCAAAGAAAATAGAGGGTTTTCTGTCGAATATACATCTTCAATTCAAGGGGTCGATGTAAATACTGTTTTGTGGAAGGACAACAAATGCGTACGCTTAGCTTCTACATATGTTGGCGTTGAACCTTTTTTGAGAGCCAATCCAGATAATCAGACCGTGAAGGTGTCCCGATATGATAGGAAGCAAAAACTTTTCGTCGAAATAAATTGCTCCCAAATCATTCGAGAATATAATTGTCACATGGGCGGTGTCGACCTAATGGACAGTCTTTTGGGTAGATACCACATTCAGACTAAAAGCCGAAATATAATGACTCGACTTTTTTATCACTTTGTGGACATGGCAGCTACGAATGCCTATATTTTATATAAACGTAAGTGCGCTGAGAAAGCAAATACGATGTGGAGGATCAAGAGAAACTATACAACCTATACAACCTATTGATAGCCCAGTATCACCACAGCAGAGCCCTTCAATGATTGGAAGACGGGCTGTTCATCAGGTTGATGATGTTCGGTTTGATGGCCAAGCTCACTACCTAAAGTGGGTGGATAGAAATGGAAAAAAACGGTGCAAGCATTGCAAGAAATCAGACACACAAGCCATTTGCTCCAAATGTAACATTAATTTATGCTGTACAACGGAAAAAAATTGTTTTTGGGATTACCACCACAAAAGCAAATAAATTCTAGAAAATACCAGCCTCCTCATACATAATTCCAATCGAATTTAAAATATTTAAGTTGTGTTTTTTTTTTTTTCGGTAGCTGCAATTATAAGTGCATTATTTATTTACATTTCTGTACATTTTATGTAAATAAAATCGAATGAATTACTATTATTTCAAATAAAAGTTTTCCAACACATGTACAACTGTGTTCGAAATAATAGCAGTGGCCTTTGAAAATTTACTCCATGAATTTTTTAAATTTTAAAAGCACTTGTCATTTAAAATTTCCTACACCAAAATATAGAGCACAATACAACCTCTTTGTATTCAAAAAAGTTTTAGATTAAGTTATCACATTCATGAAGTTCCGTTACATCTTGTACTACGCAGTATGTTTTGACTGTGATTAAAAATAGCAGTGCATGCGAAACAGTTATGTTGTTTGCGATAATACAAGTGAAACGTGAAAGTTTTTGATATTTTCAAGCGGTGCCACTATTATTAAAATAAATTCAGCTTTTTTGCGATATTAATACACAGTTAGCGTGCGAAAATGGGCCGTGGAAGACATTGTACTAAGGAAGAACGCAAAATCATTAAAAAGTTAATCTCCGAAGGTAAAAGCTACAAATTTATACAAGATTTGCTCGGATGTTCAGCCAAAATAATCGCAAATGCAAAAAAATGGACACCAATCCCCGAAACAAGGGGACGAAAGGAAGCTCTTTCACGGGCAGATTTGAGGAAAGTTTTGGCTTTGGCCCGAGAAAAGCCATTTCATACGTCAAAAAAAATTAAAGATGAGCTAAATCTTAATGTGGACTCTTCTACAATACGTAAGAAGTTAATAGCAGCTAGTCTTTATGGCAGAAGCCCAAGAAAGGTCCCATTATTGCAACCCCGGCATGTGCAAGCCAGAACTAAATTTGCTGAAGATCATCTGCAGTGGCCTGTCGAAAAATGGCGCAATATTTTATGGTCCGATGAAACAAAAATTGTGTTGTTTGGTTCAAAAGGACGCCGCCAGTATGTACGAAGACCAGAAAACGCATCATTTGATCCCAGATATGTTTCCCGGACGGTAAAACATGGAGGTGGCAAAATCAATGTGTGGGGGTGTTTCTCTTACTACGGAACAGGTCCATTATATTGGATTAAAGATAACATGGACGCCAAACTCTATGTCCAAATAATGGAGTCCACCATGCTACCATACGCTGAATGGAAGATGCCGCTGAAATGGGTGTACCAGCAGGACAACGACCCCAAGCATGCCAGCAAGCTGGCAAAAAATTGGTTCGTCTCAAATAAAGTTGAGGTCATGGGCTGGCCGGCTCAGTCCCCTGACCTGAATCCGATTGAGAATCTTTGGGCAGAGGTTAAGGAAGCGGTAGGGGAAGAAAATCCTACAAATGCAAAGCAGCTATGGCGTGTTGTGAAGAAGGCGTGGAAAGACATTCCAGTCGAAAAATGCAGGCGTTTAGTGGATTCTATGCCCAGGAGGTGTGCAGCTGTATTATCCAACAACGGTTATTCGACGAAGTACTAGTCTTTTAAGGAATGTGTAACATTAAAATGAACTAATTTTTTAATTTTGTATGTAAATGTTAAATACTGCTATTATTAATCACAGCTGAATTCCTTGATTTCACACATTCCCTTTTTTAAAAGTATTTTATTTTAACGCAAACCATACTCTTTTCATACTCTTTTGATCTTCGAATATGAGTAAATAAAATAAAATAATAGAACAAATTAAAATCAATCACATCGATTTTTTTTCTTGTATTGAAACTCGGCTTATATGCCACTGCTATTATTTCGAACACAGTTGTATATCTACCTGCCATATTATTCACCCTCAAGCCGGCAAGACCGTCTTGAGACGGTGTTCCGTATTTTTCACATAACTACTGTTCTAGAAATAATTTTCATCTGAAAACTTAAATTTAAGCATATATAGTAGATATTTACATCCCCAGAAAATATGAACTCTCTCCGATCATTTTTAACGGTTTGCCCGTTTGAGGGTTAACAAAAGACTCCCGAGAAATTACCTTTTACTTAAATTGAGGATTTCAATAGTGGTTGATTGACCCATTGTAAATTTGGTATTTGGTTTAAATTAACGAGAATATATCATGCATATATTACGCAGCATGACTGATCGCATAAATCAACCATAATATGAACCATTGGAAACCGAAACCAGTACTTCAACAACCACGATCTATAACACATGCAAGTTTGCTTTATTTATATATTAGTATTGTTCCGTATGAACCCACCTTCATACGAAGTAATGTGTTTATTAACATTGATCTGGCAACGATGAGTCGATGGATATTGATCTGGTAACGATGTGCGGTGAACGATGGATACATTCAATAAGTGCCAGTCGTGCGAGAAGTTGTTGTGCTAGTCGTGCTAGTAAAATATGTAGTTAATTTGAGCTAGTTGTGATAAGTGGAATTATGAACAAATAAAAGTTGGTTTTTTACTCAATGTTTTCCAACTAAAATAAAGTGTGTTTATTTGGGCTTGGGAATTATTGGGGCTTAAACAAGTATTGTTCCTGTTGGCACATGTATAAGTGAAAGCCTAGAAACAGTCCTATTATTCTCCGAGACCATTTTCGGAATTTGCCGTATCTATACAATTTTGCAAGTAGTAACCAGTGAATAGTGTTCGGTGCGATGTACACGAACATAAAAGGATATGGGCTTCAGAGATATCTACGACTTGGCATTCGACTGTACTGAACAAGGCTGACTAATAACATATCAGTAACACATTCTCGCTGCATAAGCGGAATATTTCAGCCATGCGCTCTGCTTAACCAACTCATAAGGGATTTAGTTAACTAAACAATTCAGTTTGTTTATGTCCGGTTTGGAATTGCAATTGAGTTATGATCAATATCTTCTTTGTTGCCGTCCTTTGTAAACTTATTATAAGAGTGAATTAATAAATGAAATGCAGTTTTTGAATGTTTAAACCAAGTTTAACATTCATTCATTGTTCGGACTATTTAATTTACTTATTTTTAAAAAGTTCTTGCCACTAGGGGAAGGCATAATTTTTACGCTTTTGATAGATGGCCTTTCCACAATCAACTAAAAGATTATTTTTTCCAAAGGGATTCAAAATTATACACCATAGAGGGTGACCCCACAAAAGCGTGGAAAATTCGACAGGGCATTAGCTTATGTACCAATCAGAACCGTTGTTAACTAGTACACCGTTGTTGACAATATCGTATACTCCAATACGATGCAATCCAGTATAATAATCTGCTGTGGTCCAAACGAACTAGTTGTTGTTGTGCTATCTACTTCTTAACCTGCCTAAAGTTTCGCCTCTCATCCAACACTGTCATCAAGCTCTTCTAACGGAAGCCCCAGAAACCTCGCGGCTTCAACAGGGGTGAACCAGAGTGAAATTGCCAGCATGACTCTTGTCTCTCTAGGCAGTTCGCGTTCCTCATCGGCAACAGGTGGAGCTTATGCCTGTAGGACTGCATTCGCCGGACGAGAGCTGACATAGTAATTTACCGACTCCGTGTGGATGAGATTGAGGGCCCGCCGATGCACTTTTGGATCAAACGACGAAAACATGTGGTGCCAGATCTCATCATAGTGCTTACGGAGGTGACTCATTCTCCTAGGCTTGACTTGTCGTCTTTTGGTACGTAGATCAAAGCCATCGTCGACGCAGAAATAGCCCAGTTAGGGGCAATCAGAGCTTTGGTGCCAGTGGCGGGGCTAAAGGACCAACGATCGATGGCGACCTTGATGCACATGTGTGATGTAGATGCAGGGCCGACATTGGACGAGGCAGCTCTGGTGCGTCTACTAATGTTCCAGATGCTAACAATAGATGCTGCACAGCAAGTATTTGCATCAACAGTGAACGAGATTCGAATTAACACATATGTGAAGCGTCAGGATTGCGCCTTGAGGTGGACCGCAGCATTGGGCACTTCCGACAAACTGCAGATTGGAACAGCATCAACGACAAGCAACCTGTATTTCCGCACTTTCGACGAGTACATTGCCCGAGTGACCGGGAACGCGACGGAACCACGCCCTAACCTATTCAAATACGTCGAGTGCGAAAATGGACGGGAAGACATTGAGCGCCCGTTTTATGCCACCAGCGGCCACTGTATATATACCTGGAAGTTTCCAGCACATATGTTTAGTGGTCGTTGACTCAATAACGACCACATTCCCAGACGGCCAACCGTACTCCATCTGTAGAGGAATAAGTGCAACAAAATCTGGTAACTTTGAGTTTGCGACACAGGCCTATAGCTACCTGGGCGTGTGGTAAATAATGATGTGAGGTATGCAACCCACGGATATTGCGCAGGCCTTGAATCACTCGATCGAGATGCTGTGTACGAGGTCGGAATTTAGACAGCTGCAACTCAAACCGGCAATCTTGTCAACATCTCGTTTTAATGGATTTGGATGCTACCCAACTTTATCAAAATCGACGATTATATGTTGCCAGACTTAGTTGATCTAAAGAAGCACGATCGCGAAGAGGTTGAAGGCCTTTCAGACTTGGAGGTGTGAACCTTTAGGGGCCGGCATGTTTAGGCGAGATGCCTAAATTCTTAAAAAATGTGCCACCCTAATATAACTTTAGCGCCCTTCCAATCACTAACACCAACCCACCCACCTGTGTGGGCATGCATGCATATTCGTGTTTTGTCAGCACACATCTACATGCATGGGGGTGTGTATGTGTGGGTTCGCCTCCCCTTAAAACCGGAGGATAATTTTCTGGTTCAACGGTTGTCCTCGATTGGAAAACCGTCTACTTCTTCAGCGAAACTCAACGCAGTAACATCGTCACGGTCACCCCAGGATTTTCCACAGCATCAAATTAAAGGTAAACCAATTGTTTCTAATTATATTTTATACAAATATACGGCCACTTGATTATAACGAGGATTCTCGTTTTCTTTTTTCATTCTTTTTATCAAAATCAAAATTCGACCGCGGTGCTTTCGAGCCACGGCCGCTCCAGCGAAGCATCACTATCGTAATTGTTCACATGGCATATGGGAAAGTAAACACCAAACGAACTAGTCATTGGCTGCGATGCAAAGGATTGATAATTCTTGGAAGTGATGCAAACGTGTAGTATCACTGTTGAACACATTGCATTTACAAACATTTCGTATGCACATGTTCAGTGACCACACACAATGCCAAAATATTGTGACCCATTTAAATGCCATTAAACTGCACAGCGGGCGCTTGACTTCTAACGAGCGTACCGCATATCTTGTTACAATTATGATGAGTCAAGTCACTACGTCAGAGCGACTGACAAACCATTCCATAGTTATGAAACACATATGCTGACACAGCATATCGTGTGTAAGTAAATAGTTTGTAAGTATTGTAGTTTTTATACATAAGTAGTTTGTAAATATTAGTGTAAGAAATTTACTATAAATAAGAAACATTTCACTAATAAAGAATCAATGATATACAAACCATTCATTCGTATTCAACACTTTACATGGCGATCCTGCCAGTCTCACAACACAGCGAAAACTTTGCAATTAAATTTGCAAAATCGCTTAGAGACTGAGCAGAAGGAATTTTCAACACTTTACAATTTTTAGAAGGAAGTTTTAGCACTCAGCGCTCATATTTAAATAAACATTCAATAGAGGTAACCCAGCAACTGGTGAAGTAACCAAAACGGAGTAAAATTCAGACCCTATAACTAGCGAATACATCACTTTATGCGGATACTTACTCCCATATACGGCTGATGCATAAATGGGTGGAATACAAAGTGATTTGATGACAATAGCCGACAGTCGACATGACACATAAGAAGAGTGGAATTATTATTAATACATAGATCCTGCCAGTTTGGTTTTACATTAGCGAAAAATTTATTACATATAGCAAAACGCTAAAAACCAGCTAAAGGACGATCCAATCGCAATAGCACGGCAAGTCCAAAAATCAAATTAGATTTGGACAAAAATTTGACAACACTAAGTATATTTAATTATTTATAAGTAGGGGAGAGGGGGGCACCTTTGAACGTGGGGCACCTTTGAACAGCACTAATAAAATCTTATTAAAAAAATATATGAGAGCGTAAACCAAATTTTCATCCTGGCAATATTGTTATCTATAAACGTCAACAGCTTTCGGTCATCTTTTCAGTAGTCACTTGAAATTCGCTCGTGGTGGATGTTTTCATGCTGGTTTTCCAACTTTTTTCTTTTTTCTTTGTAAGAGTATACACAATTTTTGGTGAGCTTTTTTTTTTGTGAAAAATAATTTTCGAATGCGAAGGTTCATTTAGAGCCATATTAAGGTAAGTTTTTTTATATATAAGTACAATCAAATTTTTAAAGCTAAATTGTTCTTGACATCACACGTTGGGGCAGGTTTGAACAAATCGGTCGGGGCAGGTTTGAACATGTTCAAAGGTGCCCCTAGGTGTTTTTTTTGTATATTCCTTGTCATGTGCATTGGAATTTGTTGGTGTTGTTTCTATCAAGTTTTAAATTATTTTCAGGTGAATACAATGGTGCATAACTATAAGAAGAAAAAAAACCACAGAAATTAACGAAGATGACGTAAAGAGTGCTATCACGGCAGTTATTAATAAAACAATGACCCTTAGAGGTGCTGCCAGTACTTACGGTATTCTGCCGAATACTTTATTTTATAGAATTAAGAACTATAAACTAAACAAAACTCTCCAAGGTCAAGATTATTCAAGCAATTTTTCTACAAGGCAAGTTTTTACCACCGCTGAAGAAGTCATGCTAGAGAAATATTTACTTCGAAGCTCAAGAATGAATTATGGATTAACATATGTTCAAGCTCGAACATTAGCATTTCAATATGCCACCCTCCTAAAAAAATGTCCCGACATTTGGACTGATAACAGGCAAGCTGGGAGGGATTGGATGAAAGGCTTCATGAAGAGACACACCACCCTTTCTTTAAGGAAGCCTGAAAATACGAGCTTATCACGATCAACAAGCTTCAACAGGCACAATATCGAAGAATTTCAAACCAATTACCAAAGAGCACTTGGTAAGTTTAATTTTACCCCCGACCGAATATTAAACTTAGATGAAACAGGGGTGACTACAGTGGTCCAAGCCCCAAACGTAATTGCACCAAAAGGGCAAAAACAAGTTGGACAGTGTGTTTCTGCTGAAAGAGGCCAGTTGATAACTATGTGCGCTACTGTCAATGCAGTTGGTAATACAATTCCTCCAGTATTTATTTTCCCGCGAGCTAGATATCATGATAGTATGCTTACTGGAGCCCCAGCTGGTAGTGTGGGTTATGTTAACAGCCCCACAAGTGGTTGGATGACGGGAGTGCTTTTTATAAAAGTTCTAGAACACATTCAAAAACAAACAAGATGTGCAAAGAACGATATGATATTACTTCTAATGGACAATCACGAAAGCCATTGTACAATAGAAGCTATAAACTTTTGCCGAGAACATGGTATCGTTCTAGTTACATTCCCCCCTCATTGCACTCATAGACTTCAGCCCCTCGATGTCGCAGTACTGGGAGCATTCAAGCATATGTTATCCGTGGCGCAAAATGACTGGCTACTAAATAATCCTGCAAAAACTATAAGAATACATGATCTCTCGGGTATTGCTAATACCGCTTATATTGCTGCCTTTACACCTAAAAATATAGTTGCAGGGTTTTCTAAGCCAGGAATTTATCCCTTTTCAAGAACTGCATTCACTGACGAAGATTTTGAGTGCGCGGAGGTCACAAATAGAGAAGTAGAAGTTCCAGTTGCGCCAATTATAAATGCCGAACCATGTGAAGCACCACGAGATGTTGAACCCTTATTATGTTCTGTAAATAATGAATCAGGTGTTAAGTATTCAAATATGGATGATCGCGATACTTTCAAAGAAAATGTTGCATCACCTTAAATCGCTAGGCCTTTCCCGAAAGCTGGTCCAAGACAAAATTCAAATCGAGGAAGAAAGAAGGGAAAATCACGGATTTTGACGGAAACACCAGATAAAAATGAAATTGAGACTGCCTACAAGGAACGACAGCAGCGCTTAAAAAAATCAGGAACGCACTCTTTTAACAAGCGTTTAAAGCTAGATCAAGGAACTAAACGGGCAATCAAAGCTAAAAAGCCAAAGGAAAAGGAATTGAGTTCGGACTCTGACGAGAGTTGTTCGTACTCGGTGAATGATGACACAGATCTAGATTTCAACTTTGCTGATGACTCATCCATTGAACAACTTGATGCAGAGCACGAATACGAAGCATGTATCGATTTAAGTTACGACCATTTAAATCCAGGATTTTATATATTGGTGGAATGTTCCAATAAAAATAAAAAGATATTAGGTTTTGTTGGCCGAATAAATGAGAAAGATGGCAACATGTACAACGTCAGCTTCTTAAAAAGGAAACCGGGTTCCTATAGGTTTTTCTATCCTGACATAGAAGACAAGTGGTCTGTTAGTGTCATAGAAATAAAAGCTAAGCTGCCACCACCTATTCATCCTCCAGGAACATCGAGGACAGCTGCGATGATGACTTTCGCTTTCAACTTCTCCAAATATCAGTTAGGTTAATGAGGCTACTTGATTGTTTCTTATATACAGTCTATTTACCTATATGAATAAAGTTATTTGTGAATTCCATTTATTTTTTTCTCTCTAATTTAAATAAAATAAATAAATAAATAAATAAAAATAAAACTAATAAATAAATAAATAAAAATAAAACTAATTTATAATTTAATTAAAGTGTAGTCTTATTTCAGGTAAAAAATGTGTTGTAAAAACTGCCGTTCAAAGGTGCCCCAGCCTAGTTCAAAGCTGCCCCACATGGGGGCACCTTTGAACATAAGGACCTGCTTCACTCAAAAGATAATAATAAATCGAAATCTTCATAAAATGGATAGAACTGTACTTTTAAACTGAAGATGAGTTCCATTTCTAAAAATAAATAGAAGTTACAGATCAATAATTCAAAAGCTTAGGTTTTTATGAGACTTGGAAGCAAAAAGTGTTCAAAGGTGCCCCCCTCTCCCCTATAGATGTGGCCAAAGTGTGTTTAGTTTAGTGTACCTGACCAAGATCAGGAAAATGTTATAGTGTCACCACAATATACAAATGTACATTAGGCATATAACTTTTTACAATTTTTGCAAATACGAAAAACGGCATACCATAGTCGAATAGAGCATAAAAAAGTATGAACCCCACTTTTTTTTTTTGCGAAATTGCAAAAAAGGTTCCGCGCAAAACGAAATTACTTTTACCCGCCCGCTCCAATTAGGACCCTCATTACCTCGTTTTTCTGAAAGGTCACTAAGATATAATGCGTTTTATGCAGAAAAAGTCGTTTTTCCGAGAAATGTACTTAATGAGTTTTACCTGTCACCCCACGATATATAAATACAAGAAATTTTACTTCAGTTGTGTGATCTTAAGCACATTTGTTTTATCATTCAATTAATCGGGATAATTAAATATTGTTTGTGTAAAAATGTTTAAGACAAGTGCTAAAAATGTTGAAAAGTATTGTAATACGTGGAAAGAAAATTTAGCTAGCAAAACACAATGTATAAAAAATGTGGACATTCCATTGTTCGAATTATGTAAAAAGCCCAAAGAAAAGTTTGTTATTGGAAGATTTAATAGCCTTGGAAAGGAAATAAAGTGTAAGAAAAGAAGAACACAAATTATCGTTAGTGAACTTTCAGTATTGTGGAAGAAACTCAATTTTAAAACACTTACCTTAAGGTCTATTAAAAGAAATGTGGAAAGATTGATAAAGTCGTACCAAAACTTTTTAAAACGCCGTAATAAATATAGTTTTAATAAAATTTTTGATATAACTTCAAACAACGAAGAGCAACAATCAGACGAATCGGAGCATTTCCCCATTTCAATATCTAAAACCGATAATGTGCCGTTGGATGATGATTACAAACTTCCAACCATAATGGACGATTATCAGGTGTCATCAGATGATGATATTACCTACAAACCACCTGCCAGCCTATTACAAAAAAAGAAGCCTATGAAACCAGCTGTTAATTTAGTTATGAATGCAAACGTTAGCACTAGAAAGGCCGCAAAAATATGTAAAGAGTTGTCTGAATGTGGTGTAGAGATATTGTCGCCATCCCAACCTGGAATTTACAAAGCTTACACCAAAAATGCCGAACAAAAAAAAAAACTGTTGAAAAACACTCTTAAAAATGAAAGCTGGTGCTTGCATTTTGACGGGAAAAAAATTGGAAAGAAGGAATATCAGGTCGTAGTACTGAAAAATGCTTCTAGGGAAGTAAAATTAGGTGTACTAGTTCTGAATGATGGAAAAGCGTCGACGATATTTCACGGAATAAAAGAATTATTATGTGATTTCGATTTGTTGGAATCAATTAAAATGATAATTTGCGATACAACCAGTGTGAATACTGGCAGACACCATGGTGTTGTCACTCGCCTACAAAATTTTTTGAAATCCTTTTCATTGCCCGCTCCACAGTATATTGGTTGTCAACATCATGTGCTAGATTTGATGTTAAAACATGTCATGGATGAGCTTTTAGAGGGAAAAACATCATCGCCCAATATTTCATACAATTTTATTTCAAATTTAATAGAAAATTACGATGATCTAAAAAAAAGAGTATGAACAAAATAAAGAGTGTATTAAGGTTAAAAGCATTAAATGGCGAAATGACATGCAATACTTATATGAATTGGTCGAATCTTTTAAATACTTCGAGAAAAATGGACGTTTTCCCTACATAAAATTTAAAGCAATACCAGCACTCAGTAATGCCCGTTGGAATTCTAGAGCTATTTTGGCACTTTTAGCCTTTGTACTTATTCCTGAATATCGTTTGCAATTATATCCTATTTGTAAGTTTGTGTGCGGTGCTTGGAGCGAAATCTGGTTTTCCGATCATACTTTCAACAAAAATAATTTCGCCACACTACAGAAATCATTGGCCGGCTTCACAAAAGCAAATGAATGTTTTCTCAGACATTGGGTAAATAAACCATCAGCTATTGAGGAAGTTCAGCGAAGTAACATCTGCGCAGAGCGTGCAATTAAAATTGTGCAAGACATTTTACCATTGTGTAAATCATCACATACTTTAAACTTAAAACTTATTTCATATAACAATTGACAAAAATGTAAAAATAAAAATATTAAAAAAAATAAAAAAAAAAAAAAATCTGACTTTTTTTAGAAATCCATTTTTGCGCGGAACGTTTTTGAACCGAAATCACCTAAAAAAGTGATATTCATTACTTGTACAATATTTGCCACCACGTGGTGGTATGCCAAATTTTTCGTCAAAATTTGTTATATGCCTAATGTACATGCGCTTGTACATTTGTTGATTATAGTTGTGGCCAAAGTGTGTTTAGTTTAGTGTACCTGACCAAGATCAGGAAAATGTTATAGTGTCACCACAATATACAAATGTAAATGCGCTTGTACATTTGTTGATTATAGTTGTGGCCAAAGTGTGTTTAGTTTAGTGTACCTGACCAAGATCAGGATATAGTTATGGTGTCACCATAATATGCAACTTGCAACGGCCACTTGATTATAACGAGGATTCTCGTTTTCTTTTTTCATTCTTTTTATCAAAATCAAAATTCGACCGCGGTGCTTTCGAGCCACGGCCGCTCCAGCGAAGCATCACTATCGTAATTGTTCACATGGCATATGGGAAAGTAAACACCAAACGAACTAGTCATTGGCTGCGATGCAAAGGATTGATAATTCTTGGAAGTGATGCAAACGTGTAGTATCACTGTTGAACACATTGCATTTACAAACATTTCGTATGCACATGTTCAGTGACCACACACAATGCCAAAATATTGTGACCCATTTAAATGCCATTAAACTGCACAGCGGGCGCTTGACTTCTAACGAGCGTACCGCATATCTTGTTACAATTATGATGAGTCAAGTCACTACGTCAGAGCGACTGACAAACCATTCCATAGTTATGAAACACATATGCTGACACAGCATATCGTGTGTAAGTAAATAGTTTGTAAGTATTGTAGTTTTTATACATAAGCAGTTTGTAAATATTAGTGTAAGAAATTTACTATAAATAAGAAACATTTCACTAATAAAGAATCAATGATATACAAACCATTCATTCGTATTCAACACTTTACAAACGTCAAGAACATATTATTGGGATCAGAGATATCAACGATTTGATACATTTCGGTAAACTTTATTTATCTTAATTATATATACAACCGTCAACAAAAGTTTTGACTACCACGTGATCTTCGGTAGTTTATTATAAGTCGTTTGAGAGTTTATGGAACACCATTGTTTTTATTGATATGGTCGAAAGATAGTGACTCAAATATTTAGCTATTTTGCAATTTAGATAATCAATAGAATCACATTTCTCCCTACTAAAAACCTAGAAACAATTAAGCAAACTTTTATCTACATGGAGAGTGTAAATGCGAAATTTGCAGAGGACATTATTGTTTTAGCAAACAATGCTAGATTTAGAAAATTTATTACAGAATTTGCATGTTTTTCTATCGAAGCCTGCCGTGAAAAATCACTAAATTACAGTGACAAAGCCTTTGTGATTTCAAATAGTTCGTTGAGTTACAGGTGCGTTTGCCTTTAATTCTGCTTGTATCTGATTAGCTACGTTTATTCCGGCAGGCCAGTTAAATCACCTGATTTTTCTTTACAGACTATTTTAATTAATTCTTTGTACAAATTTCTTTAACTAATATGCCTTGTAGAGGTATTAAACGTTGTTTACTACTTCTATAAATACTTATTTTTCAAGAGATTTCGGACATTAACAAATTGCCAGGAAGGAGAACGGTTGCCACAAGAGCACCGACTTTGAAATACCGCTTTTACAACACAAGGGACATAAAGTCAAAAGTTTTTGTTAAATTAAATTATAACGTACAGTTGCGGTCAAAATCTTAGTAGCGCTTCACACTATATATGCTCAAACCATTTTCTTTTTATTACATATATTTTCGATATCCATGGCAAGATCCGTCAGCGCCAGAAGTGAGCATCAAAACATGTAACCACTTGTTAGGTTTAACTTGTTGGTTTGATAGTATTTGTGCAATTTTTTATTTGCAACGATTTTTCAGTCAGTCAAAATCTTAGTAGTGCGTGAATTTGTATATGAAACATTGCAATTATCGTGAATATTTCCTGAAAAATTTAAAATAACGATGACAATTATTTGTTTTATTAACAATGTCCATCTAAGGACCAGTGTTCCAAGTTTACCTTTCTAGTTATGTCGAGAAAAAAGAATTGCACTCCTGAGCAGCGCGCCTTCATAAAGAAATTGATTTCCGAGGGAAGAACCTACTGTAGCATTACTCAGAATACGTTTTACTTTCAATGCAATTCTTTGCATATACAAATATTGACCTAAATAAATTATGTTGAACCCAACGGGAGTTCAACAACATATATCGTATCTGCTTACATTTGTCACCCAATTACTCAATTCGTCACATTGACCAACGCACGTATCGATCAGCTGGACTGATCGACAGTATCGGTTTGTCAATGTGAACTACCAACTTATTGCTGACTTTGCACACAATGTAAATACTTTTAGTTTGTAAGTATTAGTGTAATTATGTATACGTAGGTGAAGTAAGAAATTGTATAAAAGAGAAAGCTTTTTAATAAAGAATTATTATTGACTTTACGCTATCCACTGAGCGTCATTACACTACGTTGAAGTGCAAGCTATTATTGGTTGCTCACCGACAATGGTTCGTAATGCTCTAAATTACCAGCCTGGCATCAAAAATGTCGGCAAGGGAAGTTAATGCAGTTGTAAGGTACTCCAAGCAATTTCCATTTTCTGCGGCTACGCAAATAAAAAGTGTTGAGACTTTTGTTGTTGTTGTTGTAGCGACTACTTAACCTGCCTAGGATGTTACCCCCCATCCAACATTGTCATCAGACTCTTCTAACGGAAGTCCAAGAAACCTCGCGGCTTCAACAGGGGTGGACCAGAGTGAAATTGGTGTTAGAAGAGTGGGCTCAGTTGAGCAGATGAACAGATGGTTAGTATCGTGGGGGGACACGCCGCATGCCGGGCAGACATTTGGCATGTCAGGGTTCAGTCTGTATAGGTAAGATTTTAGTCTGTTACAGTATCGAGAACGAAGTTGGGCCAGCGTGACTCTTGTCTCCCTGGGCAGTTCGCGTTCCTCGTCGGCAACAGGTGGAGCTTGTGCCTGTAGGACTGCATTCACTGGGCGTGACCCGACAAAGGAGTTTACCGACTCCGTGTGGATGAGGTTGAGGGCCCGCCGGTGCACCTTTGGATCAAACGGCGAGAAAATGTAATGCCGGATCTCGTCATAATGCTTGCGGAGGTGACTCCTTATTATCCTGGGAGGCGGATTTTCGTTGAGCAGGTTTCTGTTCGGGTGCTGCGGTTTACAGCAGTTGAACAGGAATTGTCTGGTCAACATCTCGCAATGCTCTTTGACATCGAGCATTTTTGCCTCATTATGAAGGTGGTGCTCAGGAGACATAAGGAGGCACCCCGTGGCAGTTCTGAGTGCGGTGTTTTGGCATGCCTGCAACCTCCTCCAATGTGTGTCTGCTAATCCCGGCGACCATATTGGCGTCGCGTAGCTCAGAACCGGCTGGCCGATTGCCTTGTACGTTGCCAGTAACGTTTCTTTGTCTTTCCCCCAAGTACTGCCAGCTAGTGACTTGAGGATTTTGTTACGGCTTTGTACTTTTGGTGGCAATCGCGGCTACATGAGCACCGTATTTGAACATGTTATCAAACGTGACCCCTAAGATTTTGGGGTGTGTGACAGTCGGAAGCTTAATGCCGTCGACGTAGACGTCTAATTCCATGTTCGCCTGCGCTGTCCACGTCGTAAATAAGGTGGCCGAGGATTTGGTCGGTGACAATGTCAGGTTCCGTGTAGCGAAGAAACTGGAAAGGGTTGGCAGGTAAGAATTAATTCTCGAGCAGAGCTCATTGACGGAGGGTCCAGTCGCCAGGATCGTGCAGTCATCGGCGTAGGAGACGATCGAGACGCCTTCTGGTGGATATTCACATCAAATATTATTGGATAGAAACTTCATATTGATGATGAAGGATACATCTGCAGCCAGATTCCACTCTATGATAAGCATGATGAACAGGAATGATCATAAATTCAGGTCATATGATTGGAGTTCATTAAATTCCTTTTATGAGAGTGGGGACAGAATACTGAGAACCTTAGGAAATAATGGATATGAAATGATTAAACTAATAGAACCAACTTGCAACCTTAAATTGACCAGATTAGCAAGACAATTTAGACCAAAGATTCCAGAGTTCAAAGAATTTGGTCAACATGTTGAGTCGTCAATCTCAAATATTACACAGGAATACAACATTCAAACTACATTATATGAGCAAATTCTAGATGAAGTGTTGAGACTATTCGTCGGCGGTTGCGTGAGAACGATTTGGGTGCCCATAGTCCAAGAAAAGTACCCTTGTTGAAGAAAGTGCATGTTCAAAAAAAGGCTTCGATTCGCACGCGAGCATTTGAATTGGCCTCCGGCCAAATGGCGCAACATATTATGGTCGGACGAGTCGAAAATTGTAATGTATGGCGGAAAGGGATCACGTAGCTATGTAAGACGTCCACCGAACACCGAATATCATCCAAAATACACAGTAAAAACCGTAAAGCATGGAGGTTCAAGCATAATGGTATGGGAGTGCTTCTCTTGGGAAGGCGTGGGACCTATTAATTGGATCAAGGAAAACATGACTGGTGCCTCATATGTAGAGATATTAAGGGATATTATGCTGCCGTATGCCAGGGACGAAATGCCGCTTATTTGGACGTTCCAGCAGGACAACGATCCAACACATACAAGCAAAGTTGCTAAAAGGTGGTTTCAGGAAAACAAAATCGACGTCATGGAATGGCCTCCACAGTCCCCTGATATAAACCCCATCGAAAATTTGTGGACAGAAGTTAAGGAGTCAGTAGCCAAAACCAAATCTACATCAGGCTTATGGGAGGCTGTAAAGAGTGCATGGGAGTCTATTTCTATTGAAAGATGTCAGAAAATAATTAACTCAATGCTTCGTCGCTGTGCTGCCATATTAAAAAATAAGGGTCATGCCAATAAGTATTAGTTTCAATAATATGCAATATGCAATGATAAAAAATAAATAAAAGTATCAGTTTATAAAAATTTCATTCAAGTTTTACTTATAGCTTGTCACACTACTAAGATTTTGACTGCTCACAATTTAGAGAGTTTTTCTAAAACATGCTCAGACTATGTAATAATTCCTCTTCCACGAATGCGCACTACTAAGATTTTGACCGCAGCTGTAATTATTACTAGTCAGCACAAAAACCGAAAACTAAAAATCATTTATCGGTAATCTATTGTACGTACTGAAATCTGATTCTTTGAAGGTCTGAACTTGTACTTCTGAAAAAAAAAAAAAAAACACTTTTGATTTTAATGGTGCTAAAGTAGTGTTGCAATGTAGTGCAATGGTTACGTGCTGAAGAACTATTAAATCAACTGAAATTACTTATTAATATTATTAAGTAAATGGAAATTTATAATGGATACATACAGTACACGACAAAGCCTTCAAATGTTACTGTCAAAAACATTCTGGAAACTCATGAAATTGTGCTAGTTTATCAATATCAATCTATCAATATAAAAACGGAAAATTTTTTTTCTTTCGTAATGTTAGATTTATTGTCAATGTACATAAGGTAAGCGCCTTGCATTACTCGGCTTAAATATGTTGTAGATATGTATGCGAAGAAAGGGACCGAACGTTTGAATTTCAATTGATTCACTAAACAGAAATTGCGATCAGAATATCTCCATCTGCGAGATGCAATCAATAATAATGCAAGTGCTGCAGATGTAGGAAGAATGGTTATTTTGCCTGCGACCTATACAGAGTATATAACAAAAAAGTAGTGGAAAGTACTACATACTCCCAGAATCCTGGAATCATCATACCGACTGAAAGGTAGACCTCCAATACTAACCTCCTCTACTACTAGTGTTGTCGGCGTTCTAGACTTCACCTTGTTTTTTAAGCTGAGTAAAATATATAGCTAAAAACAAGTTAAGTCTAGAACGGCTCGAAACGTTGTACTAACTATTTTCCCATTATGAGTAAATGAACTGTTTCTCAATACTTGGGAAATTGTGAATATTTTCCAGTACATAAGAAAAATTAAGATAATAATAATAACAAAATTTTATCATTTAGTTTGAGTCTGATTAAGATTACAATTAAAAGTACAATTACGCCTAAACGAAACCAATTCACGGTTGTAGCGACTTGTTAAATAAGAAACCTGATAACGCAGAATAAGTGATAAAAGGCATTCGAATTGTGTTCAGCAGGTACCAATTACAAAATAATAATACATCTGGGGCCTATACAATTGATAAATTTTTTAAACCCAAATGTTTATGTGCTTTTCGGTCCTTTCTTTCTAACTTTAAGAAGGTACCACTCGATTAGCTGACGCAAGTACGTTAAACTGCTTGAAAGCTCTGATCTCAAATAAAAAAGTTTTAATAATAAATATAATAAATATAATTAAAAAAAAAAAAAAAAAAAAAAAAAAAATTGTTCCGAAACCCTCTCAACATAAGCTTCAAATTAGTGGCCCGTAGCTTTGTCCGAATTTGTAGGTAGGTAGCCGAACAAACCTACAAAATAACTTTCACAAAAAATCATTAGTGGAACAAACACATTCAGTTCTAACATTGAGTATTAAGTGTGGTTTTCTAGTTTTTTGTAGACATTTAGTTATTTGTCAATAAATTTACAAATGGTTATTTTTGTTCCTTAGTACCTTTTTTTTAAGAGACTTTGTTCATCGTAATTTGTGTGCCATCTTGTGCCTCCAGAACATTGAAGCAAATGCTATGCAAGGCCATGATGCACTTAGGTGTTTATCAATAGCATTTTTAAAGGTTGCGGGTTGTAGTTACATTAAAAAAAAAAAAAGAAGCGTCCTGTTCCGAAAGTTTGTAAACATTTTGATAAGCAGAACAAAGTGGGAGCTATATGCAAACATTGTTGTATGATTATCAAATTTTGCGACACGTTCAATGTGAGTCGGAACATACATATGTATGTGCATAAATAGCAATTCAGAATCCCTCATGCTTTTTTTATTGCAAATTTATACATATATACATTTTGTTAAGACTTGAAGTCCCCTTACTTTTATAATAAGCTAGCTTTGGATCCTGAAACACCTGGAGGGATCTACAATGCCGAACAAGTCTTGATCGAATTTTTCAGGCAAATAGATACGGGGTTCAAGTGATACTTCATCTAGTAGCAGTAATACTTTACTTAATCCATTTACTGAATTTTCTGGTTTAATTAGTAATATTAATAATGCAATCACTATTCAGGCGGTTTAAGACATGGCGTTAGTCTCAGATACACAATATCCCAGGAAGAAAGATAGGTCAGTTACTCAATCAGCACCATACCTAGGCCATTTCACGATGTAATATTGAAGGAAGTTCAAAAATGTTTGAGGCAATATCCAACCTCTTCATTAATGGAGGAGCCAATATTAAAAACAAGGATAAGGATAATTTAGAAAATATGTTGACAGATCAGAGATTGAATTATAAATTATTTATTTATATAACGGTCTGATACTCCTAAATGACCATTGGAAATTACCTATTATGTATGAACATGACCAGTAAATAAGACAAATGAGTCACGAACTGTTACAATACAACACACTCATGTACAAACTATGGTGTCCTACAAAAGAAACTTGAAACAGAGCTGCGCATCTACAATGATGAATCTGTAATGCTTTGCACTTACGACTTCGTAAGCTTCCTTGAACTTTACATTTATTCTGTTTTCAAGTTCAATTTTCTCTGACGCTTTTCGACCCTCAATTGTTAGCATACTGTCGGCTTAAGGATGACCTGCTAGCTACTTTGAAGCAAATTATTGTCATTTATTGAATCGTCATTAAAATCTACTTTCGTTACAAGAATGTTGAATCGCCCATGTAGAAGCAGTTTTCCTTCGCACATAAAAAGCACATACTCGCAACTATGAGCATTTTTATTTCTTCACAAAACTTCGACATTTGTTACCGACCTAAATACAAAAATACCCATGTACCTTTGTTAGTTGCTTACGATTAAAATAAGATAGTTTAAAAATAGAACACATACTTTGCATTGATTTCAGGCCGTTTGCATAGCGTTGATATGGAAAGGGCCCAACTCGCATTTACAAATTTTACAAGTACACGAGTTTTTTCTCTATTTAAATTGTGTATTAATGGTCTACTAACACTAATCATTTAACACCGATTTCAAAAACCAGTTACACTCTTTCCATGCCAGCAGTTTCCCTTCAATTGTGTTAAATTTAAAATTTTACTAATTTATCACACACACACTCATTCTAATTTTCTCGGCATGAGTTTGTATTTAAACCACGCACCCCATCACGCCGACACCCCGACGATTTTGTATTTCATATTCCTGTTCATCCGCCTTTGTATGTATCTATTTATTTTAAGTTACTTACGCCATGTTTGATTTTCTATTTTTTACTGCATATATCACATACCGGCGCCGCCTCACTTATTCCCTCTACTCGGTTTGTTGTATCTGGTGCTGCTGCTTTAATGCATCAAGCTCACTCTGTATACATTCAAATTGATTATACAACTGTAACAACTCCTCGTGGTTCATCTCCAAATTGATATCTTCACCAGTACCAGTTTTTAATTGTAACATAGCCAAGGCATTTTTTTCACGTTGTTCACAATGCGAAGATATTTCCACATTTAGTTTCCAAGCCACATCATGTATTTCATTCGACTCATATCGTTCACAAGCTAAATTGTTCATAATAGGTGTAGTTTGACGCACCCACAATCTAACAATAGCATCGATTTTTGCATCATCTTCTAATTGTAATTTTTCACGCAGTTCTGCATGCAAACGTGTTGGTTTTATAACAAATGTTGTTGTACGTCTTAATATATATGAAAAGGTCTTAATCATGAGTAGAAAATCAGCACGTGGCACACCAACTAAGCGTTCCAATTCTTCTAGTGCATTTTCCGGTTCGATGGCATCTGCTGAGGCGATCGGTGCCATTTGCCGATGCACAAAATTTAACACCGTTGTAAATATATCATAAGGCAAGGCATTTATAATTTTAATGCCCTCCCTTGCTCTGTTTAAAAGATATAACAAAAATTACTAAAATATGCATATATATGACTACACACGTATATTAAATATTGTACAGTAGTTTCCATATACATGGTTATACTTTTGATTCATTCCCATTTCAATAAAATTTTTTTGTACAAACTTCTTACCTTTCAGTAATTTTTATCCAATTTGCAGCCATTACTGCTGCCGGTGATAAACTTCGACAAAATTAAACTGCGCCATCCAGAGTTCAGCGATAAATTGACTGGTTTGTCGCATGCACGGAAAAACGCCGCCGAAAAATTGTCTTCGATAAAACAAAATGGCGTACTGTCACGGCTGAATATGCACGCTGAGCAGTGCAACCAATATAACAAAAGTGACGCTGCCACCGCGTGGGAAAAGCTGTAATGGTAACCGGGTTGTAGAAAATTATTTTAAAAATATATATTTTGATGAAAGAAAAGCGAAATTTATAAAATGCGGTATAAACAATGGGTAGTTGCTTACGTCAGCCACCGAGTGCTAATATTCATCGGAAAATGGCGATATGGGTATCAAAAGACGCGTTTCGGTCTCCTTTAGGAAACAACTGCTAAAACACGTCCGAAGTTATCGGCAAAGGTATCAAAAGACGCGTTTTGACCCAGGTAACAATAATCCGGAAGCGGATTTTCGAGTTTTTGTTTCAGTGAAGAGATATTTGCCATCAAAGTTGAAAATTTTCTGTCATTTTCATGTGGTTGTTGTAATCACAGATTAGGGTGTACCGAAAAGTGCAAAAGGTGTGTTCTGCGCAGAAATACTGTGGACCGTGTAGCCGGTGTTGGACCGGCTAAGGGTTATTTTTTTGAAGCGCGGCCCAAGGCCGCCTACGCAGAACAGTGTTCTGCACATAAATACCTTGGATCAAGCCCCCTATTTGGGATCGGACCTGGGTCATTTTTGGGTTTTTTGCTAATAACTTTTCACTGAAACAAAAAATTTAAAATCCGCTTTCGGATTGTTGATACCGAAGTCAAAACGCGTTGTTTGATACTCCCCCGATATCTTTGGACGTGTTTTAGCAGTTGTCTCCTAAAGGAAACAATTACCTTAAAAATAACTGATCTCCGGATTATCATTCCTGGGACCGATACGCGTCTCTTGATACCTCTTCCGAGATTTTTGTTTTCGCACTCGGTGGCTCTCGTAAAAAATTACCGAATAGTCGGCCCAACCATGATTTAATGATTTATATGGTTGACGCGAACGGCCAACAACACGAAATTACCGTTCGACGTCGGTGAATTCTTATGTCAAAATGCACATGTGAGAGGGAACGCGCAAAAACGATTCGCCTATTTTCTAAGCTTTTGACATAAGGTGTGGATGAGGAAGAAGAAGACGCTATGTCATTTGAAACGACCATATAAATTATTTGATCATGGGCCCAACTAAGCAAATGAATTGTGCGGATACGTTTGTATAATTGTATAATTTTCTTTTATTGCAGTTCACAATATTGTGTGAAAGGGATATAGTTTCATATATCCCTTTCACACAACATTGGAGCGTCATGTAAGTGCTGCCGGGTTTTTCCCAATTCCAAAGTTGTGTGAAAGGGAAATATAAAACTATATCCGTTTCACACAACATTGGGATTAGGGAACCTTGGCAACATTAAAATTAGTGTAATTGGCAACGCGAGCAATCAGCTGTTTGTCGGATGAGTTTTTCATTTCAATCAACAAAAATTTAATAATTGAATAAAAAATGACTGCAACTCTAAGATATCGTGGCGAGAAAAGCAATATTATTGAACTAGCAAAAAATTTAGATGCATTCAAGAAAGTACCAGAGAAATATACGGAAACCACTGAAATTGGCGGTACATGTGAGTAATGCGAAATCCTTACATATTAAAACAAGACTTATTCACGCATTTACTTATTGCATGTGGCCGCACAGTATCCTTACTAAGTCGTGTACTTATAATTTTCCTAATTTACCAGGAAGTATGCTATTACAGAGAAGCTAATCTTATATATCAATTTGAGCCGGATATCGATATGGATGGAAAAGTACAAATGCATGTGGATATCACTGTGGCTATGCCATGCCGATGTAAATATACTTACTGGATTATTTAACACTAGCGTACCCGCGCCAATGCACGCGTATCCTACTATGGTAGATCATTTTGAAATAGCCTGAGATTTTTCCGCTAATCCACCGAAATACTCACGGTACTGACTTGACGACAAGTTTAATGCAGAGGGCTTTCCTGGAACTGCACCGCTCTAACATACAACGATGTTAAGTTATAAAAAGAAAAATATAACCGTGGTCTACTATAGTAGGCCGCGCGTGCATTCCAGTGTTAAAAAATAATTATATACTTATGTGTCTTCAAAAACGCAGCTCTTTCTGGTGTGGATCTTATGGATGAGACACAGCAAGATGTGTTTGCTTATGGAACATTACAACGGGAAGGTACTTGGTGGAATTTGCCAGAAGAGCAACGTTTACAATTTGAACGTATGCAGCATATGAATAATTTCTTGCGCGAAGAATATCACTCGGTTGCGGATATACTTTTTAAAGATATCATTAAAAATAAAGAAGATCTTATTAAACCAATTTATAATGCCAAATCTCTGCCAGAAGAACAGTATGATGCATGTCGCTTACATGGAACTTTGGGACTGAATAAGGTAAATTTTATATCTAAGTTAGGTCGTTAATTAGAACATTTGCGTTAAAACAAGAAAGAGAAAGTTTTAGGGATTGTCTAAGTTGTAAGATTTTCAGTGAAAACAGCTCATCGTAACCAAACAACCAAAATATTTCAAACTTTGAGCCACTAAGCAATGGAAAAAGTAAGAGCTGTTTTTACAAATTTAAACTATAAGGAGTTTTTTACAATTCTTATGTTGCTTGCAAAGTTTCTGACCGAACACATCTCATGTGAATTTATTATTTGGAATTTTGCTGTTATAAATTATAATACAAAATAAATATAAGAAGCCGATCATTCCACTTCGCTTTTGAGTGTCGTCAAATTAAGACCTTACAAAATTTCGTGTATTAAGAATATACAAATCTCGAAAACGGAACATCGGTTACTGTTAAAATAACGGAAAAAAATCTAAGTTCGCGAAGAAAACAAAAATGTACTAAACTAAATAAGAAATTCAACTCCAATTAAATTGAATTCGTTAACATGAAAAATACATAAAAATTAAATATATGTATACACAAGAAAACTAAAGTCAAAGAATTAACACTACAGGTGCATGTGTCATTTATACGGACAAAGACATTAAAACTTACACTTTACTCCTGGTCCTACAATTTACACCGACAAAAACAGGGTTCTAGGCGACCAATAATTTTTACCAATCAAACGAACAAAAATCAAATTTAGGTACAAATCAAAGCGGACATAACACACTTATCTATAACAAAATTCAACTAATGGAAGAAAAATTGCTTTCTAACAAAAAAATTCAAAAAAAAAACCTGCATATAAAACCATAAGAAATACCAAACATAACCGGATATAACATGCATATTAATTCCAATAAATGGAATGAAAACGGCTTTGTAACAAAACAACCTAAAAAGTTTGCAGAAAACCCTGACAAATAAGAACAATAAATCCCCGCCATCAAAAACTGTGGTCACACACACACATAAAGAAATAACAGAAACGATCAACCAAGGAGAATTTATACCAACACGGATTCGAAACAACAAATAAATTGAACAGAACAACACCAAAATATGATTTATATTGTGAACAAAGTTGAACAAAAATTTATAACCTAAAATCAATATTATTAAAAACATTTGCAAAGCTAAAGTCCACAGGACCGAGGTCTCAAAACAAATAGCTAAATAGTCTACAAAACAAAAAACTAGTGTATGATATAACCGGCACTTTGAGGTACAAGAGAACATCCCCGCCTAATCAGTATTCCACACGGAAGTACTCAAAGCCTCAAAAAAAAAAAGCCGACCATTCCAGGTTGACGCGAGTGATGGCCGCTCAACTTTGGTCTAGATATTGTAATGTATGCCCATAATGAGGTATGCCCTTGTTGGAATAAGGTCCATAACATTTTTCTCGCCTGTAATATCAAGGTGGGATTTTCTCACTTCACTTGGGAACTGAATATGCAACTCTACTTCTTACGTATGGATTAAAGGCAATTGGCAACTCGCAATGCTGCCACTCAATTTTGTTGAGATAATAAATATGCCTCCTAATAATTATCAATGGCCCATAATCATAGTCGATGTTTAACATGCGTCATGCGTTTTAATTAAAATCTTTACTTAACTTAAAAAGTCATATAAAATGTTGCTCAATCAGACATTTAAAATGTTGCTCAATCATAGTCATATTAAATAAAGATTTTTGCTAAAATAAAAAGTAATGGGGTCCCCTTATGAAAAAATTAAGTTGGATGGTGGTATGAAGAATTTGTTTATGGGTTGCAAGGTTACCCTGTGTCAACTATTTAATTTACAAACCATAGGTTACCCTATGCCAACTATTTAATTTACAAACCATAGCATATCTGTACCAAAATGCGAAAATAGCCAAACTCAAGTTTGGAGTAAGCAAAATGATATTTTCATTTTAAAATTAAAACTCCGTCTTAGGAATAAGATGTGTTTTAAGTTGACTATGACAGACATGATTTGATGTTTATTATAGAATGTTTAGGTTAATAAAACTATTTTAATTTGACTATGATTATGGGCCAATATAATTTATTATTTTTGAAATATTTTTGTAAGTTTAACGAGCTCAAGACCAGTTCATAATAGCTTTTAGTTAATTATTATTATTTTTCATTAGAGGAAAAATTGAAAGCAACAAACATATACGGGATATAGTTATAGTACTATTTCGGAAACAGCCACGATTTCTCGTCAGACTAATTCGTACAGTTTTGCTATTTCAGAGGATCTTGTGAAGAATCGAACCCACTCACTCTGATTGATGAGCTGCCTAACCCGTAGGCTATACTGCGTGTAGTTTTGCAAGCTGCTTACTTCAAGTTTTCCTCTAATGGTTGTTTGTTATCTTGCCAACAGTATACACAATATTTTAAACATTCTGTTTATATGTTAATCATGTATTCTGGACTTTGTTTTTGTACATTCTTCTTTCTATTTTTAGAAGATAGTTATTGTAAATAACTGCTTGCTCCGGTATAAATTTATTTTTGTTGTTGGTTTTATGGTACATATTCTACATATTTTTGTAAGTAAATCTATTTTAATATTAAAAAGTATATACGTATGTGAATACGAAGGACTATTATAGAGATTGGAAAGTTTCTCTGCATACATTGTAAAAAATTAACTGAGTCATAGAAATTTGTTTCGTGCACTCGAGTCATTGCTTATTTAAGTGGCAATAGCGTATACACATTCCAATTAAACTAATTTGAACGATATGGCTACTCTATGAATACCATCAAAAAAGAAAGCTGTAAAGAAATGTTTAGTTAATTGTGGCATAGTTAAAATAATTTTATCAAAAAAATATGTTTTATGCACATTTAATTTTGGCCAAAAAGGGCCCGTTGGCTCGAGTATGGCTGGCTGCCCATTGGGATAAAAAAATAACAAAGGCGCATGTATTTGAAACGAATATTGAGAAATCTGTTGAAGGCATAATGCAACCCAAAGTAAAATTGGCGCTTCGTACATCGGGTCATCTATTGTTGGGCGTCGTTAGGATATATTCGAGGAAAGCAAAATATTTATTAGCTGATTGTAATGAGGCGTTTGTTAAAATTAAAATGGCATTTAGACCTGGCATGGTTGATCTACCAGAAGGGCATAGGGAGGCGAACGTAAATGCAATTACCCTACCAGAAGTATTTCATGACTTTGATACAGCTTTACCTGAGTTGAATGATATTGACATTGAGGCACAATTTGCTATAAATCAATCAAGAGCTGATGAAATCACTATGCGTGAAGATTATGGCGGCAGTTTGTCGTTATCAATACACGATGATGGTTTTGGTGATATGGGATTTGAAGGTGATACTCCTGATTTGATACGTGGTCCAATTGATGCCAATATAGATGATAAACTATTTGGAGATGATGGAATGGCAGATGTAACTTTAGTTGATGAACCCAAAATAACATTAAACGATTCGGATTTAGCTAATTCACGTTTAGATGGCGATGGTTTTGGAGATGAATTTGGTCAACCAGAACTATTTGAAGATGATTTATTCGCTGAACCGCAACCACCACTTGATTCTAATGATAATAATGAGCTAAAAGCCGTTGTTGGGGCAGGGCAAGCATCTGATGATGATGATGATGATGACGGTATGGATCATATGGATGTTAGGCCACCCTCAGTGGCATCGAGTTGTGAGCATGCATTAGAGGCGAATGAAGTCGAAAAAGAAGTTCAAAATAAAGATGAAGCTGGTAACGAGGCTATAGAAAATGTAAAGGAAGATGATAATCCATTGGATCAATCAACTCTGCTACAAAATGAAGACGAAAGTTTCGCACTTGCACCAATTGATGCTTCAGCTTATAAAGGTGTGACTAAGGCCAAACGTAAACGTAAACTTATCGTTGATGAAGTAAAAAATATATCTGGCGAAGAAATGAAAGCACAATTAGCCAATACATCCGACATTGTTACCACTTTAGATTTGGCACCACCAACAAAAAGATTAACATATTGGAAAGAAACAGGTGGTGTAGAAAAATTGTTTTCATTACCATCTAGAACAATACCTGCACGTATGCTATTCATGAATTATCATCGACATTTGGCTTCGCGTAATACATCACTTGAGGATTTCTCTATGCTTGGTCCAGCGGATGTATTAGCAATAGAACACATTCAAAATGAAAATGATGCGAATATAATTAATAATAATAAACGTGGACGTAAAAGAAAACACGAAATCCAAATAGTACAACAAAATATTGCTGCTGCTGCCGATGTAACAACACAAAGTCTAGCGGCACCAGAAGCTGTACGTGAACTTGAACAAAGCACTGGACAGAATCAATTCTCGCTAGCTGATAATTTAATACCAAACGTGGGAGAGAGTTCATTATTTGATAATATGCGTAGTCCAAGCGCTATGTTAAGTATAAATGATATGCAGGGCCTTGAAAATTTGACTGCGTTGCACGATTTACCACCATTGACACCGGGTAATATTGGGCAACCAGGAGGAATAGATGCCTCTGATGATTTTAACCATGATGATGCAACACCAATTGGTCTACATCATGATGGTGATCATACACCTCATCATTCTGGTATAGAAAATATTGAGAGTTTACCTAATTTACCAGCAGATCAGGTGTCATCTATATTGCAAGAAGCGGAAAATATGCCACCAAATACACAACAACAAGAAGAAGCACAACAAGAAACAAGTAAAACACAACAGCGTGCCAGCGATATATCAACAGATTGGAATGATTACGATTTACCACCACTACCACCCAACCCTGCAGACGAACAGTTGGAAAACGAAACCGATGAACAATTTGAAGAACGTGTACTCAATAAACGTGCTGCACAATTATTCTATACCGTTAAATCACGTTTAATAAAACAAGATTCATTGATATTATCAGCTCTAACCGCGAACAATTCTAGAAAACAGGCGGCACAAAAATTTTATTCACTTTTAGTATTGAAAAAGTTTCGTGCACTCAATATTGAACAGACGCAACCATATACAGATATAGAGATAACAAGAGGGCCATTATTTGACAACCCAAAATTATAAAAAGCATGCAAACATTTATTTTAATTTATACTATTATATTATGTAATACATATATGTAACGAATGTAAATTCAATTTTAAATTATATAATTTTCATTATGTAAATAATAAATTATTTTTATATAAATAAATATGATTGTACAAAAACAAAGAAAATATGTATCGTAAATGTTTTCACATAACACGAATTTTCTCATAAATGAGAAATGGTTTACCCAGAAATGAGACTGGGAAATATTAAATATTAACAGTTGGTACATATAATAATTGGTTTTAACCCCTGCGGGTTAGGGATTAGAATATGCCCGAGGTAGGCATGCCTGTCAAAAGAGTGGGCTAAAATAACCATCTACCTCGTTTCCGGGTTAAACGGAATCGCTACCACAGCAGTCGGGCTGGTGTCATAATATGCTTGTATAGAAGCGTACCGGATTCATTTTTGGTCCGTCACGTCCCATTCAATAAATGATGCATGAATAAACAGGGCGAAATGCTGCAATAATAATAATACAAAAATTTATTAAAGTCTGAGCTATTCACTTAGGCAATCAAGAATTGAGAAGGCAAGATAATGGTTTATTATACATATATAAATATAAATTACTCATTTCATAAATAATTAAAAATATGACTTCATTTTTGCAGGTTGCCGGTGTTCTACATTTAGTTGGTAATTATCAACCTTTTGTTGACATCTTCGAGGATCACTTTTTGTTCGATTTGCGCCCGATAACAGTAAATTTTACACATCGCATCAATCGTTTAAGTTTCGGCCAATATTCACGTCGTATAGTGCAGCCGTTGGAAGGCGATGAAACATTGGTGGTCGATGCGGATACGGTTATACAATATTTTTTAAAAATCGTGCCAACTGAAATACACAACACATTTACAACCATTAATACATATCAGTATTCGGTGACTGAAAATGTGAGACAATTAGGTGCGTACATACACATACAAAAATATGGGTCTATACTTTGTAACTCGATCTTAAACTTGAACACCATGCCTAGCCCCTTAGGCGTTTCAGGTGTTCTAGACCTCACCTCGATTTTTAGCAAACAAAAGAGACTACTCATGGAGTTCTACCTTGAGATATGCTATTCTAATTTGAACTCGCAATGAATTCATGCAATAATTCTGTAAAAACTGCTATTGTTTGCCAATTGTGGAACTTCGAAAATAGGTATAATTCATAAAACTAGACATATTCCACCGCAATAAACAAAAATACAATGAACAAGAAATTTTCGATCTGCAAACATCATTTATGAAATGTGTTACGGAATAGGGAGCCCTAAGCAGGTTAACTCAACAGATCTTAGGACTAAATAAAGAAAGGCACACAAAAAAAGAGTAATACAAATTTTATCCGTAGGCCTTATGAACTGGATATATGTATGCCCTTTTCACTAATTATATATATTTTTCTCTCTTCAGATTCGGCCAAAAACTCGTATGGCTCTCCAGGTATCTACATCAAATACGATTGGTCAGCATTGAGGATTATTGTGCGTGCCGATCATGATAATATTGTGCAATTCATAATTCGACTTTGCTCAATAATAGCTGGCATCATAGTAATTTCAGGTACGCTATCTTCACATATTATTTAAAATTTTTGTTATCTTCTCAAGTACAAGCATTGCTTGGTACCACGAACAGGTGCCTGTTGCTGTGGATATAAAAAAAAAAAAAACAATTTGCATAAGCGACAACAACTGTCATGGCTGCAGTACACTTGCAAAGCCACCATTATATCTAACTTAAATTATATCTTGCTGTTGAAGGCACTTTACGTAGCGCACCAAATTTCCCGGGTTTCTTATACATTTTCAAAATTATTTTTAAAAAATTTATTTGAACTTTACTAGAGCCAAAGCGACGTCATCAATGGAAGTTATGTTAGTGTGGTAGGAATGTGCTGGACTACCACAGCGATGGTCCCAGGATCAAGTGCCGGGACAGGTAATACCAAAAATGGTTAGAAAGAGTTTTAACCAAGCGGGGTAGTCCCTCGGTAGTGGTCAGCAACCCTCCGAGAGCATTTCAAAATTGGATGAAGAAGCCTGGCCTGAATTTTGTCAAAGGTATATGGCACCACGGGCGGCCGCCGTGGTGTGAAGGTAGTGTTGCCGGCCTACCACACCGAAGGTCCATGGTTCGAGCCCTGGTACAGGTAACATCAAAAGTGATTTCAAAACGGGGTCGCCCCTCGGCAGTGGTTTGGCAAACTCTCCGAGTGTATTTCTGCCATGACAGGCTTCTCAGCAAAAATTCGCCTCCTTTGTAGATGCCGTTCGGAGTCGGCAAAAAACTGTAGGTCCCACCAATTTGTAGGGAAAATTCAAATCGGCACACCACAAATTGGAAGAGAAGCTTGGCGCAAAAATCTCTTAGGAGGTTTATGATGATATACCTGTTGTATATCGCGCCATAGAGAGAGAGAGAGATATGGCTCCAAATTATTATTTTTCGTAATCGTTTCCTAGGGAAAAATTAAGCACCTGAAATCTGTGGAACCACTTGGAAAAACTTTGTGGAAACGGCAAGCATCCAATTTGTCCTACACTAAAAGAAATTCAGTTTACTCCAAGAACCGAGAAGAATACCCTAACGAATTTGTGTTATTTTTCGTTTTCTCAACACAATTTTAACCGATCATTGGAAGATTTTACTAAAAGTGTCGTACGCCAATTTGAAAGCATTTGTTTCCGTTTAGAAAAAGTTGAACTAAGTGAACTTTATCTAGTGCCCTCGTACGTTTGAGCGGAAGACCGCTCTCGACTGGCAACTAAAAAGCGGCTTATCCCACAATATGACTAAAAAATCGTTCGCATACTTCGCTGGGGCGTGTTCAACTATTTGCTGAGATAAGACTTTTTCGAATGGGCAGTCGAGATAGGCGATCTCCTTTCAGCAGTGGATTTATAAATTTTATACTTGCAGGCATTTTAAATTCCATTTTGGTATCACTGCAACGTGTGACCGTAAACACCTTAGCACCTCAACTAATACAACAGCAATCTCTGAAGGATAACATACGAAAAGACATAGATGTGACGAAGGCAAATGAATCGAATGCTATTAACGTTGATCTCTTAAATGCAAGTTCCAGAACCTCGACTGCTAAAGTAATATCGAATAATCTCATAAATACAGCAAACACTATGGCAAACAGTATAAGCCTACTTGATGCAAGCATTCCATATACGACTAGTGGAGCAGCAACTTATGTGCCATTACCCGGAGAGGAAAAGTAGACACTTTTTTTAAGTCTAGTTATTGTATTTAAGCATATGAAAACTGCAATGTATTTTCAGTACATCTTTTATAGTACATATGTATGATTTACGCGCAATATTTGTTCTAGACATAAAGTGACCAGAAATATATGTAAGCATATTAAATAATTATTAAACATATGTACAAACATTTTTAAAAACTTATCGCCGAATGAATGTAGTATCGGGGTATTGTTCTAAGACGCTTAGTCGGCATGACTATTCAAATATGCAGGCTAAACAATTAAACTAGAATAACAGTCCTCGGGCGCGTGCAATCCATGCTTGTGAGGTGGTTAGAATATGAGGTGGTATGTTTATAGGAGGTGACTAAAATCTACATCCGGCAACACTTCCCTTAACCAACAAACCAAGTACCTGGGGCCGTATTACATTATACGTTCCGTGATCGAAAGCGAATTTTTTAATCACAATAGCTCTAAGGCCGTAATGCGGAATAACGGCATACTTGAGCAATTGGCTGAAAGTAGCGGTCGGTTCAATCATGCATTATTACTCTTTTCAAAAGTTGGACAGCTTCAAAGTTATTGCCACTTAAAAAACGGCGTACGATCACGGAAGTATGTCGTAATTCGGCCCCTGGGCTTTTTCGAAATACATTTTCGCTTTTCTAAAAAGTGTTTAACCTTTACTGAATTATGTTTATCATTTTCTGAAATACGTTGAAAAAGGTAAAGATGGTCCTATTGGTGCGGTATAACTGTTAACCTAAGTGGTATGGAAAGTATTCGTCTCACGAGAAAATATAAGACTTCAGCTAACAGAACTATTGTATATACGCACATAGCTTATAATTTATCATTTATTTTTTCGTATGTATACAAATGTGATACAATGTATGGGCTAGTAATATCTGTCATAAATTTTTCACCATCTCAAATAGATTCGTCTTTATATTAGAAAAGCTACCACTCCGCTTATAACCGCAAATGCTTTTTAATATTTCCAAACTGGATGCAATTGTTGTAATAACATCTTGTTCACTGCCCAAGCTGGGATTTACTTCAACCAAGTCAATGCCTTGTACACGATTTGTGTCTCGTAATGCTTCCACAACCGAAATGCCCTCACGCAATGTTAGACCAGCACAAACAGCTGTTCCTGTACTGGGCGCCACAGATTTATCCAATGCATCGACATCGAAACTTACATGAATCTTATTTTGTGGCTTCAGCGAGTCAAGTGTACGTTCAATGATTTTGGAAATGCCATACTTGTCCACAGACTGAAAGTGGTAAACAGAAAAAAAAGAAACTCACATTAATTTTAGAAGCTTTGCAAAATCTTATTTTAAATTAAAAAAATTGTTTGTGGTAACAATGCTACGCCCTGCCTAGTCGTCACTTTCCTTACCTAGCATTGTCATCAATATCTTCTTACGGAAGGCCCACCCTACAAGACAGCTGACAATCTTATAAGCTGCTAAAGCGCTATCAGGGTGTAGAACAAAACGGCCATTAGATTGGTATCTATCAGCAGCGTCTTGTAGGCTAGAAGTCTAGCGGGTTGGTGTTGATGTTGTTTTTAGCGACAAAAACACTCGCCGAAGATTTTGGGGACAGTTCTAGCTTAATTGGTACAAATCGAAAGGAAGAAAACTTAAAAAGTATATCTACTGGAATAATTATCAGCCAGACTAATGAACGCCTTTGTTGCATAAAGAAATTCCCCATTCCCGCAATAAATTTTTTGCAGTGTATATCAGAAGGATTGCAGTTTCCAATGCGCTGAGGGTGTGCCATGGTACAAAAGTTTTGGAAAGAAGAAAAAAATCATTTAAATATTTCAACGCAACGATTTCAATATGCCATAAATAAAAAAGGTTGGAAAGTTTGGAAGGTGCAATGCCGTTTGTCACTGACAACTCTACAAATGGAGGCAAATGCGGATTATGCATATGGCAATCGGAGTTAAAACGCACAAATACCAATATCGAACGACACATGTCTGTCCACGTTAGGGTGAGTCGAAAAAGTTGAAATTTTATAAAAAAAAAATGTTTAGAAATGTTCCAAGATAATAAATGAACTATTGCTGCTACTGAGAAGACGTGACAGTCCTTAGCCGTGTATGAATCTAGATCGTTACCAGCTGGATATGTTCACCCTAATCAACATACACATGTGCAAATATCTATGTCTTTCCCTATTCCATCGATGCGGTTCATTCCCCTTTTTTGCAACTATGTTGTAAAAATTAAATGTCCTTGCATGTGCCAGCGGTTCCCGTAAGTACACCCTTTACGTGCAATTAGTACGCACACCCTATGCCGTAGGTACACCCTTCTCACATATTACAACCACCAGATGTATGATCTGTTTGTGTGCGGCCCAACAACCAAAGTGTATGTGGATATTGTAACTTTTCAGCAATTGTTCGTGGAGGGTGCTCACACGTATGTATAAAGTGTTGTGCAATACAATGGCACCCACAGCTATGTCCACTCATACCGCGTTCATATCTGACAAAGGACTATAGTACTATTACCGCTAAGAGGGATTCCATCAACGTTCCCTTCAATTAGCGAAAAGGAAGTTCTAAGGAGGACCGCATGGGAGCGTTTGCGGATTTCTTTGTGTCATTTTATTTTTCAATTTTAAAATTTTTAGTGAATAGAAGAGTCTAGGGGAGAGTTTTAGGACTCCGTAAATACACCTTTCAGTAGTCCTAAAGCTACAATTTTTTCATAAATTTTTTTTAAGGCACTTTTCTCCGTCGGATATGACCCATTGGGAACCTTTTAGGTGCCTCCTTAGGCAGGTAAGCACACCGCACAGGGAGTCCCTACGGAGCACCATCCGGACTGCTCTGGTTAGCTGGGGTCTAAAGTTTTTAATACAAAAAAAAAGCGACTTATATGTTTTGTGACTTTCCTGCTCCTTACTCCAGCTTATGCTGCTGCCCTGCGTACCGACTTAATTGCCTTATAAGTACAGCACTTCGATGTGATCTTCAAGCAAACTACCACGAACCGCGAGGTTTCTTGAACTTCCGTTAGAAGAGCCTGATGACAGTGTTGGATGGGGGGTGACATCCTAGGCAGGTTAAGTAGTCGCTACAAAAACAACAACAACCGCCTTTCTACAATTTTACTTGCCGCTGATTTCGCTAGCTTTTATATATATATCTGTGTATATATATCTTTTACTGAATAGTGTGCGGTGCATTTGCTACTGGAAAATTTCCCTCAGGAAAGATTTGCAAGTGAAAACAGCTGATCGTAATTTAGCAAAGCAAACAAATTTACTCAGTTATCTCTTTACTTACAAATTTTGCTAGTTTTCTCGCCGAGCACCTATTGTATTGCACACCACTGTACATATGCATTCGTATCGATGATCATTTCCATACGCTTGGACTACTGTGGCTTATGAGTAAATTGATCCTGCTCCTGTCGTGTCGTTGCCAGTGAAAGTAACAACGACTCTTTGGTAAACAAGTTTTGTGAAAACATAAATAAAACCTTATAAGAGCGTGCATATGTAGTGGAAAGTACGTAAATTGAAAAATATGCTGGATACTGACTAACAGCAGACAACAAACTCCCTCGATTTTAGGCAATGAGGCGACGCACAGTAGGCTAAACCAGACATATTCGCGCCAATTCACAAAAATTACCGACGAACGCGTTTTAGTTGAGAACCGTGGCAGAGTAGATCACTCAGAGCCTGGTACCTCAACATGCAGCGCGCTGTATAGTTTGTTCCTCGGTATGTGTTAATAACTATATCCGTCAGTATTCACTATAGAAAGTGTCTCAGTATTTTTAAGTATCCATTCTTTGAGGAATGTTTCTTTTTTCAAAATGGGAGAGAATCATATTTACTCTCATTTTTGTGCTCTCAGTAGTCAAAGAACCGACTACGTTAGTCATTTCCTGTAAAATCTGACTGATTCTGTCTATTGCTGACTTGTACGGGATCACAACTAATGACTTAACTGTTAACCTTTTCTAAAAATAGTTTGTTATCTGCCACTGTGCCCATCTATACACAACATACGTAGTATATATATATAAAAGTGTACACACATGTGCCTCTACTTACGTCCATAGCAAATGCTCGTATGCCCAATTTATTCAGAATATACGCTTCGTACGGGTCAATGTCCCTTAAGCCAATATAGACAAGCTGATCGGCAGCCAAGCTGGGACGAAAAAAAGAAACAAAATAAGAAAATATTTTTAAAACTTTATAGGTATAGGTTTCAAAACCATGCAACAATATCCTGCTCAATATACATACATACATATAGCAGTTTATTAGTTCCTTTATGGCCTAAAGCAAAACATTCTCTGGAGGGAACTTGGGTTCGTGACTTGTAGAACTTGTAACTAGCCAGTTAAAGTTTTACTTATTCGAAAAGTCTTTTAAACGAGGTGGCTCGTAAGATGTATAAGTTGAGGCTCAGGACAAGAGTGGGCTTCACATAATATGCACTCAGATTGAAATGTTATTTTGGTGCTTGGTGGCTTCATGCTTCTGGTATCTGTGCTCACGCTTGCAGTGATGATATGGTTCACTGCCTCGCCTTTGAGACCGACTCTACAATACAAATTTTGACTGAATTTTCTAAGTTGTGAGGACTTGGACTATGACTTTAGACAGTCTACAACAAAGGCATCTAAAGGCTATCCGCTTTTTATCTTAAAAAAAAAAATATTTGGCGTGGACACACAGTTTTTCGTAGACTCCGAACGTCATTTGCAAAGCAGATGCATTTTTGCTCAGCAGCCTTCCATGACAGAAATACACTCGGAGAGTTTGCCAAACAACTTCCGGGCAGCGACCCCGTTTTAAAAAAATGTTTCAAACCACTTTTGATGTTACCTGTCCCAGGACTCGAGCCTTGGGCCGTCGGTATGGTAGGTCAGCAACACTGCCGCCACACCATGGCGGCCGCCGCTTTTTATCTACTCAGGGAGCAAGTCGCTAATATACATCGCGTATCCCACTGTATGTATCGGGTCGTACGCGAGTTCTGCGAATAAAATAATTTGATCTGAGTGGTCTTTGTACATACATTTCTCTGCCAACAATCAGTTTCAGCACATCTTGCTTCGACAGCAAAACCAGGAACATTTAACTCAGGCATGACTGTACAGGGGAAACAGTTGGACACTTGAAAAGAAACGACACTTTAAAAGGAGTTTTCCTTGTGCCTATGATGTCTCTTCTCCACCAGCCTACGCCGAGTTGACGGGGCCTATAGACTATACCAACTTATATCTATGTTTCTCAAGGAAGTTTAATACTCAGAAATTACCTTCATATACTCGAAGGTCCTTTCAAGTCCCGTAACAGGTAAAATCGCCTGGAGGTATATCACGCAAATTATTATAATTTTTATTGTTCAGAATAAAAGGATGTTGAATTAAACCTTAGTGGATTGTTACCGAGATGTACAGTCTTTGGTCAAACATGGAACTGTTAAGCTCCGGTACGAGCACTTTCATACCTTACCGCGGGTACATTCTTACTTTAAATGGTGAATTAAACGCCCAACGGTTTTGCCATAGCTCGTCAATCGTTTCTTCATTACTCCAAATGCCGCCAATTGAAGACAACACGGGATCGCAAATCGGTCTCCATTTGGTCCTTCCATTGGAGTGGAGTGCCTTGGCTTCCACTGGTGGGTGCCAACAAGAATACCGTCTGGACCGGACCAACCTCGTGCATTCGCAGATGACCTAGCCAGCAAAGTCGATGGCTTTCAATTTCCTGAACTTATAATTTTCGCCTCAATAGATGTCGGGGGTATATTCCATGCCCTCTATGATGGGTTCTGTTATTTCAGTGGCAGGCAGCACCCATTATGGGTATGAATAAAGCTTGCATTGTAGATAAAGTCCGATACTGTGCATAAGGATACTTCAACGGCCTCAGAGGTTTGCAGGGTAAGAACATATCAACTCTGATGCTAAATCCAGGATTCAAATCAATGGCATTACAAGTAATGTATCGAGACCCGAGTTTTGCAGATACTGGTTTGGAATATCTTCGCTTCTCATGGACAGCGAGGAGATCTGTGCCTCTGTGAGACAAGCTTAAATCGAATCTGCCGGTCTCCGCCAACGAGTGGCATCATCTTGCAGACTGATAAATTTGGTAGAAGTATATTCAAAAAGGACAAACAAAAAACCGTGCTAATCCACCCTTAACTTATGGAAATGTTGCGGAAGTAAAGCCTTTACAGAAGCTCGTTAATAGGAATTTTATGTAAATAAATTACTTTTGTATGTATGTATGTATGCATATTTATGTATATACGCGTAAAGTCCTTAATGTATGTAAACTAAGCTGCAGAAACGTAAAAAGTCAGACGATTGTGTAAGACCTCAACAATGCATCCGTCCACATATGAATTAAAAAAAAGCATATAAAGGCACCCCTTCGGCTTATTGTTTTTTTTTCATAATTTTATAATTATAGTTGTGATTCAGAGGATGTTCACATTGTACATATGTATATACTGGTGATGGAAACAAATAGGTGCCGAAGAACCGGAGCGGGTGCATTAAGAAAGCGGAAAACTGCTCCAAAAAATGGTTCAAAACAACCAATGCCGATCTGGGGAAACTGTAAAGTATGTCCAAAGAACAGGAACAATTACTCCAAGCACCGAAAATGTTTCAAAAATTATTAAAAGTCCGTCATCTGTCTAATCTAAAGATTGTTCAAGAGAGCGCTCTGTGCTTGTTTCTATAGAGTTAGACCAGAGGGACAGTGGGGTTAAATTAGTCAACCTGAGTGAGCATGTGAACGGATGACTGGTACCAAAGGCACTCTCGTGGGACTTAAGCCCAAGAATGTGAAACCGTCGGCACTTCTTTGAGCTGCAGGTGATTGAAATATTTAGTTGTACAAGACTCTCACACCTTCTTTTTAATATTAGTTATTCTTTTTTCGGTTGTAGCTGTGGTTACAATATCTTCCGAGTAATCAAAGCCTTCAAAGCAATAGGTTGTGAAGGATTAGCCGCAATGAGTTTGAAGCTCACGAACTCTGCTTGACATTAGTTCCTCGCAAATGTCCGCAATCTGTCACTGATCATTCATATTACTCAAACTGCGGAAACCAACGGAGTCCTATCGATTTGTTGCGTTTCTTTCACTGCTCCGATGTTACTCAACACAATTGAACTATCGCCAGAGCTCTCCTAGTGGACGACAAATGCCGACCGCATTTCGAAAACAGGTATGTATGCATTAGAACCAAAAAGAATAAAAAAAAGCTAGCTAATTAAACTTAGCTTGTTGCCAAATATCATCTTCGAAACAGAATCGGCTGAACCGGTTCTTTAAATGCTAAAAACCGCACATCACTAACACATAGTTAGCAAACAGTCAATTTCGATATTGCACGCTTCAATAAGCGCCGCGCCGAAAAAGCACTTTCTGGGGTGGACGCTATTGAGCCGCGTAGAGCTAAGGTCCAGTACAATTGCACTGTGTACGCATAGTCACTTACATACATTCATTCATATAGTGATAAAGTGACATAAAAGTAAGGGCCAACTGCCAGCCAAGCAAAGCTACATACATTACATCCACGACTGGCTTTGAGGGAAAATTAAAGACCCTCGAAACTGGTGATCCTGCATGCCACACAGTCAGACACATACAAATAGGACATACATACATATTTATACACAGTCTACTTTACACCGCTTTTTTCATTAGTTTTTAATTTCTAATTTTCTATACTCGCACACCTTCCTTCCTAAACAATTCCCAGTGGGGTGCTTGTAAATAGGGTCCTTTGGGGTGTTCGTTGCCTAGAGTTCGGAAAGTGTCCATGGCATATGTTCTAAAAACTTGTTTGACGTATTTAAATTAGTAATAGAATGGCGACAGTCCTTAATATTGTTTTCAAACTTTCAAAACTTCTTAGCGAGCTACAATGCTGCGTTGAGAGTTTGAAGCTGAGGTATTTACCTGAAATACTTCAAAACCGGCCTTGTTATCAGAAATCATTCCTTTCACATTTTACAAGTCGAACACTCATCCGGCACTATATTGATGCAATGCAGTATCACAGCTGACCTTTATGGTAGTCATTCGCGCTTTTCCTTAGCTTAACCTAGCCGAGGTGACATACACAACTCGAGAATACCGGCTGATATGAAGAGCGCACAAATAAATAGAGCTTTGAGTTTTATACAGACCCAGAACAATACGTGTACCTTGCATCCTTTTAGGAAATACACGTGAAGTGTACCATAACTTCTCAGATTACTCTCCTAAGGTAATTGTATGAGAATTTGGGAGTATTGAACTTGTCGCTACTTGTCCTCAAAAGTGTGCAGTTTTTATGTTAAACTGTTTTGTGTTTACCATATTGCATGTGCATTCCTGCTTCCTTCCGTCTTATACATATATACTTGACCTGCCCTACAGCGACTTAAGTTTCCGTTTCATCGCTTTTGTTTCTGTTTCCGTTTCATCGCTTTTGTTTCTGTTTCCGTTCTACTCATCAAAATTGAAGGGAAAAAAGCACGTAAGACATCAAACAAAAAAAAGCCTGGATTGCTTAAAGGACTTGAAACGGTAAAAGGTTTTGTGTACTCAAGCGACGTGCGGGCAAGAAAATTATGTACATACGTACATACGAGGTGTGTTCAAAAAGTATCGCGAATGTTGTGTTTTTTCAAAAATTATTTATTTATTCATGAATATCTATTTTGTCCCCTTCAAAGTAATCCCCATGAGATATTATACACTTGTGCCAACGGTTTTTCCAATCTTCGAAGCACTTCAAAAAATAATTTTTTTGTATCTTGTTCAGCTCCTCCTTCGATGCCGTCTTTATCTCGTCAAGAGAAGCGTAACGTCGTCCTTTCATGGGCCTCTTCAGTTTAGGGAACAAGAAAAAGTCACAGGGGGCCAGATCTGGGGAATACGGTGGCTGCGGCATCATTAGTGTGTTGTTTTTGGCCAAAAAGTCGCGCACAAGCAACGATGCGTGAGCAGGGGCGTTATCATGGTGCAAAAGCCAATTTTTGTTCTTCCACAAATCCGGGCGTTTCTGGCGGATTGCTTCGCGCAAATTGCGCATAACTTGCAGGTAATATTCCTTATTGACCGTTCTTCCCTGTGGCAAGAACTCATGATGCACCACGCCCCTGCAATCGAAGAAAACTGTCAGCAAAACTTTCACATTCGACCGAACTTGGCGCGCTTTTTTCGGTCTTGGTTCGTGCGGCAGCTTCCATTGAGATGACTGAGCTTTGGTTTCCACGTCATAACCATAAAGCCACGATTCCGTCACCAGTTATGACCCTCTGGAGCAAATATGGGTCGTCGCGGGCAGAGTTTAACATGTCATTAGCAATGTTCATGCGATGCTGTTTTTGGTCACAATTGAGCAATTTTGGTATAAAAATAGGTAAAAATCGAAGACGATCCAAAACACGTGCAAGCAAAGCAGCTGTCAACAATTAACTGAACATTCAAAATGGCCGAGCTTGTCGGCATAAGTGAGAGACATGAGTACCAACATAACGCCACAAAAAATTCGAAATTCGAATATACGTAACCAGCGAAAATTCAAAATTCGCGATACTTTTTGAACACACCTCGTACATACATATGTTTTCGAACAACCGTTCAAAATGGATATGTATCAGTGCTGTGAGTTGCACAGATCTATCTAGGGTTCACTAGGTATATTGGAAGTAAACCCTTTCTTATGGGATACCTCTCTAGCTATGGATATGATGCCTCTCATTACCCATCCCCCTTCCTTACCTAAGGGGGGGTTACATGACCTAGAAGGTTCCACTGGTCATACCACATCGCTACCAGTCGGGCAGTACCGCAAGGGAGTACCTAGGACTGTCAATTCGACAGCACTGCCCAAAACCTTCGGGAGTGTTTTTGTTGTTACAACCACCAACCAACAACAACAAACAACAGGAATATTTTAGAATACAATTAGGGCGAATCTCGCTATATTTCTTGCGACCGATTTACTATGAAAATTAGCAAAATTATAAAAAATTTGATTCGATTTGTACAAGCGAATAGCTCCCTAAATAAAGTAATAAGAATTTTACCTATAATCTTTTTTTTTGCTCAATGAACGTTTGATACGCTCATGTATTTTAACAAGTGAAATTGTCATATCTGGTGCATTCGCCTATCGGACCTCTCGTTTTATTGTCTATACATCTGCACTCTGATGTTCGTGATTGTACTTTGTGTTTTCTAGCAATATAGAAGTATTACATATATGGTTAAAATTGAAACCAAATAAACCAGCGAAAAGATATAATTTAAACTGTGCTGGCAATACCTTAACGAGGCGAATACATCCTCTCAGTTAAATCAAATCAAATCGTGCAAATATTGTCTAAACTTTTTTAAATCACATTTTCTGACTGTAATTTAGTTAACATATACACCCCTATTGTGAGTGTCGAACAAGAATAGACAATCGACTATTTAGCGATTAGCGATCATCGAGCAATTGCGAGTGTCGAACTGATCGCTTAATGAGCGACTGTGAATACTTAATCGATCATCTTTCTACTACCATTTTGCAGTCGCTGGCCTGTCGATGTGGTTTGAAAAGTGCTAATAAAATGGATTAAAAGTAAATCATTAAAAAAACATTTAAAATATGTAAATAAACACTAAAAATATGCAGTTTTTGTTCGATTAAGTTACACAATACCAAAATAAACTGCGATCAATTCAATCGAAAAATGTCTATACTACTGCAAATCGACACTCGCGATAGGGGTGATAATCTAAACTATTCACTAACTTTTGTCCCCTCTGAAGAGGATAAAATGTCGGGGACGTCTTGGCAATTGTTAATTTATCGCTATATCCGTTGGTGTAGTTAAAATATTGTATAAAAATTTCAAATAAGCTTTTCAGCTTAGTACTCCTGCGCATATCTTTGAAAATAAAGTTTAATTTGATAAAAATAAAATATAAAAATAGCTTGTCGAAGTCCTCGAGTTAGAACCTGCGACCACATGTTTTAATCGAGATGCTTATCACCTGCGCTACTACGACTTGTCAAATACTGTCAAAAACCGTGGCCTACTCAATAACAACATAAACATTAGTGTTTCAACGTTCTGTCCATCGTGATGTACTCGTATATCACTTTGATCATAATTTTCTTCTTTTAATTTTTGTCTAAAATGGATTTCTGGAAGCTTTTACTACTACTAGATTTTTTAAGCGTCTCGCAGAATAGTGCTCGTATATGACATCACTACTGAGGACCTCTCTGGGTTCTCTCTAGTCAGTATCATTAAACCAAGACGACGAAGTTTCGACAGCACCAACGATCCACTTTGGACAGTAAGTCGAGACCGAAATGTAAATCCAGTAAAACGGTCAGCAAAATATTATATAGTATATTTTAGGCTTTCGATTTTAATGGGTAGTGGAACGTTTTTCAAGTATTTCCTGCATGTCATCAACACAGGTATGTAGCTCTTGTCTATTATCTGTAGTCTTAGGAGTGTCTGAATGCTTAGAAAAGTAGCGCATATTCATTCATTTCAGAAAACGACTCTGTGAGTAATTCCTTGATTTATAGACACCCTATGACCGTCTTCAATACAAGCTATACCATTATCTTTCCTACTAGGAAATAAAGGAGAGACGAGAAAGAAAGTGAGCGCTGCTCAGGTATTTACCAATCATGGTTTCGAATATTCTTCATTCTTTTTGCGTTATTTTTCTTTGGTTAAATCACGAGTTTTGGTATAGCGGCTAATTGGAGTCAGTGGATACTCGCCACATCAACCAATTAACGAACCATATACTTTACGGATGTGGAGTGTGTTGTGAGAAGTGTACGCAATGCGAATCGAATGAGAGAACAATTGATGTCCAATTATTAAATTAGCAGCGTCTGAACAACAAAAAATTGAAACAGCGAGCAAAAATGGCGCGAGTTACAGTTGATGTTGTACATTTAAGAAGTCGCCGAGTGGTCTACCAAAACGAACAATGCATAGGTACATATAATGGAAGGGTGACGCAATTGGTTTGTGTGGAAGTTGGTGTTATGTTACGTACATCACACCCTTCACAGTCTGATTCAAGGGGTTGTATGTTCATATGATTGCATGTTTCAATTCAAGTCGTTTGTATTACAGTGGGGCGAGTAGCTGAAGGTGATTGGAACCGAGTTTACTGCACTCATATCCGACAAAGGACTGCCAATTCGGTAACACTCCCCAAACCCGGCGGAAAGTACATATTTGTGCTGTTGAAAAAAAAACACTATCGGTGCCTTGGAGATTTAGTTTGAGCTATTATTGTGCACCTTTGCTATGGCCCCACTAGCTTTTATTGAAACTCCCTATAGCCGCACTTCTAAAACTGTACAAGCAGCTGCGCAAGTGTTTGGAAGCCGGAAGCCTTGAGAGAAACATCCTAAAAGTGCTTGCAATTCACGTAGGACATTTTTGTTTGGTTGAGTGTTGTTTGTTGTAAAATTGGGTATAGGTACGGTGGTGGATTATTAATTAATTTATTCGAATGACGTCACGTCGTTTTGTCATTGCGGCTGGCTGCTTAACTAATTTGTTATGGCTGCTTGTTGTTTCTTTTTTATTTCGCTCGATTTTGATCGTGTCAATTGCATTGCATGGACCTAAAGTGGTCCTTCAAAATTCAGGACGACGTATATTTTGCTAAACTTTTCTACCCACTCCACTTGGTTTTTCTCTTGACAGAAGCTAAACCTTCTGTGTAAGTTTAGTCAGATCAGTGAAATGCGGACGTCGCTTCTTCTTCTTTTGACCTTCCGAATGCAGAAGCGTGATACATTAAATGCCACTAACAGATCTCGATAAAATGATGTTCTAGTTCGAACAAACTTTATCCATTCGTATCGCTACCACTCACTATTACTGTCATCCTCTTTGTACCAAGGCTCATTTACAGAGTGTACGTGATTGTCTTTCAAGGATATGAGCCCCATATAGATACTACCGCGTTGAAATGGAAGCTGTCAATGTACATTATTTATGGGAAACTCACAAACAATGAACTGTGTACGGACAATACTCAGCTTTCTAGGTCCAAATCACAGTGCTCTTACAGGACAATCCTGAATGGCATAACAAGACATCTACGAGGAATGTGGACGACTCCGAGTGACTCGGTCACCGTGACCTTCCTGGCATTTGCTGCTACTACATTTTTATTATGTAGGACTCTTGCCAAAAGGTTCGTGTAAATTTGTAAAAAAAAAAAAAACCCACGTGCCGAACGTCGCATAATAGACAGTGCTGAGGTGATATTCACCATACATAAAATGTTACAATTTTACTTTGTGTTTCGTTTGTTTCCATGGGGTTTTATGCTTTGCGAGACAGGACTAACCCTCGGTGTTTGTACTAGTCAAATGTGTTACATACATATTTACATATGTACATATATATAAAATATAGAATTCAGTAATGAAAAGGATTCAGGAAAATCGTGCCAACGCCGCCTTCAACACATGCACAGGATGTAAACAAAACTCATTTCAAATAAAAAGAACTTTTCAACCCCTAAATCTGTTTCCATTTATCGATTACTTTAGTAAACGCTGCTAAGCAGCCAGTCAACCACCCCAATGTAGCGTGGGGTGTTACCACACCTTTTATGTAAGTGCACATGTTTGTGTGCGCACCGTAAATTTTACGTGTAATTTATTGTTTATCTTCGTGTCTACGCCAACACCAGCCGTATATTGTTCACCAAGGAAATGTAGTTGCATACAAAAATACATACAGTGCCGGACATAAATATACAAACTGCCACAAATCAACAAAATGTGTTACGAACTCAAGTTTAACACCTTATTATATTAAAATTTAATGACCTACAAAAGTGCATAAATTTCTTGGAATTTCCGCGAATTTTGCGTACATTTTTAAAACAAAATTTATAGTTCTTGTATTAGACATTGACACATGCTTTTATATAGTTTTTGTTAAAATTATTTTATTAAAGCCAAAATTTATGAAAATCGCAGAATCGTGTCAATAATTATGTACGGCACTGTATATCCTCACCCTCATCCCAACCTGCAAATATTGTATGTTTTACACAGTGGCGGAGGTTTTCGGGTACTCAATTCCATAGCCTGGGTTGTGCGCTAGGCTGGAGGCGCGACATAAAAAGCATTTCCAATCCACTGGATGAGAGCAGCCTTTTTGGTATAGCGTTCACTGCGTTCGTGCCAAGGGCTATGACAGAGTAGGTGCCGCTGGTTGACTTGGTGCAATTATCGTGAGGTAGCAACACTGTAGTACTATCAAATAGACTCCTAAGGAGAGCCAGCAAAATGTGTCACTTTTCGTAAAAACTACGTTAAAGAAAATTTTAACGACTTTTGATAGCCGCGATTCTGGCCCAAATGTTAGCACTGTCCAAAACGAAAAATGCCCGATAGACAAAAAAAATTAAGAATGTGAAGTGAGTTTTGTGTAAATAAAATTTAGTTTTTTTCGTCATATCGAGTTTTTTATGTTTGCCTAAACCATTTTAGAATTGAAAGCTACAAAAATTAACAAGCAGAAAAAGTTATAAGCGCTCACAATTTTGTTTGCTTTTCGAAGGAAATTTAATTTTGGTGTTTTATTCATATGCCGCTTGTATAGTGCTTACGAAAAAAAAAAATCGGTCATTGTTTGTGAACTTCCTGCAGTAAAACTGCGAACCAGTCTCCTAAAAAAGACAGTCTTGAGCTACACACTTCGTATCTCGTTCTGTAAAAATTACAAAAGTGATAGTTGAAAACACTTTGAAATATCGGACAGGAACTACCCCTAAACCATCCGAAATGGAGCCGGCTGAGAACTATTCAAAGGGAAACTATCTTAAAACTGTGCGAATGGGAATTGGTAAATGAGTTGCCAAGTAGCACTGAGCGACAATGACCAAAAAAAAGTTATAAAACACTTAATTTGGCATGGTCATAAGATGTTTCCACCCATTTTGTTGGTAGCAAAATTATGCGGCAATATTCGCCGGTAGGATGCAAAAAGTGTAGAAGTTGTCAGATGATATCGTCACAGGTATTAAGAATGTTACCACAGTAAGGGCCGTGTTCTCAATGTCCGATTAACGCTAATCGGCAATTTAATTGACAGAAGTTCATCGGTTATCTGTCAAACAAAATGCCGGTTAGCGTAAACCGGATATTGAGAAAACGGCCCTAAAATAGCCGCGTATGTGCATATTATGCACAAAATGTTTTAAAAAACAAACAAAAAATTCAATTCAAATTTAAAAGGCCTTGGATCCGCCACTGGTTGCAAACTTCCATACATATATTTCATTCGCGCAGATTTTACATCCTACCAAGCGGTTGACGACCTTTTTTCTTTCCCCTATTTATTTTTTTTTAATCGCAATTGTTATATATTGTATGTATGCCGGCTTTCTAGGGTGGAGGTTTGAGATGGTGCGTTACTAGAAATCAATTTTAACTTCCATTGTAAAGTAGTTCCCTTTACTTCATTTTCATGTACCTGCTGCAACGTCGGAAGTGGTTATTTACTGCGTCGCTAGCGTCGACATTGACTGAGCTGCTAGACTTAGCAGCATGCGGGTGTTTCAAAGAGCACTCTGCGATTCGCGTTTGCTCGCAGAAACGTTGAAATCAGTGTTGTCAATTTAAAATATTTTTAACTACCAACCTTTGTCTTAATCATCGAAACAAGGTTTTATTATTGTGCACAAAGTATAAGTCGAAATAAGGTCTGTTTCCAGACTGATTAACCATTGAATACAAATCTGCTATGTATTTAACGAAAGGGGTGACACGAAGGAAAAAGTACAAATGCCTTCGTATAGTGAAGTCGTTTTCGAAAATACAAACACAATACCGAAAACGCTGTAAATATATGAAATTGAACGCATGCCAAAGGTGGCCTCAATTCATTTTGAGTTCAAAATTGAAAAAAAAAAAATATTCACTTTTTAATTTTTATGAAAATTATTATTGTTTTTATTTTTTAATAACAATTGTTTAATTAATTATTGAAGCAACTTTAAAAAAGTGAAAAATTATTATTCTGGGCCTTGAGCTCGTTTCATGAATACTTGAAAATGTACAGGCCGTTAAATCAACAAAAATTGCTGGTACAAAAAAGCAATAAAAAAAAACTTTAAAATTGTTTGCTCTTTAAAATGCATATATCTAAATATACCACACCGAAGGGTCTCATTATCAAGTGCCGGTCAGGTAACATCCAAATAATTGGAAAAAAATTGCTGGAACATGCATATTAACTTAATGTACTACCAACATCGTTAAAGTAAATTTAGTTTTCCATAAAAAATGCTCTACAAAATCAACTAGTTTTCATACTTTTTATATTAATCACAGACAAAAACCGGCTTCAGCTCGAGAACCACCGCTAAAAGAGGAAAGTTCGTTTTCGATGAGGAATTTTTTGACAAACAAACGGTAGAAGAACGTCTTTCTATAGACATGAGCAAGGCAAATTGCTAACATACACAAACACATTTTCCATGTATTTTGTTTTGTAATTCGTAGGTCTGATGTCAAAATCCTACTGCAGTGAAATTTGTAGTGTCAAAATTCGAGAAAAAAGTAGCTATCAGCTGATTAGATAATTTCACCGTGTACTGTATTCGCCTTGGATATGACCATTGCCAATATAATTGGGAAACAGGAAAACAGCATTTAAAATGGATACAGCATAGTATGCTCTGCATATTTTTTGATTATTTTCATGCTTACTAGTAGTATACTTCGATAAGCAAAAAAAAATTACGATTGGTCTGAACAACTTCCTCAACCCAATAATTTTTCGTCTATCTCGACTGGACATAGTATATGTCCACTAGTAGCGCAACTTACTCCGAATCTGCACATACACACAAACGACAAAGGGTACGTTCTATGCAATAATAAAAAAATCAAATTTAAATACTGCAATATTAAACGTGAAGGCATTAAACTCCCAAATTATTGAATATAAAGCATCTATAACACCTTGAAATTTTTAGTTGAAGTTTTTGCTTTAAAACAACTCTGAACGCGATTTCCTTCATTACACTCTTTCGGAGAGAAGTCAAGAATTTCGCCAAGACCGAGCCATAGTGTGGTACACGGATGGCTCGAAAACCCCTGAGGGAATTGGTGCGGGCATCTTTGGCCCACGAGTAAAGCTCTCCATACCACTAGGAGAACACCCCAGCATCTTCCAGGCGGAGGTAGTCGCTATTAACTTATGTGAGGAAATAAATTTGCAACGCGGCTACACAAATGAGAATATCACCATATTGAGTGACAGTCAAGCCGCTCTCAAAGCTATATCCTCTTACGAGATAAAGTCCTCACTGGTACATGAATGCGTAGAGAGGATAAACTGCCTTGCGTTGTGCAACAACGTCCGTATAAACTGGGTTCCAGGCCACCCGGGGGTGGATGGCAACGAACGGGCGGACCAACTAGCCCGAAAAGCGGCAACAACAAAACCCATTGGCCCAGAACCATTTCTGGCAATAGACTCTCACACCATGAAAGGAGAGTTGAGGAAAGAAGAGACCAATATGAGGAAGTTGCACTGGCAGCAGACTGTCGGGCTACGCCAGGCGAAAGCTATGATGGGGAATACAACAGCAACCGCTATAAAGAATTAATAACCCTATCCAAGAATAATCTCAGGATCATGGCCGGCGTTCTCACGGGCCATTGCAGGCTCAAGGCCCACCTTCACAAACTGGGCAGCACTTCCAGTAGCCTCTGCCGATTCTGTGATATGGAGGATGAAACGGCGGAGCATATACTGTGCAAATGCGACGCCATCTCGAGGAAAAGACAGAAGCACCTAGGTTTCCCAACACTAGAGTGCAAGCACATACATGGAATAAAGCCGACTTTAGCCATCGACTAGCTCAACCAAATCTACTACGCGGTTGTGTAATCTAGTTTAAAAACTTTCAAGTCCGAATACTGATAAGCACTTTTATTTCCAGGCACTGCTGCCTTTTCTCATCAAAGCGGCGACCATTTTGAACGCACACATGTAAAAAGAGAGAAAGTTGGCTCGAGAGAACAAAGAGAACGTGACATATTCCCAGCGACAAAAATTCACATACAAAATGCAATACTTCAGCATACTTTGCAGACAGTTACCTTCAAGATTCAGTTACAACCAATATTACTTTCCCATAACCGTGGGCGTTTTGTAGACAAATCTGATTACAATAGAGCAAAGACGGACTTTCACGAAATTTAAACACTTTACGAAGCATAAATTCTTTTTGTAAATGTCAGCATACAATGTAATAGATGGTAATAAAGTACTTGTAAGGGTTTCGTTGTGCATTATGTGGAAGGACTGCAAACTCACTTCGCCGCTGGGTTGGGTTGGAAATCAACCATAGTTCCCGCATCAAACATATTTTGTGTTTGTATCAGCGTTTTAGCAAACGATATTTACGTAAATAGAATACTAAATATTTAAACATTTTTACCATTTCAATTTAATATTTGCATGGAAAAAGATGTGATAAAAGGAACTTTAAAAAACAAACAGACACTGTGACTGCGACGACTTCACAGCGCTGCGTTGTTATTGACGTCTGCTGCGCTGCCAATCGCCGTCGTTCTGCGTTGCGTGCGCTATTAAATCGTAGCTTCGATTCTCGCATCTATGAAATTCGTTCTTCACTTGGATTTGTGCGCTCGTCGTAAAAGCAACATTATTCGGGTGTTTTTGTCGTCTTATCGTGCAAATAAAATTAGAAAAAAAATCAATAGCATTAACTTGGTATACACATTTAGAAGGTGGAGGAAAAAAAAGAACTAACAACTATAAAACAAATTAAAGCGCTTATTTCAGCGAAATAGAGGAATAAAAAGAAACGCGTATAAAGTATCTAATCGGTAGTTAATAATTACAGCAGTATTTTCATATACATATTTGTGTACTACGCGGAGAAATAATTTTTTTTCTGAAAAAGGTAAAGTGAAATTTTATAGAAATGAATATTAACGAGTTCGTGTGCATGAAAAAAGAACAATGAATAGAAAAGATAGACATACTCAAAAAAATGTGTACGTACGCCGATGAACATACTGAAAGTGCTTAATTTTTTTTAGTTTTAAGCTAGTTAAACGTATGTGAGCAAAGTTCATTAAACTCTTTGCTGTATCGCCAAAGTGGAAAAGTTCAAGAAAATTCAGCACCAGAGGAGCATGCATTGCAATGAAAAAAGGGTGCAGCAGTTTAACCATAAACCAAGCGAACAATAGGCAAGCATGCTCAGAAAGTCTAAGCACCGCAGACATCCATGGATACATATTCGATTGCTTGGAAGTCTGGCATAGTTGGGCTGCGCTGAGAAAACTACTTTAGTTACGTTCTGGATGGGTAGGGATCAATTACGAGCACAGACTATGGAAAACCAGCTACAACTTGGAAATATATATTCATAATTCGAATAAGTTGATAAAAGAAAGGAAAAAAAACTACCCAAAAAATGTAAAGCTAATAGCTCTGACTAGGTAGAACAATTCAGGGAAAGCCTCGTACATACATACATACTTGTAATTTTCCATTTGCAAATGGAAACTACATTCAAAAGGAAAAGTATCGCATAGATACAGAAAAGTGTTTGGAGTAGACAAAAAATGCGTGCAAGTGTACGAGGGCTGCGTTCGTTTGTGTGGGATCGTACATACCCCATATTTTTTGCACCCAGAATCTAATTCTTTAGTAAAAACAGACGTTATTTACAATTTTATCGTTCTTATTAAATATTGAGATACGATCTACCAAGGGATTATGTTATGCTTTTTCTTTTTTTTTTTGATTACATATTACCAAATTCTTTATGCAATTTTTGTTTTTATATTTATTTTTAATTTGCAGCAACAACTACAACTTGCAGAATTATTAATAAAGCAACGTGCCAGTGATTTTATAATAAAACGGAAAGAGTATACCAGAAAAGTGGGTCTACCGCGCAATCGTCAAAAATTGGAAAATATTTCATTTCAAGTATATACACATAAATACAAAGTCAAAGCGGCAAACAAAAAGTAAAAAACAAAAATCGTTTGGCAACTCGGCAACTTATCACGAATTTCACAAGCACACACACATTGTGTAAGCGCGTTACCAACTATACAAAGTTTTGCGAATAGTCTGCGTTGACGTAACTGACGTACGTAGCCGTCGACAAAGCGAAGCTACACGCGAGCAGAACAAATTTACGCAAGAGCGCCGTTGTATTAAAAACAGCTTCAAGATTCTTGCCGCAACGAGAAAACCACACGCCAACGCAAGTGAGTAGTCAAAACGATGAAATAATACAAAATCATGCTAGGCATTGAACGTAGCACTATAAACGAATACTTTTTTAATAACAGTAGTGTAGTATTAAGGGACATCGGCGTCGTCGATCGTCGCTGCTCGTATGCTGCAAGTTTTGAAAGTGTTTTTCTTTCAATCTCATTTGCATATAATTTTATTTCTCTTTTAATGTTTGATGCACCATCAGCAGTGGTTCAATTGACCCAAAATAGGTTACATTTCTTATACCCGTTTGACACTTGAATCCAATTGTTAACTGTTTTTTCACATTTCTCAATTTGTTTGAAATGAAATTTGAAACAAAAACGGCACAAGAAGACGGAAAAGAGAACTAATGAAGTTGGATTGGACTGAAACAGCTGGGTACTACATAATACTCATCATCCCTTCTATTATGTCAGGGTTCAAATTAAAGTAAAACTTCACAATTGTAAAACCTAGTCAACATTAGAAGGTTGGAGGTCTAGAGGAAATATCGCACCTTTCTAGCAAGACTGAAAGCCCAGCGTCTAGATACCAATTTCACAGCTGATGAGTTGAGCGAGATTTAGGGTTTTTGAACCTGTATTTAATTATTCCGTCTTATTGTTTCAAAGACAATCAAAATAAGTAACCCAATTTCCTCGGGCGAGTTATTTGAGATGCATTTCCCCAGGGTTATCAAATTGAAATTAAAAAAAACAAAATTGCCTATTGGGTTGGATCTGAATTTTTTCAGTTTTTTTGGCAAGGGAAGTTGGAAAATGGTTACGAAATAACTAAGCTTGAACAATATTTGTTTTCTCATATTCTCTGGGATTGGTTTTGCTTTAACTTAGTGCCGGCTGAAGCGACTTCTTCACTCGAACAAAACAAGTAGCCGGCCGAAATAAATATTAGTTAGCAATACATAAAAGTACTTGGATAACGCAACATATCCATACTCATTGAATGTAAAAATTAAATGGCAATGAGTTTGATTGCACATATCCTAAATAAAAAATGTAAATTCTCTGTGATTAAGTTTCAAGATAATACTTGCATCATCGTTCAATTTGCAACAGTTAAAAAAATATGAAAATGTTTAACAAAAGAATCAATAAGAGATTATTGCTTTACCAGAATATAATTGACAGAAATCATGATTTCTGTAATTTTTGAGGGATCTCCTCATACTCCTTTGCATATATAGATAGCTTAAGTAGGGTGCTTTACAATATGCATACAATATTTCCTTTAGAATAAAATATGTAAATTTTTTTTATAAAACTTATGTCTTTTTTTTCTTTTTCTCGTTTTTGTTTTTTCTCCTTTCTTTGTTTTCTTTCTTGTTTCTTATATGTTCGACATTGTTCTTCATTTATACATTCATGTATGACCACCAAACACCACCTCCACCACCACCACGTCCGTGCCATTTATTTCATTGTTTGCATCTGTCATCCCTGGGGGCGCCTATATCCACCCCTCTTTAGTGGACTTTATGATGGCGAATGCTGGTGCTGCAGATCAATTAATGGCTCAGAACGTAACCAGTCCGGTCGCTGCCGCAGCCGCCTTAGCTGCAAATGCATCACCTGTGCAAACTGCTGCCGCTGCTGCAGCTGCCGCACAACTACAACAGCAGCAGCAGGTGCAACAGGCAATTTTACAAGTGCAACAACAGCAAACACAACAAGCGGTCGCCGCCGCCGCTGCAGCCGTTACCCAGCAATTACAACAACAAGGAGGTAGCAATGGGAATAGTCAACAAAATGGTAGTAGTAATGGTTCCAGTGAGACACGTACCAATTTAATTGTCAACTATTTACCACAAACAATGACTGAAGATGAAATACGTTCATTATTCTCAAGTGTTGGCGAAATCGAATCTGTAAAATTGATACGCGACAAATCACAAGGTTTTTTGGATCCATTAAATCCACAAGGTGGTAGCAAAGGTCAAAGTTTGGGATACGGCTTTGTAAACTATGTACGCCCACAAGATGCCGAGCAAGCGGTTAATGTACTAAATGGCTTGCGTTTACAAAATAAAACAATTAAAGTTTCATTTGCACGTCCTTCGTCGGATGCCATTAAAGGTGCAAATCTATATGTATCAGGACTACCTAAAAATATGACACAACCAGAATTGGAGGCTATTTTTGCACCATTCGGCGCTATAATTACATCACGTATACTACAAAATGCTGGCAACGATTCACAAACCAAAGGTGTTGGTTTCATACGATACGACAAGCGTGAAGAAGCAACACGTGCTATAATTGCATTAAATGGTACAACACCATCTGGTTGTACCGATCCAATTGTGGTGAAATTTTCAAATACACCTGGCAGCACAAGTAAAATTATGCAACCCCAGTTGCCGGCATTCCTTAATCCACAGCTGGTACGACGCATCGGCGGCGCAATGCATACACCGGTCAATAAGGGTTTGGCACGTTTCTCACCCATGGCAGGTGATATGTTAGACGTTATGCTACCAAATGGTTTGGGTGCGACAGCGACTGCTGCAAGCGCTTTAGGTGGTGGTCCAGGTGGTGCTTATCCAATTTTCATTTATAATTTGGCACCTGAAACTGAAGAATCATCATTGTGGCAACTATTTGGACCTTTCGGTGCAGTGCAATCGGTTAAAATTGTTAAGGATCCCACATCAAATCAATGTAAAGGTTATGGTTTCGTTTCAATGACCAACTACGATGAGGCAGCTATGGCAATAAGAGCACTTAATGGCTATACACTGGGCAATCGAGTGTTGCAAGTTAGCTTCAAGACTAACAAATCAAAGTAAATTAACTTAATTCTTTTTAATTTCTTGAAGAACTTTAGTACTTGTAGTTGTAATAGTTAAAAAACAACATCAGAAGCAAAGTAATGATTAACCATTATATTAATAATATTAGTAGTTAAACACAACAACAAACACACGCATACACATAAAAAAGCAGAAAACAATGAAGAGCAGAAAGACAGCAACAAATATTACAAGAACACGAACGTCTTCAAGGCGAAAAAGCGGACATAAGCATGGAGCTGAAGCTCTTAGCACAGCCTATATCATGTAGTTTTCAATTTGTTTGAAGAAACCAATTTTTCTACCGCTGAATACACGAAAAGCACAGTGGCTTGGATTAAACTATTTAATAAACTCGTGAGAGTAAAATTAATTAATGTAATTTGTTGCTTTGCAATAGTTGAACGTTGTTTCAAACAAAAAAGCATTGCTTAAAAGAGGAAGTACGTTTAGAGCAGAGTAGTTAAAGCAAAAAAAAAAAAGAAAACAATGAAATGAAAATTAAAGAAAAAAACGTACTGAAAATTGAGATACAAAAATAGAAATGATTTTAAATCGGCGTGGCTTTCAGAAGTGAAACTAGAAAAATATAAAATACAATTTTTTATGTTAGCATTGCACCCTCGACTTTCTGCGCAAGCAAAGAAAACCATGAGCCAACACATACGACGTCATACATAAGTACATACATACATAGTACATGAGATATTTAGAAATAAAATGAAGCATCCAATGCTGCAGGCAACAACCACCCAAAGCATAGACGTCTGACATTCTTAGATGGTAATGGAAAATGTGTGTATCCTATGTAGGTATGTATGTACATATGTTGCAAGGGTAGATTGAAACAACCAAATATTGTCACCTTTCTCAATATGTGTATGCGCATGTGTTTTGGAGAATGAAGAATAGAGCTACATTTTTAAAATTAAAAAGAAATACGTTTGCTAAGAAGCTTAATAAAAAAGAAAATACAATTTTTAAAACGATAAATTTACCAAAAAAATCGTATAACACCATAAGTGGTAGGTTTCCTCTGAACAGAAGCGATTGTGGCAAAGGTTAACAAACTGCTGTGGTGTGGTGAGAGAAACCTACTATGGTGATCAAACGTTCTAGCAAGTTATTTCACCTCATAACTGTCACTAATCTCGTTTCCAAGCTATTTTTATCAATAATTGGTACATGAACGGGCACAGATTATGAGAATTTCGAAAAATGGTATTCAATAACTGGTGGTCTGTTTTCACTTCTGCTTTAATCAGGGTTAAATTGGTTGTAGGCGATTTTTGTAACTTCTAGCTTGCATTGTGGTGAGTGCAAAAGTATAAAATACGCAATTTGTGTGTATGTCCACACCACATATGAAAAGTCAAACAAAATTTCGAAAAGAAGCAGCTACAAAGAAATCAACACCGGATTTTTTACAACAAACAAATATTACTTCAAAATCTTAACTGAAACTCGATAAACTGTTGTGCTAAGACTACTAGTAATTATAAAAAAAGGAAATACTAAAAAGAAAAATAAATGTGCGCTTCTCAAAGAGCGCAAATTAGGCAAAAAAAAAAAAACAAAAATTTAAGGTAACAGAAATACTAAAAAAAATTAAAACGAGTACATACACGTAAATCTTCCGAAACGTAAACTAAAAAAAATATTTAATTAGAAAAATTTTGTTTGCAAATCGACAATTTCCACGCATTTCTACGCTAAACCTCGTTTGGGAATTCTATGTAATAATTGCTTGCGCTTGAAATGTGCATATATTTGTATAAGAGCGCGTACGCAGGTTTTAAGGCACAACAAGAACCAAAAAATAATAAAAATACACAATTCTTAAGGAGTTTCAAACATACACTTTTTCTCGCTATCCAAACTCATAAAGTCTTAATTAAAATATTTAAATATTAAGCTAAATAAATATTAAATCAAGTGAGCGTATAAAAGCAAATATTTAGGTGCGTTAATTTAGTAATAAAAAAACCAAAATTTACAGAACATAGTAAAATCAACGTTAAGGAGGCTGCTACAGTATTAAATAGTAAAACATAAAATAAATCAAATATTTTTATTTCAAATTCATAGAAAACTATGAGACAACACACCCTGTGGCTATAAAACAAATCACACTTGATTCGAGCAAAAATTATTGCAAACATTCAAGTTTTGATGCCTAAGGGAGTGTGGCATAACTGAACACTATCGAGCGAGCAACAATAACTATTAATTAATAATAAATGTAATAAATAATATTCATCACAATTTCAACAGTTATAATATTAAATCTAAAACAATGCAATACAATTTAAATTAAATAAATTTTACATAAAAAATTCCTGAGAATTTTAATAATTTTACATACTAGAAAATTGCATAGCGTTTGCTTATAAACGAAACTACAAAAAAGTAATGAAAACGCACATTTTGCTTTGCATTTTGTGAATGAGTGTCGGTGAAAAAAGAGCGTAACGCAACAATGACCATATTTTCCACAATTCCAAGCGCTGAATAAGACTTAAAGTGCACTGAATAGTAGTAAAACGCTGCTGAATATTAAAGCTGATTTGTTTACGACTTCAACGGTTGACCAGCAAAAGTTAACAGCAATATGATAAATAGTTTTTTCAAAGTGATTTTTTCACAACAACAGTGTAGCTCATTTTAGTAAAGCAACAAAGATATTTTAAAAGGTCAAGATTGTTGCAAAAGTGCTAAATACCATAGCATGATATATGTTTTTCTAATTCTAGCAATATTCAGCAACAATCTAGCTTATACCTTTATTCAGCGCATACTTCGTTTAAGGTTTTAAATAAGCGCATACTAATAACTGCTTTATTATGGTGATGCCATTCAGCACGTTCTCATTAGCCGCATTTCTACAGCGCGGAATAGCAAAAAGGGTGTAGTGTCAATGCTGTTGCAGCTGTTTTTTCGTGCACTCATGAAACATTTCGAAGGCAGCCATGTATTATAATTGTGTATTGTGAATGAAAATTAAATACAATTTGTAATGAAAAGCACAAAATCAACAATTAAACGAAATAACGAATTGTGTGAAAAATTAAGTAAAAACTTGATATAAAATGTTTTGTTAAATTTTTTTTAATATTCATGTGTACATATTTATTAAATATCTTTGTATTTGCATTTGCGTAAATTATGTTTTAGCAAAACTGAAACTTTGTTTTTTTTGATTTCTCAATATTTCATTTTATACAAAAACTGAAAAAGACCACATTATTGGGTATTCATTAGATGTAACAAAACAAAAATACGAATTCGTCTATTGTTTAATATTTTCGCCTGAGAATGCCCCGTTACCTTTGTTTTCGTTTGTAGTGCAATACATTAGCAAATATCTTGTGTTGATTTCTTTGTTTCAATTAATTAATTTTCTTCGAATGTATCGCTCTAACGTTTTTTAAACATGTTGCCAGTATTTGTTTACTAGAGCCACCATCAGCGTAAAACTCTTTCTTTTTTTTTTTTAATTGAACTAAATTTTCTTTTGCGTGTGCGGTTGCATGCCACAAGCACGAGAATCAGCTAGCAGTATTTGGTGAGTAACAGTAACTCAGCGTGTTTAGAACGCCTTAACTTACCACTTTAGTGAACTTCACCACGGCACAAATTTACAGTTTTGTTGCTGTTATGTTTCCAAAATAACAGCTGACGCTCGCACTAATAGTGCAGTATTTCGTGATTTCTCAAATTTTCCCTACGCCACAGCTATTATTCTTATGTTTGTTGTTGTTTTTTTTTTTTCAATTAGTTTAAATTTAAGTTATTAAGCCGCATATACTATTTTGTTTGCGCATTTACCCAGTTGGACAAACAATTCGATTATGCAATAAAAAAAAATTTAAATTTTTTAATTTTAAGTTGGCGTGCGTGTGTTTATGTGTGCATACTTTACATAACTTCTTTATATACACACACATATGTTCACAGATATATATAAAGATTTACATTTTTATTAGCTGCGTAATGTATTTATATTTACATATTAACGTATACACACATACTACATATATATTTATTGCTTATTTACACAAATAATATAATTTATACGATATGATTTTTAATGCATTAATTATATTTCAAAACAATTTTACCTTCAAAAATGACGAAATGCAAACAAATTTCGCCAATGAAAAGAAAAAAAGCGAAAAAATAAGTAATATTGTACATATATGTTTTTGTGTGTTTTAAATATGCATATTTTTGGTAGCTATTAAGTTATTTTTATTTTGTTAGTTTTAGTTGAACAATTTTCAATTTGACGTAAAACATAAAAAACGCTGAAAAATATTTAATAATACAATGCAATTTATAAGCTACAAGAATAACACACTTTTTGGTGTTATTTGTTTTCATTGGTTCAAAAAAAAAAAAAAACAACCAAAAGCAAAACAAACGCAAACTAAACCCAGCAAGAAAAGTAAAATACAAATTTATTATGTAATTGTATTAGTATATTTTTTGGCTTGCACAACAGCACATGTGTAACAGTTAAACTGCTAAGCTGTCGCATGCATTGTTTGTTCAACCAAAAAAAAAAAAAACAAATTTTTTTTCTTTTTCATAAACCATAAAAACATAACATGAACAATAAAAAAAAGCTAATTAAAAAGTTAAATGGCTTAGCGTTAAGCGACGGTTAAATGCATGAGAACAAATAAATAAATTGAGAAATTTATTAAATTTAAGTGGAGGAAGAGTGCTTAGTATTAGAATAGTAACAGGTGTTAAGTAAATATTAAACAAAAAGAAACGCAAGTATACACAAAACGCATGAAACAAACAAGAATTCTAGTCAAAAATGCAAAACAAAAGAAAGGAAAGGCAAAGAAAAACGCAAACAAACAACGCGTATTGAGAAAATAAAGTACACACATACATACATAAAGTTTAAGCAAAGCAGATTGGCCACATAAAACTAATCCAGCAGCTTAACCAATTTTATAGTAATAGTAGTAGTAGTAAACATCCTTAACGCGTTGGTCAATTGTCCAGCAACGTGACTATCACACTGCTGGGCAAACGACAATTTGATATTATGGATACTTACTAACAGAAAAATTAAAAAAAGGCATATGAATACACGCATGCACATTATATGCGAAACAGATAAATAACTGAAGCAAAGTTTAGCTCGGTGGCTAAATGAAGAAATAACTGCTAAAATTACAAATTTCCTGCAACATACTAATTTTGTTGAATTTTCTTTTCTTTGAAAATTACTTAATGAGATAAATATTTAAAATCTGAGAATTTTTCGTTGTTAAAAAAGCAGCAAATGGCTAAGGAATATTCCAAATACGCATAACTAATTTTGTTCACTGATGAGTTTGGAACCAAAGACTTTCGACTTTCTTTAGAAGTCTTATTTCTAAACAAAGCGTTCGGCGTGGTATTGAAAATTGTTAAATTAAATCGTAAAGAGTTTCCAAATTCTTGGAAAAAGTTTAATATGTAATAGTGCTATTTCGAAAAGCCTTTAATGTGCACAGTCTGAAAAAGTTGTTCGCAAAGATATTTACAAATGAACGTTTCCAATGCTCCCAATACTTTCATAAAAAGTCTCAGTATGCTTTACTTTCTATCTACTACCATAACTAACAAAAAAGAAGAATTCCAACAATACTTGAAGCTCGACATTTTTTTTATAGATATCGAGTGTATACATATGTACCACGTGAAAATTAAGTACATGCATACATACATACGTCATTATTCTCTTTTTTGCTAGCTTTTTTTATTTTAAAAGTTTTTAAATTGTTTTCAATATTAATTCCATATAAAAGCGTAAAATCTAATGAAAAATGTGGCATTAGAAAAAATATAAAACATTTACATTTTTTGTTTGTTAAAAGGCGTATTGAAATTCTGTGCAATAGTGTCTACGCGGAGAAAATGTGTATCTCAGAATAAAGTATAAATTTTTTTTGCATACCTATTAAAAAATATTTTTTAACAAATGTATTTTTAGTATTTATTATAAGCATTAATTTTTAAACGATGAAAACTTAAAACAAGAACATGTATGTAGTAGTAAAACGGAAAGCGAAAAAGCTTAGAACAAATGACTAATTTACATGTGAGCGCAATTTTAAATTACAATTTTCTTAATAGAGACTTGATGAATCTACATTGAAAACGAAAGTAAAAAATAAGCAGAAAGCGCCCTCACTCATAAAGCAAAACATAACTTTTAAAAGCACTGAGGCAATACGCTTCCCACAACGGAATGAAGATAAATTAGAAAAAGTTTATAAATAAAAAAGAAAAGAAGCATTATGTGTTTAGAAAGAGCAACACAAAATACAAGCCAATACAGAGGCAACAGTGAAAGCAGAAATAAAAGCTTACAAATGAAAAAAATAATAATTGCAGAAAAGCAAGGAAAAAATGACAAAAAAAAAAAGCAAAAGAAGCGAACACAATTTCGTATAGGAAAACAAGCAACTCTACAATTTGACGTACAAACTTAAAATAGGCATCTTACATTTTGGGGACAATTTAATGTTTTCTGTTTTACTTTGTTTATTTAATTTGCATTTTTGATATACATATATACATATGTGTGCGTTTTTTTTAAAATAATTTTTTGTTTGTTTCAATTTTAATTTTTTAGATATTGAATTTGATTTTTATCAGTGTATATCTTGAGTTTGTATTAATATTTTATGTTTGTAATAATTACTATAAAATGATGGAAAGTGAGCGGGTTTGATTCCGCTTAAATATGCACTTGAACTGTTTGCGTCATTGCGCCTACGAAAGATGACGGTATGTAGGATTAAAGGTGCCTCAGCATATTTTTATAGAAATTTGTAACTCAAAATTTGGTTTAATTCGAATAAAACTGCCGTCTGTCTAGAGGTTGGCGAAAACAAGAAAGTGGTGAAAAGGGGCAGGAAAATATACAGATCTATAATCAACTAAGCCGTGAGCACGAAAATTTGTTAGACTTCAATATTGAGTTAGTGATCATGGAATTCGTAGTAATTTCAATAATTTCTAACGAACTGATGGATCTGTTAGTTATTACTATTTGTATGGGTTTTTAGTTTGTTTTGTATGTTAACTTATAATTATTTTATGGTGTTCATTTGTAACAAACAATAACAAACAAAAAAAATGTAGTGAAAAGCAGTTTGTCATGCATAGTCTTAATTGATTCTTGTTTTAACATTATGATTATGTATTTTTTTATGTTATTTTTAATTGATTTACGTTAACCAAATTAATTTTAATTTCAATATTAATTTTACTTTATTCTAGCACACAATTATAATTTTACAAATTTATGTTTATGTTTAATCACAAAAAACGGAATTGTCTACAGCAACACAAAAAAAATTAAATATAAAATATTGCAAATATGTTTAAACAAATATTGCAAATAAAAATATGTTTGAAAGAAACAACAAAAAAAAAAAATTTAAATAAAACAAATATTGCTGTACAAGGCCCATTGTATGTCACTGTGGTGTGCTTGATGTTTTGAATGCTTTGTTGTACGCTGTGCAGACAAGAAAACTTTTTCACGTGGAAAGTATTCTCTTGGGCCGGAAGGGTCTCTTGGGCTCGTCCGCGCTCTCACCAACTGTGTTGCACGTCGTCATTAGCATACGGAAGCTCAACAACAATAGCACTCTAGCGCCGCTAATACAACGCGTCTTTTTTTAAAACAAATTTTATATTATTTTTAATATTAGTTATTTTGCAGTTTTAATTATTTTTTTTTTAATATTTCATTTATATTATTATTATAATTTAATTAAGTTGTATTACTTTTATGTCCCCCTCTCACAAATATTGTCCATTTACTTTATATGCTTTATTTTATTGGACAATCTATTACAAACCCAAATGCGGTCTCGTGCTGTTGCAGTTCGTTTATTTCTTTTAATTTTGAAACACGCTATTTTAACAAATTTCCTAATTAAAAAAGTATAAAGAAATGCTGAAAAAGCTTAGACAAAAACTTATACATTTTCTTCAAAAGTTTTTATTTGAAAAGCTTTTTAAACCTAAATAGTTTATTATTAACTGATCAGCTCTGGTTTTAAAGCTTACACGGCAACGTAAAGTACGACTTAAAAAAAATGTCAACACGTGACCTTGTGCTACATGCCAGTTGTCTGTAACGGTTTCATGTTGAAAAATGATTTACAACGTCTATGCGCACTTTCAAATATATCTCAAACGTATGTAACAAGTAAAAAAATTTTAAAAAATTTAGTGTCTGTGCTGACCTTACATTTAAAAAAAATGTTTGCACTCAGCAAATTTTTACAAAAAAAAATAAATATAATATTTAATTTAATTATTACTTTTATTTTTAATTATAAGTTGGTTCTTTTATTTTAATTACCTTTTAATTCAATTTGTATTTCCCTACACATGACATCAAAACTGTAACGCGCAAAGAAAACTTTGACAAAAAAATTGTGTTTTTCATTTTCAACCTTAAATAAAATATAAATTTTGATTTTTTCAATATGATTTGTTTTATTTTATTTTATCATGATTGTCGTTATCATCATTGTAGTTTGTAAATCCATACATATGTTCTTCTTGATTTCATAACCTTACTTCTCCCTTTTGAGTTGTTTTTTGTTTATACTCTACGACGCACACATTAAAAGCGCATAAATAATAACAAAACATTACAAAAATAAAAAAGTTATAATAATTAATAAATGGCAATTGAAAACATTAAAAAATAAAAGTTGAAAAAAAAAATATTCCGGCAGACAACTGCTTAAGGCAGATCCCTAGGCGTAAGTAAACCGACTGCTTCGAAAACATTGTTAACAACAATACAACAAAGCTTTCAATGAGATCCGGCAACATATTACACAGCCGTTCCATAGCTGCGTTAGCAAGGCTCACAGACATTTGTTCAACTCTTCAACGGAACAAACTTTTTTAACGGCAACTTTATTAATGTGATACCCTATGGAACTGCCAGTTTCGTAGGGTTATGATGTTGATGAAAATACCTTAGACGTGACTATAGCCCGAGCGAAAGAAGTGAAAATAAAAAAAAAAACAACTGCTTGGGACGTCACATCCCATTCCATGAATGGGTGCGCCGACTAAGCAGATCGAAATACTTCTACAATAACAATAATAATACTAAAAAGCAGTGAAATTAAACAAAAATTTACAAAGAACAAAATTAATGATAATAAAAACTAAAAAAAAAATTAAACAAAAAAATAAAGAAAAAAAAAATAAAAATTTAAATGGAGAATAATAAAAATAAATAAAAACAAAAGAAAATTAAAATGGAGAATAATAAAAAAAAAAAAAAAAAAATTAATTTTAATTAAAACAAAAAACCAAAAACCATTGCGCTTTTTGTGCCGCGCTCTCTCATGCTACCTTTTCTTCCAACATCTTCAGCTTTACTTCTCCAACATTTGTACGCCCACTTTCGACTCTTAGTTTTGTTTTCGGTTTGTACAATTGTTCACACATTTTGTACATATGTATGTACATTTTTGTTGTATTTCATATTGTTATATGTTTGTTATCGTTTGTTTGCTTTTTGTTTTGTTGTCGTTTGGTTTTCTTTTTCGTTTGGCAAACGTAGAATTTTTGTTTGGTTGTAGTTTTCGTTTTACGTTTTTTTGGTCCATTGGAATGCGCTTCTGTTTGTGTGCTTGTTATTTGTGTTGGCTCTTACTCAGTACAAGCAGAAATATTTAAAAAAAAAATCAGCTGAGTGTAAAACCGTGCTTTAATTTCTTTACCGTTATATTTTTATTTTAACGTGAAATCGCTGTGGTTGACCCCATTAGTGACTTGAGACGAAATTAAATCTGGGTGGACAAGAACTAAAATGCTTATAGTAAGCATAGCACCCACTTTCGATTCGGGTACGGGAATAGAGCCACTATAGTGGAATTCACAAACTTCTTCAACGTCTTTGGTAAATGGTTATTTCAGTAAAACTTTTAAGGGGTTAGTGAAACGTTCAAACGTTAGTGAAATTCAAATCGTTAACTAACGGGCTCATTATGTAAAACGCAACGAGTCAATTCTCGTTTAAAGAAAAATTCTTATTAAATAAAGGCGTTCACTTCCTTGAGCGACTGTTAGTAAATGGGAGTTGCCAAGTGAATTTGTTTGGTGAAGGTGAACGTGAGTGACTGCGACTCAAAGTGTCACGGTGACTTACAAATCAGCCCCTTATTGGTTTAAATTTAGTCAATACCGTTACAAAGTTTTAATATGCATGTATTTTGGTTTTTAAGTTTTCGTACGTAATATTTTTAAAAAATTCTGTGAATTTTCTTGCTAGTCAAATGAGCCCAAAAAAGGCTTGTGTGTTAAATTGATTGATCTCTTAAATGCGAATTCTTTTTGAGAATTCACTATATTTCTAAAAACTTTTGTGTTAAATTTAAAAATAAGCGAAAGAAAACACATTCCAATGCTAGTCAAAATGCAGAAATGCAAAGTCTGGAAATTTCAATTGAAATTATAATTTTACTCAAAAAAAAAAATATGATTTTTACTTGGCTTCAATGAAGTATTTAGTAGATAATTAACACATTATTTAATTATATACACATACATATACTTAGAATTTGTGTTTGAATATGCATTCCAAATGAATTTTTTTTTTAACAAATTGTGAATGTAAGCCATAATGACGAAGGAACAAACATTTAACATCAACTCTGCTTGTTTGCGTCAAGTGCAAACAAAGACAAAACTAATACTCAAAAAAAGATATATTTATTTTGATATTTTAATGCAATATTATATTAAAACAAAAAACAACATTTAGCCACGTATTTATTTAAAATTAATTATGATTATATAAAAACAACACCAGCAACAACAAGTAAAAAATAATAATAAAACCTTTACAAACACAAAAAAAAAAAAATCTAATAAAATCTTATAAGATTTGATTTATATATATTTATTTCTTTAATTCAACAGATTTTTAACTTGGAACAGTAATGATATTTAATGCAATTTATCTATACACTATTATAATATATTAGATTATTACATTATGTATATTATTATCATCATTATTATTATTACCCTAGCACTTTTAAGCAAAGCAAAAAAAAAAACAACCAATATTTATAATCAAAAAAAAAACCAAAAATGAAAGTAATATTACATATAAATGTGTTTCAAAATAAGATTATGAGTTTTTCTTCATTTAATTTACAAATCTATAACATTGAGTATATTTCCATGTAATTTTCCACTGCGCGTCTTAGTTTTCGATCTAGCTACGTTTACAGTGTCGTTTGTTTTTCACGTTTGTTGTTTTATTTAATGCAAAAAAAAATACTAAGTTTGTTATATATTTTTTGTTATTTGTTTTAACATTGTGTACAAAATTTTTTTTGGTTAGATTAAAAAAATTCTGTATTTTTTTATTTTTAGCTGTGGTTACAGTGTGATTGATTTTTAACTTGTTTGTTTTACTTAAATGCAAAAACCTTCAATTGGTTTTTTTTGTTTTTACCTTTTCTGTATTTTTTCCTTTTTTGTTTGTTTTTTTTTCTATCCTTTTTTTAAAAATAAAAACTTTTTTTAATAATAATTTTTTTTGTTAACTTTAGACGTTTTTTGAATTTTTGTATTCTACAATTTTTAATTATAAAAGAAAAACAATATTTTTACATTCTAAATTTTTTTCTTAGCTTTGATTTTAAAATTTTGCGCTTTTGAAATTACAAAATATATTTGTGTTAAAGCCATGTGTTCGTTTTTATTTATTAATTTTTATCTTTTCTGTTTTGTTTTTTAGTTTTTTTTTTTAAATGCAATTTACGTTAAACCATTTTGTTAGTTTTACAAATTTTTACAACTTCTTATTTTATTAAAGTTTCTTGATTTTAACATTATTTGAATTTAAGTTAAATTTTTTTGTATACTTCTTTTTGAAAATATAATTTGAATTTAAGCATATTATAATAATATATATATAAAGACTTTGTTTCAGCCGTTTTTTGATTGGTTTTCTTTTATATTTTGTTTAAAGTTGTCTTTTCTAGTTTTTGAGTTTTGTCTTTTTAATGATTCTTTTTAAACTTTCTCTGAAATTTTATCTTTCTTTAGCTTTAAGTTTTGCTATTTTCATTTCTTCTAAGTTGTATATTTTAAATGATTTGTTATAATAATTTTTATTATTTGTTTTATAAACTTTTGATTTTTTAAAATTTTTTTTTTATTTTGATTTAATTTGCAATATCTACTTTTTAATATTTTTTTGTCTATTTTCTTGGTCATTTTTTTTTGTTTTTTTTACTATTGTTTTCGCCTGTGAATTAGTCTTTATCTTACTTAATTTTATTTTTATTTATGTGTACTGTACTGCTTTCTTTTGAGTTCTTTAAATTTTCGTTAAGGTCTCCATTTTCACTTTGTTCGCTAGGCGGTGCGTTGCTTTCGCTAGGATCTTGTTCTTCGTTTGATTTTTAGTGCGTCGCTCCATTTTCGCTTTCGTTATTGTACTTAAAACTATTGAATTGTGTTTCCTCAGCCCTTATTTTCTTTTTTGATTTGGTGTCACTTCTTTTTCACTATTTTCGACTTGGCTGATTTCGTGACCTTGATTTTTTTTCTAGATTTCATTTAATTCGTTTACGTTTTCGGTGTGATCTCAATTGTTGAGTATTTGTTTTTCGCTTTCGTACTCGTATATAAAAGCTCTACAATGTCCATCCATCAATTACAATTTATTTATATTTTCCTTTGATAGTGTTGTATCAGTTGTCCAGCAGCGTGAATTTGACAGTGATATTTTTAGGTTAATTTAGGTTAGGTTTGCGTTTTGGGCTAATTACTGGTTTTATACTCCAGTTTTATTTTTATAATGTTTGCACAAAATTTCGATAACTCACACTTAAACAAAACACAGATTGGGTTGCAATGGAATAGACGCACATGAAAATTAGCACAGACTATTGCGCCCATTCACACTACCGATCAAACTGATTTAGTGAAATCGGTGTATCTATTCAGTTGGGCTGTTGCTATGGTAACGCTGCATAAGCAGGGATGAGTATTGCTGTTGTTGTAACCGGCCGACTAATTGCTTACAGTGTGTATACGCATAACAGCTCTTGCTGATTAAGCAATAATAATAATAATAATTCCCAACGGATTACCCACCATATCCCGCCCGACTTCTATACATCTCAATGCAAATCAACCACAGAATAAACCAATTTGATTGGTGGTGGGAATAGGCTCTTAGAATCAAGCATTAATCAAAGAGCATGCAGAGAGAACAGAACAACAAAAGTGTCAAAGGTGTGTGCTTTCGGAATTTTAATGAAGGCATGGTGTATGCAACGGCTACTAGTTTTGTGCACCTGGTAGAGGCCAAATAGCATTCATTCTCTCTTTCTCGTTTTTTGGAATAACATCAGCACTCCCTATCGGCGCCTGCTGCAGCAAATGTATGAATTATCATAAGCTTAAGAATTTTAAATTAATGATGGAACCATGGCATGGGTGGAACCTTTACTTGGAATGCCGAGAGATGTTCAAGTTAATTCCGTATGCACATTCGTGGGCTTTTTCTATCTGAGCACAGCAGTGTTATACTCTTATTATTGTTTTGACACTTTTGATTTCATTTGTTGTTTTATTTCGTTAATTGTGCCTCTGTAATCTACGCACCAGTAACAAATTCCATACGGCTAGGGGTATATGTATATTTTCTTACTTTCTGTAACACCAAAATTTTTCTCTTTGTAATTCTTTCTTTAAATAGTGTAATATTTTTAGTGCCATGAAAAAATTTTTAAGTTTTCGCAGCTGTTCCTGCTCTGCTAAACGCATTTCAATGGGGCGCAACGCCACGAAGTTAGCAGTACAAAACAGACAACGGCATTTTTTCCACGAATTCACACATTTGTTGTTGAGTCTATAGTTTTGTAAATGTAACTGTATATTGTTAAAACGTATTGTGTATGTTTTCGGTAAGTAAACTTTATCAGTTATTATAATTTTTCACAACATACTTTTGAACAAAAAAACAAAAACTTTTAACAGATTATGGCTTAATTGGTTTTTAGGTCTGTACGTATGTATATATAATTGTTATTTGAATTGATCATTTTTAATAATTATTAAATTTTGTATTTTCAAAATTACGTTGCTCAAACTCTACAACATTTTCTGTCCCCAACTTATTGGTTTTATTTGGATGCGCGCTCCGTACTAATTGGCAACAAAGCAAAAAAGAAGCAACACTGTTTACTAACGAAATGTCAAAATTTTTAAACCTTTTTTCATTTGCTCAAAATCAGTTGACCGTTATGCAAAAAAGAGACAGAAAACCTAAGCGCTCGGTTTGTATTTGCCTTTTTCGATTTATTTTAATTTATTTAGCTGTACATTTTTGCAAAATATTGTATTGTAAAATTTTTTAATTTAATTCTGATTTGTTTATTTACAGGTGTTTGTGTGCTAATAATTTTCACAGTTAGAAAATATAAAAAAAAAACAAATATGCCCCAGATTATTTGAACTTCTTCTTGAACTCCAATCGCTCACGTACAAAGTATTTAATTATTAATTATTATTATTGTATTCTTATATTTTAGTAATCTACTTCTTTTTTTTGCTAAAACAAATTGTGTATAATTTTTTGTAAGCAAATGCAAAATCTTGTTTATAATTTTGTCAAAAAAAAATGTATGAAAACATAAACAAAGCACTAAGCAGAGAAACTGGCGAAAGTGAAAGCTTAGACAGACGGGAACAATAATCCAGATTAACTAAGCGCTGCAACAGAAACAAATTTGAGCATGGGAGAAGCCAGATTTAGGCTTGACGCACGTGATAAGCGAAGTATCAACGAAAATGCCACACACTCTCTGCAATATTGGGAGTCAGTTGTGGAGCTTAAACGATATTAACGCATATAAATTTAACGAATTGATGCACAACAGCTAGTTAAACTGGATTAACATGGCATCTGTCAACGCTATAAGACAGATAATTCATTCATTTATCAATCACTTTTTAAAAAAAAAATCGTTTAGTGACACAAAACGTTTGCAGAGAGAAAGCGCATTTTGACATTTCATTTGGAGAGGAATTGGCAAGTTTCTGCTGGAAAAATTTCTCTCTGTTATATAAGCAAGTGAAAAACAGCTGATTGTGAGATAGCAAAGTAACAACAGAAACTCCAATGAAAAAAGTAACAGCTGTTTTGCTTGGAAGTTTCTACAAATTCCTGTGCGGCGAAAACTATTCAAATTTAAGATTCATGGAGAGTTTTATAAAATTCTCTGCTTACTTATATTGCTTGCGCCAGTTTTCTCGCCAAACACAGCTAATGTAGACCTCACGTAATAAAAAAAATATCGCCGTGTTTGAAATCTCTCAACTCAGCAAATGGATGAAGAACTCTTTATTTAAGAATTAAGTTTAAAAACGCCTAGTGCTTCAGCTTCGTCTAAGAAAAATCTGCACTTTATTTATGGGAATGTGAGCGGGTTATTCTATTCACCTCAATACAAATACGGCAACAAGGTTTTCAGGTTCAGCATGAATCCTCTTACCAAGCCGATCGATAGAAAAATGAAGATTTCAAACCACATTTCAACAAATATATGAAGGTCGGTGTTCTGTTCCAATTTGTGGCCCCATAAATGTTGGTCACCTCTGTTTGATGACTACTCCGAAGCTTTTACGTGCTAGGCAAAGATACCCGTCTGCAGTAGGTCAATTTCGAATTTGCGATTGAATGTTTAATACCGATTCTAAATCTAACTTTGAGTGGAGGCTTGGGTATATAAAGTGCAAACATAAGGTATAAGAAAAGGGTCGAAAAGCCGGTAGAATGATCGGCAAAAAAAAAAACAATTTTTGGCGGATCTAACCAATTACACAAAAATTTGTAATTTTCTAATAAACCCTTTAATTTTGGCTTCTTTTGAAATATACAGCTATCTGCATTGTAACATTATTCCATTATTAAACAATTTATTATCTAACTTGTAATTTTAAGTTTAGTATGCTACAAAAACATGGAAAGTTATTATGATAAATCTAACCTCAAATTTATAAATCAAATGAATATTTTATGAATTTGTGGTTAGATATTTATTATATTTATAATTTATTTATTTATGCATTGTATTCATGGCTTGAAAGCTTAGGCCCAGACAACGATTAGAGCTAGAATGAAGATTTTTGCCAAAAACCCTAACATACAAAAAAAACAACGATAAATATAGCGCACGCTAAAGCAAACAAAAACAATTTTAATTTTTTCCAAAAGTTAATTTCCAAAAATACCAACAAATGTTAACTTGAATTTTTTTGTGACAAAAAATGTTTAATTTTCTACATTAAAAAACGACAACTTTCAAAACAGCTTAATTTTGAAACAAAAATTTAAGAATTTAATCTATCGAATTTTCTTTCCACGGTGAATTTTTGAAAAGTTAAAAATTTTCAGTTATAGCACTTGAATTAAAAAATTTTTTTTTGATGCAGACAGTAAGCTTTTGAGTTATGCCTTTAGCTAAACTATATATTTTTAAGCACAAAAAATATTGTATTATTTTTATATTAGATAGACTTTATTTTGTTTAAAAAATATATTTGCATTGCATTATTTTATAAAAGAAATGTAATTAATTTTTAATAGTAAGTACATATATATTTATTCAATTACTTTTTTCGATTTTTTCTCTAATTTGTTTAAATGTTTCTTTTTAAATATTTTATTTATATCTATCTTTTTTTTAATTTAGAACCATTTCAATTTCTTTTTAGAATTTTTTAAATTTATTTTTAAAGTTTTTGTTTGAAACTAAATTTTTTTTAATATTTAAAAACTTTTTAATTGCTTAAATGTTTTCATAACATTTGAAGTTTCTAAACTTTTTTATATCAAATACATAATTGAATTTTGAAAGTTTGTTTTTTCTTTTAAACTTGTGCTTTTATAACTCTTAAGTGTTTTTTCTTTTGTTTCAAATTTGTGTTTTATAATATTTATAATTATGTTTAATTTTTTTTATAGAAATTAACAATTCTTTGTTTTCTAATTTTTAAAATTTTACTAAATTTGTTTTCATATATATATGTTCTTTGAATTTTTCAAATTCGTTTTTTATAATTTATGAAATTTTTTCGATGTTTTTAATAAATTTTGAAATTTTTTAAAATTTGTTTTTAGTACTTAATTTTTCTTTATTTTAGAATTAGTGGTTTTTAAGTATTTAAAATTTTTGATTACAGTTTTTTTTTTATTTTGTCTGAATCTAATTTTGTTTTTAATTTGTTTTTGGAATTTTTCAAATTATTATTTTTTTTTATTTATGAAATTGTAATTTGTGTTATTGAAGTTAAGTTTTTAAATTTGTTTCTAATGGAATTTGATTTAAAAATTTACTTTTTTAAATATTTATAGTTTTTTTATTGTCTTTTTTTCACTTTATGAATTTATAAAATTGGGTTTTTTTCTAATTTTTTTAATTTCTGGTTTTGTATTAAAAAAAATGTCTATAATTAATTTTTTTATGATTTTTAAATTAGCTGTTTCTAAGCATTTATAATTTGTTATTACTTTTAAGGTCTTCTACAGTGTTTTTAATTGGTTTTATATTTCATTTTCTTTTAAATTTGTTTTTGGAACTTATAAAATTTTGGTTTCTGGAATTTAAAAATTATATTAAATTATTATATTTTTTTTACCTGTACCATGCTTAATTGTTTTATAAACTTTCGAATTATTCAAAATCAATGAAATAAATGAAAATTATAACAATTTTCGGTACAATATCAAAATAAATAATTAAATTAATAAATTTATTTGTATTAATGGTTTTATAACTTATAAATTTCAAATTTAAACATTTTTTTGTTATTTTCATTAATTATTAATTTTCTTTAATTTGATTTATAATATTTTTAAATAATCTATTATTACATAAATAATAAAAAATATGTAACGTCCAATTAAAAATTTAACCAATCAAGTACAAATAGTTGTTAAGTTAAATATTTTAAATACTATAAGAACTTAAAAAGACTGAGAATGAACAAAATGTGTTCACTTACGAAAATTATACTATTTGTAAACAAAATTGTGATATATACTTGTATGTATTTTAGTCAATGTTTTATTATGAAAAGATAAATTTTACCAATATGTGATATAATAAAATCGTTAATTAATTTTAAAAAAATGTTTGAAATCTTTAAAAAAAAATGTGCATAAATAGAAGCTTTAACCTGGTATGAAGCTTTTAGAGGAAATGAAAATAGAGAAGAAATATTAAATATAGTGAGAAAGAAGAAAATTACCATTTCTTTGATTTTTACAATTCATTCCTTGAGAGCTGTGTACTAGGTTTAATAGCTTCATTACAGAAATTTATTACAATTCAAGAAGACATGCTGAGCGAAGGGAGTTTTTGATATGCTCGCAATAACAACAATGTGCTGAATGAGGACAGCCCCGTGTGTGGAAATAATGCTAACAGAATGAACTGAATTTGTATGCGATCGAGGATAAGTCATGCAAGCGGCACTCTTCAAAACTTTCGCTTAGAGTTGTGTGATATTACAACAAAAACGAAGAAAGGTTATCAGCTCAAACGTGCGGCTATCCACATTGTGAATTTGTTAATAACTTTGGGTAATCATTTCGACTGCTGACCGCTTTAGCTTGGTTGCTAGTGTGATAACGGCCAATCTCAACAAGCTGACTCAACATAAATTCAGCTTAGATTGAGCGTTTTTGAACACGCTCCCGGGAAAGAGCGATCTTCAAATGAGCCGCGGATTTTCGAAATTGTTTAATACGGTCACAAAAACAACAAGAGCTCTCTTCTTTATATTCGCTCAGAGTCTACCAAGTTCTAGCGGTATTTGATTTTTGATTACAACAACAAATAAAATATTATATTTTTAATAAACCAAAAGTGTTTTATTTTTCAGAAAGGACGGATGTTTTGAAACGCCATTTGTGAGGGGCAGCACTCAGACAATCCATAGTCGAGTAGAGGTTGCACTTCCTCCACTAACAAGAACACGGCGATTTGATGTATTTCAGTCGGACCTACACACGCGCACCTACTGGCAAAGTGTTTCTAGCCGGGTAAAGTGAAGAGAGCTTATCGGTAGCTGGCTACACCGCCGATTGATAATGTGGACGATATCGGTGAATAGTGTTGACTCAACCGCTTGGGGGCAGTGGCTGATTCGGCGCAAGTTGCTGGTGAGCGGTTGGTGTTGGGTGCCTGTGGATCAGTGCCGAAGGTGCGATTATCATCCGGTGAGCGGTTGTTGCTGCCAAGTTACCGAACGAATGCCAGTAAACCGGTGGCAAGTTACCGGTGACCGGTGGATGCACAGCAGCGGATATGTATTTGATTGTAATGCACCGTTAGTCGGTGGTGGCGGACTCACCACTGATTTTGGGAAACGGGGGTGCTGCATTGAGGCAACCAAAATAGTGATCGAAAGTGGAGGGTTGTGAAGGGTAAGATGGAAAACTACTCACAATATTTTGTAAGACTTACCGATCCGGGTCAGCATAAGAGACTGCAATTTGCTGCAGCTCGCGGCGGATTTATCACTCTCTAGAGGTTCAAGAAGTCGCTGACTAAACAAAGCTCCACTTTATCGCCCATTTTAGTTATTTTAATGAATTTTTGTTTTCAATAAAGTCGTTTGTCTTTTTTCAATTTTGTTTGATTAAGAAATAAATGCTCAGTTTAGAGGCCTTATCGCAACAGCTGATAGCAAATATGATACTCGGTATCATCTGGTAGGCTGTACCACATATACAGATGAATGTCAATGCTAAGAACGTAATGCATTTGCATCAGGCTTCAAAGTGTCTTTATGGAAACCTAAAAACCAGTTACCGCAGACACCACACGTTTCCCTGGATCTCAGTAGGTAAACTCGCGCCGAGGTTGGGACTGGAGTTCATTATTCTTCAGTCCGATTTCAATGGAACCTTTTGACGCAAACAGAATATAGGTCTAACCCCCTTGCTGCCCTTTCGAAAAGCGAAATAACTGATTACAAAGCAGGATTTGTGACGCGGATTGTAGGAATATATATGTAAGTATATAACAACTTTAAATCGACTTACCAAACAGGCGCCGTTCTTTCGAGATTCGCATGCTGCCAGAAGACGCGTAACTCTTTGAGCAAAAACGATACCGGCATGCCATGTATATTACCGGATTCGGATGTGTTATGTAAATTAATATCCGCATGTGCGTCCACCCATACAAGCGACAGATTAGGTGTGTGCTGTAAGTGACCAGCGACGGAACCTTAAGTAATAGAAAGAATAAATAAAATAGAAATTGTGAGTATTTGGTGGGAGGATCCACGCTGGTAAAGGCGTAGGTATGGTAAGTATTTGATCGAAGGACATTTTTGCGACTTGAGCTTATACTTAAAAGCGAACTTCAGCCTCCGCCACAATAGAAGTTAGTAAATTTTAGAAGCCCTTACTCTCCAATTTATTTCGACACCAATTTTTATGAAAGTTTCTGGTAGAAGAATGCTTTGTATGCACAAACTTTGACTTGTAGCCAATTATAGGATTGACGCGCTCTAATGTGGGATTGATATTTCCAAAGTCTTAGTCTAATTTGGGTCCGAAGGCCGCGTATTGCAAGTGGGGGAGATTTTGTTGGTCTTAACAATTTTTCGCCATGGTATTGGCATCAATCTCTCGTAACGGAAGTCCTAGGAAACGAGCAGCTTCAATAGGGCTTGACCAAAGTGAAATTGGTTTTAGAAGAGTCTGCTCCATCGAGCAGGTAAAGCAATGTTTCGTCTCGTAGGGAGACACAGCACATGTGGGGTAAACATTTTACATGTCTAGGTTAAGCCTGGATAAGTAAGAGGTTAACCTAATGCCGTATGCAGATCGAAGTTGGGTCAGAGTGATTCGCGTCTCTCTTTGGCAAGAATTGCTTGCCTCTTTCTCAGCCGAAGTATGCAATATGTATTGACTGCTAAAGGTGCTCGCGCATTTCTGCGGGTGCGCCATTTGTCAACGCCAACATAGAGATAGGTTGCAGAACTTTAGGTGCTCCTCCCACTTGCCTCATAATCCCATATGGTATTTTCTCTTAATTCCGGTTAGCAGTAACGAGTCAGTCAGTAAGCGCCGAGTAATCACTTTTTAGCGACGAGGAAGACTATACCGCGTTGACTAGGAATGCTAATGCTCACTTCGGATTTCACATTTTTTTTTAACACTTTGATCCCTTACTTACCAAATCCAATAGCATGATCACCGCCGATCGTCAAGAATTGATCGTTCTCCTGCAGTACTTCTTGCACCTTACGGATCAAAGCCTTATTGCAGCCCATAAATTCACCATAATTCCTCATATCACGATATTCAGGCGCTACTTCAGCTATGGGATCAGCTTGAAATTGCAGATCGCCATAGTCACGCACTTCCATATGACCTGATGAAAGAGAGTTGAAGTTATTTGAACGACTTGCAAGAGATTGACGCTGTAAAAACATGCTCACCTTGAGAAACCTGTTCGAGCAGCGGCACCAGTCCATGCTGACGCAGCAAAGCTGGAGCTTTCTCCACGCCGCCTTTGCCTTGACCTTTCGAGAAGGGGACGCCTATAATGCCTAGACGTGGCTTCGACACGCTAGTGGCATTTGAGTTGGCGCTGCTGCTCGAGCTTCTGAGTGTAGAGTTTAATCGGCACGTGAGACGTGTGGCACAGCGTTTCAACATTGTGTTGTTGCTTTTTTTTGTTCTTGTTTTATGTAATTAAGGTTATGTCTGGTTTCTTGTACACTTTTTATAATTGGCGTCAGACGCACGTTTCACTTTCACTTTGGTTCAACACTTACTGTACCCAAAAAAGTTTTGGAAAATAACTTAGACACAAATTTCAAATACAGATTAAACTCGGTTGGTGGTAGATGTGCGTTTCTATTTGGATCTTGTCTTGCAGTCGTGTTATGTCTTTAAGTAAATTAGAAATTCGTAATGCAAACCGGCGCTGATGTTTGTAGCTCGACTTATCTCCGTTTAACGTGACAAACAAAACGTGAATGACCAACAAAAGCTGCATGCCACTGTCATAGTCAATGGCGAGCCAGAAGGTTGCTCTTACGGTTATTACACGACACTAAATGTTGAATCCCGTACTCACCGATCCCGATATTTAACATTTAAATCCAACGCTCGATCACCCCCCCCCCCCACCGTCATTGTAATTTGTACGACACGTGCGTTGGATCCCGATATTTTTCACTAAGTAAAATACACAAGAGCTCACTGTGGTCTCAATATAAGAAAAGTAGAAAGCTTTTCAAACTTTAAAGTTTGCGTATTTTTCAAAAGTCTCCGAATTTTTAAAGACTATTCGATTATAGCCCATGCTTGTAAGTTTTGAAAATTATGGCGTCTTCTTTTCAAGAAAAAGTGTTACCCTGTTGGTTATTCTCAGCTCCCTCTCTCTCTGTCAGGTTTTTTTGCTCCCTTAATAAATACCTTGTTATGATTGAACCGGACGCCACCATTTTGCAGAGCGCCAGGTTACCTAGGTCAGGAGCTAAAATTTGAGAGTGTAACACGAGGGTAAAATTTTTGATTGAAAAGAAAATGCCATTAGTAATACATGTTTCTCGTGTCCCGATATTCCGCTCCCATCTCTAGTCGCTACCTCAAGCTAAATCAAGAAAAAGCACCGTTCACATGAGTGATAAGCAATTGATAACCTCTACAAAACTAATGCGTTGTTTTGGACAGCTTGGAAGCGCATCTCTCTCTCTCCCAAATAAGAGCGGATAATAGGGATTGCCATAGATAGGCTTTTCCTAGACTAAAGTGGGGTCAGAGTTAAAAAATAAATAACAAAGACCAACAAATAATTTCTTACGTTCCCAGAAAGAGTTTGGTAAAATTACTAATGAAATTAATAATTAACGAAGCTCTTTCCGTAAGATTTCTGCACACCAAAAAGGGAACTAGAGAGATTTCAAAAAAGCGGCATTTTTTTTTGTGTTCAGCAACCTGTGAAAACAGCAAAATTCTTTTTTTCTTACAACTTTTCTATTTGACCTTTGGTTTTAATGAGCGATTTGTTGTTGTAATATTAGTTACATTAGTTTTTATTTAAAACCAACACCCCATTTGAGCCATTATTTATTTAGAAATCGAGGGGGACTCCAAAAATATTTTTATTTTTTATTTTGAATTTTCCAATTTCTTTTTCAATAAAGTATATAACGTATCCCCATGCTAATCGAAATAGTTTTTTTTTTCAACCCACCCTAGTCATTAGCCTCTACTTTGGAGTATACAAAAGTAGATATTTTTTAAGTATTTGCTAATACTAAGCGACTTATCAAAAAAATAAGAAAATACATTTTTTTTCCAAACTTTGCAATTTGCTTTGAAAATCAAATGTGAGCTTGTCACTTGCGAGATAGCAACCAAAATTGTAAGCGCTTATAATTTCTTCTGCTTGCTGATATTCTTAATCCAAAATTTTTTAGGCAAGCAGAAAAAATTGTATCTAGTATAGATATGACGAATAAAAAATGATAAAAAAAATATAAAAAGATGTTCTGAATACTCCCACTTTTCAAAATAATTTCAAAGTAAAGTGGTAAGTATTGCGAATCTCAAAAAAGCCTACTTCTTCCTCTGATTGTTTGTATTCTGTGACGTTTTCATACTTCTGCAGCAGATTTTCTGACTTGACAGTGATATCAGCTATTGTGGTTTTAGCGACAAAACCACTCCGCAAATATTTTGGACTGCACTAGCACAATGAAAGTTCTTGGCAAGGCGTGTATCGGTGTATTTGTGACAACCAAATGTTGCGGAAATGACGTGAGACCATTTAGAAGCTTGAACCAAATAACACACAGAGCCTCCGTAGAGCTTTAGATCATTATCGCACGAAAGTTATTCAACACATGAACAATGCACTGAGGCGAGGAGAAAGTATGGGTGTCTGAGCCTTTCAACCAAAAATTAAGCTGAAGCGATATCGGGGTTGTAGAAGCCCCTATGATCATTGATAAGACACTTGCCAGTCTTAAAAGTTTCCAACACAGAAAATACACCGACCAAATATTTACGCACTTGGCCGCTGACTAACAGGTCAAGGATTTTGCGCCTTTTCACGTTTCTCTTATATTTTCTTATCATTCCAGCAGTTATGTTTTTGGCTAATTTTGAGTTTCTGACGTTTGCTGTTATCAGTGGTGGGCATCTTTGCGTGAATAATATTTTTGTATGGGATAATATGTTCAAAGTTCGCATGAACTAACAGCAAGTCGAACAACAATAAATAAACAAGTTTTCCAATGACTTATCAGCTTTTTGAGGTATTTGTGAATAATGCAGAATAAACCGATTATCGGGAGATTGTCTTATATAATCGCAAAACAGCAATTCTCATCATACATTTCGGTCGGCCTTCGGAAGGAAAATTATCCTAGTGGCTTCAATCTCTAAATATAAGAAAATTGTAACAGGGCGATGTCTTTACATTGCATATGTTCAAGAAAAAGTGATACAGCATTTTTCGAGCCAACAGAATCCAAAGCAGCAGTTTTAAGAATTCTCGTCTGTCTATCTGTATGTTTGCACGCGTATCATGCAAAAGTTGCTCAATAAAATTGTAAGCAACTTTCACCGTTGCATAACTAAACATCTAATTTAAAGTTTAGTGTATCCCTTATTTCAATAACTCTACCGGTTTTGGAGTTATTGACCAATATGTGGACCAGGGTGACACAACATTTGTTAGTACATTATGGATATCAAACGAAAGGTGCTAGCGAGTGCTACAAGAAGCGTTGTGATTAAGTTTCATATCTCAACTGATTTCGGGGATAAAATGTTTAACAACGTGCTCAGTCTATTTATAAGTACTGTGATGCAGCGAAGCCTGGCAGAGGTTTTTTTTAAATTTATTTATAAGTGGAAATGAAATTTTTTCTTAAATTTTTTTGTTCTCGTAAATAAATATGTGTATGTTTTTTTATTTAAATTCGCGGTAAAAAAAATACTTAAATGCTAAAAATTACATTGCATGGATAAAATTATTACACCAGTATGCATTTGACAGTTACCCTGCACATTGGAGTGGGTCGATTATTTTCTTCAATTCTAAAAGTGCAAAAATTTTAAAGCACACTTCTAAAAATACAATTTTTTTGATCATTTAAACGCGACCAATAAAGAAATATAAACGAGCCATCATATATGAACTCAAAGGTGCATATAGATTTTAATAATATAATAAGTATATGAAAAATGCTTTAAGTACTTACATATTCTATTCTTTATACATTTTATATCTGTTTGTTTTGCACTTGGTTTGCTTGAATATTTAATTCAAATGCAATTTTTCTCAATTTTTATTTTATTTACTTTTTGCTTTCAAATGAAACTTGGTCAAATATTTTAATAATTTGTGTGTATAAATAGTTTCCTTTTTTTTACTTAGAATATATATTAATTAATTGCACAGTTTTGGTAAATAAAAATTCACTAAGTTAAAATAAATTTTTATGCTAAAAAAACACACAGTAAGCTGCCCAAATATGTTTATTAAATTTATTTTTAGTTAATATATTTCTAATTTTTTTATTGCAAGCATACATACAACACAACCTGTTTGAAGTGTTACTTTTAAGGAAAAAAATCCACTAAAAACTTCTAAAACGTTTGCGGAATGTTTATGTTCTGTTTAAATGTGTACATTAGAGCATATTACTAAGAAATGATTCGCATGTTTACTTTTTGGAGATTTAAAAATTGAAAATTTGTTTCCTTCGGTACCCTGTGAAAACAGCGAAATTGGTTTTTTCCTCATAACTTTTCTATCTGACCTTTGATTTCCATGAGCGACACATTGTTATAAAGGTGTTCATCCACACCACATTTGGTCTACAGACGACACGAACCTATCATGCCGACTTTAGCTTTTATTCAAATTAATTTAAACCCAACACCCTGTACTACAAAAAATTAAGAATAAAGTAAATATCATGATCATTATCTGAGTTTAAAAAATGCCACTTATTTATATTATTATCTACTAAAAAGTGTCGTTTGAAAATAGTACATAAAACATAGAAATTGTAGAGAAAAATCTAATTTCCCTCTTTCACAGGGTGTCCAGAAAATAAATTTTTTTTTTTTAAACCATACGGTAAGTGTTCAATTCAATGGCTTGTTTAGGCAAGCTGAATAAAAAAGGCTAATATTAAGGTTTGAAGCTTTTAGAGTAGCCATTCTGAAAAATGATATCAATATAGTCAAGAAAAAAAATTAGTTTGTCCCAGAAAATATACTGATTTAAGCAAATAGTAAAGTTTAAAACTTATGCCAACATTTTCATTTTGGCACACCCATGTTCCGGGCTAGAGGGCGACACTTACATTACAGCTTTGTTTAATATATTTTTTTTATTAATTACAATTATTTTAATTACTTTCTTATTGTTAATTTCATTTAAAAAATTAAGAATATTTAAGGATTTGTATAAATATGTAAGCACCAGTTTTGTGTAAACATTAAAGTGGATCGTTGTTTTGGCGTGCGAAAATGTATGAATATTTTAAAATTTTTCGAAGCACTCGCTTACTGCTTATTACTTATGTGCCTACTTCATGTTGTAAATAACATAAAAAGTATTATTTTGCTGAGCATTAAGTTCATAATTTGCTTGCGTAAGCAAATATTTTCTAAAATTTTCTTTTTGAATTTTTTTTTACCCACCCTAATAAACATACGTATGAATTTCTGACTTATTTAACCAGTTTCTTATTATACTAACACATTTTTTTCTTAAAAACCAAACAAAAATAATTATTAAAAATATTAAGGAAAATCTTAAAAGAAAAACAAAATACATTTATTTCGTACTGGTAAAAATAAAATGTATAGCACAAGTTGCTATCTGAATGCAAAATAAGTAACTTTAATCAAATTTAGTTATATATAAAACACTTTTCGTACGTAATCATCGATTGTAGTTTCTTTGTTAAAATTTTCTGTAGCAATTTTTATACAAACATCAAATTTACACTTTCATTTTAATACCCTTTTTTTGTAAATAGTAATTTAAAAACTAAAAAAATGTTGTTTTCAAAGTAGAATTTTAAGAAAATTTTTTAATTTTTCTAAAGCTTCATTTCATAGCATTTTTTCTATGTAAATTTGTTTGTATCCGCGAATCAGGCAAAAATTCTAAAAAAAAATTTTACAGGTAGTCTTTACAGTTAATTCAACGCTTGTGGAAGGAATTAGTAAGCTTTTTAATTAAAAAAAATTTTTTTTTCTTGTTTTAACTGATTGTATGTGTATTAAAACTACTTTTTATTTAAATTTTTTTAACTTTTTTCATTGTGTTCATGATATACTTAAAACAGATCAAGAAAAGCTACAATTTGTGTTCCTAGATTTTTAGAGCTAAATCTTTCAATAGCATGAGTTTCCATAAGTAACTTCTTTCAAAGCTGCCAGTAAGCAAAATGCACTCTTTTATTTACATAAAATATTTTTTTTGCATTATGTTCAGTCTTTTTTTGGCAAACATGTAAAAAAATATATGCATGCACTAGCACCCTGTAAAGAAATGCGAAATTTGTTTTTCTCTAATGTCTATGTTTTATGTTCGATTTTAAAACACATTTTAGTAATAATATAAAAAGGCGACAATTTGTGAAGCACAAAATGATGCATAAGTGATATTTAAGGCTATATTAATTTATTCTTAGTTTTTTTAACACAGGGTTGATGGTTTAGCAAAATTGTATAAAAGCTTATGCTAATATGATAGCTTAATGACGTATATACATAGACAAAATGTGATAATGAACATTGATTAACACCTTTACAACAATAAATAGGTTATTAAAATCAAAGGTCAAATAGAAAAGTTATAAATAAAATCAAATTTTGTTGTTTCTACAGGGTGCTGAAAAAAACATTTTATTTTTTAAATCTTCAACACGTAAACAGTCGCATCAAGAGGGAACATTTTGAACTCTTTCTGGCTCTAATGTGCATACATACATACACACGTACTTTTAGAATATTGAGCAATAGCAAATGTTATCAAGAAATTTAAAATAAGTCTAATAAAAATTTCAATTATGAACTTTTTAAAATTTGTTGTTTTATGTACATATTTTTCAAAAAGAAAGTGAAATGTTAACTTTTAGCTGAGATTCAGTTGCATCGGCAGTTTTAAGCGTTTAGAATTTAGTTTTTGTTTTTTCTTTTAAAATTAATTTTACAACTTTTTTGTAGTAAATTCAATGATTTTTAAAATTTAGCTGCCTAATATTACAATATTACATACAAAATATCTTATTATTTACTAGCCATGAGCTTTTGTAAACGAATTGCAACGTATTTACGTATAAAGCAGCGTCGCATATACACATCGTTCACTATTCGCCAATAGAGGGCGCTCACTTATTTTCTTGGTATATGTGTTTATAAGGCATATGGCGAACTTTTTACTAACTTCATAAAAATGATTCTGATAAATAGAACATTTTGCGAAATTTGCTTGTTGATTACAAAAGATTACAGCTAGTAGAAAAAAATACACATCTTGTACACAAAAGCTTTGAATTGCCTTGTCTTACAGCTAATTACATACATTTTTATCAAAAAGCTTAGGCTGTTTTTCTGTTTAAAAAAAAAAAACTACTTATAGAAACATTTTTGCTTTAATTGTCAAAAGCTCGCATTCTCTTCTACATATTTTCAATAAATATTTAGGGCTTTCTTTTTGTTTTGCTTTTTTAACTTATCCTATGATTATGCTGTTGTGATGTTTTTTAAAGCAACTTTGTTAAATTTTTTTTTAACAATTTTTTTTTTTTTTTAAACAAATCACAGTTTATTTTCGTTTATCCAGCATAACAACTTCTTCGCCACTATCCTCATTGAATTCATTTTCAAAATCATCATCGTCTTCGTCGCTGTGTTCAGGCATAACGGCATCATCGTCGAAGTACGGCTGTATGGCCATGCCTTCTGGAAAGAGAGAAATCAAATTTTATAAATATGAAATTTTAATAATTTTTTTTTAAAGCGAGTTGCCACTCATCGTACATTGCATTTAAATTATACAACAAAAATACTTTAATTAGAGTTGCCACCTGCTTAAAAAGCTACATTTTTATTCCCTCGATGGATTGAATTAGAAAGAGGTTGTCAAATTAGAATAGATGAAGAAAAGTTCTTGGCAAAAAAATATTAATAAAGTGGTTGCCATTTGTTTAAAATCTTTAAAAGATGTTTATAAAGTAGCCACCATATCCATTTCAGTTTGGAAAAAAATATCGGGGATTGTTCTGAGGCTATATGGGTTATGGTTATGGTTAAGGCGTGAAACGCGAACTTCCGCGAGAGACGCCAGTCACTCTGTTTTTGCGGTTACATCAAAAACAACAACAAATGGTATTCCAGCCCACATTTTTATTCTATCTAAAGAGAGGGGCACATTGACCCCGTGTCCAGGGTCAACGAAATCGCTACCACGGCAATCGGGCTGATACCGTACGGTGCTTGTACTGGATTAATATCTGGAAAATGGCTGTCAATATCAGTATAACCCGGTTTGGACCGTCACGTCCTTTTCCATGAATGGATGCGACGACTCAGCAGGGCAAAGTTTTACTACAATAATAACAAAAATAGAGGGACCTTGAGTGTTCTAAAAACATAATTAAACTTCATATTTTCCAGATACTTACTACGAATAGGAGATCTAAAGAGTTCTGTTTCACCATCGTCCCCATCATCCTCGAACAGTTCTTTACCCTTCTGCGGCAACAACGAGAAACTGTAGTAGCGTTTATCGGCGCGATGTCGTCGAGCCAATAAAAATTGTACACACAAGAAACAAAAGATCATTGCGACGATAATAACAACGCTGGCAAACATGATGAACAACCAACGTGGCATACCCCACACATGTTCGTCGATATTCAGCCGGAAAACAACAGCACGCGCTGCGCCCGCCTCTACATATATCGTACGCTCTGTGCCCACATGACGTGGAGCCTCCACTTTCAGCGTAATTTCACCTAAAGGCATACCTTTTATGCTGTAAGCACCCAAACTGTCCGTAAAGTTGCGCAAATAGTTGGGTGTATGTGGCGATATCACTGAAACTTTTGCATGTTTCACCGGATGATTGATGGTGTCCAAGACAAAACCGGAGATTGTGGCTGTTTGTGCTGTTGCGGGTGCGTTGAGTGGTATTGCGCTGCCAGCATTTAATACAACATCGCCGCTGCCACCCAAACGATGTACCTCACTTACACCGGTGATTAGCGAGTAAGCGCTCAATTGCACTACGCCTACATTGCTGATCTGCTGAGCTATGACGAGCACGTCCTTCACTGACGACTCATAATTGCGCGCGCTGATCTCTAACGTATACTCACCGGGTGTTAAAATGATTTGAAAACGCGCAGCATTACGCGTGACATTGTAGATGCGCTTGTGACCTCTCAAACGTATGACGGCATCGCGTAGCGGTTCACCTTTGTCATTTTGCACCTGTCCCACTACGCCTGTGTCGATGAGTTGCAAAAAGTTCTTGATTTTATCGATATTCCTACGCCAAATGGCAGCGATCTCAGTTTGAGCGGGCATGCGACAACAGGAGAGACCCAAACTGAAGAGTGGTATGTTGTACATCGTGTAGAGCAGACTTGTGAGACGTTCGGTAGTGGCATGATGCAGCGCGCGTGTGTTGGTACTGGGACACTGCAGTGGTGCTGTATTGAAGTCGGTATCTTCAATCGAGTGTGCGAGCTTTTCGATGATTGGCTCGCCTTTGGGATAGCTGTCGAAATGGAAGAGTATAAATATTTATTTGATTATGATTTGCTATGTCAAGCGCTGAGCACTTACGTTAACTCTGAACTGCCAGCAGTGAAGGTGAGCATTAAATCAAAACGTTCGCTATCCAAAAATTGCAACAACAAATCACGTTTCTTTTCCGATTCCGGGCTGAGTACGCGATCGGCAAGTTCATTACCAAATTGGGGATCACAAATGGATTTACTGTAAAGGAAAGTGAGAAGAACAGATATCGTTTAATGAGCTCAAGCGCTTAGGTACCAAATACTTAAGTACGAAACTCACTTTCGGTTGTACATTTTGAAGATTACGTCGAAATTATCGGTTAACGGTAAGAGATAGAGCACGCTCTTTTGTAGCATTTTCAATGTGCTCGTATCGCGTATTTTATACCCCTCAACCACATGGCGCGCTATATTCATGGTAATTTCACGTCCTAACGGTGATGTGGTGTCGAAGAATGAGCTCATTATGAGTATTTTATATTTACTTTCCTCGGGTTCGCCAATCTAGAACAATTAATAGAATGCGAGTATTATTAAATCTTTTGTGACCGCCTTCCACCACAACTTACGTCTGCAGTTAGCTTAATGGAACTGTAGTAAATGCCAAATTCACTTTCTGCATAACCGAAACTCGCAATCTGTCCGTGGCGTGACTCGAACTCAGCCAAACGCTCACGCAGCTCTGGATTGCTGTGATAACGTGTCTTTACCACATTCTCAATTACACGGAAGTCATTGGCTGATGACCAGTGCTGTGGATCGTCACGCATCATAATCACATCCAACCGCATTTCGCGCGTGTCCGACGGTATCTCGATTTCCTCGTGGTAGGGCGCATACCTGAACATGGAAAGAGACAACATTTGCTTAGTATGTGGAATCTCTGACGTGTCATACTCACCCATCAGCTATTACGGTGATGTTATGCCTGCCCGGCAGCGCCAGCTTCCAGTAATCGCCTTTTACAGCACTGAAACTGGCATGTTTTGCGCCATCCATAGTAACCGCTGCACCAGCTATGGGCGTGCCGATGGAGCTGCGCACTGTACCATGCACGCCATAGTGCACTTGTTCGATGAATTTCAAGAGCGGCTCGCGATTATCGTGCCAGTACTTTGGTAACTCTTCGCTCATTGGAAACTTGTCGCAGCCCAGCTCCATCGTAAGCTCTAGTACACCAGCACGTACATAATTCCAATCTTGCATGCCGCCAGTCACGCTATACCATTGTGCACCATTGACGATGCCATTCGGAAAGTGCTCATACTTGAAGAGGCGGCATGGACTGCCCAAATGCATGGTGGGATGTGCCTGGAGGAAAGACAGGTATATAATCGAAGCGTCAAAAAACATATAAAAAATTAGACTGCGCGCTTAAATTACCTCCGAATAAACCAAAGCCAAATGTTTAAACAACTCATTTTCCTCCGTTGGATTCAGCTTTCGTCCCATTGTCTCTTTCGTGCGTTGACGCGCACTTGGATCTGAGAAATCGTTTTCATTATCGTCGTACGGATAATTGGCCACCAAAGAGCCCCCATGTAAGTTCGCCGACAGCACAAACGGTAACGACAATGTCCAATTCATCACTGCCGCTACTTCCGGCTCTGTTACCGCATTTTCATGATCGGTGCCATATTGATCAGGAAAATTACGATTCAAATCGATTTTATTCGCATTGGCACGACCTTTACCACTCGCTTTATCGCCTTCGTGCGAACGCTCATAACCATCTGGATTCATGCTGTAGAGGAAGTGCATGCGCGTCGTATTTATCAACTTCGTGATGCGTCCATCGATGTCATAGCGTTCGCACATGTACTGCGTGAGTAGAAGCAACATTTCTTTGCCGACCACTTCGTTGCCATGCATATTGGCGACATATTTGAACTCTGGTATGCCGGGTATATGTTGACCGGGGGTGGAAAATATTTCCATAACCCATAAATCACGGTGTTCCACACTCTTGCCGATCGAATAAAGACGCGTGATGCTCGGATAGGATTCGGCAATGTTGTGTATGAATCTAGGATACGTTTATGTGAGAGAGAGGGAAATGCACCCGGAAGTTGTATTTAAAAAGTGCTTGCTATGTTATGTATTAAAAAAGGAGCTTACATAGAACCAAAGCAGTTGTCGGCGTAAGAGAGCTTTAAGCTTGGCGACAGCTTTTTTGAGTATAGCTTTCAGTTCTAGTGAAAATTTTCTGTGACTACAATATAAGCTGACGAAGTTTCATGTGATAAAGTAGTGCTTGCTTATTGACCTAGTGATGATCTTTAAGACTTTTCTGAGCTTAAATCATACTCTACAAAAAAAATTATGTGCTTTTTCTGAAAGCTTCTGAATCCTGCGAGCAGAAAAAGCTCGTTTATATAAAAGGTTCAAGTATCTTGGAAACCACTAATAAACACTTTAAGAGGTTTGCGAGTCAAATATGCAAAAAATAAAAGCTTGTGACTGATAAGATACATTTTAGATAGGAAGCCTGAAGCTTGAAACTTTTAAGAAAGCATGAATGGTACAAATGCAAAAGTATTTGGTAAGCTGTAAAAATTAAGAAAAATAAGCTACATGTTTGAGAATTTCATAGTGTAGTTTTGATTATTCTGCTGATCTTTAAAAGTATTTTCGAAAATAATAACAAAGCTTGAAAGCTCTTAGGTCAATGTGACTGGTGTCATTACATCAGGAATAAACCAAACTTTTCAAGAGCTTTTGATAAGACACCCCTGGAGCCGAAAGCTTTTAAGATATTATGAATGCATAGTCAAGCTTTGAAATGAATATGTTGATCTATTTCAAAGTTCAAATATGGTTAATGAGCTTTATAGTTTATAGCTTAGGTTATAATGCGTGTGGCCCGCGCTTTCCGGATGGAAATTCAATAAAACTTCAGCATGCTCTACACTCAACTGAACTGACGATTTAAAACCAAGAACCAATTTACATATTTCGCATTGCCGAAATATAAGTTCCACGAACCTTAAGTACGTACAGCTTCATGTATACAGTTTGAAATGCAGCTAAGAGGGAACCACCCTGAAGCTCATAGCTTTTCCAGCTTTAGAGCGTTTTATTTTGTACATAAATACTTACCGTAGGTGGAAAGCTTTCAAAAGCTTTGCAGAGCAAATTTCCCCATATAGTTTATAAAAAAGCTTAAAAGTTAAAAACAAAGGCGCTGCTGTCAAAAGCTCACTCAATACCTACCTATATTTTGAATATTTTAAAAAAGTTTTAACTTCCTCTTACGACTCAAAATTTTTCTTGGTGCTTACCAACAACTGCTTGAGTTCAAAAGCTCAATTGCTAGTTATAAAAAAAATATACAAACTTTTCCATTGCTGTAAAGTTGTGATGTTCAAATTTGATTGGTGTTAGAAAGTCGTCATCGTTTTTTGGCTCTTTGGAGCGTTCCACTTTTACCTTCCGAAAATCACCTAAAAAGGAGTCAAACGAACGAGGAGTTGATGAAGTAGAAATTAAAAGTAGATTACAGAAAAAAGATTCGTTGACTTGAAATATGATTTTGGCGTCAAAATATAATGAATTATTAAAATATGTTAAATGAAGAGGAGTAAATTAATACTGAACCAACGAACCACAATCACCATGAGGGAAATCAAAAGGAGCATGAAAAATGAAATGTGGTACTACTAAACCCATAAAATTAAATAAAAATTGTTAGAAAAAAACTAAAAATTAAATATAAATGCAGTTTTTTGGCATTTATGCACTAAACCAATTTTTGAACAAAAAAAAAATAATAACTTTTAAATTTGAAAAAAAACGTTAAAATTTTAGAAAATAATTATATTTTTTGTTATTAAAAAAGTTTGCAATTTGGTTTCTCTTAACTAAAAATAAATTTTGCACTTCAGTTATTATTGCATAGTGTGTCACATTCAGCTACAGTGGGTGCTTCAGTAAATAACTTTACACAAAATAAAAAAATTTTTAAAATAAATCAAAAGGAAAGTGATGCAGGGTGATGCAAAATGCTCTCTTTTTACTTAAAAGTATGAAATAAATAACCAAACTTTGCTGTTTTGCACAGCTGCTTAATCTTTTTTATTTATTATTCATTTTTAAATTCAATTTTATTTGTATATTACTGTTTAATAATTAAAACATATAATATTTATTTATCTATTTTACGATACGACATACATATTTTTTATTTGTATATTTTGTGATAAGCTTATAATTAAAATAACTTGACTTAGGTAATCATAAATTTCGGTAAAATTAATTTTTAATATGCATATATGTATTTACTAATAAAATACTATTCTTTTATAAGTTAAGGCTAAAGGTAAAGTTGGAAAATTTGTTAAACTCGATTTTCTGAATTTTTATGAAACTCTCCTCAAAACTGGCTCTGCCCAAATTTTAGAAATAAACTTAACAACAATAATTAAGAAATGTTCTTTGTAATCTCGAATTATCAATTTATCGTTTAATTAAGCATTTTTCGAAAAGTCTCCAATTTACAAAGCTTTCTTTGAGAACACCTTTACAGCAGCGTTAGTACTTCAATACAATTGCAACGAGTGCGCCCCTTCAGTCAATTAACCCACTACAGAAACAAACTACCTCCGGAATATTGTGAAAAGGTCAAGCGTATAAAATTTAAGTATAAACCAGCTTTAAGCTAAACAGAGTAGATACTATACATAAGCCCCATGAAACTATTTGTGTAAAACTGAACAGATATTTGGAGGAGAGCTTCAAACTTCGATTTATTTATTCAAAATTCCTAAACGAAGTCAAAAGTCTAGATTTATAGGATACGAAGTGCTTGTAACTTGAAGTGAAAGCTTTAAGCTCACTTGCTTTGAAGCTCACCCTCTGAGTGCAGATATTTTAAACTTCAAAATTGCAAACTAGATACTCTACAAAAGCCACATGAATTTCAGGTATTTAAAGTTACAAAATAAAGCTTTAGTAACTAAAAGTTTGGCAATTTCAAAGAAAATTAATGCTTAGTATTTCGGACTCAGCAAGTGAACAAAGAATTTTGTGCAATACTTTACCAGAATATATATCTTTAGCTAATATGTGGAAAATGGGGAAGGGGTAGAGAGCTTTCGGCTCACGAAGAACCGAAAAGCTCTAAGAATATAAGCTTTCTTCGAGCTTTTTGGTTCTTTTTATTATTACATATTTGATCAGATCGCACTTTTCTGCCTTTCTACGAGCGTTTTATCAAAATTTGTTTTTTTTTTTTAACTGCATTAGCTAAGCCTTAAAACTTTCAAGCTTTACTTAACCTGAAAACTTATCCTACAAAAGCCTTTCAGAGCTAGGTTAATCGGAGTTATTTACATATTAATCTTTGCAAAAGCTTCAAATGGCTTTTGAAAGCTTTAAAGCATTTATTTAATTTAAAAAAACTTAAATCATCAAATTGAGCTTTCATCGGCAAGTTTAAAATCCAATCGTATAGTATAGCTTAATTTAGCTTTTATATCCATTGGCTTGTCGATGTTGTTAAAATGAAATAAATAGAAAGGAAGTTAGACCGTTAATCAAGCGGTTATGAGGGCTATTCGTAGCTTTTGCGAGCTTTTTAATACGTACTTTCAATAATTTTGAAATTTTGGGCTTGGTTTTCATTATTTTATGACTTAATTATTAGTTGTAAATATTTGAAATGAGTGCGAACGCTTCAATAATTGGACACAGAACAGGATTTGATTTGTTTTTTATTTATTCCTCACATACACACATTCATTATAACAATAACAGTGATTAGATACGTATTACATATGTATATAGTAAAGATCCTATTTACTATTTTTACTAATATGTGTACATATGTATGTATAAATGTAGAGAGCTATGCTTGGACACATTTCTGCAGGGAAAGTCATACTGGAATGCTGGTGGACTATGTCGTGTGCAAATGAAATTGTGCGGGGATAGTCAAAGCTGATGCGAAAGAGATTCGTGTTTGGAAGAGAGCAAGTTACAGTCTGTTGTGAGATCAGTGTAGCTTAGATGCATGTACATATATGTATGTCAAAGAGTGTGTATAATGCAGATGATTTCGTGCTTTTTTAACTGTATACTGAAGAAAATCTTTTGCGAGCCATGAAAGCTTAAGTGCGTGAAAGCTTACATTTTATTTGTGAAAGCATGCGTTTGGTTTTAGAAAGTTTAGAGCGCGAGAAATAAAAATGTAACTTAAATATTAAATAAGTAAAAGAGTGAGAACACAAAACGACATGAGCACAGAGCGAGTTTTCAGTATGTGACGAAAGCTTACGCAAATATTAAAGCGCACAAGACGGCTTAAGATTATATGCCACACTTAATATTTAAGTAACTTTTTTTGTTTTGAAACAAAATGTTTGCATAAGCTTTTGCCGCTGAGAGTATGTTGTTCGCTCAGGCTTCCCAAACAACCGAAATAGCAACAAAACAAAACCCAAAGAAAGAAAATGAAAACAAATGTATAAACTTGTCAAAACATAAACAGTGTAATAGCTTTTTTTCTCAATATAAACAACAAAAACTTTAGACAACAACAACTGTGCATTTTGTAGCGCAGCTGATAAAAGGATTTAATGACCAAAGAAATATGGACTATAAAAACTGCTTGTACCATCGTAATTCGTCTCGAGCGGTGATAATGTGAAGTCGACACGCAGCGCCTCGTTGTTCTCATTGGTCACGTGTACTTGTTTCGGCTCACTGGGCTGATAGCTGCAGCAGCATCATCATGTTGTTGGGTAATGTCACAAAAAGAGTAGAAAAGCAGAGCGAAATCAAGAAAAAGTTATTAAAAGTTTTGTACAAAAGCTTAACAAGTTTGCAAGTGTCACAATTTGCATTCGCTTTGTTGCACAGAGGAGCGTAAAACGGGGTATGGAGAAAAAAAGTTGAAAATGTTCCACCCTGTTTGAACACTTGAAAAAAAAATTTATTGACGCCCTGTAGCGTTTCGTTTCTTTTCTACAAATTATATGTTAGATTTACAAGAGAAAATTTTATAACTCAGATATTTACTTTATTCTTAATTTTTTTGATACAGGGTGTTGGTTTTAAATAAATTTGAATAAAAGCGTAAGCTGACATAATAGGTTAATGGCGTATTTTGAAGAAATATGAAATTGCTTAACACCTTTAAAAAAATATACCGCTAATTCAAATCAAAGGTCAAAAAGAAAAGTTATACAAATTTCACTGTTTTCACAGGGTGCTGAAGAAAATAAATTTAAAAGTTTTGGAAACTCCAGCCAGAGGGGACATTTTAAACATTTTTTGCTGATACGCTTTATTGTACAGTGTTGTGCGAGATGCAAATTTCACGAGCTTGCAGTATTTCTGTAGGTTTGAAACTGCAAATGTTGCATATTATTTAGTTAAAATGGTGAAAAAAACGAGTCGATTTCGAAATTTGAAAAATTTTCACGTTTTCCATTGCACAACACTGTATGTAGTATATGTATTTTAAAGCTTGCAAACACGTTTAACGTGGTATGCGTTCATCAACTTCTCTCACCTTACTCCCCCGTACTCACCCAAATGCCAATGCTTGCACATTATAAATGCCCGGTGTAAGTAAACGCCAATATTCGCCATGTTGTGTAGTACGCATCGGTTTATCCTCGATACCGGAGACTACAATGCTTGCATCATTGATTGGATAACCGCTAGCGTCTGTGACCAGTCCTTTAATACCAATATGTGCCAATTTCAATAGCTGCAACAGACTGCGTTTATTGCGCGCCCATTCAGCCGGTAATGTGGCAGCTGATGGAAATTTGCAACATGATAACTCAATGGTGAGCTCGAAACAATTAGTGAAGGCATAATTGAAATCTTGCATGCCACCATTTAGCTCATACCAATAAGCGCCATTCGTAATGCCATCGGTGAATGTGTCGTTGCAATTGTGACCCTTACGCATTATCGGATGATTGTTGGCGTATGTGTGCGCCATTAGCTTGAAGACGCGATCGTCTGGTGTGAGACTCTCTTCGCAGCATTCGTGATGAGCGCTGGTGCATGTTTTTTTTTTATTTTTGTATAGGAAAATAAATGATTATTACTATGCAAGGCAGTTTTTAGTTTTGTTTTAATGAGAGGCATTCTCTTCTAACTTTTTACTGATAGGAAAAGCATGAATTAGGTCACTTCGCTGGTGAGTTTCATCCAAGCGATTTAATTTTATTTTATTCATAAAAAGTCTCTTATTTTTTATATTTAAATTTTTAATAATAATTTATTGAGTTCAGTTTTAGTAATCAAATTTTAATTTGAATTTTACAGTTTCAAAATTTTCAGCTATCAAATCAAAAATCATTATTTTAAATAATATTTATTCCAGTATAGAATTGACTGATTAATCAATTAGTCAACTGATTGAAATTTCAATTCATTAAAAAAAGTTTAAAACCAGTCAAAATTATTAGAGAATAACTTTTAATGTTTGATTGTTTAACTCTATAGAATAGTTTAGTGTTGAAAATTTATTTCGGGTACCGGGTAAGTTCCGAATTGGATGTAATTAGAATGATGATCAGAGATCCAAGTTTTTCAAAAATTAATCAAAAAATCAATGTTTGATTAAATGCAACTATTTTCCAAAACCATGTTTGTTTTCTGATAATTGAAATTTGTAAGTCCTTCAAACTATTTTTATATTAAATTTATATAGCGATTAATTACGTAAACAATATAGGTGAGTCGTTTGATTCCACTTAATCAGTCATTTGATTTATCCAAATAATTTGACTAATCAAGGTAATTTGATTGATTAATACTGATATCTCATGTTTTTATTACGAAGATTAAAATTGTTTTCGATTTTAATTTTCTTGGTTTTGCTTATAAATAAAATCGATTTTTTATTGAATAATTGCTTAATTTTGGCATTACTTGATTTCACTTGAAAATCATTTGATATCTCTTAATCAGTCATTGGATTTATAAAAATAATTTGATTAATCGAAGTAATTTCATTTATATATATTAAGATCTAATAATGTAAACTTAAATAATCGAAATAATTTTCTTATTCGAAAAGGTGGCAATTATGAAAACGAAACCAAAAATTTAAATTACCAAGAAAATAATATTTCGACTAACATAAAAATAAAAACTTAATTCAATTTATTTGTATAACTATATAAAAAACATTTGCCATTACTAAAAGACTGATAAAACTACGATTTTAAAAAAACATGGAAAATTCCATTCATAACAAAACTATTTTATATTTCATTCGAATTTATTTCTGATTCGTTTAGTTAGAAGAGAATGAGCTGATTAATTAGTAATTTAGTGTCAACTAAAAGTGGGAGCTCGCAAGCGCAATTTTGTGTTGTTTATTTGTCTAGAGCTGCTGAACACAACATTTTGTTTATTTTATTGCAAGACTTTCCCTGGAACTTACAATTTAATCTTTTTTTTATTAATTTCTAACTTGTGCTAAATCCAAATGAAGTCATGATTATTAAAGTGGTTTGAAATATTTTTAAATAAAAACTATTTTCCACCCTATTTGGCACGAATTTATGCTCTACTTACACTTCCATTCCTAGCACACAAACGCGCTTGTAAGCTACGCACATCACTATAACTACACCACTCCTTTTACTTACATTGAGTTATCATAGGGATAGCTCGTCACAATTGCGCCACCATGAAAATTCGCCGACAAGACAAACGGTTTACTTAAAACCCAATTTATGATGGCCGCCGTTTCTGGTTGACGATTGTGCGAACGCAATTGTGTGACATGTTGATTTTCAAAACGATCGGGAAAGTCACGATTCAAATCGATGCCAGCAGCATTTGTGCGCCCAACATAATTCGGAAATGATTCGCAATTACCTTCCTGGAAATAGAGAGTGTTGCGCGACAAAGAAATACGCGAAATATGATAGATAATTGCTATATTTTTCATTCGTAATATATGTATATTAGTATAATAATATAAGAAAAAAAGTGTGAAAATGTAGAAAATTGCGTAATTGATAAGGCAGGAAATGTAGCGGATGCGCATAAATAGTACACAACGAGATAACAGAAGGCACGGTACGACGAGTAACGAGTAAATATAGTAATTAGTTTATTTGTAAGCTTACGAAAAAAAATCGCTTATATGAAATTGTTTGATAAAATCACAAATCAAATGGCAAAGATAAAGGTAAACGAGTTAAGAGTTGATTAAACTATTTAGAAATCCCGATTCTGTAGAATAATTTAGAGCAAAAGCGATGAGGAATAACAACCCACTACTGGGGCTAGCGGGTTAAGGGCTTGCTTATCACATACCCGCTGTCATAAGAGGCGACTGAAATGCGAAAATAATGACGTGCAACTTAATGGTTAATCTATGGATATAATGCCTCTCACCTCTCATTACCAACCTCATTTTTCCTTACGCAAGGAGGGGGTGCGATGACCTGGAAGCTTCCACTCGTCATGTCAAATCGGACTTTCACTTTCGACAACGCTCCCCAAAATCTTTGAGAAGTGTTTTTGTGGCCAAGACAAAAACAAGATACGATGAGGAAAGCTTTTACATCGAGGTAACTGAAAATGTTTAGGAAAGCTAGTTCTGCGGCATCAATCGTAGAACTTAATAATTTTACACACATTACAGTTTTCATGGAGTTGCTCGAAAATACGGCAATCGCAAACAGTAAGCGACTCTCCAGAGAATTCGGATTCGACAATCGATTGACACGGTAATCAAGCAATCGAACTAGTTCGTTTCGTATTCGAATCCACTGGTAGATGACGTGTCATAATGTCAACGGAATTAATGTCACGAAGAGAAATAATGTCAAATTATTTTGAGATTTAATTTTTAAAAGCGAATTAATGTCAGAAGCGCTAAGTATCATAAATGCTTTACAATTTCTAGAATAACAATGCAACTGCTATTTCAGGTGCAGTTATGTACATACAGTGTGCGACAAAACTAAAGCACAGAAATATCCTTTAAAACATTTTGCTCAAAAAATCGAAAGTGCATTTTCTATAATGTTTAGTCCTTTTTATTCAGGAAGAATATATATTCGGTATTATAGATTTGAATAAATAAAAGCAGTTTACCAGCTCATCCAAAAAATTTAGTACAAAATGTCCGATGAAGTAAAAAATTGGAGCGACAAAACTAAAGCACAATCAAATATCTATGGGACAAACCTGGTATTTTTCATTATTTCGTGAAATATCCGTGGCTATTTAGGCCATGAAAACTGTGAAAACATTTTGAAATAGTATTTCCTGATTTCCTTTGATTAAATTTAAGTAAAATTCTATCGGGAAGTACCACCAAATAACTATTTTCAGCAAATCTTTTCGACTTCTACAGATCATCCAACCTCGTGTTTAGCGGCTAAATAAAAGAACGGGCACCGTTGTTTGAAATGTTTCGAAATATATCGGCTTGGTTATTGTGGCTTACGTTTATCACGATTTAGCGGTTTTTACAAAACATTTAAGGAAAAACAAGATCTACCTTTATTTCGTGCTTTAGTTTTGTCGCACAAATTTGTTGGGGATGGGATCATGAAAACGAGTTTTCTGTTTCATATTTCAAATAACTAATATGTGACCTTTATCAGTAAAAACAAATAAACATTTTAAAACCTGCATATAGAATTTTATTTAATCGTGTTTAGCAGAGGGACTTTTCGTGCTTTAGTTTTGTCACACAAATTTGTTAGTTAGCCTGAAAAATTTCATTAATTTTTTTTAATGGGATCATGAAAACGAGTTTTCTGTTTCATATTTCAAATAACTAATATGTGACCTTTATCAGTAAAAACAAATAAACATTTTAAAACCTGCATATAGAATTTTATTTAATCGTGTTTAGCAGAGGGACTTTTCGTGCTTTAGTTTTGTCGCACAAATTTGTTAGTTAGCCTGAAAAATTTCATTAATTTTTTTTAATGGGATCATGAAAACGAGTTTTCTGTTTCATATTTCAAATAACTAATATGTGACCTTTATCAGTAAAAACAAATAAAAATTTTAAAACCTGCATATAGAATTTTATTTAATCGTGTTTAGCAGAGGGACTTTTCGTGCTTTAGTTTTGTCGCACAAATTTGTTAGTTAGCCTGAAAAATTTCATTAATTTTTTTTAATGGGATCATGAAAACGAGTTTTCTGTTTCATATTTCAAATAACTAATATGTGACCTTTATCAGTAAAAACAAATAAACATTTTAAAACCTGCATATAGAATTTTATTTAATCGTGTTTAGCAGAGGGACTTTTCGTGCTTTAGTTTTGTCGCACAAATTTGTTAGTTAGCCTGAAAAATTTCATTAATTTTTTTTAATGGGATCATGAAAACGAGTTTTCTGTTTCATATTTCAAATAACTAATATGTGACCTTTATCAGTAAAAACAAATAAAAATTTTAAAACCTGCATATAGAATTTTATTTAATCATGTTTAGCAAAGGGACTTTTCGTGCTTTAGTTTTAGCGTACACTGTAGATAATGGACTAATCAGGTTTTACTCCAAATTTTAATTGTATGCTCTATATATGTATGTATGTATATGAAATAAAAAAAATTGTATTAAATGAATTTTGATAATTTTCGCCTGCGGCGCTTTTCTCAAAAATATCTCAATTTACTAAATGTTATTTTTTTTTTTCATTTTACATTCAACTGGTTCCCTAAGCACTGCAGATAGAGGCGCTTATGCACAAAAAACACCGAATAGTAACGATGTGGTGGTGGTAACAACAAAAACACTCCCCGAAGGTTTTGGGGAGTGTTGTCGAATTAACAGTCCTTGGCCGGATTTGAACCCGGTACGCTCCGGTACTCCCTTGCGGTACTGCGCGACTGTCGTGGTAGCGATTTATGACCAGTGAAACCTTCTAGGTCATGTCCCCCCTCCTTCCGTAAGGAAGGATAAGATGGGTAATGAGAGGTGAGAGGCATCATATTCGTAGATCAACCATCAAGTTACACGTCATTACCTTTGTGCATATTAGTCGCCTCTTACGACCGGTATGCCTCCCTCGGGCATATTCTAAGCCCCTAACCCGCAGGGGCCAATAGTAACGATCGAGCAATCGTTCGTGGACTAAAAATATTTCTTCTTTCTATTTATGAAAGAAGTTGTGATATCCACCCCAAGTATTTAAAGGCGCGCTCTTTAAGACGTCGGATTTCAGACGAAGAGGAATAATGGTTCTCAAAATTCCACCTAAATTGGAGTAGTACAATGCGACGAGGAATCTAATTTTCTGTCAAATAAAAGTCTTCTGAAATATAAGGACACTCTGAAGCTTGTTCCCAGGCCTAAAGAACAACGCTTACTTACTTGAACTATACCTTTCGATCGATGAAACGCGGTTGAGGCAGTAAAAGTGTTGGTGGACGCTTCTCCGGTCAAGGAGTGGGTCCAATATCAGCAACAAAGACTTTATTCGGACAAGTTTAGCAGGCGTGAAAATTTATTTCCTAAGATGTTTTACTTAAATATTACACTCAATACCACCACGATGTGAGCCTGCCATAAAGAGCCACGGATATTCCACGAAATAACGAAAAAAACCAGGTTTGTTCCATAGATATTTGATTGTGCTTTAGTTTTGTCGCACACTGTATGTACATAACTGAACCTGAAATAGCAGTTGCGTTGTTATTTTAGAAATTGTAAAGCATTTATGATACTTAGCGCTTCTGACATTAATTCGCTTTTAAAAATTAAATCTCAAAATAATTTGACATTATTTCTCTTCGTGACATTAATTCCGTTGACATTATGACACGTCACCTACCAGTGGAATCGAATACGAAACGAACGAGTTCGATTACTTGGTTGATAGTATCGTGGCGGTCGATTGTCGAATCCGAATTCTCTGGAGAGTCGCTTACTGTTTGCGATTGCCGTATTTTCGAGCAACTCCATGAAAACTATAATGTGTGTAAAATTATTACGTTCTACGATTGATGCCGCAGAATTAAGCTTTCTTGAACTTTTTCAGTTACCTCGATAAAAGCTTTCCCCAGTAGTGGGTTGTTATTCCTCATCGCTTTTGCTCCAAATTATTCTTCAGAATCTGGATTTCTAAATAGTTTAATGTTACTGACATTAATTCCGTTGACATTATGACACGTCACCCACTGGTAGGTATGCATGTAATCGAATATGTCACTCTGCTACAAAAAATATATTTACCAACAACAACAGCAAAGGAAATAAAATAAGTGCAACAATATCTGTATACAATTTTGCAAAAACAAAACCAGTCTATGTATTGGCGGAGGTAATCCAACCTCATAAGCTATGTACTCGCCTGTGTGCATGCATAAAGCAGTTACAAGAAACCCAACAATGGTTAAGTGTGATATACTTAGTTCGGCTGTACTTGACCTTTCGTGGTATGTACAAGTTTAATATGCAAAGTAAGAAAGGGGATTTCAACCAAAATTGACATTCAAGGCAGGCAACCACAAAAATGAGTTAACACATTATTGGATAATGCGAGCGATCGTGGAGTATTGAATAACACCAGCCAAGCTAAACAAGACTTGAAAATTAAGTGTTAAAATGATAAGACAATAAATACAACAAACAACAATAAAATTACCAAAACTAGCAGAAGTTACGCTGCCTGAAAAAAAAATTGATTTCATACAGTTTGCAGGATTTCTTCTCCTCGCTATCACCCCGCTCACCCAACTTTACTGGTTGAATAAATTCTAGGCTATTAAAGCAAAGAAATAAAACTACGAAACCACGGCTAAAAATGTTTCTTAATGGAAAAATGTCCCTAAATAATAGTACCTAAAATGCGAAAAAGAAAGTCTTCGATTTCTGCATTTCTTAAACAATCAACAACGTCAACAGTCGCCACTTACAACAATAATTTCATGTTACAGTTAACCAGTTAATTGTTTTTGTGGTGTTAAAAGTACGCACTTGGCGCATGTCACTTTTTCCGTTTATGGCGCAAATGTACGCACTTTTGTTCAAGTCATTAAATAATTTCTGCCGCTTTTGTCAATGCTTGGCGTTGAAAAATGTTGAAATTTCGGTCTGGCGGTTAAACTGAATTTGGATGATGCGTCGAAATTTGTCGAACATTATTTAACTATTTTGGAGTTTTCTATTATGATGGTGCACGTGTAGGTACGATGTCAAAACTGTATTTATATTTTTTTTTATCTGTTTGTCGGTATGTTTGTACGCGCATCACTCAGACGCCGCTACATAGAACATAATACTCCTTTCGCCAATGTATTGCTAGATGTCTCACTTAAGGTTAAGGGTCACTAGGCTGAAGATAATGAATGCCGATGTTGTTGTTTGTAATGCAGAAAATACTCCTCGAAGGTACATGGAAGTGTTACCGATGTGGAAAGCTTTTTTGTCAGTAATGGTTTCGATGCTTGGTAAAGCTGGAGATTTATCTAGAATTTTAAAACCCGTTATGTTGAACTCGAACCACGCAAATGCAAGAACCACGCAGATGCCTAGTATCTGTTGAAATTGTGAAAATGTATGATGTAGAAAGCAAAAAAGAAGAAACCCAGAAAAGCGCACAGAACATCTTCGAATAACGCTGTTAAAGGACCCTTTATTATTTAATTCCAAATCAACGCTTACAAAATTTTAAAATACTTGGAAAGAAAAAACTGAGTCAAACACCCTAGTAGTTAGACCCCCAATTCAATAAAGTGTATCCAATCTAAAATCAATTTAGACTCAACGCCCGTAAACAAAGCAAATATGTGACGCAAATTAAACATTTTAACAATGCCAATTTTTTTGATTTGTAGGTATGTACTGTAAATATGCAAAAAATCGCGACTAATCTCTAAGGAACGTGATCCGTGATTAATTCCCTTAGTCTTCAGTTGGCTATAATTGTATAAAAGACAATTTTAATTTAGTTAGTGTAGGTACGATTGGTCTCTCTATAGGACATACTTAAATAAATGTGAACAGTTCAGCCTATGTAAAGAGAGAACAAACAATTCGCCCGTTTGAACACTTGTCTTATGAAGTTTTCAAAAAATTAAAAAAAAATGTTTTTGCCAGCCAGTAAAAGCAGCGATTTTCAAGCGACATATTTTAGAAATAATATCAATAAATGACAATTCCAAGAGTCAGGTACTGATGCACAAATGATATTCAACCCCATATTTACTTTATTCTGAAAAACGAAAAGCGAATTGCGCTATTTTTACAGGGTGCTGAAAAAAAAATTCCATTTTTGAAATCTCCAAAAGGTAAATATTCGCACCAGGTGGGAAATTTTTAAACTTTTTTGGGGATACATTCTAATTAACACAGATTAAAGCCCTGTTTAGGTAACAGGCACAAAATTAAGTGCAAGAAAATGCTTCAACACTTTGTATAATGAACGTAAATCCATTTAAGTCAAATTTATTTATTGTTTACTATACAAACAAACAAAAAAAACTAAAAGAAAATGGCGAGCAAAATTTATGAATTCAAAAGAAGACACACGTACCAACAATGATACATTCAAATATGAAAAACTTACAATTTTTGGCATTGCATGTAGGGGGCAAGCCGTTCAGATGACGGTGGCGTATGAGTAACATTATAATATGAATGCGTGTGCAATTGCGACTTTTATTATAAAAGTCAAAATTCAAACAAAATTTTTTATTGTTGTTGGAGTAGTGCCCTTTTTTATTTAAATTTTTTTTTTTTAATTTTTTTTTTTACTTTTTTTATTTTGTTATTAGACCTCTTCGGGGGAATAGCGTCATAGCACTTCACAGTAGTAAAACTGTCGAACACTAAGAATGTACGGGCTTGATTTCTAGTCAAAAATGTAAATTCTCTCATTTTGAACAAATATTTACAAATGGCGAGAATTGAAATCACATCAAAGTAGAAAAAAAGATGTGTAGGAATAGCTAACCTGAGATAAAAACAAATACTGGGGAGATCACGAAATTTCTGTTTCCTACTCGAAATTCTCGTATTTAGTATCTTTTCCGTAATATGTCCTAATTTTGATTCACAAGTTTCTTTTCACAAACAAGCAACAACAACTACTTATGGAGCGCTAATCTGCACTACTGAACTGATCTGTGCTGGTAGAATGAATGGCTTAGTTTGTTGTACTTGAGTTATTTGATTAAATAGTTAGAACTCAACTCTATTTTTAAAGTATGCATATTAGGGTAGGCAAAAAAAAAAAAATTTCTAGAATTTGTCACAAAAAAAAAATTGTTAGCAAGCTATGAAGTAAACTCATCAAATATGAGCTTTTAATATCAATTTTTTTAGTTAGTACTGCATCAAAAAATTTTGTTAGAAAAAAAAGTTTAACTTGTGATAGTCAAAAAATGCTCAAAAATTAGATAAATATTCTTTTAGGTGAATTCGACTGATTGCTTTTATAAAAAAATGTATTTAAATATATTAAAAAAAAATTATATTTTGAAATTCTTTTTCCCATCAACTTTAAATGAAAAATATTTTATTATAAAAAATAAAATTATAAATTTTTTTTATAAAACTATTTGAGAAAAAAAAAAACAAATAAAATAAATTTTGAAACTTGTAATTGTACAGAAATGCTCAAGAATTTAATGCTTATTTTTTTACATGAATACGTTCTGTCGCTTTTGTAAAAAAAACGTTAATTATATATATTTAAAAAATATTATAATTAACATCAAAAATGTGCTGCTAGAAAAACAATTTTTAAATGTCATATTTGGAGAGTATACTCCAGTTAGTTAGCAATAGCTTTACCGTTCACGATTCAAAAAAAAACAAAAAAATGTTTGCACACCCTAATGCACTAATGTATTAGAAAAATTTATACAAAAGTAATTATACTTATGGAATGCTGTATCACTAACATCAAGCATTATTTAGCGCAAGGCATTTAGCATGCAATATGACAAGAACAAATATACAACAAACAACAACTTAAGAGCATGCAATAACATGTACAGTGGGACAAATATTAGGGTGAAACCGAGCATTGAATACCCAGCTGTAGCTGTGAGGTGCTGGACAGGGCACAAAAACCTTTGACTTGTAAAGAATATGTATTGGAATAGATAAATGTCCCTTAGAGATTTTTGCGCCGAGCTTTTCTTCTAACGAAGGAAACTTGGGCATGCTCGCCCAATTATTTCGCTCGTTTCCACGATGTCTCCACAACCGTGATATGCCTTGTATCAAGAGAGAGACGACAATTAAAAGGGAGAGGAAAAATAATAGGAAGAGGTAGAAAAATAAGAACGGTAAGAGGTAGAGGAATAGCGATAGGAATATTAATATGAATAGGTATACAGACAGGATTACCAAGGAAAAGAAGAGGCAGAGAGAAAGCCGATAGCGAGGAGTGAACGAAGAAATGTTTTGTCTATTTGTGTAATAAAAGAAAAAAAATTTATTATCCACGTGTGATCATAACTTTTGGGCACTGTAAGTATATAACAATACCTCTGATAGAATCAATAATTGCACCGCATTTAAGTTGTCTTTAAAGGCGAGTAGTAAAACGAAGGCGAACTATTGAAACTGATCGACATGCATACTTTATAAATATTTCTACATCTACTTGTGAACTCAAAGTACTAATGCCATTTAAAGGCAAGCAGAGCTACACGCTTGATAATCGTTTGTTATTGCATTAATGAAATAAATAACAACACCAACAAAGGCGAGTTCCACAGTAGCAATGGTTAAATGAAGCTGCATGCCATTCTAACCAAGTACAAAAGCAACAATAAAAGCAGCAACTGTTAGAATAAATAAAAAACGCCAAAAAGTAAAAAATGATTGCAAAGAGTTCGGTTGTAAATATGTCAACCTTCATGAGTACTAAATTTCAAAACATTTGAAAACATTGCCATTAGAGTTGGTCGTTATTGTTTTGCTTTTTTGCTTGTTACAAAGATGCGAATAATGGCATTCGGGCGAGCGATAGAATAATTTGCTTAAATTTTCCAAGTAAATTGTAATAAATTTCAAGTTAAGAATGTCATCATTCGTCCCAGCCTAAAATATATATATACGATTGCACTAAAGTAAATAGTACACAAATAGTTTGTTCGGGATTTAGAAATTTTTTAAATTTTTTTTATATTTTTTAATTTTTTTTATATTTTTTAATTTTTTTTATCGTGAGAAAGAAGAACCAACTCTTATGCGCTGATATCGTGTAATATAATATTGTTTGCATAATAAAAATGCATTTAATTACAGAAAATTGGCACAGAAAAGTAATAAAGAATCCACAGACAGCAAAATAGTATAGAAAAAAAAAGAAATAAATAGGTAAAAATATTTACAGTGACTCAAATTGCTTAACGTATAATAGTTCACAGTTGCTTTTATTTCGTAAGGTTTTCTATGACGAGAGTTTGTAACGGCATAAAGGAATCGAGCTCGATTCAAAGTTCGACGTATCGAAGATCTGAGATGGAGTAGAAAAATTGATGGACCCATACCCGTCCGCCCGTATGTACGTCTGTGCCCACGATAGCTTGAGTAAAAATAGAGATATTTTAATAAAATTTGGTACCCAAGTTACTTTTAGTTCAAGCTGACTCCTAATGAAAGTGTACGAAACCGGCTGATAACCACGCTGCTATTTTCGAATTTAGACTTTCTTATTTGTTAACACAAATTTTAGTTTGCGATAACTTTTTTTTGGAAATTTGGTAATTTTTCATACATTTAATAGTATTTTAGAATTTCGAATTTCTACAAAAAATGTGATTAACAAATTTTGTTTAACAGCTTTTGATTAAAATATATAGTTTAAAAATAATAAAAGGTTTAAATTTCAATATCTTTGTTTTTGTAAAGTTTCATGAATTGGATGAACGCTTTATAAAAAAATACTTTGATTCATTTATTTATATTTAAAAAAAAAATAATAAAAAAATTTTTAAATCCTTTTCTTGATTGAAAGTGCTTCAAAAATGTTTTATCAAAAATATAAAAAAGAAATAAAAATATAAAAAAGAATTTAAAACTGTTAAAAAAAAAATTAGTTGTTATATTTTTGAAAAGTTCGAGCATTGCACCAGAAAATTTTTATTCGAAAATATAAAAATGGAAAAAAATGTATTGTAATGATCAAAAATATACAAAAATTAGATAAATATTATTAAAGGTAAATTCGACTGGTATTCAAATATGTTAAAAAAAAAACTTTATTTTTAATTTTAAAACTTTTTCAATTGTGCAAAAAAATATTTTCTTAGTAAAAATAAAATTGTAAATTTTTTTTATAAATTTTTTAATAAAAAAAATGTTTACTTTTGAAATAAATTTTTTTCTTAGTTTAAATCTGGAAAAAAATACAATTTTTAATTATCTTTTCTGCACCTTTTTGGAAATGTTGAAAGAAAAATTGGAATTTGTAACGGTCAACAGATATTCAAAAATTAAGCAAAAATGATTTCAAACTTTGGCGGAAAAATTTTTCAACTTTTATGATTTGGCAAATCTTACATTTTGATCAGTTCCTTTAGTTGTTGTTGTAGCGATGTTTGCCTGCCTAGCCTTAGCTTTTAACTAAGCACCATTCCGTAAACACAATTATGATTTCCTATACAAATATTTTTACTTTACCTACATACATCTAATTTTCTTAGAAAAAAAATTGCACCCAAATACCTCGCAACAACATTCTATATGTATGTTTGTATGTAAATCACGCCTTCACCCTCTCAACTTAATTACCACTAAGCCAAACGTCTTATGTACTATTTATGTATGTGTGTTTGTGTTGCTCTTCATTCAGCAATTTTCCTAACAAACAAGTAAGCGAAAACAACAACAAAAAATAGCATTTTCTATTTTCCTTTCTAATGAAAATATCAACAGTGCTTTCGTCACACAACAGCGCCTACGTAAACTGAATGGTAGTTAGATCTATTATTATCTCTTGCTTTTGTTTTTGTTGGTTGTTGTTGGTGTTTCAAATGTTAGTATGAATAGTATCTATTTAGTAGTTGAAGCGAAATGTGAATGCCCAAATCATTTTGAACGTCATCATAATTTTGTTGTTGTTCTTGTCACTTGTTGTCGTTCAAACTCAGTGAATTTCGGCTCAAAAACTCCACTGTTGGCCTATATCGATTTTCCAACAAAAAGTTTGTAAACATGCTCACATACAAATAATTAAATATGCATATGATAAGTACATAGTATGTATACAGATTATATATTTATTTAGCACTCAAATTAGTGATGCACAGCAGCTCCGGAGAGCCGGGTAATTTAACGAATCAAACATTACAAAAACGGATCGAAAGGAAACGAAACTCAGCTACAAAAGAGTAAAGACCTGTTTTCTAAGGAATACAAATTAGTTTCTAAAGTTATCGAAAACCATTGCTAGTAGAAATTGGAATCATCGAAACATCCTTTTGGTATTACAAAAAAAGTGCATTAGCCACTATGAAGTACACCAAAAGCACCTAGTGGTTAACTCAGGAAATGTTTAATAATAAATCGGTACTCTGTTGAGTGATACAAAGTAATCAAGAAGAGTTTTCTGGAAAAACCTCGACAGGGGTAGTGAATTTTCTTCTCCAATGAAGAAATAGAAAGCTAAGAGCGCTTCTAAGACCGCTAACACCACGTGACGATATCTGATAACTATGTTTTTCTTCGACATATATGGTAGTTCCGGACATCACAGCTGACGGAGCACAGGGCATGGAACGCACGAATTGTACAGCTTACTTCTATAATATTTTGCACATTTGTTTGACACATTTCACCATGCATCAGGTGCTGTGTTTTGAAATTAAATCAGTGCCCTCGAAATAGCAATTCAAACTCAATCAACGATTTGATATCAATTACAGAAATACTTGAATTTTAAATTAGATTTAACATTCTATGCACACTGAGCACCACTGAAGCAAATTATTATCCATTATATTCACACATTTTCATATTTCACACCTTTTTGTTTTTAAGTCGTTGTTTTATGAGACTTAAATGCCTAATTTTTTAGTTCATTTGCTATACCTTTCATGAATATGATGTGGTCCCATGTTTCCTAGGTATCAGAAGAGAAAGAGGTAGGCCCAAAAATAAGTGGCTGTCCGAGTAAATAGTTTGACAGTTAGATGGTAGGCTAACGTTTGATGTGAATAAGAAATCCTTCGACTAAGTACTACTCCCCACCCTGCCATTCAGCTTGGGGACGTGAGGCCGCGCTCTCGTAATATACATTAAATCTGACCATTGAACTTTACCCATCACGAAAATAGTGGTGCTTCTTTCAAGTTCTAGGTAGCATACCGTGAAACCCTTGAAGAGGATGTGCGGCCCATCTAAGAGTGGTGACCTCAACTCATTTCTTTTGTAACACCGCAACAGTAAAGGATAGCGTACCAATTCTTATTTTGTATGCATTCCTTAGGTTCAATGAGAGCAGTACCCCTATGGAAGTAGTTTCACAAAGTCCACCATGCCTGATCCAGTAGTCTCGATGACGATCTACGAATTGATATCCTCAAACGCCTACTCTATAATGGGAAAAATGCTGGAGTGAAGTCCTTAGACGCAAGGGCCTAAGTGTATCAAACGAGTGTATGAGAACGATGTAAGCCGTTTACTTCGAAAGTATGCCATGTGGACTTGTGGTTACTGTTGTGAAGTTATCTTCCAGCTTCCCAGCATTTGATTGTTCTTATAAAAGCATACATCTCTGATTATCCCAAAAAAGATTTTGGTAGATAAGAACTTTATATCATGCCTGCAGAAAATTGGACTAGCTCAGAACTCTCCCAGAGCTAAAGCATTTGCCGACAGTACTAGTTCTAGCTTAATACCCAAGCAATGCTTTAACTGTCCACTTTTACATGACGATGCCAATAGCAGTGGCAAATATCCGGTTTATATCGATATAATATTCCAAAGTGTCTTTTAACTATCACTTTTGTAACCGGTATAGAACGATTCCCGGAGTGTTTAACACCGAGACTGGTTCGCAATTTTACTGCAGGGTATAGGTATACTCCTGCGGGTTAGGGGGTTAGAATATACCCGACGCAAGCATACCGGTCGTTAAAGGTGACTAATATGCACCAAGGTAATGACGTGAAACTCGATGGTTGATATGCGGATATGATGCCTCTCATCTAGAAGGTTCCACTGGTCATACCAAATCTCTACCACAGTCGGGCAGTACCGAAGCGTACCGGGTTGATATCCGGTAAAGGACTGTCACTTCCGACAACACTCTCCAACACCTTCGGGGAGTGTTTTTGTCGCTAAAAACAACAACAACTACAACACTTAAACGCACACTTAACTGATTCATGAAAGGTATAAACCTTGGCATAACCGTTGATATTTTTAGTCTCACTTCTTCCTAAATCAAATTCAACACAAATTCCCTCCTCTCAACTGCACAAACTTCATTAGTATTCACCTGCGATCGTTCATAGCCATCTGGATTCATTGTCGGCATCAAATATATATCAGTGGTATTGACCAAATTAGCCACCTCCAAGCTTGTCTCATAATTATACAATAAATACTGCGCCAAATAGATGAGTAGCTGACGTCCAATCGTCTCATCACCATGCATATTAGCAATATACTTGACCATGGGCGTTAGTGGTGTGCGCGGTTGTTGTGCATTCTTACCAATTTGTAATACCAACAAATTGCGTCCCTCCAATGAACGTCCAATTGTCTCGACACGCGCATTCTCCGGGAAAGTTTTAGCGAAACGTGCAAACATATCTTCGATTTCCGCTTGCGTTTGATAGTAGGGCGTTTGTAGGAAGGATTCATCCTCCTTGATAATAAATGCATGCGTAAGGACGACACTGCAAAATAGCACAGCTAGTGTGTATGCCAGCAACAGCTGTGGGCGTAGTGTGAACATTTTTGACGTGAAATTGACGGGGTAGCGTGTGTGACAAGTACTTTGCTGCTTAGCTAAAACGCCAAATGTTAATTTGGTTATTATTAAGTATTTTAAACTCCTGCACTTTTTTCAATAGAATTCTATATTTATTGGTCTAATATTCTTGCCTTTTCGGCTGCTGTTGTTGTAGCTGCGAGGCGCAAGACTGAACTGTCACACTTTTAGGATACGATGTGCCTTTTTAATTGAGGGTCGTCGGCCGTCGGTTGTCGTGGGCTGGCAGGCAGAGTTGCAAAAAATTGGAGCGTGTAGGCGTTGTGTGGGCGCTAGAATGTCGTCCCTATGGCCTGTATGTATGTATGAATGTGTGTTGGGGTTGCAAATGTGAGATGCGTCTCAAGTTTAGTGCTATATTTTCGGTATTTGTTTATTCTTTGCGTTGATTGGCTTATTTGGTATGGATATTTTCTTTTGTTTGCTGAATTTAACTGCTGTTTTTACTTGACTCCGCTTTTACGTCAGGCTGCTGAAAGTTTTTAGCACCAATTAACTGCTCTCGCGCTGTCTACGTCTGCACTCTCGCCACACTTTTGTCTGTTATCAGCTCAATGTGAATAAATTTTTGCAAAAATATTGGTTATTTGGTTTTAGCGCCGTACATATATAGAGCGTTTACAGTTAGTTTCCTGCTTTTCACACCTTTTCACCTGTTGTTCTTGCTTTCTCTTTTTGTTTAAAATTTAATAATTGTAATTTATTTTCGCCCTTACTCGCTTCTTTTGTTTCAATTTTCCGTATGCACAACGCACCTCCCAATCAGCTGTTAGCGGTGTGGGCGGTAGGTCAAAAAAATACTTTTACCGTCAGTAAGCTTCGTTCCCTTATATCACTGCATCGCTCGTCGCTCGTTTTGCACAAACTGAATGAACTCTATGGGCTTATTGCTGATCTATGCCATAAATGCCGTATGAATCGTTTGTTAGCGCGCGTCATCGCATCACCACAGTGCCAAAAGTCAACATATAAGAAGCGCCTTGTCCTCCCAACAACAGTGAGAGTGAGTATGCGCGTTTGTTGCGGTATTTGCGCCCTCAGAGATAAGACAAAAAGCTATTTTCTCAGCTGCATTTTGTGCTCTTTTACGAACGGTAGTAGATTTCAAGCACCGAAGCTTTGGTGCAAAAGTGCTAGCTATCGATTAACTTTCCATGCTCTTGTGCAATTACATGGCTCGGCTTTACTCATTTTACTGTTGTATTTCTCTACTCCATTTAATGACGTCACAGTTATGAATTGGCATTGAGTTAAAAAAGGTTGTAGCTTTCTGAGCTTTCATATATGTATACTCAGCTTTACTATGTACGCTCAATATGCCGCCGTCAAGCGAATCAGGGTGGCCAACTCAGTCGCAGCCGAATCTACTAAAATTTAGCAAATTTCTACCCTTTACTACATTAAAGCTAGCCAACTTGCCAGACGTTACCCTTCCCGAAAATTGGGCTACATGATATTAAACTTGAAACGATTTTGATCCCTACATCTATGTATCTACAGTGATATCTCTACGACAACTCAGCATTTTCCTAATCCAACATCAATTTTTCATTCTAGATTTTCCCTAAGTTCCACTTTTACCTGCATATCTACGTCTACCTCCGATAACAGCAAGTGCTGTCGGATTATTTTTAACACAATTACTTATTTTACAAGAAGCTCACTTATATTCCAAATATGAGCAACATTGTTCAGCGAATAAATTGTTGGAAAAACAAGTGTAAGTTGACTTGACTCTTGGTGTTTCCAATTATAAGCAGTACGCGTTGACTGCGAGACGCTTAACATCGTCTAGACGTTCAAACGCCTAATAATGCATGAAGAGATTAATTTAGCTTGCGACATTACACCATGTGGTAAAAAATGTATCGTTTTCAAAGCCTTGGTTTAATGAACAAGAATGCTTCTGCTCAGAAAGCATTTCTCGTGGGTTCCGCTGGTGACTCAGATGCGCTTACAATTTCAAACTGTTTTCAACCACAATAAATTCTACAGAAAGTTCACTCCTTGACATCTCTGCATCCAATGGATTTCGATTAGCTGTATTTTTGGAGCGCAAAAAAAATACTTTTTTATCCAAATAGTGCTCTTGTGTGCATGGAAAGAAAGAAATTTTGTTTTTGTAACTAAACCGATTAAGAACGTTATCGTTTACCAAAAAAACGATTCAGGTTTTTATCGTCAAAAGCAAAATAATTTCTTTTCGCTAACTCACGATAATATCAAAATTGTACTATTTCTTTACTCAATGTTACCGAACCAAAGTTCATAAAGTGAAAACAATAAACTTTATGTTGTTATTGAGCTGGCAATGCCGTCACGAACAGTTGGCCGACGCATCTTGATTACAACTTGTGCGTCGCAGTTTCGAACTCCGGGTCATCCACAATTTATTTTTATATTTTATTTTTAGTAAATTTAATTTTATTTTTAGAAATATTCAAGTTTTTCTAAGATTGAAATTCTTTTTTTTTTTTAATTTTTCCAATTTTTTACATAGTATTTTAACTACACCAACGGATAACGCGCTGTTAGCTTAATTTGCGTCAGCAAATGTGGTTAAAAAAGTTAGTGAATATTTGCACGAATTAGTTTGATTTAACCGAGAGCTACGAGTATGTATGCGCCTCGTGAAGGTATTTCCAGCAAAGTTTAAAAAGAGATCCTTTCGTTGTATTTTGATAATTTAGTGTTGTGAATTAACGAGACGAAATAGACACCCCTGTTGCGAGTGGCGATTTGCAGTAGAATAGAAATTTTTTGATTGAATCGATCGCATTTTATTTTGGTATTGTGTAACTTTATCGAACAAAAACTGCATATTTTTAATGTTTATTTACATATTTTCAATGTTTTTTTTAATGATTTACTTTTTATCCATTTTATTAGCACTTTTCAAATCAAATCGACACGCCAGCGACTGCAAAATGGTAGTAGGGCGATGATCGGTTAAGTACTCAAAGTCGCTCATTAAGCGATAGGTTCGACACTCGCAATTGCTCGATCATCGCTAATCGCTTAATAGTCGATTATCTATTTTTGGTCGACAGTCCCAATAGGGGTGAGAATCCGTTAGTTAAGCAACCGTGACCATACTGGGTGTTTTATACTCAGTTTGGTGGTTCTAAACCTGGTTTTTCTTATCATAATACTTTCATATCTCGGTTTAACCCGATTTATAAGCCACTGATGTATTAAATAAAAAAGTTTCGTTATACTTAATGTTTGGCTGTATTACTAATTAGATTTTTGAGAGGATTTCGCAGTATATTTATTCGCAAAGCTTGAAAAAATAAAAAAATAAAGTTTAATCATCATTTATGACCAATGATTTATGATGCGTAAATCAAAAACAATGCAGCGATAGTTTTTGTGAAAGCGAACTTTGTTTTGCCAAAGCTTAGCTCAGCCTGGAAAAGGCTAACAGAGCACAGAAAGAAAGGCAGAGCAGAACGCGAGAGTAAGCATTTGACTTACAAACACGAGTAGAGCGTTCGAAATCTCATTGAGTTACCGTGCGCCCGCATCAAATAAATAATGACGTCCATGATTTAATGATTTATATGGTTGACGCGAACGGCCAACAACACGAAATTACCGTTTGACGTCGGTGAATTCTTATGTCAAAATGCACATGTGAGAGGGAACGCGCAAAAACGATTCGCCTATTTTCTAAGCTTTTCACGTATAACACACACATAAATCACACATTTTCTTCAAATGTTATCACAAAGCACTCGTTAAATATCAATTCACAGCGAATTTTTATTAAAAATAAACAAAACACAAAGCGAACTCAATAGCTTTTCCAAGAACTGTAAACAAAGAATGTAATCAAAAAACAAAGATATGATAGTTTGACATAAGGTGTGGATGAGGAAGAAGAAGACGCTATGTCAGTTGAAGCGACCATATAAATTATTTGATCATGATGACGTCGTCAGAAAAAAACTAAAATGAGTAAATTGAAAACAGCTCGCCATATGGAGCTTTTCAATACCTTACAATGGCCAACGCTTTGAGCCAAATTAAGTGTGCGTGTAAACCATATATATAATACTACTATATGGCGTGTTTCCTATTTTCCCTGTGTGCAAAAGTTATCTCAATCATTCCCTGCAAAAAACGGAAATACTCCGTTTCATACTCCATAGAATACTCCAATAGGAGTATCAGAGTACTCCAACACATATCCTCATTCATATAAAAAAGGTGGTCCAATTTACATGGCAATGTCCGGTGATTGGATCACCTAATCCATCTCGGAGTACTCCGTTTCTTTGCTTTTGAATACTCTATAGACCACCTACGTGAGAGTACTCTCAAAATACTCCCATGGGATTACTCTATAGAGTATTCAACAGCAAAGCGAGAGCGGGAGTAGGTGGTCCTCAGAAGAACACATACTCCCATTCTCGCTTTTGTCTAGAGTACTCTATAGAGTAATCTTTTGGCAGCATTTTCAAAGTACTCCAACGTAGGTGCTCTATAGACTATTCAGAAGCAAAGTAAATGGTACTCCGAATAGGATTAGGTGATCCAATCACCGGACATCGCTATGTAAATTGGACCACCTTTTTTATATGAATGAGGATAAATGTTGGAGTACTCTGATGCTCCAACGTTTTTTACAGGGTTATTTGGTGAAACTGTGCAAATGTAATTTCTGCGCATGCGCGGGTTTTGTTTGTGTTAGTGAATTGTAGTAGCGTGTGTAACAAAAAGTATGAAAGGGTTCACAGCGGGTCACTATCCCCTTTACCCAACTTCTGCATACTAATTGCACTGGATCACAAATTCCAACTTTTTTTCTGCACCAGAGACTCCATAGTGAAATTCCTATGTAAAATCACCTCCTAATTCCGAAAATCAAGGTTATTTTTACTTGAATGGTACCGTTTTTGAGATATTTACGATTTACCGTTATTTCAAAAAACAAAAAAGATGGCTCCACTGAATCGTGTATATCTCAAGAACAAACTGAGCTCTTCCAAGACGGTTTAAAAAATTTGAAAGCTTATAAAATTTACTATAATCAGTACATACAACACTTTTTGCTAGGTCCTGCAGATTCAAACATATTGAACAATCATTGCGGATTTTTTAAATTTTTTTTGTAAAAATATAAAAAAATTTGTACTTTGCGAGGAAGCATCTCGAAAACTTTTTGTTTTTTTGCAGATATTTTTTCCCCCTCTAAGCTCTGTTTTATTACAAAAAAAATAAGCTATCAGTGAACAAAATCGATGAACTAATACAAAAGTTATAAGCATTCAAGTAAATATATCCATTTAATGCTTAAGTACCCTACTGGTACATATGTGTTAGTATTCGTATATCAGTTAGTTAGCAGGTAGATTTTCGAAAAGTTATTAGATACAAAAAGCTGTTAGTGTCGTTTTCTCAAACCTAGGTACATTTTAAACAAGAGCATATTTTTGAGGCAGGTAGTGTTTTCTTTGTAGAACTAGGGAACCTTTTTGTTTAGGTAGGCTTGAATTTTTACTGGATCTAAGTATAAATAAGAGTACATGCGCCTTGTTCCTTCATAATATCTGCAAGGCTCGCCGGATACTGTTCAGTTTATAATTGCAGTTTATAACCCGTCATTTACTTAAAATAAAAAATGAATAAAAGGGCGCAAGAGTTTGAGTGTACAAATGATCCAGATATGTTCTGTTTCATCTGCGGTCAATTTATTGTTAAAAGTATGAGACGTGTGTTTTCAAATCCTTTGAAAGTTACATACTATAAGTGTTTTGGAATTGAGCCTAAAAACAATGAAAAACCATGGACACCGAACACTGTGTGCACCACATGCCGAGTCGAATTGATTTCTTCGGAAACCGGAACAAAAAGGTACGTTGTAAAAATTAGGAATTTGTTCCCTTTTAATGCATATCTGACTAATTCCTGAAACTATCTATTTAGGCGACGTGTGAAATTTATTACACCAATGAAGTGGAGGGAACCAACTTGCCATTCAACGGACTGCTATATTTGTACTACAAAAGTACTTGGGGTTGGAAAGTCCAGAAAAGTAACCTATGCGAGCGTATCTACAGTGTCATTACCAGAACTAATTTCAACAGAAGCGACATTGCCAGAATCAAATTTAACTTTAGTTCCGGCTCCAGTTTCATTGTCAACAGTAGTATCTGATTACGCGGCATCATGTTGTACTGAATTTCAAACGGAAAACGAAAGAAATTCTTTGTCACAAGCACAACTCAATGATTGGATAAGGGATTTGGAATTGTCAAAGGAAAAGTCCGAACTACACGCCTCTCGAATGCAACAATTTAAATTTGTTTCATCCGATGTGAAGGTAACATATTATAGAACTCGTCACGAAGAATTTTCCAAGTACTATACGAAGGAGGACAGTGTTTGTTACTGCAAAGACATTGCTGGTCTATTCAAACAATTTGGTGAACCATATGATTCAAAAGAGTGGCGATTGTTCATAGACGGCAATAAATTAAGTTTAAAGGCCGTATTATTGCATATTGGCAACCAAAAGCCATCTATCCCGATCGCGCATGCAGTAAATACGAAGGAAACATATGAGATAATGCAAAAATTGCTCAAGTTAATCAAATACGAAGAACATGATTGGAAAATATGTGCCGATCTTAAAGTCGTTGGAATGCTATGTGGTCTACAAAGTGGATACACAAAATACTGTTGCTTTCTATGCAAATGGGATAGCCGAGCTCGTCAAGACCACTACATCATAAAGGATTGGGCAGAACGAATCGAGTTTCAAGTTGGGGTAGATAACATAAAATACTCTCCACTTATAAAGAAGGAAAAAATAATTCTACCTCCGCTCCACATCAAGCTCGGCCTTATCAAAAACTTTGTGAAGGCTTTGGACAAAGAAGGCGAAGCTTTTCATCATTTGAAGACAATCTTCCCAGAGATTTCAGAAGCAAAAATAAAGGAAGGGATTTTTGTGGGACCGCAAATAAGGAAAATGATGACCAATAACCATTTCAAAGAACTATTGTCACCAGTGGAGGCAGCAGCGTGGGATTCTTTTGAAAAGGTCGTTACTTCTTTTTTAGGCAAACACAAAAGTCCTAACTACGAGATGATAGTGAACGACTTAATCAAAAACTATGCGGAAATGGGTAAATAAAAAAACATATTATAATAAATTATATATTACATAAATTTACATGAGAATATATAGCCATAAATCTGAATTCATCGTCCAGTTCCGAACAAACAAGAACGGGAAAAATATAAACAAAAAATTTGTTCTGAATTGAAAGATAAATCCAGCCTAAGAAAATTATATACTAATGTGTCACTTATGTATTTATCTAATTTACTTTTTTATTTTCTTTCAGGAGTAAATATGTCTTTAAAAATTCATTTCTTACACTCCCACTTAAATTTTTTCCCGCAAAATCTTGGCGACGAAAGTGACGAGCATGGCGAAAGGTTTCACCAGCAAATGAAAGTGATTGAAAGTCGGTATCAAGGATTCTGGGATGTCGCTATGATGGGCGACTACTGTTGGTTTCTCATAAGAGAAACCGATCCTAATCTAAATAAGCGTCAAAACAAGACACATAACTTTTTCAATTATAAAATAAGATCATAGAGTTAAGACAGAACCATATGTACATATGCTATTATTTGTAGGGTACTTAAGTATTAAATGGATATATTTACTTGAATGCTTATAACTTTTGTATTAGTTCATCGATTTTGTTCACTGATAGCTTATTTTTTTTGTAATAAAACAGAGCTTAGAGGGGGGGAAAATATCTGCAAAAAAACAAAAAGTTTTCGAGATGCTTCCTCGCAAAGTACAAATTTTTTTATATTTTTACAAAAAAAATTTAAAAAATCCGTAATGATTGTTCAATATGTTTGAATCTGCAGGACCTAGCAAAAAGTGTTGTATGTACTGATTATAGTAAATTTTATAAGCTTTCAAATTTTTCAAACCGTCTTGGAAGAACTCAGTTTGTTCTTGAGATATACACGATTAAGTGGAGCCATCTTTTTTGTTTTTTGAAATAACGGTAAATCGTAAATATCTCAAAAACGGTACCATTCAAGTAAAAATAACCTTGGTTTTCGGAATTAGGAGGTGATTTTACATAGGAATTTCACTATGGCGTCTCTGGTGCATTTTGGCTGTAAACCAGTGTTGTTATAAAATCTCAGTTTAGTCGATTAAACAATGAAAAGGCCAACAAATACAATGCAAGGCTTGATGTATTTACTATTTAAGCATGGGCTGCAGCCATACAAAGTACATTACTTACATAAATAGTAAAAAAAAACAAGGCGAAGAATTCATATTTTTGAAATGAAAAAATTCAAAATTTGACTTATTTTGAGTTTTTTAATTTACTTACATAACTGCTAAAACAACAAGGCGAAGAATTCAAATTTTTGAAATGAAAAAAATTCAAATATACATGAGTAAAAATATACTTATACATACATCCCTATTTTATATTTTTTATTTTATACATATTTTGTAACTGTTAATTCTGTGCATGAGAAATTCGTAGTTGCCAGTTGGCATTATTTGATTTTTTTTGTCGCTTTTTGCTCACTAAGGGCCCATTTACATAACGTATATCTGCGCACTCAGCACAATTCGGTAATGCTATTCTGCGGAGTTCTTAAAACAATAAAAATTTTATAATATTAATGGAAAAGAAAAGCTTACTTTTTCATTTGGAGATCGAAATAGCCTAATGTACAATGTTGATAGAAGTAAGACGGCTTGTTGAAATATACATATATTTAAGCCCCTTTTTTACAAAAATTTAACGACAGCCTTGAGATTTTGTCTCCTTCTCTCGTTGTACTCGTATATCTGTACTGTAATGTTTGACATGCTGCACAGTTCAGTAGTACTGATATAGAAGTATTACATATATGGTGTAAACAAACAATTAACCAAGTGGTGAAGAGCGGAATGAAAAAACACAAGATTAATGTACATAAATACAGGGGATTGTACATAAAGAACTTAAATCACAAGCTTTTGAAGGGCTTAGCTGTTTTGCTCTTTGCTGGAATGAAGCTTAGCATTAAGTGGCCATTCAATATGTGTTCGCAATTGTGTTATGAATTTCTGTGGATTAGACAAATTTGAACATGATCAGCTGTAGTTGCTGAGACTTGCAGAGTAAGACCGTCAATCAATGCAGAGATATTCAAAAGCCGCTTGTGAAATCGAAGGTAAAGCTGTAACGTCGATTAACACTTGGGTGATAGCTAGTCAGCTGTTGGATACATATGACGCTTGATTCGATTTAATTGTCATGCCAAACCAAACAAATGTGTTACACAGCGAAGGGTGTGAGAAGAATTTCGAACATTTATGTGCCACTGAAAGAAATTTGACCATAAACCAGACCATACTTTCCTAAAGGTTTTCGATGCGCTGAATTCAAATCTGGACGCAGAATTCCTCTATCACGTCAGGATAGAGGGAAAAGTATGGTATAGATAGGAAAGTATGGTCTGGTTTATGGTCCAAAAAATCGGTCTCATTTTGTCGCCCTGTGTAATGGTTAAAACCTTTTCTAGAACAAAAGGATTTCAAAGTTTTAAAAGGCGAAGAGAACCTAGATATGAAATGGACACCAATATCTGCATTTTCAGCGTAGGGTTAACGATTGTGCAGGAATTCGCACAGCTTAGTGAGATATTTGAAATTTCTGTTTATTATTACAGCTCCATATTTGTTTAGTTACACTTTCCGCTGCATCGATTGGGACACACTTCCTATGCTATTTCAAGCTACCAACAAACAAAAAAGCTGAAACGTAACAGAGCTCGCATTCAAGACAACATAACACTTGAGCGTGAAAACAAAACAAGCGTATTTGGTAGTCACATAGATTGCCAATCCGAGTTTGTGACGTGTTTGTTAGTTAGGCAATATACAAGAATATTTGTCAGACAGACATGCTGTATGCAGACTGGTCTAGGTAATTGTCATTAGAAATGCTAATCCCGCAATTTTTTTCTTAACATCCCGGGATTTTTGGAATTGAAAATCTAATAATAAATATGTGATTAAATAAATATTGAAAATTATCTAAATTTTTTATTGCTGTGTTAAATATTTTAATTTTCTTGAATGTAAAATTGTTTGTTGAATATTTCAATTTTCTTTGTTGTTGGTTACTTTAAGCAACATGAGTCTTCCTAACAGAAAACAAGAAACTGTGGATCTACCCACTTTAGAAAGTTTTCCATTTATTTATGTGATTTTTGTTTTTTTTATTTAAGTCTTTCACATTTTCTATAATAAAAAATAAGTTAAAGCAAATTTAAAGCTTGGCAAAAGTGTCGAAATTTATCGACCTGATAAACACGAATTTGAAAAAAATTTTTTTTTACCAAGATGCTACAAAATTTCATAAAAAACATCAACAATTCGAAACTTTGTATTCAATTATACGTATCTAATACAAATCAGGTTTCATAAGAGAAGCATATTCTGGTAGATATTTGAAATTTACACGAAGAATTTTGAATCCACGACTGAACGAGTTTAAAACTACCTGATGTGAATGGGAACTAGTCCTGTAGGGGTAGAAAATGGTGGCGTTCGAATATAAATAAGTCTCTTAGAGCATATGCCCAAGTAGAAGTAAACACCTCAACCCATATAGAGAGATGAAAACTGGCGTTGATCGCATGTTCCCTTACAGCTGATACCGAACTGATCTTAGACTACTCGCATTTTTTGGAAGGCTGTTATGTTACTTCTTTTTATAAGACAAGGGTACCAAATTTGCTCCAAGGACGCATCGTAACATTTATTTTATCGTTTACCTCAAAAAAGCAAACGTTTCTTTTGACAATCGTTGTCGTTACGAACACCGAGTTCTCCTTATAAAACAGCTGATCCAACCAACCTTATGGAAATCATTGTAATCTATTAATGGTGCCATACCAAAACGCTAACACCATTACCATACCTTAGCCAACCAATTGGTTTTTGGTTTTCTGCCATATTCATAACCTACAAATTATTGAGCTGGCAATTTTTTTAACTACATGGAACTTTTATGTTTCGTTATAGATTAAATGAGTTATTGGTTGCGTAAATCATTAGAAATTTTTTCCATTTTCTTACTTTAAATGAAAATGCCATCTTTTTTAGGTTGAGGCACCATTAATCGATGACAATAGATATGGTTAATTTATTTTTTTTTGTTGAAAGTTGATATGGTTAACTATATGGTATGGTTCTGACTATGGATTTAGAGATAAGGAAGTTTGCCTGCAGCTTTACGGTTGTAGACATTATTTGACAGGACAACTGAACGTGTCGCAGTAGCATAAGTGATAAGCATCTCGATTACAACGTGTGCGTCGCAGGTTCAAACTCATGATCTTAGACCATTTATTTTTATGTTTTCTTTTGACTCAATTAATTTGTTTTTTAAAATATGTAAGTACTTCTAAGCTTAACATTAAGCTAAATTGTGTTGATGTGTCTTTACATACCTTCGAGTCCAGCAATCTATCTAATCCCACAAAAATTATTCTTGGGACGAATAATCACATGCATTCCGTGATCGGTCACAATTTGGATCAAGAAAAAAATGTAAACAATTATGTAGTCGAGACAACATGACAACGCACCATAATATCATCTACAAGAGTTCGGCGAAGTCGGGAACTACATTTTTAGCTGTCGCTAAAGAACTAATTATGACATATTTCCTAATTGTGTGCTTTTTACATATCCAGTTAATGACAACAGATTTTGTTACTTTTTACTGTAAATATATTTTTGTATTGCATAGACAAGATAAGCAGAAATACCAGTTGGCTGATGAGTCGGATGAGTGCAAACTGAGTGCTAAACTGGGTGTGAGAGAAAATTAGAAGTGAGGTGCGCAGAATTCACAGAAAATGCTTACAAGCACATAATATAATTATTAATTAGTGATTTGCAGCTTAAAGCAAAGCAAATCAATAAAATATTGAATGACGAGTATTTAAGTAAGAGTTGACATTTATTCGCTGTCTGAATTAATGTAAACGACGTAACTTTTAAATAACTGTGACTAATTTTTTTTCCAATTAGTGTGTAGAGTTGAAAAAAAACTTAGAGCCCAAGTCCAGCACTTAAAGGCGGTGAACATGCTCGAAGAGAAAGAAACTCTTATGAAACAGATTCAACAAGCAAGTTTAAATATTGAATGAATGCGGTTACCCTAAAATCGAACCCTAAAATAAAATGACCAAAGCTAAACTCATAGGCTTAATTTGACATTTTGCTCTGTAGAGAGAACCGCCTCTCCTAAATTCTGTTATCGAGAAAATTTGTATTTCGTCTGCTGTGTGGATGAACACCCAAATTCAGCTGCAAGTTGGAACGCCTTTTTCGGAACTTTTTTTTTTAAGTTAGTTATGGAATTTTTGAAAAAATCTTGAGTAGGCAGCTTTAGAATACGACTTTGAGATAGGGCCTTTACGAACAGGCAGCCGAGAAAGGGTGATCCTCCACTCAGTCATCGATTTCATCAATCAAATTTTGCTTGAATACAAGCAAGGAACAAGGTCTGTTTAAACTTTTGACTTTCATTTTTTCTGTGAGAGAAAACTGTGCATCATCTTACGATTATATATGTAAGTATAACAAATTGTAACGGTACATAAGTATGTATGTGATATACATATATATATAAAAGAAAGTGACGTTAGTTCCAACGTTCATAACTCAAGAACGCCTGCACCGATTTGGATGATTGACACTAATTTAGATTGTTCTCTGACCATAATAGGAGAATACCCAATAAAATTTCTGAAAAATTCCTGGAAAAAAATTTTATTTTCCCATACATTTTGTATGGTGCGAATTTTTATAATTTTTTTTTTTTTGTTAGAAAAGCTCAATAATGTATCGATCAATGGTGAACTGGAATTGTGTGTGTGTGAAATAGTTACATCTATAGGGATGGGGATAGGGATAGCGATAGTGATAGAGATAATTATAGGGATAGGAAAAGCCAATATTTCTAGATCCATTCAGGTAAATTTGTGGGCAGGACAAAGTCTGCCGGTCCCTATAGTCTTTTATACAAGATAAACAGCTTAACTTGTAGGAAACAACAAACAAGCAAAATAAACAAAATAAAACTGGAAACAATTCTGAATATAATATAAACACCTAAGCCAAACCAACAAAAAATATGCATTTAAATCAAACTCAAGCGAAGAAATTCACACGAAAGCAAACAAAAGAAATTAAATCATAAAACAAAAACGTGAAAATCTGTTGTAGAGGGTGTTAATACAAATTATGGAGGGCGTCAGTAAGAAACCTTAAAGGTTTTAGTGAATCACCGATGTAAAGTGGTTTTGCAAGAAAGCTGAGCTGACACAGAATACATGCTTGAGAAAAAAGCCAATAATAATAATAATAATAAGGGCTGCAAACCGTTTTTGAACCGAACCATGAACCGCGGCGTTTTTATTTCCAAACTGAACCGAACACATATCCAGAAAATCCTTATTTAAAAATGTTTTTAAGAAACGCACTATCACAGAATTTTGTTTTAACCAAGCTCCAACTTACAATTTTCTTCCATAACGCCCTACTTCGAAACATGGTTGTAATGATTTGGTCAAAATGTGTTTCAAAAGCGCCCTATTTAATCTAAATTTTAATATATATGGAGTTAAGATAGGATGTGCAACTCGTTGGCTCATATACGATATGACGCCCCAGATCAAACTACAAATGCCCTGTTTTCCTTCACGCTAGGTGGTCCAGTTAACTTCAAACACCGGGCTAGTACTAGAAGGTGTTTGTACCGGATCTATATACGGCAGGAGTCAGTCTGTCACCAGCAGTAACACATCCCTATACCTTCGGATAGTGCTTTTACCGTTGATGCAATAACAGGTACTTGCCACCATTGATTGGAACCAGCAAACCGAATCGCGTAATTTTTTGAGTTGGTTTGCAAACTCGACAAATATAACTTGTGTGATATGCCGGTATACGAGGTGTGTTCGAAAAGTATCGCGAATTTTGTGTTTTTTCAAAAATTATTTATTTATTCATGAATATCTATTTTGTCCCCTTCAAAGTAATCCCCATGAGATATTATACACTTGTGCCAACGGTTTTTCCAATCTTCGAAGCACTTCAAAAAATCATTTTTTTGTATCTTGTTCAGCTCCTCCTTCGATGCCGTCTTTATCTCGTCAAGAGAAGCGTAACGGCGTCCTTTCATGGGCCTCTTCAGTTTAGGGAACAAGAAAAAGTCACAGGGGGCCAGATCTGGGGAATACGGTGGCTGCGGCATCATTAGTGTGTTGTTCTTGGCCAAAAAGTCGCGCACAAGCAACGATGCGTGAGCAGGGGCGTTATCGTGGTGCAAAAGCCAATTTTTGTTCTTCCACAAATCCGGGCGTTTCTGGCGGATTGCTTCGCGCAAATTGTGCATAACTTGCAGGTAATATTCCTTATTGACCGTTCTTCCCTGTGGCAAGAACTCATCATGCACCACGCCCCTGCAATCGAAGAAAACTGTCAGCAAAACTTTCACATTCGACCGAACTTGGCGCGCTTTTTTCGGTCTTGGTTCGTGCGGCAGCTTCCATTGAGATGATTGAGCTTTGGTTTCCACGTCATAACCATAAACCCACGATTCGTCACCAGTTATGACCCTCTGGAGCAAATTTGGGTCGTCGCGGACAGAGTTTAACATCTCATTAGCAATGTTCATGCGATGCTGTCACAATTGAGCAATTTTGGTACGAATTTCGCGTAAAAATCGAAGACGATCCTAAACACGTGCAAGCAATGCAGCTGTCAACAATTAACTGAACGTTCAAAATGGCCGAGCTTGTCGGCATAAGTGAGAGACATGAGTACCAACATAACGCCACAAAAAATTCGAAATTCGAATATACGTAACCAGCGAAAAATTCAAAATTCGCGATACTTTTTGAACACACCTCGTATATTTATTCTTATGAAAAATGAGAAGAGATAATGCAAGTGACGATAGGATAATAATTTATATATATCTACTACATGTAGCATAAATACATTATTTAAAAGAACAACCCCGCCCCCCTTCCCAAACTTGTTTGACCATTGCAAACCTTGTGCGCTTATCGCAGGATTGCTGTAAATTATCAGTTGTTTGTTAGTTAAATTGGCGCATAGTCATAGTCAAAGTTAAGTATGACTTAAATTTAGATGTAGCTTTTTTATCAGATAGCCCATATAAAATTACGTCAAATAGCTTCAAACAAAATTTAAGTCATACTTAAATTTCACTATGACTATGCCCCATTGTATACATCAAGTTCGTCAGCTGTGCACAGATAAACGTTTTCTGAAAATCCTTTCATCTTTTTAATCGCAAAATCATAGATACATTAAATAAACTTGGAACAACTTTATCAAATATTATCAGAAACTCGAGTTCATACACCGATTGATGTCGGTAATCGATCAAACCAATAAATACTTCAGTTATAGGTTCTGAAAGTTATGAGTGGACTTTACAAGCACATGTTTATGTGCCGTAAGGGGTAGTGAAGTGCCACTCGATGACTGATCAACAGATATGACGGATTCCACCTCCCACTTACAATTTGCTGCGTTCCTTCGATCTATGCCAGCGCCTATCTATGAGCTTTAAAACACAATAAACTTAGTAACGCCAACCTGTAAATTATTAAGTCAGTATAAAACTATAGTTTTATAAATTAAACATTTAAAAAAAAACATGAATACATTATATAATACACAAGTAACATTCGCATTAAGTGCAATTTCTAATTAGTTAGTTAATATTATATTACGTTTTCTGGGTTTCTTCTGATCAAATATGTTTAGTTTATTTAGTTATAAGTTTGGAGCTTGTTGTGATCAGATGGATTTATCTTCAGCTTAATATATGTACTTCCTTTTCGTTATCAACACCATCATCAGTTTTCTGTACGGCCACTTTGGTTTGAAACACAATAAACTTAGCTACTGTCCAAACAAAGAGAAAACTCACATACATTTTAGGAAAGCAATGACAAGTTTTAAATTGTTAGACGAGGTGATGCTTTTTACAACACCTTGCACATATTGATAAAAATATGCTCGCTGAAAGATGTTTTTGCGAGAAAACAAATTTAAACTAATCGCAAGCGAAAGTGCATAAATGTTTCAGACACAGCAGCATATTTGGTTTTTTTTTGTAAGCTATCAATTAGACAAAAATAATAGCTATGTTCGGTAAGGATACAATTTTTAAAAATCTCATAGAATTTTGACTGAAAAGTGTTCGGTGACACAAAACATTTGCAGGGAAAGAGTGCGTTTTGACATTTCATGGGGAGAGAGAGTTGCAACTTTCTGCTCTGGGAGTTTCACTCAGTAAAACTTGCAAGTGAAAAACAGCTGATCGTGACATAGGAAAGTAACAACAAAAATTTTTAAATTTGAGCTACTAACCAATCAAAAAAGCAACAGCTGTTTTACTTGCAAGTTTTCACTGACTCCTGTTCTGCGAAAACTTTTTACTTTTTGCGTTTCGAGAGAGTTTTACGTCATTCTCACTTTACCGACACTTCCTTGCAAGTTTTGTCACCGAACACAGCTAATGTAATGTTTGGGTATTTACAAGACTGTTTTTGGTTGGAGACAATTAATAGACATTGACCGGAATATTCCGGAATATTGAATTGATAAAGAGAAAGTAATGAATCCATTTATTTGGGTTTCGAATTTCGAAAATTTTGGAAACATCGTTATTTGTAGATCACCTCACGAGACCTAAATATATCGGCATATATTCAGATTTTTTCTTTTATAATGTTGATTTTTCATTAAACAATTTTACGGTCAAAACTCACAAATTGAGAGCCTACCCGGTATTTATACCTGGAGCATTATCTATGCGAAAATCATTACAGTCGCTAATTGCAGTTCATGTACCCGCGCTTCGGGCGTACATGGAAACGGTGTGAAAAACGAAAAATGCGCAATAGAGAATAAAATGAAAGCTTGAAAGAAATTTACTTGATACGTGTACAATATTTGTGCTATTTTCTTTCCACAAAAATAGCGGTTGATGGTAGATGTAAAAAATTACCACCTCCCGTTCCATCTCTACTCACCTGAGAAGCTGCAAACCCATCCGGATTTAAACTGGGCACTAAATGGATCTCAGTGCTATTCAACAGCCGTTGCACTTCCGGCAACTTGCCATAATTCGCTGTCAAATATTGTGCTAGAAAAATCACTATTTGCCGACCAAGCGCTTCGTCACCCTGTATATTGGCCGTCACCTTAACCAATGGTCGCAGCAAATCGCCGTCTTTATGCGCATTCAACGCAAGCGCATACATTTCAATACCTTTCAATGTTTTGCCAATGGAATATTTCGTAACCAAATGAGGATAGAGCTCTTGTAATTTCGCGAAAAGCGCACTAATTTCAAAATTTGTTAGATAATGTGGGGGTGGATGGCTTATAAATGTTTCGTCCTCTAAAATGGTTGTGGCTGGTGTTTTGGCAGAAGAGGAAGCATCAACGGAGACTGCAGCAGAGGTGGCGGTAGCGTTTACGACAGCGCTGTTAGTTCCCTTGGCGCAGGCGATGATGAAAATCACAACAAAGACGTAAAAGCCTTGCTCATGCGTATTGCGAATTGCTCGCATTTTGTAAGTTTTTAAGGAAATTGTAAGAGTGAATGGAAAATTTATCACTTTCAAATTTTTCAGAAAATTTCAATTGCGCTTTTTGCAACTTTCACTATATTTTGTTGTTTTATGATTTATTATTCCAACACTTATAGTACACTCACTTTACACTTGCTCACTTTAAAACTATGATAAATATATTACCTAAAAACACGCGCAAGCGATAAGCACTTTTTAATGCCAAACACAATAGACCACTTTGCTGACGTTGGATTATTTCTCTGCTGCTACGTGATTTCTTTGTTTGGGCTGCGCGCAACTGCAAATCCTTCAACGAATTTCACACGCACTCGTTTATACAAATTTACTTCTCACTGCACGCAGTTAAGTCGAATACATATTAAAAGATCCACAGCAATTTTTTGAAAATGTTATACGCTTAAATTAATAATTAAAACACGATTTCCAGGCGAAAATACACAGAAGAACGAACAGACGTCCAAAGGCAACGAAACAGACTGGAGAACGCAATGAAAAATGACAGCCGTGGCAGCAGCAGTAGCAGCAGTAGCGCAGTCAACAAGAAAAGCAGCTGAAGCACAAAATAAATAAACAATTGAATATAACAATCGAGTCACTTGGGTACTGATTTTGCGGTGCATAGTGGGTTTTTTGGCAACGAACAGAACTTACGTAAACACATAACAAAGCAAACCTATCCCATCTGGAAGTAAAAGAAATTCTTAAATTTGTAACAAATTATAAAAATATAGGAACAAGTGCAGAATACATACATTGGTAAATTTTAAAAAGAAAAATTGGACATTATAGAGGATTTTTTTACCGATTCTAATGCTATCTTTTTTTTGTTGTGCAACGAAAGGGTTAAAGAGATATTCAAGGTCAAAGGTCAAACTATGATTTTTTTAATTCAAAATATCTTCCAAACTAGTTAACAGATTTATAAAAATTAAATATCTATAAATAGCTTATAAAAATACCTTTAGGTACGATCGCACTTGGAGTACGCTGTTTTCATTTGGAGGCCGTACGATCAATTCTCGATTAGTAGGATTGAACGAGTTCAGAAAGTTTTTCTAAAACATGCGCTACGTTCACTTCCGTTTGAAGATCCGGCTCCGTCCTATGAATCTCGACGTTTGCTAATTCACTTGGATTCATTGGACAAACGCAGAAAAGTTCTTTCCCTTTCCTTTGTATTCAATATTATAAATGGCAACATCGACTGCCCAATCTTACTACAGCGGATTAGTTTTAATATTCCGCAGAGAAGCCTCCGGAGTTTTTACCCTTTTTATGGAGACAACTTCCGAACAAATTATGCTAGTAATGCACCTATTGCTCGTGCACTGCGAGAATTTAATGCTTTGTTTTTATCTTCAAATCAGCTTGACTTTGCGTTATCAAAATCGAATTTTGTAAAAATTCTTAATTCTCTTTGTAAGTAACAAATTTATGTTTATCTATCACTTTTTATTTTTACTAACTCCTTGGGGGTCCTATGTAAAATTGTTCTAGTCTGTAAGGTATTATGAACTGTAGACTCAAATAAATAAATAAATAAATATATGTACTGAAAATGCACAAAAACCATACTTTGGAAAAATTCTATGAAATATAAATTTTTCTTCAAATAAATAACCCTAGGCCGATCCAACACCGGCTACACCATCCACAGTACTTCTGCAAAACACCCTTCTGCGTTGGCGGTCTTTGGCAGCTCTTTAAAAAATAACTCTGGGTCGATCCAACACCGGCTACGCCATCCACAGTACTTCTGCACAGAACACCCTTTTGAATTGGTGGCCTTCGGCCGCGCTACAAAAAATAACCCTGGGCCGATCCAACACCAATTACACAATATCCCGAAAAAAAAATTTACTTACCCTTTAATTGTGGAATTGCCCAATTCCTATAGAGAAATATGGGTATCAAATTAAAGGTAATTGCATCGTCTACAATATTTTAATATTTAATAATACCGTTAATAAGGATTTTTTTTTATTTATAAACAGTTTTACTTATTTTCATTAAATGTTATCCATAAAAACGTAGTTTTCTTATAAAAGTACCAGATATACACATGAAATGAAAGCTATTTTCATTACCTTCTTCTCGGCATCTACGATTTTTGAAGCCTCGTATTAGTTTTCAAAATATTTTGATTTAAAAAAGTGTAAGCTAACACTTTTCGTGTGGTTAAAAGTTAGTGAATAGGGAAAAGCGTTAAAATTGGTGCTAAGCGAAGTTAACGCTAACACCTGGCGTTAAAATAGTTACAGAATCGGGCTACTGTACCTACTTTGGAGTCGCATGTATGTTTTGATGTATTTGTACGCCTTGTTTCACTGTGAGTTTGATATAATTTTCATGTTCGTGATTGTTTAATTGTATTTATTTATATTAGTATGGTATGTATATTTTACTTTGAACGAATCCAATTTAGTTGGAATGTATTTGTTTCACTTAGTTTTTATCATGTTATTTTAACAGTTAACGATGTCCGGTTTTTTATTATTACTCGATTGATTGTATTTTATCATATACGAAGTTTTATGTCTTGAATTGACGACACTCGAATGTAGAATACTCGTGAATCGGTTATATTTTAGCAGGGTTTCCACAACAACCCTGTGCCTACGTGCTCTTTGTTTTCATTTCATCTAGCTTTCGTCTCCTTTCGTCAAAAAAATAGAAAAAAAAAATTGGTTGTCATTCGTCATTGTGAAAAATTTATCTATGCGAAAAACACATAATTGCGTCAATTTCCTATAAAATCTAACTTTAAAGGCCAAAAATTGTGGCAGAAAGGTTTTAGAAGCAAAAAAACTGGTGAAAGTTAAGGTATTTTAAATGTTTGTTGAGGGCAATTTTTTTGTATTTTGCGCTGCTCATATCCGCTGCAGTGGCAGAGAGTTCTAAAAAAATTCGAAGAAAATTTTGATGTTAAGCAGGAAGTGAACGTTTCGGAAAGTCTAGATACATAATCAATCGCACGTAGCAAGGTCGTTGTAACATCATTAGCTCCAGAAACTGCCCCATACTAATTGCTTTCTACAGACTTGAATTTCTTCCAGTCACAAGTATTTTTTCAATAGCGTGATTATGCCACAATCACGTGCTGCCGCAGCTGAAGCGGCCACAGGCAGCGCTCCGCAGCCACTTGTTAAAATTGGTCATTATTTGCTTGGTGCAACACTCGGCACAGGCACTTTTGGCAAGGTGAAGATTGGTGAACATCAAATGACGAAACACAAAGTAGCTGTAAAGATATTAAATCGCCAAAAAATCAAAAGCCTCGATGTGGTGGGAAAGATACGTAGGGAGATACAGAATTTGAAACTCTTCCGGCATCCACACATCATTAAGCTTTATCAGGTATAGTTTTACATTTAATATGTGTTAACAATAATCACTTGCAATAGTTTGTGCGTAAACGTGCAAAGGTCAAGGAAGTTTATTATTGTTTACATTTTCATATCGTTTTTTTTCACGATCGTACTATTGCGCTTCATATTATTCACAGGTCATATCTACGCCTACCGATATTTTTATGATCATGGAATACGTAAGCGGTGGCGAACTCTTTGATTACATCGTTAAACATGGCAAGTTGCAGGAACACGAAGCACGTCGTTTCTTCCAACAAATTATATCTGGTGTGGACTATTGTCATCGTCACATGGTGGTGCATCGTGATTTGAAGCCGGAAAATCTACTACTCGATCATAATTTACATGTAAAAATCGCTGACTTTGGTTTGTCGAACATGATGTTGGATGGCGAGTTCCTACGCACCTCTTGCGGTTCACCCAATTACGCTGCGCCTGAGGTAATCTCTGGCAAACTTTATGCAGGTCCTGAAGTGGATATATGGTCATGCGGGGTTATACTCTATGCACTATTGTGCGGTACACTACCATTCGATGATGAACATGTGCCAACACTCTTTCGTAAAATCAAATCTGGTATTTTCCCTATACCAGAGTATTTGAATAAGCAAGTGGTTAATTTGGTATGCCAAATGTTGCAGGTAGATCCACTAAAACGCGCTACTATGGAGGAAATCAAAAAGCATGAGTGGTTCCAAAAAGAATTGCCCTCATATTTATTTCCCTCGTCCATTGAGCAGGATTCGAATGTCATTGATATAGTTGCAGTTGCCGAAGTTTGTGGCAAGTTTGGCGTAAAGGAGACCGAAGTTCATAATGCCTTGCTAAGCGGTGATCCACACGATCAGTTGGCTATTGCCTATCATTTGATTATCGATAATAAACGTTTCGCTGACGAGGCTGCTAAAACAGAGATCACCAATTTTTTCGTTGCTGGTTCACCACCGCCAGTTGCACATTCGCCTATGGAACGTGCCGAATCGGTTGGACCAACAGCTGTAACTATTGGTGTCGGTTCTACGTCGGGCAATTCAACGCCTGGCGGCACTAGTGGCGCTATGCGTCCACATCCTGAACGCATTGCACCGATGCGTGAACGTCAGCTAGCAATGTCTGTGCAGGCATCGGGTGGTGGTGCATTTCCTGAGAAGGCAGCGCGTGGTACACCCATTAAGCGGGCCAAATGGCACTTGGGCATAAGATCGCAGAGTAAGCCCAATGATATTATGCAAGAGGTGTATCGCGCCATGAAAGCACTCGATTATGAATGGAAGATCATAAATCCGTATCATGTGCGTGTACGTCGTCAAAATGTTAAAACAGGCAAATATTCCAAAATGTCGTTGCAGCTATATCAAGTGGATTCTAAGAGTTATTTGCTGGATTTTAAATCTTTAACCAACGAAGAAGTCGAGCAGGGTGATGATGTTATATTGGAGAGCTTAACACCCCCGCCACTAAGCGTTCAAGGTGCAATGCCGCAGCAGCCAACAGGCCATCATACAATGGAGTTTTTCGAGATGTGCGCAGCACTAATTATACAACTGGCACGGTAGATGTTTTAAGACAAAATATAAAAAAAGTACATTGTACACAATTAGCATTATATTCACATGTTTTGTAGCGGAAAGTAAAAAAGGTGTAGGTGCCTGTTTGGTGTTTATTTTCAGCTGTTGCTGGCCAATCATGAATTCAAAGTATAAGAAAATTTTAATATGTTTAAATGTATTTATTATTGTGCAACTAGCGCTTCTTTTGAGGATATATAACGATTTCACAATGAATTTGAATGCATAATTCAACGAAAACTATTAAATGGATGAAGCATAAATGGATTTTATTTCTTGTAGCACAAAACATATAACTATAAGAAGATCCAACAGCGAGTGCAAGTGGACACTATCAAATCGATGGTAGGTAATGCACCACTTTACCTGCGTGTAAAATGCTTGAATTCACTGTGTTTTGATTGAAAATTGAAACAATAAATGGTAGTTGGAGTTACAAAAACGTTTAATTGTGAATATTGAATGAAAATAAGTGTGTAAAAAGCTTTCAAACTCGCGAATTAAACGCAAATTTCCCCAGTGGTGAATTACCTACCCGCGAATTGATGGTTTACTGTTTCCCACTATTCGTCGCGTTGAACCTTCTTATAATTATATGTTCTTTGCTTATAGATATTTTATAAAGTGTATTAAAAAGATATGAAAATAGTTGAAGCATACCGCTCTAACATTTTACCTTACTCAGCAAATAAGAGGGTTAGTTTTTCTAATCGCATACTACACCAAAAATATTTTACGATTTCGTTCTTATGCTTTATTGTTTATTTTAAACACATTGTGCTTAGGTCAAATTTATTACAATATAATTCGTATGCTAAAAATTATAATTAAAGAAGTTAATTATCATTATTGCAATGAGTGTAATAGAAACACAAAAGCATACTTAATCTAGGCGAGACATTTAATGTTTTTAATAAAGATTTGCGTACAGAAACCAAAGCATTTATAATTCGTTCCCCTCTTTCTCCTTTTTGTTTGCTGCTGCCTCCGCCTGTTGCTGTTGTTTCTTGCGTTTCAATTTGTTAATTAAAGTCTCTATGCTGTTGGCATCGACTAAACCAATAAATTTATCAACAACAACGCCATTGCGAAAAGCAAGCACAGCAGGCACAGCCTTCACCTCGAATGTTGCTACCAAATCTGCATTTGTATCAACATCTATTATAGCCAAATCGATATCTTCAGAATCATCCAATAACTCGCTCATTTTGGGTGTCAAAATTTTACAAGGATCACACCATTCCGCGTGAAAGTTTACAATAACAGGATTTTCGCTGTTTATTACCTGTAAGGAAATATTATTTTGATTGCATAATACTTTTTTAACAAATAAACAATTTGAAAAGTCGTCCTTATTCATACTCACTTTTTGATCGAATTCATAATGATCCTTGACATCTACTTTGCGCTGGGAGGACGTGGTCTGTGAAATGAACTTCTGTGTAAGTGCAGCAGCGCCGGGCGTTTGGCGTTGACAACTGCTTAACAAACTAATAACCAAACGTGGCGCTACGGCTTGCGCTGCAATTTTGAGCATCTTTCTCGTGTACTGGAACTGCAAGAAATGCTTTTGGTTAGCCCAAAATATAAAAGGCTGAAATTGCTTACTTGTTGCTTTACAAAAATCCTCCAACTATTAACAAGTCCACCAGCAAGTCTTGGCAGATAAAAATTAATCTGTCGCCGCTTTTATTTTCATTTCCTATCCGCTTCACACCAGTTTTCGTTCAGCTGTGCTGACGTCTGCCGTTATTTGTTTTTTTTTTTTTATTAGCACGCAAAATTGTTATGCCTAAAATTTACTCTTTAACTATTATTTTCCGTTTAGTTTTCTTGTTGAATATTTTTTCCTATTCCGGTACTTTTCCTTCCAAAATAAGATGGCAATATAAGCACAATTGCGGAAAAGTTCACAGATAAACTTTAACTTAACTCGAAGAGAAAATGTCAATGCTAAATTGTTTTCTTTAATGCCAAAACACATTTATGAAGAGCGACGTATTCTACACGACGGCAAGTAATTGCTAAAACACGTCCAAGGGTTACACTGAAATAACAGCCCTTGGCCGGGTGAAAAAACCCGGGTCATTCCGGTGCGATAGAACCGGCTGTTGTGGGAATGGATATTTGCAATCAAAGTTGAGAATTCCATTTTTATGTGGTTGTTGTAACCACATATGTTGGATGTTCCGAAATGTACAGAAGTGCGTTTTGCACATAAAAAGAATGTTCAACACATAAATAAAATGGATCACCCCTTTCCACTTGGGATCCGACCAGGGAGTCAATTCTGGGGCCGAATTACGACATCCGTTCCGTGATCGTAAACAGTTTTTTAAGTCAAAATAACTTTGAAAGTTTCCAATTTTTAACCAAAGTAATAATGCATAATTGGCGGCCGCCGTGGTGTGGAGGTAGTGTTGCCGGCCTACCACACCGAAGGTCCATGGTTCGAGCCCTGGTACAGGTAACATCAAAAGTGATTTGAAAAAAAATTTTTTCAAAACGGGGTCGCCCCTCGGCAGTGGTTTGGCAAACTCTCCGAGTGTATTTCTGCCATGACAGGCTTCTCAGCAAAAATTCGTCTCCTTTGTAGATGCCGTTCGGAGTCGGCAAAAAAACTGTAGGTCCCACCAATTTGTAGGGAAAATTCAAATCGGCACACCACAAATTGGAAGAGAAGCTTGGCGCAAAAAAATCTCTTAGGAGGTTTATGATATACCTGTTGTATATCGCGCCATAAAAAGAAAGAAGAATAATGCATAATTGAACCTACTGGTACTTCAAGCCAATTGCTCAAGTATGACGTCATTCCGAGTTATAGGTTTACAGCTTATGCGGTTTAAAAATTCGCTTTCGATCACGGATCGTATCACGTAATTCGGCCCCTAGTTTTGCGTTATCGTGAAGTGAAAAAAATTTTTTCAGTTTAGTTATCACTTGACGTTTTCCTTACTTCACTTCACTGAGCTATAAATGCGATTCTCATATGTACGGCGAAAAGCGTTCACTGAAGAAGAAGAAGTTCTTCTCGATAGGTGATAGTTTATGATAAAATTGTCAGAATAAAACTAATTTTTATAACTTAAAACCTTTCAATTTGTAAAAAACGCGATGTATGAATTTCTGGAAATTTTGACGTTAACGGAGGATTTGATTGATTTCTCACCGTTTTAAATATGACGGTGGAAAAAAACATTGCCGAACGAATTTCCACCGTCATGTTTTATATCATGCTTGCCGCTATATTACGTCACGATGGACTTCACAGTCTCTTTAGTTTCCACATAATTGCTTTTACATTGTAGCATTTTTGTCAACGTACTTCACCGCAATGTTACGAGCGCTATATCGCCCCATTTCCTCGTTCACCTCGTATCTACAAATGAAAAATATTTCAGAAAACGAAGAAAACCAACTAAGAAACATACGTTTTGCATAAAGAAAATGTAGATACAAGGTTGCTGATCGAACCAAAAAAAGATGAAGATTTATTGTTTTTACTAAACTGATTTTAACTTTGAATTTCGAGATGTCTGCAGAGTATTTCCACATAAAACACATTAGTTCTCTCCAAAAGTGTAGTTAAGAGCTTAATGCAAAAATGGGATAAGAAAACCTAACCTAGTCTGTTTTTTTGGTAATGACGAAACTAAATTTTTCTAATGTTCTCCTGCACTCTCACATTTGACTTCGTAAACTTTTCCTTTAATTTGAAAAATGTGTTGTGATTGGACTCGAAAATGATATACCGCACAAAATAAAATGTTTAGAAGTCGTTAGATTGGCAACTCTAGGAAAATAAAATGAACAGACACCACACTGCTATTCAAACTTTTTGCCTGAATTAACCGTTTTCTGCAACTTCCGTTTGTTTGAAAAAGTTTAATTTGCACTTTACACAGAATTTTACTGCTCATGTTCTTTATTGGGTGTATCGATTTAAATTTTGTGCCAAATTATTATTATTACTAAATGTAGTAAGTATATATGTACATATTTAGAGTGAAAAAAAATGCTTCAAAAGTTTAAAAGGTACACAAGTTTATCTGCTTTTAGATACATTAAAGAGAAATTTTACAAATTGTAAATGAGCTACTTACATTCGGTTAATTTTGGATTAATCATGCTATATACGTCACTTTTTATGTATTGCTATGTGTAGATGAGTAATGAAGTCTAATATGCAGCATGACTCGTCTCCAATGTGACTGGCTACGTAGCGCCGAAAATGGGTTCATTGAATGGAAATATTATGACGTAATTACATATGTATGTCTGTATGTTGGCATATTTGCTAAAAAAATTTAACAAATTCGTTTCACAAATGATATATGTATATACGTAAACTAACTTGCACAGGTAGTTAGACCACCATGCCGTGGCTAGTAGCAGAGGGGCGGCTGACGTTGGCGCCATTTACTATATCGAACACCGATAAGATTACTATGGCTTTTGTAGAATTTTTTCATGAAATTCAAGTTGCCTGAGAGCTGCCAAAAGTAGTAAGTTAGTGCTATTGGAAGTGTATAGTGTCGTCAGACACATACAAAAATAGGTATATATTCACATAAGTACAAAAAACAAAAAAAGCAAATCTTGTATAGATGAACTATTGTGCTATTCTGCGAGACGCTCCCGAGATTCACGCCAATAACGTCAAATACGAAATAACTTGTTGAAAGCGGAAGGTGTAACCCACACATGAGCAATGCAATTTATGAAATAAGAAACAGAGTTGCTTTTGTTGTATCCGAAAGCGTTCGAGTGTGGTGTTGCAGTGGATTGAATTACAATTAGTTGGGTGCTAATGAAATATTAATAAAAAACATTCCGCACATACATACATACATGAAGCCAATGTTTACTTGTTTGTATTATAGTGAAACCTCGATATAACTTACCTAAAAAAAGAAAAGCTCCGTACCTCCTCTCAGTTGGCACATAAAAGTCTCGACGATTTTGACCGAGCCGCAAGCTTATGATAAAATATTTTTCGTTAGATCACGCAAAGGTCCGATAGATTTATCTGGAATGCTCGCCGCTGCTTGGCCGCTGTCCTTCAGCAGTGCTGTGATCAATGCAGAGAGTGGATAAATAGAAATTTGCTTCCCAACTTCCTGCTCTGTACCGGGTAGAATTTATTGATAAGTGTAATTCTCCAATTTCTAATTTGATAAGTCCGCGATGAGGCGCAAAATTGCAAAAAAAGCGATTAGTCCAGGATGTATTCGGGATGAGTCGAAAAGATTGATTGATTGATCATTTATTTGAACAATTTCCTGGCACAACAATTTAACAAAATTATTGTTACAGTGCCAGTCAGGAATATACAAAGTAAAAATATAAATAAAATTAATATTAAAATTAAATTAAAACTAATATTAACATTAAATGAAAAAATATATGACAGTATAGCAACTGAACGTGGTCTAAGGACCATAGAATAGAAAGAAAGAAAACAAAGGGAAGATAATTGAGCAAATAGCATAGTCATATAGTATTATTGGGTCGTTAAAGAAATAGGAAATATAGTCACAGTAAGAATTTGAAAAATTTGGAACATATTAAACTTCTTTTGAAATGCTGTGCATTGTTAATCAACCTTATAGGTGAATTCTGTAACTAGTATTTAGTCACTAATAGAGACATTTTGTGGTCAATTTCAATTTTGATACAACTTGGTAGTCAGTAAGCTGTCTCACATCTCTAGTCTCAAAAAAATAGTCAGCTGGTTCTAGGCAGGTCACAAACAGTAAAATATTGGTTTAAAATTAAAGAAATTAAAAAAGTAATAAATTTTAAATGTAGAAACATTTATATATTTAAAAAATCATATTTAATTAACAAAAAATAAAATAAATAACAAAAATAAAATGTTCGCGATCCTGGGCTCGAACCTGCGGCGCTCACTTTGTACTCGAGACTACCTGGGCTATCGTGATATCTATACATCAACTGTCAATTGCTGTACTTGAGATGTATGGAAGTGTGTTTTCACCACATATCAATGGTGAACTTTTTGCGATTTTCTCTTACAGAATACCGAAATCACCTGAAGTCACAAAAATTGTCTCTAATGAAAAATCTCAAATTTAATGACTTGAGATGAGACAGACTTACAGAATACAGCTATTAGTCTAATCGGAAGAGAGTTCCAAAGACGGATCGAAATAACGAAGAATTGTCGCTCGCACACTAGCATATGATATCTGGTGTGTGTGAGAAGCACTGACCTTGAGGACTGAAGAAAGAGAAGCCGTCTATAAAGATAAAGAGGTTCCTTCGTATATATTGCTTTGTGAAGGGTAGTTAGCGTTCTCACTTTTAATCCCTACCACTTTCTATAAGAATATTACGTAAATTAAAATCGTCTTATACGACTAGTTGGAATCGGAGATAGCTCATTGCAGCTACAGTTAATAAATCGCGGCTTCCAATCGCTTCTCTTTTCTTTAATTCATCCCGTCTGGACAAGTACGCCAGTACTATATTCCCTTTTGTCTAGTTAAAGAAATCGCTAGAGAGTAGGTCGCTTTTTCTAAGCTGCTCGCAGAAGCTAATAAATGGCGTTAAAGCAAACTTATTTTCGATCTCTCGAAAAGGGCTTGAAAAACGCCAAAAGTGTTTTAGCTGTGTCACTGCTCTCCTTCATAATGATAGATGGACGAGTAATAGATTAACCAGATCTGAAGTAGTTTTTACACAGCACACAAGCATTTGTTCGTTTCGAGGTTTCACTGTACTTGCTTGCTGTATTTGTACACACATACATATGTACATGCCACTGAATGCGATTGCATTGACTGAATCAACGCTCCTTCTAAGTCGTTACTTGGGGCAAAACTCTGATAAACGATATGGGCAATGGTTTTCAATATCACAATTGAATATAGCAACAAAAGCAAAAACCTAACTACAAACATATATTGATGGGCGGGTATATGTGATATCCCTTTTAGGCAGTATCCACCGTCTCTCCAGACAACAACAACTCAACAGAATGCAAACAAACAGCAGCAGTAGCAGCAGCAACAACAGTCACAGCTCTGCGAATAGGCACAGTAGCAACAATTTAGCACCCACAACACCAGTCACTCCTGTCACTCCCGACTCAGCGGCCATATTAATCGGTGCTGCTGGTCAAGCTGCTGGTACAAAACGCAACAAAACGATAATGCACTATTTTCGCGATCGCACACCGAGTCATACGCGCGCGCAACAACCAAATTTTTACTATCACCAACAACAACAATTTGCTTTAAATCGTAAACGACCGGAAGCAGTGATTTATTTAAAGGAGCCCCCGCGTGCATTAAACAAGCTGGCGCTATTAAAAAGTCAAAGTACCCGCGATTTGACGCGTCTAATGATTGAAGAAAAGTCGCCTCATATTATTGCATCGCGCGCTGTGGATACAAATTTCAATAGCTTAACAAATAGCAGCACAAGCTCGACTTCATCGACGGTATCACCAGCGGAACAACGTAAACGTCAACGTATACGGTCTCAACAATATTGTGCAGAACATTGTACGCAACGTATTGTTGAGTTGGAGCAACGTGTCAAACAACTGGAAGATCAAGTGCAAAATGAACGCACCGTGGGAGAGGATTTGGCTACGCGCATACAAGAGCTCATGAGACGTGTTGAGGATCTAGGTCAATTGAAGGCGTCGGATAAAAGGAAGCGTAGTAGCATTCGTAAGAAAACTCTGCTAGGGAATAATACCAGTTCGAATACGCAGGCATCAGTGCAACCTTCAAAGCTGGTGGCTTGGATTAACTTTTCAAGTTGGTTTAAGCAGCGTCCAAGTATTGCAACACTAAAGGAGCAGAATATTTACAATGGTGAGTTGTATTTTTATGGAGTGAAATAAAATATCTAAAGTAAGGGAACCCCGAAAGAACATGGTCCTTGAATGCTTATTTTTTTGTTTATATGGAGTAGACCAAAGTATCAAAGCTCTGAGTGCATAACTTAAACTCTCTCATCTCACTTTCGACTTTGGTATCTGGATATCACCTCTCCTAGCCTAAAGCTTGTGGGCTACCTAAGCACTACAGTCTTTCTTCAACATTTGGATGTTTAACAGTAGAGCATCCTTTAGACAATTTCATAGTCTACATTTTTCTAACAAGTGCCTGCCAAGAGTCCCGAGACCGTCCTATATATTTTTGGGGAGATTTTTATTTAGCATGCAGTATAAAATTAACATCTATGCCAAAATACTTTTTACGTACTCTGAGACACCCAACAACAATCAATTCTAGATAAGTTTTCTGTTTATGCCTGCAATTTATACAACTATAAATATAATCAGCATTTCAATTGATATCAATTCATAATGATACGAGGCTTAAGTAAATAATATGTTCAACTAAAATTGAAAAAAAGTAGCTTTGTATACTTTCAGTTAAATTTGTATGTCTTTACTAGTGATGCGCAACTCCGAGCGTTTAAAAATCCGGTTTCGACGAGTTCGGTTCCAAAAAAATTTATGTAAACGCACCGACACATAACCCGTTCCTCCGCCTATGGAATATGAAAAAACTGGGAAAACTATTTTTTTTTATCATTTTTAGTTAGAAGTTCTAAACATTTGCATAGAGGCTTACTTAAGGACATTTAAACAACAAACACATTCACAAATTTCTTATTTTTCGTTTTGTGGTCCATTCTTTTGGCTCCTTTTTAGCCATTTTTCGACTCTCTTGGAGCCGTTTTTTGTTTCCTCTGGTACCGTTTTTCACCTCGTTTGAAACGATTTGCTAGTTTTTTCAGCGTTTGTTAGTTTTTGAATAGCCGGAGCGATAGTTTCTTAAACGGACGCTGTTCTCGGCATACAGTTTCTGGCCTTTGTACATCACTAATGTTGACGAAGTTCAGCGTAAGACAAATATAATAATTAAAGGGCGATATAATATTCTGAATGATAACCAAAAGAGGTTAGTTGGCCAGTACTACCTTTTTGTAAAACTTATTGTGGTCAGCCCTACGTTGACCTAGTTTTACTCCTATTTTTATTTTAAGCATAATTTTCTCTGTACGCGATGGTGCTAGTTCTGAAAGAGTCCACCTTATCTATCTGATATATTATTTTTTATTGGTGTGTTTGTGTTCGCTTCTTCGCTTGGAAATATTTTAAGTTGAAAAGAAAAAAAACTGACAAATACATAGTTTTTTCTGAATTTTTATAAAAATTTGCATTTCACTTTTAAATTGAAATAATTTGTAACAGAGTTTACTTGAAACTTTCAAATAAATTAAAACTGAAAAAGCTTAGATATCGCTTACACTGGTCAACAAGAGAAATAACTTTGAGGTCTAACTATTTAATTTCGATGTATTATGGCCCCCTAAGTACAAAAACACCCAAAATTTAAAATTCTATGGATACGATTTTTTTTGTTTCTTTTTCTAAAATCACGAATTTTCACAGAGGTCTTTCCATTTATTCTATCGTATCTTGGAAATTACTTATCTAAATTCGTTGAGAGAAACACAAGTGGATTCACCGCAAAATTTTCTTCAAAATGTTTCTGTTTTTTTTATATGATCGACGGTTGTGGAGTTATTCACATAAAAATGTAAAAAAATTTCTTTTTTTGCAAAATCGAACATTTTTAAAAAATTCATAAAAAATTGAAGGGTTTAAAAACTTACCATTTTTATTTCACCGTCTTAAAACTGTAAACATTATAAATAATTGAAACTTTATTTCGTGAAAATACATGAATAAATGTTGGTTTTATTAACAATAAAGTGAAAATACCCAATTTAGCGAAAATTTTGCATATCAAGCCTATTATTGTTTTTGACAAACAAATTATTTAGGTATGACATTTTGCGCAACTTTGTCTTTTTAAACCGTACTACCGGCATCGCCAGAAATGAGAAAACTCCATAATGACACTCAGGAAATTTTTCCCCGTCAATTTTTCTTAAGGCAAAACGCAGATTATAAGAAAAAATGCCTCATACTGTATGGAAAATTTAAGTCGCCAACGCGGGTTTTCGTAAGAAAGAAGTATGGTCATATATATTTGCTATCAAATATATACAACATTTTTCTTGCGATGTTCTTAGAATGCTTAAATCATAAAAACAAAAAAATCAAATTTTCACTCCGCCATAGAAACTGTTATACCTACCTACTGAACATCCCAGCCTGCACAGGCCATTTCCCATAGCATATGAAGTTTTTTTGAAAACCTTTTTTTCAAACCCTTTCGCAGGTAGTGGTTAAAAAATTCACAGACTCATTAGATGCCTGGCCTGTATGGTATATTGTCGCCGATTGTAACAAACTTAACGAAAAAAAAAGATACATACTTTTGAAAATCGAAGTGGCCTGCGACTATTTAAAGTAATTCATTTAGTTCATTCAATGTTATTTAACTAGCATTCCTGATCGCGAAAAGTCAAGTTGTCAACAACAACAAAAAACTATTAATTGGTTAGTGAATTTTAAAAAAATGAATAGTAACAGTAGAAAATTTGTCTGCAAAAATGACCCGAATATATTTTGTTATGTATGTGGTCTTTACACTACAGCAAAAGGGCGGAGAAATTTCACTATTTCACTACAAAAATTCATATAAGGATTATTTTAAAATAGATGTTGAGATTTTTAGCCAATATTGGACGCCAAATTCATTTGTGATAGCTGTATATATATTTTAAAGAAATGGAAATCCTACCCTCAGTAAGTAACAACTACAATCATTAATTAAAATAATTGATTTTTAAATATTTCAAGTACTAAATTTTTGTAGAATTTCTTTAATAAAGTTATCTTAAATAGCTAAATAAACAAAAATATTAAAAATACGTATTTTCCCTTCATTCACTTAATTGTTATTAATATTACCGTTTATCAATGGATTTTCATGAAATAAAGCTTGCCTTATTTGGAATGTTCACACTTTTACGATCATCTAATAAAAGTTGTAAGTTTTTTCCTCTTTAGATTTTGTACGAATTAAAGAAAAAAAAAATGAAAATTTTTAATACAAAAAATCGATTTTTTTAAAATGCGATGCAAATAACTCTGAACCCAATAAGTATTTAAAAAAATGGTATTTCAACAATTTTAAGGTAATCTCATTATATGCTGTTTCCTCCAACAAAATCTGACAACCCGCTCCAGAGATATGATAAAATCAATGGATCTCCCTTTTCAAAACAGGCAAATTTTAGAAAACAAAAAAAAAAAAAACGTATCCATAGAATTTTAAATTTCAACCATTTTTATATTTAGGGGACTAACGCAAATAAAAAAAATAGTGCTGATCCAGGGTAATGCAAAAAGTTTAATTTTGTAGAGCAGTGTTATTGTAGCAAGTTTACTTTAAATTATTTTGAAAAACATTTACAGAAATGATTGTTGGGTTATTACACTTTACAAATGTATTTTTCAAAGCATTTTAAATAATTCGTTATTTACGGTGAAAAGTTCTTTAATTTAAAACGACACCAAAAAATATTTGGTTATATATCTTCCACGCGGTTATGGAGGTGATCCCCCATATAATTAATTTTTCGTTTGAGGATTCCCGTTTTTGCTGAGATCCGTTATCTCGGATATACAATTTTATCGTAATTTTTATTTAAGTCGAAATTTTATTAAAATATATAGGATTCATTTCCTATGTTGAGTTATTTAACTTGATACTTGAGTAGTATAACGAAAATACTTTTTGGAGAAAGCAAAGAATATCCCTCAGGTTCAAAAATTTCATCTCCACCAAAAGTACAGTCTGTTTTTTTAATTTGGTTGAGATGCAGGGATATTTTTGCCGACTCTACGCGACGACGTCTAAAAGCGGATCTGCTTGATATTATCTTTAGTATGGACACACTAGCTGACTTATACTAACCTAAGAAAATCACCTTATGGTACGGTAACTACGACAATCCAAGAGGGTCTAGATGTGGACTTGAGGTAATAAACCGTTATAATACATACCCGCACTCCCATTTAGAACTTATGTATACATATATCTGCAACTCAACAAAACCTTTCAAAACTCTCTTTCTATTCTTCTGCATTACAGATGAGCCATGCTTTGATACAGAAATAGAAATGGTCCTCAAACACGAGGTGCATAAAACTGTACCGAAAGTAGTTGTAGATTGCTGTGATTTAATTGAGGAACGTTACCGAAAAGCTTCAGAGCCTGTGGAGGGCATATATCGTCAGTGTGGCGATTATAATAAAATACAAAGTCTACGGTTTCGCATCGATGCCAACGATTTTGAGTCATTGCGCCAAAGCAACATTGATGTGCATACCTTAACCGGTGTGCTTAAATTATTTTTGCGTGAAATCAAAAGTCCTCTTGTAAGCGCAAATGAAGCGAAAACATTTATCGGTAAACCGAATCAGTGGTGTAAGTATACATTATCTTAATTGGTAAGTGTTATTTATCTTAATCGGCACTTATGCGTCGAGGCAAGATTGCACGAGCCCATAAAAGCATGCCGCTCCACCTTGTTTGTTTGTTCGAGCAATCGCAAAAATACTCTGCGAAAGTTAAGGGGAATGTTACCGGTGTGGACATTTCTTTGACGTATATGGATCCGGTACGGTTCGATACGGCATGTCTAAGCCCCTCACACACGTTTACTGGTACAAAAAAGAAATGCTTAATCGTGGCCATTAGGCAGGGCCTAGTAACATAAGGTGCTAGGAGGGCGGCTTTAATTTGTGGAGTGCCTTTGCCGCTATTCAAATAAACAGACCAGTATCTTGTCTACCTCCATTGTGACCATATCTACTTTAAAATTATTTTATATTTCATTTAATTTTGTTTCCAGTGCTAACAGATGTAACTGCGAAAATCGACATTTTGAAAAGGCTGATCCGCACGCTGCCGGAGGTTAACCGTGATACAATGAATTATATATTCGCACATTTTAATAAGTGAGTTAATAAAGCAAAATGCAGATTATTAATAAAAAAAAATTAATTAAATTTTTTTTAGATTGACTAAAGTGCCGTTGCAGCAAGTGAGCGCCGATACACTTGCCATTTCAATAACACCAACAATTTTTCATCCCATTCAAAAGGGTGCGAATACACAAGATTTACAAGAGATAATTAAGGAGAGTCAATTGTTGGCGGACTGTGTCAAAACTATGATCGAATATCATAATCGCATATTTGAGTGAGTTTTATAATGCGATTTGTATATATATATTTCTGTGATTATGGTGTTGTCCTTTGCTTAATCAAATTACTTGTTATTCAAAGAATGAATTACGGTTTATTACTCCTGTACTCCCTACTTAAATGATACAGATGCTCGGTGGAGCGGCGGAATAAACGTATTAGTGTGCGAAGACTGCGGAAGACGCTATCACAACCGGATTTATTTTTTCAAAATATCTTTTAAGCCAACTATTAATTGTACAGTATTAAAACAAGAAAAATCAATCAATAAATGTTCAACATGTGTATAAAAAGGGTGTTGGTGTTGTAAAAGTATTTCTATATGTTTCTACTGTTAAAGGGATGTGGTTAACCAAAGTGGGATTGGTGTTAAAAGAGTCTGTTCCGTAGAGCAATTAAAAGGATGGTTAGCATTTGCCATGTCTGAGTTCAGTCTGTTTAAAATGGAGTTTAACCTGTAATCATATACAGATCCCAGCTGGCCCAGAGCGACTCGCTTCTCCTGCTTCTCTTTTTCTGCAGCGACAAGTGGTGCTTGTGCCTGTATGACGGCATTTGTTATTTTTTTTCGTTTGTTAAAGGTGCCCCAAATGATATAGTGGGCTAATACCCATGCGGGTTAGGGGTTTAGAATATGCCCGAGGTAGGCATACCGGTCGAAGAGGCGACTTACATATATGCACAAAGTTAATGACGTGCAACTCGATGGTTGGTCCACGGATATGATGCCTCTCACCTCCCATTACCCATCTTATCCTTCTTTACGGAAGGAGTGGTGACATGACCTAGAAGGTTTCACTGGTCATAAATCGCTACCACGACAGTCGGGAGTACCGGATCGGCCAAAACCTTGGGGGTGTTTTTGTTGTTACCGCAACAACAACAACATATAGTGTGCTAACGAAAATAATAACCGCAAGTTTGCGTCTTTAAAAGTGATATAGTCGCTGATTGTTTGTGGCGATTCATCGGTTTTATTTCTGTAATTGCACACAATAAAAGCTATAATTTTCCTTTTATCAAGTACTAAGTACAACGGCCTACCTGCCTCTCTGCCTATGTCCAATTCATCTTAATGAAGGCAGAGAGATATCTCATCCGAAGCCCGCTTAAAGTGATAAAGATTTATTTATCCCCAATTGTGTATTTAAAAATCTTAACAGGTATGTATTTTTATATTTCCCCGCTCCATTATGACAATGTGTATTACCAAACCCAAAACAAGCTTAATTCTATTCTTCTTGCAAACGTAGCCGATGTTGTGTTAGGAATGCCACATCAAATATAGCTTCTTGCTGCAGCAGCTCATGCACTTCATACTTCATGGACTCCTCATAAGCGTACAATATGCTCGTATCGTACAGCATCATTTTGCAATGTGACAGCGCTAAAATACAATTACGAAGACGCGCAATTACTTCTCGATCTCCGCGTGGTATGACTTCACTTAAATTCTGTGCATAACCACCATCGCCGCCATCCGCTTCGGTATTCACTGTTGGCGATATCCAAATAAAACCATTATTGCCGAGTATTATTGATGCGCCGCAAGTTAAATTATGAAAATGGGTTTTGCGTCGCTTAACCAATGACGGGAAGACCTTCACGAGTACACCTTGAGATAATTTGCCATACTTTAAACTGCGTGTATAGAGCGATAGCGTTCCTTCATCGAAAATGTTTTGCACTTCAGCAGATATAAGGTCGCCTTCTTGTAGATATTTACGCATCATTTGCTCATCTTCAACGCCACGTCTACGCAACTCACCACCGGGTAAATTTACAGATGATAACATTAGCACAGAGTCGAGACGTGAATTTGTGTCCACTTTCCAACGGCGCTGTTGCACCTCAGTAATTCGTGCAACTACAACATCACCAATTTCACCTACATAGCGACTTTTAAGTGGTTTAATTGATATAAGCTTGTTAACCTGCTCCATTACACCAGCAACGGATGCTTTGATGTCATCATCCTCTACATAGGTGCCGTGGCCCTTCATGAACCCCATTTGGCCGGTAACAACTTCTCCGGGCGTATACAGGCGTGGTGCTCTTGCTTGATTCTGTGCTAATAGGCCCATATTGACACGATCAATGGCTAACCTTATATTCACGTTGGTGGTCATTATTCAAAATGTAAGCTCAATTGCTTGCTTTTCCTAAAAACTTTTAATTCCACCCGCTTCAATAGTAAACAAAATCGTCACGCGACGTGAGCGGTGTAAACAAAATGTCGATAGTTCTAAATTCGTGCATCGTGTCAAAACATCGATAGATCGACTTATCTATTACCCTGTAGGGAAATCAGTTACTACAAGTCGAGTAATTTATTTTCCCCTAGCCTACTTTATATTGCTTATAGCTGACTACTTTTACATGGCGATGGCGCAGAAAAAGTGACGGGTTCAGTTTTTTAGTTAGCAAGCCTTTTTAAATGATATTCAAGTACTTAACTTTAGATACAATTTTCGATTGAATACTGAATGACTTTGAAACCAATTCTGGGGCAATAAGGGAAAACTCCCATTTTGAATTTTTCAGTAGAGCGCTTTGAAAGTTTAAATTGCAGTGTAAATGTATGAAAATGAGATATGGTTTTTGTCTATAAAATCCACAATTTTTGAGAAAAAGCCGTGAAAATTTGTGTGATAAGAGATTTTGCCACGAAGAACAATGATGGTACTATCTCATTTTCGACCAATCTTGACTTTGGTTTTTTTGTGTTGTTGCCCGATTGCATCAACCATACAAATCATTGAATCACGAGCCAACTAACAGGTCGTGGCATTAGGCCAACTGATTGAAACTACTTTCTCGAATTTCAACAGTACACTCATTTCTCAGTGCAATTTGTACATTAAACCATGGCATACCTATACTATGCCATGAATTAAACCTATACATGGAAAATGTAAGTTTGTCGAGCTGCTACGACCTGTTAGTTGGCCCATGGAAAATGTATATATGGATGTATGTAAGTTGCCATGCGCTCACCTTATTGGTTGCGCCATGCATTGAGTCATGCCAGTGATTTTGACAATCTTTACGCTACAGTATTTTGTTGGTGTAGAGCTGACTACCTTAGTTGTGTTCGGTGAGTATAAAATTTTTAAAAATGTAATAAAATTTTTACTGGAAAGTGTTCGGTGACACAAAACATTTGCAGCGCGAGAGCGCATTTTGACATTTCATTGAGAGAGAGTTGCAAGTTTCTGCGGGGGAAATTTCACTCAGTAATAGTCCAATTACCCACCGACGTGTGTAACGTACGTTTCCGTATCCCGTACGTACGTACGTTTGAGGGAATCTTATGCCCGTGACGCCAACGGAAAAATCAGCCATTTTCTGTTGTTTACATTCAATACAATGTTGCCATTGATCAGTTTTCATGCATGCTAACTCAAACGTGTAGTTTTGAAACAATTATTTTTCATTTTATGAGTGTCCGAAATTAATATTCAATACTTATAGCCAGTCAATTTATTTAAAAGCAACAACTTAATATCGTAATTTCAGGTTATTTCAACATTATTACGAAAATTAAAAGGTATTTTGAGGTATTTTTGTAAAGCAAATGCAAACGATCCATAACCAGCATACAAACGTATGTATAGGCAACACTGTCATATGAGAGAGCAATCAGCTGACACGTTCTTACGGAAAAAATCAAAATTTCTTTGATTTCTACGCTACGTACTACGTATACGAAAAAATTGAACGTCGGTGAGTGTTCGTTTACATGGCACTCTCATAAGACAGGTCGTGTCAGCTGACACGTACTACGTACGTGCGTCGGTGGGTAATTGGACTATAATACTTGCTAGTGAAAAACAGCTGAACGTGACAGAGGAAAGCAACAACAAAACTTTCTATTATCCAAACCAAAAAGCAATAGCTGTTTTGCTTGCAAGTTTTTACTGGCTCCTGTTCGGCGAAAACTTTTTACGGTAATTCTATACGACCGTACGTAACTGCTAAAACACGTCCAAAATTATCGGGAAACGTATCAAAAGACACGTTTTGACCTCGGTATCTAACTAACTAATCCGAAAGCGGATACTCGATTATATATTTCTATCAAGAGATATTCACATTTTCGGTCATTTTCAAGTGGTTGTTGTAATCACACATATTGGGCGTTCCGAAATGTGCAGAAGGGAGTTTTTTGCAGAAATACTGGGGATCGCGTAGTCGGTGTTGGACCGGCAAATGTTAATTTTTTTGAAAGGCGGCTCAAGGCCGCCTACGCAGAAAGGTGTTCTGCATATAAATACCATCAGGCCCCTCGTTTGGGATCGGACCTAGGCCGTTTTTTGCCAATAGCTTTTCACTGAAATGAAATATTTCTTTTCCGCTTTCGGATTATTGATGCCGAGGACAAAACGCGTCTTTCGATACCTTTCCCGATAATTTTGGACTTGTTTTAGCAGTTACGTACGTTCGTATAGAATTCCCCTTTTTACTTTTGGCGTTGCGAGAGAGTTTTACGTCATTCTCACTTTACTGACACTTCTTTGCAAGTTTTTTCACCGAACACAGCTCTTATTTTGTACCACGTTCCAAACGAAAGTTCTTAACGCCGGTAGCGCAATCCTCTGGCAACTTTTACACCCTTTTGATATTCTGCGGTCAGTTCCGTAACCACCAACACTGGTGGTTTTTTAATAATAAAAATTCTCATTAGATTCTCTAATCCGCATTTTTATAACAGTATTACCATTTGGCGGCCGGCGTGGTGTGAAGGTAGTGTTGCCGGCCTACCACACCGAAGGTCCATGGTTCGAGCCCTGGTACAGGTAACATCAAAAGTGATTTGAAAAAAGTTTTTCAAAACGGGGTCGCCCCTCGGCAGTGGTTTGGCAAACTCTCCGAGTGTATTCCTGCCATGACAGGCTTCTCAGCAAAAATTCGTCTCCTTTGTAGATGCCGTTCGGAGTCGGCAAAAAACTGTAGGTCCCACCAATTTGTAGGGAAAATTCAAATCGGCACACCACAAATTGGAAGAGAAGCTTGGCGCAAAAATCTCTTAGGAGGTTTATGATGATATACCTAATGTATATCGCGCCATAGAGAGAGAGATTACCATTTGGCTCAGAATAGCGGTTATAGAACATTACGGCTAACGGCTGGAATAGGGGCATTATTTGCATACTTTAAAAATTATTTTATTTGTAAACATGAACAACTTTGAATCTATTTTCTATCTAAAACTAAATACTTTCTCTTAGAACTTATAACATACGCATCTCTTTTAAAGGCCAGAGCCGACAAACGACTCGACTTTTCACTAATCCCATAGGTATTGGACCATAGTAACGCGAGTCCGAACTATTTTCACTATTGTCACCTTCGATCCAGATAAACCCACGCGGCACGTATTCATCTGCGAATTCACGTATTCTAAGCTTCTTATTTATTGCAGCATTTGTATCATCATCATTAGTAGTCTCTCTCGCCTTAGATACATGGTTCTTTAGTACAATACGGTCACCAGGTATGAAAACAATACGTTTGCAAATAAACTGCTTTGGATCAGTGGGTGAAATTGCAACGACAATATCACCACGTCGTGGATTGTGAAACCGTGTTGAAATACGTTCGGTAAGCAGAACATTTTTTGAACGCAAGGTGGGCTCCATCGAAGGGCCATTGCACTGTAGGTTAATAACAATAAAATGTTTTATAATGTATTGAAAATTAAAAATAATATTTATTTACCACAACAAAATCGCCAACATATTCGAAAGTGCAATGCATGAGGCAGGCGTACGCCATGCTGTATTTTACTATGTCCTTAACGCGCGAGAATATAAAGCTCATTTTAGCCTGGTTTAAGATAAATCTAGCATTAAGCAAATAAATATTATTTAACCCTTATTTTCTCTTATTTGGTGTGGTTAGCAAATTTACGAAATAAAAAAATAATTAATTAGCCGATACCAAAACAAACCCAGCTGATTTTCAGAAGTATGTTCAGTGTGCGATTAGAAAAGTTGGCATAAACTGGCGAGAGAGGTTCCATAACAATTGAACACCTTCAAATTACATTTTTGGAAATTTTAAATATCAATGTTATGGTTGATATAAGCCAGAAACAGAATGTAACCAATCCCTCCTTATGTTTAGACTACAGAAACGCTCCAATATTAACCCGCCTGTTACGAGGGCGGCTTTTTTGTAGTGGAATTTCATCGCCTCTTACAACAGTTCTTAGCCCATTGGGGACGCCCTAAGAAATCATGCTTTGTTCAGTCTGAACGCATTAACCTATTGGACATTTAAATAAAAGAAAATTTCAATATCTGAGTCAGTAGTTTCCTTTATTATGATTTGGAGAAAAATCTCTGTAGTGATTAAATTTTTTCCAATATTGTTTTTGTTCTACCTTAAATTATTTTGTTAATTCAATTATATAAATTACATGCATGTACATTTAAAATAAAATGCTGCTTAGGTACCATTCATTCATTTATATTTTTTACTTAGTGTAACTAAAATTATGCATTGGTATGCAATTTCAAAATCTGGAAAATGGATTGTAATATTTGTCGCAAGGGAGTATCACTAGTTTTTAAAGATACAGACTAATATTGATTTCCAAGTTATCCAGTTACATAAATTTAGTCAATGTAAGTTCATTGTTTATTGCATGATGCAAGTATTTTAATAATGGCTTGTTGCTTCAAAGTACAATTTTACAACTTTAAAATATATTCATAACTAACACTTTCTACTTACGTTTATTAGTATACCAAATTTTTTTTTTGTTCGGTTAAATGGCAAAATAAAATTGCTTAAATCAATAGTTTGCTTATTAGGAATTCGAAGGGGCACCATTACTAAAGAGCATTACAACAGTAAACTTCTTATTTTTTTTTAACTTTGCTGATGCATATTGTTATTAAAGAAATTTTATATAATAAATAAATATCTAAGGTACATCTAAAGCACTAAAATAGATAATAAATTTTTAATATTTAATCAAAATAAGTAAAAAAATACATATTAAATGCTGCATACTAAACAAATTTTAATAAATAAATTTAAATCACTAATATAATCAACAACCGTACGAACAAAATTATTCATACTTTTATACAGCAAAGCGTTATCTTGTGGAATTTATTTATATTTGATATACTACACATTTATGCATATCTTATAATCCATTACATTCCATCCAAATGTGCATTCATTCTGCCTTCTTGCCTACTTCTTTTTGACGTTTAGCCTCTCGTTCACGAACATCTAAAGCAACTAAATCAATGCTAGCTACATAGGCATGTAAACAAGAGATCAATGATTTTAGCAGAGCAAATGGTGTCATGGTGATAGCCAAAAGTTTGAAAATTGAACATCCAAATACTGCAATATTAAAAAAAAAAATAATAATATTAAAAATTGTAAGATAAAAGTACATATCGACGGCTGCGTGGAAGATTCCCTTATCTCCACATTCGAAAAACGCTACAGTTGTTGATATAACCATGCGAAACTATAACCCATATAGGAAACCTTCCATTCATCCGACATACTTTCCACTCACTCAATGGCCCATAAGTGAAATGTAGCAAATACAAACAAACGTAAAATAGTTCATTAGCGCAACACATAAAGGTGAGTACATCCTTTTGATAGTAAGTGCGCATTATGAAATTTTCGTTGACATCGAATGTCTTGTGTGATGTTTTGCCAACCAGACAGCTCCTAAATAAGTTTATTATATAAATTAAATTTTATTAATGTTTCGAATATGTTAAAAACGCGTATTTTTTCTCATCAGCGTACGTACGTTTGCATATACATCCAGTGGCAGGCAATATCTATGGCAATCGATAGTTGGAACCAAAACATATACTGGGGATAGAAGTAACTAAGTGTTACCAAGAGACCCATGGTGCCACAGCGATCAGTCAATTGATCCAACATGGCGCCAAAACGTGTGCCTACGAAGAAAAAAAACCCTTTTTATTTGTTCTGTAATATTAAAACAAAAAATATTAAGGTTTTAGAATTCAAATTACTTATGAAATTTTATGTGAAAAAAAAAACACAAATTGAGTTTGGTATGAATTTACGAATTCTTTTTTTATATGGATAAGAGAACTAATAATTATTATTAAATTAATTTTCTCAGGGAAAAATTGAAATGGCTATATATGTATATAGTAATATTTACTTTAAAATAAAAATGTATTTAAAGGTTACCCTAATGGCGTGAAAGTAAGGCTGCCGCGTTAACTTACGGTTCGTCAACATAGTGTGTAAATTGAAAACCTGCATCAGTGAGGATTCCAAGGGACTCTTCACCACTATGTTTCTATGACCGTCTGTACAGAAGTTTTCCAACGGAATACCTCTATTTAGCTTACTTACTTTGATTAAAAGCACGAGCTGCATGCCCATCTACGGCATCCAAGAGTGCACTAATGACATAACACCAACCAGCAATGGCATAATTCGTTGACATGAACCAGAAAGCAATCAACGCCAGTACAATACGTGCATATCCTACAAAATAGATACAATTTTAATAATGATCTAATATACATATGTACATATGTTTGAAAAAACGTTAAATCAATAATTGGATGTACATTAATGTGTAGACATCAATGCACTAAATATTGTCAGGTACAAATAGCCTAATTAAATTAGTAAGCAATGCCCTGTGAACTCTTACTTAGTGGTACTAGCATTGTATGTATTTTAGCAACTGGAATACAGCCCTGTAAAAAACGTTGGAGCATCAGAGTACTCCAACACTTATCCTCATTCATATAAAAAAGGTGGTCCAATTTACATAGCGATGTCCGGTGATTGGATCACCTAATCCTATTCGGAGTACCATTTACTTTGCTTCTGAATAGTTTATAGAGCACCTACGTTGGAGTACTTTGGAAATGCTGCCAAAAGATTACTCTATAGAGTATTCTAGACGAAAGCGAGAAGGGAGTATGTGTTCTTTTGAGGACCACCTACTCTCGCTCTAGCTTTGCTGTTGAATACTCTATAGAGTAATCCCATGGGAGTATTTTGAGAGTACTCTCACGTAGGTGGTCTATAGAGTATTCAAAAGCAAAGAAACGGAGTACTCCGAGATGGATTAGGTGACCCATCACCGGACATTGCCATGTAAATTGGACCACCTTTTTTATATGAATGAGGATATGTGTTGGAGTACTCTGATACTCCTTTAGGAGTATTCTATGGAGTATGAAACGGAGTATTTCCGTTTTTTGCAGGGAGATATCTACTACATTTGCACATACATACTTAAAATATTTCATTGGATTTATACGCACCAATTAAGTTGGGTATGAAAACAAACACATTATCATGCTCTGAAACCGCCATGGCCTACTCCTATCGTTTTTGCCCTTTTTAGATGTTGCGTATGTAGTTGGTATCCTTACTGATAATTTTGTTTAAATATCCGTCTAGGCTATTTTGCCCCTCCGGCCAGTGAGGCGATGAATGATGACGACAGCGATTAGTGATTTTATAGATAGTAATCCAATTACTTTTGTTGCACCAGCTTTTTTTAAAGCTTGTAGCTAATGAGCACTTCGTTAAATCTTAACTTTTAAATTTGTGATGTATTTTGTATGGTTTTTGAACTTATTTTTTTTCGGAATGCAATTTTCATAAAACCCGACGCATATCGACGCAGTTGCAATTGAATTCTTTGTTCTTATAAGAATTTTCATTCAGCCAGAATTTATCTACCAATTAGAAAACCATTTGGCACGTTCAGTGTTAGAGCATTTGTTGTAATACAAAAAACGTACCCTACACGACACTGCTGTTTGATGCACCAACCCATTAAACAAAATCGAAGAAAATTCCCTCCCTTACAAGCACACTGACAGTCATTTGTTACAACATATGAGAGTCAGTGCTGACATCATAACTATAAAAGTCTTCCATCGTATTCGAATAGCAAAGAATGTCAAAAACCGAGAATGTGTGAGTACGGTATGTTTTTTTAACGCCAACGTAGCAGCCATGATCCAATAATTTATATGGTCGTCTCAGATGACATAGCGCCTTCTTCTTCCTCATCCACACCTTATGTCAAACTATCATATCTTTGATTTTTGTTTACATTCTTTGTTTACAGTTCTTGGAAAAGCTATTGAGTTCGCTTCGTGTTTTATTTAATTTTAAGAAAATGTGTGATTTATGTGTGTGTTATACGTGAAAAGCTTATAAAATAGGCGAATCGTTTTTGCGCGTTCCCTCTCACATGTGCATTTTGACATAAGAATTAAACGACTTCAAACGGTAATTTAGTGTTGTTGGCCGATTGCGACGACCATATAAATTATTGGATCATGCTAGCAGCCCAATTCGTGCTCTTTCTCTTTGTTCTTTGTGGGTGTTGGCAACAACAAACACCCGTGTGCTAAGTAACAAACATACTAGTATGAAAGTATCAGCCTTGACAGATAAATTATCATCGCTGTCAATAAAGAGTGTGAGTGGGTTAGTAATGAAATTAGTTTGATCGGTAATGTAGATAGGCTCTTATTATATGATTGTAGTTAAATAAATAAACGCAGTTAGGTTCAAATGTTAAATTGAGACAAGAAAGGAAATCAATCATAGAAATCAATATTTAAGTGGGTAATCGGTTGAATGCAATAATCATTTAAAGGAACGATATGTAATAGTTCTCAAGTCAACTCTAGTCTATGCTTTGTAATAATAACAATAAATAAAGGTAATGGCATATTACAACAATAAGGTAAAGTCAACTAAACAGCAACAACATATTGGCGTAAAGGTTTTCAAAATCAACTGGCTGGTGTTACTGAAAAAATGGAAGATAAATCAGAGAAATATTAATTTGTGAGAAGTTATGTGCTGCGACCATGGTTGACAAATGATTATTATTGAATAATATTTATAAGCATTAACAAACACACAAAATTGCAAATGCAAATCAAGCTTTTTTAAGATTTGCTTGTTTACATTCTGCTGTTTGCATCTCCTTTTGCGAATCTATGTGCCAATGTGATGAAAAAAATTAAATCAGCTGATGAAATAACACAACCTTATTGTTGAGCCATGGTTATACACTGTCCAGAAAACCATCGGGGTCATAAATGAGTTCTAAATGTTAGCGCTTACGATATTTATGAGCTCATTTATGAAACGGAATAAGGGTATTTCTTTTCTGGCGATGGTCTTCCGATATGAGCCTAATTTCTAATATCATAAGAAATTGAATAGGAGTTGTTGTTGTTGTTATTGTTAACAGTGCTTCGCCCTGCCCAATGGGCTCGATCACTCTAAATTGTCATCAGGCTCTTCTAACGGAAGTCCGAGGAAACGCGCAGTTTCCACAGGTTTGGACCAGAGTGATGTAGGTGTTAGAAGAGTGGGTTCGACTGAACAGGAGAAGAGATGTATGGTATCATGAGGGGACATACCACATGCAGGGCATGTATTTCGTTTGTTGGGGTTCAGTCTGGATAAGTAAGAGTCATATATTATACCTATTGTGATTGATTTATGTCCTCTTCTATCTGCTCTTTTTGGGCGCTTAAGAAACATTTTTTGAAATCGAAATTGATTCAGGTGAATTGGAAATTACTTTCAGAAGCTGTGTTTTGGAAAATTTCAATAAAATATATTTGCGAGAAACCGCTTCAAAAGCTCTTCTTGGTACATTTCCCTTGTGTTTGAAAAAAGAAAAGAAAAAAACACGAAGAAACACCAAACCATTGTAACTGCATTTCGATACAGTCACAATCCAGCAGTGGATCACACTCCTAAATATGTGTACGTCAGGAAAAGCAAGACATGTTATAAAAAATTTTTTTCAGTTTCACGCTCTCTTTCACAGAAGCGACATCATTAATGATTAGGGAAAATAACGCCCTATTTCAGAATTTTTTTCAGCAACGGACTCTCTGGGCTAAAAATGTGTGTAAATTACATTTTGAAACTCATTCTAAGAAAAGGAGCTCTTCAAGCCATTTCCATTATTAGCCGTCGGCATATCTTTCTGTATACTACCAATTATTTACGCCTACCGTCAACGGATAGAGCACGTCGAAAAATGTCGGGGGAGGTATTAAAATTTCGGTAACTTGTATCATAAGTAGAAAAGTTTTATTATTAATCAAGACAATTCGTAACGATTTCATGGTCAAAAATGTATTCCCACACCAACCGGGTCAGCGTATCGCAATGGATCTATTTACATATTATAGTAAAGGTGCAGTTTAGGAGACCCATCGAAAATTTTGCATGTAAGACCTTCGCCCGCAACCACCCACTTATTTACTTTAACTCCCAACTCCAGTCCGAGTGGACCCGGACCAATTCTAATCGCATTCGTTTGATATATATATCTTGATGCATAAATTAATGGCTTCTCTCGTCATTGCTCATCAGTTTGGGTTTATAATGTAAAATAATGATTTTAAATATATAAAAGAATGTTTATTTTGGGTAATTCTATACGACCGTACGTAACTGCTAATATACGTCCAAAAATATCGGGAAATGTATCAAACGACGCGTTTTGATCTCTGTATCAATAAACCGGTTTGGGCGAACCGCCATCTTCAGTGCTTGATTTCGTTCTCGTTACAAAACCAAAATTGACAAGGGATGACGAAAATTCGTTCCAATATAAATCCAGTATCCACCCTGTCGGAAAAACACAAAACCAAATCACTTCAATCTTAGTTTTCGTTTTCATTCCCTTTTTAAAAATAAGTTGAAGGATTATTTACTTGTGAGAGATAGATTAATAATTGTACTTAAACTCGCAATCCATTGTAAATATCATTTAAATTTCATTATCTCTCTCTCTATGGCGCGATAGACAACAGGTATATCATCATAAACCTCCTAAGAGATTTTTGCGCCAAGCTTCTCTTCCAATTTGTGGTGTGCCGATTTGAATTTTTCCCTACAAATTGGTGGGACCTACAGTTTTTTTTTTTTGCCGACTCCGAACGGCATCTACAAAGGAGACGAATTTTTTGCTGAGAAGCCTGTCATGGCAGAAATACACTCGGAGAGTTTGCCAAACCACTGCCGAGGGGCGACCCCGTTTTGAAAAACTTTTTTCAAATCACTTTTGATGGTACCTGTACCAGGGCTAGAACCATGGACCTTCGGTGTGGTAGGCCGGCAACACTACCTTCACACCACGGCGGCCGCCAAATTTCATTATCATTTTTGTTTAAACTCAAATTTCATTTTATTTAAAATTAAATTTAATTTTAACTTAATTTAATACAACTCAAATTGTGATTTTCTTAGTTGTTAGTATATAAGTTCATAAGACCTTAGGGTTGAACTAACGTATATATTAAACTACTGTATTATACTCTTAATGCCTTTAATAAATAAAAAAAAATTTTTTTTTGGACGTATATTAGCAGTTATGTACGGTCGTATAGAATTGCCTTATTTCGCCCTAAAAGTAACATAAAATGTAATATAAATTTTACCCGATGAAGCACTTTTTTGATTATAACTTCTGACGGTTAAACTCCGCCTTCAGATTCTTGGTCTAGGCATAAATAAGCGTCTTCCGGCTTGACTTTTTTCCCCTTATACTACGTTTACGCTGCACCGAATGCGTCATTATGGGTGAAAAAACCCAAATGCGTCGCATTTCCCCATATAAATCGCATTTCCCAAATGACGGTCGTCATCGCATTCGCTCGCATTTAAATAATAAATAAATGCGGTGCAGTGTAAATGTGGTATTAAATTACACTAGTTTCCATATTATAAATATTTTACTTGATCTTTTTCTTATGAGTTAATAATTTTGATTGTTAAGAATTTGGTCTTTCACAATACCCGAGAATGCAACCCTGTATAACGAGGGAAATTTTGCTCGTTCATCGCGAAGCCGAAATGTAATAAAAGCTCGAATAGATTTTCTGATCACGGTCCTTGTGGATTTTGTTCTGACAAATTTGTGCATTACAAATGTTTATAAAATAGTAAAAATTAAAAAACTTTAATTAATTACTCAAAAAAGGTTAGAAAACTAAAAGCAAATTGTCAGACAAATATTTTGAAGCCAGTGAATGTGTTGAAAATTTGGTTCGCAAAGGTAGAATGAAAAAATAAGTAGAAGAAGCATTGGTGGCAGTGTGTGTATGTGCAAACCAGAACGAAAAAAGTTGAAAGATTCGGCGTGAAAGAAGAGACCAAAAAGTAGATGAACGAAAATGACCAAAGTGCTTTAAGGTAGAGAGTAAAAGAAGAAAAAGGCGGAGAACATGTGTAGAATATTTTTGTTCGTAGCTGTAGCAATCGAATTGTAAATTTAAAAAGTAACGAAATACCAAAAAATTGTGATATCGTGCCTGGGTGATATGTACGCGAATTAATAGATTGTTAATTTAGTGAGAAAATTACTTTCACCAAGACCAAATACACTTTATGTCTAAAGTTCAACACATTTCTATTGCGAAAAACTGTCCTTTTTGCAAGGTGTTTTTTTATTCAACGGCAGACAAGCTACTAACGGAATATGGAGTAAAGTATGTGGTATGAATATGGAGATAAAATTTTACCATTGGGGAATATATAGATTTTGTATTGTGTAAAGTTTGCAAAATTTTTTAGTTGACTGCGTCTGAATAAATTATTAAAAATCTAAAAAATATGCATAAGAAAAAAAAAATTACATTTGAACATTTCATTCAATTGTTGGTATATGACGTGTTTTCGCAGTCACCATTGTAGTGAAAAACTAGGCTATCCTTCATGGCAGTCATGCGCTCTTATTGCGAATTTTAAAAGTGGAATTAAGTTTAGTTGACCTAATATTTTTTTTATATTTTAGATTAGTTAATTTATCAAAGTTATTCAAACAATAAAGTTCGACTTTTGAAATCCTAGTATTTGTATCTGCTAGAAATTACCTCATTTTGTAAATTTCCTTTTCTGCTATACCTTTTGCTGTGTTTTGCGAAAGCCAGGGTTGCTTTATCATAGTGAAGGAATTTATGAATAATGTACATTAGACAGTAAAAAAAGTCCGAACCACCTTCCTGTAATAAATAATAAAATCAATCAAATGCGAATATTTACTCACTTTTGCTTTCATTCAGTCACTTTAGTTGTATATAATGCTTGAGTAAACCAGCGTCGTCACTCGCAAGATTTTTTAATATTGTAGTATTGGCTCAGGAACTTTTGACAGAAAATATATTTTTTATCGTTTTTATATGGAGGTTGACAGAAATATATAATCGAATACTCTTCCCGTTATTTTTGGACGTGTTTTAGCAGGTACGTGCGGTCGCACAGAATTAACAGCAGTAATTCTAATGAAAGATATTCAGAAATGAGAGCCAGAAATATTTATTTGCTAACTATCCATCTTTGGCATTTATATACACACATTTAACGATTTTAAAATAAAATCCAGATTTATGACACACTACCACAAACAGCAATTTAGCAAACAATCCCTAAAATAATGTTTAAAATGCCCCTCCTAAATATATCAGCGATATTTTGGTAATTGTTTCCTTTAGGAGACAAAAATATCGGGAGGGAAATCAAACAACTCGTTTTGACTTCGGTATCAACAATCCGAAAGCGGATCTAAAATTTTTTGTTTCAGTGAAAAGTTATTCGCAAAAAACCCAAAAATTACCCAGGCCCGATCCCAAATAGGGGGATTGATCCAAGGTATTTATGTGTAGAACACCTTTCTGCTTAGGCGGCCTTTGGCCGCGCTTCAAAAAATTAACCCTTAGCCGGTCCAAAACCGGCTAGCGGTCCACAGTATTTCTGCACAGAACACACTTGCACTTTTCGGTATACCCTAACCTGTGATTACAAAAACCCCATGAAAATGACAGAAAATGTTCAACCTTGATTGCAAATATCTCTTCACTGAAACAAAAAAATTAATTACCGTTTTCTCCTAAAGGATACAATTACCACTTTGGTAATTTACCGAGACCTTGAGTGTCAGTTACATATATTTATGTTTAAAATAGTCGGTTCAAGACTTAAAATAAATCTGTCTTAGGGCCGCTTTAATAAAATCCGGGTATCGTTAACCGGAGTTTAATTGAAGTATTTTGCACTGCTAGCTATCAAATTAACCGCCGATTAGGCTTAACCGGCTTTTATAAAAGTGGCCCTAAAATTTTTATAAGTGATCTCGTTCAAGTAGCAACCCTGCCTTTTTGCATTTCACTTTGCCTCTCTTGGTTTTTTTTTACTGTCGGTGTTTTTGCTTTTAAACCACTTTTACATACATCACAATACCTTTGTCACATTCACTCTTATGCATTTGCAATATTCGGCATATCAATATAAACTATTGAAATGGTGAATGCTTTTGACATGTCGCCATTCATTATATTTTACTCTTGTATGTTACGCAGCGAAAAATCGTGTGAAATGAAAGAAAATTTTTATACAAATTACAGAAAAATAGTGCAGAACATTGTTGAAAAATAATAAAAAAGACATGAAATACCAAATAAAGTAAAGAAACTGCAATTAAACTGAGCTGTAAACAAATGCTGTTTAGAATACTGCTGTGTATTTTTGGAAAGGGGAAAAATATTGTTGCTTTTATTGATTTTTTGTGTTGAAACCAATGCACAACATAAAAAGCTGTGCATAATTCAAACCAATTAAAAGATAGTTTAATAATTATTTATGCTAGCTACAGATTTATTAAAGGCAATTCATTGAAAAAGGCAATCGTTGGCTACGAAAAGTTTGTGCAGCCATTAGCTGCTATTGTAGTTACATACGGTAACTTCGCCATAGCCACGTTCGTCGGTAGTGTGAAGACCGGCTTCCGCATAATATACCTAACCAAACTAATGACACTTGAATCGACTTAATTTGTAGCACCAACGAAAAGTGCTAAAACATCTCAGCGTTGAACTGAATACCGCCCATAAGTTCCTTCTTGAATCATTGTGGTTCATATATTGATACAAAATATACATACCTTCGATTCCAAAAACAAGTTCATCGAATTTTCATTATTTTAATGGCATATATTGACATTTTTCCACTCTTTGGTGCGGAAAAATGAACAATGAAATCAATGGTAAGACTCTTTTATCTGTCACCGCATCGATCGCCGCCGCTATCATACCTGACACACCTATTGTGTCCATAGCCGGTGCAACATTAAGTGAAATCACCACTACTACCACCTCAACAACCACAACACCAACGCCGACACCTGTGCCAACTTCCTTTATATCATCAACTAAGGCCAACAAAGAAAGTATCACCAATTCGTCAAACAATCCAATGTCTGATGTTCCTGTCATAAAGTCAGCAGGAGGCAACGGTAACACAACTGCCAACGCCGCTGCAGCAAATACAACAACAACATCAAATGCACCTGGCGATGCAGGTGGTAACCTCGGCAAAACTTCGTTTCTTGATCATACAGCTACTGTGAATACAGCCACTGCTGGAAAAACAGAAGAAGCTACTACAAATGCAACTACAATAGATACAAAGGTAAGCTATGCACATTTCATGGAGCTTTGCTTCTATTTATAAATAAAATTAAATGACTTTTGTCCTCAATACCATCGGGCCATCATGAAGAGTATACTAGGAAGGCTGAGCAATATACCACAAAAAATCAAATCGGACCTTAGTCTGGATACTTATTTTGAAGTCCATTAGAAAATATGAACACTTCAATATTTATTTTGAGTGTAGTACATAAAGGAAGCTTACTAATGATGACTTTTTACGCGATTCCTAAAAATAACTATCTGTAGCTACTGGAGGTTGACTTCCATAATTATCGTCTTGTTGTTGTTGTTGTTGTAACGACAAAAACACTCCCCGAAGGTTTTGGGGAGTGCTGTCGAACTGACAGTCCTTGGCCGGATATGAATCCGGTACTCCCTTGCGGTACTGCCCGACTGTCGTGGTAGCGATTTATGACCAGTGGATCCTTCTAGGTCATGTCATCCCTCCTTCCGTAAGGAAGGAGATGGGTAATGAGAGGTGAGAGGCATCATATCCGTAGATCAACCATCGAGTTGCACGTCATTACCTTTGTGCATATTAGTCGCCTCTTACGACCGGTATGCCTACCTCGGGCATATTCTAAGCCCCTAACCCGCAGGGGGTTATCGTCTTGTTCTAATGATATAGCTAAAAACAAGGTGGAGTCCGTAACGCCTAGGAGGATCAAGAGACTAGTCATGGAGTTCAGGCTTTTGTATATGATTTCACCAGAAAAAATAATTGTTTTTTGTTAAAAATTTGCCCCTCTCGAATCTTTGCTACATGTATTTCAAAAGATTTTTGGATAGAAAGATATTTATGGTGTGGCTAAAAGCGTCATAACTTGGATCCGTGGCAACAGCAAGTGCCATTTCTTTTTGTTGGCAAATTGATTTAATCTGCTTAGTCTGGGCTTTAAGTTAGATTCTACTTACATCTGGCTTTCTGGGAATCAGTCAAAGTACGCAAGTTTAGTCCATATTGATGAAAACCCCGATATCTGTTAATGCCTCAAGCAGTGTCATATCTGCAGTCCGTGTCAGGAAAAGGTCTTAGGCGCTAACGAAGTCAGGCTTCGCTGCGTGAAGAAATGAGAAAGGTTGAAGAGGCAGCCGTTTGTTTTGCAAAAGATGCAGTACTAGTACTAGTAAGTACTAGGTATATATCCGACAACAGCCGGTTCTATCGCACCGGAATGACCCGGGTTTTTTCACCCGGCCAAGGGCTGTTATTTCAGGGTAACCCTGTCCAATCTGGGGCAGGGCGAAGCACTGTTAACAACAACAACAACAACAACGATATATTTGTATTTTTGTATTGTGGTGCCTATACAAACGGTTGTTAATGTTTCTAACGAAGTTGTGTTGATCAACGTTACAGGGGAATAATGATAAAAAGAAAAAAGATGCAAAATCAATAGTTGGCCTTTGAAATATTCACTTTCCTCTATTTATAAATATGTGTGTCTTAGTCTCTGTATGTCTAATTCATCTCATTTCACAAATAGTTCATAATTTTCTTTTGTTAAGAGTTAAAGAGCTGCAACATTTTCCTGATCCCATAATTAGGTTAGAACTTTCTTATTATTGTAACAGTGCCTCGTCCTCGGCGGTACCGATTTCGTTGACCCCAGAAACGGGGTCGATGTGGATTTTATTCGCCTCTTACGACAGGTACACCTATTTCGGTCATATTCTAAGTGCATTTGACGACTTAGTAAACAAGGTGGTTTGTAAAACTTTTTGACTTTTTTCAAAAGTGTGGTATGAGTTAAATTTTTAATGATTTCTATTTTGACTATATTGATTTACTTTAGTTTGTGGGGTATCAAACCAGATGGAGTCAATCAAAAAAGTGTTAATACAGCATTATCTTGACAACATTGATAATATTTTTGAATATTTTTATAAAAATTTTATTTAGAAGCATTCACTTTTCTTTTATCTAACTGATTTTTTGGATGAAATATTAGTCCAGCCAGCTGGGATTTTTTTTTTTACTTTTTTAAACCATCCTTTTTTTGAATTCTAATTTTAGTAAGGTTGAAAATTTAAAAATATTGTCGAAAAATTATCAATGCATCCAACAGTTAGTGTTGCACCCATTTAAAAAAAAATTTTTTATTTTTCGTAATTATTTTGGTAACATCTATGGAAGAATTTCCTTCTACAAAATATCTTCATAGTTTTTTTTTTAAGCCGATAGTTCTGGAATTAGATCAGCTTTTGTTTATTTTATTTTATTTTTATTTAGTCACAACTTTAAATTAATAAATCGACCGAGTGAGATTGTTTATTGGAGACACGGCCTCTCCAACCATCCAGTTACTCTTATATTTGTCATGTCTGGTCTGTAAGATTTGTTCATTATGTTAGACTTAAATTATACAAAGGTTTTATTAAATATACTTTTGTTATATTATATCTATTGAAAGATACTTTTCCGTTTAGAAAATACTTTTTATGTCTTCAATTAGACGCCCGCTTTGTGCTAGTGTCGACTTAAAATAAATAGTCTTACTCCGATTAAGTAGCTATTTTTTCCCATGGAGAGTGTGACATGCTAATGTACATATGTATATTCAAATGTACTTTCGCATTCAAAGTGTTTGTCAAATGTTTGTTGTGTATCACCTTGCCGCACCGCAACTCACACTGCACACCCAACACCAACCTTTTCGCACACTGATATGGCGCAATGATGACGAGACTACAATGAAAGAGTCGAGCTAGAACTCTTCGTCAATTACAATTTTTCCTATCAGCACTCAATTATAACAAAAAAAAAAAAAACCAAAGGAACAATAAAAAGTAAAGCAGAAAACCGCAACACACCGTTAGCATTGAGTGCGACAACTCCCAATTACCCAAAAACCAAAAACAACTAAGAAAATAAAACGGTTCGAAACAGATAATCATAGAAATTCGCCATATGTCCGTCCAAGCAAGTTAAAAAGTGGTGAATTATTTTTATTTCCTTGTTTTCTTAACTTCTAAGCAAACCAGAAACCACATTACTGCGGCAGCTCCACAGAATTAAAATTATTAATAAAAACAATTAGATTCTAGAAATTTTGAGCTTATTATATACCTTTATTCAACATAAGAAGTATAAAGAATTTATAGAAATCGACCGACTAATGGATTTGCAGTGATATTTTCTCATTTCTACTTCAATCGTGAATGCGTCGGCAGTAAATACATACTAAGTAAATGTGAATAAATGCATAGAAATAAAATGAAGCGCAAAGTTATAAAAAAAAAATTAAATTTCTTATAAATTTCCAAAATCGCTTAACAATTTCCACAAAATAGTTTGTTCGTACTTTGAACAGTGGTGATTTCTTTTGTGCTACAAGTGCAATTAACGGAATTTTACACAGTTAGAAATTTTATGTATAATTCTGAAACTTTTCTTTGCCAAAATATCATCGTCGCCCTCTAGCGAGAAGAATGAATTTGCAAACTGCCCGATTTTGAGTTAATATATACAATCTAAGTTCACTAAATGAAACTAAATATACTTAGTTAAAGTAACAAAAACAAACTTGATTTATCAACTTTTCATTTAAACACTTACTTGTTTCTGAAAGGAGGGCAACAATAAGTATATGACCAAAACCATTCGGGCTTTCGAGTTAGTGAGTATTTATGTTAAAATAGACTTCATTTTAAAACTTTGATTCCTACACTATAAAAAAAAATTTATATGCCCTTTAGCATTTTTCTAACGGAAGTGCTTTACTCAGGGAGCTAGGATAGAGCAAATATTTGAAAAAAGCAATTACTCGAAAGAGCTTTCGGATATAATATCAAATAAAATGAAAACACTTTTGTTCTGCGCTTACATATATTCAGCGAGTTCTTTTTCTCAACAACAGAATTATTTACTACAAAAGAGTTTCCATTTTTTCTAAAGCCAATAAATGGTTTCAAATCCAAGCTCTAGTTTTTGGCCGTGTAATAGTACAGTTTTTCCAAAATAAAAATTATAATTTTTTTAGATAAAAAATGGGCAAATTTCAAATAGCAAGATCATTTAGCTACCTGCGACCCCGTTTGCAAAATTTTGTAGTGTGATATCTTAATTTTTGCTTCAATTGTTGTGACCCCTCACGAGCAATCGATTTCTATTTTCATCCAACGTATGACACACATCGAACTTTTATGAATTTTTTTGATACACTGTGTCCAAATATGTTAAGCAATGTTGAAGATGTATTTTTTTGTTAACAATGCCTGCCTTTTTTTGTAATTTCAGAAATCGGATGTTTCTGATTTGGAAGAACCCGATTTGAAGAAGTTGCTCGAAGAGGCCTATACATATAAGACGCCCAAAGACAAAAAAGATAAAAGCGAGATTTTTTTGGTAAGAAAATCTACATGTTTGTACTCTAATTTCTAACCTAACCTAACTTAACTAACCTACTAGGACTTGCTACAAAAAGTTGAAAATGAAGATTTGGGCATAACATCGACACGTTCAGATAGTCATCGTCATCATCCACATTCACAAAGTCGTCATCAACAAAAACAGGGAGGCTCCTTGCAAGATCTGCTACAGTTACCATCAGATTATCGACGACAAAATCATACTTCCCGACACAAGAAGAATTCATCAGTGTCATCGCGTCAACGAGAAGGTGGCAGCTTACCCAGCAACGTCAATGTTGCCAATTGTTTATTAAATAGTTTTGAACAGCAGGCTTCTGTCTATGCACGTCGTGCTTTTTTGCTGGGCGTTGAATCTGGTACAGCTACTTTGAACAGCGGTAACAGCAACGCACTCGGTGTTGGTGGTGGTGCTAGTGGTGGGAATAACGTTTCTAATAGCGGCCTAGGTACTATTTCCAGTGGTAACCCCATCGCAAACTCAACAAACTTATGCAACAAAGAAATCGGCAACAGCGTTGGTGCTAACGTAACAAGTGGAAGTGGCGGTAGCGTTACAATGGCCACCACAGCGAGTGGTCATACCGTTGGAAGCACAATGGCAACAGGTGCAGGCATCGTTAATACAGCTATAAACACCGCCAACTCAATTAAAAGTACTGGTGACTATATTATAAACATTGGCGATATGATAGACATACAACAACAACAGCAAATATTACCTTCAAAAGCGCAAGATGTTGGACAGGTAAAATAATCTAATTCTATTTAAAATTTTTTTAATCATCGTTATAATTATCATTTTGCAAAAGGGTTTGCCATTTTATGAACGCGTCGATATTGATATGCGTATACCGCGTCCGAATTTGCATCGTGGTGGTGATGTGGATTACGCACCATCACGTTCCCATCATTATGTCGACGAAGTGATTCGTTTTCATCAAATCGATAGTGCCGAAAATAGTTTATGTGAAAGTGGTGAAGTAGCCATTTCAGTTAATACACTTGGTAATACATTGAAGTCTGCAGCTGCATCCTGTTCCCTCCCGATGCCGTTAGACGAGCGTTACCGGTCCCTTAAATCGGTGATGGGCGAAAAGGGTGAAAGCACAGGTGTCAATGTAAATTCAGCGTTAGCTGCAAAGGCTTCCGGAACGACATTGCCAAATAGTGGCAATCCCAATAGCATTACAAATAGTAATACGATCGGTGTAGGTGGTAGTAGCAGCAGCAGTAGCATTGGTATTGGCAACTATGCAAAATCACTGCCATTGTCGGTAAGTTAAGTTGTTTACACATGTGTATTTGTGGGCACTTTCTTTACAAACAGAGCTTAAGAATAGTGCTAACCCAAAAAGGTGTGAGCTGTTATTGATTGAGGTTGACATTAATACATCTAAAATAATAAATATAAATAACAATTTTGGTATGCTAATTGAATTTACAGTTGAAATGATTAAAGCTATCATAGAAATTATTAAAGTTTTTTGTAAATTTAATAATATTTTAAAACAACCTATCACACCTCCACCCACAAATCGATACTGAAATAACAGCCCTTGGTTTGGAAAATCTATAGTCATTCTGGTATGTAGAAACCAACGTTCCTGCGTTTCCCGACCGAATTTTACTTTGTATAAATTAAAATAATGTTTTTCCCAACTGGGACTCAAATCTCTTTTAGAAATCTTTATTTCTTGAAATAAGTACTTGCGCTCAGTTAAAAATCGAAATGATTTTTCGGATAACTCTTTTATACAACTAATTGGCATGCACATACATACATATGTTAGTAATAAAGTCGTAAATTTTTTCAAACCCTTATTTATTATTTTACCAGCGTCAGACCGATGAGAATGGCAATGATTGTGAACGCCAGCAGCACAGCAGCAACAATATTATATCTAGTGCAGGCCAATCGCAGGCGAAGGCCAAAGCTAAAAAGAAGCCACAAAAGGATAATACCATACCCGTCGATGTAGAGAATGAGGCTGGATATCGTGGTAAAGATCCAGTTGAAGTGTTGGTCAAATTTATAGAAAGCACAGAGGAAGATAATAAGCAGAGTGGTGGTGGAGGCAGTAACAGTAACAAGTTTTCGGAAAATAGCAAAAAAAAAGAACGCAAAAAGGAAAAGGTGAAACAGAACAAAATAAAGAAAAGCAATTCACTTGAAGAGCTACGTAGTTGTGCCAAAATTGATGTCGGCGAACTGAAGCAATCAGCCGCTACTACAGAAAGTAACAATGTAACAATGCGTGGTAAAGGAAATGGCGGGGGCGGTGGTAACAAAGGATCAAAAAATAATTCTGCGTCAACAGCTGATATAAATAAGAATTTTGATGGTGGTACCAAGGAGACGGCAGCTACCACCTCAAATAGTAGTAAACAAGTGAATGTTGTGTCTGCTTCCTCAACGACAACAACAATGAATAATCGCAAAGGTGAGCGACGCTCATGGGGAACCGAGGAGCTACAATATCTGGGAACTGACGGCAGCGTTGGGAGCACTTCTCTAGCAAATAGTAATGAGGAGAAGGTTAAGGAAAAGAAAGATAAAAAGAGCAAAGATAAAGAGAAAGAAAAAGAGCGCGATAGCGAAAAAGAAAAACTTAACAACAAAGAGAAAGAAAAAGACAGTGACAAACATGATAAGTTCTTAAGTAATAAGCCGGAAGGTAACACGAAATCAGAAAGACATGATAGAAACGAAAAAGTTGAGAAAGCAGATAAACAGGAAAAACAGGAAAAGTTTGAGAAATACGAAAAGGTTGAAAAACGCAAAAAGTCAGAAAACTTTATACAGCCATCTATGACGTCAATAAAAACAACACCACCAATTGCCACCAGCAATCTAGATCATCAAGGCAATAATACACCCGTGATTTCTGCAATCGATTTGCTATCAATGAATACAATTATTTCCGAAACGGCCGAATTTCATGTAGTCACGAAGAAAAAGAAGCCAAAGAAGCAGCGGGCCTCCATCGATGAAACCCATTTCACACCAGCCTCGAATTATAACAATAATTACAACTACAACAATAACAATAATAACAGCAATAACTCAGGCATAACTGGCAGTTTTCAACGTGGACAGAATTCGGGTATAAATTCACAGAAAGGCTCCAATAATAACGGTAACAATAATGGATCATCATATGGTAATCAACAACAGCAGCAGCCACAACAACAGGCACGTTACAAGCATTACAACAATAATAATGCGTATGGATTTAATAATAACTATGGTAATAGCGGTAGCAATAACAATACTAATAATAACAACAGTGGCGATAGTGGACGTCTCGATTATCATAATAATTATAATTCCAATTACAACAACAACTATAATACTAATAGTAACAATCATAGTAATCATTCGTATGGCCACCAACAGCAAAGCCAATATCACCACCATCATCAACAACAACAGCAAAACCAACACCAACATCAGCCTATGAATGCTCACAATACGAGTTCCGGCTCAACAGACAAATCACGTCGTAAGTCAACTTCCTCAGTGCCACCTTCGGAGAAATCCGACTCAAGTGATATCGATTCGGTGCATTCCTTGCCCATAGAATCAACAACAGCATCTGCATCTAAAAGCAAACAACAACAACAACGGCAAAAGCCTGCCTCATCCAACACTACGACACCCGAAACACCAAAAAGCTCAAGCAGCGGATCACCGGGATCTGCACCTATTTCCTATGCACATATTGCCGCCTCAGCAGCTGTTGATCGTTGGCCAATTATAGACGCGGTCAACAACAAAGACAGTAACAGCAACACAACAGTAAATGGCAGCGTGTCATTAAATGTTTCATCTAACAGCACTGGTGAACCACAATCACAACAACAGCCCATAAACAATGCGGAAACGACTAGCGCCTCATTGTCTAACCCTAATAGTTTGGTTGCTACAGCATCAGCAAACTCCCTTTCCACAAATACTACAGCTAAAGTTAATAAAACCAAGAAACAGATCAGTAAACCCGATTTCCCAGAATTAGTTGCAACTAATACAATGAATGCATCGATTACTGATGCCAGCAAATCGGTATCAACTCCTGCCACAGCAGCGGCAGTCACAGGTGTAGGCGCATTAAAAAATATTTCCTATTCTCAGAGCTTAGTAGCTGCATCTGTACTTGTAAATTTAGCAGCCAACGTAAGCGCTGCAAGCACAACAAGCGTCGAAAAAGTTTCGATAACTACAGTCGAAGCTGTTAATATGCCCGCAGTCGCTGTAAGTAGCCACAATGTCCAAGATGTCAAAAAAATTGATACCGCCATAAATACCAACCCCACAACACGTTTGCCACAACAACAACCGCCGCAAAATCCACAGCAGCAGCAACAGCAAACGCTGCAAAAGTCAAAGAGTGTCGAACACGATAATTACAGTTTAAATAGTACGAATCTTGATCAGCAATATCCAGCATTGGAGAAAACTGTGAAACGCCATAGCACCACGAACGTTTCAATAACCCCAGCGACGGTTGTAATACTACCCACCGCTGCAGCCGGCCCCACAGGTGCTGGTATAAGTAGTGGCGTAATAGCTCCGGCCATAAGCAATTCCGCAATGGCAACAAATACCGCGAACGCAGGCAAATTTAACTTTGCTGCTGCTGCCAAGCAGTTTCCAACGAACAAAAATGTCATTGGATCTCAGCCAACATTAACAACAACAACGCCAATAAATACGCAAGAGTTGCCACCAAAAGCCGCACAAGGATCGCAATTATCAATTCCAACTTCGGCAATAACTACCTCAAGCACAAATTGTTCAATGGCGATGGCAGCTCCACTACCAATGCTTGTTGGCGTTTCTAATACTGCTATTGTTAACCCAACAACAATTGCTGCTACAGCGCCACCACCAGCAGCAACGACGGCACGCAAGTCAAAAGAAAAATCTCCAACATCTGTATTCGCCCCTGTTCAATTATCAAGCAATACAATTGTACCAACAGCAGCGCAGTCAGCGACAACAGCTACCATCACATCAAGGCCTCCTGATTCTACCAATCCAGCCCGAAGGACTAAGAAAGAGAAAGCTGCACATCAACTAATGACTGCTGAAATGCCCTCTGCTTTAGCAGTTGGTGGTGAGCAGCTAACAAGTACTGCACAAAAATCAAGTACCGCCACACAAACACAAACATTTTCCATGGATGCAATTGTTCAAAGTAGTAAGTCTACACGTTCACAAGCAACTTTCGGTGCAGGCAACGAAAAGCTTGTGACGCAAACGTTGGGTAAACCCCAACGACAGCAACCGAATGGCAGCGGGAAAATAAACGCCGCACCTAGTGGAACAACTACAACTACAAGTAATGCTGCAGTTGTTAACCGACCAGCTGTCATCATATTGAATGATGATCGATCTGGCGACAGTAGCATCGAGTTTACATTCGGGGACTTTGACGAGGACGAACTGAAATTCTTTGATGACAATATCGCTGAAAAGGACTGTGCAGATGAATATCCTGTTGCGTATGACGATGACCCACAGCAAGAACAACAAAGTTCACACCAGAGGCAGTGTACTGATGTCAATATAGTTACTACGTCAATAGAGATGTCTGTTTCAACCAATGCTGCATTTTTATGTGAATCTGATGCCGATAGTGAATCGCTGCCGCCATTAGCTAGCCAAGTGAACAAAAACACTCATCAATCAATTAAAGAACCAGATGACAACCAACTAAAAGTTCGTGGTGCTGCCGAAAAAGATGTCAGCAATAGCACCGATACCGAAAATAGCGCAGACTTCAATGAAAATGTCAAAGAAAATGCACTGGGATCACCTGATACTGAACCGCTTCAACAGCATTCACAGCAGTCGCGAAGTGAAACACCACAATTGCAACAGCTAGAGACATGTAATGAAATTGAGACCGCAATCATAGCAGCAGCGCGTGCAGCTGCTGAGCATCTGCATCCACAGCCAATGCAGGCACCACCGCTGCCACAACAACAGCAGCAGCAGCAACGTCCATATCGGCACAAAAATCAACAACAACAATACAGAAGTACTTCATATGGCAATGCCTATGAGCCGGCCAATCAACGTAGCGAGCATCGTTCACAATCAACGTATACACGAGATACGTCAAATCACTACCAGCCACAGCAACAACACCACTATCATAATCAATATCATCCACAGCATCAACAGCAACAACATAATCAACATCAACAACACTATCCTTATCATCAAAGTAGCAGCAGCAAAAGTGCTTCACGCAGTCGTAGTAGTAGTAGTAATAATATTACCAATTCATTTGATGCATCGGGTAGCTCACCACCTGCACAACGATCACCAAATCCATCACCAGCTGTTGTGAATATTCAACGTAAAGAATTTGATATACATTTCATACCGCCAACAATGTCTAGTGCGCACAGCGCATTGCAACATAACGAGATCATTGTGGATTTCATTGGTTCCGGTAAGTTCATTTAGAATGTTTAATAAAAAATGAAGTCTAGAAAGCGCTGCATACCCTTTACGGCACCTATTTTTCTTCCTTCCACGTACTTCTTTTTCTTCTTTCTCTCTCCCCTGAATCTCCATCTCCCTTCCAACTTCAGCTAAATCGCTTACATGATTTTTGAGTAAATTTAAAGTAAAAAAATAAATTTTGTAATATGCCTGGGTGTGCTATAGAAACCAATTCGAACATCGAAAAGTATTATAAAAACTAAGTCATACATAAATCACGTTCATAACATTTTTTTATGTTAAGTTTTAAATCATGGAAAACGTTAAAAGCGACACTAACTCCTTTTTATATTTTAGCATGGGAGGAAGTTTCCAAAGTGACGAAATTCTACGAAGGACAATAAACGCCACTATTGCAGTCGCAATAAAATAAAATCAAAAAAACACAGCAGCAACTAACCGCGGTAAGCAACGCAGCACAATCCAACAGAAAAAGTTGAAGATAAAAAATGACAACAAAAATAAAATATTGAGCAGTTTCAGCTAAAACTGCCGCAACAGTCCCTGAGAATACTTACGCAGCTACAACACACCTACAAAAGTGAAGTAGAAGTGACTGTCAGCTTGACCAATACTAAATATGATGTATTTATTTTTATTCATAGATCGGTAGTAGCAAATGATGTTGCTATTCACTGACAGTAAAAACTGCACTTGGCTGATCTCAATAGCACGTGTGAATGTGTTGTGTTTTTAGGTTGGATGTGACAGATTTGGAAGCGTTATGTTCAAGGTTGTAATACCAGCCAATTGCGTAGTTAGTTGACGTTGTCAAATAACCGAACTTGTACGTATAGTTGTTTATTTAAAGTATGTTATTTTATAGGTGTTTAATTATATTATAAATATATAAAAAAAAACCACAAAAAAGAACGTATGCATGAAAAAAGCAAAATTATAATAAAAAAGTAGGAAGCGACAGGCAAAGCCCTAACTGTAACATATAACGAATAAATTCATACATGTCGCACGTTTTATTAAACAGATGTAATTCTAAATTTAAATTTTTTTGGAAACCTTTGTTTTTTCATAGAATTCCATTATAGAAACGAAACTCAGTCATCCATAACAACTATTTTCGTCCATTCGATCATTCTACATCTCTGACCACATTGTCATTCATTAGTCGGTTGTTTTGGTGCATCATAAAATCTCGAAAAAAAATGAAACTTTTGAGTTACATCTTTTTGCAAATAAACGTTCGGTATAAGAAGATATTGGAAATCACAAACCAAACCACATATATAAATATACATATGTATGAAATGCAAATATACCCAAAATATATTGCTTTTTTTGTCTGTATAAATTGCTTAACCTGCTTTTTTCATCTTCTAATCCCGCTGTTACTTTTAAAACTTACTATTATTTACTATTTTAAATTTAAATAGAAATTAGTGAATCAAAAAGCTAGTTTTTATAACGAATACGAATTCGAAACAAAAAGTGAGAGAATGAGAAATTGAGCGCAAAAAAACATTAAACAATAAACAAGAAATCATAAAAATCTACAGAAATCTATTACATGAAGTATATATGTTTCTACCTACTATATATATGAAAACTTTTGGATGGCAACATACAAACTTCAAAATCGTACTGAATCAGAAAATCGGAAAAAATACAAACGAAAAATTTATTTATTAGATTTAAAAACAAATTATTGCTGATTTCTTACAAGAATTGCATTCTATGTTAAAAGCTAATCAAAAACAAGAATATAAGAGCAATTCATTCAAACACGCAAATGCCTGGTAACCATTAAAACCGTGTTAATAAAATGGTTTCCATATACATAAGTTAATGAAGTTTGCACTATTCAGGCTGGCAACGAAGTGTAAGCGAGAAACGATGCTGCAATAAAGAATGGAAAACTTGATGCTTTTAGCAAGCACTATATCCACAGCCTTGCGAGGCATTGGTGAATTTGAATGAGTTGAACTGTTAAGAGTTGGATGCGCAAGGAAAGATATGGGTAATTGTTTCCTTTAGGAGACAACTGCTAAAACACGTCCAAAAATATCGGGAGAGGTATCCAACAACGCGTTTTGACTTCGGTATCAACAATCCGAAAGCGGGTTTAAAATTTTTTGTTTCGAAAAAAAGTTGCATAGAAACATGGGAGCTGTTGAACGCTGGTGAAATGCTGCTTAAATATAAGGTTGAAAACTTGCATATACTTAGTAATTCCAAATCAGCAAAAACACAAGTTTATCAGAGAACAGCAAAGCAGTTGCTGAACTGGTTAAATAATGCATTCAAACAAAAACAATAAACAAACATACATACATCTAAAATAGTGAAAAATATGCACTTACATATACACACACATATGCGCCGCTCACAACAATAATAAGAACAACAAAAGCATACTAACGTCAGTAAAGTCACGCGATATTAAAAAAATATGAATCACTAGCTAAAACCGCTAAAACAAAATGAAAAATGAAAAAAAAAAAAATGAACTAAAACCCTTTTATGTATATGTATATATTTTGTAAGTATTTTAAGGTTATTTATATAATTAATACATTAGCAATGGCTATATATATATACTAAGCTCTAATGCATGATGAACTACGAACGAAGAACATTAATCAAAACTTAATGCAAAAAAAAAAATAATAAAAGAAAAAAATCATAATATAATAGTTATACTAAAATTGAACTACATCATTTAATAATTTATAATGCATACATACATACACAGGTATGTATGTGCTGTATCAAAAAATTTCATATGATTATTATAATAAGCATTTGAGTGTTGAATTTGTTTTCAGTTTATTATTTAGTATGATCTGAATCTAAATTTTAGATTTTTATTTCTTTTTAAGTGGTAAATATTTTTAATTTTCTTTCATTGTTAGGTTTATGCATAAATACATACTTCAGAACATTTAAATGTAGTATTTAAAGGCAGTGATTGTATTTGTTAGTCACTCATGGCTAAAGCAAAACGTAAGCCAAATAAAAATATGCGAAAATATTCGGGTAGCAAGTAGAGTAAAGCTAATTTTTGATTTTGATTAATTTCGCATATCTGCGATGTTGATCTTTTGCACACTCTGCAAAATCGAACTAAATTTTAAGTTAACGTTTTGGAGACATTTTCACATCGGTTAACCTCAAATAGAACTTAATATTTTTAGGAAAAAAAGGCTAAATAATGTTCGAAATATACTAATAGTTAGTTCACGAAAGGAATTTAAGTGAAAATTTATTATTTTGGCAGATTTTATGTAAAATCTAAGTAAAACAAAACGTATCACTTAAATTTCTTTCGTGAAACCGGCTGTAAATTTACAAATTGCCAAAAGATATTTGAAAAATATTAAGATTAACATGAGCTAATTTAATACGTGAGTCATCATTTTGTCTGATTTGGGACATTTAGCGAATATTCCAGCCGACTGTGCTTTGCGGCGGCTACAACAACAATTGCCTGGTTAGTTTTGAAACAATGTGTTCTATATAAAATTAGTACGCACTCACGATTTTAATTATCAGTTATATTCGATTTACTTGTAATACTTTTTGCTGTTCCTTTTAGCAGATAATCTGAGACGAAATTTTTAAGACAACAAATCAATGTTTTTACAAAAATAATAAATTATGAATCTAACAATGCAAATCCACGAGTTCGCAAGTCTAGCCCATTCAAACTCCAGAACACTTTTCCTATTCGGTGAATGCCCTTAAAGTTTAATTTGGTGGCAGTATTTACTACTGTTAGCATTTTGAAATAACAAAGTATGAAAAACAGTATAAATTTAAAAAAAAAAAAAATGGAAAAAAGTAGTATGTGAAAAAACGTGTAAAAAAATAAAAGAATAAAAAATCTAGGGATGTCAGAAAGCCCAAAACCTATTGATCAGAAAATTAAAAAGTTTAGCCACCTCCAAATTTCGTCAGTTTAGTAAACACCTGCTCGTTCTTTATACATTAACTCATATCTTAAGGAAAGTACTCGGCAAAAATGAGCAAACTCACTCAGATTTCAAAGTATTATTTATTTTTTCTTTGTAAATATCAATTATTAGGGATCTAATTAATTAACACCTATTATTAAACAAAAAAAAAAGTTTTAGTAAAAAATTTGTCTATACGATTAATTGCAGGACCCTTATAAAATAAAAAAAAAACGTAAAACACTTTTCAAAATCACATAATAAGTTGCAAAATGTATAAATTGTGAAAAATAAAAGTCAATAAAGTAAAACTCAATAAAAAAAAAGTAAATTAACAGTGCTAATCCGTACGAATCTCCGTCCTGCAGACAGGTTCCGTCGTATACTCGAAATTGCTGGAAAATTTCGATGGATTTAAAAATAGAATTTTGACTGCTTTGCACAGTCGAAATTTTCGAGAATTGTAGATAGACCGGTAAATATGTATACAGTGATGGTGCGATGATATAACTCCGCAAAGATTGAGGTCGAGCTGCTGTCACATTTTGTGGTGTTCTACTTCAAAAGCTTTTAAGGGCGGAAATACACTCTAAAAGTGGATGACCACTGCCAAGTAGCGACCACGTATTTTTAAAAAGCTGTTTCTAATCTCTTTTCGTGTTACCTGTCTCCAGATTTGTAAGTGAAGCTTTTGGTATAATAAACCAGCACACAACCCACTACACTGAGTCTGTCACATAAATCCAAGTGTGAAGCTTCATGCAAAATTCACCTAAAAACGAACCAAAAATTTAAATTTCAAATTGTTCTTTAAGATTATTCTAAGAATTCTCAAAAATCATTGGAAATTTTTTGCGATTTGTGTAAGCCTTGTGGAAAGCACCATAAATTCAAATTCCGCGCATTACCGGGGTTTTTTTTTTGTTTTTTTCTTTTGCTTGTAAGTGGGTACGATTTTCAAAAGCGAATATACAACTTGCAGATACAATCACTGTTTACTACATAATTTGCTTATAAATTTTAAATAAGATTTAAAAAATAATGTGGATATGCTAGCTTTCGTTTTACTTGAATTGTCAAATAAAATTAAAATAACCCAATAAAATTGAAAAAAAAAAAAGTTTATTTGCCTTTTAGTCAAACAGCGCTATTCTGAGTAACTGACAAAAAGGGCACCACGTCAGCCCTACACCTATTGTTCGATTAGCTTTAAAAGCACAAAAACACAAAAAAAGACAACATTCTACGTTGCTTTTTGTCACGATTTTGAGCGCTTTATATCTTTCAGTGCTGATTTCGTATAGAAAAAAGCCTCTTAATTATTTTATGAGAGATGGCAAGTCCTTGTCAGGTTTCATAAGAATAGTACTGATTTTCTATTACAATAGCCGTATTCTTTTGTAACCGTTTTGCAAAAGAACACACGTTCTAATACTGAAAGCATGTAAATCAAAAGCACAAGCAGGCGTAAATAAAAAGCATTGTAGCAAGGGGCTGACAGCTATACTTGGAAAAAACTCGTAATAACTAAATCCCCGAAGCTTCAACATACGATGATAGACGTATACAGATTTATTTTGAATTCATAATTATATTTAAGAAAAAAGGTTGAATAGTATTTCAAAGTCACAGTAGATGCGAAACTGTCAAATTTGTTGTAAGGATATCCGTAAGATAGCAAACTAGAGACAATTTTTAGTTAATCTATCGTCGATTCGCGCTCCGAGAGTTTACACAGCATAGCAATGCGAATAAGGTGTCTTTCGAATTTGAACAAAAAAAAAACCTATTAAATTTGATAGCCTTTTTTTCCTTCAGTACTGAGTAACCCATTGCTCTACTGTAGACGAGGAATGTGTTAATGCTGTGGAAAATTAGGTGGAACTTAGCGTAGACAAAAACACTTCTATGCTTACGAAACGCACGCACATCAATGAAAGAGAGCATGCGTCATCTGTTGGCGAATATGAGAAATGCTCATGGTGATGTTTTTTGCAATTCGTTTACAAAAGAATATTGCGAATATACTTGGGTAGTTTGATTGGAATTTTTGTGCACTACTACTTAAAGCACAGTTTGTACTTTATATTTATTTTAATTGGCTTGAATAAATTTAAAAACTTTGTACTAAACCAAACTTTTTACAGCAAATAAAAACGTTTCAGATGGAATTACGACTAAACAAACACTTAAAAAAATTATTTTTTTTTTCTCTTTACTAGTTTTTTATTTATTTATTTCACCTCAAATACCATAAAATAAATAAGTAAAAAATGCATTTGTTAGCAATTTAGATATTTACATATACAAATATTCCAAATTTCTCTATGCAATATATTTTTCTTCCAACTTGTACATACCGAAATTTCATATACAAAATATGTATATATTTACTATGTGCATGCTTAAAAAAAAGTACACAAAAAGGGACTTACATACCAACAACATGGCTACAGCAAATATGTAAAAAATTCTAGAAAGTAAACGTTAATAAAAAGTAATAAATAAATAATGTAGCAAATAAGTAAGCATTGCGTTAGTTAGATAGCATTTTTGAAAAATTTCGCGTAAGATATTAACTATATATTTAACTCAATCGATGTAGTTAAGCAACTGAAAATAAGAAAAAAACTAAATTAATAAATAAATTATAAATTCAAGGGCTTAATAATAACAAATACTATGTACGTATGTACATACAATTAACTTTTGTTCGTGGTTGATTTATGTAGCTTTTGAAGTATAAAAGCAGCAAGTGAAAACTTTCAAATTTCAAAGCATAAAAAGAATTTATTGTAGTACTTGTAAAAACCAAAGCGAAAGCATAAATAATTATTTATATCATAGAAAAAAAATAAATTTTTAAAAACATATTGCAAAATTTTTCTACCGAGTATTTAGCATAGCATAACTAAAAGTTTCGAAATTAAAATTAAAAACAAATACAACGGAGGCCTTATAATTAGAAATGATACACTTCAAATCAAAATCACTGTAAAAATGTTTCAAATACTTTAATATAAAATATTAATTTCAATCTAATTATTTTGATTGATGTGTCCTCACAAACTGACTAATCAGAAAATTCAAATGCTTAGACTTTTTCACGGTTTCCAAACTCACCATCAGTTGAGCTAATACCTGCTCATTTTATTTTCATCAATTTATTTGATTTGCTAGGAAAATGACTCAAAGGAAATGAACAAAGCTACTCAGATTTCAATTAACTTTATTTTTGAGTAAACAAGAATCTTATTAATCAACAGCTTATATTAAAGAAAAAAAAAAATTAATTAAAAAATAGTTAAATCAATGCCTACGACGTGGAGATATAGATTTTAGAGAAATAAAAACACAATGTACAGCAGCGCCGGAAAAAATGCGTCCTATATCCCAAGATGTTTCTCTACCCATTTATATTGCCACCACTGTAAACAGCATTTTGTTGCTGTAAATGGGTGTTAAACTTTAAGTTGAACGTCTCGCAATACACCGGTGAAAATTGCATTGAATACTGTATAACGGGTTTTGAGTGATGGGCGAACAAACATACACAATTTTTTTTTTTTATGTGAAATACATTTTTTAGAAAACTTTATTAATACTTTGTATTTGTTAAATGTTAATCCCAAACACTTTTGTAACTTTACACTATCTCAATCATTTTAGTTTGAATGCAGTGACACAACTTTTCCATATAATTCAAATAAAATTTCCTGCGAAGACATTTTTGATTATAAGGCCACCAGTGTACATACAGCTGTGTTCAGAAAAATAATAGTAAATTTCAAAATGGTATGTTTTAATTTATGACATTTTAACTTTTATGCAACTCAAATTTATTGAATTCCGTTTAAAGTTTGAAATTTTGAATTATTTGTTTCCAGTAACAAACTAAACTGTTTTAAATGACAATTAATAAACACAAAAAAAAAACAATACCATTTTCAGTTTCATTACAATTTTTATGAACGCAACTGTGTATTTGATACAGCAATGATAACAAAAATTGAACAAGTCAAAAGATTATAAAAGAAAAAACAACTGTTTTAACAACGGCTTGAAAAATATCTTACGTATAAAAAAAATGATTTAAAACCTTCTAAGCTGGCTTGAGGTCGGCCACAATCCAGCTTAGAAGATTTAAAAAAAATAGAGAGGTCGCCAAAAAACTAATAAAAAAAATTTAGCTTAAAAACGACTTAATACTTATAATCCAAAAAGTTAACGCATGCATTAGGGTGAAGCGAAAAAAATGTTAGCATGAAGTCGAAATGCATAACTTTTAGAACCAAATAAAGGGATATTTTTAAAGAACAGTCTTTTTTTATACAACGCCTTGAGTTAATACACTGCCTTGAAGGTTAAACACAAATCAAAATATTTTTGGGGTATTCCTGTGGAGCTTTTTTGGCCGTTAATTATAAGCGAAAAATAATTTTTTCCTCTTTCCTCCTACTAGTTTCGATGCATTTTGCATCTTCCTCAGGGAGTCTGCCTTTATTTCACAAAAAACATAAAACAATTAGTAAAACAATACATTTAGACGCATAATACACTTACTAAATGGTTAACAATTAAAATATAACATTACACCATTATTTTGAATATTTCACAAAACCAAACAACTTTTTTCAACATATAACAATAAATTTTAACATCCATTCCGTCCTCTTGTTTGTTTTGTTATGGCTGTCAGGTAAGCGCTGTTTATAGTGTCCACATCTTCCTTGTAGTTTACAGCATCTTTTATTCGTTCCTGTATTCGTAAGCTTTCAAGTGTCAATCTTGTTTTGGTTCGTTTCTCCACATCTAATATTCTTATATTAGTGAAGTCAGCTGTATGGTTGTTGTTGCTGAGATGTTGGGCAAGTGCAGTGGTACCTCTGTTTTTTCGCGCGTCCGCTTTGTGCTCATTTATTCTAATACCCAACTGGCGCTTGCTTTGGCCGATGTAAACCTTGTTGCAGTCGAACCAAAACAAGATTGACACTTGAAAGCTTACGAATACAGGAACGAATAAAAGATGCTGTAAACTACAAGGAAGATGTGGACACTATAAACAGCGCTTACCTGACAGCCATAACAAAACAAACAAGAGGACGGAATGGATGTTAAAATTTATTGTTATATGTTGAAAAAAGTTGTTTGGTTTTGTGAAATATTCAAAATAATGGTGTAATGTTATATTTTAATTGTTAACCATTTAGTAAGTGTATTATGCGTCTAAATGTATTGTTTTACTAATTGTTTTATGTTTTTTGTGAAATAAAGGCAGACTCCCTGAGGAAGATGCAAAATGCATCGAAACTAGTAGGAGGAAAGAGGAAAAAATTATTTTTCGCTTATAATTAACGGCCAAAAAAGCTCCATAGGAATACCCCATTATAAATTAAATATTGGCCCAACAAATATTATCAAAATATTTTTGTTTAAGTGAGATAATGTTTCGGAAAGTATTTCCATTCTGTCTTACAAAAGTGGTCTATATAGCCTAATATATACGACCTTCATATCAAACCTCGTCACAGCAGTCATACAAAAAACATTAATCTGCACCTATTTCGTGCAGAATTGTGATCATTTCACTTTTTTTTTTCGAAGGCGTGGCACCACCCACTTTTTTAAAATAATATATAGGCCATAAGCAACCTGTTCTAAAACAACACAGGTGCTTCGAAAATAAAAATATTGTTCTATGATTTATTTTCGCATACAGTGTTACCTCAAAAACAAATATTTTATTTTATTTTTTTATTTGCTTTTTCTTAAGTTACTAAGAAGGAAAGTTTGTTAATTTTTCTTTTGCTACACCCTAGTATGCATAGCACTTATGTATGTATAACAAATTAAATAATAGGTTTGAGTGTATATTAAAAAAAATATCAATAATCAAAACTATTCTAGCTGTTAAAACATTAAACTAAACAATAATTAATAAATAAATTTGAAAAATTGAAAAAAAAATGATTATATCGCAGGCATTTTTTCTTTTTAAATTGAAATACACACATTCATATATAAATAAACACATATGTATACATAAAATAAGACGATTTAAAATCTACAAACAAATTTTGAAGAACCTCGCTTTAAAAAAACTCGAAACTTTTTGTTGATGTGTCATAAAATGAAGCAACCTGAGTTGTCACCAATACGGAAATTACACTAAAAACTGAGGTGAAGGCTGTGAATAATATGGCCGGTCAACTGCAGCCGGGTGCACTCGATTTTAAAATATTTTGAAAATAAATAATAATACACTATGTAATTTCAGTAACACATACATATGTTCGACTCAAAACAAACATAAAAACAGGAAAAGAAACAGTTAGCAACTCTTTTATCTGTAAAGCAACAACGCTTAGCTCCAAGCGATTTATTCACCTACATTTTTTAGAATTTTTTTTTTTATTCATACGTTGTTAAGTGCTTTGAGCATGAACAAATGTCTTGGCACCTAATGCAGTTTAACAAATTGCGATGACCTGCAACTTTCTGAAAGTTGTGACACTAGCTGTGTTCGGTGACAAAACTTGCAAAGAAGTGTCAGTAAAGTGAGAATGACGTAAAACTCTCTCGAAGCAAAGCCAAAAGTAAAAAGTTTTCGTCGTACAGTAGTCAGTAAAAACTTGCAAGCAAAACAGCTGTTGCTTTTTTAATTGGTTAAAAGCTCAAATTTTAAAATTTTTGTTGTTGCTTTCCAATTTCACGATCCCCAGCAGAAACTTGCAGTTCTCTCTCAATGAAATGTCAAAATGTGCTCTCACGCTGCAAATGTTTTGTGTCACCGAACTTTTTCCAGTAAAAATTTTTAAAAAATTCTATCCTCACCGAACAAAACCACTATAATATTAATTAATTAAACAAAATAAATACGCCTCAGGAAAAATTTAATATTTTTTATTGGTAAATCTTCAATTAATATTCTTTTAAAAAATTATGTTGAAATAGTCTGGTTGTGTTTCTTTTATAATTTAAAATTTCAAATATACATAATTAAATATTAATCACATAAAAATAAGCAAAAATAAGCACATAAAACGTATTTATTTGATTTTAAAGTGTTTGCTATTTTTTAGTGCAATTAGTAAAATTGCTCCAAGCGCAAAAAAACGCTGCATGGAAATCGCATAAACACTACTGCTAGGAAATACACATAATCTAGTTTAGAATCAATATTAAATGAAAAAAAGGAAACTTATAAATAAATATATACAAGCACGAAACTATGTACATATATACATACATACAAAGTGTGTGACGAAATAAATTGAATGAAACGCCTTTGTTAATTTTTTTTTTAGTTTTATATTTTAATTAAATTTTCACATCGAACGAGCGACGCCGCTGAAAACAAAAGGCCAAAACTGTCCGAACAGTCAAACATATTTTCCTTTTTGTTTTGAACACAGTGAAAATTTTGAAGGCCTGTTAAATTCTTGGTACTACAGAACATTTTTTTTAGAAAGGTGAATTGTGCTCAAATACAAATGTGCCATTGGGAGCGCAGGTCAATTACAAGATCCTGGGCGTTGGTACAAAGTGAAATCCAAGCAAAAGAGAAAGTAGCTAATAATTCTGCAGACCTTTGAGAACAGTGGTGTTGAGTTGCTCGAACAGTCTGCGTTGATATACTAAATTGTTTGTTATTGATGTTGGAGCAAAATAATAAAACTAAAAAAAAAAATAAAAAAAAAAAATAAAAAAAATAAATACAAAATTAAAAGTCTCCACTTAAAATTAACAAATCATATTTTGTTTATTTGTGTATTGTAATAAACGTCTTAGAGTCACCTACTGGTTACTGTTATGTTTCTTTCACATTGAGCGAATGTTTAGTTGAGAGTTGAAAGTTTCATAATTTATGTGGAAAGGAACAGGGCCCCGTCTTGCAGTGACATTTCGCCATTGAAAATTCCTCTTTTTATTCTATTTGTGTTTATCTTAACATTGCGCATACATATACATATATATGTACTATAAAATGATCGAACGGTAAATTCATCGAAGGCGAAGAAAAATGTTACCGACAAAGTAGCTGTCTTTTGGAAGCAGATCGCCGAAGCAGGCAGACGTCGATTACAATTGCGAAACATTAACGTTGAAACACCATTAAGTTGAACCAGCAAGTTCAAGCAGCAACATCATCATCATGAGAGTCAGCGATTTATGTTTCATTAAAAAATACAGTTATAAATTTCAATAAATTATATATTTCAAAAATTCTACAATGCCGGAAATAAGTATTGGCACAGTAGTTTTCTGCGATTTTCACAAATTTTGGACTCAATAAAATTATTTTAACAAAGACCATATAAAAGTATGTGTCAATATCAAATACAAGAACTATAAATTTTGTTTTAAAAATGTACGCAAAATTTCAAGAAATTTATAAAAAGTTTTTATTTTTTTGACCCAATTTTTTTGGAGTATGCAGGTTTGTAGGCTATTAAATTTTAGTATAATAAGGTCTTAAACTTAAGTTCGTGGTACATTTTGCTGTTTTTGGTAATTTTTTTTACTTGGGGACTTCTGTAGCTTCCGCCATACAATTTCTTTTCTATGAAAGAAAACACTTTAGCTCGTCGGAAAAAAATTGTCAAAAATCAGCAAAATGTGTCAGGAACTTATTATTCTAATTTAATGGCCTATAAAACTGTATACTCCAAAAAATTCTCAAAATTCTGTGAAAATAATTTGAAATTTGGATAAATTTCAAAATTTATAGTTGTATCTGATATTGACACATACTTTTATATAGTCTTTGTTAAAATAATTTTATTAAGGCCAAAATTTGTGAAAATCGCAGAAATCGACTGTGCCAATACTTATGTCCGACACTGTGTATACGTCTCAACAAGCATTTTAGAAAAATTTTGTAGAGGGAGTCTATTGTACAAACGTACGCGCTGAAAATAATAGTTCCAACATTCTGTGGCCACCGCCGGAGTCCCATGTTATAGTATAGGACTTAAGCGCCAATCAGATACAATACGGCAATACGTTGAAAAAACTGACAGCTGAGTAAAATGAAAAATAAATTTGAATTTGATAGCCTGTGAAGAAAGTGAATTAAATTTCTGTGCTGGTATAATATTGAAACTCGCATATAAAAAAATTTTCTCAGGATGTTCTACGTAGCCAAAGAGTTTTCAAAAAACTAAGTTTCAAAGTATAGCAGTGCCTTTGTGCCTAATGGCCGAAACCCACTACCAACGGACGACAGATTTTTTGTCGCTGCGCTTCGACTATGGCATCAGAACGATGAAAGACCTTTTTCGTCTCCATAGTTTTATTTGCATATTGATTGTCTATAGTTGTGGCCACTGTCACCATTCAAAAAGTTGAAATACTGCAAAGGAAATTGCATTTATATATGTACATATTCGCTAGAATGCAATCTTTTCAAGTTTTATTGCTTAACAGATATAAATATATGTACATTCGCCAAAAATTTTAAAAAGTCAGTGTTTCATTTTAATAATTTACATTTTGAGTATAATTTGATTCATGAAAACTATTAGTGGGACTATTTTCGAATAATATTCGAATAAATACTATTCGAATAAAAGAATAATAAAAGGATTTTTTATTCGAATAATTTTCCCACGCATAAAGAAAACAACCACAAAAATTAAAATATTGAAACGTACACAAAGCTCACAAAAGTTAACGAAACTTGGAAAAATGTGCATCAAGAACATTTCTTATTCGTCATTTCGGTGCTAGATACAGTTTCTGCTTGCCTAAAAAAGTTTTTGAATTAACAGCAACAAAAAACACGCAAGCAGAGTAAATTATAAGAGCTCAGAATTTTGGTTTCTAGCTCGCAAGTGACAAGTTCACATTTGATTTTCGAAGGACGTACAAAATTTTGAAAAAAAATTTATTTTGTTATTTTTTTCATACACGAAAAAAAGCGTCTAAACATTTTATAGACCTAACCGAACAAAACTAAGTATCCTTAATATGAGGTTAGGAAATGCGATAGAAATATTTGGCATTTTGTTTAATTTTTGTAAGCTTTGATATTTTGATTTTTCGATAGATAAACATAAATAAGAAATATTAATTTTGGAAGCAACTCCTTTTAAAATACTGCTGCCATTCTTTTCAACGGCACTGTACATACATATTTATTAAATTATGTAATTGAAACTCAAATGCTAAGTCCAAAAGAACTTCAAAACAAACTAGAACATGTAAAAATTTTTTAGTTTAACTAGTTAAGACATAAAACTGGAAAAGTAAGTGAATACAACTAAAACTAGGGAAACATTGTAACAAAAATTGAATCAATAAATATATAAACATAAGGCACGAAACACCTAAACCACGCTTTATATATATACTCATACAGCTGTGTTCACAATAATAGTAACGATATTAAATTGGATATCGTTCGAAGAAATAAGAAAAAGCTGTGTTTCTAATAATTTTCATTTAAAATATAGCGAATTCTATAACAGGAACCACATAAAAAGAAATTTCAAAGTCTACACAAAGTTCAGGATAGTTAATCAAGGTTCGAAAAATTGGCATCAAAATTTCAATTCATTTTATTTTGTGCAAGTTCAAAGCACGTTAAAATTTTCCCTGAATTTTTTGAACTTTTTTGTCGAGGATCTTGAGTATTTTTTTCCAAACAACGCATGAACGAAACTCAAATTTTCTATGTAGAAAAATGCCTAACATCCTCAACAAAAACAAATCTAAAAATTCAGGGGAAATTTTGCGATACTTCTAACTTGTACATTGTTGTGCTAAAACTGAATGAGCTATTAAACTGCGTACTCAAAAGTGTTCTAAAAATTCTGCCCAAAAATATTGAAAATTTGATGTAAATTTTTAAAACTTTCCTTAACTTTGTGTAAACATTGAAATTTCTTTTTATGTGGTTTCTGTTATAGAATTCGCTATATTTTAAATGAAAATGATTAGAAACACAGCTTCTTCTTATTTCTTCGAACGATATCTAATTTAATTTCACTACTATTACTGTCAACACAGCTGTATGGCTGCCTACATATATATTCATTTAGTAAATATGTAAGATAATTTGCGTTTTGAACATGTCTCTTCTTGGTATATTAATAAATTTAATTATACATTGTTATAAATATAAACAATAATTGGTGAAAAACATTGATAATAGATAACAAATACATACATAAATATTAGTTGCTATTAATATAAAAATTTGAAGATTCAAATAAATAATAGAGATCTGTATGTAATAGGACAGACTGAAAAATAATTAAAATAAAACAGAAAAATTTACAAAGACAAAAACCACGAAAAACAAAATTTAAATATTAAAAACAAAAATAACCCGAAAAATTGTAACTGTACTCTAAAAACGTATAAAAAAATTTAAGAATTACAAACTAAAATTAGAGTTAAATTCCTTATCGATGTGAATTTTTCTAGATATGATAGCAAGTATGTATGTGTGCCTGTGTAAATATATTAATTGATTGCATGTGTGAGAACGAATGAAAATTGTGCACGTGTTTGTGAGAGGCGTGAATGTTTAAAAAAAAAAAAAGTCAAACGCTAAAAAAATAATATAAAATAATTATTGTATATTTAATTAATTGATAAATAAAAAGAAAAAACACAAATACTATTTACATTTTTTATGGGAAAATAACCCTTTCTTCATGTACTATCAATCAAGTCTTTTTAAAGTTTAAAGGTATGTACATACATAAATTCAAGCATAGCTGTTGAAATTCGCATTGGAATTGAGTAATCAACTGATTGGGGGTTTTTTTCAATCAATAATAATTATTTAAAGGAGAGAATGGAAAGATGCTTAGGATATACAAACGATTTAATGAAAGATCATGAAGAGGGAGGGTTAGAAAAGGAGGCGCAAAATGAGGAATCTAAAGCTTAGCAGGGAGATTAATTATAAATATAGGTACATTGCAAATGTGAAACACGCTCCTATACTTTGGAAGGCTCAAGAAATCGGTCACGAAAAGAAAATATTTTTTATATTTACGTTGCTGTTTATTATAGTAAGAAAGCTAAATTAAATAATACCAATAACAAAAAGATTGCCTTTTATTTACACCTTCCCGCTCTTCCCACTTAAGAAAGTTTTTTCCACGTGTTTAATTGGCAAATTTGTATGACTAAATTATTCTATAAACTATTCGCCTTCACCCTCGGACATCTTACATAATCTGCGCTTGTAGAGCCACTCTACTGGGTATTTCGATCTTATTGACTCGCAGCAAATGTACTAGATTACGCAAAAACTCTTGCGATATTTTTAAATCATCATCTCCTTCTAGACGCTCGTACAAACCCAACGCCGCTTGATAGTTATTTGCTTTGGCAAAGTGCGTTAGCAGCATGTTGTAGATATTTTGTTCATTTACGACGCGTCCGAAACCTCGTGCACCACGTGCCAAACGCAATAACGTTTCGACGGCGCCTTCTTCGCCTAAATGCTGACAATTTTTCAGCAGTAAATCATCGTTAATGCGAAACTCCGGATTGATAAGTAAACGACGTAACTGATTATCTGTACCCGCTGAGGCAAAGGCCAGCAATAAACCGCTATTCATATTTAATGAACCATGCACTTTGGTAATGCAATCAGTCACAACCTCCAGGAGTTGTTGTGCTTCCTCCGCACTTACGCCATCATATTGCGTAACTTCTGGCTCCTGACTATTGCTTAGGCGCACCAAAGAACAAAGTAACTCGAACTGAAGTGGTGTATGCTTGTATTGTTTGGTGAGCGCTTGAAATTCCGATACAGCACCTTTGATATCGCGGCGTAGTAAGCGTTCACGCACAATTGGTCCCAAAACGGCATTGTGTGCATTACAATAGCGCAACTTTTGCAGGAAATGAAAGTTTTCGCGTGTCAAATTCCGTTCCGGTTCTAAGTCGGGTGTTTGCGCTGCAAGTTTCGCAACATTTGTTAGGAAGTTCCAAACATTTTTAATAACATATTCGCCGCCATTAATTTTCTCTTTGGCAGCGCGTAACTGTAGCAAATTTTTTGCGACTTCCAACTGTTTTTCGTGCACCAATAACGCTGCATAATCAATGAATTTGTGCTCGTCCACGGGAAAGGCTGCAGAATAAAAGCAGTAGAAAAATTTATTTAAAATTTTTGATTTTCATAATTCTACGCACCTGGAAACTCTTGTTGTAGCCGTTTCAAAGTTTTTTCAGCATTAGGCAAGTCTTTAAGTTTAATGTAAAGATCAAATATACTAGCCAGCATGCCAGCACTCACTTTCACGCCCAACTTATCACATTTGGCTTTGACCTCTAAGGCGCGATCCAAACGTCCATCCCGCACACATAACTGTAACAGTCGTCTTAATACACCACGAGTATTCATGCCTTTGCCCTCTAATTCGTTGAGATGACATTCGAGCTCTTCCAACGACATATGACGCGGATGCTTTACAAAAGAGGAATTAACACCAACGGCACCAGCACCTGAGGCGTTTTGTAGCAACATAACGCTGTGATCGCTTATTTTATTTAAAGCATCTTTTATAGGCAATAAGTTAGTATCTTTATTGTTTTGCTCTTCTAGTAACGATACGACCGAACGCGCAGCTGCAGGCGATATAACTAAGCCGAATTTTACCATTTCATCAATGAAACGTTGTAATGCCTTCAGATCACTAAGCAGGCGTATTTGCTCTTGCACCATACTTTGCAGTAGTTGCCCTACCCAATCAATTTTCTGATTTTCACACTTTTTTGCTAACGCCGATAGTAACTTGGCAAACTGTTGATAACGCTTAGTAGCGCGTACATTGACAGCTGCATTAGCAAGTAGGGAAACCAACTCCTCAACTGCTAATTTGGTGGGATATAGCTGAAGTAAATCATGAGCTGCTTCTAAACGTTGATGCATCAGTAAATATTTTATTATATTCATCATAACTAAAGACGGTTTTATGCCTACATCATCTAGTGCTTTTATTGCCTGCTCGGGACGTTGCAGTGTAAGTGGTATATTAGGTAGTATGTACTGAATTATTGTTTCATGATCACATGTTACATTTAAATATTTCATCTCTTTCAAGGCATTGAATAAGCCGGCTTCACCTGATTCCTGTTGGCATTGCAATATAAGTGGCCAAAAATAATGTGGGCGAAGTGCTTCCTGCTCAGACAATGATTTTAGAAACGGCAAGGCGGTAGCAGCATCGCGTCTTAGCGCTATTTCTGTGACAATATGCAATGCGCGTGTATTCTTATCGCTTTCTTGTAACATTTTAGTCACTTCGAGTATCTGTGTAGCATCGCAACTGGTACGGAATAATTCCTGCAAAAGGAACACACAAAAGGTGTCAATATCTTGGGTCTCATGGAAGCGTGGCGTAGGCAAACTATCAATAATGTGCATAACTGTGGAAATTTTACTGCAAATTAAATTATTTAATGTTTTTTTATCAATAAAATTCTATTTTATATGAATTATTTACCCACTATGCAGCAACTCAATGCATAAATACCGTAGCGGTAACGCCACCTCTATTCCTTCTGCAAAATCTTTCGGTAATTCGCGTACCAACAGTTTAATCAATTCTGCTTCTGGCTGAGTCTTGATATACAAGAGACTACACATTATGCGCATCACTTGCCCCGCATTAAATTGTCCATGAAACTCTTTTAACAAATCGATTGCCTTTTGTGGGGCATCATTTTCTATATATGTAGTTGCCATCAATGACTGAGTTTCTACACTGTGTGCGATGCCTGCAGCAGTCATGTTGTCGAGCACAGTACGACAACCAGCTATGTCATGATTTCGGGCATTACCCAAAATTAACGCGTTAAAATGACGTTCCGTTAATGTCAATCCCTTTTCGCGCATTTCTGCAACAAGTTCTGTTGTTTGTTTTATGTCCCCAACTTCACAAAGTGTCTCCAAAAGCTCCACATATAAATCCCGCAGCGTATACTCACTGCCTTTGTTTAGTTTATTGAACTCATCCAGAAATACTCGGAAATCAGCAAGCGGTGCACGATTGTATTTTAAAACATGTAGGCGTGTTACATAGTCTATTACATTTAATTGCGAATGGTGTGCAAGATAATTCCATAAACGTGTAAAAAGTTGTAAGCGCTCGTTGGTTGTACGTGATGGAATTTGGGTACCACACGCGCGTAGCAGGAAATGTGCATTATCCTCTCCAAGGAGCTGATTATATACATTTGATTGTTTCTCCAGTTGTGTTACTATTTTTTCACACAACTCGAAGTTTAATTGACCAAATTTTTGATGTTGTGTGATTAGTTTATCCAACATTGCAGTAAGTGCCGGTGCTTTAGCTGAGCGATTTTTATCAGCGACAGTTGCAAAATTATGTTTAATACATTTTTGGACTGAAAATGGTTCACTTATACTGCTCACTTTTGCTAGATGTTGTAATAGGTCCCTCGGTACTCTTTTTGTTGCATAATCACTATTTGTTGGACTCGGTTTGAAATAAAAGCGCCGGGCAGCGCAACACAATCTTTGCCAATTACAAGAAACTTGAAGTAGACGCGTACCCATTTTAGTTAATAACTATTGGTAAATAGATGCAAATCGCACAACTATCACAAATGCAGCAGAAATGGTCATTAAACACGCGCTGTTGTTTTGATTGTTGATTTGACTGTCAAAATCAGCTGTGCGCAAAGGGGCTGATAAGAAGCCGGTATGTTTTTAGTGCAGCCGACTGTTTCCAATTGCAACCAGAGCTGCCACTTCACTTGAAATATTCAGAAAAAATCAATCATAGAACAGCTATAGAAACTTCGGTTAAAAGGTTCGAATAAGCCTAGCTTCGTTCCCACATTCCTAGTGTTTTTTCTAATTTGGAACGCCAAGCTGTTGCAGCTGCAGTACCTACCACGGCTATACTCTAAGACTGAGGAGTGCCACGTTTACAAACCCGGTGTTTTTGGTGTTCTTCACTCAAGCTATACAGTTATTATAATACCCATTGTAGTCGATTGCCTGGGCTTAGCAGATTTAACGCATTCCTTTTCTCTATCAATTAAATAAAAGGCTCTTAATTCATACAAATCTTAGGAATAGAAAGGAATAGTTTATTCTAATATTGTTTCTCCGAATTCTGGCAAACGACTGAATGCGTGCCACATAAAGCGAACGGAGGAATCGCCTAACGGCATGTAGTTGCATATATGTTAAAATAGAATTCAATTGAAATACATATATGTATGTGCATATAAAGGCAAATTCAAATTTCAGAGCGACTAAATTATGAAAATTGGCGATGGCGACTTTTATTTATTTATTTATTTATTTATTGGCGACTATCCGAATATTATGAAGCTTGAGTAAATTTTTAAGTAAATTGACAATGATTTTGCGTACTTTCTTCCTGAGGAAGCAAATTTTGGCATACTTTATTATAAAGAGAAATGTTCATCCTTTAAGATTTCATTTGCATTTTGTTTGGCATTTTCCTTTAGGCGAAAATTCAAACGCAATGCGTTCCACAAAAATTGCATGTTGTTGCTGCCCAAATGCGGACAAATGCGATTTAATCAGTCATTTGTGAAATGCGATATCTATGGGGAAACGCGTCGCATTTGGATTTTTTCTCCCAAAATGACGCATTTGGTGCAGTGTAAATGTAGTATAAATCAATATCGACCTGAATCCAAATATTTACCATTTCTGGAATTAAATATCAGCGATGAAAAAACTTTGAGTAGAATTGAAAATCAGTGGAATAAGTTACTGGCAGTTAACTGGACTAATGTTCCGAATGAGTTAACTAGCTATCAGAGCTTCTACGATTTTTGATCGATATTTAAGGAGTTGTCATGGTATGGTTCAAAAATTTTGGGTTCACAAATCAGCAATGCCTACGTTGAAAGAGCATTCTCGGTTGGGGAGGCAGGCAATTCGTCAGTAACTTCTATAGGTTTCGTTTCGATGGGCATTTTAGTGGCGAACTATTTGGCGGCATGTAAATAAAATTTGGCGATTTTGGCGACTTTTAAGGGAGAATCTGGCGACATCTTTTAAAAAAATACTGGCAACCCTGTTTGACAGAACTTAATTTAAGAATCAAATAACAAAACTTTTTTGCTATTCATGGTTTTGTGGTTTTTGCAGTGCAAAATGTTGCGCCTGATATTGGCCACCAGCTATTTCAGTTTGCTAACGTCATCCATAGGTAGTGGAATAGTAGAATATAATCTAAATAGTTGCGATAGACTGAATCACATTTTCAACTTTACTAAGGGTTTACCAAACGGCCTGCATTGTCCGTATCCAATCGTTAAACTACCTAATAGAATTTACTTACTCTACGACGTCAATCCGCCGGAAGGATTCAATTTACGGCGTGATGTCTACCTACGCTTGGCAGTGTTCGCTAAGCAGCTGACGCGCCGCAAAGCATTCCGGAACTTACGTTTGGTACTGCCGCCATGGCGCCGACTCTACCACTGGAAATCGAATCATGTGCAGCAGACTAGTCTACCTTGGGAGGAATTCTTTGATATAGAGAGTATGCGACGGTACGCACCTATTTTAGATTTCCCAGAATTTTTGAAAGACATTTCTCAATTCGGTTTAGAAGAGGCACCGTACGTTCCGGTGCATCAAGTATTCCAACTGCTGCATTTCGAGGATATGTTCGAACAGGGCGTTTTCAATGAGAAGTTCCAAATTGAAACTGACTGCCACAAATACCAATACTTGCCAGATTACCTCCTGCAACAGCCTACATTGCTTCACGACAAATTCGCGTGTGTGCGGTACCAAGGCAGTGTTAATCTGATTGAACGTTTGCTAAAACAACATATGACAAAAAGTAAAGCAGCGCAAGCTGCAAACGATGTAAAGGTGTATGCTATACTCAACGCTGAAATAGTACTGCACGATCATTGGGGTGATAGAGAATTTTGGAGTGCTCGCCGTTCCATGCGGTTTGCAGCACCGCTATCAGCGATTGCTGAAGAGTACCGTTTTCGCGTACTTCATTCCAGCGCAACAGAGGAGTTTGTACAGCGTCCACCTATGTGGGAAATAGAGCAGCCATATCGTGAAGCTTTGGGGGGAAATTATTTAGCTGTACACTTTCGCCGTGGCGATTTCGTCCAAGGACGACAAAAAACCACACCAACGCTCAAGTCAGCGGCAATCCAAATACGTGCACAAATGCAGTTGCTCAATCTCACAACAGTTTATATAGCAACCGATACTACCTCAATGGAGCTGACTAATCTAAAAGCATATTTACAGCGTGTACGTATGCGACGTTTTACGCCCGAAACGCTAACTCAAAAAATGCTTATTAAGGATGGTGGACAAGCTATTGTAGATCAAATAATATGTGCGCATGCGCGGCACTTTATTGGAACATTTGAGAGTACATTTACTTATCGCATATATGAGGAACGTGAAATACTTGGATTTCCGAAGCATACAACCTTCAATACGCTATGCAAGAATGCGACATTGGCTAATTGCGAAAAAAATTCAGTATGGCCAATTGTATATTGAAATGTGAAAAGGATTGGCGAAAGAGCAACAAGTGTGACCGTATACATTTATATACATATCCAGCCATACCCGACAAATTGTTTAACTTAACTGATGTACATGAGATCAATAACAATGAGAAGTCCAAAATTTGGTTCTGTAACTATTAATGGCGCTTATGGTTGGATTAATAGTAAGAAGGTACTAACACAAGTTTGCTTAGTAGGTGAGTGTTAGACATTTCTATTAAAAGCAAATTGTAATTATATTATGGTACATCTTTCAAAATTTCAGAACGATGGCCTGCTTGATGCAACCGGAAAAGACAACCTGCTAATATATGGTATTGAAGAAAGATACCATATTCATTTTAATTTCGCCTTATTTTAAGAAATAAAAAGACAGCAACGTGGATGCTGATTTTGATAAGCCTAAAAATCAAGATTGAATTAGTTCCCTACTAGATTATCGAAATATACTAAATAACTTTTCTTCTGTTTCTAGTTAAAAGGAATGTACGATGGGGAATAGGCGGTTCTAACTAAACACCGCAATATCTCTATCTAATAACAACAAACATTTTTTTTTTTCAATTTCATTGAGGTAAACTTTATTATTTATGCATTAAACTCAATTTGTATTTGGTTTTGCTTATACTTGATTACATTCATTTGGTTACTAAGTTTAGGAAATACTACCTTTCAACTTTTATTTCATTATTTTAAAAAAATTTTAATTTTATTTATATTACTTTCATATGAATTTCAAAAATTTTAAATATTTACTAAAGGGCTTTAATTTAAGATATTTATTTTAACTTTTTTATTGTTATTATTTTTATGTTTAGCATCTTTCGTGATTTATTTTTCTTTTAATGAATTTCAACATTTGTAATTTTTTTAAGAGATGTATTATGTGTATATTTTTAACGCGTTCCGGTTTGTTTAGCAAAACTCTTTTACGATAACAGATTTCATTCCCCCTTTATAACAATTATTGTGATAAACAAAAGAACACTACTGTTTTTTTATATTTATTTTTAACTATACGCCTTTGCTTTTATAAAACTTGTTTGCAATATTTTGCTATCAATATATGTGTAGTATGTATGTATGTAACTATTAACCCTTTTATTTAAATTTATTTTATATAATGTAAAAGGCAAAAAATTGCTTGCTTTACGCTACAAACGCTTACAAAAACAACTATTTATTTTATAAATATTGTATATATATATTTTAACGCCGTTTACGAAAAATGAGTGTAACCTGTCACAGCAAATATAATGTTTAAGTGTGAACAATTATTTTAATTTATTATTTTAATTTTATCACTTTAAACATGCTTAAAGTGACTGCAAGCCAAAAAATTTGTTTTTATTATTTTACCATGCATAAGCAGAGAGAAGCCCCAAAAAGAGCGACAGAAGTTTTTTCGATAATACATATCGGAAAATTCGATAGCAACGATAAGAACAAATAAAAATTTAGTAAACAAGATCAAAAACGTGGGTTAAAAGTGAAAATAAATGGATTCCTGTAATCGATATGAAACAATAAAGTAAAAAAAATCGGAAATTTATACAAATTGGTTATCGATTAATTCCCACGACTCTGGCCTGTGTACAGCATTGAACCGGAGTTTAATGTGATTAAGGGTTCTTAGTTCTGTGAGATTCCAAAACAATAGACAAAAAAACTACGAACATACAGAAATCGCTTATTAATAATAGATAAGCAATAAAATCGATAAAAATCTATGAAATACAATAGATAACACAGTGGTTTAAAATTTTCACGGTTAATTTTGCCTATGAAATGAATGTTTACCAGATTGAAACTGTCATACCGGACCAAAAAAAGGGAGTGTATTTTTCTAGCAAATTCGACACTGACACACGGCAATTTGGAAGATTATTGATTACGCTAAACACTGTAAAATAGAGGGAAGAAATGGTACGTTATATTGTAAACAGATATAACTATAATTGTGGTTTTTAGAATGATCAAGCGGTCGAAAATGGAGGCCACGGATGTTTTAAATCTATAGTTTTAAGAATATTTTAATAAAAAAATGTAACTGCTTCGCCTTGTTTTAAACATAGTGCTGCCCACTCCAAAAGGGGTAGACTGACACTTTCTAATTTCACCATCAATGCATGCTTAAAACAATATAGTTCTTCTGTTTGATAACCTTTGGTGTACGTATGTGTATATTCTATGTAGTATTATATGGTTTGATTTTTCTGTATTTATTTTTTAATATATCTAAAAAAAATTTACCTGGGCACGAACTAGGGGATTAATTAACATAATAATCTATGAATTTCTAAAAAAAAAAACATAAAACTGGCTTTAAATTATCTACCTAAAATAAATATAATTATTCTAAAAAATATGTTTATAATTTGAAATATTTTCCTATGCATCACAATTGTAAAAATAAAAAAAATATATAAACAATTTTTTGAACAAAGCACAAAAAATACGTCTCTTCAACATTTCTATTAAAATTCAAATTCGCGTATTACAAAATTTATCGGCTATATGCAAGATTAATTTATTATCTTACTTTTTCTTTCTTTTAATTAAGTATCAAGATGTCTACCTGTTAAGCGTATTTATAATTTTTGTTATAGATACAGTATATTTGAGTGAGAAAAAAGTTAGAGAGAGCGAGAGATTGAAAATGTGACTAATTTTTTAACTAGTTAAAGGAAGCGCTTATATATTTGTATATATGTATGTAGTAAGTATATGTTATGTTTAGAAGCACTTAGTAATTAGTTTTAGTTTGAATTGATAAGTTTAAGTTTAAATAGCATTAGTCTGCAATATATGGTGTTACTTATAATTTTCTTAAGATTTATAATATGTATGTACATATACATATATATTTAAAGAACAATAATAGTGAACTGCTAAACTATTAACGCTCCCACAGACAATAATCAGTGAGCGCATTGTCAGGTAACTAATAAAATAAATATATAACCGTATACAGCATTGAAGAAGCTGACAACCAGTTTAGTTCTAATTTTATAGTATAATTGGTAAATAATCTGTAATTGCATTTTAAAATTCAACTACATACATATTTATGTTATGCGACTTTTGTATGCATGTATGTCATTAAATAGGCAACTATTTTCTAATCGACATAATCTCGTATTATTAATTCGCGTTTCGTAAACGTATTCGTACTACCAACTTGTGGTATAATATTGAGGCTGCTAAAAATACTGCCAGTGCCACCAGGGCTACTGCTGGCGCTACCACCACTACCATTGCTGTTATTACTATTCAAACTATTTAACGTTATATTAAAGTTACTGTTGAAATTGCGCGTGTGCAAAGTAGCGCTTGCTTTTGCTGCTGCTCGTTCACTTTGTAGTTTAGTTAATTCAGTTTGTAAACGCTGATTACTCAAACGTAAATTTTCATTTTCGCTAAGGCACTCGCGTAAACTGTAAAGCATGGAAAGTATACAGGCATATTTAGTATGTATAGTATAAGTATATTCATAAGATGAGTTTTAAGCAAGATATCGTTTGTTTTGACTAAGCAGGGGCACGGAAGCCAGGTTTACGTAACGGAATGACTCGGGCTGTCATTTCGCTATAAAAATGTGAAATCCTCATACAGGAATGCATATACTGACAACTACCTCTGTTGTTGTTTGTAGTTGATTTTAGCGACAAAAACACTCCCCGAAGATTTTTGGGGAGTCTTGTCGAAAGTAAGTCCTTTACCGTATATGGAAAATTTTCTTACCCCTTTATCTCGTCCTGCATTGTTTTGATGTAATCACAAGCCTTGATAAGTATTTGTGACTTGGAATCGCTGGGCGGCGTGCGATTACTACTATTGCTGTTGGTGTTGCTATTGGAATTGGTTTTTGCTGATCCACTATCGCTGCTGTGTTGATTATTATTGTTGTTGTTATTAGCACTATCTGTGGGCAACATTTCTTTAAGTTTAAATATCCAATTGTTTATTTTATCGCGGCGTCGACGTTCAACTTCGTTATGCGTAGCGCGTCGCTTATCATCACGCTTGAATTAAAAAGAAGAAGCACATATTTATTATATTATTATTATTATGTACACACATTGAAATGCACTTACCTTTTTATAGGCTTCTAATATGCAACTACGTTTTGCGCCTGTGTGTTGCACTTCTCCAGCTGTACCGTTAATGCTTGTTACTGTTACGGTATTTCTATTGGCATTTGTGCGTCCATCGTTAATACACGCATTTGGCAGCTTACTCGTCGTGATTACGCAAGGTAATGTTGCATTGCGTAGAATTTGTACGCCATTAACAGTGTTAGATGCCGTGTTGGTGGCCGTAGTGATCGCAGTGGACGTTAGACAAGAGTCCGGCTCTAATTTTATTGTTGTTGTTGTGCTGCGAGTCACTTGTGGACTTGGTGGACCTTGTAACAATTCGCTCTCGGTGAGTATGGTTGGCATATTGTCTATGTATTCTTTAACTATGTAAATTTCACATCCATTGGACAATTGCATTGGCAGCGTAGCATTCAAAGCAGGCGTTGTATTATTGCCGTTTACAGTACAATTGCTGTTGATATCTTCAAGGTGGGGCATTTGACGTTGCGTTTGGTTTACGACGCGATATTGCAGCGGCAATGTTTGAGTTGATTGTGTGCTGCTACTACTACTGCTACTCACATTGCTACCCCCGAAACATATTGCCTCTTCGTGCTCTTGTTTAATAGTATGTGCAAATGTACTGCCAATAGCTAAATAATCCTGCGACTCATCAGAGTTCTCATCACAGATGGTAAGAAACACATTTGTTGGTAGCATGCTAAGTGTATCAGTGTTGTTGATGGTTGTATTAATAGCATTCCCCAAAAATATGCTGCCGTTGTGAATGGAATGAATTACGTAAATTATGTATATATATGTATGTACGTATGGGCAAATGTAATATTTACCTTTGTGTGCCACCAATGCTTGAAGATAGTTGGGTATTGGTGTTAACTGGTGAACTATTAACGATGCCAGCATCGATATTTGTGGCCGCCACAGGCAAGTCCAATCGTGCTCTTTTATCTCTGCTATTCATTGTGGCATAAACTTTATGCAAATTTGGTTATCTCGATATCAAAGATGCTACGTCCGACTACGTCCAATATTAAAGTATTTTTTCACTCTGCGGGAAAAATGTATTTAGTATTGTATTACTGTGGCTATTCCATTTTGTTTATATTTTGTTAATATTATCACAATAATTACATTCGTAAATAAACAAATTTTCCCAATAAGTTATCTTACATTTTGCTTTTTTCGTTATGAAAACAATAGAAAAATGTCAAATTGGAGAAGAGGCGGAAATAAAAGGCTGCCAACTTTCAAAAATATTACACATGAATTTATCCTTTAAGCGCAACCAACTCAATACGACGGGAACCCAAAATACACTATTAAAGCTCAGTTAATGGTGACATATACATATCCGTACAACACAGCAGATCCAATCAACAACAAGTAAACATGGAAAATCTTAGGAGGGTATTTGATATCATGCTTACTTTGGCTGCTCATTAAACCACGATTGCCACCACAGTACAAAGCCACAACTAAATCCTCGCCAATTGTTTACGGCAATCAGCGGTATCAAACGTTTCGGGTCAAGGAATCATAGTCCGAATCCTGAGGATTAAATTTATTATTCAACTAAAAGTCGCGAAGCATAAAGTCACTTGAGTGCGTTTGAAACCGACTGATTTCTTGATTACTTTAACGGTTTTATTTATTATTTTCTTACTTAGTTTTATCAAAAATTAATTAAACTATTTCAGAGGTGACAGCTGCAAAAAATACATAACAAAATTGCTTTTAATTAGTTGAAATATTAAATTTTCATAAAACCTTAATAAATTGAACGCTTTCAGAAAGTTAATTTCTCAGAATAAAAACCAAACCAACTTCGAAAATTTCAGTGTTGCTGCAATTTTGTTTGTATCAAGAATATTAGTTTTTACTACCATTTTCATAGAATTTTCAAAAGAAGTAATTTTAATTTAATTTTAAAGAAGATGGTAGTTAATAGGAGAGCATGAAGCTGAGAACTGTCAAAAACGTCTCGGACTACGGAACCTTGTGTAATTCAACAATGCTCAATACGACCTCGAGAGAAATGAGAATTTTAGTTTTTTCCAGGTGTTAAGAAGAACAGACTAAAGATGTTTTGAAATGTTTGAGCACCCACGAATAAAATCATGAAGTTTGAGCACCACTGAAACAGTGCTTTGACATTCTATTTGTTTACCTGCAAAATTTTTCATAGGAGCATCTGCGCTCTGCCAATTAAATGCAATTGTTAAAAAATAAAACTAGAAAACTATGGAGGAAGAAACCGCTATAAATACCACCAAGATGCAAGGATTTATTGCGGAGAGCAAAACCCGATTGAATGAAATATTAAAACGGCTTCATTGGGATATAGAAAAGGTGAATTAGCTTATTTTTGTATATGTTTAATACAAATACCGTAACCACTAGTAGTATTCAATCAAATTCAGACTTTAAAACAGGTAGAGCCAACCGAAAAAGAAAGGTATAAAATACTACCCAGAGATAAGGAACCAGAACTGCCGCCCAGTTGTGCCACCCGCAATTCTATAGTCATTGGTATACCTTTCATGTTAAGTGTTGCTTTTTTACATCTACATATATTTACTTAATAGATTTGGAAGAATTACGAAAAATCGTAGCTGACGCTGATAAAGAAATTCCAAATTATTTCTCAGACTTACAACTGAATTTTGCGAGGGATCAGAAACTTGCTATTTACGAGCATGTTGTAGCAAACACGGCAAAATTGACGGAGCCAGAAACAAATGTGCTGTAAGTGAACTATCAATTGCTAGTAACTGCAATAACTAAATACTTTTTCCGTTTTTAGTGCCCTTGGAGATAATACCTTAACATTTGCACAAATTGTAGCTCAAAAGAAGCGAGAGTCTAAAAAACGACGACGTCATCGGCGAAGTAAACCCACACACACCGAAGAAGTACGCGCCGTAGTAGATCTGCATATGCAAGCATTACAACAGTACCTTAACATAAAAACAGATAAGCATGACCAGGAAACTATCATATGTAAAAGAGAAAATGTGGGAGCTGATTGCAAGCATTTAGACGGAAAAACCTATACAACAGGAAGTTCAGCGCATGCAAAAGTTTATAGCAATTACATGAGAAGAAGTAAAAGTTATGAGCGCAAGAGTTTTAAAATACGAAGGCATAGAAGTCGAAGTAAAAGTCCGAGTTATAAGCATAAAGATCACAAGGATCGTATACATGATCGTAGTAGAAGTAACGAAATAAAACAGCAGAAGTGCAGAGGTAGCAGTTGTCTAAGAAATGTTAGTAATAGGTACAGTCGAAATCCGCGCAGTAGAAGTCCCAAGCGCAATCATAGTAATCGACTAAGTAGAAGTCGTAAACGAGATGGCGGCGAACAAGATAGATCTCCTCATCAAACTCACAGACTACGAAGCAAAAGTCCCAAACACAGTTACAGTAGACGCAGTAGAAGTCCTAATCACAATCGCTATAGACGGAGCAGAAGTAGTAGTCCTAACCGCAATAATAATAAAATACATAATTTTAAAACCAAAAGTCGTTATCATGACAATGCAAGAAGTTAAAGAGTCAAAAAAAATTACAAAATATATCCACCCAAAATAAATATGCCTTTCTAACCCACATAGTTTTATTTTTGCTAGTTATTCGTGCAGCTTGTCGTAATTAATCCATTAATTTAAAAAACCATATTGGCAGTTTTTTTTAAATCAAAATTTTACTTAGTTGATACGCGTGTACGTTTATTCCAATGGAAATTCAAGCCATAATTCTTGACGCGTTCCTTCTTTGGTTTCTCATCGGCATCAACAAACCAACGCCATCCATTACGTTCACAATGTTCAATTGCTTCTTCTTTTGAACTGAAATCCACTTGCATATTGGATAGTGGATCGCCACTAAAATTTAAACAAAAGTTATTGACAATTTTTTTAATTATGTCACTTACGTTGAAGTCCAACCCATTAAGGGATTCTCCCAGCGTTCACGATTATCGAACTCAATTTGCCAATGATTCACGTTATCTGTGCCACTTTGCATAGTATTTTTGGGTGGTATATGTATGCGCACACGTCGGTTTTTCACATGCTCCTCTGGTATTCCGGAAATAGGACTTACGTCTACTTTTGTAGGCACAGTTATAGCACCGCTAAGCTTTTTCTTGCGCTCAAGTTCTTCCGGGCGTGCAATAGCTTGCGAAACATCAATTGGTGGAGTGTCGCGTGAACCCACAGAAGACACAGTGCGTTTGCAGTAGGAGATTGTCTTTGCCCTATAAAACAAGAAGTTGTCAACTATTTAGTATGATAAACTTAGGGAATCAAAGGATATATTTACCATTGTACTCCTAGTGGCGTTTTAGCAAGTATCTGACGCACTAAAGACATATTGGGATAAATGAATAAATTTCTTTATTACATAAAATTTTGCCTATGATGAAGTTTTACAGCCACTGAAGTTATCTTTTATTGACATTTAATGTTGTTTATCTTTGAATGCCAGCTGAGCACACAAGCCAGGGTTGCTCATTTCTGATACCTCAACTGTCAAAAGTTTTGTTTACACACTTTGCTCGTAGTTTGTTTATCAAATTTTTGCAAAATCAAATAAATTCACTAATAAGTTTGAAAACAAAAAAAACACGTAAAATAGAATGGATGCTGTTGTACTTGATAGTGGCGCATACACGGCAAAGGTCGGATTATCGACACAAGACGATCCCATTGTCGTGCCCAACTGCATCATGAAAGCAAAGGCTGAACGGCGACGCGCATTCATTGGTAGCCAAATTGACGAGTGTCGTGACGCGTCTGGACTATTTTTTATACTCTGCTTCCAAAAAGGGTACCTTCTTAATTGGGATATACAGAAAACTGTCTGGGATCATATCTTTAGTAATGAGGGTACTGGTATTTCGCTAGAAGATCGGCCTATTGTCATAACTGAACCTCAACTAAATTTTCCTAGTATACAAGAAGCTATGGTGGAAATACTTTTCGAGGAATATCATTGCGCTGGTGTGCATAAGTGTACAACAGCTGAATTGGCTGCTTATAACTACGCTGCTGAGAGTGAAGAAAGTCCACTACAGGCATTAAATTGTGTTGTAATAGATGTTGGCTACAGTTTCACACATGTGGTACCATTCGTACGCGGTCGACGTATTGAGCGCGGTATACGTCGCATTGAAATCGGCGGAAAAGTGCTAACAAATCATTTAAAAGAGCTCATTTCCTATCGACATTTAAACATGATGGACGAGTCTTATGTTGTGAATCAAATCAAAGAGGACGTTTGTTTTGTATCAAAGGATTTTAAAGATGACATGTGCGTGCATACCGATGCTAAGAAGCGCGCCGAAGTTGTAGTCGAGTATGTATTGCCTGACTTTACGACAGTTAAACGCGGTTTTATACGTAAAAAAGAAAATAAAGGTGATGAAGAACAAAACAACGAGACTGAGAACGGCGGCGATCAACAGTCTGTACGTCTATGCAACGAACGTTTTACTGTGCCGGAACTGCTCTTCAATCCAAGTGATGTGGGTGTACAGCAAATAGGCATACCGGAAGCGGTGATCGACTGCCTCAAGGATTGTCCGATCTATTCGCATAGCGAGTTGCTACGTAATATACTTATAATTGGGGGAAGCTCCCTCTTTCCAGGCTTCATACCACGTTTGAAGGCGGAAATTCGTGCGTTAGCGCCTGACGATTTGGAAGTGTCACTCATTTTTCCCGAAGATCCCATCTCCTATGGTTGGTATGGCGGAAAAGAGCTGGCCTGTAGTGATAACTTTAAAGATATGCTGTTGACTAGAGACGATTACGAAGAAAGCGGTTATTCGGCTTGTAACGGAAAATAAATAAGTTGTATATAAGCAAAGTACTTGAAATTGTTTTTCAGTTTATTACATATATAATAATATTCTAATCCGTTTAAAGCATTCCCAAGCGACTCTTTAACATTAAGCTATTAAGTTAACATTGCTAAATATAACCAACAGTTTTGAATCTTTTTAACGAAACTAGCACTTAATAGATTTTACTCAATATCATATGTTGGTGTCATTTGCGCCTTGTAAGTTGCCTTATGCTAATAAAATTAAACTCCCTTGCCTAATTATTTAATACATCCCTTCGCATGTCGAAACTAATTAGAAGCTAAAAGATTCACCACACCCGCAAGTGCCTTTTATGTTGGGATTGTGAAAAACGAATTCGCTGGATAACTTAGATTCAACGAAATCCATCTCTGTGCCTGTAATAAAAATAGTTCATGAGAAATGCTATGTAGTAGGCATATGAACATTGCGGGAATGTAAACAACAACGTCAATAGCTAATCATCATTATATAATTATAGCAGCAAATTCTTACCAAGCAAAGACAATTGCGCCTTCTTATCAATAAACACTTTGATACCGTCTTGCACCACTTCTTCATCGAATTTATCTGCAAAACACAATTCAAGTTGATTTACACATCCTATTTCTTTCATGACAATAATAACCTTTCTCTTTGGCATAATCCAGCGTATATGAGAGTCCATTACAACCGCGCTGTCGCACTCCCACTTTCAAACCTGTCTGTATTTACCAGCAAATAAGCATTTTGTTAAAATCAATAATCCAATATTAGTGTACTCACAAACTCTGGTTTATCTTTGAGTAACTCCTTGATGCGATTCACAGCTGCTGTTGTCTAAAAATCAAAAACTTCTTATTTATGAAAGTAACTTTTCAACAGGACCAATTTCATCATGAGCTCATGATGCTTACCAGTGTTAGGGCTGCACGCGTGGGTATTAGTTTTCTTCCTTTAAGCGCACGCACTGTCGCTGTAGCCACCACTTTTGTAGACATCTTTAATTTTTGTGCAATTTTCACCTTAAATAAATTATATTTATTTATTTTGTAAGCGCGCACTTGTAGTTTAATTGTTCATAACAGAAAATTTTCTCATTTCTTTCTTTCATAATCGCATGAAAACAGTCACAGCTGTTTTTGTTATGCGCTGCCAACTTTTCCACTGTACAACAATTGGCAACGCAACAAAACAAAAAACCTGTGTGTTTGACAGCACAAACAATAACTAAAACTTGGTTGAATTTCTAGTGGGCTCCTGTTAGCTGTTGTTTTTGCTTTTCTGTTTTTGGATTTGCTGAATCTTATCTGGGGTCATGCTACCTACTGAACAAAATAAATCGAAGCTACACATCAACTTAAAAGAGTGAAATATTAAGTGTACACAAAATAACACGAAAACAAAGTGTATAAAAACTAAATTGATTCCTGCAATCGGAGATTTAACCTTTTGTTATATTTTGTCTGATGCCGTGATTTGGAGCTAGATACATGTATCTATATTCTTACATACATATAATATTACTGCCGCCCCCAAATCCCCACCGCCGCATTAGCCAATATTTGCAGTGGCGCGTGCTCGCTTTATGAAATCTGTGTGCGCCGTCTTTTATTGTTTGTAGAAGAGCTCCTCAAGAATCTCCCATTCGATTATAAGCGATAATAATTAATATCTCAAATAAATTATCGCGCCCGCGAGCGTTTCAGTTTTGGAGAAGTAGCGATGTCATTGGGGCTCTCATTCACTTTCCTACATATTTACTTAAAAAACAATATGGTAAAATGTGCACGAACAAATAAACAAGACATATCTACAGTCTGCCGTAAAAGAAGTGGGACCACTAAAATTCCAAATTTCAGCTTATAAACTTTCAAAGTGAAAATTGATTTGAAACCAATCCTGCAACTGAAACTGATTCCAGTGTTGACTAATGTAAACAGCTCAATTTGTGAACAAACGATTTTTAAAGAAAATAATCGATTTTAGGAAATACATCGAATTTTAAATCGAAAAATGCGTAGTTCGTTAGCTGATAGAGTTGGCCGTTTTTGTTGTTGTTAACAATGCGTCGTTCTGCCTAATGGGCACGATCACTTGAGAATCGTCATCAAGCTTTTCTAACGGAAGTTGTGCGCCCTTGAAGATAGCTGAACTATGTGAAAACGACTTCAAAGCTGAAAAGGACATAAGAAGGAAATATAGTGCTTTCAACACAAAAATTTTAAAAATCGGTTATCAAATAACAAAGTTGAAATAAAAAAACAATTTTTATTGTTTTTGTAAGTATAAAAACAAAAATTCGTTTACTCAAACGATTTTTTGGTTAGAGGTAAATCAGTTTGAAAAAATCCGATTTAATAATAAAGAAAATCATAAATTTTTGTTCATACATCGGTTTATTTTTACATGAAAAAAGCATTTGATGACAGAAATACACTCGGTAGTCGATTAAATTTCACAACCCGAAGGATCGTTGGGGCTAAGCAAATCGTCTACTCATACCAAATCTCGATACTGGCAATACTTTTATAACAATTTTCACTTAAATTAAGTTGCAGCTTTGAGACACAATTTTAAATGGGATATCAGGTCAAAAAACTTCCAACTAACATTAATATTATGTACACACCATCGTAATTTGACGCTCATTCGTAGCTTTGAAACAAAACATGTCTGAAAATATGTGTTTCCGCCTTTCAAAATCTGTCGTCTAGAACCAGATTTGTTCCAAAACATATCGGCTCTAAGTTTTATTGATAATAATCGAAAAGCGTATTGTCACTTAACTGATAATTGTACTTTCCCTGCCAGAAAACCCCTAACGCGTTAGTTTTCTTAGAGCGATGTGAAAAAATTAACGTAGTCTCTTTTCTCTTGATCACTTATTTAAACTTATATAAAATATTAGAGAAAAACTAATAGTATAACATTTTATGCAATAACTTCACTCTCTCCCTGCTTTAATTAATTATTGACCCCATAGCCTTGCTAAATCGCTGTCAAGTGAAATTAAGAATTGCTGATATGAACGCATTTGTTCTACGTGGAGTGAACAAGACTACATATTTTGTGCTGTAATGTGTACATGGGCTAAGTCATACTTAATTTTTTAATTACGACTATTAGGTTAATTCTGTAACTAGTATCTAGTCACTAATAGAGACATTTTGTGGTCAATTCCAATTTTGATACCATTTGGTATTCAGTAAGCTGTCTCACATCTCTAGTCTCAAAAAAATAGTCAGTAATTTGTCAGCTGGTTTATTGGGTTGCAAATTAAAGAAGTTAAAAAAATAATAAATTTTCAGTGTAGACACATTTATATATTTAAAAAAATAATATTTAACTAACAAAAAATAAAATAAAAAATAAAAATAATAAATTGTCCGCGATCCTGGGCTCGAACCTGCGTCGCTCACTTTGTACTCGAGACGCTTGAGGTGAACAAATTTTCTGTCGTGTAAAAATATTTTGCATTTCGCTGTGCCAAATGAAATGGTAAATTTTGGCAGTAGTAAATTTTGACATCTGAAAAAATCACGTGCGAAAGCAAATAGTCTGTGAATAAATTTGAAATGTACTTCTTTTTTTGCCATTATGTTTCGTATGTTTTGCGTTAAGTTACATTTTATCGTTTAATAACGTGTTGGCATATAAATTCATTTGAAATAATATGATTGGCAATGCCGAATGCATATATGTATGTGTACACATTCGTAGTTGTAAAAATTTTACCTAGCCCTATGGGCTAGGGTAAATCCTGACGTTCATACTCACCGCGATAAATGTCGGAATTTTTTTCGCTCTGTCAAAATTTACAATGTTCAACCGAGTGGCACAGGGCCTCTAATGAAAAATCTCAAATTTAGTAAGTGGAGATGAGAAACACTTACAGAATACAGCTATATGACTACGCTAATATTTGTTTAAATAGTCTCTAAGTTATGGCTGTTCACACTTCTACTGTACAGACTGTATGCACACATGAGGACAAGAACGCTCTAACTAGTTAGTGGTATTGTTGTTGGATGGTTTCTTCATTTGAATTGAAATTTATTACACTTTTCGAAAACATTTCGTGCTGTTGTTGTCGATTGACTCGGTAGATCAGTCGCTAGCGCTGTGCTCAGCGGATTTTCGTTTTTTACTGTAGTTAATGTTAATGCGACAAGTTTTTTGCGATATTTTTTGTATGCTTTGAAAACATTTTTTTTTAAAACACGAAACAAAAGAAGTGAAAGAAACAGTAAAATCAGTGAGTTTTAAGACGAACAAAGCCGCGCTCTACACTTATGAGCATTACAAAGTGACTAGACAAAAATTTAATGTGGATATTATTTCAAAATTAAGATGGCATTTGAATAATAATAAAATAACAAACCGTTGTGCTTAAATTAAATCACGCTTTAAGGAGCATAAACTAGAACAAATAAAAAATAAGGTGTAACTTTTAAAAGATTTCGGAACTCAACAATCGTATATCGCGACTTGCAAGACAGATCATGGATTTCGACACAGAAAATGAGAATGAGGTGCTTTGCGAGAAAATCATAAATGACATACAAGCAATATTTATCAAGGATCCAGAGCTGTAAGTAAATACCTACAGGGTACTTCAACATGAACTTTGTTTTTAAATTGCGGCGAAGTCTAAGCAGCGGCGGCTTTGATAAAATCTTTAATGAATTGAAAAGACATATCGACTAACGTATAGGCGAAATAAAGTGCCAATCGAATCAGCCTTAAGCGCCAAAGTCTGTGACGCGGTTCACGCTAAAAGTAAAGCAAGTTGCCCTGTAAAAATGCAACAAAAAATTTTCAGTTTTTTTCAGGCTTCTTGTCTAGTTCTTTTTGAAACATGAAGTTCTTGTTGAAAACCCTTTTACTATAATGGTTGCGTATACGCACATAGATACAATGGGCAGTTATCTTAGTTAGGTTTGACATAACCGTATCCATATTAATCAATTAATCGAACATGCCAATTAACAGCACATTTATTAATTAGTTAAGCCATGCATCCAGGTCATCAATAAATTTTCCTTTTGAGAACTTAAATAAAATTTTTTACTACTATGAGTTTCGAATAAGATAAAACTGGAAGCAGACAAATACTGGCATAATAGATTACGTCAAAGAACATATAACAATAAGATCCAACAGCGTAAGCGATGGTAGGTAATTCACCTCTGTGCCTGCGTGTAAATTTGCTTGAATTCACTGCGTTTTATTTGAATATTTACACAAAAAATAATAGTTGGAGTTACAAAAACGTTTAATTGTGAATATTGAATAAAAATAAAAGTGCTAATGACCTTAAAACTCGCGATTAAACGCGAATTTCCCCAGTGGTGAATTACTTACCCGCGAATTGATGGTTCACCGATTCCCACTATTCGTCGCGTTGAACCTTCTTATTGTTATATGATATTTGGTTAACATGATTTTATCAGGGATATTTGGAAAACATGTTATCAAATCTATGTTTTACTCTTGTCGCCCCCTTGCCAGAAGAATGAGTTTGTAATTTTTTCGATTTCGAGTTAATGGTTCACTGGGTAAACCATTGAACATTTTCATTTTGGCGCATTAATGTTTCTGGAGATTGTAGAGATGTTCTCGCAGGGTTTGCTGAACACAGCCAAGTGGCGACCTAGTTTAGAATTCTAGCAGTTCAAACCTTTTTTAGTCTCATTTGCTACTGAACCTGAACTGCAAAAATTCAGTATGGTAAGCAAGCACACAATCCACTATGAAATAGGCTTTCCACAATTCTCAGTTAAGTACAATATAAAGAAACTATGAGAATCAATTAGACGTTTTTGTGTTTCATAGAAGCCACTCAATAACCGTTTATTAATTTTACGAATACCGTAGTTTTCTTATGCATTCCAGCTGTCAAAACATTAAATACATGATATGAATTCATGCATACCACAGTATAGATATGTGGCATGTTATAATAAAAAAGTCGTCAATGATTGCTAGAGATGGGAGCATGGCAGCTTCACGACTTTGTAAAGGTGCGAATGAATAATTCAAGAAAAAGCCTCTAAATGGTTAGATTTACAACTGCTTATGGACAAGCCTGATTAAGTTTATCAACTTTTGAAAATTGCGAGATCTGAAAAACTTGTGTAAGGACTGCAGTTTCTAGTTTTACTGAGTCTAAAACGTACAAAATAGCCAGCCTAAAAACCTCATGAGCGGAATCGGGTTTAAATAATTAGATACGCAAACGTCTCTAGTCGATATATTCAAAAAACAAGTGATTGTGAATATTTTAAAAATAATATACGGTATTTTTAGATTTTTAGGTATACATGTAGAAGCGAAAAGTGTTATTAATAGGTATTTAGTTTTACTAAATCCAATACAAAGCATCAGGGCATCATTATACTAAAATGTTTACATACGTATTGTCCAGCATATCTCACAATAATAATTTTAATAAGCGCACCCGCTACTCACTCACACCACACTTTCAAAGTCGGCAACAGAAGGAAGTAATGCGCTAAGCAGATACAATACGGCAATACGTTGAAAAAACTGACAGATGAGTAGAATGCAAGTGTTTGTGTGATACGGATACGGCGAAGTTGATTTTGCTCTAAATTTTGACGTATGACGGATACGTTGACGTAGTGTATCTGCTTGGCGCATAAGAACGTCTGTTGGATGCGCTTCATTCCATTTCTTTAACGCGTTGGGGCGATCATTTACTTTTTTTTTTAAGGGCTATAGACAAAATACCGCCTGCGATTTGGCGAATAATGTGAATGCACTGAAAGCGTCTGTCCAAAAATCCTTAAATAGTATGGGCTACCTTCCACCGTGGCTTTACTGACGGGCAAATGTCATATAAACTATGAAGCGCAAATGCTTTTAGTTCCTTAGACAGTTGCTTTTTAACTCTGTTACAGATATTGCAAGCAACTGTTATTCAAATAAGGCCTTAACAGACCCTACATGTGGAATGTTGGTGTTTCGTGTATCTTATAAAACCAACATATATCACCCACCCCCAATACAGCATGTTTCACGTTCAGCCATAGGCTGGCCTAGATTACAATTCTCGACGGAGTAGCCTAACAAAGGCAAGAACCTCTACTTCTTTAGCCTGGGTAAGCATTTACATTCATCGCCTAAAAGTATTTTTCTACTATTCTATGTTATTCCCGCCTTTAGGGATATTGTTTCGATAAACCCTATTTGCATTAATTAATTTGATTGCGCACATGTTACCCTGTTGGGGATTTCCGCCTTCTGCCGCACTGTAGTGTTTCGAGCGTATGTAGCAAACAACTATATCACAGAGATACTGCGTGTTATTCTAGTAGACACTTATGATATCTTGTGGTTGGCGGTTATCATGACAAATTTATTCAAACAAACGACGACAACAAGCGAGAAATATTTGACCTTGTCATTCAATTTAGCTGGAAGTACCGCGTGCTCACAACAATTCATTTTCATCTAATAGCAGGCACATGAAAATACATATTTCCCTACATACAAGCTTACATATCATATGTATGTATGTACATAAATTACTGTTATTGGCTATGTTATATGCATAACAGTGAACTCCACAAGCAGCCATTTTTAGTTTTGTTGATTTTCCGAGTGGGCGGACAATTTATGTTTATTGGAAACATTTTCCGTCACACCTTCAAACATTTTTTTTTGTCGAAAGAATATAAATGTTATTTCAAGGTATATTTAGTGGACTAATAATATTAAAAACACGATTTGACGGCCTTTAGTCAGTATTGTTCTAACAAAACGGAAAAAAGTAATCAAATGTTTTCTAAAGAAATTTTTTTTAATAACAGATGTATATCGTTAGCTTAATGAGAAAATGTGCTAAGTCACTTTTGTTTGAAAAATTAGATTTTAATGCAGTGTTGGAAATGAATTCAAAACACATCGTTTACCAAAAAGAAATATATACTTTTTTTCATTTTTACTTGCTGTTGGCAATGATGTGAAAATGTGCTAAGTCATCAACTGTTAAAAAATTTAAAAAAGATGTGCTAAGTCTTGTCAGTAATATCAATCTGAACTGCTAGTCATTTCTTTGTGCGCATTTTATTTGCGAAACATATAGTTCCAGTGATATATTTCAAGCATTAAAGGTGGGGAGTGATGTTTATTAACTAATTTTAGCAATATATATAAAAAAAAACATTTTGTTAGTAAGCATCGATGGCTTTGGATGACAAAATAATAGTGCTACACAATTGCTTGAAATCGACGATATCTGTTTGTTACATACATGGAAATATAATGTACTGAAGGAAGCAAGAGCTATAAAAAAAGACCATCATAAATTTTATGATGATATACCTCATTTATAATTGATTAAATTTTTTTAGATCGCGGCATTGAAATAAGACTGCAAAATCATTATTTGTTGACTAATTTTTTTAAGCTTTTAAATATATACATGTGAAATTTCACGAATTTACAGCAACGAAGTAAGACTGTTTATATATCGTCCTCTATGCCAATAAAAATGTTCCTTTTTATTTTTAAAAATATTGTTATTATTATTTTGAAAACTATGGAGAAACATATTCAGTAAAAAGTGCTAAGTCAGGAGAAAAAATTTGTTTTGAGTGTGGAAATTGTGCTAAGTCATAAAATGGCTGCTGGGTCAGCATACATGATTTTAATTTATCTTTTTCAAAGCTTCTACACTCAAAAGTAGTGCAATTAAGATATTTTCATTCACAGTTTTGAAAAAAAAAAGGTTATTCACTTTTTTTCGTCTCCTGTAAAATTCGTAAAAGTTGACTTAGCACATTTTCTCATTAAGCTAACGATATGTAACTAACTTCTTCTTCATCTTCAGAATTGTCTTGATTTTTTACCATACTTAGGGTCATTTACTCAATGTCTGATTAACTGTTTTAGCAAAGCTTTATCAGAGGTTAGCCCAAAAAACCGTCTATTCAATGTCTGATTATCGATGATTTGCTGATTATCTTCTAATAAAATTTATCAAAGGATAGACCTCTGATTATGTGCTTAGAAAAACAAAAAGTGACAGCTGAAAGTAAAAATCTGATTTTGTGATAAATTATTTTGCTAACAAACTCTGCGAGTAATGGAGTTTAAAAATGTAAAAATGTCCATATATAGAAGTATCACAATCGAGATTTGTACGCCAAAATGATTCTTTTAAAATTGTAAACAAGAGCAGCTGTCACTTTTTTGTGCGTTCACAATGCAACTTTTGTGAATTTTTTCTCAAAAACGTTCACAATGACCAACTTTATCGTGATAACTTAATCAGATCTTTGTGTCACTGTCATTCTAAATAAACCCATGATAAGGTTATTATATGATAAAATTTATCATAACCAGACATTGAGAAAACGGCCCTTAAAACAGTAAACATCTACCTTACTCCTAGCAGTTTCTAAAGTACCAAAAGCTTCCTTAAGTGTAATTTGTTTCAGAGCCTCAAGCTAAGCAAAACCCCTTTGCGGCAACAGGAGCCAAAAGGCTGTTTTTATAGTAAAGTTACGTAATCCTGATTGCATTTTGATCCATAGGTTGTATAAGAGGGGTGCTTTTTGGTGACATAAATATTGCTAATATGCAGATGCCTTCACTTGCATGCCATGGAACGTTACCAATTAAAAACATAGCTTTAACTGGTAGTAATTTTTGTGTCAAAAAACTTTGCAACCTACAAACATTTTTAAAGTTCTAAGCTACTAAGATAGAAATAGAAAAGCATACCTCAGGTATGTATGAATGGTGGAATAAATCGAGCCTATAAAACAACGGACTACGAGAAGTTTGAGTTGATGAGATCTTGGCGTATTTAAACAGCACAAGAAAGTTGTTCTTTGATTTTCTATCTTTGCAGCTGGGGCAACTTTTTCTAATAAAGACTCTGGAAGTTCGTTAGACATTTTTCAAGTCAATAATGTTCATATCTTAGAGCTTTTAGATTACTTAATGAAAGAGAAAGTGTTCTTATTTTGGGATGTTCTCTAATATATGTTAATACTATCGCGAGCTCACGGTATTTGAGCCTTTAAAACTCCCATTTAAGTCAATTGGAACTGACATCGAAATCAGAGGTACAAATTAATCGGACTATATAAAAGCTCCGTAACATCCCTAGTTTACTTATATATTGTGTGGGTTTTATATCGACTTTACTTGTTTATAAAAAATAAACTTGCTCATTCTTCTAATGTGCACAATAACAATGTATCAATAATTTGTTTTCTTTTTCTTCTATTTCAGTTGCACATTTGAAATTATACCAACTATTTTGAATCGCAACAAGTCACCCGTTATTCATGCAGAACATCACCTCGGTCTGGAATCGTGGTGTACAAAACATGTGTACGATCATTCGCATAAAGCAATAATCAGCTATCGCCAACATCAACAACGTTATCTGCAGCATAGCGATGTGTTGCTGAAATATTTGAATGTTGCGCTACTTATTAACCCTGATGTAACCACCTTTTGGCATACACGCCGCCAAATGGTGCAGACAAATCATTTTAAAATAAATTGCGAATTTAAGTTCTCGGCATTGATTTTGTCAAAGAAACCGAAATCAAGTGAGGCTTTCGCATACCGACGTTGGTTGTACTCGTTTCAGAGTAAGTAAATTGATTAAATTAGAGGCCTTTGTGTAAAGGTCGTAAAGTACTATTATGGAAGATTTTTTGTTGAAAAACTACCTACAAGCATTGGCATTCATCTCAAATATATCAAAAATGTTCATTCCAAGGTGCTTTGCTAATCAATCATAGGCAATAAGTAACATTTTAGCAAATACCATATTTTCCAATTTTAATGTTGCCGAGTTTACGCCGGCATTCTTTTTTAAAAAGGCGGGCTGTAAAAAGTAGAAAACTTTTGTGAGAAATATTTGTTCTAAACCTTTTTACAATTCAGCAGGAAGATCGAATTTTAAGGGCCACTTCTCTAGACAAAAATAACATTTTAAATATTTAACTTTCAGGTCACGATGCCATAGATTGGCCCAGCGAGTTGGGTATTTGTGATCGTTCCGCAGATCGCAATGTCAATAACTATCACGCTTGGACACATCGTCAATGGGTGCTGCAAAATGCGCCCGATTTGATACGATCCGAATTGATGATGACTGAAAAATTTATGCGCAAACACATTAGCGACTACAGCAGCTATCACTACCGTCAAACGCTGATAACGCGCGCCTACGAATTGTGCTATTACGAAACGAATGAACTCCAACATTTGCACAATTTAAAAGATTTGATTAGTTATTATTTGGTTGATGATTTGGAAATACTCAGTACGGCAGATGTGCTGGAAATATTGCTACCTGGCGTTGATCAGGCAGCTATTGGTGAGTCGCGTCTCAGCTCATTTCTCTATTGTTGTAATTTAGCAGCACACGATATACGCTTGTGTGACGATCAAAAGAATATGTATGGCGAGCGAGAATCCTTCGAAAATCATCGACGTGCATCTTTGCGTTTTATCGTGGAGAATTGTGTACGTTTGTTGATGGGCGAATTGCCGGGTCTATACTTGGCGCCACGCACATATGCGCAGTTGCAGGAATTCAATGCAACCTTGCGAAAATTCGATTATGCATCAAATGCGTTTTTGGAAGCGCTAAAGCGCTCGGAGAGTATGTTGGGTGAGCGACATCGCAAGTGGTGCACAATCTTTTTGGGCTTCAACTATGTGTGAGGTAGTGCTGGAGAGTTTGGCACGTAAGCTGTGAAAATGCAAGTGCGGTGCACCCATTTTTGAGTTAATTTATGCATACAGATGTTCTTCGCAATACCGTAAATGAGAGGGACATAATATTTTTCGACACTTTATTTTTATTTTCAAGAAAGAAATTGTATTCGAAATATTTGTTAATTTTTCAGAGTTATGTTTTGTTTGTATAATATATTTAAGTTCTGCAACAAATATAACATATCATAAAATGATCGTATGTCAAATGGTACAAAAATAAGAATTTGACAGATTAAAGCTAACATTTGGCGTTTATCGTGGTGAATACGAATGTCAACATTTTCTGCACCCACTAACGGGTGTTTTGAGACCATCAACAAAACTAAAAGCAAAATGAAAGCTGAAAATGGCTCAAAAACCGAATGTACAAAAATAATAATAAATAAAAAAGATTTCTCACGTGCTGTTCGGTTTTGAAAATGTCAAAATGTCCAATATAATATGGGACGCAAAGATCGAAAATATCTTAATTTTATCACCCTGTCAAAATTTAAATTTTCATGTCATTTGGCACATGGTCTAAAGGGACAATTAGTCAGGACATGACCACATCCATATAAAAAACTAACCAAGCTTATGGGAATGAATGGGGCATAGTCATGGTGAAATTTAACTATGACTTAAATGAAGCTATTTGACGCAATTTTATATGGCCTATCTGTCAAAAAAGCTTTATCTAAATTTAAGTCATACTTAACTTTGACTATGACTATGCGCCAATGCAATCGAATATGCCAACCGGAAGGCTATAGTCATAGTGAAACGTAAATTTTTTCTTTAGGTTATAAGTTAAATATAGAAGTCAGAGTGACTATTTCAGAACCTACTTACAAATTAAATATATTACAAAAAGCTCTAATATGGTTTATTGTCATGTTACCACTAGTTTTACCGCAAAAATTTGAAATTTCTTTCGAAAATCAAATAAGAACTTATAGCTTGCGCTTATAATTTTCTTTGCTTGCTTATTTTTTTCAACGGTTCAAAAAAGACAAAAACTGCTTACTTCTATAATTTTTTCAATTCACTATTCACAATTAACATTACACTCACGTTCAGCGACTGTTTTCATTTATTATTTCGACACAACATTTAACATTTTCAATTAGTTAACTTTTCATTGCCTTCTACATATGTACGTTCAAATAAGCTCAATGTAAGCGGTTGTATGTTGCATACATTTATGACTATATACTCTAAAGATTTGATTGCATTTATAATTTAATTTTATTACTATAACAACTGTATACTGTCTATTATTTTTTCGACGCCTGTCTACCACGCTGTGTTGTAAAAAAAAAAAAAAAATTGAAAAAAAAATAAAAAATCTAACAGTCTGTTAAGATTGCGAAATTCGATAAGAATATAATATCTACCGATTTCTGATAATTTCTATCGAGTTTCGTGATCACGATGGAAATGTTGATAGACCTGTATGTTAGTAAACTATTTTTATTTATCCTTTCTGAAGTACAAAAATTATAGTTCAGAGTGGATGTAATTTATTGTTTTCTTTTAAAAAAAAAGTGTAGTTAGAAAAACTGTTTTGCTATCCAAATGTTATGCTCAAAAAATAATCTATGTAAAACAAAGAACAAACATATATATTTTAAACTGAAAACTACATAATTAACATTTAATAGACAAATTTAGTGTGAATTTAAATATCATATTGTAAAAAAATAAATTATACGAAAACAATAAAAATGACTACGAAAAAATGCTGGCCTATTCTTGGTTTCGAAACGATGACAAAATAGATTACCCTATTACAGCGTATGTTCTGGGTCTGTAGTGCATATTTGTTTGTTGGTTGCATTCGCAAATGCTGTACAAAGCAGCATTTTAGGCGCCTTTTGGTATGCTTACGTTGTGCGTGTGTGTGCGCATTTTAAATTTGTTCAGCTAAATGCTTGAGGAAGAGAAATAGCTTGACACATGAACTGACATGTAAGCTGTTGTTACAAGTGGGTAGCATCTACAATGCGGCTAGTTGAAGAAACCACAGATGAAACGAAGCTGGACTGCGCCCATATTTCAAAATGCTACAAACCCTCCTTAAGAACTATGAGGGACTGCTGATACTCAGTTTAAATGCCCACCAGAAATAAACAAAATATAAAGAATAAGATTAAAAGAAAAATAAAAAAGGAAGATCACCTTATTTCAAAATATTTTACAAAAACGTCCAGAATTTCTTTGAAGAACGCCCCAGCTCAAAATTTGTTTAAATAACGCTCTATTTCAAAATTTGGTTTAAGAACGCCTTATTTCAGAATGAGTTTGAAAAACGCCCTATCTGAACGAAAATTCAATACATTTTGAGCTGAGATAGGGGGGTTTTGAATGAAATTCTGAATTAGAGTGTTATATAAAAAAATTTGATATAGGGCGTTTTTGAAAACTATTTTGAAATAGAGTGATCTTCCACTCAGCCGGCAATTTGTTTTGCTCAAATTATTCAAATTTGGTTTGGCTGTATCTTTATACACACAGTACATAGTAACATTAGGGTGTGTTAGTTTCACAAATTGGTGTTTTAAACAAAAATAACTTGATGTGAGGACGACTGCGTCAACATTGAGACAACTTCGATACATCGTTCTTCTTCTTCTTCTTTAAATGGTCATCTAACCGCCTGGGCGATTTTGACCGTCCAACATAGCTCGCCAGTCGTTTCTTCGTTGCGCCAACTGGCGCCAATTGGAAACACCGCGGGATCGCAAATCGGTCTCCACTTGGTCCTTCCATCGGAGTGGTGGTCTCCCTCTTCCTCTGCTTCCACCGGCGGGTGCCGATAAGAATACCTTCTGGGCTGGAGCATCTTCGCTCATTCGCACTACGTGGCCTAGCCAGCGAAGCCGCTGTGTTTTAATTCGCTGAACTATGTCGGCGTCTGCGTAAAGTTCATACAGCTCATCATTAAATCTTCTTCGGTACTTGCCGTCGCCAACGCGTAGAGGTCCACAAATCTTTCGAAGAACCTTTCTCTCGAATACTCCCAGAGCCGCCTCATCAGATGTTGTTAGTGTCCACGCTTCTGCACCATATAGCAGGACGGGTGCGATGAGTGACTTGTAGAGTGTTATTTTCGTTCGTCGAGAGAGGACTTTACTTTTCAATTGCCTACTCAGTCCGAAGTAGATTCGCTAGATTCTCTCTAAATCGTCAGCCGCTGTTCTTCTTCTTATTCATCCTCCTTTTCATCTTCTATACAATTCTACTATTCCTCCATCTCCACACCTGCCGAGTGTTTTTGCTATTCTTACTCATATTCTTGTATACTTGTTCCTTCTTATCTTCCTTTTTTATCTTTCTCGTCTTCCTCTTGCATCTGGCTCTTTCTTCTTACGGGTTCAATCTTCATACTGTCTGGCGCCGCAGTAGAGCCCACTTTTGCAAAACTACATATCGATGACTGAGTGGAAGACCACCCCATTTGAAAATATTTTGAAGGAAAGCCTAAGGAAAGCGTAATTTTTTTCATTTTTTATTTATTAAATGTAACAGTTAAAACCGTAAACAAATTAATGGTGTGGAAATAGTACCAGTAACATTAGCCGCTACATGCGAACTAGCCCATTGTTAGATTGATCTATAAGACTTTTCTACAATACCATATAAATTAAATACTAACAGCATAAGCACTCTAGCGTCTGCACAATTGAAATGAATAAATTCTGTTTGAAGTGGAATATTCTTCGAAATGTACAGGCGTCTATTACTTGGCAGAAAAAGCGAAAATTTCACCTCATTGTGTGGGTGAAGGTTTAATGAAGGACTTTAATTAACTAAATATATAGCATTAAATGTACTTTGTCCACGTATGTACAGGGTGGCTGATGAATTTTGCTACATTAAGAAACTCAAATAATTTTTTTTTCAGTGTATGGAATTCATTTTTCATTATTCATGTTAAAGCTCATTAAATTTTATTAAATATAGCTTAATTAGTTTTAAAAATAATGGAATTTAAATGCCCCCCCTGCTCGTCGATGCATGTGCGGCATCTTACCAAAAAGTTGTTCGTTACTGCTTGGAGAGTTGAGACAGGAATAGCCGCAATTGTTTCTCCAATGGATTGCCTTAGTTCATTCAAATTTGTTGGTTTTGCTTTGAAGACTTCCTGTTTGCAATAACCCCACAAGAAAAAGTCAGGTGCAGTAAGGTCAGGCGACCTGGGTGGCCAACGGAATGTGGAGTTTCTGGATATCAGCTTATTGGGAAATTTTCGTCGCAATTCTGTCATAACAGGTTGGGCTATATGAGGAGCTGCACCATCTTGCTGAAACCACACAGAGTTGAAAGAAATTCTCATTCGGCGTAATTCTGGATAGAAAAACTCTCTCAACATGCTCAAGTAACGGTCTCCAGTAACCGTAACGGTGTGACCGTTTTCTTCGAAGAAGTAGGGCCCGACAATGCAGCGTGATGAAACTGCACACCACACTGTGACACGAAGTGGATGCAATTCCGTCTCATGGAGTATCTGTGGGTTGGAAGCACTCCATATTCGACAATTTTGTTTGTTTATGTTGCCGTTTAAATCGAAATGGGCCTCGTCAGACATGAAATGACAGTTCAACATGTTTCCATCCTCTTCCACCATTTGAAGCATCTTCTGGCAAAATTCCAAGCGAATCGGCAAGTCTGCAGCGTTCAGTTTGTTGGCCATTTGAATTTTATATGGGAATAAGTCCAAATCTTTGTGCATAATTGACTGTAATGAGTGTCTGCTTACACCCACTTGAGCAGATAAGCTTCTTGTCGAAACACGTGTATTGTTTTGTATGGCAGCAGCTACAGCAGCGATTGTTTCCTCCGTTCGAACTGAAGGGTTTCGATGGTAAGGTCTTCTGTTGACTGTCCCATGCTCGGCAAAATTGTTTACAAGTCTTATTATGGTCCATCTGCTCGGAGGATTGCCGCCAAACGTGCGCCTATACTCTCTTTGAACCGAAACTACGGACTGCAGTGCGTGATAGCGGCGGACAATCCAAATTCTTGTTTCAGTGTCCCAGTTATCCATTTTTGTTAAATGTAAAAGTCAATCTGCAAAATAAAAAAAAAATTTACCAGATCCATTAAATAGAAAAAAAATTAATTTTTTTTTGGTAGCGGCTTTCATTAGCCACCCTGTATGTATGTAATGATACGATGATGAACAAAATTAACAGACAGCGCAAATACTTACAATGTATTGCACATGGCGACAGTCTATTAAGTTGAAAGGTCGTCAACGCTTCGGCGCATCGAAAAAACACTAAACAAACGAGGAAGTGCTTTAGTGTAGAAAAGTGTAATTTGTTATTTGTGCGAAGCAAACTCAAAAGAAAATATAAAGCTGGTTAACATTAAAAAATTATTTTTAATTAATTAAAATGAATTTTGTTTGAAACGAGAATAAGTTACTCGTTAGATTTTACATAATGTGGCCATTAGCACATAAAGTAAAATAAGTTTAGAACTTCTCAATACAGAGATTTCCATAGTTTATCACACAATCACGAAAAATGGCAGCCTAGTTATTGGCGCGTTATCGGTTACCTTATACAACAGCTGATTCAACCAACCTTAGACAAACAATGCAATCGATTATTGGTGCTTCGTGGTAATTTCCTTTCCGTAACATAACCTACCGAACAATCGAGTTTTGGGTTTTCTCTTATGTGTTTTTAATAACCAAACCGCTTATATGCGGTTAATATAGAGCGAGAGATAAAGATATTTTCTCCATATCTATGCTAAAATATATTTTGAAAGCCGTTTTTGTGTGCCCGCAAAGCTGCAGAATGTCTGTATCAATTGAGTTTATTTTTTGAACGTACATTCTATGCGAGGTCGACATAGTTATTGACTAAGTAACATTTGGAAAGGTTTTGGAGATATCCACCAAATGTGAGTAAACGTAAAGCTCAAAAAAGCTATAGTCGTATCCTTAACGTAAGAGAAAAACCTACATGCAATTGGTCGGTAAGGTTACTTTACGGATAGAGAATTACGATGTAGCACCAATAATCGATTGCATCGTTTCTCATAAGGTTGGTTGAATCAGCTGTTGTATAAGGTTACCGATAAAGCACAAATAACTTGAGCTTAAATTGTGTATTCACGTTATGAGTATAAAACGAAAAATATTGCGACGTGATTTGGTGGTATTTTTACAATATTTTACTTGATTGCATGAATATGGACATAAATGTAAACCCGAGACACTGACTGTTAGGATTTTTCTTTAATATTTAACTTCTTTTATATCACATACCCATGAATGTACATGTTTTTTTCCAATGATTATTTGTTATGGCCATGATTTTTTTAAATTGAAAATAACATTTTTGGTAAATCCGTTTATCCGATATCTCGTCCTATTTTCTATATTTCTGCACTCTGATATTGGCGATTTTACTATGTGTTTTCTTGCAAATATATACACGTGTCACTTGACTGCGCCCATACACAACGTCCGACACCGCCTTCTGACTATTTACCACATTGATTATTAGGTGACTATGCATATAAGAGTGTTTTATTTTACTTTGCTACTTGAAAATTTCATATCTTATGGTTAAGTGCATTAAGCAGTAGTTTATTTCGAATCGGGAAAATATACGTGACATTTTTGTTTTTAGTTCGAATGCGACTTTTCACTCTAACAGTATATATTAACTGTATACAGTATATGGCGGATTTTTAGTAATCTCTGACTATTTTTAGATACTTCTCACTCGTTCTTAAACACAACTAATAGTAAGTAATCTAACGAGTAAAGTGCATAAAACGAGTAAGTCACAAAAAAAAATGTATCAAAATGCAACCGTTAACATCGAAATGAAAATATCTTATTTAAACTGTGCTGGCAATACCTACAAGAGGAGCATACATAGCTCTCGGTTAAATCAAGTAAATTCGTGCATATATTCACTAACTTTTTTAACCACATTTGCTGCCGGTAATTTAGCTAACACATCATTTTATCAACTTTACTATTCACTAACGTTTGTTACCTCTAAAGACGATATAATATCGGCGTCGTTTTGGCGATTAGTAGTTAAAATAATGTTTAAAAATTAAAAAAAAAAGAAAAAAAAAATGAATTTGATCCTAGAATTAGTTACATTTTTATATACGAGTATATATATGATAATATTTCATTTCATAAAAATAAAATATAAGGAAAAATTTTCGAAGACCGTGAGTTCGAACCTGCTACGCAGACGTTGTAGCCGAAATGCTTATCACGACTTGTAAGTGGTGCTGTCAAATACTGTCAAAAACCGTGCCTCGGCCGTCTATTCGTGACGGAGTTGCCAGCTCAATTACAACAAAAACTTTAGTGGTTTCACGTTCTGAACTTCGTTTCGTTAAAAGCATTATTTTGATAGTTTCGTTATCGTTGGTTAGCGAAAACAAATTATTTTGATAATCGTTTCAATACAAAAGCAAAAATATTTTTTTCAATAAACGATAATATTAAAGTTACCATGCATCCCTGTTATAATCGGAACAGCCTAATGTATGTATATATCAGCTGTAATTGCTCTTAACAGCATATGTCAATGAAGGTGAAAGTAGTGGGAGCGTCGCACAACATGTGGGTTGCCTGTGCGATCTGAAACAGTGGGAGGGAGGCAACTGTTTATCACAGCAACAAAGCAAATTAGTATTTACTCAATGTGATTAACGCCAAATGTCTATCACTAAAAAGAGTAACAACAAAATACTTTGTAAACGTCAAACGAATATTGAGTGTCGCTTACACTTATTAAATGCAGCAACAACAAAAGTACAAGCAAAACACAAATATTGCCTAACGAAAAAAAAAAGAAAACATCTGGGCAAAAGCTACTTGTAAACAACATAAATAATTGAAGGAAGCAACAATGCAACAAAAATCAATTGGTAACCATTTAACCGCAATATTCTTACGTTAGAAAAACGCCGGCACTTTGTTTTCTGTGTTGTTTCTTTGTGTTTTATGTTATTTTTTTCACGCTGCGCACAGCAAATAAAAATAAGACCTTCAGTTAGACGGCGCCCACAACAGCAAAAAGACATTGCCAATTTTCATTGTCAAGTTTAGCGGCAGCGTAAACGTTTGCCCAACGGGTTTGGTAACAAATAAATTTCATTTTGAATATTGTACTTTTACAATGGTTTACTTGTAAAGAAATACAAATATTACAACAAAAATTACAGCAGTTCAAAAATTTCAAGTGCCTTAAAAATTGTGAATCAAAATTTTGTTTGAATTTCCCAAGTAGAAGAAGAAAAGTAACAATATGTCAAAAAATTTCAAAAATATGCAGTATCTTTCCGTCAATGCGGAGGACTATTTACGTCCAAAACATCGTCATATCAGTCGTTCAGTTTCACCTGGCTTGGAAGCAATGGACTCTTTTGATGAATGTGAAAGCAATTACAATTTGAGGAAGACAGCGAGCAGTAAATGTGAGTATGTTTGTAAACTAGTTTTTAGGAAATATGAAGTCGAGTATTGTAACAGAGAGGGGGTTTAGTTACAAAAATAACAAAAACAACGATACAACCCCCTTATACTTACATCTGAAGAATGGAGCGCAGAGACTTCTTAAAAATTTATGGGTGCAGTATAGATCTCTTGGTAGAAGATACTCACATCTTAAACTTTCCTTCCCTTTTTTTATTAATTATCAGCACCCCACATTGTCTCTCAAAGCTATTGAATTGATTTCATTTCCACTTTTATGCCTTATATTTTTCACCGCACAGCGCTGCTCCGACTTCACAAATTCACTTCGAGCGATTCGAATCTCAGCACTACTAGCAGTACGACGAGTGATCGCAAAGCATTTCACAAATCTACAGAGAATCTATGTTTTCGACGTCCAAAAAAACATTTGCTACGCCAAGACCAAGTGAGTGAAATTTATCGGCCACGCCCACGTTGTAATACCGATCCTATGGATACCGACGCACTGAGCGAGCGGCATATTACGGTGCCTATTCTAAATATACCACCATCAACAGATTCTGAAGGTAGCTCATTGTCGAGCTCAGTAGCTCCAACGCCGTTGCACGGACAAAAACATCACCAACGGCGTTCGAGCGCATTGAGTTCTCTGATTGAACAGACATTGAAGGTGACAACGGCATCGGTTGGATTGAAAGGGAAATCGGAAAAAAGGTGAGTGTGATGTATGAAAAAAAAAACAAGGAACTATGGTTGATATTTTATTTCGCTTGATATTCACTAAATAATACGACGCAATGTCACAAGTGGCGATTATACGATATCCTAGCGATGTGTTTTTAGATTCATAAGTTTAGATTAAGTTTTGTACTTTTGCTCCACCCTGCGCAGTAATCATCTACCTAATTTTATATTAAACAGAATTAGCCCGCACATGACATCAATATCAAATTACTTTGCGTTGACATATCACATTGCTAATAAATCACTTGAATTTTCATCACACGATGTTAAATTAATAAATCAAATCGTACATTTGTGAATTTCAAATCGGTCTATACTGTCACATCAATAAAACGCATCCTCAAGCGCAGTTGTTTGTATTTTTCAAACCACTCACATCACATCCATTAATGTGTACTGTTTATAAGTTAATCATATGACATTTCAGATTTCATCATATGATACTACATCACATCGCGCTTTTTTGAAATACATGCATTTGTCTGATAATCGTAGATTTTTGTATTCCTCTATACAGAATGTAACTTCCATGACGCCACACATAATGATATGATAAGAAATCACGTCATGCGCTACGATATCACATCATATAAGTGACGATTTATAATAATATCACATCAACTCATATTACTAATCTATTGCAAGCTGAAATATTATGTGACACATCACCACATGTTGCTTATTACATCTATCGCATGCATTTGCTTTCCACTTTTTTACATAACGTTGATACGTCACATCCATGACAGCGCACGTAATCATATGATACTACATCACACGTCATTTACATGACCACACACAATGCTATGCATTTATTATTTTTATTGTTAAACGCAAGTAATGACTTCATAAAATAATTACAACAACTTGGCATTTTGTGCTTACCCTCTAATCAGTTTATTTGCTTTAAGTGTTTAATGCCGGTACAACATGGCGTATGATTAATATTATCACATATACAGGCTGCTCACTGCGTGAATTTATATTGAGAGTCTTAAATATCGTTTGATGAGCTTTCTCACTTATTGTATATATATATTTTTTGCCATTGAGTCATGAAAAAAATTAGTTCTCTTTACATATTACACTTGGCTTTAACATCTTAGAAAACTTAAGTTGACAAACTAATGCGTGATCAGAACTTCTTCTCGCAGGGTAGCTTAGTACCGATTTGAAATGGATACATTTATACAACCTGTAGTTTTGCATATCACATACATCTATGCATAAAACATATGTATGTAGCAGTGATGTCAATGGAGATGATGTCAGAATTGGTAATTAATTGCTGTCAAAGTGAGCAATACAAAAACAGCGCTTGGGGGAGCAGATTTACTTCTATTAAAATGGAATTTGGTAATATTTAATAGAAACTGCTGTTTGAGTTGAAATTTATACGATTTATTTAAATTTCCAACACAATACATAGCTAAAGTCAAAATTCAATTGTGTAGGGCTTTGTCAAATGCGCATCATTGGTGACATAAGAATAGATTTCCTTTCTACTTGCAGTGACAACATTTTATTAAGTCAATAAAACGACGAACAGCAACAAATTTGCTCAACAACAGTTGTTGCTGCTGCTCAAAGTCACGCTATATTCACATAACACTAAACCTATCGCGGTAAAGGAAGTTGAGTTGAGAACGCAAAAGAAGAATGTCTTTGCTAAACATGACATCAAACGGAAAGAACAAGAACTCTCTACTCAAGTCCTTGCTTTCCGAAATGTACATTTACAGGAGCTGAAGTTCACCTGCATTTACCCCCTGCATAGTAACGAGGCCAACGAAATCTTCCTTAACTGTTATGTTGGCTCAATTCACTTCGATATTATCATTTTCCCTAGAAGGGAGAGGAGTTTGCTAGTTATGCCGAAAAGGCTTTATGTCACTTCCGACTTTATCAGTTCTGTTTGCAATGGCCTTTATAGCAGTCTTACTGATCTGCAGGTCCGTTCTATAGCTTAGCCCGCAGTTAAAAGCCCGGAAGACGTCAGGACGCCTCCCAGGGTTTTTTTTTCGCACTTAGCGATTTATGAACTACAGAAATATCGCGTTTTTAATTTTACAAACACATTTTACAGAACTACATTTAAAAAGTGGGCGTAGCTCTCGACCGATTTCGTCCATTTTCGCAATAAACAGTTAGCTTTACAAAATCCACATTTTTTGCCTGTATGTCATTTAAAAAAAATTCAATTCTTGTTCAAGTTAGGGCATTGAAAGTTGAATCTTTCATAATAAAAGCGGAGGGGCCACGCCCATTTAAAAAAAGTATAATTATATTTCGCAGAGTTATTACCTTTTATATGCGTCTATTATCCTTTTAAAAGGCTTCTATACAAAAGGGTCATCAATGTGACGAATGATAAATTAATTGGGTTCGCTGTATGACTACTAATATTTGTAAAATTAACTTAATAAAAAGTAGGCAGTGCCACGCCTATATCCATAATTTATGGGAAAAAAATCAATTGGATGCCACAAACCACACCAAATTTGGTCCTTATAGATAAACCTGTGTACTGAGTAGTCATACTTTGTGTGCTTTCCCAAATTTTCATAGCATAAAAAGTGGGCGTGGCTATCAACCGAGTTCGCTAATTTTAAATAGTGTTAAATAACCTGGTTACCAAGTTGTAATAAAATATTGAAAATTTTTACTTGACTTATCGTGTTTACAGACGGACGGGTGGAGGAATATGGCCTAATAAACTTTTTTTTTCCTCCTCAACACTTTGACACACACAAGTCCATATCAACCTTCAATTTGTATGCCGTTACGAGGAAAATAAATTACCTTTGTGTGCATAGCGCTACTGGGTATATCAATTACAATAATTTTCCAACGCGTAATTGATTATGTGTTTTTAAAATTTGCCATAAGCAATACTTCCTGCTTATTATGCAAATTATTAAATAACGGTTACATGGTAATAACTGTACTGCCAAAGCATAAGGTAAAAGTGATGACTTAATGGTACAGGAAGTGGCATACACGCTAATCACCCAAAACCGTAGCCGGCATAACAGAGAAGCACCTAAATGAGAAGAAAAAAAAAAAATTACAAAAACAAAACTGTTTGCATACACGCACCAACAACAACAAATAAAAATAAACACACAGAAGCCAATCATAACAAAACTGGCAAGTCAAATGACAACAAAGATATCAAGCCAATTCGTTGTGATTGTCACACAAGGCAGTGTCTGCATGTTTTGACCTTTTCAAAGAAGAAACACACAACCATCTGATGCATAATGCATAATAGAGATTTCGAAAATTTACTGAGCATGCGCTATTTTAGAAGAAACAAAAAATTAAATAAAACCAAGTAAGAACAAGACTGTCTTCGAATTTGCGTATCGCTTTATACCTTTCGTGAATGCGATAAAACTAAAAACTGGCAGAATTTCTTTATTTTCAAAGAGTAAAGAGAAGGTAAATTCTCATGTCGGAAGATTTGAATAGTTTGAAAAGCGCCGATCTTGAGGGTGTTTTATGACTTTGTACCGTTTTAATCATTACTAGAGACCAATGTTAATATACCATTCATGGTCACGAAAGGTATAAAAAGCAGTTAACCTCACACAAGAAGCCGGCTATGAGAAAGAGCAACCCACTGAGAATTTCATACGCTTGTTCGCATTATTTCGGTATTGGGCGTGTTTTGTGTGCGCAAAAGCAAGAGAACTCAGAAAATTTGAATACAAAACAGGACTCACGTGATGCCGAACCACTCAGGGAAGCTGAGAGTGTGTTTAAGAAAATAGGTGTGTTCGTGTAAAAGTCCAGTAACAATTATCCAGCAACGATGAGAGATGATGGCAAATTTTTACACGAACGCTAAACTTGCAAAAAGTGGCAAGCTTGAGCGTCAGTTGATCGCCACAGTGCAGCAGACAAACAAAATTGCAACATTGTGAGAATAAAAATATCTTTTGCATTTTAGGGTGCTATATTTTTTAACCTAATCTATGCACAAAAATTAGAAACATACGCAAATTAAAACATGCAATAAAACACAACCATGTGTCAAAATCAGCTGATTTCCTTGATTGCAAATTCTTGCTGGCCGAAATTTATTCAGCAAGAATTCGTAACTTCTCCCAAAATCAAATGCCATTTTGCTCTCTCAATTTCCTCTCACTTGAAATTTGTTTAGACATCACGAACGCGATTTAGACACAAATCATGATAATTCGTAACAATTTGTAACAATTATTTGCATAACGAACGGACCTAATAACTGTAAGGACAAGAACGAAGCCAGAGAGGCAACCTGCCATGCGCTCAACCAAAAAAAATAATGAACGCGATTGCCGCCTTGGTTCATTTGAACCAAAGTTTGAACTTTTTTTTAATGCTTGACCTGCTGGCCTGTTTTATACTGGTTTGTTTTTTGTTGTGTTTATCTTTTTTTTTTAAGGAGGAGCATAAGGTCATGCTCCTCGAAATTTTCCCAAGACGATGGAGGTATTGAAGAGCGCTTTTACTACTGCGTGACCATTTCCTAGCATCCTCTTCTGTGGCCCTGAACATAATCGCTCTTGATAAGACTTCGTCTAGCAATATTCTTCAAGCCCTAAATGCTGGTTAAGTGCCAGATCGCCCTGTCTCGGCTGCAGCTCAAAAGTATCATTTTAATATTTGCTTTCAAGTTTTTGGGCCTTATATTATAATTTTGGTGCTTTTTATAAAAAGTTTTAGTACCACAAAAAAAATGTTGTGGCAACCATGTACACGAACTAAAGCGAACACTTTTACACAAACACTGTGTTGACATTTGTTTTCACACATCTGCACAAGGAGTCAAGCGGCTGCTGGCGCTGTGTGTCTCTATGCTGGTTGGGTGGTTAGGTTGTTGGGTGGTTGGGTAGTTAACGCTATGGGGGTCGCAAGTGTGAAGATGTTGTTGCAAACATATATATACATATATGAATATGTAAAGTGTTAGCGGCCGATGTCGTTGGGTTAGGATCTCCCATGAGTGATGTTTGCTGCACAAAAAAGAGGCAGACAAAGCTTAAAAAGACGCCGTGCGCGTGTACCAGCATGTCAGCAATACTGACTTTGCCGAGTATGGTCATATTCTTCGTTGTTGTTTTCGTTTTCATAGCCATCGGTCGTTCTAAAGATGGCTTTCAGCTTGGCGAGATGGAATAATAAATTGTGGAAATTCAGTATAGAGAGCATACGCCTACAGTAACGGTTGTCGTGTACGCGAACGTTAGTAAAAAATAGTTTTGAGAAAAACAGTGAAATTTTACAAGTTCTTCAATTAAAGAAAATGTTTTCAAAAATATATGAAAATTAGTGAATGCAGTTGAAGAAGAAGTGAGAATTGCAAACAAGAAAAATTAAATCACAAACAGCAAATTGAAAAGGTCTTCCCACACACAAACACACAGTGCACATGGTATTCATGCCAAAAATATGAAAAATCTTTAAGGTAACAAAGCGACTCTCTAGAATGCAAAATTTAGTTAAATTCCTGTTTTCATGAAATATTTCGTAACATTTCCAACATTCAATTATTTGTGCACAAAATTCATAAAAAGTGTAAAACATTTTTGGAAAACTGCATCAATTTCAAACGCCATGTAAAGCAATTGAATAAATCACAAAAGCACAAATCACATTTATGCAATACGAATTTAAGGTGAGTGGCGATAATACAGCAGAGGGCGGTGTTTATTTTGTTAGTGGTGATGGTGGTGGCCGTGATGAGGTTTCATATTAAGTATGCTTGTTTTTTATGTGGGGGGGATGTGTAGCAAATACTGGTGTGTGTGTATGTGAGCATCAGGAGCGCATTGACAATGGCTGGGCCTCCTCGCAATTTTTATGAGGAAGACCACAGAAAAAATCGAAAAATAGCGTGTATCGAATGAAAGCCATAACTGCATTTCGTAATCTGATGAGTCGGTTCTGGGAGTATTCGAGAGGAAGATGCTTCGAAAGATATATGGGTCTTTAACCGTTGAGTGTTTTTGTCGTTACAACAACAACATGTCCATTACTCTATGAATTAATACCCACCAGCTCCTTGGTTGGGCCATGTTATGCCAAGGAATGAAAATGCTCGGGCCCGAAGGTATTTTTAACCGCCAGTGGAAGCAAAGGAAATATGTTCGACTTCTGCGCCGTGCGCCCCATGTCTACACAGCATTATGAATAGTTCGGCACTGATGAGCGGGGTGCATATGTATGTGTGGTGAATTGCTTGTGTGGCGCATACACAATTACTTTCAAAAGGGTGGTAGGTAAACAAGTAGGAGATGAAATTCTTTAGCAAGGAAGACAGAAATCGCTTATGCGGCAACAGACAGGCACTTTGAATACAAACAAATAAGCGAATGTGACAGAAAATGTAATATGCAAAGCCATAGAAAAGGCTCGAAACTGTTGTTGGGAAAAAACAACACAAATAAAGCAAACGGTTAATAAGAAAGGTACACTAGCTTTGATTAGATGGATGCGGACATATTTTTCAGTTTTGGGACGGTCTTTGGAGCATCTATTATTTTGAACGGCTTAACAAGTCTCTTGAAATCGTATTTTGTTTTAATTGAAAAAGCTTTTCGGGTCTTCGGGAAAGAAATTTTTTTTACCAATTTTCGACTGATAAACTTCATTAAAGGCCGGTTTAGACGACACTCGAATACGGTTTCACATTTTTGTGTATTTCTAAAATTAATTAAAGCGTATGAAATAAGTAATTGCGTAAAAAGCCTCCACATAAAATTATAAAGAATTCGCCGCTTGCTGTATTTACTGAAAGTACCACACAAAATTAAGTTTTACAACGCATATCCGCCATATGCCATTTCGTGCCACACCCACTATATATGGTTGTATGCAAAATATTAGACACGGAAATTCTTAAGGATTCTGTCATTTACCAAAGTATGCACCATTTTTTAATGCTTATTTCCTTTCCTCCATATTCGCATGTTTCACAACGCTAAAGCTATTAATTAGGCAGCGGATATGGCACACCATATCCTTCATATTAATTACAGTCAAGAGAGCCATACAATTTTTTACCTGCAATTTACGTGTTTTTGTTTTTATTATGCTAGCACACACTATACTTCATATATCTGCCAAACTTCTCAGGTGTTTTGCTAAAAATTTCTTTAAACTTAGTTTATTATTGATCGTGGGCGGCGCAGTGCTTTTCTCCCTCTATGTAGCGTTATAATCGTATTCGGTGGATCATCATAATTTGTACTATGCCAGTCACTTTTACAGCAGCTGTGCGTAGGTTGACGAGTTGGAAGCATTCAGTGACCTCTTGCACAGCACAGCGATCCTTCGAGACTCACTCCAAAGTTTATAGCGTTGTAGAGTGGGGACTTGTGAATTCCTCGTTTTCAAGATTAACTTAGCGGTAATCCTTAAACGTCAAGTGTGAAATGTGTTAATTAAATTTCTCAATTACCATATTTCAAACTTTCAGTTTAATTTGAGCTGCCGCGAACCAGCACATGCGTCATCCTATTTTTAAAGTAGCATATTTGTTTGCGAAAAAAATCAGTGAAAGCTCATTAGCCAGCTTTAGATTTATACATAAATATGGTACGCATTTATATCAATCAATCATATCTCAAACACCATTTGCTTGAACAACTCAATAACATTATTAACCATGTCTTTTCCACTTGCAGATTAGCTCAACAGGTGCCAAAGTCAGCAAGTGATGATAATGTCAAACGCAGATATTCAAGGTAAGTCTTAATATAAATTTATATATAATTCCAGTATTTAGCATATTTATAAACTATATAAGTACTATTTATTTAACAAATATCTGAGCCTTGGGTTTTTAGTCTATTAATTAAACTTTGATTTTTAATTTTGCTTTGTGGACTTGTCAAGACATGAGATTTGACATGCTTGAAACGTCAGTTAGTGGTTAAGGCTTCGCCAGCATTGAATTGACAGATCATGTCAAACCAGCTCTGATAAATTGCTAAACGTTATTCGAGCAAATATTAGCATGCCAATTATTAACTGATTGATTACGAAAATTGTTTATTTTATTTTATAATATGATCAACTTCTCATTAAGATTTTGTATTCAGGGCGCGAGAAATTTCTAATAATTTCAACATGAGTCTTGAAATTTCTTGAGGGCAATGTAATGTTTATATTACATTTTGAATATATTTTTATATGAATGACCCTGTACCGAACGGTAACAATTTGCTGGCAAGGGAAATTTTTGGTCAGTTATGAGGTGAACATATCCTCGCCCTCGTACGAGAAGCATGAATGTGTTAAAGGGAAAATGCTGGCAAATCAAGTTTAAAAGTTTATTGCTTTTCAAAATCAGTATATTTTGTTGTTGTCGTTACAACAACAACAACAGTATAATTTACCTTATCGAAGTGACATAAATTGTAAAGTAGTATGGTTTCCTTATACGCGTGGCCCAAAGGGTTTTTGTCAAATGTCGCAAAGAGGGCGACGATGTGTCTTTATATGATAAATGATCTTCCAAAAAAGATACTATACATAATGCATTATTGAAGTAACGAGAGTGAGTTTAACTTCATTGCTGTCACAAGCGGATTCTTCATATTTAATTAAAACACAGCGCCTTCGCTGGCTAGGCCACGTTGTGCGAATGAGCGAAGATGTTCCAGCCCAGAAAGTATTCTTATTGGCACCAGCCGGTGGAAGCAGAGGAAGAGGTAGACCACCACTCCGATGGGGGAACTAAAAACGTTATGAGAAGTCTACATAAATCGTATGTTCCGCATTTCCAGAATCCGAATCGAAGCTCTGTAACATCCCTACCGAAGATCGGGAAAATATTTCCTTCACCACACATTTTTTCTTTTCATTTCCTTTTATTTAGTAGTATCAATAACTATTCGCACATCAAGTTGAACATTTTCAAAAGTTTACAATTAATCATTAGTAGTCTGAAATATAAATAAATAAAAGATAACAAAACAGATATAAATTTTACCAAGAAAAAATACTAATTGAAGAAGTACATATATTGCGGCGAGCTCTTTCCATTTGGCATCAGAAAAATATAATTTTTAGTCTTTTATTTTTCTGTACAAAAATACGTAATTCTTAACCTCATTCGTTCGTCGTGTATGCACAACGTCATCAATTATGACGTCTGTAGCCATTTTGTTGACGCGCTAGAGCGCAAAGGGCCATTAAAATGCTGCCGCATCGACTTTAGGTAGACAATACTGCAAATAACAACAAAAAAATTGTTGATTAAAAATTAAACAAAGAAATTCAATTTTCGTGATTAAATCTTACCTGTTCACTGTCAATAGGTGGACATGTTACTTATTTACTCAAACTCTGGAGGTTTTATTTCAGTTTTAACATTTGACATTTGCAACAAACATTGGACAGCCCAATGTAAGGCTGACATCTGACATTTAAGTTATCATACATAATACGGTTGTTGGTTTTTGGTGTTGCTTTTGTTAAGCAGAATATCCTACGTACAGTTCTTTAAATATTAGTGTTTTTTAATTAAGTTAATGACTAATATTCGTTTACCTCTATCAGCGTGTGCGATCATTGCATTTTTCACCACAGTTACGCTCAATTCGGCGGTTTTAAGAAAATAAAACTGACGACAACAAAAACGGCTGCAAGTGTCTTGTGACTGTAGGCTAGTCACTATTCCAATAATATTAGCCTCGCCTTTACTTGTATTAAGTTCATTTTAAAGTATACGAAGTACGAAAATAGTTCAAACACTTGGCAAGTATTTGAGGAGGACATCATCAAGGAAATCGGGTCATTGAGCCACTCAAGCAAACAAATCGTAGAAGAATTGAATCAACTAGTATATGTCGTTGTTTTCCACATCTTCCTGTTTTCATAACTTTTCCACATTCATCATAAAATGCTCACACACGACATCGCTTTTTTGTCAGCAATTAATTATGTCTCTTTTCTTTTTCGCCGAAAAAAAGCACAGCGAATGGTTTTAGTCAATACAAAATGTTAAGCATGTGTACATTAGGGCGCTACGTCAATATTTTATCTCACAAAATTGCTGTTGTAATTTTTTCATTTGCCGACAAAAAGTTTTTAAGTGGAAATATCAGAACATACATAATGACCCATAATCATAGTCGTTGATTAACACGCGTTTTAATTAAATTAAAAACACATTTAAAATATTGGTCAATCATAGTCATATCAAACAAAGATTAACAGGGTCCCTTATGAAAAAAAATTAAGTTGGTTGGTGGTATGAAGAAATTTTTTATGTTTGGCAAGGTCACCCTGTGTCAGCTATTTAATTCACAAACCATAGCATATCTGTAGAAACATTAAAAAAAAGCCAAACTCAAGTTTGGAGTAAGCGATGTCACAAGCACAACCGTAGACACAAACCGTGATTTTAAAATGTTAAAATGACATTTTCGTCATTTTAAAATTAAAACATTTTCGTAATTTTAAAATTGAAACTCCGTCTTAGCCATAAAATGTATTTTAAGTTGACTATGACAGACATGAAATGATGTTTATTATAGAATCATGATTAACTTGATAAAACTCTATTTTAATTTGACAATGATTATGGGCCAATGACCTTAAATAAAAAATTATATTAATTTTAAAACAGGTGTTAATATAATGCTGACCTCTACGGTCCTTGGAAAAATATCTTTGGTTAGTAAGACTAAATACTTGCAGTTATGTATGCATCAAATTTCAAATTTATTTAACAATTAATTAGTACATTAAGATTTTGAACCTTTTATAGTACAACAATAGGGAACATAAATGAGCATGAAGGTATATTAAGCACTAGTTTACTAGAAAAGATAAAATAAAATTAAATTCCATAAAAACTTACGGATAATATTACATATAAGGCATTTAAAATTTAACAAAGTTATACAATCAGTAGATGGTCGGTCTGAGTATTTGTCGTGTTAGAAAAATACTTGTAAATAATTTCCTTGCAGTTGCTTTTGTTTGTAGGAAAAAAATTAGAAGCAGCACCCCACAAATCTGAAGAGAAATCCGGCTTTACTATCTTAAGAGGTATATTATTATTATAGAGAAATAAAATTTGTCCTAAAAACGAAACACCCTAATATACCTACATATGTACTACAAAATATTGGCTTTGCAGCACAAAACAGTTTATATGTATATTTTTTTGCTGTAGAGACGATATTTTTTTGCTCACCGCATCTTTTTAGGCTTTTCGCGGTTTCACACAACAGTTTTCACGCAGCTATTTTCGCATCAACAGCAAATAAACGGAATATAGAAAAACATATAAGTTTTGTATCAAAAAAAAAGTGCGTAAAGAAAGAATTGCGGAATGTAAAGTGTGTAAAATTTTAATGAAGACAAAAACAAAAAAAAACCAAGAAATGCGGGTCAACTATTTTAAGAAAAACAAAAAATTTGAAAATGTGTATTTATTAAGAAAAATTTGAGTGAAATAAAAAATTTTAATAAACGAAAAGTTTTTTTTTCATTAGAAAAAAAGCTGAGAAATCAAATTTAAAGTATGTGCTCTGTAAGACTTTTAAACAGTCGCTACTCTTTCTCTAAGTACGGAATGCGTATTTCAACTCGCTTACCACAACAATTTACAGTAACAAATTGATAGTAGGGGCGTTATCAAGGTGCTATGGTTAGATACATTTATACTGTGGTGAGAAGTTGTGTCAACTTGATTTTGTATTCAAGATACTTTACTAACCATAGGAGAAACTGATTACAATTGAAGGCAATTAACGGTTCAACTAAAAATAGCTTTAAACATTTACGGTTTAAAGTTCCGTCAAAAATGTTGATAGCATTCCAAAAAATATTATAGATTCTTGAAAAACTGGCACACATCAGCATTCGTTTTAAAAATATTTACATGACAAATTATAAATAAATCAAATATTTATACCCAGCTGTACTTGTACATAGGGTATTATAACTTTGTCCTCGCCAATGCAATAGGTGTCAAATGCCTATATAGTATAAACACATTCTAGGATCCAACTTTAGGTCAATATCCCCAAACCTAAGTGGGTTTTTGAAATAATAACCCTCCCATATTGATACCGTTTGATTGATGCCAACTTTATCACTGCGATGTTTATTAAATCTTATTATAAAAGTCAACTTTTGATATTTTGTAATCAGTAGTACATAGTTTTTTCCCCAGTATATCAGCTTTAATTTTGATTATTAAGTTTATATGTATTTACTTAAAACTATAAAATATTTATCAATTTTGTTTTAATTTATTCAAACTTTTGGGGATTTTCTGGTGATGGTGGTAATTGGGACCTTCCTTTGTCTGCACTGTAAGCTTTTCTGATGGATTTCGCTTCCTTCAAACTGCTTCCACACAATTTTGATAATAACGCGAACACAAATCACACTTTTAATAAATGTTTTTCTTCGAACTTTTTTGTAACGTTTTGAAAAAAACGCGTTTCAAATTTTGAGCACAAAAAAATAACACTAATCACTCTCTTTAAATAAGTAGTCTTTAGTTCATGTTATATAAGTAATTAATATTCCGCTTTAGCACTCTTTTAATTTACATATATATTTATTAAAACTTTTTTTGGTTTTTTTAACGTTTTGAAAAAAAAAAAACGCGTTTGAATTATTAAGCGACCAAACAATACTAAACTAAAATTTAACTTTTTACTCAAAATATTGGGTCGCTCGTCAAACCTTTCCACATAGATATTTAACAGGACAATGGTTACCAAAAATTTTAATTCCTCAGTTAACAAGAGCCTAAATTATTTACTACCTGCTACTATGTAACACACAGTACTATTGCAGCGATGCGTTTTTGGTTATTGCATAGACAGGGAAAAACAACCCTTAGGGCCGGTTTCACCAGACGAGCTTTTCACTTTTTCAGTTTCACCATCTAACTTAAATAAGTCACAACTTAGTCAGCCTGCCAGCTGATTTATTCTCGACTAAGTCAGTGTTGCTGTCGTTCAAAACCTAAATGTCAGTAATGCTCCTAATTTGTTTTGTACAATGTCCCAGCCGGAAAATTCGTCAAGCATTACTTTACCGGCGTATGCATAAATGCATGTGAACGCTTGTTTTCTAGCATGCAACCATTACGAAACTATCGTTTTCAATTAAGCGCTAAATTTAGTACCTTCCAACTAAAGAGAAATGGGTGGAAGATCAATACATTCCTTCGTGTATGGCCATACATGCCCATTTCGCACTGAGGTATTGGGATGCGCAGAGTTGTCTGTTATGAAAAAATACTACTATGCATAAAACAGCTGATCGGGTTGTTGTGTTCAAAATTATTTAAGTCGCTCAGTTGGTGAAACCCAAAATTTAGTTGGTCTCGAATCTGTGCTAACTTAAGTCACGACTTAGTTTTAGGCTTAGTCGTGTTGGTGAAACCGGCCCTTAGTGTGCAATAATATTTTTAGTACAATAGCCCTTGCGTGTTTATGTTTATTGTTCTGTTATATAAACAGTTTTTGTAGGGAAATCCCCATATCTGAAGGAAAACTGCGTTATTACCCGCACAAGGTCATTAGTGTTAGCTTCTGTATCCTTTTTGCTTCTTTTAAACGAAAATGAGTCCAGAATAGAACCATATACATATATATTATTCCGCAGCCTTTTAGCACCATTAAAACCACACAAACCAAACAATAACAGCGTTTCAAGTGAACAGCTGGGTTTCACCCGAACTTAGACTTCCTTACTTGTTTTATTAAGTGTTTTTAATTATGTGCCAAAAATAAAATTATTTTTGTTGTTTTGACGTAAAATTCAAAAAAGCAAATACAAATATTTTGTTCTTGATTATTTATCAAGATTGACAATTTGTCAAGAACACAGAATCGGTTAGTCAGCTTGTTGTGGCTATATAGTTGTGCTGCTGTTGCAGAATGGAATAATACATTTTTTTTTCTGAAAAATATCGCCAACGATTAGGAGATAAATTATCCTAAGCAAGAACGTAATGTAAAACTCATCAACAAGTACCGAAAAAATTGGAAAAAATTAATTGTTACCACCCACCTAAGGCGCAATCTTTTGTCACTGAGTGACAAAAACACGCATTAGAATACTGAAATGCACGTGAAACAACAATACCAAGATGACTGCTTCCACTTTCCCAACAGTATTTTGAAAAGAGCAAATATATTTTTGAGTTTTTCTGAAATTTATTTTGCTTTTTCTGAAGTACATACATATATATATATACAAAGAGCATCGAGTAAGGAGGAACCAACTCTAATTATCACACGCTATCATTTCACGGTCAAGAAATTCACCATGCGATAAGCAAAGTTGATCCAATGTAATTCTTATGGGTCGAATTTTGGCGTTGGTTTCTCTTCTTATTCGATGCTCTTTGGTAATACTTTCACACACAACGGATACACATACTTTGATTTTTATCCGCTGGTGAACAGTAAAAATATTTGAATTCAATTTTGTACGAAGATAATGGTTCTTTTGCAACTCGATTGCAAAAAATTACAACTATGTATAGGAGTTTACATATGTTTACAATTACGCGTATTCAAAAATTTGGTAAAATTCCAACATAAAAACGAAATAAAAACGTCGACAATGGCATAACAAAAAAGTCATTATTTGTCTAAAAAGCACAGTGGGGTGAAAATGTCTAAAAATTGATCGAAAATTGCTACTAAAAATTTCTCGGTGAGGTTTCATGAGAGTCACACGTTAAGGTTGATAATTTGTTTCGGTGCCTAGTCTGTTGATCTTGTTTGGTGGTAATTCTAAAAATTCTCTCACTCTCACAAATTCTTAGATTTATGCTTTTATCGTAAGAACAGAACAGAAATACAAAAGGAGACATCATACATAGATGGATACAAACCTTTTTCGGGGAGGATATTAAATTCTCATTACCAAATAACCCTTTGACAGAAGAAGAAGTCCAAGACAGCTATACCTGCTACTTGCAATATGGTTACTACGCTACGTCCAGTTTTTACCCATCTCAACACCACTGTCACAATAAATCAACGCCATATTTCTCTGCTGTTCGATGAACATCACGCGGCATACGCAGACGACATTTTTAGTATTTTTAGATATAAGTTTGATGCTATTTTCTTATTTTAATAACAAAAACAAAGCATGTACGTAGTTTAAATGTTGTATGGATACTGAATTTTGAAAAATTTTGCGTTTAGAATATAAGATTATTCAACTTAGTACGAATTCTTAGAAAACAAAAAAAAAATTCATGACGAGTTAAGAGTTCTTGAAACAAAAATGAGGCAAGGACTTTTGATTTCAAAATATGATGATATTTGTTATAATGGCTTTCATTTTTTTCTAAATATAAACATATTCGAAAAACAATTGTACCTAATTTGGCAGCTATCGAATCGTAATGCCTTTCGCCCCCAAGGTTTATGGCGCTTCTTGATATAGTACCTTAAAATATTTGTGTTTATAAAGGCAAGTTATAAATTTAAGAAAAAAAAAAAACCAATTTTAGTTTTGTTTACAATGCTAATGAATTTTTCGCATGCAGAAAATTGAAATTTTCAAATATTAATATTTTGTGTAAATATTTGTTCTATAAACGCCAAATAAAATATAGCAGTCAATAATATATCTAAATACATATAATACAAGTTGCCCGCGGTTCTGCGAGGCTTTGCTACGTAGTAAGACCTAGCAAAATGCCTCCTATTTTACCGAATCCATATAAAATCATAAAATAATTTGTTCATAAAAAATTATAAACAAAGCGACTATTTTCATATATTGCATCATTGCTATCTGATAAAAAAAAAGTATGTTTTTAACACCACTGTAGCGCAATTACTCTCCCGTTTACCACGTTACTCTCACGCCTCAATTTGGCGACTCTTGATCTACGAGTATACTATGCATATAAAATAAAATCCAAAATTTTCGTAAGCGCAATTAGGCCAATCTACTTGACCGATTTTTCTAATTCTAAATTTAAAATGACGTATTCGTGCCACATAAGGATAAAGGATTATTTTTGAGGTATATTGTTAGTAAAAAATATGTTTAATTACAGTATTAAGTTTATCAAGTGCAAGTCTAGAATGTTTGTCATTCAAGCGTTTGTGCTTGGGGACACCAACACCACAAATTGCTTTCTAATACACTATTTTTATGCTCAGCTCGTACAGAATGTAAAAGTTCCATTAAGGGAAAGGAAAGGGGTAGAAGAAGAAGTAGAGGAAGAGAATTATGGGCATAGAGAAGAGTAGGAGAGATTGTAAAATTGTTTGGGAGAGCAACGTTTGCCTAGTCTGCTAGGTATCTATAACACCATGATTTAATGATTTATATGGTTGACGCGAACGGCCAACAACACGAAATTACCGTTTGACGTCGGTGAATTCTTATGTCAAAATGCACATGTGAGAGGGAACGCGCAAAAACGATTCGCCTATTTTCTAAGCTTTTGACATAAGGTGTGGATGAGGAAGAAGAAGACGCTATGTCATTTGAAGCGACCATATAAATTATTTGATCATGTATAACACTGCGTTACAAAAACGAGCTTTAGTTCTGTCCTATGAACCAAACATACTCTTTTGGAAAGGGGAGAAAAAATAAAAAAACACGTGTATCGGCGATTTTCATGTACACGTCAGAATTTTGTTTGTTTATGTATAAAGTATAAAGGTCGTAGTGTCCGTATGGTAAATTTTCAGATTTCGGTTTACTACTTATTGTAATTGTACTTTTAGACATTTTTTATATCATTTTATTATCACAATAAATACCACTTTATGATCAAATTTCAAATTATTTTTACTACTTTTTTGAATAAGTTTTTAATCATATTTGGTATTATTTTATGATCACAATTAATATCTTTTTATTATACATTTTCAAATCATTTTCTACTACATTTTATAAGTTTCTTTAAAATCTTTTTTGTTATCAATACAATACATATCCTCCAAAACTCTGAATTGTTTATTTTATAATTTGAAATTTGTAATTGCATTTAGTATTTTAATACTATGAATATATATAATAATTATATAAATTTATTGATTTAAGCGTTATTTCATACAATATAATTAAACAATAGTAACTATAAGACAAAGTATAATAACAATTAAATTAAAGATTAATTTTGTGATTTATTTTGAAAAGTGCTTTGTTCTTAAATTTTTTTGCGTTGACATCTTTCATCGTTGCAGCCATATCTTTTTTAACAACAATTGTGCATAAAGACAATACAATTACATTACAACTTGTCTCAGTAAAAACGTAATGTTTAGACCGTTGATTTCATGGCCCTTAACTTGAAGCTAATTTCGCAAAATATGAAAATTTGTAACTCAAAAAACTCAAATTTCAAAGCAATTTAATTGTATTACCTTTTTTTTTGATGATGGGAATGTGCTTATACGGTACGAAATGTAAGGATGCAATATTTTTGCAGAACAGGTTGTCAGCGGAAGTCCAAAATATTTTTTATATTTAAGAGTTTTTTTCGAGCACCACGGCATACAAGTAACTAAGGGTAATATTCATAGTTATTAAAAGCGTTAACTCATATCGTAAACTTATAAAATTGTATTACCTTTTTTTGGTGATAAAGATGTGCTTATCCGGCACACAATCTAAAAGTTCAACGTATGCTTGTGATGCAGTTTTTTCAACCGAAAAATTTTTCATATTAATTTTAATTTTTCTGAATTTCATGACATAAAAAATGTGTTAAAACCGAGAAAAATAAAATTTTTTTGTAAATTATAATTTTATAAGGTAGAAAATACATTGTTATCAGTTTTTGATCATCAGAGATAAAAATATTTGATTATTCACTTTGTTTCATATGTATTTGGTCTTCAGAAGTAATCAAATGTGATGCAAAAAGCTGATACAAGAAGAACCATCAGTTTTTTATCATCAAAAATTAACATATTTAATTACGAGGTGTGTTCAAAAAGTATCGCGAATTTTGTGTTTTTTCAAAAATTATTTATTTATTCATGAATATCTATTTTGTCCCCTTCAAAGTAATCCCCACGAGATATTATACACTTGTGCCAACGGTTTTTCCAATCTTCGAAGCACTTCAAAAAATCATTTTTTTGTATCTTGTTCAGCTCCTCCTTCGATGCCGTCTTTATCTCGTCAAGAGAAGCGTAACGTCGTCCTTTCATGGGCCTCTTCAGTTTAGGGAACAAGAAAAAGTCACAGGGGGCCAGATCTGGGGAATACGGTGGCTGCGGCATCATTAGTGTGTTGGTTTTGGCCAAAAAGTCGCGCACAAGCAACGATGCGTGAGCAGGGGCGTTATCGTGGTGCAAAAGCCAATTTTTGTTCTTCCACAAATCCGGGCGTTTTGGCGGATTGCTTCGCGCAAATTGCGCATAACTTGCAGGTAATATTCCTTATTGACCGTTCTTCCCTGTGGCAAGAACTCATGATGCACCACGCCCCTTCAATCGAAGAAAACTGTCAGCAAAACTTTCACATTCGACCGAACTTGGCGCGCTTTTTTCGGTCTTGGTTCGTGCGGCAGCTTCCATTGAGATGATTGAGCTTTGGTTTCCACGTCATAACCATAAACCCACGATTCGTCACCAGTTATGACCCTCTGGAGCAACTTTGGGTCGTCGCGGACAGAGTTTAACATCTCATTATCAATGTTCATGCGATGCGGTTTTTGGTCACAATTGAGCAATTTTGGTACGAATTTCGCGTAAAAATCGAAGACGATCCAAAACACGTGCAAGCAAAGCAGCTGTCAACAATTAACTGAACATTCAAAATGGCCGAGCTTGTCGGCATAAGTGAGAGACATGAGTACCAACATAACGCCACAAAAAATTCGAAATTCGAATATACATAGCCAGCGAAAATTCAAAATTCGCGATACTTTTTGAACACACCTCGTATTTATATTGGAACGAATTTTCGTCATCCCTTGTCAATTTTGGTTTTGTAACAAACCGGTTTCGGCGAAACGCCATCTTCAGTGCTTGATTTCGTTCTGCGATGGCGGTTCGCCGAAACCGGTTTGTTACAAAACCAAAATTGACAAGGGATGACGAAAATTCGTTCCAATATAAATCCAGTATCCACCCTGTCGGAAAAACACAAAACCAAATCAACTCATATTTAATTATCCATTTCATTCAAACTTATGACGCCACAAGTATTTAGTCAACAGAAGTGATCAAATATAATTTGAAAAGTGATAGAAAAATGATTTTCAGTTTTTTATCTTTAAGAATGAACGTTTCGATTTTCATCACCAGAATTGTTCAAAATTGATTGATTTCAAGATGATGATAAGTTTTAATCATCAAAAGGAATCATATTTGATTATACCACGTGTTCAATTTTATTGAAAACAATCAAAATGCAATCAAGTGCAGATATTTTCAAAATTTATTCATTCAAATGCTGTGTGTGGTGTAATGATGTGACAATATTCACCAAATACTAGTAAACCAAAATTTACTTCCAAATTCCTACAAATATCGACAACTAAATGCTAATTAGCTGTTAACTGCCAGTCGCATTATGATAATTGATTGTACCAGAGAAGCTGATAAACGCAAATTATTTACGTCAATACATATTCTAAAATGAAGCATATGATAATTGTTTATCGCTCATAAATAAATATCAGAAAATGATAAATTATTTAAATTTACGCCAATGTATACCAAATAAGTGAGTTAATTTGGTAGCATACGATAACGGTAGTGTTGTTATATTTAGTGTAGTTATTATTAAAATTAGATATCAACAAATCATGTTTGACAGTCGACTTTACATAGTGGTATTGTGTTGGCTTACCATACCGATGACTAGTGGTTCAACTCACAGAACAGGTAAAGTCAAAATGGAGTTGCTCCCTGTCAGTGGTGCGCAACGCTCCGAGTGTATTTCTGCCATAAAAAAAGTGCTCCGCAAAAATTATTAGGAAAAAATAGGCAGCAGCACGCCCCAAATCGAAATAGAAGAACGGCCTTAACCTCTTATACAAATCGTTTCTGGTAATTTTCGTACGGGTGGGCATTTTTTATCAACGTTGAACACCTGCCTTTTCTTTATAGCGCACCCGTTTGTTTACGTAATCACTTTGCCAAATAAAAGTTTTTATCGAAATTTGTGTGATATTCAATTTTTTTTAAAGTATACTCGTAAACTAAAACGTAATTTTTTGATAAATTTTTGCCACGAATATCTGTTATCGCATTTGTATTTTTGTTGTAAGTTTATCACGGTCATTGCTTCCCTACAAGGTTCATTAGATATTAAATTAAAGGTGCACGAAATGTGTGTAAAAAAAAACAAAACATTTTGAATAGTTTTCGTAATCAGTAATGGTAAAGGTAGTTATAAGAAATCGTCTATGCTTTATTTCATAGGCCTGATAAGAGTTGTAGGGTTGTGTAAGCGAATGAAATTCAGTTCAAAAGCGAAAATAATGAAATTCAACATAATGAAAACTGATTCAGCTTGAACTTTTGCACCTTCGATATATTTATATGGAATCTATTACTTTTTTTTTTGCAAATTATTACTTCTAATTCTAATTTTCCAGTTATTTGCACTCGTTAAAACAACATCTTTAAACTCTCTTATTTTGAATGACTAACTTTGCTGATGAAAAAAAAAAACGCTAAGTAAATAGAAGTTTTGCTTTTTATAGCGGCGAAGCCAATAAAATTTTCTACGGTACCCACACTTCAGCAACCTTTGATAGCGACAGTAAAACTTTTATTACCTTATTTGTAAAAAAAAAAAACAAAAACAAATCAGAAACACTTGAAAATATATCTTTCAAAATATAATTAGTCTAATGGAAAGCAGAAGCAAAGTAGGTTTAACCCTTCGCTTGTATCCAAACGACCTTCGTTCGTGTGTTCGACTTACTGCAACTTAAGCCGGCAGAATACCAAAAGGGTGTAAAAGTTTCCAAACTATTTATTTGGCGGTAAAACGAATGCTGTTACCACACTAAAATTAGGGCGTTAATCTCGTACTTTTCTGACTAAAACTAGTAAAACTGTCAAAAGCTAAACATTCGCTGAGAGAGTAACACTAAAATGTACGGGATTGATTTCTGATAAAAACTGTAGCTTCTGTCAAATTCATTAAGTTATTTACAAATGTCGGGAAATAGATAAATGCGACTATCAGTTTAAATACAACAAAAATTAAAAATTAATAATCAATTTCAAGTAAATTGTTCCCCGGGTACTTTTAATGGGTAAATTTTGGAAATTTTGTGTCAAATGTACAACAGCTGATCAGTTGACAGATTCACTAAAAGTAGTCCGTAAAAAATCTTCTGTCAAAGTTGCCAAATTCTTTCTTTGCCGGTAAAAAGAATGTTGTTACCACATTAGGGTAAATGGTATTGTTTTACTTTGCCCAACACTGTTCAATAGCATTACACTACGTAATTATCTACTAATACCCTCTCTAACTACTAGCTTTATAATTTACTAAGTACAAAATAATTAATTAACAGCAACAATAAATTTACGAACGTTCTCTAAAGAAAAAAACCCGTTTTGAGAAAAAAACCCGTTTTGAGAAAAAACAACAACACAATAGTTCATTAAAACTTTAAGTGGGTAACACAGCAGCTCTGTAAATATGAGATCTTTTGCTGCTACTGATCAAGCCTAGATCCAATAAAGCCTTGTTTAAGATCAAAACATTTTCGAGTTATTGTTAAGCTTATAAAACAGCTGATTCAACCAACCTTATGAGAAATAATACAATCGATTATTGGGCTATATTGTAATTCTCTATACGTAACGTAACGTTACCGACCAATTGCATTTTGGGTTTTCTCTTGCGTTAAAAGTACTACTATACTGGACAACACAACATTTACCACGGGGCGGTGTTTATATAAAAAAGTAATTAATCTTGTGATATGCATATTTATAGACTTTTTAGTGCAATGACTAGATGTTATCGAGGAGCTAAACGATATCGTGTACCTAACCATCTCTAAGCCAATAACTAAATCTCCCGAATCTTTTATTAACCTTTTGAGAATCACATACTTATGCCAAGATAATCAGAAAAAATTATTGCTTATAAAATTAGCAAATTCACAACAATAAAGCTATTGATAACCTCCCTTTTACTGTAATATCGTCGAAATCGTCGATAGTAGTAATTAACACGAGAATAACAGGAAATTATTAATTAAACTTTAAATACATGTCAACAATAATTATATAGTGTTTTAAAAGTCTCACTTACACTTTTTTGTTGTTGCAAACTTGTTTTTTGCTGTGGAATATAACGAAATAAGTATTTATACAAATACTCGTACTTACCAACTCTATGTCGCCCAAAATATTTATGAATCGGCTAAGTTTTTTGGCCCACGACAGACAAACGGGATTATATTTCCTCACCCGCTACCTCTGGTCAACCGCACCATTACTGCAGTGTCACTCTCAGCGCCTTGCCGTGGCGCAAACGCTCCAAACGAGCCGGCATATGACGCCTCCGCTGCTCTTACCTTGGCATGAGCAATGTTTTGACTTCAGTGCGATTTCGGCACATGACAGGCACGGAACAAACGGCGAGCATTTGCTGTACTAAGCATATTTAATTATTACGAACATGTCTAGTAACATTTGCGTGTAAATCTTTTTTGTACGTATGCAACTGTGGCATTCTATTCCAGTTAAATACAATGTGATGAATAATTAGCAAAGGAAAGGAATATCAATTTTGTTTTTATCATTAAACAAAAATCAGAAAAAGTTCAGTTATTGCTATCAAATGATAGATGATTAGTGGTAAATGTGAGCCAAACTAATTGTCTGCTTGCGATTGTATTGTTAATTATGTGAAATGTGACATCACTATGCCAATAAAGGTGTTGAAATACGCGTGCAAGCATTTAAAGAAAGAAAGTTTTGTAGAGCTGTTGTTTACAATGTTACGTTATATGGTATATTAAAATTGTGTATTGTGTATTGTGTGTAAACACGTTGTAAACCTGCAACCAAACCGCAACAGCTGATGAATTGTCAAAAAATCTTTACTAAAATGTATAGAATAGTAAAATAAAATATGAAATTATTATTAGCAACAACAAATTGGTAGGTGTTTTTGCCAGCATACATGCACACAAATTACGCAAGCACGCGTACTGTACAGCGCAGGTGGTCACTTGACATATTGAGCGCGCTGCGCTGGGCTTTAGTAAAAGGCAGCGCGCGCATCAGCTAACCTCAAGCTTAATAAAGCTAAAGTAAAGCGCATAACGCTGACTACGCACTTGCGAACGCCTTAGATTTGGTGCAATTGCTCGATAGGCGGTGCGGTGTATGCGTGTGTGGCATATTTAATTTGTATGTAACGCCCCTTATAAGATAACAAAAGCAAATAAATTGAAACAATAACAAAATGCACATAATTAAACAAATGCGTATGTGATTGCTTTCAATGGTTATCATAAATGAATAACAATAAACAATACAAAAACTCTGCGGTATGTCAATCAGCAATGACGCATGACAACTTGACGGCGAACACAAGTATATCTCAAACGCGTACAAGCGAGTGCAACAATTTTGATGAGCGCGCGAAACACAAAAACTTCATATCAACCATGTCTAATGATAACGCAACAGATGCTCGGCATATTTTTGAGCTAACGCGCAATAAATCCGATTCGCATAAAGAACCTTTAACTGCACAAAAAAATCGATCAAAATTATATTTCATCAAATCGCACAGTTTTATGGATAGAAACCGCCCATCAAAACATGAAAAATCAAGCCAAACACAAATCCAAACATATAGCTCGTGTTGCCAAAATGCTGCGCTCAAAGATGTCGAAATGTCGGCGAGTGAGCATAAAAAATCGAAATCCAACAAAAATGATGACTTGAACCATGATTTACGTGCGCTTTTACGTTTTCCTTCTGTTATAAAAGAGGGTGAAGTGTGTGAAATGCGCGCACGTCGCAAATCAATGCCTGATTCGAAAACAGACACAGTGGCGTCTACATCACCAACGAAAAAATCAAATAAATCAACAGGAAATACATTCAAACGTGATTCCTTCTTCCGTCATAGTTTGCAATCGATACGTCGCAGTTTTAGTGCGCATAAAAAATTGATCGGTTTCGGGCAGCATGCCACAAATTCTAATACATCTACAACTTCCTCAACATCCAAGTCTTCTGCAAACTCTTCGACAACCTCAACGGCGTCGGTGACATCTGCTACTAATGCGCCAAATGTTCTAAAACATTCATGCAGCAATGGCAGCGCAAAAGGTGGCAGCACTATACTGCTGAATGATGATGTCGTTAGTAGGGGTGAGAAAGCGTGCGAATATGACGGCAATAACAGTAAAAGGTGAGAGCTTACATATGCTTAAGTGTATCAAATTCTATGGATTGTACAAATTCAAGCACATTGTGATGTTTAAATAGATGTTTACATGTGTTTGTAGAACTGTCATGTGCAAGGTCAATTGTTTTGACATTCGACAAGGATGTAAACTTGAGCTCAAATGTCAATCATATTTGCTTTCAGTTTTTCTTTGCGGGTAATGAGTGAATGGGTGGATTAAGGATAAAGCAATAAGTATTTACTTTCAGAGTAAGGAGCAAATTTTTTAAATTAATTTCTAGTTAACTTAAATGTCCCTAATTTCGTGGTACTAAGGATTTTTCTGACTTTCTACCTCTCTTGCGTTAAAACAAATGAAGGAAAACTAAAAAAGTAAATTTTTTTCCATTTAGTTGATCAGTTAAGATAAGTTTCCACCTAATTTCAAACATAACTAACAAATGTTTTAATTCATATAAATAAAAATGTGTGAGTACCTCAAATGTACCTAATTTCGTGGAAAAAATTTTCTGATGTACCTAATTCCGTGGTAAAGCGTTCCAATTTCGTGGTTTTTAGTTAAACTCTAATTTTATGGAAAAAATAGTTATAATTGATTTTAAACGCAAATTCCTAAAGATACACAAATTGATTTACTGAAATTTATATTCAGAAATTTTAAATTTAAAACTATTTTTTTTTATTGTTATTTTATTTATGAAAAGAAAGAGTTTTAAGACCAAAAAAATAAGTAAGAAAATTAGTTTAATGTACGTACTTTTCAAAAACTGTTTATTTTTGGGTTTTTGTTGTTGTTTTCTTTTTGAATTTATAAAATTTTTTTTTTTTTATTTTTTTTATTTTTTCATTAAATCTAAGAGTTCTTAGAACTTAAGACATTATTGAAATGAAATAACATTAAATTAAAAATCTTTAAAACAAAAATAAACAATAAAAAAAGTTAATTCAATTGATGCAATTTGTGACTTTTCTAAAAATTACCTTTATTTATTATTTCTAAAAAAGCTTTTTTTATTTTTATGTTTTTGGTCTTTTTTTGAATTTTTTTTATTATATTTTTTTGTTGAATTTTTTTTTTTTGAACTTTCTTGGTTTTTTGTTAACAAGAAAAAAATTTATTCATTGATGTAACTTGTTACTTTCCGTTTCATTGCTGAAATGTAAATGCGCAGTATACCACGAAATTAGGGGCATGCGCAAATTTGGTGTACGTAAATTCGTGATATCGCTTTAAGCAGTAATTTGAGGTTTATATAAAATTTTTTTTTGCTAATATCAATATTCATTCAAAACAATAGTAAAGAAGTTGAAATCTTGATACATTTTTTTAAATTAAATGAAAAATTATTGAAAAAACAAAAGTTCTATAATGCCATTATTTCGTTAAAATTTTGTGCTTCGCAGTACTTTTTGATTAAAATATTGACGAACAGATTAATAAAAGTGTACCACGAAATTACATCAAATATTCCTCGGGGGCATATTTAATAATTAAAATACTTAAAAAATAGGGTTTCTTATGAAATATTAAAGAAAATATGAAAAACATAAAGTATTATATTACCTACATCACAAAAAAAGTGTGTCCCTAATTTCGTGGGTTAGAGATATTAAAAAAAAAAATTAAAAAAATTATTGGAATGAGTTTTGCAGTAGTAGAAACGTTTAAGAAATGTTAACTAAACACCAAAAAATTATCATCATAAAAAAAAATTTAACGATACAATTTTTACAGGCTTAACAAAATACACTTGACTCCTAAACACTTTACTTAATAGGCTTCCTTACAACAGGCTCATTTTCCGAGCTTCCAAATTTATATTGCTTGACATTAAATATTAGGTTTAATATTAAAAAATTAGTAAAATATCAATTATCATACCGTAAAAACCAATCTTTATTATGAAATTTTCAGTTTAAAAAAAAACTCCCCCAATTCCTTGTTTGGAAGAAAAACTCGAAATACCACGAAATAACGTACTACCACGAAATTAGGGGCACTTACCTTAAAATGGTTAATCTAGTTTCTAGCTAAATCGGTCTAGGGATCCATGGCATCAAATGCAAACGTACCATGATCCGAAGGAGACAGAGAGCTACTTTGTCAAACAACGGTGAAAAAGTATCGATATCGAGTACAAAGGTATCGATACACTCAATTCAAGTTCACTTACTTCCCATAGATGCTGACCATGCTTGCACTTTTTACCTAAAAAATTTGAGTTTCTTTAAAGTCAGTGTACTTGTACTTGTGCGAATACAATTTATGTCTACACGTTGATTTCTTGATAAAAGCAAAACATTTGCAGTTGGCAACTTTTCAAATGAAACGCCCACATCGGCACTTGAAAAAAAAAATATATATTTAAATACGACTGAAAAATTGTACGGCATTTAGTTTTCTGCTCTTGGGCAACGGCTAACGACTTGCTATTGGCGGCGTGCCGGAAACAGGATAAGCTAGCTGGCAAATCTTGTATCAAGTTGTATGTAAAAATTTACCGCATGTGTAGCATACATTTAGGCGCAAATTGCAAAAAACACATGCAATGACTGCTAGTGAACTCTAAATTTTCGGACGGGAGCAAAAGGTTTAAGCTTTTCGTAAAGGCGAGTATTGTTAACACTCCAATAGTCGCGCGTTCTACAATAGTAGAACGCTTATGCACGTCTGATTTTTGGTTCCTAATATGTTCAAAATGAATATGGTTTATTTGATTTAGTTTTATAATAAAGAATTTTTTAATATTACCCTAAAATAAAAAAAAATATTTTTTAATTCATAAAGATTTCCTTTGCAAAAATTATCTTAAAAATGTTTTACATAGTATGTAGAGCGCGCGAATACTAACGTCTAAAATCGGGGTGCGCTTACTGGAGTGTTAAATATGTATGTATACCTTTTTGTTGACCTAGGATGGGTCCTGCTTTAACCGCAAAGTATAGGAGCCACCCGAAACAGTTGTTACTTTAAAGATTTCGCCACACAATCAAGCATTTTACTTATCGAGTTCCTTTCTTCGAACCCATCATCATAGTTCACTATTTACTAGCAGGAATCGGTACATGAATCGGGACTAAAAGATTCAATGGCCGAACGTTTGTAAAACACCATGGCGGAATGTAAACGAATAGCTAAATTTCCGCAGAAATTTGCAGTGTTGTGTGTATATTTAGATGTGAGCTTACACACATACAAATCTTCGTACATATATACATGCATATGTGTCTGGTTTCCGGTTTGCTTGCAGCGCCAATGCGGTTTTCTTAGTTGCGTGCTGAACTTCTTAAGCTGCCAAGAATTTTTTTCTTTTTATTTCCTTTTATTTTTTATTCTGTCGTTTTTTACTATTGTGCATTTCCCATTTTACTGTCGGCAGTACCATTAAGTACATTGCATTCTTTGAGCTTTTTGAATTTTTATTAAATAAGATGATCACTTAAGCAACTGGAATTGTTACACTTTAAAATTGTTCAATAAAGTTGCCATTTTCTTGCAAATCCCTACAACGACACGTTTTATGGTCAATAACGTAAACAAGGTAGCATTTGCATTTCATTTTTAAACTTTTTATTGGATTTAGTTTTGTAATTTGTTTTGCCACGGTCAATGAATAAATTACTGAGTTTAAGTGATTGTGTGCCTGTAAATATACCGACACTTTGCAAGACGCCGCTTACGTGGGTGCATAGCCATCTCCTTTAGTTTAACTCATATAAATTCAAATGCTTTGTTTATTTCGTTGTTAAAAGAATACATATTTAAATATGTAGATAAGTAATATTTGTGCAAGAACTGCAAAACTCTAAATTGAGATTTGTAGCGGAGAAACACACAAATTGTCATAATTTATTTGTTAGTGTTGCAAAGCGTCACTTCATTTGTTGTGTGCTTGTTATATTATTAATGACCGGTAATAGCGCAAACAGATGCTGCAACTCGTTAGGCGTGACATGTGTCAGAGGTGTAAGAGAATTGCAAATTTACGGTTAAATTGTGAATTTGCATGTTTATTCTAAATTACTAACGTTGTGTGGGTCATGTGACAATTTGTTATAATTTAAAAGGAAAGTGATAAAAAGTGAAATAATATTTGAGCAAACGTAAGGTGTCGGAAACGTATACGGGCGCCGATTGGAAATACCAAGGGATGTTCACGGAGTGGTGACCACCACTACTTTCACCTATGGGAGCCGGTAATAACTGCTTCTGCGTTGGTACGCCGTAATTTATTCGCATACCATGCCCTTCTATATCTAGGTGCTTGCTCTCCGCTTAAGAGCGCAGATTAGTGTTATTTCCATTATCTAAGTTCTCTCTCTCTCAACATCGGCCAACAGGTCGGCGTTTTCATTATAAATCGAGCTTCAATGCAATCAAAACTTTGAAATCATTAGTCATCATTTATTTGTGCTTTTTCATTTTCGTGGGTTCAACTCATTAAACTCTGGATTTTAGTCACAGCAAATTAAACAAACTAATTGGTACATAAAAATGTTTCAACTTTGTTTCCTCTGATGGAAATTGTTTACTTTGTTCTTTTCGTAAATATATAATATCATTACGTGATTTTTCCTGGTTTACTTGGCGGCCGCCGTGGTGTGGAGGTAGTGTTGCCGGCCTACCACACCGAAGGTCCATGGTTCGAGCCCTGGTACAGGTAACATCAAAAGTGATTTGAAAAAAGTTTTTCAAAACGGGGTCGCCCCTCGGCAGTGGTTTGGCAAACTCTCCGAGTGTATTTCTGCCATGACAGGCTTCTCAGCAAAAATTCGTCTCCTTTGTAGATGCCGTTCGGAGTCGGCAAAAAACTGTAGGTCCCACCAATTTGTAGGGAAAATTCCAATCGGCACACCACAAATTGGAAGAGAAGCTTGGCGCAAAAATCTCTTAGGAGGTTTATGATGATATACCTGTTGTATATCGCGCCATAAAAAAAAAAAAAAAAAAAAAAAAAAAAAGTATGTATATACTTAGTTTACTCAGAATTTCACTCTACAAATTCCCGATCGGCGAATTCACACTTCGAAAACGTGTAGCTTATTGCTGCCAAGAATTATGAACATCAATCAAATTACGACAAACAGTAATTTATAAATAATTGCACATGTATCAACTTAAGATATGAAATGTGCAAATAAAACGATGAAATGATGTAAATTTATTGAGAAATTCATAAATTAATTGACCTACTTGCTGCCATACTACAACTGCAACAATTGTTGATTACATTTAAATTTGCAAACCTCAATTGGGTGTCAATTTAGCTGACAAATAAGTGGGCCATCAATTGTCTTGCAATTGCATACAACAATAAAAAATAAATGGAAAGAAGTAAAACAACTAGTTTTGTGAAATGTGCTTTTGCAACTAAAAAATGATTTTCCTAAAACTTACGATTTGCTGTTCCTAAAATAACAATGTTTATTTTTGAGTTTTTCCAACGTATCAATAACGTTGCAACATTGTTTACCATAAATGCCTACATTTTATGGCTGCAGCTAAGTTTGTATGCTACTTTCACGTAAAGTAAACAAATTCAAGAGAATGTAAATAAAGAGCTTGTGGACTATGGAAAGCAAACTGAATGCGATCATCAGCTGTCAGAGAGAGAGTTATCAACATCAAATATATACCCTGCAGTGAAATTGCGAACCAGTCTTCAAAAGAGACAGTCTTGAGCTACACGCTTTGTGAATCGTTCTGTGCCGGTTACAAAAGTGATAGTTTAAAGACAGTTTGAAATATCGGATATCGATAATCACTCATCCACGATAAAAACTACCCCCATGCTTTTCGAAATAGCACAGGTTGAGAATTAGCCAACGCCAAACTATTTTAGAGCTGTCGGAATGGAAACCGGTTCAGAACGCGCTGCAAAGTAATTGCACTGGCGGCAATTGGCACCGCCAATGACATCGTAAAAGTGTAAGCATTGCTTGGGTATTGATCTAGAACTGGTTGTGTCGTGAAACGGTTTAGCTTAGGGATAGTTCTGAGCTTGTCAAATTTTCTGCAGGGCATATTTATATTGCAGTATCAGAATTTCCAAAACCTGAGAAATTAATATGCACTGAGTCAAACCTAAGCATCTTAACCACAACAAAGAAACAATAAAAACTTAAAAATTTTAGCTATTTCCCAATCATAAAAGCAACAGCGGTTTTGCTTGCAAGTTTTTACTGATTCCTGTAACGGACTTTTTACTTCTTGCGTTTCGAGAGAGTTTTGTGTCATTCTCACTTAACTGACACTTTTTTGAAAGTTTTGTCACCGAACACAGCTATTATTTTTTGCCTAGTGCATGGAAGTGTGGTCATCCAACGTTTTTGATATGGGCAGAGAGAACAAGTTGTGCGCTTCTGTAGAGTAGGGACCTCTTGCAAGTTCTCGATGTTAACATTTAATATATCTGCTATAATAACTTGAGTCGGCACCTGAAAACGAAGCCGAAGCCATGGTTCTATTGATTCGTCGTGTAAATTAATCACATACAATATTCTATTGTTATGGTAATAATAATGCACGAATTAATGCAAGCAATATGCTCAAAAAATTCCAATTAGATAATAAAAGGAAGGAATAGTTCCGAGTTTATGGCATCTCTCGATTTTATAAATATTTGTCCTCTAGAACAATAAAATGTTCAGCTAGTAGTAATGAATTAGCTTCATGTGCCACCATTTAGCGCACAAAATCAATACTCACGTGAGCATACAGTTGGATTGCGCTGCTTTTACACTAGCGGAGAGCATACTGATTTGATAAGCTCAATACCAATCATCTTTGCTCAATACTCTTGACTCAATGCAAAACCGTCACCACACGAACCGCATGAATTCTTTGCACAAGTGTTGAAAAGTTATTACAACTGCAGTGTCTTACTGCGGATGTGCGCGAAGAATATTTTGCAAATATCTAATAGTTTTGCGGAAAACACAAAGTACTTGGTATAATTTTTCATAATTTATTGAGTAACATTTTTTATTACTGCTACTTTACCGTGTCGTAGGAAAATTGATTACTTTACCGATACGTGCTTTCCACGTTTTCTGTATCTGCTGTGTTTATTTTACTTAAACAATGGTGTACGCATTCGTGTGTTTACGTTGGCAGTGTTGCCAATTTTTGACCGTTAACCATTCTAAATTGTAAACGAAGGTAAAAGAAAAGCTTTAATTATTAAAAGATTAATGCCATTAAAGTTCAGTGCATACCTAGATGTAGTAGAATCGGATAATTTTGTTTGTGTTACTCATTTGCTATAACTGCGGACCGCAGCAGCGGATGAGGCCACACAACCCATTTACGTTGATGTCAGCAGTGATTTGCTTTGCTTGAATGCATCGAACCAATTACAAATGACAACATAACATAAGAGATAATAGCAGTACAACTAATGTAAGTTTTTAAGGCTATAAACAAGCGAGTGTAGTGCGAATGTGCAAAATGGATACACATACCTATACTAGGAGATTTTAATTCGTAAGCACACAGCAACGTACAAAAAAGCTTTAAATCAGATTTTTGTTTTTAAAATTGTATATTTCCTTTGAAAATCAAATGTGAACTTGTTCACGAGAATCTCGGGAGAAATCGATCGAAAATACATAAACAAACCGCATTTACTCCTAGCCGATAAAACACCGATAATACGCATAAATAAATATACATATTTTTTTATTTTAATGAAAATTTTAAATTATATATGTAACAGGGTTGGCAATATTTTTTTTAGCTGCCTAGCCAAAAACCATGATCCAATAATACAGGTCGTGTTAATGGACCAGCTGATTTTTACTTTTGGCTCGAATTTTGACATTACACTCATTTCTCAGTACGATTTTGACGTTAAACTCACAAATTACAAAAACAAAATACATGGAACATTTTTGTGTGTTTGTATGTTTGTCGAGCTGCTACGACCTGTTGTAGTTGGATCATGCCAAAAACTAAAAATTAATATATACATATATATATGTTCAGTAAGTAGCGTATCATAATTTCCAAATCGCGTTCGCAATGTGAAAAGAACTTTCGGGGGAGAAAAAAATCACATTTAATTTCAAGAAAAGCTACAAAAAAAAAACTATGTAGTTTTTTTTAAGTCAGCACTTAGGTAGCGATCCACATATGTATGAATAATACAACAAATTTATTTTTTTGTTAAAAATCGAAATTTCCTTTGAAAATTAAATTGTGAACGCTGATAATTATTAGCTTTCAATTCAAACATTTTTTTAGGCCGGCTGAAAAAATAATATCTAGCATCGAATAGACGCATAAAAAATGGCTAACATGTAGATCTTGTGCCAAATCAAATAATTAGTCTATGATTTCAACTAAGTATTAACAATGAAAGTTTCTACTTGCCTTTTCGTATATGGCTGTTCTTATAACATGAGATAGGCAGACACTGCCGCTTTGCTATATGGCTCTATTTCAAACCAAAGAGAAAATGACATTCAATGCTAATACAAATATGACGCGCCTGTTTGAATGTCCACTTCGCTTTCCGGCAAGAGCTTACTGATAAGATTAAATTGCCCAGGTGCAATATGTCCCATTGGACTGCTTTTTATTCTTTTTCCACTCACTTTATTGCGCTGAACGCGTTATTAAATCGACAACGAAATAATATAGTACATATGCATTTGAAATTTGATGTGGTTAACTTTTTCACTGTTAGAGGTTAAGGGTAAAGGAACTCCATAGCACGCAACTACTTACACAAATATGTATGTGTGTTGTCACGTTAGCATAAGCATTATTCCACTTCCGTTTTGTATACTAAGGCGCCATTTAATAGCGCTAGAGGGCTGATCCTCATTACCAGTGAAAATTACTTCAAAACCGCTAAGGTCACGATTTGCATGCCTGTCTGTCTTTTTTTTTTGCACTATACACACACATATTTATGTCGCGACCAGCTGGCTCCTTTATAAACTGAATTTTCATAACACTACTCGACATAACGAAGTTTATTTGCTTGTTTGCTGAACAAACGCGCTGTAGCCTGCAGTTAGAGAAATCACATAAATTGGGGATGTGTTTCTTTAGCTGCAAGCAAGCCCCCCAATCATCGATAAGCGTGTCATTATGCAATTAGGATGGCCAGAGCAAAGGTTAATGTTGTATGTATGAGGGTGGTGGTATAGGGGTAGTGTACGTTCATGCATACATAGGTACATATGTAATTGGAAACGAAACCAGCACGGAAATGGCGGGTTTGTGCATTTGCGTTATGGAAAAGGGGTGGTCTGAAATTGATTTTTTATAACTATCAGAGTAGTTAAGGAGTTTTTTGTTTGTTTACAAAATGATAAATTAGTTCTTATGAGAAGTACAACGTTAGTTTAACTCAATGCCATAAACTTGTTTGTCATATAAAAACACTTGGCAGGTATTTCGTTGTATACGCTGCGACGCGACAAGCAACATCAAAATGGTTTAGAAAAAGTTTTATCAAAACAGTGTCGCTCCTCGGCAGTGGTCGTCAATGCTCCGAGTGTGTTTCTGCCATGAAAAAAGAGTATTATCTGCTTTGTCATTAAACATGCAGGTCCCACGAGTTTCTATAAAATGATAAATGCAGCACACGATAAATTAGAAGAAAAACACGGAAACTGTAGAGTAAAGGGCTTAACGCGGATCGCTCTCTTTAGAGATTAGTCACACGATTTTTTGCAGGGTGATTAACTGACATGATTCCACTACCAAATACAAAGTCAGAGTTTCTTTTAGTAAACATTTACTTTCTATGTTTTGCTTTCAATTTGTTTACAACCAGCAATTTTTAAAAGTGTACATATTTACCATTTAATTGGCCATAAAGACAATATGCATAATGAACTGTGTACTGAAATGGAAAGCAATGATATGAGCAATAAATCTTACGTCATTTTGACAGTGAAATTTTTTCTTAACTACTTTTTGCCACCAGAGATAAAAATACAATCGTGATTAACGCCATACGCACTGTTAGACTCCTTTTTTGAAGTTTACATTCGCAATAAATTGCATCAGTGTTGCTATTGAAACATTTTTTTTTCGCATTTGAAAAAATCGTCAGTTGGAAACTTTGGGCTTAGAATGATTGTTAAGGGTTAGGCAGTGTGCAAGCGAGAAGCGATGCTTTAATCCCAACAAAAAGAGCCTCTAACATTAGAGAAATATTGGTTAGTACATTAGATGACAAGGTTATTTCTAGAGTCGAGAAATTTGTTAGAAAACTGAACAAGCAGTCGACTCGAGAATGATAAACTAATGCAAACTCAATTCACAGTAGAATAGAAATATATTAAAATTCGATTGGGGAAATATATGTAAAAGTTTCTTGATTTGAGGATTTGGTTCCATTTTGTTTGAGAACGTTTAGTGGCTTCATATATTTTTAAATAGAATGCAGATGTCAATAATAGCATCAACATACAAGAGAGTGAAATCTAGATGCGTGGAAAGAAGACAAAAACTAAATGAAATAGAAACTGAATGCATACAGTTTCATTATATAAATATGCTTAATAAAAAAATGCAAATAATACGGAAGTAATAATTTAGATATGTACCTACGGATGATGATACAATCGCCATCTACTAGACTCCTACAGAAAAATGTTCAGTGCGAAAAATTGCGGCAATTTATTTGATGAGTTCAACACATAAATACTAACAGCTGATGCGTACTTAGTATCAAAAGTCGATTACAGATAGGTAGTATTCTGTAAGTATGTCTCATCTCAAGTCACTAAATTTAAGATTTTCCATTAGAGACAATTATTGTGACTTCAGATGATTTCGGTATTCTGTAAGAGAAAATCACAAAATGTTCACTAATGAAATGTGGTGAAAACACATTTGCATACATCTTAAGTACAGCATTTGACAGCACCTGTATAAATATCGCAACATCGCAGGTAGTGTCTCGAGTACAAAGTGAGCGACGACGGTTCGAGCCCAGGATCGCGGAAAATTTATTATTTTTATTATTTATTTTATTTTTTGTTAATTAAATCGTATTTTTTAGAATATATATATGTTTCTACACTTAAAATTTATTAATTTTTTTTAATTTTTTTAATTTTTAACCCAATATTTTACTGTTTGTGACCTGCCTAGAACCAGCTGACAAATTAGTGACTCTTTTTTTGAGACTAGAGATGTGAGACAGTTTACTGAATAGCAAATTGTATCAAAATTGAAATTGACCACAAAATGTCTCTATTAGTGACTAGATACTAGTTACAGAGTACAACTATTAATTTGAATAGAAAATTGTAATTTAGGGACAACAGCTGAAGCATTTCTTATAGATCTATTTCGCAAGTTGCTCGACTTCTTCATCAGAAAAATTTTTCCACACTCTGTTAACCATTAAGCTTATGTATTATTATTATTTAATTGTCCGATTTTCTTCTTAAAGTATTCTTAAAATTTTTTTCTTCTGTGTTTTACTTTGATTCGGTGTTATTGAAAATTGTGCATTGCAACCGCATAAAATATGATATGTATGACTATATAGCTCTCACATTTTACTTATTTATATTTGTTCATCTTTTTATCTTTGCGCTTGTTTAATAACCAGCCTGCTCACTTTTTGTTGTGTTTTTTCTTGTTATTTTCTTCACTTTGTCGTACTTCTGATTATTTAAGCTTTTCTGAATTATAACCTCTTGTACAGCTGTGTGCTCTCTCACAATATAGTTAGCCGGCACCCAGCACAGACACTCTTCAGCTTCGTACGTATTGTGGGAAGAGCTAGTTTTTTCCGAGTCTGTTCTCACTGACGCAGTATCATATTTACATACATACATCATATGTATGCTCACTATGTACAGGGTTATCTAAATTAACTTTGTATTTTATTTTATCAACTGTGTTTCTTTTGCACATTTACGTCTTTTACTGGTAAATACTTGTAGATTAGTCTCCTGGCAGTTGACATTCTTAACGACCGTTCCTACAAAAAGTTAAAGGTCGAAACAAAATATCATGAAAAATGTTCGCCTGAAAATTATAAAGAGTTCGTTTTTATAGAAAGAAAATAGAATACACATTTTCTGAGGTTATTAATAGTGTTGGCCAGTATCGAGTACTATTGGATACGCACTACTCTGTATCAATAGTTTTCAGAATCGGGTACTTTTAAAACTATCGTTGCAGCTCTATATTTTATCACCAAATCTTGTAACCAAAATCATCGATTCAGGAACATTTCTACAAAGTGGAGATTTAGTACACTGCTGTATTTGTAAAAAGAATGTTACACATTGCTAGCCCTTTAACTGTTTAGTTTTGTTACGAAAAATTGTTTCGCTCTGCTTAATTATTTTCCAGTATACTCGACATAAACAGAGTAAAATGTTTCTGCCTATAAACGTAGGCAATTATGATTAAAAATCAAACGTTGTGTGTTGGTTTTTTAGAAAATATATACTTTTATTCGTTGTTAACAAACAAAATTTATTGCATTGATAAAAAAATATCACATAAAAATAAAATTAGGGCACTATAGGAATGATAACAGAAGCAATAAAAGACCAACTGAAATCTAAGTCAAATATTCTAAAATGTAAATTTTAAAAAGATCTTTATTTGCCCTTTTTCAGGGAGAGAAATTACAGTTGATTTGAGTGAGGCCTTAAATTACTAGCTCAATTTGTCGAATCAGAAACGCATAACCCTGTTTTAAATACAAACCGTCCCAGTGTATATAGGCACATTATTTTATTAGTCTCTTGCATTTAACTAACATGTTTTCCCATGAGTGTGGTTTCTATCCAATCAGCCCGCAGCGTGTTTATTACGCTACGTGGCCCTCATATTACCTTACACTAGCACCAATACTCTTTTTTTGTTCTTATTTGTCTTACTTATCCTTACTGCAGACTGACTGATGTTTTTGTATCGCATTTTTATTCTTCCTACTTTTCCACGTTTTATTGAACTTAATTTAACGCAGCAATGCGCTTAGCAGTTCGGTATCAGAGTTCGCGTGCGCTATAACGTCGTATGTGGGACGCGTGGATGAAATGGAGAATTTGTGCTTCTTAATTAAAGCCTATACATATATACTTACATTTATGTAGATATTCACAAACATACAAGTAGATGTGTGCATATTAAAATAACTGAACAATTTTTTTGTTTCTTTTTAAAATATAAATCTTTAGTCGGTATAAAAATATAAATTTAACAAAAAAAGAGTTGTTTTACCGTTTTTTGAAAAAGAACTGTGCAGCTGCTAATCAGCAAAAAATAACTGCAATGCTTTAATTTCGGTGCTACACGAAAGTCAAAAAAAAAAAAAAATATTTTGCATTTTAGGCATTTTTTTAATAAAAAAATAGGGTTTTGTTAATATTGCAAAGTGTAAAAACGTATCAAAATAGCTTCGTATTGGAAAAAGCACTATGTACTCCAACAATAACTCGTTGATGTGTTTATTGCAAAGTGTTGCAGCAGCCACCTCCCCCAATAGCAGCAACAAACGTAATTCAGCCAGCAAAAAGGGCATTTTAAGACGTCGTGGCAGCTGTGAAGAAGCCGTAATACCGCAACAAAAATCGCCGGCAAAGGCAATGCGTCGTAGAGGCATACTGTTGAGAAGGTATAGACATAAATAAATAATACATAAAAAACTAGTTTAAAAACTTACATACTTGTGCTAAGCGCATGCAGCCAAATGGGTATCGCATGTACGTATAACAATGGGTTCTATTGAGTCCTAACCTAACCTAACATATGCACATATGTAGTACATGGGTACGAAATTATACAGCTCTGCTCAAGTAATTTAGAAAAACTGGCTTTTTACAGTGGTCCTGTTGTATATTTGTAGCTATAATACCAAACTCTTTGTCAATACTGCAGAATAAATTAAATTAGCATAGGTATATACAGTCAGCAAAGTCTCAAAATGGAGGGTTCAAAAAGAAATTGTTACTATTTCATGCTGTCGAAAGTTGCGTTTTAAACTGAATTATAAAAAAATCTTTAAAATACTTTACTGGTTAGAAACAACACCCATGTCTATTATAAAATTTATAACTATAGTGTTGCGATTACAAGCTTAAATAAGTTTTTTTTGGTACAAAATTTTGAAGTTTAGATATATCAAAGAAATGCTGTAACAATAGCTGTGTTTTACTACAAATTTTTCGGTAACACAAAACATTTGCAGGGAAAGAGACATTTCATTGCTTGGTTTTACTTACAAATAAAAGAAAAGTTGTGACCAACTATCCAAAGTCAAAGAGAAAAAGATGAGAAAAATTCGGAATAACGAGAAAAAAAAAATGGTCTCAATTGTTTTTTTCAACTGTATTCAATTTTTACTTTCCCGTTGGCGTCGAAAAATCCAAATTAATTTTATGTCTCATTGTACAACGAAGTAAAAAGTAACGGATTGGCACACTGCCAAAACAACTTAGGTTTTATTTTACAAATTGGGCATCCTTATTAACATATACATACGTATATCTCTACTGAACAAAAGGTTTTTTTGTCTAATTCCATGGTTAAAAACTTGGGTTTATTATTTACCAAACCAGCAGTGCAGAAAACCACTAATGGCGTTTGGCACGTAGGCGCTCTCAAACTTGTAGTCCGCCAAAAAGCTTGAAATATAAGGGAAACTGCAAACTTTTCACAAAAAGTACACATAAAAAAAGCTTAAGAAATGCTCAAGAAAAAGTTAAAGTTAAATTTAAATCAATTCTAATTTTTTCAAGATATTTAAAAAATTATAAAATTAAAACGTTTAGCCAACTTTTGTGTCAGCTGCTTTACATCGATTTTACTTTGTTACCTTTGCACTGAGGGTAAAAATACCTATAAATCGATAAATTTCCATAACTCTATAAATTGAATTTGCTCTGGGGAATGACCTCACTCCCTAATTTTAAAATTAATTAACAGGCCTTGTGTCTTATATAATTTCTCATTTATTATTGCGGTAAAGTATTATTATTAATTTCCATTATTTTTATATTTCTTCCAAAAGAAAGGCAGCAGCAGTCTTATCTTAATTTTTTTTATCTTTCGTCTGCGCAAATTTCTTTATCTCATTTTTACGGTATATTATTGAAATTGATGTTGGAATCTTTTATGAATATTCTTTGGCTAAAATCCTTATTTGATAAATTAATAAAGGTACTTTTCTAATCTCATAACAGCTTTACAAAAGAGATAAAAACAAAAAAATTGGCAAGACAAAATTTCAATATCTTCACACAAATTTGATGTTCAAATAAGATTTGTGAAATCAAAATTTCTCTAAAACTGCATGATATTAAATTTTTTCAATTGTAGTCGAACAGTATGTATACGAAGTGCCACAGGTCTTACTTGCAACAGTGGCAATACGGATTGTAAAGTAAGTTTCGCTCGTAAAGCGCCACAGATTGGTTCCGTATCGCAACAGCAAAACTAAAATGTGAGGAAATATACTTACATATAGATAGAGATTTCAGCGGGAAAAGACGCAGACACTTCGCTCTGTATAAAAGCACAAAATTAATAAAAAAAAACTAACTAATACAAATCAACCGAGTATTATTAGATTTAAATTTATGTGGCCATCTCTTTCAAATATTCCCAGCAAAAAATTCACCTCATATGCTTTTTAAATGAGTTGAAATATAAGTAACGCCCCCAATACGTTTAAAGCACTTTACAGAATTTTCATGTTGCAAACAATTGTATTATTGTTTTCATGTTTTTTTGTTTTTTTTTTGTTAAATAATTGAAATCTATTAAAAGCTCCAACAAAGCGCTAATAAATCGATTAAAAAGCGGAAAGAGTTTGAGGCAGTCATTAACGAGCGGTTACTGATAAAAGAAAGCAATTCATAAATTTACAAACATATACATACCGTATTAGACCGTATAAAATAAAAAGTTCACAATAAGGCCCTAAAAAATGCCAATTATTGATGGGATATAAAAGAAACCGATCTAATATGGATAGCATATTTATTTCGAAATATAAGTACTCGTTTTATGTTAAGTTTTTATGTTACGATACTTCTGCCACGAAGCGACACTGATCGAAATAAATCAGTCGGCATGCACATCAGTTATTTGGTAATTTTCGAGAGTAATCCAGGAACTATTTATTGTCTTGTAGGATACATGCATATACAATTGATAGCATTTCTTTATTTATTAAACTGAAGTGTTTACAATTATTACTAATTAATTTTAATTTATGAATATTTATACAGCAGAAGAAACTATTTTACGGTTTATTGAACTTCCACAAATCCTCATACCATCAGCGCTTCTTTTTTTACGTTTCCCTGGATCGCCTTATTATGCGCTACTTTATTCGCTCCTTATTTTCTTTTTTGGTTTTTAATTGAACACCATTTTTGCATTTTTTTTTTTTGGAATTTGTTTCTGTGATTCTGTTTTTTCTGTGTTCCATATGTTGTGAATTTTTTCTTTTTATTTCTTTTTATTTTCACTCAAGCATGCTTTCGTCTTCATACACTTCCATTCCACACTAATCTAATAATTGTTTTATTTTGGTTTTCATCTTGCTTTCCAGCTACTAGTTATTGCTTGTCGTGCTCTTCAATATTTTGTGTAAAAGTTTTATTTTATTTTACTTTGTGTTTCTGAATATTTTTGCCTATTACAGCTCATTTCATTTTTCATTGTCTTTTGCCTTAGCGCTATACAGTTTTGGGGCGTTTTTGTTGGGCTTAGCGTAGCTGCCAAATTTAGTTGAGTTCAGTTGGTATTCTTATGCGGCTGAAGTATTTCACTGTGCGCAATTCAATTTAAACAAATGGTGTTTGACTATTTTTTAGAGCAAGTTGTATGTTTCATGTCAATTAATTGGGACTGTATGGTGGGTAAAATGTATAGTGAATGGAATATAAAAAGCTAGAACGTTAGCTAGGTATGTATGTATCGTACTCATTACACTATTAAACTATCGAGATGTGAGAATACCACAATGAAGGATGCTTTCAGAGAGATAACGGCTGTCAGCAAATATTCATATTTTGTGACTTGTCGTTGTTAACTAAAATCTGTGAATTTAGAAAAAGTGTAAAACAAATTTTGTAGGTGAACTTCAACAAAATATCTAGAGAAGCTCCAAATCGAAGATAAAGCTACACTAAAATCAAGTCCAAATATAATAATAGAAATCGATAATTAAATAACGAGCTTACCAATGCAAAATTTACCTTATAATAATTGGTTATTATGAAGAATGTTTTAGGAAGAACAACTGTTTCTTTCCCTTCATCACTATATTATCTCTTACAATGAAAACAAAGCGTCAACAATATGGGTTTGACAGCTCATAATAAAGATTGAAGAAATCGGATATATGTAAACGGAAAGAATAAAGTTTGCAGATGTATTGTAGCTTAATGTAAACATAACATAATCTAAAACAAAATTTATACAAAGTATATACTTGCGCAATTTATATTTTTCTTTTTGATTTTTGATTAAAAATTTAAGCACATGAGGCTTTTTCTGCCAAATTATATCGACCTTAAGCTCAAAACATTGGTGCGTTATCGGCAACCTTATAAATCAGCTTAATTAACCAACCTTATTATTGTTGCTTCTATGCAAACCGTAATGCAACCTTACCGACCAATTGCATTTGTGTTTCTCTTACCTTAAGAATACGAATATAGCGATACGCCAACGGCATCAATGTTTTGAGCTTAAAGCTTTATCGAAATTCGGTAGTGTTTGAACTAATAAAAACCAGCCTTTACGCATTCATAATCAAAAAATCTAATTCAAAATACTTAGTTCAATCAAAATTGTATAGCATTTTTTCTTTAGTAGTTAGGTATACAAAAGTATTTTAATCATCGATTTTAACAAAAAAAAAAAAAAAATTATTGACTAAACAGAAATTAGACCACCTGCTGATATACGGCTGCCTCAAAGCATTTCAAATTTTTTCAATAAAGCTTCAAGGTGTGCAAGTTGGTCTACCCTCATGGAAAATATCGACAGTCTACCGAAGAGTACTTTAGAAACATTCCATATTGTTTCTTGAGAAGTTCGCTTCTGTTGATAACAATGTGTGTACTCACGGAGAAAATTTGTTTAAAAATGTATGCTCACACTACCTACTACGTCTATATACGACGAGCTCAGGAAATATAAATTAATATCGACTAGATGGACGCGTGCATAGCTGCAAATTACCCTAAACCATATATACAGAAAGTAGATTAGAGATGACAATCCATACCCTGCCATTACATTATCTACCATATTCATTTTTTCTATATACAATGGTAACTCGCATATAAATCACCACATCACAACCGTCCCAACACCATATCTTGCTCATGACTCTCTTAATTCAGGAAACTGTATCGGTCTGGTGGCGCGAGACTCGGTAGTTGCATACTTTTACACACCGAACTTGTTAGTACAAATGGATTTTTTCAGAAAATACTATAAACCAAAAGCATTACGCCAAATAATACATGGGTTTGCGTGTAGAGGTAATCTCTACCTTTAAGTTGGTACCTTACTTAACAATATTGATTCCGAATGTGAGCAGAAAATGAGAAGCGAACACAAAATACCAATCAGTAATGTCTGGGATGGCATTTTCAAATTCAATTCATAGGTACAGCAGTAATTAACTAAATCTTATGAATTGAGCGATCGAAAAAAATATTTTTTCATTTATTCTATCTATAGGGAGCGTAGAGAACAGCTTCTGCGTTAATTCAATGATTAGCGATGTTAAAGTGCCCAAACAAAAGAAAATATTTACGTGCGTCATTGGAAACTATACTGCATATTAATTTTTCCTTTCCTAGTGGGTAGATACAACCAAAATCAGATTTGGTATGGGAATTTTTTTTCGTATGTTTTATATTTCTTTCTTTTGTAAAAATGTAGCAAGCGACCATTTATCAACAAAATGGGAATGAGAACAACTGTGAAGGTTTAAGGGGCAAGTTGTAGTATAACGGTGATTACTAAAGATACCAGAAATGTAGTTTTTTTCTATTTCTTTTATGGATGCATGAACGCTTACGAATTTTTTAATTAACTTATGTTAGCATGTTGATTGCATTTTTCAACAAAAAACTCATTTGTGTGAAGCACCAAAAAATTTTGAAAAATCACAAAAAACGAAAAACATTCCACCCTTTACAACACTTAATAACAGTTAAGGCAATTAAGTGCTGTCAACAAGCAAAAAATATAGCATAGGTACAAATAATATTTATTTTAGAATGTTTTTTATTGTTGTAAAACGCTTTTGAGCTGTGATAAATATCGATTAGTGTGTGAATGGTTAAGAGTGTGTTTTACCCTTTAGAAAATATTCCAACAAACGTGAAGAGACATGTGCGTATCTTCTGTAATTGGGGGCGTTACGGTCGGGCGAGTTTCTGTAAACTTTTGAAGAAGAAAAGCCCAGAAAAATATGTAGGGCATTGTGTATTAGAACAAGTCTTATATATGTCAAACTGATTGACAGGCACAGCAAAATGGAGTTTTTAAGGCACTTGAAAATGGCGGCACATCGGGTGCAAATCAAACTCTTATCTTAACGGATTATAGAAATGGAAGCAGGATGAGACCAAGATGACCGAGGCTAATACTTTTTTTGACATCTATACCTAAGATATCACATTTGACAGCATACACTATGATTATCTGTCTTAAATATCGATCATAATAATGGTTACTTAACCTAACTTATGCATGTACTTATATACATTAGCTGTGAAGTACAACGTGCTATAGTAATTTTATCTCGGCTTAGCAAAAAATGCAATCAACAACACCTTTTCAGAGTATAGCAAAGTATCAGCAATTTTACAACAAGTATCAGCGATAAAAATACACGTGGGCAAGTATTGTATGAAGTGCCTAATTAACTGCTTAAGCAATTAAGCAAACAACTTAAGCGAATCAGCAGTTATTAACAGTGAAACTGCTCTGACACGTTGATTCCATGTACATACATAGTATGTGGAAGCCTTTTTTTTTCTTGGCGAAAATGTTAAAATAATTTTCATATTTGCGTCAACAATTTGCAAACGAACTCTGTATGTGCCTATTTTAGTTGAAGAACGTAATGACTTAGAAAATCATTTAATTTAATTATGCACATTTAAGTATAAAGTTATATCTTTATTATTCATTTTTGAACTTTTAATGGCAGTCAGCCACGTTGGAAAAGCTTAAATGACTACGCTGTATGAAACCTAAAAAATATATATCCGTAGGTATAGTTTAAAGTAAGTAGATGTATTAATTTAAATTTTATAGCCAAATATTTTGTATGTCTTTGAGAATTTTGGAGCGTAAAAGGTGAACTCATATTCCAAAAGTTCAAATTATTAGGGCATACCTCAAAGGCTTATTTTACAGGTCATGCAAATCGTAAACTACAGTTCAGGTCGCCTGCCTAGTGGAAAGAAATATTAAATAGCGCCAAGAGGTTCAGAAATATATTTTATTTTACTAGGCCAATTGAAGAATTTGCATTACGCTTTGTTGCTGGTCGCAAAAATTCCATTATTTATATTTTTGTTAAAATGTTACCAAGCAAAATATCTGATTTTCCATGCATTTGTCAAAATCTAACTTTCTTATATCAGTTGGCACACCTAATAATAACGTATATATTTCCGACAGGGCTTTCACGCACCTCATTCAATATCTACAACAGTGTGCTCCAAACGGTGCATGTTAGCATTTGGTCTTCCGATTATTCATTTGTATCGATTTATTGCTGTTAAAGCGTGTTCAGTATTTTTTATTGTTTTACTTATTCGTTAAGCTTGGTCGAGCATAAAAAAGCATAACGAAACTAGGCATTGAAAATGGCAGAACGCCGAAACCGGTTTGTCACAAAACCAAACTTGACAAGGGATGACGGAAAATTGTTCCAACAAAAATCAGCTTACTACCCTGTCGGAAGATCAACACAACAAAATAAATCATAAAATATAAATTTTTGTGCTGTTAATCAATTCCTGTGGGATACAGTAAGAATTGTACATGATAAAGAATTTTGGAACGTAAGAGAGTGAACAGTCCTCATTCCAGAATAGCAGTTTTAGCTGGAATCATGCTGAATATTTTAAATTTTCTTAAGTTATAACTATTAACCAGGTCACCGGTATATTTTAATATAAGTTTCGATTTTTTTGTGGGACAGTTTACAATCGATAAAAATAACAGTTTAAAGACGCCTGTAGAGAAAAGTTTACAGTATTTCAGTGCGATTTATATAGAACTTGAACCTGAGACCTTTACCTTGGCAGATAGGTTTAATGTATGCTATAAGTAGCCTCTTACTATACAAAGTTTGTGTAATTTTTATCTGATGCCGCTCGTGCCTGTCAAAGTTAAAGCCAAAGTTCTATGTATTTCAGCCATTAGTTATTATTTTGAACTTCAACAGCCCCCACCAATCCTGCAACGATCATTGCGTTGCATGCATAAAAGTTATATGTACATATGTAAATAGTATATGTGTACCAAACATATGCCTTTATTTATTACATTTAATTATCAATTTAGAGGTTCAATGGACAATTGAAAAGATAATGTCATTGCCTTTTCTGACAAAAACAATAATAATCTATTGTGAAACAGCAGAAACTATATATTGTGCAAATAAATTCCTCAACTACATAGCTATTTACATGGAAAGAAAAAGTGCCGGCCATAATATTGTATTTACATACTCGTATATGGCTTCAATAGCATTTGTAAGAGTAATTATTTATTTAGTAGCAATCACATTATGTAGTACTATTCATAAGTACACTGATGTCTTAATTCTGATTAACTTCTTATTCCCCTATTATCTTCTTGTTTGCTTTCTTTCAGCGTCAGTACATTTCCTGAAACTCCCAACGATTCTACTTCCATGGCACCTTTGCAATGTCACACTGAAACGCAAAGTGTCACAACGTTAAATTTATACGAAAAAGACGTAACGCCGATCGGCAGTAAATCGAACGCAACACAGCGCCCACAGCAGCAACACCACAAACGACATAGTTCCAATCAAGGGGATTACTATACGACGATAACTGATAGCTCGGCACGTAAATCAAGCAATTGTAGTGAAAGAAGGTGAGTAAATAAATGAGATTAAAAAATAAATGTAATATATAAATAATGGTAGAGCGGGAAGTCAGGGAACAGCACACTAGCAAAATAAATAAATTTATCAGGAATCATGGAACAAATAATACATACATAAGTATAAGTGACTCTTACAAGAATATGAAGATTATTTTTGCTGATATTTACGTAAAGTTTTCTTAAGATTCTTCTAGCACCGACAGGCAGAATAACCACGCTACGAAAAAAGATAAAATTAGTAATAAACACCTCATTAAAATTATTTACCTATCAAAATTCTTAGATACCAGTTAAAGATAACTTTAACTTTTAGTAGCTCACTAAAAGTACACATACTGATGTTTGCATTGTTGTCAACTTTTTGCGACAAATATGTGACAAGCAGCAAAAATGCAAACATTTAGTAGCAAGGCGAATTCAGTACAAGGTGGCATTATCCAATCAGTTGATAGCTACGTTTTTCTCGAATTTTGACGCTACAAATTTCATCGCAGTACGATTTTGACATTAGATCCATTAATTACAAAAACAAAATACATGGAAAATGTGTGTCTGTATGTTTGTAATTCGCCTTGCTTCCACCTTATATTGAATTCGCCTTTTTTAGTAGCTTACGACGTCTCAAGAATTTTACACCGAAGATAACGTTACACAGACAACAAAAAGCTAGCGTTTAATTTTAATAATAGCTATACCCATAGTGAGTGTGCAGGGAAAGAAATTAATTGAATTAAGGAATTTAGAGTGGGCATTCTTTCCCGTTTAAGTGTTCTTTTGCGCTCAAGAGTATTCCAGCTACTGGTTTCAAGTGCACAGGGAAGCCCTTGTTGTGTATATGTGTGTCTCATTTATCCTTGAGAAGCTTTATTGGTCAAGTACAAATATTTCAAAACGCAATAAAAATTTGAACGCAATTTTATATTAATTTATTGTTTGCCATTAAATTTTCAAAACAACATCTGTATGAAGAATATACACATTTAAAAAAAAATTGTTTATGCATTTTGGGGTAGACATAAATTTTTCTTTGCAAATAAATTATCAAAAAAAAAATGTTTTCTTAGAAAAGTTTTATCTATTTGAATACCTGGCAGGTGCACAAAGGTAAACATTGGCATACTTATCTGTGGGTTGGCGCAATTTGTGATAGAAAACTAATGACAAAACAATTTGGAATATTAACTATATATAGACACGTTATTTGCTAACTAGCTAGTCAAATAGTTTGACACCTGTTGTGATAAGCATTCTATTATAGATTTTAGTTTAAACACGCGTTTTGTAGTAACAAATTTCTTGTTACCGGTAATAAAATCCGGCTGATGAATTTTGCTACATTAAGAAACTCAAATAATTTTTTTTTCAGTGTATGGAATTCATTTTTCTTTTATTCATGTTAAAGCTCATTAAATTTTATTAAATATAGCTCAATTAGTTTTAAAAATAATGGAATTTAAATGCCCCCCCTGCTCGTCGATGCATGTGCGGCATCTTACCAAAAAGTTGTTCGTTACTGCTTGGAGAGTTGAGACAGGAATAGCCGCAATTGTTTCTCGAATGGATTGCCTTAGTTCATTCAAATTTGTTGGTTTTGCTTTGAAGACTTCCTGTTTGCAATAACCCCACAAGAAAAAGTCAGGTGCAGTAAGGTCAGGCGACCTGGGTGGCCAACGGAATGTGGAGTTTCTGGATATCAGCTTATTGGGAAATTTTCGTCGCAATTCTGTCATAACAGGTTGGGCTATAAGAGGAGCTGCACCATCTTGCTGAAACCACACAGAGTTGAAAGAAATTCTCATTCGGCGTAATTCTGGATAGAAAAACTCTCTCAACATGCTCAAGTAACGGTCTCCAGTAACCGTAACGGTGTGACCGTTATCTTCGAAGAAGTAGGGCCCGACAATGCAGCGTGATGAAACTGCACACCACACTGTGACACGAAGTGGATGCAATTCCGTCTCATGGAGTATCTGTGGGTTGGAAGCACTCCATATTCGACAATTTTGTTTGTTTATGTTGCCGTTTAAATCGAAATGAGCCTCGTCAGACATGAAAAGACAGTTCAACATGATTCCATCCTCTTCCACCATTTGAAGCATCTTCTGGCAAAATTCCAAGCGAATCGGCAAGTCTACAGCGTTCAGTTTGTTGGCCATTTGAATTTTATATGGGAGTAAGTCCAAATCTTTGTGCATAATTGACTGTAATGACTGTCTGCTTACACCTATTTGAGCAGATAAGCTTCTTGTCGAAACACGTGGATTGTTTTGTATGGCAGCAGCTACAGCAGCGATTGTTTCCTCCGTTCGAACTGAAGGGTTTCGATGGTAAGGTCTTCTGTTGACTCCCATGCTCGGCAAAATTGTTTACAAGTCTTATTATGGTCCATCTGCTCGGAGGATTGCCGCCAAACGTGCGCCTATACTCTCTTTGAACCGAAACTACGGACTCCAGTGCGTGATAGCGGCGGACAATCCAAATTCTTGTTTCAGTGTCCCAGTTATCCATTTTTGTTAAATGTAAAAGTCAATCTGCAAAATAAAAAAAAAATTAACCAGATTCATTAAATAGAAAAAAAGTTATTTAATTTTTTTTTGGTAGCGGCTTTCATCAGCCACCCTGTATTCTGCAAGCGAAGTTTGCGCGAAACTATGGTAACATCTTATCACCAAGTAAAATTATAAGTGTTATCCATGGGCCAATAAGCAGGTCGTGTTATTAGAACAGTTGAGCAGTGGCGTCTTATGTCAAAATAAAAAATTTCTTTGCAAACTGACAAGAAGCCGCCAAAGCGAAACCAAAATACTGAAGTTTTTGTGTGTATACAGAATTGAATTCGGTTTGACACGCCCTTATTATTGGACCATGTGTGTTATCAAAATTTGTGAGGAGAAATTTCCAGAGAGAGAGAGAGAATTTCTCCAGCTACGAAATTCCCGGTAATGCTAGGTATAGAGACATTATTATATCAGAAAATGTTTAATAATATTTAGACCTCTTTTTTCCCATGTTAACTATGAACACTAACATAAATAATTTATAACTTATTAAACGATATGCCGATTGTCCAACGATATGACTTGTGATTTCGTAGTTTTTTCTACAGTGAGAGATAAGGAATTTTTTGCATAGATATGGTTACGTCTATAGATCTCATTCGGTGTCTAAAAAGCGGGTTAAGTTTTAGTTTGTAGGCATTCGATGTTTTAACGGATTCTTTTAAGGTTTAAATACTAAGGCCTATCAAACAATAATTGTAATAGAGTTTTGTGAACTCGACTTTATTGAAATTTACTGCTAAATTCCGATTAGATTGATTGATTTCCCTCTTGACCTATTACATTTCTCCCGTCGGCAGTTCCGTCGGAATAGCTGATAGACACCACTGTGTAAAAGTTTAAAGTTCAATGTATGAAAAATACTACACTGGCTTCAAAAGGTTTAACGCGGAATGTACAAGTAAGACTGGACAAAAAATTCTTTGCATGCATTCTTAAGGCTGGTTTTCAATTCAGACGGTTATTGCGATAAAGTCGATAGATTTTAACAGGTAATTTCGAGAGTTTCCGTAGATCTTAAAACCCAGTTGATGAAGCGGCAGACCGCAAAAGGAAGTGTGGCTTTCAGCGAACTGTCGGTAGATTAGCGGACTTGCGTTCCTCGAGTCTTCAGAGGAAAGCTGGCGTGTTATACCGAAGGTAGTAAACCAGTTTCTGCCTTATTTACCATTTATTAAAATCGCTGTATAACAACAGCAACGTAAAGTTACAATAACATTAAATTGTGAATATTGTATAAAAATAAGAGTATGACTTGCATTAAAATTAAAGAATTAAATTAATTCACATCCAGTGGTGAATTACCTACCCCCTAATTGATAGTTTGCTTCTACCCACTAAGCGTCGCATTGAAAATTCTCTAATTTCTATCAACTTTCTATTTCAGTAAATGTAAAATCAATCTGTCTCATATGTATGTCCTTCGCCAAAGCTAATAATTCAAGTAAGCCGGTTTTTGTTAACGCGCTGATAACGAATTCCTGCTGATAACAGCAATCATATTAGGTAATTTTAGAGATTTACTAGATTTGCAAAGTTCGAATAAATTGCACGCTTATCGATTAATTTATAACGAACCAGTCCGCAATTAGTTGGAAGAAGACCAAAAACATAACATAATCGTGATCTCTGTGTGTTCTGTGCTTCTGCATTAACACTCGGGAAAAAAAGTCTTATTACCCAGGTCTATTCAAAGGTACCTTCGTCCAGCTGGTAGTCCAAACAAATTTCGCAAATACAAAAGAGATAACAGAAAAACCCCGTGAGATTAATACTGTTAAGTAAACTCCCAGCGAATTAACGAGCGGTACTTAAATTAGTTCCTGATTAGAGCGCGGCCGGTAAAGTTGTGAACTCGTTGGACTGTAAACGCAAACGTCAAACGTTCATAAATATACTATATGTATACATTCGAAACATATGTATGTACATACCTGGAATTCTGTGACTAAAAGTGCAGTGTAGAGGGTTAACAGTTCGCGATATTCGTAATGCCACTGAAATACATTTGGAAACTACACAGAATAATCTGTTGTGCCCTTGATTTCAACATTTTAACAGAGATACCGGGTATATTTTCTTTGATACAATAAGCAATTTAGTTAAAAGTGCAAAAACTTTTGATATTTATATATCCAATTCAGAGCAGTGATGGAAGTTTCGATACAATCGTTCTTTTTTCAATTCCAACTTCACCACACAGTACGCTGCTACTAAGAGATTGTAAACAAAAATAGAAAATTTCAAATAAATTAGCAATTAACCACCAGTGATCGAATTTTTGATATAATTGTATTTTTTCAATACAAAGCCCGTTAAAAAGCATCTACGCTGGAACAGTCGCGGCTAAGCGCCAGCTTCTTAAAAAAAAAGTTTTCAAGAATTCATGGAGGCCTTCATCCATAGTATATGTCTACTAGGAGCTCAACTTACTCCGAATCTGTACACATACACAAACCACACAGGGTGCGTTGTATGCAATAACAAAACAATCAAATTAAAACACTGTAATATTGAACGTGAAGAGATAAAACTAAAAAATTATTGAAAATAAAGAAGTTATAACACCTTATCAGTTTCTATAAAATGTTAATTTCAGTTTAAATTAAAGTTTTTAGTTTTAAATTTTACTTTGAAACAACTCTGAACGCTATTTCCTTCATTCCACTCTCTCGGAGTACCTTCATCCACTACCTTCCACTCCGATTCGCAAAAAAAGATGCCAAAATAGTAGGGGTAAACAATGCCTTCAGCCAAAAATGTTCACTAAACTTCTCCAACAAACTCTTTTTATCATTCCATACTTCAATGAGTGTAAGCGAATGAAGTAAAAATTAGAATTAGAAAAAATAGAAGAATGAGTGTAAAAATTAAAATTTACGAAACTGTGAAATTGAATTGTTTGCAATGCTGGTGGTTGAACACTATGGAAATATTTATGTGACTTGAATTAATCAATGCCATCTTGAAGAAAAAAACATATATAAATATTAAACAGAAAAAGAATACGTTAACGGTTGTGAACGAGGTTATATTTCGATACCATACTCTAAGCCGCGAATCCCATCAATATTTCAGAGCACAAAAGCAAATCAATGCTAGAAATGTCACGGAAGAATAGCGATGTGTATGCAGTGGAGTTCCGTTCAGGATCTAGCGAGTGAGTTTTTGTTTTTACGTACTTTTTAAGTTGTTTTCATTTACTTCCATTGCAAAATTTTTTCATATGACAATGTTACAGTTTAATTTTTCTGGTTAACAGTTGAGCTGTCATTTTGTAATATTACGTATGTACCAAAAATCGTTACGGTTTATCTGACCGCGACTCTGGCACACATGGTAACAATGTCAGAAACAAAAAAATATATATACAAGGGAAAAAATTAAAATGTGAATGAAATTTTGTGTAAAAAGGAACTTTTGCTGCATGCATGTCTCTTAGCAAACACAGTTTCCTTCTGTATTTTTTTAATAAGAAACTAGAGAGAACAAAAAAAAATTTTATCAAGCATTCAAATAACGAATAAATAAAGGTAGTAAAATCGGCCTATATAATATAATAAATGCTGAGCTGTACCTCACATTAAGCAATTAATTATTAACACTCAATGAATTAAGCTTATAAATAAAAAAAAAATGGCGTCACCCTATGCATCAGCCAACGCCATCTATGACGTTATCAAATCCATACGTAGATGATACTCATGACCCGGTAGGAGAGTATGACGACAAGCAGAAGAGAGCATACATCACTTCACATTAAACGTCATTGATGAGTTCCGTCGGAAAAGAAAATTGTAAATAAATTAAAAAAACAAAACAAATGTTGCGTGACTGACCACTTTGTTTAGCAAACAACGGTCGTGTATAATAAATGCAACAACAAATCAATACAATGAATGAAAAATTTACAGCAGATATATGGCGGTTTTTGTGTTCTTTGTAACGTTAAAGCACTCCCCCAAGGTTTATTTTAAGGGAGTGCTACCGACAGTCTTTTGTCGGAATGTAAATAACTTCCACACACTTTTTATTTTTAGAAAACCTTCACACGCTAGGATTATATTGTATCTAAAAACAGGTTTAGAGCGGGAGTCAGCTGTTATTTTGACCGCAGTGACCGTCCGTGGTTAGCTAGCAGTGAATCGCGCTCTTATGTGCCAAGTATTATCTGCAGTTGGTGGGCATTCCACTCAATGATGGAGTAAAAAATATTTCTACATAAAGTTTCAGTCAGGAAAACTAACAGCTGACTCCCAGACTAAGAGAATTTGCTACCAGCTTCAGAAAAACAAAGTCGCGAAAAGTTTTCCGAGTGTCAACTTTGAGGGCTTAAGGAAAGTCTAAAGAATTTTTTGAGCATTTTCAACATAGCACAACCGATTATTCAGATCATTGATATTCCAACTCGACCCACAGGTCAACATATTACCTATACCAGTAGAGAAGTAGAAGTTCGCCCTCTCTTAGAATTTGTCTAAAGAAAGAAAATTTGTTTCAAAAACTATATCAGTTGAAAAAGTATTGAGTTTAGTTTGAGATGGAGTTGGACAAAGAAACAAATAATTTCGTCTTATGTGCAGTGTTTTCCAATCGAACACTGGGGTTTCGAGTTTCTATCATTTCACACAGCTTCTTTCTCTAACGTGCACACTTTTTCTCTTTACACTTGCAGATCATTAAATTCATTAGTGCAGTGCGATTCTACAAACAGCCTAGGCAGCCCAGCATCGCGCCAAAGTACCACCAGCAGCAATTGGAGCGGCCAAACCACGGCGAAGCATGAGCAATCGACGGCGGCAGCAACAGCTGCTGCTACTTCCGCTACAACAGCGGTACCTGCGGAAAAGGAGAAGAAACGAAAAGAAGTTTCCAGTTCGCGCGTAAAGAAATTCCATCGACACTTTACACAGGTGTCCAAGGATGAGAAGCTCATTAATTGTAAGCAAAACACTTGAATAGAAAAAACGATTTATAAATTAAATGTAAATTTTGATTTTATTTACAGATTTCTCATGCGCGCTTGTTAGTGACATACTGCTGCAAGGACATCTCTATATAACAGATCAACATTTCGCATTCTATTCGAACGTGTTTGGTTATGTTACTAAAGTGAGTTGTTGCACGCTTCACACTCATTATCACAAACTGCTATTTAACCCCACTTCTCTGCTTGTAACAGGTTGTGATACCCACATCGTCCGTCACTAAAATCTCCAAAGAAAAAACAGCTAAAATCATACCGAATGCTGTAGGTGTCGCCACCGCTGACGAGCGTCATGTATTCGGTAGTTTTATTAGCCGTGAGGCGGCCTTTCGTCTTATGTGCAGTGTTTGTCCGCCATTAGCACCTATCGAAATTCTTCCAAAAGTACCCGCAGACATTGAAATTTCCGAAGAATACTCAATTGAGGATGACAGCAGTTGTTCAATTAGTGGCAATGAAAGTCCACCACAAGCGCTGGCCGCAGCCGCAACAGCAGCAGCTGCCGCTAATGCTATCGATGAACTGGGAAGCACTTTGATACATCGCAATGTGACTGATAAATCTAATGCAAGCTCTGCGAATGCCAAAATAGACACAAATGGAACTCAAAGACATTCCGGTAAGTTTTAATAAAATTAATCTTAAAAACAAGAGCGCTAAATACAATTAAAAAACTTTTACATATATTTCAGTAGATGCCAAAGAAGCGCGCGCTTTTTCCAATACGAGCGTGTATGCCTCAGCGCCACCTGCGGTACGTTATAACTCCAATAACGGTAAAACTAATGCAGTCGATGATGCGACTGCGCTTATTAGCAGCAGCGATGGCATCACAACCCCAGGTATTGCACTAATTGTAGCAGGCACCGCTTCTTCCACATCAGGCTCATCATCACCCACACCATCAACATCTTCCTCGCTACCTACTACCGTAATGGCAAGCGCACCTAAAACAGCGGCGCATGCGGCTATAGCTAGCTTTAAGATGCTCACGCAGAAAGCGTCTCTACGCTTGAAATTCCCCACGGAATTACATGTGGTTTATTTGGGAGTGCTGCTCACTATGGTATTGGCGTTATTCTCCGTTTTCCTGCTTTATCGAGTGTTGAACATTGAGGCGAAAACGAACGCATATCGCGCGCCAACAGAATTTAATTGGGTAAGTGCAGATAACTGGCAAGAATATAAGCATAAATTAAATATATTTTCTCATTATTTTCATTAGCGTTCGGGCAACGATGACGATATATTTGCAGAAGCTTTGCGTTGGCAAAGGGAATTGCAAACGAAAAGTACTGAAGAAGCTCAAAATATACTCACACAAAATTTACAGCAAATTGCAAAGGTTGGTATAATTTGACGTCTCGCGAGAGGTTTAAAGTCAAGGGGGGCATGAGCGCAAAATATAGACCCCATGGAAGTAAAGAAATGTGATATGTTTTTGTTCGATATCGAATTACAGAAAACCACCGGAACGTTGTTGCAGAGGGCCAAGTTATCTAGGTCAAGAGCTACAATTTCAGAGGGTAATATTTTTTCCTGGAAAAGAAAACGCTGTTAAACACCTGCAGGCAATCGAACAGCAGATAGCTTTATTTGTTTTGATTGATATAAAATTATCAGCAATGAAAATAAAACTGCGATAAGGTCGTGTATTGCGTATTACGCTAGATCAAAGGCAAAGGGCATAGAAAATCAGAATGTTTTGATTGCAAAATTTAGTTATGGCTAAAGCTTAAAAACATTAAAAATTTAAATGTCGCATTAAAACTAACGAACTAAACGAATTAAAGGGCAAATTCCGTCTGTAGGTTACTTTGCAGCAAGCTGCTGGTTTACTCTTTCCCACTATACATGGCGTTGGATCTTCGCTGTACTTCAGCCTCTCTGCTTTGACTCCACATTTTGGTCCTTTTTTATCTTTATTTTGAGCATCAAAAATCTATATAAACTCTTTGTTGTCTCTATTTTTTTGCAGGTACGTCGCAGCTTAGAAACACTCTCAATGTTAATCCATGACAGAAGCTCAGCTCATACGAATGGCGATGAAAGTGACTGAATTTGTATATATTTTTAATTTATCTACAATTACTAAACATTATCAAGCGAAAACATTTCACCTACGTACTACATAAAAGATACACATTAATTTTTAAGCAAAGAATTAGCATAATATTAAACAATAAATTATAAATGTATTATAATCTTAAAAAAAAAATCAAGCACTTGAAAAACCTAAATGTAGAGCATGAAGTGCAGAAAAAAGTGCAGCCGTGAATTTATTATTAAAAACATTTAATTAAGCATAAAAAATAAATAAAATATATTGGAATAAATAGAATTACAATAAAAGTGTGTGCATATTGCATTCAAGATTTATATAAAGTATATTGGCACTTATACATACATATGGCACAGTTGAAGAAGCAACCAAAAAGCGATTGTCTCTTACTCAACACAGTGGCAGTGGTGAATTGCGTATATGTGAACGTTTCGCGCATTGGGTTTGTGTCGAACGCTAGCAAAGTACAGTGGTGATGAGATAATTCGAAGCTATATTCAACTCATCACTGCTAAAAATTTGATTTAAGGCTTTGGTAACAGCGCCATGAGGAGGACAATGAAAAAATTATAAATATTTAAAAATCGATTTGAAGTGAGCAATTTCTCCAAATTTATAGATTTCTCAATATTCCTTCGCAACAATTTTCTAAACTAGCATCAGGCTGTGTGTACTCAAGTCAATTTTTATATAGTTCCTATGGACGATTTAAGTATTATTTTGGTATTATATGTATGTTATGCTTATGTGCCAAAGATATTTGAAAAAAAGGTGTGAGGTGTACGACTCTGGAATATGGAAGCCACCGATAGATTACTTACAATTCATTTTGAGGGAATTTGCTCACTCCAAAATTTACATATTTCGTACTTTTTTGCGCTTATACATCCAAGTCTAAAAACAAAATCTAACTAAAAATCAAACAAACACTTTCTCTCAACTGATTGCATTGAAACGAAAAAAAATACTACATTTTAAATACAACAAAATATGCTAAGCAAAATAGTTTTTTAATATCAGATGATAAATATATCTAAATGTTTACAATTGAAGTGACAGCATCAACTCATAAAAGGAAAAAAAAAAAACAGTGAGAGAAAATCGAACATAGAGATGGTACAACGGCGAATGTAAGTTGTCAAATCAGTGGTAGGTAATTCACCACTCCTGTTACCTGGAAAATACTGCAAAGCAATGAGATTTAATTGGAAATTTATAAAAAAGTTAAGTTGTATAAAACTTAAGTATTACTAGCATTCAAACTGGTGAGTTAACTGGCAAATGGGTCCAGTTCCATTTCCCTCTATTTGTCGCGCTGAACCTTCTATGCGTTCGATTTCCTCTGAAACAGTTAAAAATGTAGTGACTAACAGGAAAAACTAAATGATTTAAATTATAATTTAAACTAAATAATCTAGCATTAGTAACCTTAGAACGAGAGAATAGAAAAAAACTTTCAGTTACAAAAAAATAAAGCTGGGACATGGTGCAATGTTGGAAACGTTTCTAGACCACGGCAGTGGCAGCCGCAAAAGCGGCTGTCTTGTACACGGTACACGTTATTCAAAATTATTACGTAACAAATATTTTCATATGCTAATGAAATATTAAAAATGTAATTAAAAAGATTTTTAAGTTGGGCATATGAAAATAGACATAAAAAAACACATCCTTTGGCGCATTAAATTTCTTATAACAAATAGATAATAAAAAATAAATTAATTTATAAAGTTAAAAGCAAATTCATACCATTTCCCTGCCCGTCTATGTCTGTAAATTTAAACATAGTTTTAATATGTTTTGACGTTCTTTTTTCTATATTTAATTTATTTTTTTTTAACTTGGTAAAATTTGCATTAACTTTTAAAATTTTTCTTTTAGCTATTTTAATTTTATTTAACTTTCTTATATTTTTTATTTTTTGTATTTGAAATTTTATTTCTAACTCTACGGAGTTACCCTGCATTGCGATGTGGCAGCTTTCGCGTCGCATATAGCTGTAAAAACAATCGATAACTTTATCGATATTTTTATTGTTGCATGCTTTCACTTATCTTCAGATACTATCGATAATCTTAAAATCTAAATGATGTTTCTTTATATCTGACTCAATTAGAAACACAAAGAGATCTTAAATCTTGCTCCACTTGGTCCTTCCACCAGAGTGGTAGGCTCTCTCTTGGACTTCTTCTGGTGGATGTGTTTAAGATTACATTCTGGACCTGAACGTCCTCACTCCAATAACATGACCTAACCCATCTAGTTACAGCTAATCATTAAACCATTTTAGATGCTCGGCGTCGCCCTACATCTTTCGAAGAAACGGTTTTAATAAGTGACTTATTGTGAGTTATTTTCGTTCACCGTGAAAGATATTCACTTTTCAATTTTTGATAGTAATTCCTCGTTAGAGCCGTTTGCTTTTAGAATTCGATACTATAGATAGCTTTTTTGAAATATCAGAAACTATCCATGGCGCCCCCGACAATGGGTTTCCACCTCTTTGCTTATCGATCGTTCTGTAGCTTAACTATGATTTCCAAGAGGCAACTAAACATTGCTTCGTTGTTGTTGTTGTTGTAACGACAAAAACACTCCCCGAAGGTTTTGGGGGTTGCTGTCGAACTGACAGTCCTTGGCCGGATATGAATCCGGTACGCTCCGGTACTCCCTTGCTTCGTTGTAACTCGCTTCTATGATTGATTATTCAAGAAATTAATAATAAATCTGCCTAAAGTTGAATTGCTGTCTAGCGAGCTTTCTTTTCGATAGTCACCTTAATCTGCAATCGACAGCCGTGATCGGGGCTTATATTTGAAAACGTTTTATTCCCCCTGTGATATAATAAAACATAATTACTTATAAATAGTTTTCAATTACATAAAAAAAAATTTTATTCAAAAAATATTTCATTCAATTGATATAATATTTTAAGTAATTAGCTAAAATTTATAAAAATAATTTATTTGATAACATGTTCAAGGAATTTAACTGAAGTTTTCTCCAACGCAAAAAATATCAGTTACGTAAAATTGTGTGCGTAATTTGTAAAATTTCATAATATAAATTAATATATTAACTTAGACTAATATGAATTTGTTATTGTAATTAATGTAGTGTTCAACAATAATTTTCTTTATGCGTCTAATGAGTATGTATTCGAAACAAAATGAGCAACGTTGCCAAATTTCACAACATTTAAACAGCTTGCTTATTAGAGTTGAAAGATCGATGCAATATCGATACATCGATGTGTCTGTTACCTTTTCGACTGCTGCTTTTTTGTATAATCAATTAGCATTTTTTAGAAACACAAATTATAAATACAAAAAAAAAACATTCAGTTTCTTCTTCATCAAAATAAGCAACGTTGCCATATTTAACAAGCGAGTAAAGTTTTTTATTAAATTATGTTTTTAGCATGAATTTGTTTGCTTTGAACAAAAAATTAAGCTGGTGGTAAATTTTTCTAAAATTCAATTAGATAAAAAATTTGTGCATAATTTAAATATTTTGGTAGAGTAGTCAGTAATTTTAACTCAGCTGAACTGAGCGCATTTCAAACTTCCATTAAAAGAGAGCGTTGGAAAAAAGTAATTAATTAAAAAAGTTGTATAAAATAGTAGTAGGCAGAGTTGGGCAATAACATTTATGTGTAATCGGTTGCAGCTGCAATTACGACTGCTTTGAAAGTAAATTGAGTTTTCTTTAAATTGCACTCGCTGTAATCATTAATGAAGGTACTTGCGATGGCAATTAATGTAATCCTATTACCAAAAATTTTTAAAACTTCAGTTACTGCAATCGGATTCGTGTCTCGTACGATTGCGATCACAGTAATCGTAATTAAAATAAAATGTAAATACGCTTACTGTAATCATCATCGTCTGGTTTCGCAATCCTTATGCCCCAGCACTGGTAGTAGTAAATATAAGGACGATATTTTTTTTCAAAAAAGTTCTTTAAAAATTTATAAAAAATATTTAAAAAAAGTAAGAAAATTAAAAAACTATCGCATCATTAAATTAAAAATATGTAGTATTTAGTTATAATATAAATACAACTTAAATTAAAAAATAAAAGCGATTTAAAGAAAATATTAAACATTTAAAAGAAACACGTTGTTTTAATTGAAAATTGTCAGCACAGGAGGTATACTCGGTATTGCGATGCCACAGCGCTACAGTGCCGGTCCGAACTGCCCATTTGGTTAGTACCTATCAAAAATAACGCAGAGAAGTTATGGGAGAACCCCGATTTCGCTTGGTTTACAGGGTGCCGAAATATGTTTTTCCATTAAATTATCCCACACAAGATGTGTGGTATTTCATCATACGATAGCGAACGGATCGTGATTTATTTTGAGTTCCTACCGTTTTTTTAGATCAAGAAATTGGCTGAATGCAATGCTTAATTTTATTAATTAATTTGCTTTATCGGAATCGGAACCAAATAAAATAATGTTATAATTGTCTTTAATCAGTGGTTAAGGCTGGAATCGAACTCGATGTAACAACCCTAGCTCGAACGTGTGCGGGTTTTAATATATCCAGCCTCTACGTACAACATGATTGAACAAGAACGGCGTGGCGTATGAGTAAATTAATACCGATCAGGCAATAATAAAAGGTGTAGCATGCTGTGGTATGCAAAACTGAAACTAGCAAACCACATAAATTTGCGAAATGAAACGAAAACCAAAGCCTTTACCAGTTCACATCGTAAGTAACGCCATAAATACCATTTACCACCTTAACCGACAGCACCACAATTTCCCATTCCAATCATCATACTACTGTTGTGTTGAATAAAAAGCCATTTATATTACATACAATGCTTACACGCATTGATAAACACTAAGAAAAATGCAATTCCAGTAATTTTATTGTTGCTGTTTATATGTATAAGGTTGTTTTTGACATTGTATTTTATTAACCTATTTCTTTGTTTTACATCTTTTATTGCGCATAAACTATAATGACGGCTATTGCTTTAAAATAATAAAAGTTGGTTACTTAGTATTCATGTACGTTCGACTAGGATATAAATGTCATTTAGTTTTTTTTATGTTCTATTTAATTACACATTTTTTCGTTTCTGCGTTTTATTTGTTTATAATTGAAATTTTTTAAAGCTAAATATATTTAGTTAATTTAATATGCATTTCTTATGTTTAGCACTTATCCCAATGCATCGATTATGATTTAATTATTTCATGTGTATATAATTACAAAAGAAGTCGCACAATATGTGTAAGAATATATTTATATAACATTCATAAGCTTGAGTATATAGGTATTCAATTAAAGAAAACAAGAAAATAAGATAAAATAAAGCAGAGAGCGAGTTGATTTGCATACAAATTACTTTGATAAACGCTTGTCAAAAAGTAATTCTATGCAAAAAAAAGGAACCCAAAAATGTACGATAAATATATTTTGTTAAACACCTATAGGTATTTTAAAACGCAGTACGCGCGTTACAGTTTTGTCGCATTGTTTCAGTGGACCGAATAAAATATAGAGAGCGCAAAGCTAAATACTAAGTCCCTAATTGTTTTGCAGCAACACGCAATAAGAGTGGACTCAAGTTTTAAGCTGAATATCACTGAGCAGCAAAAATCATAAAATATCGATCGGACATATTAAATAAATTTTCTTAAGTATAATTTAAAAATAATTTATATAAAACGTATTCACTTGTGACAATATTTGCTTCTTAATTACCTATTTATACAAACATTGATACTTATAAGAAACCAAATCTATTAAATGCAGCTTCCGTAACTTCAATTTTTATATTGAGCAGATCACTTGCCGTTTTTAAAAATACATAATGGAAACTCATGTAACTATGCATTCGACATTACAAATTTGCTAAATGCTCTATCGCTTGTTCTATGCAAATAATACGGTACATCAATTTTTTGAAGACAGAGGAAAAATTGAATTTCAGATATTTCTTACTTTATCAATGCAAATCGCTATCAATACAGCTGCTATTTATTATCGAATTTCCACTTGTATATGCACCTATATATTTTTACATTTGGCCGCGCAGTTTAATACGATATTTTTTGTTGTTATTAATCTATTTATTAAATCATTCTTTGTTTGGTGTTTATTTTCATTGTGGTGCTACTTTCGCATTTACTGTGTTGCGTGTTATTTAGAACACTCTAAACTCAGCTAATCTTCTTAGCTAATCTTTTCACGATATTTTAACTTGTGTTTTGTCAGCATGTCGGTGACTGTTACCAATTTCTTAATGGAAAGTATATTCGAGAGGCCTTGCAGTTCGGGCAAGTAAGATACGCAGATGTGATGAAGTGTAGCCAGTTCGCGACCTGCAATGCAGCAAGTAGGTATTAATTACAACCCAAACATTACGTAGTTTTCATAAGTCTTACCGGTATCTTGCACAGTATGATTTGAATTTTGGTCGCTAAACATGCCGGGTGGCGGATTTGGATCCGTAACTAATGATAATTGATCGAGAAACACGATCATGCGCTCTTTGTTCTTCAGTATAAATGGATTAACCACCTCCATGTATTGTTCCTAAAATGATATACAATAGCAACATCATACATGTATTTATAACAGTGAATACATAATAGCCATACATACCTTTCCACCAAATTCAATTAAATTTGCGAGATTTTGTAAACATTTGGCCACCATAATAAGCGAACGGGTTGCCATTGTTGGCGGTGTTTCACCAACCAATCCAAATTGGCGCGGATTCAGCAGCGCCGGACATAGCAGCCGCAGGAATATGAATCCTGAAACAACGCGCGTACGTACCAAGCGTTCAGTCGGCCACTTTGCTACCACAGCCTTTTGCAGGCAATTACATATAAAGCGGACGCTGCGTGGGCATGCCTCAGGTGAGGTGAATATCGAATGTGTCACCAAATCGAGTATCTGTAGTAGAAATTCAGCATTCGAACAAGCATCATCGTTCACATCCATCTTGGTGGGATTCAATTCCGCTGATTGTTTGCTATCAAGTATGCGCTGCACTGTTTCCGAAACAGCAGCATTCAAAAAACCAGTGCATTCGGTACGCATATGCAAATCCATTAGCGTAGTGGCCAATGATGCGCCGCGGAAAAGTGTGGTAGTTTCATTTTCGCGTGCAATTTCTGCCTGGCAAAGGATACGTATCAATTCCGTTTCACGTTTCTCATGTCGAAAGACACGCAGCAGAGCAGTAGCAAGTGGCACCCGATCATTATGACAGAGTTCGGCCAAAGCTTTTACCACACACAACTCAGGTTCAAGTAACAGCTCCTGTAGCGGACTATATTCCTCACATGGCATAATCAAATCGTCTAGATAACGCATTCGCAAACGCAACGAACCCCATTCACCCATTGGGGTCATACCGGTGAGCTGATGCCAACCCTCCGTTTCTTGTCCATTCTTCAGACTGGCTAAGTCAATGGTTAGCTCAGCTACTTCCGAGTCTTTGCCACGCTTTCCACGTGAAATGAGGGTTATTGTAAGAGAAACTACATCGGGCGGTACGTCACTGTTGAGAGAAGCAAAAAGCATCATTCATTATAAATAAAATCAACATTTCTGTTTGTATTATTATTTATTCTTACTCTAAAACGAATTCCTCCTCCCACACTGGATCTGGTGCGATCTTTACGCGTGTTTTACCTACTTTCACTTGATTTAAAGATATGCTGCAATATGGATGTGGCACCAATTTGAATGGCAGCTTATGCGCTTCTAATACGTGCAAATTCAAACACCGTAACTCACGCAAACATGGCACCTTAATTTGTGCGCGGCTGAATTGCGAACTGCATTGTGCTTTTAGTGCATTTATCCACTCTACGTAGGTCTCCTGAGTCGCGCACAAGTAGGTATTGTTGGCCAAGCATGGCAATGCACGTTCTACTATTTGAAAACAATATGGCCGCTCCCATAGCGATTCATGGCACTGATATAAATAAGCGCACGATAGATCAATTAGACCTTTCGGTTTAGTCTTTTTGGGATTATCATAGAAGCAAAGATGTGTTTCGCTGCCCTCACTGATAAGCGCAAAGTACAGTTGCTTCCATTTGGCTGTCTTATCAGACTTCTTAAACAAATGGCCATGGTGTTTGATGCCTTTAATTTTCTTTAAACCGATTTGGTCACGACATTCACGAAGTGTGGCATATATTTTTTCTGCGGCCTTTTCAACAACAAATTGCTGATTGAATTCCGGCTGCGAACCGTTTACCACCTAGAAAACGAAGATGTTAATAAATTCATATTGTATATAAGAGTAGGGTGAATGCACTTACTGGATGACTTAGCGAGTGCCCTTCAACTATTTGCTCTTTCCGATATCGATTAATTACAGCATCCAAACACTCAAATGTACGTCCACCCATCAGATAACGCACGCCTTTCTTCTCAATACGAAAACGTTGAATTTGATTATTTATGTGAAAAAAGAGTGAATAATCGCCTGGTGAATTATCACTAGGACGCACCAGAAAGCTGCCTGGGCCAGCTGTGCATCGAAAAAAAGAGTAATAAAGAAAATAAATAAAAATATATAAATCTACAAATAAACACTCACCCTTAACTAACATATCAACAGCTTCATTCTTCGTACAATTGGGATGAAACCATGGAAATACCGTATTTGGATCAATTACTGGATCCAAATCTTCGACTAGCTCACGGAAAATCATACCCTGCTCACCAGTACGATGTGCAGTTACCCACAACCAACCGTCACCCATGTCATTATGTACAAAGAATATATCACCCTTTTGAAAACTTAACTCATCAGTATCGGCCATTTTGGTGTAAGGTAAATGTGCAACAACACGTTTCTTATCATTCACCGGTTCTGGTGGTGGCACTGGTATGACCAAACGCTCACGTTTTAGCAAATCACTACATGATGTGTAATAACCGACTAGATCGCTTAGTGATACAAATTGGCGACCGCCAATATAGAAATCTCCACAAACAGCAGTTATGCTAACGAGAAAAGAGGAAACATTTAGAAATTAAAGATGGTAGGTATTTACTTAAAGTACAAGCTACACTCACCGAAAATGATTAATGCCGGTACGTCCCAAATAGCTTAATACATATGAGCCGGGTTTGCGATCACTTTCACGGACTGACAAATTAAATGAATACATATTTATATTAGAACGAAATGTAATAAGTCGTTAAGACGGTTTACATATGCATTAGATCACATAAATAGAAAATTTTAGAAACCCAAAAGCAGAGTGCTCCTAAAGAGAAGTGAAAATTACACGTAACAGTTCGAAAGGCACTTCAAAGAGCTACGGTTTTAACCAATCGTTCTGAAATTGACGCAGAACAATTGGAAAAGATATGCAATTTTTCATTCTATAACGACTTAAGAGCTATCAACTAAAGGAATATTTGTTCCTATCATCCTAAAGCATGGCGGAAGCCAGCCAAACCTTTTATATAGTCTTACCCAAGTAGCTGCCCAACTTGCTGCTCCCACGTAGTCGTGATTCGGCGGAGTACCGATCCAAACGCCCATGATACCATTCACTCTCCGGCGGAGCGATTATGGCGGGACGTTCGCCTAAAAATATGATAGTTAGCCAAAATAATTATGTTACGGTTTGATATTATGTTTACATATGTGCTCACTCACCATTTAACATATTTGGGCCATCAAACTCATCCTGATCTAACTCCTGAGCCAAATCGCCCAAATCAATACCTCCGGTAGCCATTAGAGCGCCTAAACTGAGTGGAGCTAAATTACCATCATCCGAACCGCCAGTTGGTGAGCCAAGTTTATCTTTCTGTATGAGAACATCCACATTCCCCAAACGTATTAAATCTGCCATAGTTTACAAGCCAAAGCAGATGAAATAAATTTATATAGCTATGTAGTATGAGTATGTGTTTTTTGTTTACAATAATATTTAAAGAATTATTTATAAAAGAGTCAGCGTATAAAGCACCCGAATAAGTTAATAAATCAGCAGTTTATAAAGGGGTTTGAATGCGATTTTTTTTTGAAGTTTTTTGTTTTGCACGTGCTGCTTGCTTGTTGCTGATCACTAGTCGATATTTGAAGAGTAATACGAATTGTGGTTGGATGACGTATGCAAAGTGCTAATGGTGGTGTTGAAAGGCTTAAAAGATTGACGCATATACAATGAGCTTTGCGAATAATTACGTTCAGCGATGACGATAGCACATCGTACATATGTTTGCAGGTATGTATGACTAAACCACAAATGTAAACACGATTTTATACAACTTTTTAATCTGGTTAATAATAGATTGTGAACGAATGGTAGCTAAAGATGAATACTATTAGTTCAATGAGTTTCAATTTATAAGTATGTATGTGCATATGTACGTATTTTGGTGTATTCAATGACCTGTCTTTGATTTTGCAAACCGACAAGGAGCAAGTGAGTCAGTGATGACGTTTAACGAACACGTAAAAACTGTAAAAGAAGATAGGAAGCAAACATTTGCGTCTATGGCTAAGTAAAATTAAATGAAATTGCAAATTATATTTAGAAAACCAAACGTATATATGCACTTATACAATATATACTCCAATAAAGCTCAAGCACACACATAAATTGTCTAAAAATATTTGACATGACAAAGCGCAAGATAGACAACTCAAGAACTCAATAAGAGTTATAGAATGCACAAAAAATAATCGTAGCAGCAAACAAACAGCAGACAGTAGCGCAACGCAGGAAAAAGGAAGTGAAAAGCGGAAAAGAAGGTGAGGCACCAGACAGTGTAAGTGAACGTCGTAGCTGGAACAACATTATGAATGAGCTGCGCTGTCAACGTCGCCGTCGGCATTGATAATACGTTGCAGCGCTACACAGTGATTCAAGATTGGATTTTTATTTGAATAAGAATAATACTGGTCAACGAGAATTCATAAATAGTATGTTGACTAAAAAATTTCAAAACCTTATGGGGATTTTAACTTAGAACCTGAATCTGATATTGAAAATATTTGATTGGCATTGAAAGGTGTCGAAACACGCTTTTCCTGTTTTATTTTTTGACTACTACATCAACTTATTGTTTTACAAAAGCTCGAAAATGCAAAATTAAAGGGATTTTCTAACTATTGCACCGCAAGCTGTTCAAAAATTACAATCGATCTTATATTTTCTATAATCGCAATTAGATTTCTTCGGAAAAATCCCTTAATTTATTCAATAATAATTTGTCGTTGCTGTGTAATGCAACGGGTTATAGTTGTAGTATTCGTGCCTACCGAGTTTCGACTTCAGGGCAGCTAAAATCAAAACACCACAGACAAATTTTTAAATACGTGGTCCCTCTCGACAATTTTTGCGAACTCGTTGAGTTGCTGCCATTGCAAATCTTCACAGAAAAAATGTATGAGTGTCAATCTTCGTCCGGAAATTTGTGCTGTAATTTCCGTTACTGTTTTAATACTTTCGGATGAAAATACAACAAATTTTCCGGACGAATAGGTAATTTTTAATCCTTCTTTGCACATATCTTAATTTCATATTTTCTTTGTTTACCGTGCATCAAAGCACTGTGCCTAGATCTTTGCTGATTTTATTTGCGCCCGCGCTGCTAAGTGCAATGGCCAGCACGGAGTAGCTCTGCGACCGCAACCAGCGACCTAACATGCATAAGACGACAGACATTTGTGGTATGACTCAGGAATAGGGATGAAAAGGATGAATGAACGCTCGTTAATTCGACAGTGTAAAGTATTTGCCATGTTTACATATAACCATACATACATATGTATACGCAAATACACATAACAAACTAAATTTTTATTGGGAGAACCTTGTTGAAGTTTTGTACGTCTAGACGGGCCCGAACATGGACAAAAACATAAACTCAATTAGGCGTGTGGGCGGTGGCAGATGCAGCCGGCTGCATTAAAATGCCACGACATCGTATGCATATTGCACCTATTCACACTATACATATTTGGACACATAGTATATATATATATCTATATAGGAGAATGTTAAAAGAAAAAGAACTATTACTTTTACTTTAGCACATTTATTTGCACAGTTTGTCTCTGACTCAGCGTGTGGCAGGAGTATACAACATTGAGTACACAAATATTTTTATATATTCCTGCGCATATACAGGCCGTGTAACTAATTGGACAAGACGTAAACGAGTCTCACCACCGTACAAACATTACGAACACCGCCCGGCGAACGCAGACACATTTATATGTAAAATTAAATTTTTCTACATTTATAAAAACTGCACTTTATGCGATAAATAAAATCGAGGACTCAATAACTATAGTCAAATACGTTTGCGAGTATAATCTTTAAGCTCTTTTTTTTAAACTTAAATTGCTTCTCGCTCGTTTATTTGCTTATTAGATACTCTTTTTGTATTCACAAAAGTTATCGCGTCGACAACGTCTACCACAGCGAACGACCACCACTAGACTATACTAACAAGCAGCGAAAATCAACGTTGCGGCTACGATATTTATACAACGCCAGTCACAAAGACGACTGCGACAACTGCGACGGCGCTAACAATACTCATGGCAACGCTGACATCTAATTATAACGAATACACCAGCCAGCCGCTGCGGCAAATTATCACAAAGTCGGTAGACATGCTGAGGCCGATGCTGTAAGGACCCTGCGTAGCCGCAATGGCTAGCGTCGTCTTGCTGTTGCTGCGCTGCTGCAGAACCAGTTGAGCACTTTCAATTTTCACTGCATCACCCATGGGCACATACACACATCCATACAAATGCACACACCCCACCCACCGACTACGTTGGGCGCTATTTCCATTTTCTCTTCATCCATACTGAAATATTAACATACTTATACACTTATTAATGGTATACACTGGAACTTACTTGAATCCTGCAACAGCGTTCATTTGCGTCTCAATCACTGCTCTATATGCGCTAACCGGCCACTAATTCAGGAGCTCGTTTTGGCTTTTCAGTAGTTATTTTCTTTCTAAAATTCAATCAACAATAATCCATTGCCTTGCAGCACCGCCTCTGTTGCAAATCAAATTCGCTGCTTTTTCACTGCTATTCTTTGCATTTTCTTAGCACTTTATATATTTCACAACAATTTACTTAAAAATCTTAATAGTTTTCCTTTTTTTAACTGGAAAAATTTGTAAATTACAAAATTTTCTCTCAACTAATCCAATAAGCAAGCTCTATTCTGCAAATCTTCTTCTTCCTCTCTCAAACGAACGGTAGTGGAATGACAGAACATGAAATCGATAAAGAGCGCATGGTTGCATTGATATTTGACATTAAGGGCTAGCCACTTATGTCACCGTGACTCCTTGCCGTGACACATTGACAGCCAAATAATAAACAAGAAATCACAGCTTGTCTTTATTCACACTCACCATTCCTGCAATATAGAAACAGGCATCTAAATATATATTAAAACAGGTTTCCACTACAGCACCAAAGCGAACTGCACGTCCGGCATAAAACTGTCACTCATGCAGAAAAAAACAACTGGTTTGTTGGTTTTAACAACAAAAACACTCCCCGAAGGTTTTGGAAAGTGTTGTCGAATTGACAGCCCTTGGCTGGAAAGTAACCCGGTACGCTCCGGTGCTTCCTTATGGTACTGCCCGACTGTCGTGGTGCGATTTGGTATGACCAGTGTGACCTTCCAGGCCATGACATTCCTCCTTCCGAAAGAAAGGAGAGACGAGTAATAAGAGGTGAGAGACATCATATCCGTAAATCAACTATCGAGTTGAACGTCATTACCTTTGTGCATATTAGTCGCCTCTTACGACCGGTATGCCTACTTCAGGCATATTGTTTCTGGTTTCCTCGGGCCATAACAAGAAGAGTGTAAGGGGAAGCGTATCTTGTTAAAATTTTCCACAGAAATACCCAATTTTTTTAAAAACCCGGATCCATTGATCACATGATCTAAAGCCTCTCCCTTACTCAGGATCAAATAACTTTATTACTGCCAAAAATGCACCACATTTCTAGTGAAAATATGCGGACCGACTATCCATTTTTAATCAAGTCAATTTGTTTTTTAGAAAAATTTATTCACATTTTTACTATAAACGACATACATAAGTAAATAATGTACAATTCAGTTCTACTATGTACATATTAGATATAGTGGTTTTACATTGCATATTTCCAAAAATTTTACTTGCATACTTTTTATGACTAGCAAATCTCTTAGTACTTAATATAGAAATGCTGACGGATGCATTACAAACTATTTAACTTAGAAACTGAAATAAACGTGAACACGATACAAAACTAATTGAAAAAGTTGAACCAAACAAACAAAAATTTACGAAAATTCAGTTTAAATAAAATTAGAAACAGATGACAACTGAAAGTGATATAACTTGAACTGGTATAAATTGAATGTGCTAGAAATTTAAAACTTTACTAATTAAAACCAGTATTAGCAAATACTCATGTAAATAGGAACTGGTATAAAACAATAATGGTGTAAACAACCAACAGCGCAAAAAAGTGTTAAGTATTACAATTTCTGTAGATTAGAACTAGCATAAGAAAATGTGTATATGTAAGTATGTTTTTAAGTTAAAAGTAGCATAATCTAAAAATATTGAAATACTCATACAAATTAAAACTGGTACAAATTGAAATTGGTATATTTAAACTGTATAATAATTTTAATTTATTTTAGCAAAGTGCTCCTGATTAATTATGAACGGTCAGGGTATTACAATTTTTTTAATGAAACGATTTAAAATTTAAATTGGTATACAAAAAAATATTAAACTATTTTAAATTAAAACTGGTATAATTATTTTTAAATTAAAGAGAAAAACGTAAGAACTCACCATTTGTTTTAATTTAAATTTGTAAATATTTAACTGGCATAAATCGAAAATGTCATAAATCAAAATTGGTATAAATTAAAATTGGTATAAATGCAATATTGCTTTTACATGTTTAATTGAAAAGTGTTAAGTACATAATCGCAAATTTATTTATTTAATAGCTGTCCGTTTTCCTGAAAATTTTAATTTTTTTTTCATTTTAGCTGCTTTTTAACATTTTATATGTATGTACCTATGTAAGTACATTCTTATGTGTTTATGTATTATTAAGGTATATGCATGATGGCAAGATATGTACATATTTATATAATTACAATTATGGGCACATGCGAATTCATATCAAGGCAAAAATAGACATATGTGTTTAACACACAAAATTCACTTAAAGTATTTTTTAATCTAATTTGTTTTAATTCGAATATTAATAGTACTTTTTGGGAAAATAAAAATAAATATTTGGTACAGGAAATGGCAAAATTTTTGTTGTTACTGTAATAGATTGAAATATTTTCCAAAACTATTGGTTTACTCGTTGGTGTAACAATTCTCAGTGGCTTATAAGATCAAGCCTTTCCAATCATATGGACATGACTATATTTTTTTCTAAATTAACCGATAGCAAATTATATGTGTTATATATTCTTTTAAACCCCTTTTTTGCTATCTCGAAAAGGACTAGATTAGGAACCATATTTGTACATTGGCTAATTTTAATACAAGTTAGCTTAAGGTTAATATGAAACTATGAACTATGTATAATATTTTATTTCTATTATAAAAATTATTATTAAAACTATGCACATTAAAAGACGATACAAAAAACGAAAAGCGTTAGTTAAACAATTAATTTTTGAAAGTGAAATAGCAACTTTTTTTTTACAATACTCACAATGTTTTAATATATTAAACTTGTGTGCAGTTCTTTTTGAACAAATGTATACAAATATCATACCTGAGGCGAAATTGTCATGCAGTGACCTGAAAAAAACTGGTATGTATCTGGGTTTTACATATGTATTTAAAAAAATTATTAAAAAAAATGGTGAAAACTTTTAAAGCAGAAAAACACTGGTATGAATTGAGCAAGCCATAATTTCGAAATTCTCTTGTTAAAAATACAGCAATACCTGTACTCTAAATTAGTAACAGGTAAGTAAAAACTATTTATGAAAAACTTACTTTAAGATTTGTTAGCGATGTCTGAAGTAAAAAGTGACATAATTTAACCTGGTATAAATACAACCGCTTGGAAGTCGAACTCGTATAAAATTATATAAATAAAGTTGATGCAAGACTTTGCGAGTTTGTAGGTAAAACCTTTAAAACCTGACACTAATTGAATGTGTACGATACTCATACTCGAGTTTGCTAGCGGGGATGTAAAAACTTTTCAAATAAAGACTGGTATAATTTTTCAAATTATTTTAAAACTGGCATAATTTAAATTGGCATAAATTAGATTGGTCTAAGCTAAACTGCAATTTAAATGTTTATTAGGTACAATAGCTCCGATGTGAGATTTCAAAATTATATAGAAAACACTGTGAACATTAAGGAAAGTGTGCTATTTGTGCGCCCAGCACTGCAAGTTAGTAAAAAATTTGTTTAACACTAAGTACTTCATTAAAGAACAAGACAAGAACTTACTCTATTTGTTTCATACCTTAAACTACAATTTTCTTACATCTCCAACATCCTCAACTAAACGCGTACTGTTACAGCGGCTGCTCTTCTATAGCGACCGCTTTGTGCTTCTTATGACCTCATTTGTTTTATATTTATTTATACATTTTCACCAGCAAACATGGCACATCGGCATCATCGTCGAATTCCATCTCCTCTGCGTAAGCATCCAATTCGAGAATTTCAAAATTCTCTGCCGCCAATTTAAAAGTATCGCTCAAGTTGGCATTACTGGTAGATGAGGCTGACGAGTTACCAGCAAGACGCAACTCTACCTGCGCTGCACCAGCTGTACGCCTACTACGCTCCCCAACAGCTTTATCAGGTGCACAATCGGTTGTTCTCTTCTTCTCGGCAAGCGCATTATTCACTAAAGCTGCAGCATCTGCTTCAATTGTACCACCCACCGCCCCCCTCACCGCTGCCGTCATAAGCGCTTTCGCTACGTCCACGCCCCCAGCATACGCCTCGACCTCATCTCCCTCCTCCGTATCGGACTAGCTGGTGGTTGTCGGTGTTTGTAGCCCATTAACTTTACCAGGAAAATGACAGAGACACGCTGGCGTCGGATTATGCGCACCGTTGGCATCCAACTTTTTCGTCAGCGTCTTCCAATAGTCGATTTGCGCATTCAACAAATCAATTTTCTTTTCGCGTTCCTTTATCGCCAACGACATGAGGTAATCATTGTTGCGGTTATTGGCGTGGTGTGTACCGCCAAGCCCACTACTGCTACCACTACTGCTATTGCTTTGATTAAGCAGTCCTCCAAGCCCGCCACCATGCCCATTGTGTTGGCTGTGACCGTAATTGTGATTATGACTATGATTGTGATTGTGCCCATGACTGCTCTTGTGCATGCCCACGTAGCCGGCGTTTGCATTCAAGGTCATCAGCAGCTGATTTGTGCTATTTATAAGACTGTTATTACTATTGTTGTTGCCAGGATGTGTGGCGCGTTGTAGCTGTGGCAACGGCGCATCCGATGGATGCACCGCACTCAGGCCGAGTCCGTTAAGTAGCAATTGCTGGGCGGCTTGTTGTTCGGCGCTTACCTGGAGGCGTGTGCTAGGCGTTTGACGGCCATTGTGATTGGCATGCGAACTATTGCCTGACAAACCGTTACCGTTGTTGTTGCTGCTGGTATTATTAGTGTTGTTGGGTATACTTAGCGCAGAGTTGTTACCACCGTTTTGCAGTGCCTTCAAATTGGCTAAACTGCCGATGCTGCCAACGCGTATGCCACCAACATTTTGTATAGTCACTTCAGGTTGTTGTTGCTGTTGCTGCTGCATTTGCTGTGATGAACTTTGTTGCGGCGGCACACCATTCGGTGTGAAGGTGGCGCGTTGTGACGCATGCGCATTTGGCAGCGGTGTCGACTGACGCAGATCTGTGGCGAATATTTCATCATCCTCCTCTTCCAAGCAAACTTCGGGTATATCCTTTGCGCTCAAACAATCACCATCGTCGTCATCCATATCCTCTGGAGCCTGCGATTGCTCGTTATCGCTGAGATCTTCGGATTTGATGACAATCACATCGGGATCCATGCCATCGTAGGCGAGCGCGGCAAGTTGCGGAAAGGGATTCTATAAGAGGAGGAATAAATATATATTATTTTTGTTGTTGTACGATAAAAATTAAGAAAATTAATAAAAGATATGGCAACTGTAGCCTCCATGGTGTAGCTGACTTGTGCCACAGCTGCATGAAAACGAAAGACATTGTAATATGCTGGCTATCAGTAGGAAAACAGTCCAAGGGGGATATATCTTCAAAGTTTGAAGGTCTCGGGGAGTAAAAGACTTTCTATGGAAAACAAACTCCCTTTGCTAATACGACTATTTATTTGTTGACAGAGATACGTCAGAGGTGAAAGCTTCTCTGCTCTAGGCTACTTACTGATGATGATACTGGTTTAATAAGCCGTGTCATGTTCTGACCAAGACAGTCCTTAAACTCTCTCCACGTGCAATTAGACATTGCTCGCTTTTTAGTCATGCCATGCTAGTGGAAAGCTACTTAAGATCAACCTAGTCAAAACCAAGCGTCCTGTCTTAGTAGATGGTACGTTTTGTGTGAGTAAGCAGGATCACAGCCAGGATCTTTTTTTGGTGGGAGCTATTCAAAAGTGGTGTACTCAAAAAACTCTGATTAAAACTAGGGAAAATTTTAGATTACTTAGGAGCAGTCCACAAAGACTTTCCAAACCTGTACTAACATAGCAAAAGATAAAACTGTGCTTTCATAAGCGAGCTCGAGTGGCATACGATTAAAGTTATTGCGCATTACTTACATTTGTTCTGCATTTTACACACACACAGGTGCTCCGCCTTATCGCTCGCGCCCAGTTTAATCTGTGCTGTGTACTAAACCGCACTTGTTATCTGTTGTATGGTGCTACAACTTAGCTCCCCTCAACCTGCACAAGACACCGGATCGTATACTTTGTTATCTTCTATCTACTTTCCAACAAACAAACACTTCAAACTCTTTATGGCCGATTTTCACATTAACCCCTCCTATGCCCTCACACTTTTCATGGGCGCTTTTGGATTTTTTTAATAATTTATTTTTTCGAACTCACCTTTGAGTCATCATAGTCGTCATCGTATTTGTGCTGTCGATTACCACCATAGCCACCATTATTCATATTACTGCCACCACTGGGTGACATTTGCTCCGATATGTATTGTGCGACAGACTCCTGTTGCGATAGCGTATTCAATAGATCCATAAATGTGCGATTGCCTTTACCTTCGCCACAAAGATCCTTCTTCAATAGTAGTTTCATATTTTTGTAGAGTTGACGTAATTGTTTTGAGGAGCGTTGATGATAGACGCGCGCATTGAACTCTTTCGCTATTTGACGCCAAACTTCGTCCTTTTTACGATTCGATTCGGCATCGGTGCGTTTATTCTCGATCACATCCTTATACTGAGCAGCAAAACCAAGTACCATATTGCGCTCCCGTTGTGTGTAACGGGGAGTCTTTTCCATTTTCATGCGTTTTTCGTGAGACGTCTTGAAGCTGCGCTGAGCGTAGGAAAAGAAGAAGAAAATATAAATGTAATTAGTTAATGAAAAAACTTAGAGTTTCTTAAAAATATGCGTAATAAATCAATTCCGTAAGAACCATGTGGTGTTTGGTTCTTTGGCGAACTCTAACTAACCTTCAAAGTATGTGTTGAGCTGCGAGCTGTATAAAACGGACTAGATGATTAGAGTCGGCCCAGAGCGCAAATGACTGATAGCCGGCTGAAGGGAATAGACCGAGTTTGTGATAAAAACGACATGAAGTCTTAGTTGTGTGCGTATTCACAAATGAACTTACACACACTCAGGCAGGCACACCCATTCACCCATGCACACCTTTCAATGATTGCGTGCGAGTGCGTGTGTATGGCGCGCTTGTTTGCCTTCTTTGCTTGCATGGCGTTCTTGAGCGCTTTTTTCGATTCTATTTTATCGGTTATTAATTAATAAACGTTTGACAAAAAACTTAGCCAAAGCAAGGCATAGCGGCCACTCAGCGTGCAAGCAACTAAGCGTCCAAAAGTTTCGAGCTCGCACCTACACCAATACATATACTCACATACTCACTCACACATACACAATCATTTAGTCGGCGGCAAGATATCACCAGGCGCGTCAATGATAACGATTTCTTTTTTATGATAAGCTTGAAGCTTCGTTGAGCTTAGTCTGTGGTCTGTGGCGCACTTCACATTTTGTCGTGCTCCTAAACTTTACTGCTAGATATCATTCGTTTCGTTCGTTCGGCTACTAGCCTACCGCGTTAATGGGTGGCTCAGTGTGTTTACGCGCATTCACAAAGCGTTGACGCGGCGTCGAGGGGCAGATAGTAGATGGCGCAAAAAATTGGGCGATGTTTGTACCCAGCGAAATGTAGCATGAAAAGGAAGCAAAAATGAAAATAAAGGGATATGCAAGCAAAGGTAGAAGAGGACAGTTTTATAGTTAGAAACTTTTTTCTGCGGTTTTTGCTCGTAAGCTCAACACTCACTAGCGTTAGGTTATTCGTTAACCAGCAAAATAGGACGCGATTGAGTGGAGTGAGAATTAGAGTTCAATAGAAGGAAGGCAGCACAAAACCTGTTATTGCTTCAAAACTTGTTGGCGCATCAGAGCCGAGTGTGATACAGCTATAAAGGGATGTGGAGGTGTTGGTAACGTATGAATGGCATCAACCCGAGGTGGGATTTAATTAAGCTTGAAACTCGTCTTTGTTATTGTGTTGTGCTACAGTTGCAGCTTGCGATCTCAATCTAAAGAGTTTTTAAAGCAAGATTCTTCTCAAATTTTTACAAATTAAAATATTTCGAATAGCAAAGAATGTATTTCACGAACTTTTTTTACCCGCACGACACGAACTAATGCACTGTTAAGCAAAGTCATTTAACACTAGTGTTCGACCGTTTCGTAATTTTTGCCCGATGCCGATTAGTCAGCCGAATGTCAAATAATCGGCCGATGTCGATCAATCGCTCAGACACTTTGTAACATCAACCTCACTCTGGTCAAAGCGCTGTTAAAACAGTAAGTTTACTAGAACGACCGTTATATAATCTCACTAGAACTGTCTGCTGATCAGGTTCAGATGCTGCTGCAACAACAACAACCGCATTGCAATATTTGTTGTAACAATATTAAATACACGCGAAACTTTCCGATGTTTTGCTGAGACAAACCTACTTTTCTGGCTTCAAAAAAAAAGAACGGGTAGTTCCAGCTTTATAAAACCCAAGACGTGAAAAAAAGTCTCACCTTAGTCTACTTTAAACGCCACTTATGAACATAAGGTAGAACTTATATTTCAGTCTCATTTCACCTGCTGCTTACGCTTGATGTGAAATATTTTCTTTACCAATGCCCTACAGCGCTTCAACGCTTCTTGGAACAGACTATCAGCTTATCAGCGCTTCAATTTTATCTTAAACCTGTAAGTGTTTGCATTTGCGTATTTCCAGCAAAGTCATGTACAGTAATAGTCAGGTGTGTACCTACTATGTAGTACATACATATATACAAACCAAAGGTTCCCTTGACTGTTATAGAGGACACTGACTCAGCTAGCTTTGAAGCATGCTATCAGTTTAAATAGCCTAATTTTTGTTTAGTTTTTGATTTGGCTTCACTGCAACAGCAGATAGCTCTCACTTTTGATAAGCAATTCGTTTTCGATCAGACACCACTTTTGGTTAGGCCGACAAGGAGCGTTGGCTTGCTACACTTTGTGTCTATACCGATTTTTGTTCACGTACTACTTAATTTCTCTCTCCCTTAACCGTTGCAATCTTTACTATACAGTTATTCTGCTTTGTTTTTGTAATAACAATAGATTCGATTATTTGAGTTATTATTTCATATTTTTCATAAACTTGACTTGACTTGAAGCATTTCTTGTCTTAGAAAATTTACTCTAGTTTGTTTATTTATTTTGATAAAAAAATATTTACTCAAAACGCAAGTTGCATAGCTTTGCTCCGTCACACAAATACATATAGACAAAAAAGTCTAATCATTGCTTTGTTTCTACTTGAGTTTCTAAGCTCGTCATTGTCTACCTCAGTTCAGTTAGTTGCCGCCATTCAAGTCGCCACCCACCACAGTGGCTGTTGCCACCACGACTCATGTGTGCACCTCACCTCACCTCACCTCACCTCACCTCACCTCAACCTGTCAAATCAATTGCGTAGCTTGTTTGCAAGCTGTTAATTTTCTCCATCGATACGCTAATGATTGAGTTAGGGTTAACTTGAATTTTTAGAACTTATTTATTTATAAAAAAATATTTTAGCTTGTATATAGGTTTATAGGGATGATACGGAAGTGAGTACACCGGAAGCAGATGTTTCATATTTGATTTATCGAAACTGGAATCGGAAGCGAAGACGAAACTCGAAGCACGACGCAAGAAAACCTAATAATTAGCAATTTACGTTGAACCTTTTTAAACTATTTAATTAAACATATAACTTGTGAGATTTAAATATCAGTAGATTGAAATAAATAAATCGAGCCTTAACAGCCATTTTGACGTAACCAACAAAAAAAAAGTTTTACAGCAGAAAGTTTTTTAGTTTACAAATAAGAAAAATTCTGAGGAAAAATGTTACTTACATCATAATTACCTTTGCTTTATTTTTGTAATGGTACATATTACAGTTGTGATCTTTTGTGAGATGGTTTAAAATAAGAATAATCATCGATATCTGTCAAAATACGGATTTTGAAATTTTTGTTGACTACGCCAAAATTGCGGTTAGGGCGCGAAAAAAATATAAAATGTTTATCAGCTACATCAAACTTATTTGAACTGATTATAGCTCCGACGTAAGAATGGATATTTGTTCAAAGTATTTCAAAATGTAAATATAAGGTCCAACTCTCTCTCTCTCTATGGCGCGATATACAACAGGTATATCATCATAAACCTCCTAAGAGATTTTTGCGCCAAGCTTCTCTTCCAATTTGTGGTGTGCCGATTTGAATTTTCCCTACAAATTGGTGGGACCTACAGTTTTTTGCCGACTCCGAACGGCATCTACAAAGGAGACGAATTTTTGCTGAGAAGCCTGTCATGGCAGAAATACACTCGGAGAGTTTGCCAAACCACTGTCGAGGGGCGACCCCGTTTTGAAAAACTTTTTTCAAATCACTTTTGATGTTACCTGTACCAGGGCTCGAACCATGGACCTTCGGTGTGGTAAGCCGGCAACACTACCTTCACACCACGGCGGCCGCTAAAAACAGCAAAACTGACAAGAACTAAAAATTCGCTGAAAACGAGAGAGTAACACTTAATAGTACCGCAAGTATTTCTCGTACAAAATGTAAATTTTTTAAAAATAGATCAAAATTAAATCACATCAACATATTAGCTGTTTTAGGTGATAAAACTTGCAAAGAAGTGTCAGTAAAACTTTCTCGAAACGCAAAGAGTGAAAAGTTTCCGTCGAACATAAATCAGTAAAAACTTTCTGCCGCTTTTTTGATTGGTTAATAGCCCCAATTTTTAAGTTTTTGTTGTTGCTTTCCTATGTCACGATCAGCTGTTTTTCACTTGCAAGTTTTACTGAGTGAAAAAGTTTTACAGCAGAAACTTGCAACCCTCACTCCCAACGAAATATCAAAATATGATAAAACATATAAAAATAAAATAAATAATTATATCTGAATTAAAGTTCCGGTTACCATTTCCCGGATATGGTAAACACGGCACATTTTTGCATCCACAGCGCTAAGTTAGTCGTATAAAACCCAAATCTTTACTGTACATAAAAGCGACTGTCATGGTATTGAGTGCCTACGTCGTGTTCTCAGAGTATTGTGGTTCTCAATAAATTTCCGTTGGTCGAATTTTAAACAAAACAAGAAAACCATGGCTCATTAGATTGCAGTCGTCATAGAAAGGTAAGTGACATTTTCGTGCTTTTTTTCTATACCAAGAACAATTTTAATCTGCGCTGTTAATGGTAAACAATTTAACCGTTATCTACACTAATACATGTATGTGTAAAAAGTTGTAGAGAACACTGGCTTGAGTGCTTTGATTACAGCTCAATATAGTCACAACAACAACAAAATATGCAGCAACAAGCAGTTGGGTGTGTAATGAGGAGGTAGTAGGAAGGGTATGATGAAATTGAAATCAGAATTGTTATCGTTGCTTATCTATGTATATCACCTGTATTCATGTATGTACGTGTGGTAGGGCTTCTAATGTGTGTAATTATGGGTCATCGTCAAAGCCATGCCCATTAACTCGTCTTATTTCGAAACTTGCCAAGCAAGAGTAGAAACTTGTACAAACAAGGAATGTCGCGTATATTAGCATACGCTATTAAAAACTTATGCCTAAATTTGAACATTCTCAGCCGCCTAGGTAAAAAGACTATTCGGGCTCTGAAAAAGCCTGTTCGGAAATCGGATGTTATGTGTGTACTACGGATATATCGAATATGAAAACGAACATGAGCGAATGTAAGAATCCAAATTTTTTTTTTAAACAATTTAGAAGAGATCATGTGAGAATTTGCTTTTCTAATGCTGCAGTCTAGAGTTCTCAAACTAAACAAGGCACTAACGCGAGTATTGACGGTCTATGATGGACTTTTATTCGAATTGAATAACAAAAGAAAATTGTTGCATACTTCAAGGCGTCAAATTTCCTTTTTTGTTCTTCTCTGTAGCCTTTTTTGCAAAGATTTCGGCGGAGATCACGCCGAGTAAGATTTTTTGACAATTATTTTAAACTCTCTAACGAACTAAAAAATGCCAAGACGCCGGACTATAACAAAATGTCGCGAGAAACCTAACGGTAGTATTCTGAGATAGCGGGACCTTCCACTCAGCCATGCAAATAAAAACAAGTACAAAGTTTGTTATGTGCGCACCGTTTTCAACAACACTGCTGACTCAAAAATATTTTCCAAGCGGAAATATCTACAAACAAGTCGTAATACCAAGAAATCAGCTCATAGTAAAGAATTTTTTCAAAAAATATACTAAGAAAAATGCTAACAGAGCTACATTAATACAAACTTGTGTAAGTGAACACGCACGTTCATGTATACATACATATCTACACAATGGAATCTATGGAAATGGGAAATTTATTTTTGGTCAAAGCCAACATCATATTTGAGAAAAGACCAAGTGAGCGAAAGAGATGGAAGAGCTCGAGTTATTTTAAAAGTATGCTCAAAATTTTTGTTTTGCACGATCGCTTTGTCGCAACTCACTGAGGCCACTTAAAAATAATTGGAAATAGAGTGTTGTTGGATATAATAAGAAAAAAGAATTTGTTTTTATATGTAAACCGAACACGGTTTAAGGTGATGGGGTGGGGTGGTTTTTGCAAAGTTAAAAAAATTTCAAATTTTTAGTGGAAGTCGGTAAGAAATCGGTAGCTCTATATTGCCCTAGAAAATTTTGACAGCAATTTTAATAGCTTGTCGAGAGGACCAATGCAAAACGGTAACAAAATATCATGGTGATATATCTTTTTACTATGGTGAAGAAATTTTTTCCTACCGATCAAGCGAAGGGAGGGGGTGTTATAAAAGCTTCATCATTTATACCCTATTCCTAATTTCGATTTCGGGGTTCAATGTTTGTCTACTACACGCTATTGCGTATGATGAACGTGAGGCAGCTACCATGCCCCCTCTAGAAGTCCTTTGATGGACGTTGTATACACCGCTGGTTTGAATCTTTTGCACTCAAAAGACGAAAATTTAGCTACAGTAATTTATCTGCGTTTGGGGCGCTAGTATCAGAGTGTGCCTGTTTCATTCAAGCAAAAGGCTGCCCCTATCCATAACATTCCCGTAGTCTTAAAATTTGCATTCCCTGCCCGATTTAGGGCGGCGTGTGGGGACCGGCGTGAGTTACAGAGAGAGATAAGGATGAGGCTTGTCATTTCTCATGGTTGTTGAGACTATTATACTGTTATACCTTAGAGGTGCCGCACGTTTCACGTTCTTGGAAGGGTCGTTTTATGATGGGTTCATAACTGAGGCAGGCTTCTTATCAACGTCTTTTATTCATAGCACGTCAGTAGATTGCAACGAAAAAGTAAATTATGTAAATCTATTTTCATTCGATACTTGCTAGTGGACTGTGCTGTACATACTAAGCAGGATATTCAGTCAATAACAAACCTTGGTTGAATGAAACCAGAGTGATTTCGGTATCTATTTGGTGTTGTTGGGCTTTACGAAGAAAGAGACAGTCCCTGGGAAGGTATGAATAAGTCTGGAAAGTTTTGTTTTCGTCATTTCTTAATTGTAGAGAAGGAATGAAAAATATAAATTTTAAACACCCGACCAATAGAGTCGCATAGTGATACATTACCTAAGTTGCGACACAAAAATTCTGTTATTCCCACTTGGTATCTTCATTTCCCTTCCCCAACAAAAGAAAAATGCACACACCAAACCATAAAATCAAATCAAAGCGAGCACAGATTTTACTTAAATTTGTTGATCAACGAGCGTATACGCAACCAAGAAGTCAAACGGATCAGCCAAAAAGCGATGAAGCCAAACGCGTTTGTGTTAGTGCGCGAGGGTGTTTAAATGGGCAGAGCAAATGAGCATGATGAACGGTCAAGAAATCAAGCGAGCGAGCATACTAACACACACACATACACAAATCCACAAAAGCCACAAATGCTTTAAACCTTGGACTAAAATTAAATTAAATGCACAAAATGGATTTACGCCAAGATGTGTGTTGGCCGAAAAGTTCAAGCGAAAGCGGACACGAATACGAACACGAGCGCACAAAAGTGTGAGCCAACAACACATCACGGTGATGCTGTGGAGAGCGCATTAGCCAGGTACTCAAGTCGTTTCATGTATGCGAGAGAATAGTCAATGTGGGATCATGTGCTGTGTTAGGCTCGGTTGGCCTCAAAAGCTGTAGGCCGAAAAGGAAAATGAGGAAATGAAAAAGTCCGACGAAAGTCGTTGTTAATGTGAAGAACGATGCGCAAGAATGCAACGCCAACGCGGTAATTAAAATTGTAGGCGCTCTTATTTAATTCCAACGTGTGTGTGTGTGTGCACTCGCTCTGGTTGCTTATTTTCAGATCCGTGAAAAACAGGCGAACACCACTCTGATACATACATACATACTTGCTTGCTTGACTATTGAACAGATGATCTTACCTCAAAGAGTACAGCAAATGGCACCGATAAAAAGCTTGGTGCTCCACTACTGCGCTTCGCTATCGAAAATTGTTACGAAAGTCTGCTTTTTCTTAGAAATCAATTAATTGAGTGATCTACGATCTAGGACTTGCTGCGTTGATCCTCGTTTTTTATCACTTATGTTTTTTTTTTAATTTACAAGTAGTCTTACTTATGCTTGATTTTTCCCATGCCACAGAAACTATGTACAAAACGCCGCTCCACTTTACCACCTCAGCGTTAACGACAAAGACGCGTGCACAGCATTCAAAGACAAAACACAGACTAGCCAAGAGTTGTGCTCGTACAAAGACGATGTTTGAAATCTATTTTTAATGAATTTTTATTTCACTAACAATTCACGTAGAGCAAAAGCAAAGGAATACAATATTCGATTTTGAAGAACGTTAATGGTGGGCGAGCGCGCATACCGTCTATTGACGGAAAAGCGGGTGAGGGCGTCTCGTGTTCTCGCTCTATGATCAGGTCAGCCAAAAGAAATGCTTACTAAATGCTTGTCTTGTTGCTTTAGTTTTGGTTTTGTGTGGAAAAATGTATCAAAGCACGACACTGAGACACACCAGAAATCGACGTGTCGGGATACGAATGTATACTGAAACGCGAAGATGTACTCAAATATGCGCTGAGCCTATATTTATAGAAATTACGTTGCATTTTCTTAGTTGGAAAACGTTTGTGTATCTTAGCTGAAGCTGAAATCTGTATTACTCTTTCGTGTGTATTTACGTAATGCAGGAGTAATGGCGATACCTTCACATAGATATATATTTTACCTAGTATTCAGGTATAAAAATGAGAACTTTTGGAATGTAGTGCCGATCAAGCAGATACTATGAAAGCTGCAGCCGACCTTAGCTCTTAAGGGGCTTAGAATATACCCGCTTCAAGGTATGGATAAACTAAATCCACGACCCGAAGATTGGAGGGATGAAACAGATTTGGCGCGGTGGGGATAGTGCCAGAAGGTGGCAATGCCGGAGCGCACCGCACTCTTTACGGCGAAGAACTGTCACTATCCGCAACACACCCCAAACCTTCAGAAAGTGGTTTTCCGTTTCAACAACAACATCGAAAATAGGCTGCAGCTTACGCTACAACTCCAGAGTTAGTCTCTTGGCCTTTCAGGCGTTGTAGAATTTTAGCTCGATCTTTAGTGGTGTATATTAAAAAGTTGAAAAATAGGTAAAACTCTACAATGCCTGAAATACCCAAGAGGTTACACGTGGCTTCAGTCCCCACGGATAAATAAATCGAGGATTCTTATCTTGTTTGCAACAAGAAAGTGATCCGTATCTATGTTAGGTCCCCAAATCCGTCTATTGTAGCATGGTCGAAATGGGTGCATATTTTTCGATCGGCGCACATCCCTGTAGCTTGAACGTGTAATATTAGAGTGTCCTTGCTACGTTTTAGGCTTCTCCCTTTAGCTCATTACCAAATTACTTTTCTTTTGCCATTCAAAGCTTTCCCCACGAAAGCTTTAAGATCGCGTCAGTGATAAAACCATTCGTGTCTCTATTCAGGCAAAAGGCAGCCACCCCCAATTTGACGATAGTAAAAAACAAATTTTTAAAGCGCTTGAACATTTATGAGTATTAAATATTTAGTATTCTTATGGATACCCGTGTTCAAAATAAATATATATATAGTTATTTGTTTATTAACGCATTTGTAAAGTGTAACATTAAAAATAATGAAAGACTATGCTTACATACTTACAGCAAAACAAATGGCCCCTCAAGTGAAACCCTACACTAACTACTTTACTACTGTCAGTTTTTGAACTAGTCCACAAAAACGAGATCTAAACCTGAATGTATTTGATCGAAGTCTAATTGCAGCTCGAGCTTATACGAGTATTTACAGCTTCTCTCTAAAACAGAAAATTCGTGTTTGAAAAACGGGAATGGTCGGACAAGTCTACTTTCCACGCCTTGAAGTATGCTACACAAATTAACATTTACTTATCCCAACTATATCCATAAGTGACTAGTTGAGATCAATTATACCCCGCTGTAGACAAAAGTGGTCAAACGCGGGCCACTCTCCTTAGTATGTGGAATCTCACTTTATGTGAAGACAAGCAAAAGATCGAGAGTGAGAGGAGAAAGGCGTCACACTCGTAGACTAGTCATCGATTGGCACCTCACCACGCTTTGCTCCTTTCATGGCACCAAACCAAAGAGGCTAGTAGGACTTGTAATACTAGTTTCTAGCTACTTTTGGACTAGTTGGTGTTATTGCAGGGTACACATTTATAGTGTGACTCAACACCTAAGCGACGGACAGTCTAACTAACGACTGTGTGCCTGACTTCGGCACAGAGCGTGCCAAAAACAAATAAAAGGGGGAAAACCAAGAGAGCGTGATATAAAAATTTTCCAAGAGTAAATATGCGATTGCTAATCTCGGACTAAAAATAGTAACGAACACCGAAATATGTATTTACAAAAACGACTGGGCTGCTTACTCGAAAAGCAAAACAAAGCAAACAATTTTGAAATATTTACATACATACACGCCTGTAATACGCGCCTAAGCAATGGATAAATAAACATTAATGATTACAAAAGTAATTTGAATTAGAATTGTTGCACACAGAAGGGGGTTCACGAAAAGTTTCGCGTACAAGACGTGCACAGAACAAAGCAACTGCAAGTCGAACTCTGCACAACAAATGGTATTGAACTCTAGGTTTGGCTAGGTGTTATTTTAAGATCAGTTCAATTACCTCTTCAAAAATATACGCACTACCTACGAATGCTGCTGCCGCCACTGCATGCATCATACGATTTATAAACAAACCCAAAAAAAAGAAGAAGAAATGTATATAGGAAAACACGACTCTAGAAAGCCATAAATAAATCTGAACTCATCTCAACACTTGACGCAGATGAGAACCAACGCAAAGCAGAGCAATACAGAAACGGGGACAAACACGAGCACACAATCAAGCAGTCAAGCACCTAGAGTTGCGTTCACTCCAGCATAGACGAACAGCTAAAAGGGAATAAGCGCACCGCGACGACCAACAGCACACTTCTGTTAAATGTATGAATGTATGAGGTTTAATTACACGAGCATACAGCCAGCGGAAAGCCTGCGTATACTAAGTTGTAGTATAATTGCCATGCCACACAGAGTCCAACTTTTGAATTTGAAGTGACGATCAGCTCGATCAGCGCATATGTGTGTATTCTGGGGGCCAGCAAGCAATGCGCATATGTTGAAATTGCCACTGTTTTGTATTAAAAAGTTTTGAACAAAATTTGTATAAAGTACGCACACACACACACACACACTGTAGTAATACGCACGGAACACACAAACCCTTGATCATTGCTAAAGACACGATCAGCAAATGTCAGATGGTAAGGTATACTCACAGTAAGATTGAAACACAAAAGCATATTCACATACAAATAGAATTTTCTGACTGGGATTGAACTGGTTAAAAAAAGTCTAAACTTGTCCCAGTAAACATTGAAACTTAAGCAGACTACGAAAATGTCCAGAGCTGGGAAAATCTTTGTCGATTTATCTATTTTAATCCTGCTGTTCCCGACATTTAATTTATTTTATATAGTTCATTTATTTTCATTATTGAACTAGAATTTTGTTGGTCCATTTCGGATACTTCAAGACTGGTATAAATCCTGATTATTGACATTTAGTAGGACATCCCAACTAGCAATTTTACAGTGGCTTATATGAACGAAAGACAGTTCGCTGACTGATTGGCTCCGGCACTCATACTAGTTTTGAAGTAGTTTGCAAGTAAATAGTTGTTTGTACTATAGGGTACATGCCTTTACTTTTACAAGTGTAATGCTAGAGCTGGTGCCGAGTGCGCGTAGACTGAGAGTTTATTTTTAAAACTCGTATAAAATTTATATGAATTTGTAAAGCATTAAAAGTTTGCAACTAAGTAAAAGAAATATTAGTGATAACTACAAAAGCAATATTAAAGAGATACAGTTATAATAGTATCACAACAATAACAAATCAACAACTTTCTAAAAGCAAAAGAACTCAGGGCGGCGTCAAATAAGCCAGACATGAGCTTACACCGGAGTTCAAACGGCTAAAGTTGCAAGGCTTCCAGAATGTGTCTTCCAGAATGTCCGGTATGACACCATGTTAATGACGATTGGGAGACGCTCGGTTGTTGTTGTTGTTAACAGTGCTTCGCCCTGCCCCAGATTGGACAGGGTTACACTGAAATAACAGCCCTTGGCCGGATGAAAAAACCCGGGTCATTCCGGTGCGATAGAACCGGCTGTTGTGGGAATGTAGTAATCGGTTATACTTGTATCTATACAGACTAAAGCCCGATGGACCAAATGTACATAGGCCGCGAAGACATCACCTGTCCCATGACATAAATCATCTGTTTAACTGCTCAACGTCGCAGGCTCCAACAGCAAACCTTCGAAATAAACGTATCAAAACGTTGGCCCTTTTGAGTTTTCTCTAATATGCCTTGAGTTTATGTGTCATTGGAGTAATCACTTTCAGGTTAGCCTCTGTATTATAACTCTGCTTGCATTGTACTTGGAAAGCCGTTCAAGTGGATATAGAGGTTGGATTTTAGGCCACATATTCCAAGTCCAATTCTATTTTTAAACTTTTTAAAACTTTCAAATCGCAGCCCTCTGGAGACGACCGTTTCGGGTTTGTGGAAACAGAAGAAGATTTAAAGAAAAACACGTGCCCCAACAGGTTCCCTCTTTGAGTCTTTCCGCTCCGAAAGCATATATTGCCTTTCAGTGTCATTCATACTCCGTGAGCTTCAATTGTCAATTCATGGAATGTGAACCTTTCCAATTCTACAACTATCTTAATATTCTCCGCTAAGGTCAAACTTACCATTAACGTCAACTATACGTAAAAATTGTATTGTATTATATTGTTGTTGTTTTTTAGAAGAAATCGAACATAAAAAAACTAGGACGCTCTGCTGTCCTTCAATGGAAACCAAGCCGAAAAAGGAACAAATAAAAGTCTAATAAGACGGCAGTTATTTTGTTTTAATTCGACCGCAGTCGATACTCTTTGAAACCAATCGATATCAATTTAATCTCAAGCGTGAACGCAAAAGCAATAACAAAAAACTACATTTAAGTGCGAGTTGGAGTGTGGGTGGAATTGAGACTAGGTTGGAAAAAACCACAGCCTAATGATAGTTCAAAATGGTGCCAGTCACGACAAGCCAAAGGCAAATGGAAATTAAAACAAAACAGAAACCGAAACTCAAACGATACAACCACAAGGATAAGCGACGCTAAAGCCGAAGTAAAAATCAACAAAGCAGCTAAGTGGAAAGAACCAACGCTGCGGCTGGTAAACTGAGCTACGAATCGAAAAATCTAAATTTACTAGCAAGCCAGTCAGGACAGTGAAAAAATGAACAATCGTTAAATATGGCAGCGAAGTGGGATGGAAGAGGGTAAAGATAAGTTAACTTCACCGGCGACAGTAATGAAAATTGAGGTGCATAGCTGTGTGGAATATGTACATACATATGTATGTGTGTGGAAACGAAAAAAAACGAAATGTCAAAAAAGCGCGCGCAAAAGTAACTCGAAAAATCATCCATAACTATTGGCTAGAGGCAACTTGTCGAATCAAAAGCATCGATTTGGTACGCGTTTTAAGTACTTTCAGTGCAGCTGTTACTGCAGGCTCGGGGGCTCGGAGTACACTCGACCTAAATCCACATCGAACTCGGCTTAGTCAAACGGTGCTAGTACCGGAGCGAATCGAGTTCTTATCTGGCAAAGGACTTCTAAATCAGTATAACCCTAGTTCCTCCGTCACGTAGGGCGAAGTACTACTATTACAACTAAATTTACGGGTAAACGGTCTAAAAAGCCACGTCATCTGAATAGACTTAACCAGTACACCAGAAGTGAAACAATCACCAAACACCGTTGTAAGTAGGCAGGCATGGCACCCTAGGACAGCGCTAATTGACTCTATATCCGTAGTCACACAGGCCAGCAGCAATAATAAAGACACTAGAGGTTTGGTGCAGTCAAAGCAATCATTTGCGACTACCTGGCATGGGCTTAAATACGTATGTATGTATGTACACATCTAGTATACAAAATAGACAAGCTGATGTCATATTCGCACAAATAGAATAGACCGAAAATTGTAAAAGCAAAAACAACAAGCTCGCTCAAACACAAGCGACCATTGTCGACAGGATATCGAGCGCAATAAATTCACATTGAAACAGCAAAATGGGCAAATGGGGGAAAAACAAACGAGGAGTGGCCGAAGCTCTTGTACGAACTAGAAATCGGCAGAGCGTTTCAAAACGCGCGCGTGTACAAGCCACGCATTAAACATGAGCAGCCTGAGAGACATTGGAAAACCAGTAAAATCGTATAATGAGTCACACAAGACACAAAGCATTGTATGCAGTTGCAACAACAATGCGTTGTCTGGGGTGGTAACGGTGGTGGGTCTTATATAAAGCCGAGCTGTAACACTTCAGCAGGGGGTAGTGAATACATTTTACTGACTGTCTGACAATATTTGTGTGGTTGTTGTTGCTAAATGGAATCGTAATTAGTTGGCGCTGTATTTAGAGAACGAGAGCGGCATAGGCACAGAGAGTTGGAATAAGAGCGAACTCATTTAATTGAAGGCAGACTTAAAAGGGCGCATTAAGAGCATTGCCTTACCCTCCTTTACAGTCAAAGCAATCATTTGCACACAAACATACAAATGTACATTATGACAGTCAGTCAAAGCTATTAAATCAGTAATAAAACCACAGTACCTGCTTTTTAAGCGACTTTTTCGCTCTGCATATGTTTGTTGGTGCGTGTTTGTGTCGATGTCATAGAAAATATATAGCTTAAGGCGATAGCAACAACAACCGCAGCTAAACCAGCAACAACTTCAGCATTAAACTAATGAATGTGTACAGACCATCAATTTGAATTGTACAATATGGCATGTAATCCTGTCTCTAACGGGGGAAAAGCTATATATAAATGTGGCATATTTCTAGGGGTGTACAAACATTTCGAATAAAAATTATTACATGAATGTATGCGTGTATCCTAAAATTTTTATTAAAATACATAAAAATACAGCGCAAATGAAATTAGATAAAATAAATTTAAATAAAGTGGAGTAAATTAAAATTAAAGTGTTATAATGGCGACAAATTATCTCAGAATATAAATGTATAGCACTAGCTTTTTCGACATACATTATCTTGTCCGTTAGTTGCCTTTCCAACTTTTGAAAATGTTGTCCTCTCTCCACTACTCCTGTTAAGCTAACACTTTTACACATTTTTTGTAGCTATCAAGAATTTAAACTTACCATTGCCTGGGGCGTAACATCGTACACTTTTCCAAAAGTATTTACACTCTAAAATGTACCCATGGGGTGGCTACTGTGTACAGTGGAAATTCAATTAAGATCGCTTCAGGACTTAGCAAGTCTATAAAGGCAAAACACGCACACATTAATTCTTTTTTAAGATTGGATTTGGCATAATTTTAGGCGAACCTGATCTTGCTCTAAAGAGCTTTAGAGACGCTATTCAGAAATAGCAGGAGTTCGTAGGTGCCTCTCGGTGTAATGGCTGATCTACGTATAAGACGCATTTCAAATTTTCTTTCAACCTCAAGCTTATCTACACGTGGCCACTTCTAACTTCAAACACGTAACATTCCTCTAAGAAAAAACTATAAAAACCGGCTCTTGGTTTTTAGACTTCGAGCAAACTCAACGAAACAGCCAAACACGGCTTGTCGTGAGCTACACCAAAATGAGTTGCCGATGTCAGCAATAGTTATGTCCTAAAAAATGCGCTGAAGTACTCTTCACTTCATGTCAAGCACTTCCTTTCCTTTCACGAGGTCCCTCATACAAATTCATTGCATACTTTTAGGCTACAGATTCATATCATAATCATATAATGCAATTTCTGCTAATATTTAAATATCACACTTACCAATTTCAACAAATGTCGAAAGCCACGTAAACGCCTTCGTCCTTTTAGAGATTTAACAACAACACAACAAGGACAAGTTGACGCATACGACTTTTCGTCTGTTTACGAAAAGCTTGCAATGATCTCAACTTGGGTTTACACTTAACTTCTTGTACAATTACTTTTAGTTTCTTGATCATAAATTACACAAATTTATTTGGCTTAGTGCTTCATCAACATTTGAGAAGCTCAGCCAGTGTCACCACACCAAAATAACAAAACATTTAATTTGAACTGCACACAATGAGCACAACAACACAACTGCTTCTGATTTTATACAAATGCTTCCTGTGAGCAGCTGCTCCTCCCGTAGATATTCGTGTACGCTGCTTTCGAGTTGTGCCTGGCCGCTCGTTATTTTTAGCTCAGCTTCACTCTCCTGCGCTTGAAACGAATAAACTCGAATTAGGTTTTACAATTATCGGAGACGAGCAAGTCAAATGCCAGTTGGCAGCTTTCTTTATTCCACGCTCAAAGCCTGCCCACCACCCGTTTTGCAATGCCGTGTTTGTTGTTTTTTTTTGATATGAGAAGTTTGTATGGGCGCTATTTGTTTGGTTTTGATTTTTCAACCCCCCAACAAGAATGAAATGTCAATCTAACGTTCTAATATCGAAATATAGAGGGCGCAGTAGTACGTAAGGTGACATTGCTTGCTAGGGACGTTCGTTTGTAACGTGATCCCGTACGACTCAGAAATAGACAGAAATTATTGGAAATCTATCTCATTCTCTGACTACTGAGAGCACAAAAAAAGTGTAAATAAGAATCTCGATCAGACAGAAGTTGCAAGAATTTTATTTTGAATACTTCTGTTTAACCTGTCAAATGGACATTCGGAAATAATAAATAAGGTGAGAACACTTTGCATGCATATTCCTTTCTTTATTGTTCTATTTTAAAGTGTATTTTCAAAAGTTATGATGCTCTACTTTAAAATCCTGCAAATAGGCAAGACTTGCAGTTATTATACTAAATCCAAAGCACAGTTGGTATGGTCGAGTTTTTTTGTTAAACTTTTCAAGGTTACTCTTGTGAATTGGATTCATATCAACAAACGACCAAACCATAGGACGGTTCTCGTGGCACTTGACCATGCCACACTCCTCCGAGATCTGGAAGAGACACCGCTCACTGCCGGCCTTAAAAGGTGAACCGCTAATCACCTCAATGGTCGACAGGCATCAGCAAATTTAGGAACAAGAAATCTAGGCCACGAAGAATAAAACAAGGGGTGCCGCAAGGTGGTGTTTGTTTAATTTCTATATTTCGAGACTCCCCCCCTCCCCCCGGAAGGAGTCTTCATTGTTTCCTACGCTGCCGACTGTACGATAATGGCCTCGGGCAAGGGTCCTTCCATTGACGAACTCTTTACTAGAATTAACAGTTACCTTCGAGACCTTTCCAGCTTCTTCACCGAGCGAAATCTGACCCTATCTCCGACTAAATCGACGGCGACCCTGTTTACAACATGGAATGCGCAGATGGGGCAAGAGTTAAATGTCCACGTAGATGGAGTACCTCTACCTTCTGTCAACCGCCCTAAAATCTTGGGTGTGACGTTTGACAACGGCCTCACCTTCGCTGGTCATGCCATTGTAATAGCTTCAAAGGTACAGAGCCGCAATAAGATCCTCAAGTCACTGGCCGGCAGTACTTGGGGGAAAGATAAAGAAACATTGCTTGCTACATATAAGGCTATTGGCCGACCGGGTATTGACTATGCTGGGCCCATATTGTCGCCCAACCTTGCTGACACCAACTGGAGGAAATTGCAAGTCTGCCAAAACACCGCCATCAGAACTGCTACGGGATGTCTGCTTATGTCATCTGAGTCTCACCACCATTAAGAGGCAAAATTGCTCAATGTTCAAGAGCACGCGGAACTCTGGAGTAGACAGTTTCTTCTGAACTGTCATAAACCCAGTCATCCAAATCGACATCTATTGGATGAAGCTCCGCCCCCCAGAGACATAAGGAGACATCTCCGCAAGCACTACGATGAGATCCGGCATCACATTTCTTTACCGTTTGATCTGCGGAACCATAGGCGGGCTCTAAATGACCTCCACACCGAGTCGGTAGACAGATCCCTCAGATCTCGGCCCGTGAATCCCGTTATCAATATCCAACCACCTGAATTGTCTGAAGAGGAGCGTGTAGAGTCATGCTAGCACAACTTCGTTCTGGATATTGTAATAGGTTAAACTCTTACTTATCCAGACTGAACCCCATACCAAACACATGCCCTGTATATGGTATGTCCCCTCATGATACCATACATCTCTTCTCCTGTTCAATAGAACCTACTCTTCTAACACCTACATCACTCTGGTCCAACCCTGTGGAAACTGTGCGTTTCCTCGGACTCCCTTTAGAAGACCCTGATGACAATTTAGTGATCGTGCCCATTAGGCAGGGCGAAGCACTGTTAACAACAACAACAACATGTATTTTTACTTACAACACCCAGGCACAACCCCATCATATCGGGCTTTACACAGTAAGAGCGCAAAGCATAAATTTTCATTAATGCCTACACTACAAAGGCGACACCTACCGTGGAATTTGAATGTCATCAGAGTGAAAGTGCACTGCCTTGCCTACCTAGCGACAGCTGTCAAATAGGTTCTTTTCCGGTTTAATTCATCAAGAAGAAGGTAGGATTTCGCGAAAGTGAAAATGTTAATTGCAAAACATCCATTGAAATTAATGAAACTAGCCAAATATATAATTAAAAGTGGGAACAGTAAAGCGTAATTTTGTTCTGCAAACAAGCATTTTCATACATTTTACTGTAGAACGTTGTTAAATTTGCTTTTGAAAGTTATGCTTTCTAGAGTACATACCCAAATGATATTTTCTGATAAAAAAAAATGTGTACATTTGAAATTTTTGCAGAAATTAACCAAAAATGGGACGGTACTCTCGTGAGCCAGATAATGCCACCAAGTCATGCAAGGCGCGCGGACCAAATCTACGTGTGCATTTTAAGGTGAGTAACTGTTGACAACTACAAATTATTAATGAAAGTGGTATGTTTATTTATTTAGTATAATATAGTATAGTCAGCAGAATTCCCAAAACTGCGAAAGAAGTGTAGAAATAGCATTGCTGTTGTCTTTCTATGAGAAGTGCATATTGGCATTGTTTACATCTGTTGTATTGACGTCATATTTGCATCTTAAATCAGTGCCCGAAAGTGCTTATCTTTCTTGATACTTTTGCAAAGATGCTAGAGAAAACTTGCTATACCTAAATGGTTTGCGGCCAAGCATCAGCTGGGGAATTTCATCTACTGCGATTAACCATCTAGAACTTGTGCTACAATTTGAACAAGAAAAGAATACAATATTTTTAAAGTTATATAGTATAGGGGTTAGCTCTACTTCTATAGGAATCAGAAATATGTATAGCATAATAAGTACTAAGTGTTGCATAGAACTCAATTATGCAGCTCAAGAGTTATTGTGCTAAGAGAAAATCTGCAGGAAAACAGTGGTTATACGCCAAGAATACTGCGTTTTATCACTACCTGTCTTGTTGAACACGTGAATCAGTAATTTAATTTGGAAAAAATATCAATTGCATCTTAAATCAGTGCGCAAAACGAAATTACTTTGTCGACACTCTTGCAAAGACGCGAAGGTAAACAAGCAGCACTTTATGGACTGCGACCAAGCATCAGCTGGCAAATTGCCAATACACTGCAAATTGCCATCTAGAACTTGTGTTACAAATCAAACGCGACTGGCGGCAATTACATTAAGCAAAAACACTTGCCTAAGCTAAACATAATTTTGTAGCATAAAATTTGCCATTTATATTTATGCTTAAAGTAATAACGATGGGAAAAGAGTGTTGGATACGCCTGGAACTTATGTTTTAGCAGAAGCTGTTCTATTGAACAGTAAAATAAGTATATATCTAAGTAAAATAAGTATTTGTGGAACAGCATTTCTATGATTATTTTATTCCAGCACTTTCAACAATTTTGGAAATCGATTTGCTTTTCTGGGTGCAACAAATATTTAACGCATATTTTCCCTTTACAGAATACGCATGAAACTGCTCAAGCCATCAAGCGTATGCCTCTGCGTCGTGCACAAAGATACTTGAAATCCGTAATCGAACAGAAGGAATGTGTACCATTCCGTCGTTTTAACGGTGGTGTTGGTCGTTGCGCGCAAGCTAAGCAATGGAAGACTACACAAGGTCGCTGGCCCAAAAAATCAGCTGAATTTTTATTACAGCTCCTGCGTAACGCTGAAGCCAATGCTGACTGCAAAGGCTTAGATGTTGATCGTTTGGTTATCGATCACATTCAAGTAAATCGCGCGCAATGCCTACGTCGTCGCACATATCGTGCTCACGGTCGTATTAATCCTTACATGTCATCGCCATGCCACGTTGAGGTCATACTCACTGAAAAGGAAGCGATCGTTACAAAGTCTTCGGAAAATGAGCCAGCCAAGAAGAAGCTGTCTAAAAAGAAGATGCAGAGACAGAAGGAGAAAATGATGCGTTCCGAATAGATGTAAACCTAGTTGATAATAAGAGGGTGAAGATGAAGTAGGGACAGCAGTTGATTTGATTTTTGTGTAACACAAAATTTTTATTTGCACTGCAATGATATTTTTCAAAAAAGTTTGTTCAATAAATCAATTGAATGCTGTTTTATAAAAGGAAAAAAATGTGTTATTAAAATTTTTTTTTGTTAATTGGGCTATCTGCGCCGAGGTTCGCCGACAAATATTCTTTGCCTACTTTTAGGCAGCACCTAAAACATCGCTGTAGCTACCCAACAGCGATCATATTTTTATTTATTTTTAATAAATTAAAATCTCAACTGCCGATACTAGCCCGACTACTGTGATAACGATTTTGTTGGGCTCCGAAAACGATTTGAATTTATGTCTTATCAGGAAATCTACATTTCTTCTTAAGTGCTAGGCTTCCGATATCTACAAATGAGGCCGTTTGATTACTAAACATCCTAAATTCGTGTCGAACTAATTCATGTTTATTTGAAAAAAATAATAATTTGTATTGCTGCAGACACATTAATGGATAACTACGCAAGTAGCGAATGGCAATGAAGGACACCAACTACTGCACAGGGCATGTCACATACATAGCTAACACAAATAAAAAGTATTTATTACGATAAACAAATTTATTTCAAATTCTTCAACAGACATCACTTAAGCGCCGGAACTACTATCTACATAAGCCAGTAGCCCAACAAAAAAATCAAATAAAAATTAACCAATTACGCTTTAGTATTTTAATTCTCTCATTTAAAATATTCAAATGATAAAGGAGCACTCAGAGCAACGCTGAGAACACTCCAACTTATTTGAGCGCAACTTGAATTCAATTACAATTTGGTTTGTGGATTTGTAGAGCTTTCACTAGGCAACAATTTATATACAACAAAAACAAATTGACATACATATGTACCCATACTGGATGACACACCATGGATATTTAACCGAAAATACGAGGAAAACCTAAACTATGTTCGTCTAAGATATCCAATGAGCGCAGGGCCTTGTTTTTTTATTGCCTACGTTTTGGTTGGGTTGATAGACGGGTCCACTAGAATTTTTATTTTTTTTATTTTATAGAAAAAGTATACTTGAGCACATTCATAGTCAAAATTAAGTATTAGTTACAGCTTTTTTGATTTTAATTTGACAACTTCATGGCTCTGGGCCGTTCGACGAAATGTAGATTGAACGATATTATAAATGATAAGTATTAAAAATAAATTAGTATTCAAAATTTACCAACTTTTTCATTTTTGGTGTTTTTTTTGCACTCACTACTGTATGTTTCTATCTCATTGGAGGGCCTGTAGACTAATATAATGGTGAGATATATTTGAACTGGGGTCAGAAATAGTTTGTCACTAGAAATTCCCCACTCTGTAAGGTTCCATGCAGCCCCTAAGGAGTCAGTAGTTCTAAACAGACATGTTAAATGTCGACAGCAAGTTGCATAGCAGGGTATATAACTGGTCGGTAGATTTGATGACATGGTCAGCTGAGAATCTCTACTGATTTGCAATTGACATTTCCTATTATTTAATATTCCCAAGCAAGTAACAAGAGGAACCCACGTGAATTATCGCATGCAATCAATTTACCGAACTCACCACGCGGAAAGAAAGGTTAATCTAAGATAAGACTGTGGAACAAATTCAGGTTAGCAAAAGTTAGGTCGATTCTGAGAGTGAGGGATGAAAATAGAGGCTAAATTAGAAGACCCGTATTGCGGCATTTGTTTATGTTATTTCGAATGCAATAAATTTCTTCCTCTTTTTTGTTTCCAACCACCGCACAGGTAACGATTTTTATTTATTTTGTACAAGCGAACTAATATCAAAAATAAAGATTCAGTTAAGACTCGAAACTCAGCCAATGCTGACATCTTTTAATTTTCGCTCAGTCGTGATAAAATTCGCTATTAATTTTTTTGGAACTTATTTCATTTTGTAAGTGATTTAAGTTAAGTGCATCGGTTTCATAAAAATAACAAAAACAACATTGTATAATATATATTGTATTAAAAATGTCGGATCCAAAATGTAAAATGGACAATTTTTGAAATGTTTGTGGGCGTTTCATAGCAAGCGTTGAAAAATGTGGCAATGCGAGTGATTGTTTCTTGGAAGCCTATAAACAATATTTCTCGCAAGAGTTTATCACTGACGTAAACTATGCCCCTAAAAAAGTTTGCGTTATTTTGCTATTCAAGTGTTATGCAATGGAAAAGTGAAAAGAAGAAGGATATGCCTTTTGGTATACCAATGATGTGGTTAGACAACAGCCCGCATCAACAAGAAAATTGCTATGGATGTATCAACTACCATAAAACTTTGAATAGAAGGAAAGCAAAGAATAAAACTTTGTAGCAGTGCCAAGTGTCCAATTACCATTACCGCACTCAGAATTCGTTCCAGTGCCAACATACCGAAGTATTGATCTTCAAACAGATATCAGTACTACAACCGCCGTTGCTATATCCATTAATTTCTTCTCAGAATACGACCCTGGTGATTGTTGCAATTTTGTGTTTGACTCAGAAGAAATCAGAAGAACTGGCTTCATTTTTGAAAGGAAATAATTTGCTGGCGAAAGGTACCAAAGTAACAGCATATCGAAAACGCCAAAAAGAGTTAGAAAAGTTCTTTAATGTGAATGATGCAAAACATTTCGCTTATTGCAACGATATCGAAAAGTTAATGGAGACGATAAGGTTAACCTATAAAAAAGATGATTGGCGTTTATTCATCGATAGTTCACTAATCAGCTTAAAAGTTGTGCTTTTGCACAAGACGAATAGAATGCCTTCTGTTCCATTTGCGCATACCACTGACACTAGTGAAAATTTCGATAATTTGAAACACATTCTGGCCGTCCAAAATATCCGTGTTTTTTGTGCGATTGGGATTCACGATACGGAGAAGGTATTAGAGGAAGAAACCAGTACAAACAGCATAACTGGAATAGTCGCATTGGACGGAAATGGCCTGAAGACAACAGGCTACACGAAAGTCTTATTCCTGAAATGAAAATTCCGTTGCCGTTGCTCCACATTAAATTTGGCATTGCTAACAATATTTTCAAATGTATCGTAAAAAGACCAGCAGTATTCAACCGCTTAAAAGACATTTTCCCAAGACTAAGTAACGCCAAAATTCAGGAAGGGGTTGTTAATGGTCCCGACATACGGAAACTAATGAGTCGTCAAGATTTTGACCAAGTTCTGACAGACCGAGAATTTAATGCATGGCTCGCATTGAAAGCAGTCATTAAAGGACTTTTGGATAAAGAACGCAAAGACAACTACAGGGAATCTGTTGCAAACATGTTGGCAGCTTTCGATGAAATTGGAGTTAATATGTCGTACAAAATTCATCTCTTGCATCAGCATATTGATCAACGCGCTCAACAGTTGCCAACTGAATCTGATGAGCAAGGCGAACGTTATCACCCAAACTACGCTTCCATTTGAAATAAGGTAACTAGATTTTTCTAATATCTTTGTCAGAGTGTACAATTGAAAACTATTTTCGTTTCAGGTACAGATGAAAGAAATCTCCAGATGCAATACTCGCTGAAATTTGTTGGTGGTATAAAAGCACCTTTGAAAAAGAGGAAGACGAGGAAAAAGAGGAAGAAGGGGAAGACATAGATGAAATTCCAGAATATCAGTTGGACGAATATATCGACCTTTCTGATGATGATGACGATGACCAAGATATTAGAGATAGCAGTGATGTTGATCCACAGCCGCCTGCTAAACGGCAACTGGCCAAATCATTAATTTAATTTATTTAACTTTTTTACTTAAAACTTTTCATAACTAACATTTCAAAATTATAAATATTTCGTTTTCAATGTCTCTTCAAAACCAACACTGAAAAAATTGAGAAACATATTATGGATCAAAAAGAAAGAAAAAAGACTTAGTTTTGTGGAAAATATGTTCAATAAGCATGAAAAAAAAAATTCCCAACATTTTGCTTCGTAAGCACTACAAAAATTATATAAACCAATAAAAATTTTAATTGTTGCACAGGTCTAGCAATAATTTGGCTTTAACAGATTGAAAAAATATCAATTAGTCGCCGAGTTATAGCCAAAAACCCATACAAACAATATGCTGAAAATGGGCATTTGACTGCAAAGTTCGAAGGTCGATTAAAAAAAATTCGAACTAACATAAACAAACGCCGCGATACGGGTCTTCTAATTTAGCCTCTATTTTCACCGCTCACTCTCAGAATCGACCTAACTTTTACTAACCTGAATTTGTTTGTAATTCTTATTGAGGCGAATTTTGACACGGCATGGCGATTATTCGAGTTTGTTCCTCTTCTTATCCGATGCTCTTTGTTTCACTTTTCCTTTTTATCATTTGGCAGACAGCCTTGTGAATAAGTTGTGAATAAGAGATACTACGATTTCTGTACATAAATAATTATCTAGAGTTTTAATTAAAAAGCTTGCAATTCAGAAAGCGACGGCGAAAAAAGTTAATGAAAGTAATTAATTTTAATTATGTTATGGATATCGTAAAGATATATAGTCTAATGGATAATTACATACAAGTCCGTTTAGTATTAAAGGAACCGACGCATAAATCTAGAATTTCGAAGTTATGTATCGTTTCATTTCATAAAACGAGGAAAATTCAAACAAATAATTTCGTTTTAATATCGAAAGTCTAGACTCGTGGTAATGATAAAAAGAAGAATGTTTGTATGAATTCAGCTAGCATAAAGCGTATTGTTTTCAAAGTTTGCTGATAAACAGTTTAACAGTTCACAAGCTTGCAACACTTCAAAAAGTACAAAAACATGAGCAAACAATTTGTCACTTTATATTAATTGAAGTAAATGATAACAAAACAAGAAATATTTGTAAACTCCAAGATTAGTTTGGGGCCCTTTGTGTTAAGCTCATCAAGAACAAAAACAAAGCAACCTGCAGTCAGCAGCCAAACTAGTCACCAACCATTCTAGTTCATTAACAGAATTTTGTGGGCTTATTCATACAAGTCTAAACGACTTCAAAGTTTCCGTTATCGATAGACACATACAGAAGGAAAAAAATCAGTATTCGGATAACAATCATTCAGTTAACGACTTCATCTTACATTTTCTATTTAACTAATATTCTGAGTTTTTAAAGATTAATTTAATTGAATTAAAGTTTCATATATACTAAATAATAGTTTATATAGTGAAATCATAATCTACCTGAAATGATCAAATAGTACATTTGGTTGCAGCAAAGCACAAACAAACAAAGGCGAAACGATCAGGCGTCATTTTGCAGACAGGTAAGTTTTTCTACTCCGTGTTTGCTAAACCGGCCCTCCGGTTTTGGTCTTTAGTTTTTGTTCTACGTTGTTCGATGTTTTCATGTTCTTATGTTTTTTAAAAAAGTTGGCCAATTTGTACATCGTTTTTCCCGTGTAAGTCATTGCGTCCAAATCTTTGTATTTTCTTCAACATTTCTTCTTTTTTGTGGCCCCTGGTTGCTTAGAAATTGATCCACCATGCCTTTTTTGTACCCATTGTTTGTGGCTATAGTATATATTGAAGTCAGTTCTCCCCTGTATGCCTCCTGCATAAGAGGCGTTCTTTGGAGTATATCCACTAATTGTCTTAATGCTGTTTTTTGTGTTGTTTCCGATGGTTTGAAGCATAATGTATTATGGTGCCGTGGCGGTTGGTTTCCCATAAATGTCATAGTTGAACTTTTCTGTAACTTTGTCAATCGTTATCTCCAGACAGTTCATTTCTCCATCTTTTTCAGTTTCCATTGTGATGTTAATGTTTCGTTGTTGGTAGTCAAAACGTAGATGGTGCCATCAACGTACCTAGCGTAAAATGCCACGCCTAACTCGGTTTTTAAATTCTGCATATATCTCCTTTCCAAGTTCTGCATGAATACTTCCATGAGAATGGTCGCTGTTGGCTTTCCCATTCCAAGTCCGTTTGTTTGTCTATAGAATTTGTTGTTGAGCTAGAGGTAGTTTTACTTGAGAGTTGTTCTGAGCGTGTTGGTAATTTGTGCAGTTCTGACCTTGCCTTTTGTTTTGTCCAGCAGTGTTCTGTTGACTATATCCATGTATTATGCTGATGCAAAGGCTAGCATAGTTAGTGTTTCACTGCCGGGTCGATATACGTTTGCTTCGACCGCATTTATTGCACATAAACAAACACACACAGTGGAATGTGTCCGTTTTACCATTCATGCCACTTCTTATCATTTACTTTTTGCCTTACAATGCAAATTCATTGAATTAATTCAATTTGTAAGCAGCAATCATTTATTCAGCTCCACTTTAAGAAATTCAAACAGTAATTTGCTGAGTTAAGCCGTGGGTGGGTGGTGCCGGTAGTGCAGGTATTTGCACGGATGGGTGCTGGCTGACGGTGCGGGGAAAATGTTGATAATTTCGCTTGTCATCTGCTTGCTCCACTGGGTTGGCATGAATGTCAAAATGTAGGAGGCGTCATGTGGTGGACACTGATCGTAGCTGGTTCCTGTGCGTACTTCTTTGTATACATGGAAATATTAGAGTGGGATGTGAAGTTCAACAACCTCTCTTAAAATAAAATGTAATCTTTACATATAATAAACTTGTAGCGGGCCGATATCTCTAAATTGAAAACATAAAAGAGAAATTGCATGTAGTGGTATTTCTTAGAGTAATTAAAGTCAAAATAGTGTTTTTTATAAATTTTGTTTGTCTGTCTGTATGTTTGTTCGGGCATCACTCAAAAACCGCTAAGTCGAATTGAATGCAATTTTCACCGATTTATAGCTAGATATCCAAATTTAAGTTTAGAAACCATTTTAGCACGACATATTTTATTCCTGCTCCACACAGTGGTGACAATAAAAGTTGTAGTGAAATTGCAAAAAGCCGACAAAGTAAACTTATTTTTTCTTGGCTTTAGAGCATAAATAAGTTGCGAAAGTGTTCTATGAGCTCTCTCTGTCCCCCCATCATAGTTCTTTGTCTTTCCAATTAGAATACTTCTTTTACACTACAGTCCCACCACTGTTTCAAGTGCCTCCCAAATGAAGACACCATTCATTTTGTTACTCAACGAAATCACTACTTAACAAAGTCGCTGACATAAACGATGCTGTCAACGTCAGATCAACGTATCAAAGCCTACAGGCAAGCAATGCCTGATGAGGCAGATTTAATTTACACGATCGCATTATAATCAAATTAAGCGCATTGAAGTCGAGCTCAGAGCAATCAGGCGCTACACAAATCAACTAAAGTATACAAACAGATATACGAAATAATAGTAAATGTGTTGTTGGTTGTAGTGCGCGTCACATAGACATTTGTAAAGTGCATTCGTCCGGCACCGCTAAACACCGTCTGGTTGGGCTTTCGCAGGGTCGGTGGTCGAGGACGTGAGGGCGGTCGCATACACCAAATTCAATTGGCAGCGTTTGTGTGTCTGTGTTTTTGGAGCGACTGACTATGGATTTACTTGCAAATTAGCTAAACAGTTTAGCATTAAACGCGCCACATAACGTTACTACGACGAGTACGATACTTAAAAACGGATAAAAGCAATATTACCTGCTTACTTTGATTAAACAAAAATATAGTACAAAAGCGAAATTTTAAGTTTAATAAGAAAGCAAAAAAAAAATTCAAATTTAAAATTTTGAGAAAGTGCCTTAACGCAGAGTTGCTGCAGTGCAGTGAACAAATAAAGTTAAGAGTTTTGAAAAAAAAAATTAAAAAAAAAAATTATTTTTCCATAAAGCTAGTGAAAGCTTTTGCTGCTAATTTCTAAAGGTAACTAAGGTTTGCATTTAAAATTAAAAAAAAAGACAATTCTTAAAAAAAAATATTTGCATTTCAATTGAGTGCAAACATGAACGAAGAACGAGATGAGTGTTGAAGCTGCACTGAAGCGTTGGGAAAAGTTCACACAATTGCAATTGAAATTGAATTACATTAAAACAAATTAAAATCGCACAAAACATAAAGAAAATGAGAAAAAATAATAACAAAAGAAGGAAATAATTGTGCCGCTCGCCAGCAACGACAACGCCAATACCGACAATAAAAGCGTGCGACCCATCAACTCAGTGACTGCATTTGAAATAATTTTTTTATAATAAAATTTATTTTTTTTCTCAAATTGTCGGCATTTATTTTAGTTAATAAATGCTGGCGATTTTTTCTCTGTGCGCGCATTAATTAATTAATCAAAACAATCATGCCTCTTAGTTAAACTATTTAAAATAGCAAAAAAAAAAAAAAAAAAATCCAAAACCACCATATAAATGGCACGCTATGTATAAATTAAGAGCAAATAATTAAGTAAACAAAAGTAAAAACAAACAGAAGTCAACGAAAACTAAAACAGCAGTATGTATTTACTGACTTCCTTGAGAAATACACAACTAGCTTACAAAGTAGTACAGACAAAAAGAAAATAGGATAGGATTCAATATTCGATTGACTAAGTCCTGGGAGGAAGGAAGTTGTTGTGATAGCATTTAGCAAAGCCTTTTTGGTTCACGCAGACCTATGTTTCTGGAATACTTTCACTTAGATAAGAATCATCATTAGAGAGCAGACTCTTCTAACGCCAACTTCAACTCGTCCAACCCTTTTGAAACTGCTAGTGTCCTGTAACTTCCATTAGAAGATTGACAGCATTGAAATCAGAAGAAGACTGAAATAATTTAGAATGCCACAGAATAATATGGGAATCTGTCCTAAAAACTTGCAACTTATGAATAAAATAACCATAGTGTAATCAACAAGGTGAAGTAAATAAAAAGAGACAGAAAAAGTACGCTATCTGAAATGGTACGGGTGTATTTTCCAGGTACGCAGGAGGGTAAAATCTCAAAGAAATTTTGCAAGTTTTTGTAAAAAAGGAGTAAAAAAATTAACTACTTTAACAATAGCGAAAATTTTCTTTATGTATTTTAATCTAAAGAATAAACAGGTGATCAATAGCGAGAGAGGTGAAAGGGGTCACATCCATGGGTAGGCCATTGACTGGTACTTTACTACCTTTTACGACTCTTGAATGGATTCCGGCCTTTCACCCTGGTATAGAAAATTACACAATTAAAATATGTAGTTTTACAGAGGCTTCTCGGCTGGAATCGATCCAAATGGTTTCTCACTAAAACAATTTCAAGAAAGGTCTATGGAGATGGTAGATCTTGTTCTTAGTCGATAACAAACTGTATTTAGCTCTAATCTTTGGAAACTAAAAAACATACCACCACAAATTGAATAAGAAGCTTCTCCATAAAAGTTGTCACACTTGCCTTATGAAGCTATTACTTATTACTTCCTTTTTGTTTTATAATTATTTGGTTGTTTGGTAGAAGATATTTCTGACTCACTTTTCACATCAGCTTTTTCATATATAAAGCGTCGTTTGATAATTTTGTCTTTGTGAGTTACTGTTAAGAGCATCGTAAAAGATGTATAATAGGGCTACTATATTCTTTGGTCGTATATGAATCGAAATCGTTGCACTGTTTAGGTCCTGTGAGATGAAACAAATTGCTTTTCTATAGGCCTAGACACATTTTTTTGTAAACAAATTGAACTTATTTCATAGTGATATCAACAATGATAGTATTTGTTTTACACGGGACTTACTATACTGATATGTCAGTGACTATTTGGTGAAAACTCCTATTTCATTGAAGAATATTTCTAAAGATAAATCCTCCTTCTTTCGTGAAAATACCTTCCACGATATGATTTTGCTGAACTTTGCTTTCAAGAACTACCAAAAAAAGTTATGAGCCGAAAATAGGACTGCTGACTTTGTATATTTATATAAAAAATAGTAGTAAAATAGTAGTAAATTTATGTACTAAAACATACTTATTTTACCCAAAAACCACACTTTTGCGAATACAACATTTGCTCCACATTTTCAGATAGCCGAATGACAGAACAAAGAAGAAATTCGAGCAAGACAACTGACAGCTTACTTCACCTTACATCATTGATTACATTATGTAAAATAACAAAATAATTATATTTTTTTTTATTTGAAAAATACTTTGGAAATCAAATGTGAGTTTTTCGTTTTGCAGGATAGCAACTAAAATTGTGTTAGACAAAGGTAAAAAACTGTAAAAATAAAACTAGGTATAAAAATTAGCAAGCAGAAAGAGTTATAAGTACTCATAATTTTGGTTGCTGTCACGCAAGCTACAATTTCACATTTGATTTTCAAAGGAAATTTCAAATTTTGTCAAACAAATTTATTTTGTTATTTTATGCATAATTCGCTAAGTGGTTACGAAAAAAAATTGGATACATGTCTGCTTAATGTTTACCATTTTTTCACTCGTCCATTTTTTCAGCCATCGGCTTCATAGCTTTTATCGGTTCACAGCCGCTTTGTCTATTCACTGCAATATTTTTAACCTTAACCAGAAAATTTGTTATTTTAATAAAATGTAAATTGTCTATTCGTATTTTCCTGTCACGAAAGCCTTTTCTAGTTTGAACTCACCGCTAAATTGTTTCAATCATATATAAATGACAACGGAAAAAGAAGAATTAATCAAGGTATTTTAGTTGTCTTTCGCGATATATGTATTTCAAGCTCAAATTATGCATATCTTTAAATTATTTCAAGGTTCATTTCAGTAAATTTTAGAGATATATTTATTTTTTGCACTTTTTGTCTTAATAATTGAAATACGCAACTCCCATTTTATTTATTTGCACTGCTTTTAATTTTGACCTTACTAAAATATTAATTAATTATTTAATTCATTTGTTTATTATTATTTGCTTTTGTCTAATTATTTCTGTTTGAGTTTAATACCTTTATACATCTTAGCGGTAACTGAAATGTCATCTCTTCCGCTTCCCTTTTGTCAAAGCGCATCATTTCCTTTGTTCTATTTCTCACACTGTTCCTATGTATGTGCTCTTCGTGAAATGTTTTGAAGAACTTCTATATATTATATCAATTTGGTTTGTTTTTCGTCTCCCATGCTATGTGAGCTCATTCATAATTAATGCAATTGATGAAAACATAAAATCCGTCAAGCACACAAATACATAGGCACCTTCGCTTTGTGAACAGAAGTGTGTTTGTATGTACATTTGATCGTATCGAGAATAAAGTTAGTCTCAGTATTTTTGCAAGGTCATGACTATACAATTAGTTTCTGGCCGCTCTAATCATATTGCCACTACATTTTTTGATATATTTTCAAAATAGGTTGGCTCTAAATTCAATGAGCTTTGGGAATAAATACGGTCTATTCAAGAAAAAAATATTGTTGTACGATGCTTTGTACTCCCACTAGAAATGTCCCAAATAAAGTTAAAAATATAAAATGCGATGTCTAGGGTGGTCAGATAAAAAGCTTTTTTTTCGTAATTTTCTCATAGAAATACTTTATATTGGCGGTGATACGCTCTAATTTACAAAGTGTGTTTGTTATTGTTTTTGTATCATTTAGCGTTTGTATGCCACCAAAACATTGCAAATCGCTAATGAAACTGAATTTTTCCAGTTACCGCCAACTTTATGACCAGCCGTCTTGTCATGCGTGGCAAGCCTGAGAAGTATGTATGTATGAATGCATTAGGGTGTAGCTTGTTTCGAAAATTTGTTGTACTAAACAAAAAATCACCCAAAAATCTTTGTGATGTGCTGAAAAGCTTTAACAACTGAGAATAGTCCTAAAAAGTCAACTAAATTAAATAAAAAAATTTCGGAAAACAGCTAAGGTAAAAAAAATGCCAAGCGGTTTTGAGAAAGTTGTTGTTGTTCATAGCAAATCACTGGCTATTAAATTTTAACAGCACCAGCTTTTGAGAAAATGGTAAAAGCACCAAAAAATCCAATTTCTGCAAAATCTCAAGTAAAAAACAAAAGGGGGCTGATGCTCTCACTAAGGATTGAATCGAAGCTCGAACTCTTGGCTATAGTTCACGAATATTTCAGCCCAACTCAATGCACCTTATCTAATGAAAAAAGAAAAAATAGTTTAACTACTACGTGCCACTTATAAACAAAAATCATGAAAATACAACCTTGTGTTTAAAGGTATTTTTTGACATTTATACTTACAAAATTGAAATTTCTGAGCATTTGTGGCTTATGGGGCATGTCTACGTATTATGCGATTGAAGACAGACAATTTTGCAAACCACTTTCTCGGTCTTGTTTTATGGCTCAACTTAAATTTTATTCCATACAAATAAAGCACACGCTAATGGCCCTTTTGTGAAATAGCGACTTTGTTTGCTTGACAGATGCTTTAACAAGAACCGGTCGGGTGAGTGGGTGTCCTATTACTTCACGGAGAAGTGGTATAATTTGCTGAGAAATGTTTTGCAAAAAAATTCATACATTACTACAGTGCAGTTCATATATATAGCACACAAAGAATTAGCATTTTTTAACAGTTTAATAGTCTGTTTGAAAAAAAGTGTGCCGTTTAGCTTTTATACTATATAAAAAATGATAATTTGATGTGGCCTAGCGCTTTTTAAATAAATAAACAATGTGCCAAAGAATAAATTTTTCCAGTGAAAAAACCTTTGCAGAGATGTACTGTGGCATCATCGAAACAGCTGTCGATTTGTCCAACCGCTGTACGTGGTTGTTATTTTTCGCTCAAAAATGGAATTAAAAACTCATATTTCTGTTTGAATTTTTTTTTTTTTTTAATTTTGAAAAGATATTATTCACAAAGCTTAAAATGCAGTTTCATTCGGCACTTAAATAAAATTTTGATTACAAAAATATTGAAAGTAAAAAGAAGTAATGAAATGATTTTAAATCAATTCACGGGTCATATTTATGAACTACACTATGCATAGCCGCAGCTCGAAGAAATTTAACTGAACCAATAAAAGTACGACTGACAGCGTAAGCGAAAAGTAAGAATCCATAAATAGTAAATAAACAATTTAAAACGATTAGCAATTAAGTGGCTTCAATGAAAAAATCGAATAATTTATGTATTGAAGCTGGAAATTTTGAGCATACAAAATAGCGTAAGTATTGCAATAAAAATTATTTAAAAAAAATTAACGACTCAGTTACCTTGTATGTGTGTTTGAAGTAATTTAAAGTAAAACAAAAAAGTATAAATAAAAAACTTTAATCAAACCAAGGCGAATTCACTTACAGGTGATCTCATAAGAACATATGAGCAGTGGCTTTTTCTGTCAAAAAAAATAAAAAATGTATGCGATCTGACACGAGAAGCCGCCAAAGGAAAAACAAAACACATGATGTATGTGTGTGTATACAGCAACAAATTCGCCTTGAATCAAACGCAATAGTCGCCTCATGATCCAATAATACAGGTCGTGTTAATAGACCAGCTGATTTTTACTTTTGTCGCGAATTTTGACATTGCCCTCATTTCTCAGTACGATTTTGACGTTAAACTCACAAATTACAAAAACAAAATACATGGAAAATTTTTGTGTGTCTGTATGTTTGTCGAGCTGCTACGACCTATTGTAGTTGGATCATGAGTCGCCTAATGCTTGATTGTCTTAATTTTCGCTTCAGAATTTGTAATAATTTTCTACATTATATATTTCGGAAACTTTTTAGCTTCAACTTTTTTCTGGGGTATTTTTAATTGAAACTCGTTCCGCAGCTGCGCAAAAATATGATGAGTTTAATGTACAAACCAATTCATTTCAATTTATGCCGAATGACAAATAAATATCCAGACGAAAACATTTTAATATACTTGAACTCAGTTTATATGCGAATAAACTTTATCGTGAAATTGGAAAAAAAAACTTGTATTTCTAATTAAACTATGAGTAGAATGGGTCAGGACAACATTTATAATTGAAAATTTGTATAGAAATGTCATTTTACAAAGCATTAGCCGTTTGTTTTTTTTTTCATAAGCACTTAACGACTTATGTATGAATAAAATAACAAAATGAGCTTGTTTGCCAAAATTTGCATTTTCTTTTGAAAATCAAATGTGAACTTCTCGCTTGCGATGTGCCAACCTTAATTGAAATGACGAAGAAAAAACGGCTATTATACACTATTTTAATTAAAATGTATGTATATGCGGTAAAGTTTTTAAATTTTCATGAAAATACAGCGCTTTGAAGTAATCTCCAATCGTGAATAATATTCGTCGTTCAACCTTCTCTGATTTCTCTGAGAAACTAAGCTCACAATGAACATGTGTTAAAGTTATAAAGCATAAAGAAAATTAAAGCTATAAAGAGAACGCATTAAAGAAAACATCTGCAAAAAAAAACATTATATACAAATAAATAATAAATAAATAAAATTAAGAAGAAAAATATAGTAAATTCGAATGACTTAGAAACCGAATGCAAACAACAACCAAATTTCTTATGAAGTCACTTAACTAAAAAATCAACGAAACGGAAGTATATACGCACAATACAAAATAAATTAGTTGTATACAAAAACGAGAAAACCAACACAAAATAAAAATTAAAAATAATAAATGTGACAATCATACAAAAAGTAACATTGTTGCAAATACCACAATAGTAGCTAAATAAATAAATGAAAAACAAACCAAAAGTCATAAATTTAAAGATAACAAACGAATACTTTAAATTGCTTAAGAAAAGAAGCTCAACTCAATCATAACAGCATAAAAAGCGCTTTGACGTCGTCGTTTTGGTAATCGAATGCGCACTCGGTTGGTCGGTCGGTCTACATAAGCGACGTTACGAGCACGTAATCACGCTCGAACACACAAAGACAACAACACGTCAACACTTGGATTACTTGCCACGTTGAGTGTGATCCCACATCACCTACCTCCACTACATTCTTCATCTTGTTTTTAAACGTCAACTGCTTCAACATCAATTTACTAATCAGCGGCGCCGTTTATTTTCTTTTTGAATGGAAACACTGGATAGTGGCATTTATGAGACGCATAACTGCCGCCGCCGCTACCGCTTGTCATACAACGACACACACAACAACAATAATAATAGAGCCATCAGCGTATTACAGAATACTTACGTTATTAGCGCACGACCCCAACTACAGCAACAACAACCTCAAATACAACATTACTCTGCACGTTGCCAACTCGCTGACGGCGACTACAAAACATTGTGGATTGTCAAATTGAATTATCCAAAAGGTAAGTAAACAATAGGTACAAACTCGTACTTTTCTGACTAAAACTAGTCAAACTGTCAAAAATTCGCTGAGCGAGAGAATAGTAGTAGAAATTAGGGGACTGATTTCTAGTCAAAAATGTCAAAGTTTATTTACAAATGGCTGGAAATTAAATCACATCAAAAGGGAGTAAAAAAGAAAAGTAACGGTCACTTCTATACACTTGCAAGACGTTTTGTTTTCTCACTGTACAAATAAGAAATTTTTGGTGCTATTCTCAGCTTGCTTGCCATCTACAAACGATGCAATGACTATCGCAAATTGTAGAAACAAGTGAAATTGGGTCATAACAATTGTAGTAGTTATGATGAAAAGCTGCCCCAGAATAGGGCAGTTAGTTTACTTTTGTTTACAATTGTGTTGTCAAATGCACAACAGCTGATCGTTTGACAGATTTACCAGAAGTAATCAGCAAAAATTCTTCCGATACAAAATAAGTGACCAATGTTAAATTGAATACCTCTGAAAAGGGTTTCGTGGAAGTCTTTACTAGTAAGAGCACGCATAGTTGATGGTGTTATTTCACTCTGACACACACAGAGGGCTTATCGGTGGCTGCCTACACCGCCCGTTGATGGTGTGGACAGGGTACGGGGTCAGATATCGGTTATTAGTGGTGGTGGTTATGGTCGGTGGATCGGTGGAGGGTTGTGCAAGATAAGGTGGAAAGCTACTTATTGAGCTGCGCTTTCGATAATAGTTGAAGCTTAAATAAATGTACTTAAGTACAAGTGAACATAAACAATTTGAGAATTATATGCAATGCGTTATGGGCGAAATTATGCAAGGCGCTCACTTAGTTTGTGTATGTTTGTGTTGTTTACCTTTTATACCGTGGTGGCGCGTGTGGTAGTAAAAACTGCTACACCACAGGTGGCGCCTAGTAACTATAATATTCTTCAAATTTCAGCTGCATGAGTTACCAATGTTCTAATAAGATCTTACCCTGATTATTGTTGACACATCACAAACAAATATTTGGCGAACTAGAAGAACACGCCAATGTTGTCGGCGTGGACGGTTTGACTGACAAGCATAGAAAATGAAATAAAATATGTAAATATGTACCTACCTTGTACACTAACAATATACACATTTACACCGCCACACATCCTCGCAAGCGCTAAGCAGCCACCAAAAACATAAACACGTGCATTAGACAAATAAAAATAAAAGAGAAACAATGTCCAACTCTCAAATCAACTGCCGCTTTGGTTGTATAGTGAGGTTAGGTTACTCATACGCCATGCTGCACCGGCTACACAAATATTTTTGATCAAGCAAACAGGCCGTCAGCTGTCAGACATCAGCGTCAACAACTTGTTGCTTGCACGTACTCTTTGCTCTTCCAGTTTTGATTTAATGCTTTTTACTAAGATGTAAATATTTTATTTGGATTTTGTATTAAATGAATTACAATACAAATTTAAGTTCTTTCTAACTGCGTTGTGCTGGTATTCAGATAAATTACTACGTGTTTGTATGTATGTATATAAATAAATTTGTTTGTTTATGTACTTAAAAAATTAGTTATTTACTTGTTTTCATGCCTACATCACATATATACACACATATGGCAAGCATCGCAAAAATGATAAACACACCGAGTGAAACGTGTCTATCAACGGGTGCAGACATGTGACAATGTTTTGGGGTTACGTTTAGGGCTTCTGTCTGTCTTTCTTCTATAGCTAAGGACAACATATATTGGATTGGATCAAAAAAATTAAATGGTTTGCTTCAATATTTCGATTTAATTTTTAAAATGTTGAGAAAAGTACTGTAAAAGTTTCAAACCTTAATTTTAATTTATAGAGGTAAATCATTGCTACTTCAAGTTTTTTAGCACTGATTTAATTTTTACTTGAAAAATGCCTAAGTCTTGATTAAAGCTTTAGCTGCATACAGTTTTGTAGGTTTAAAATGATATTATTTAAGCACTTATTCAAGGATGCTGAATGATTTATTCAGGAAAGCGTAAAGTATGACTCTTTTGTTTTATTCTTGTTGGATACACTGGATTTTATCCAATAATAAACTATACTGGCAACGCTATCAACAAAGCGCAACAACATTTTTGACAGAAAGTCATTTTAACGACTAGTACGAAGACGACCATCAGCCAAAACAGATTCTCATTATTTTACTTAACACATTTAATTCTTCTTTAATTGTAATTGACTTCATTTCAAATAAACTTTAATTTATATTGTTTGTACATACCATAAAACGGGTGTAAGATTAAAACAATTCTCAACCGGAAATTGCTAGACGGCCATCACCCTTTATTTAGAGTTGACCCTTATATCGATAATACAATATGTAATACTTATGCCATGTTCACAATGACAAGATACTAAGCGTATGTTCACATAAGAAATTGAATTTCATTCTATGCCGGCGGAACTGCCGACGGGGAAAATGTAATGGCTCATGAAAGAATTCAATTGATTTAATCGGAATTTGGCAGTGAATTTCGGTTTAGTCGAGAGAGACCACAAAACTCTATTAGAATTACTCCCCAACGGCAGTTCCGCCGGAAGACCTAATAGACCCCTTTGTTCGAAATAATATAAATAGCTGTGCATTTATTTCCTGCATCACTTTGATTTTTGGAACGTATTCAAAACTAAATATCGAAAGTGAATGGGCACGCAAGCAGCACTAGATACAAATGCCGCAAAACCAATAACAACACATAACGGCATGCTGTACGCAAAACGTCTTGTGTGTGTGGAACGTTTTCTATACGTGTGTTTTAAAAAAAATTTCGTACAGTTCCACAAAAACTTAGTACGAAAATGTTTTTTGCAAAATATAAGCTTATACGCAGCGATATTTACGGTTATTTGCTGAGCAATACTGCATCAGCAAACGCCGGCAAACGACATAACAGGGTATGTACCACAAAAATAAGATAGAAATAGAGAAAATAAATTGCTATAGACAAAAAATACTTTGTATGAAAAAAATTTAAGATAAAAAGTATCTAGTATATACAGCCGATAAATATTATACATAAACATTGTTATTCATATTTATTTAGTATAAAGTGCGCGCGCAGTGATCAGTGAAGAGCGTAAATTGTGTGTATCTGCATATAAAAAAAAAAAACTATTTAGCATCATGTGAAGAGGTAAATATAGATTTATTGCTATGACAAATTTGAACATGACGAATACGAAAACAGTGCTTTAGTGCGAAATGATGCTGGTCTGCGTTGACAAAGGTCCATATATATTGATAAACCTTGAGTGATGACGTGTGCGACGTCAACGTCTCTTTGCTTTCAGTGATGACATTTTCACAAGTCTGACAAGCGTTGCAATACAGCCTCCATGGCAACTACAATGTTACAACTGTTCAATTTATATCCCCCCAAGCAAAATAAATGAAAAATCATTGGTTTGGATTAAACTGGTCATCAACCAGCTGTAACGAGTTTAAATTGGTTTACGAAGCTTTAGACTTTACGCCTATCAATAATATTGTGGCTGCTGTAATTTGCTTGCTGTGCCTTGTGCTTGTTGTTCTGGCAGCCATTTTTTATGTTTTACTTCGCTGAATCATTTATTTTTAACAAACTCGCGTTGAATGCCAATTGAAATTCATTTAAGTCGAATTCACGAGAGTACAAATGTACGTCCTCGCCGCTTAAAATCATATTCGTCTTAGAAACAAGAGACTTTGTTGTTGATTGCTATTCGAACGCCGGTCAACCGGCAATCGCAGTGTTACTGTTCAATTAGCACCAATGTTGCGAAAAAGTGCGACAATTTCCACAAACAATTACTCATTGGTAAACTCAAATTTGTCATACAAGAATCCGTACTCAGCATGGGGAGTCCATGTTCATATGGCGTGCAGGCAAAAACGATACATTGTTGTTGTTGTTGTAGTAAAAGCGGCTCGTGACTGTGTCTCCTAGAGACCCCTCTTTCGTTTTTTCAGCAATCCGACAGCGTGTTCGGTTTAATTTATGTTTCAACCATAATTTTCACGAAGACATGTACCATAGACTGAGCAATCTTAGTCATAAAAAAGGTCCGGTGTCTATAAGGAAACATTCTAAGGCACGGTTTCTTTGTTCATAATTCGTGGCAAAAGATTATGCAGCTTATCGTTGAATTTCCTTCGATACTCAATTATGACGCCGCGGGAGGGAAATTTTCTCTCGAATACTCCAAGCACCATCTCATTTTCTTTCGACACTGTTCATTATTCCGTGGTGCATATCAAGACGGGTATGTCAGTCATTTAGCTATTCGCATTCTTTAGCGATATCTGTTTTTTTTTTTTCTAAAACGATTTTCCTTTTTTTTTAGCAATTCTATGCTATAATTGCTTCTGCGAGCTATTACGTATATTTTCTCTTTATTTGCTTCCTGAACACATACTCATTGTTTACTTTCGATTTTTATTGCTTTTGCGCTGGTGAATAAAAATGAATTAGACTCATTTGTTTACAAATATACCTATTATAAATTTAGTAAATTGAAATGTATTTGCTATTTTTATGATGATAACAAAAGAATTTCACACTAACCGCAACAACTTAATTTGTTTAAGGTTGAGTGCTAACGGTTACAATAGCGGGAATGTAACACAGGGTAACTTAAATATTTTCTTTTCTTTCTTAACTTCCTTTTGCGTGTCAGCCATTTTCGAAAATCGAATATGTTCATAATAACATTTATTTTAATAAACTGCGTGATTTTTTGTTGGCGGATATAAACGCAAAATGACATTACCCACCACAAACTACCATTTGCTGACAGCCAGCCACTTTGAGTGTTGCTGGAGTACAATGATAGTAACGCTGAGTGTGCTCTTTGCCACTTTGCACACCAGCATCGGTTTATGTTTACTAGCTGTCTAACTACATAGAAAAACTAAAAAAATACTTAAGCATATATTTACTTATTTAATATTTTATAACTGCTAACTGATTAGATGGCTAAACAAAATAAAATATTACCTTCCAAAAAAAATTAGTTTAACCTTCTTTCAATACGCAGGAAATATTTGCACATTTTCTAGAGCGAAAAGACAAATTTTTTTCTATTTTGCATTCTTCAACGCATCAGCATTTACATAAAAACTGTAGGTAGTTTGTTCATAAATTCATCTAAGCACACTAAGCAAATAAACAACAGTGCCCATAATTCTTTAAACACAGGTTTTCCATCCATAAATGTCTGCTGAGTGGCAGCAAATAAGTAAAGTGAGTTCAGCACTAAAAAACAGCAAAATTATTAAAATATTTACTTTTAGTTTATACTAAAGAGAAATACAAGACACTAAAAACAACAATGAAGAGCAATAAAAAAAAAACGAAAACAGTGCGAATCTTTTGGGTTACGCGTCATTGATTCCCACAAAAAGTGCGGCGCGACCTGCCAATGCGAAAATGTTTCGTGGTTTAAATATTTGCAAAGAAATATTTTCGAAGGCGAAGGTTTTGGCGAAAATTTTAATTAACTGTGGTATTTTCTCTAAACATACTATGTATGCAATTAAATGGTTTTTAGAGGTCAGTTTTTTTTCAAAAATATTCTGAGCTAGGCCATCAGTAAAATAAGTTCTGACTTACAACGATTTCGAAACGGCACTTGAATTGGGCTAAGTTGAATTGGAATTATAATTTCTGTATTGTTTTTACATCTTTTGTATTGTCTATTATTTTTTTTTTGAATAGAAATTCAGGAACTCGAAACTAGACCTAAGGAAATTTAACCCTTTCAGGAAGGAGTTTTTTATGGCAAGAAATATCACCAGAGAAAGAAAAGAGATCAGATGCAATTACCAAAGCGTGAGAGCAAGGTGGAGGGGCGGAGAAATTGTTTAACCGCACGTAGGACTAGATAGGTATCAGGCAAAGTGATTCTAACCAAGGTATGTGGCATAGAAAGGTTAAGATACTGTATAAGCATCACAAGGCGCCTAGTGTAGGGCTAATAACGTCACAAATTATTTGAAAGATATTTTATTTTAAAGCTGAATAAAAATTCATTTAAAAAAAAATTCAACTCACAAAGCGCCACAAATATATACAATGTTTTCTTCTATAAAAATTCCTCTAGTGCATGTTAACTTTCGAAGAAGGCACACAATTCCATTATATAAAAAAAAAATACTCCATGGCGCATACTTCCAGCACTGTTGGACCTGAGCCAAAACAGCAGCAATTCATTTATAATTACGTTTTGTATACCATTGAATAGCATACTTTTATTGTAGTTTTACACAATGAGTTAGTAAATATTTAATAAATACTTTCATCTCCTGCTCATCTGATATATTGCGTCCCATCTAGAGGTGCCCGCAAATCACGTTATAATATTGTTGTATTTCTTTTTTTTTTTTTGTAAAACCTTTTTCTGATTATTTACTCATATATTTAGTTCAGTATGTGACATTTCGCCACATTTTACCATGTCCGATATCTGCAAGTGTGAGTATTGTATTATTTTATGATTTCAGATGACTCAAAAGCGCCATAGTAATCTTATCAGAAGTCTAAGTCCTCACCACCTCAGACCTGATCATTAGCTGAGTTGTCACTGATCAAACTTTTGTACGATAGCGTAGACTCTTAGACTTTCAGGAAGTCATATTCTTCATAACACAAAATATGGCTGGAGGAAAAGAAAGCCATCAGTTGCAATTACCAATACTCACCCAGGATTTATAAAGACGAAAATGTCAATTTCAATTAAAAAAGAATATTTGTGCAATGTATACTTAAATTAACAGATACTTGTATTTGGCGACTCTAAAGTACATTGCGACTCTTTTGAAAGGCGTTCAATTGCAAGTTGTGCCAAAGAGCCGCTATCAACTTTAAATCCAAATTTATTAACCCTCTTTATATGCATCATTTTTCAGTATATACATATTTGAGGAAAATCTCTCATTTCGTTTAAAGGTTTTCTGCATATTTTTCTATCCACTTTAGTCCTTCCAACGTTGTCGTTTTTGGTTTATACTCACAACCGATCCAGCTATCGTATCCAGACGATTTTATGACATCGAAAATATACGCAAAATCAAGTTCACCCGCAACATCTGGTTCATGACGATGTGGTACTTGCGCTATTTGTATATGCCCAATAATATCTTTGAAATCCGAAAATCCATTTGTTATATTTCCTTGAATGTGTTGTAAATGGAAAATATCAACCTGCAACCGAATATGTTTGCTGTTTATTTCCCTTATAACGCTACAAGCGATTTCATATGAGTTCATAAAATATGATGGTAGCGCATATTTATTGATTGGCTCAATCATGCCTATAATGTCTGTCTTCGCCAATACTTCAGATGCATATTTTAAATTTTCTTTGTAGGAATGCAAATGTTGCGCTTCGTCTGCCTCTATTAGACCGGCCATTATATGGATCTTTTTGCAGTTAACCGCCTTTGCAAAGCGTATAGTTTCATTAAGTTGCGTTTTAAAGTTTTCTCCTGCATTTGGAGTACTGGCACTGCCAAATTTAGAATGCCCAAGATCTATATTCACAAGTGCTATATTCATGCCCGTGTCGATCTTTGTTTTAACGACGTCGTCGAATTCTGAATTGGGGAATGGTATTTCGACAGCCTTGAATCCAGCATTCTGTGCCATACGAATTTTTTCACAAATAGTTTTTTGCCCCTCAGTGAAGAGGAAATTTAAATTGGCGGCCAACTTTCCCCTCATTATGTTGTGTACTACTAAAATAGAAAAATAAAATTGCTAAGTTATTATATCGATAGCATTTATATGCTTGCTAAACATACAAGGTTGCACAAAAGGTTTGAATAATGGCTTGTTTGGATGATTAGCAAAACTAATTCAATTCATTATTTTTATGTTTCGTAGGATTCCGAACAGGTAGCTTTAACGTTTTTAAGACAATTTTGACTGACTTCCTGCTATCTTCCTTCAGGGGATATTCAGACCCACAGTGATTACTATCACACGCCCCACCACGGTATAAAAGGTGAACAACAGTAACATACGGCACACGCAGTAAGTAATAGTCCATTTACCCACCGACGTGTGTAACTTACCCCTACAAGGAACGCTGATTTTTTTACTAACATATTCACACTCTTTATTGAAAGCTTTGATAATTTATTTGTCAATGCTGATACTTTCTTACTACTATGTTTGTTTTTTAGCACACGGTTTTCCGTTGTTGCCAACACCCACAAAGAACTAAGGGAAAGAACACGAATTGGACAGGCCGAAGTTATGTGGGCGATAACAAAAGAACATGCCGTACTCACACGTACACGGTTGTTGACATCATAATTTTCTATTCGCTTTAAGAATATGATGCAAATCCCTGATAGTTAGATTGACAGGACTGACTCTCAGATGTTGTAACAAATGACTGTCAGTGTGCTTGTAGGGACGTTTAGGTATCCAGTACATATGCACGTTTCAGCGAATCGTATGCCCGTAGACTCAACGAGGAAATCAGCTCTTTTCTTTTGTGTATATTTGACACTGATCAGTTTTAATACATTTCAACGCAAATATGTACTTTTGAAACGATTATTTTTCATTTTATGAATGCCCGAAAGTAATATTAAATAATTATAGCCAGTCAATTTATTAAATTAAAATTTCAATTCATTAATATAGTAATTACAGGTTATTTTAACAATATTCGGAAAATTTTACAGGTATTTTTAGTTTTTGTGAAACAACTGCAAGCGATCCATAACCAACATACAAATGTATGAGTAGGCTACATTGTCATGTGAGAGAGCAATCAGTGACACGTGCTTATTTATTTACATTGCACTCTCATAAGATAGGTCGTATCAGCTGACGCGTACTAGGTGCTTGCGTTCGTGAAAAATTGGATTATAAGCGCCAGCATAATTTCGTTCATTCGACATCTCTTTAAGTACATTTATTTGCGCTTGAATAAGTATCTAAAGTTGTTGGTAAGAGAACTGAAGTCGCACACAATATTTTGCTTTCCAATTTACCCTGCCCAACCCTCCACCCTCGATCCATATTTCGGGTGCGTCTAAGGAACGTTGAGGTCAATCAATCGCCATCAATTTATGGGGCTGGACCAGTCAATACGTATACACCGTTGTTACGCCATTGGTAATTTGGCACAGATCCACCGGCGTTTACCAGGCCTTTACCGATCATTGGTAACTTAGCACTGATCCACCGTATCCATCAACAATTCATTGGTGGCTTGGCACCGATCCACCATCCAGCGGTCAATTTGGAAGAGACTCATCACATCTCCGTTCTTCGGTACCTTGTCACCGACATTCATCACAACTGCGCTACTCACCAACATTCGCCAATTGCGTCTGATAACTGACGAAATTCCCGTCCGCACCATCAACTAGCGGTGTAGACACCTACCGATATCGATCACTGATCGTATATGACGATTCGGACAAGCCTTCACTTGATTAGCTTCTTTGTGAAAAAAATGTATTCCACCGGAGCAATCGAATATTTTTTCTACATTCTAGGAGAGCTTTATTATACCACAATTGAAACACAATAAACTTTGCAACTTTCTGCTGTCAAAAAGATCAAACATAAAGATTTTTTGGTTTTATGAACGAAAATTTACGCTGAAGCTGGCGCGACGGGATGACGGAAAATCGTTACAATATAAGATGTATGTTAAGCGACTTATTGGGTGACCTTGTATTTTGATATCATTTATTTACATATCGTACACTTAATATAGTGAGATCTTCTGACTTGTGTTTATGGACATACATAAGTCGATTTTTTCGATGCGGTTAAGTACTGATACGCATAAATCCACCGAATACCGAATATAAGTTGATTAAACAGCAGCACTCAAATCACAAAGATTGCTACGCTCTTTCGTCTAGCACTCTTCAGTTGGTCCAAATGTAATAAAATCCCATATTAAAAACAACTGATTTTATACCGAGCGCCCTAAATTTGTGTTAGTTACACGATTTATATGAAACATCCCATGAGCTTTATGTTAAATATTTTAATTAGTTGTATAACTGGCACATGACCTACGATCAAATATGCAACCTCCCCCTAAATTAAATTTAGCAAAACATAAGCATCTGACAGAAGCAAGTTTTTATCAGCTGTCGCACTGGTTGGAGTAAAACTGCGCTGATAATAATTATATTGAGAATTAAATAACAAAAAAAAAAGTAGTGATTAAGTGCTTTGTTATCTTACATCCTCAATTACGTCAATGCATACCCCTATTTTATGCTTAGCGTTTCAAATTATATACAAATAATTATACGAATGTTTATTTGCAGTATTTAAAAATATTTCTTGTGTGTTTATACATATTTCAATTAACATACCTGTAATACCGGTCAGTGTCGCAAGCAAACGTTGAAAAGTGAACTCTTTGCGATGCTTTAGCGTCTTTCACTAGCGCCTGAAATGCGTTCACGGCGATTTGTTATCTCCATAATTTGTGAGCGTTGTGTTCACAAACTTTTGTAATCTTATACTAAAATATTATACGGGGATACACTAATGATTTAATGAATGCGTGGATCTCAAACAATATTTATTGACTTGAGTAATAAATAAATTTTACTTCGTTTTCTTTTTGGGGGATACTACCCTAAATGTGCACCCGGTTAGCCCAAAAAAGTGCAAGTTATTTTATGCAGTTCCAAGTAATTTTTGATCTTTTTCTTTAGCAGAAGCAACGCAACTTTTAATCTCTTTTGTAGATAGTTTTCACTTGGAACTGCTTCTTAATTAAAACACTTTTTTTATCTTAAGACACTTTATTAATTAGAACGATTCTCACTTGTAGCACTTTCTGCGTGACCTAAAACTAGCCGCACTTATGTAGTACTTTGTTAGCGACGACGATCCAAAACACGTGCAAGCAAAGCAGCTGTCAACAATTAACTGAACATTCAAAATGGCCGAGATTGTCGGCATAAGTGACATGAGTACCAACATAACGCCACAAAAAATTCGAAATTCGAATATACGTAACCAGCGAAAATTCAAAATTCGCGATACTTTTTGAACACACCTCGTATGTATATAATACCCCTGCAAAAAATTGGACTGTCCCTGAGCTAAACCGTTTGAAAACACCACCAGTTCTAGTTCAATACCCAAGCAATGCTTTCAACTGTCCAGTTTTACATGGGTATGTCATTGGCGGTGGCAATTGTCACCAGTGCATTACTTTGCTACTCGTACTTAACCGGATCCCATTTCCACAGTTCTAAGATAGTTTGGCTTTGGCTAGTTCTCAACCTTTACCATTTTGGAAACTTTGAGGGTAGTTTTGGTTGTGGATGAGTGATTATCGATATGCGATATTTCAAACTGTCTTAAAACTATCACTTTTGTAACCGGCACAGGACGATTCACAAAGCGTGTATAGACATCACATACATGTATGTTCGTATGTCAAAATAATGCAATGCCTGCATACTTACAATATTTATGTATGTTTGTTGATTATTAGAATACAATGCTGGTTACATTATGTGCATCAAGCAAAGGAACGACCGAGAACTATAGCATATAGTGGTTTTCAGCGCTATCTCAATTGATTCCGAAGAATAGTTTATAAGTTATTCTAAATTATAGGAACACAGTAACTGTCAAACGCCAACTCGAACACCCTGTGAGGCAATTTTGACAGATAGTTGTTCTGATATGCAATAAACAAAATTTGGGCAAAATTTCAAACAAGTCCCTTTATAAAAACTTATTTGAATAGGTGCAAGCTAGCAAATAATAATACTAATAATATCATTATATCTATTTTAACAAGCAACTTAATTTCACAAAGAACTTCAATTGAGTTTCAAGAAGAAAATGTTTTGTTTAGAAGCCCATAGAATTCAAGAACATTTCAATTAAAGAAAAAATCATCAATTTGTCCGTACCATGCAGCGGGCTTGTGTATAATTCTCGCTTTGAATACTAGTAACGGCGCTAGTTCTGAAAGCTTAGTACGTTCAGCTGGAAAAAATCGAACGTACATTAAAAAAGAACAGTTCGTAAGGTAAATAATTTTCTATTTGAATGATGATTTCATTTTCAAAACACCAGTGCTGACCTCAAATCAAAACGAAACATTTGTGAACTTAATAGATCAGCACTAGTCCGTTCCGCTACAGAGTAGTGGAATGCAGCCATTTGTGTTTCATTGCATGCATGTGAGCGTATCGTTGTTGTTTTTTTTTTTTTCTTACTTGCAAGGTAACTTTTTTTTATTAAAAGAAAATGACAATGAATTTAAAAGATAATTTTTTCAATAATCACATGCAAGCAAAGATATATATATTTAAACGTTGTACATATTTTTGGTGTTTGTTTTTAATTTAAAAATGGGAAGCTGGTTGCGTCAATCACTTTTAATTGTGGATACACAAATGTACATGCAAATTATGATAATAAATGTTTTTCGTACTTTTTTATCTGTGCGAGAATTCGAGGAGCCGTTTTGTCTTATCGCGTCATAAACAACATTAAAAGGTAAAACGCAAAATATCCAAGGCTAAAGGAGTGATGAACTAGGACCCGTAGTTATCAGCCGGTTTTCACCATCTACGGTTAACTCTAACATGTAGTTTAACTCACAGGAATCGCGCGGTTATCTACCTCTATCCACCACTCTCGGTCCAACCCTCTTAAAAAGGCAATAGCCGACATCCGATCGTCGTGATCCTGAGCGAAATAAAACATTTTACATGTAAATGCAACAACAACGAATTGAGCCGGATAGGTCCATAAGATGTCTGGTTCAATTTGTGAGCAAGATAATTTTGTTTCTTTCCTATTTTTAGTATGGACCCACTACCATTTGATAAACCACATTTTTCAATAACAATGCCGCTGCTGCACTATGATAAACACACGGCTAAAAATTTTAACCTAAATTTTAGACTTTTCTGGGCTATATATATATATCCAAACCAAATTTACCGTGAAGAAAAGAGTTTAAATTTTAAACCAGAAATGTCTTAACATTAAGAAAACATAAAAAACATTTGTATCAGTTTTGCAGGATTCGAACCGAAGCTCCCGCATTAGAGTCATCTGCTCTACCCACTGAGCTACGGCGCACACAAAACTGTAATGACATTAATGCAATGACTTGAAAAAGCTTTCAGAAATAAATCAAAAGAAATAAGAAAAATTTTTGACGTTTTTTTCAGTTCAGTTGTAAATCTAATTCGCAATAAATTCAAAATTGGTGTAGGTAATTTAAAGGATTGAAATTTATTACAAAAACGTTTGGCAAATTGCTTAAACCGACGAATGGCTTAAAATTTAGGCTCAAATTTTTAGCCGTGCATGCTTCATCGCGGAGTGTTCATATTGTAGCTTTTTTTTTTACTGATTTCGTGCTAAACGCATTAATATATCGAGCCTTAACAGCAATTTTAGTGTAACCAACAAAAATAAAATTTTACAGGAGAAGGTTTTTAGATTACAATTTTTAAAATTATTCAATGCAAAATGTCAGTTACATCATAATTGCTTTTGGTTTATCTTTGTAATGAAACTTTTTACGGTTGTGAAATTTCGTGAGATGGTTTAATACAAACAAAATTACCGATATCTGTCAAAAAACGAATTTTCATTATTTTGTTGGTTACACCAAAATCGCAGTTAGGGCTCGATATTATGAAGTTGTTTCGTTCCCATGAACATGAGATATATTTTAGATTTCTGTGATTTGTATATTATTAACTGGAATATATATATACATATATATAATTTGAGTCATCATATTACCAACCTATCCTTAAAACGAATTTCATGGCAGCTCCCGAAAATACTCCATTAAACCTTACAACATAACGGTCGCTGTGGTAGAAGCCCCTGGATTTGATATGTCAACAACAACTAAAAATACTGAAAACCCTGTATATTAAGAAAGCATTTCTTTTTTGACTAAAATGTCAGCATTTCACTTTGGGCCGCTCCATACAAATACATTTTTGTATATAAAAATCATACTTTTTTTTTTATATAAAATTAAAAACTTTTGTATGGCAAAAATTCAACAAAACTTACATAAATTTTTTTAGTGCGTAATTTAATTTGCCACCAACAGCAATTATGTTCAGATTTAAATAATTAGTAGCCATTTGTATTAGGTCACGAGATAAATGTTAAAGGAGAATACTTTAAGATAAACAAGCATTTCGTTAGAATTAAAAGAACAATAAAACTGAAATAATGGCGCGCACATTTTTTGCAACAAAACATAATATAGAAAAACAACAGTTAATAAAGGTGGCATACATGCTAGATGAGCTACATGATGAGAAATTTAAGGAAGCTGACAGGCTTATCGTGTGCTCAAAACCATCAACACATGATGCGAGTGGAAAGCACATAGGGGCACTTTAAATCATTCGTAAATATCTAACGTCGCTTTTTTACAAACATATATATGACAAGCAAATATGTTTGTTTGTTTAAAATGTGATCTATATGCATACATATATGTATACTAGGGACTCCGGGATCCTGTATTTTTTAAGGTGCCAAAAATCCCGGATTTATTTCACACAAAGTTCAAAATTCGAAATAACTTACTGAAAACTAAATATGTGTGGAGTTTAACTGAACAAAATCCGTCATTCTGATAGCCTAATGGTTAATGGAGCGTGCCAAAATTTGTGTGATGAAGAAGTGTAGCAGCTCCCGAAATTAATCTTTTAAAAATCTATGGTTGTCTTTAAATTTTCCTTTTCTCTTTAAATAAAAACTTCTAATAACTAATAAAAATGATAAAAAATAAGCACAATAATATCTTTTTTTAAAAATGTATCATTCCGGACCTTGAGAACATGTATAGTCATGAATACTTTATGTGTGATTTATTTATGAAAATTGTCCAAAGTTTTTTGTTGATGCGCAATATTTTGCACAGAAAATATTAAAAATCCAATATTTTTGTTATATATTTTAAAGTCAGATAGTTTCTCAAAAAATTCCTTCACCTTTTCAAGCCACACAGCTGGAGAGAGCTTATACCCAAATGCCGGTACTAAACTCCGGATCCCGCGACTGTAAAATCAGATACCGAAATTCCCAGCATTGTTAAAATCCAAAAAAAAAATAGCATCCCTAATACGTTCACAAAGCGCAGATAAACCAAAAATTTCATTAAACAACGCATTACCTTTGAGTTGTCATAAAATTGCTAAACAAACTTTACTAGTCCATTTAGCGAAAAAGTCATAAGCGATAAAAATGAAACTTTTTTGTGGGCGTATTTTAATCATTAAAACAGACCAGTCCAACGTTGCCCTACACATAAATGCGTTTGCGTACCCTTTCCCGCCAGTCCATTTTCACTTGCACTCACCATCTTCCGGAACCCGATATTGATCTTTAGCATATTAAAACCGGCGTTTTTCATCCTTTGCTAGAAATCTAAGTGTATCTTAGTGAAAATATTGTGAAAACCAATTCAAAGATTTGCGTTTTTCGTAAAATCTGTATATTTTCCTATATGCGTGACACCTTGATTGCCCAATATTCTGGTTGCTTGTAATGCCAGGCACTCTATATCTATCTCGATGCCTTAATATAAAACTCGGTTACGTCCAGGAAGTTATAATACATTGTTGAATTATTTTTCCAACGATTTTCCGGCATCCTTTATCAATTTTGGTTTGAAGGGAAAGCGGTTCCGACAATGTGCCATCTTCAGTGTCAATTTTCGTTTGGACGCTTTCATATTTTGTTCTTTTACGGCCGTCTTTTTCTGTTCTGGTTTGTCAAGTCTCTATTTAAGCTCTTTAAGCTGTTAAGGCTCGATTTATATAGGCAACTGTTTGGATTTTGCAGTAAAATGTATAATGCTAAACTACGTAGGTGGTACATATTTTTATATCTACGGACATAATCGGTATTATCTGCAAATGATATGCACTCAACTCTGATTTTCACTACGTCTACGTCGACTCAACTTTTATTTGCACTTGTTGTTATTGTTTTTCTTGCTCATTTAGTGATAAGGACCACTCACAGCTTCTGTAGAGAAGCTACTTATCAGTTGTATGACAACAATAAGAACAAGACTAATAACTCATCATCTTCAAAACTAAACACTAGTATAGTCCAATATTCGCACACAAACACACACACAGAATCTAGATAAAGTTTTTTAAAATATAAGGCTGTTTTACCTTAGTTCCATGCTCATTGTCAAACGGTTTTTAGAGCCGTCAAGTGCTCCTTAACCTCAAAATTTTACTCAATAAATTTTAATTTTACAATACCCGTTACTGGATAGCAGCTCTAAGCTTGGAGTTTTGTGGCAACATTAAAATATATACTAATTCGTGGGTTTGCGGAAGTGACGATCAACAACAACAACAACCAATACAAAAAAAATCTAAACTTAGTAAGTGAAAAATCATATAAATACATTTTTTCCGGTGTACTTTAAGAATAACTAAAACGAAATATGAAAGCGAAAAATGGGAAAGAAACAAATGTGCTGGAAAGCGCTTAAGGCTAGTACGCAGCTCACTTGGAATTGATTAAAAGAAAAATATGATTTATAAAAAAAATATAATAAAGTGGTATACACTTTTTTCGCACGAAAATAGTTTGAAGGTCTGTTTCACCGTCCACAGTTCAATGGCAGTTAAATCGTTCGGTTATCTGTCAGATGAATGGCCACATAGAACTAACTGGAGATGGTGAAAACGCTACCACGACAGTCGGGAAGTACCGCAAGGGAGTACCGGAGCGTACCGGATTCATATCCGGCCAAGGACTGTCAGTTTGACAGCAACCCCCAAAACCTTCGGGGAGTGTTTTTGTCGTTACAACAACAACAACAACAAAACGGCCCTTAATTCACATTTTTTAGGCTGCACACACAGGTCACTATTTTTCTAATTTAAGAATCATACAGGGTGTTTTTTTTACAGGTTTGTTTTTCGAATAGAGATAAAACTGGCATTTTGTGGTCAAATCTGGCAACTCTAATGTCATTTATGTTCAGTTTGGTTTGCCATTTCATCATGAACAGGTTGACAAAAGAACAACGCTTGCAAATCGTGCAAATTTATTTCGAAAATAATGGTTCAGTTCGCGAAGTTTACCGTGAGCTCCGTCCATTTTATGGTCGACATAATCGTCCATCAGAGCAATTAATTCGGTTAACCATGGATCGTTTTCGCACTACGTTTACTCTATGTGATAATACGCATCCGCAGAGACGTCGAACAGTGCGCACCGAAGAAACAATTACCGCTGTAGAGCAAAGTGTTGAAGAGGACCCGAATGAATCGATTCGCCACCGTGCACAGCAATTGGAGCTTTGTCCATCAACTTTATGGAAGATTTTGCGCAACGATCTTGGCTTGCGACCTTACAAGATCCAGCTTGTGCAAGAATTAAAGCCGCGAGACCATGCAATGCGTCGTGATTTTGGTGTATGGGCCGAAAATGAGATTGATTTCGATGCTGATTTTCATCGCAAAATTTTGTTCAGTGATGAGGCTCATTTTTGGTTGAATGGCTACGTCAACAAGCAAAATTGCCGCATTTGGAGTGAAGAGAATCCACATGAGACCCTTGAAACGCCATTACATCCACAAAAACTGACTGTTTGGTGTGCTCTTTGGGCTGGTGGAGTCATTGGGCCATACTTCTTCCGCAATAATGCTGGAGAGGCAGCTACCGTTAATGGAGACCGGTATAGAGCCATGATAACCGACTATTTTGTTCCCGAATTGGATGGCATGAATGTGGATGAGTTGTGGTTCCAACAAGACGGCGCTACATGCCACACAGCGCACGTCACAATCGATTTATTGAAGGAAACATTCGATGAGCGCATAATTTCGCGGAATGGACCTGTCAATTGGCCACCAAGGTCGTGTGATTTGACACCATTGGATTATTTTCTTTGGGGATATGTGAAGTCGCTCGTCTACACCAACAAACCAGAAACGTTAGGGGAATTGGAAGCCAACATTCGTGGCGTTATTGCCGACATACGGCCACATACGCTCGAAAAAGTGGTTGAAAATTGGACCTGTAGAATTGGCTTTATTCGAGTCAGCCGCGGCGGCCACATGCCCGAAATCATATTTAAACATTAATGGCATAAAATTATCCTTCCAATAAAGCCAAATTGATGGACCTTGAAACGATTTTCCTGTGTTTTATTTCAATTCGAAGTTCTATACTTCTAAAAAAAACACCCTTTATAAATACAACAAATGTATTCTTTACTTTGTGGATAGCGCTAAAAAGTTACATTTTGCAAACGATCATTTTCAATTTCGAAGCAAATCATGTTGAAATTATAATATTATTATTTATTTAAATCTTTAAAATTGGCGGATTCGGTTACCTTCTTATTGTTAATAGCTCCATAAGTTTTTTCTCTTCATCACATTCAATATAACAGAAATGCACATATTAAAAATTTTTAGAGAATAACTGATATTTGCACTCTGCTTTGGTTAAATTATTAGTTAGACAGTAATGATAGATCGCCGTCAAGTGAAATTAAGAATCGCAGATGTGAACGCACTTGTTTTACGTGAAGTGATTCATTCGAAATTACGTGTTTTCAGCTGTAGTGTGTACAAGGTGGCGCAAAAGTAATCCTCCTATCAGAAAATGCTATAAATTTTGCGATTGGCCCCTAAAGTCAGTTCTGTTTTGACATTTGTGTAGTAAACACATGCGAAATACACGTTAATAAACAATGTTACGCTACACTGCTCCAGAACGCGGAATATTGCTGACTATTTATTTGACCAATAATCGGTCGGGGCCAAACGGTTACTGTGAATGGTGAGCGCTACAGAGCAATGATCAACGAGTTCTTTTTGCCGCAACTTGATGAATTGGGATTGGAAAACATGTGGTTCCAACAAGACGGTGCAACAGCACACACTGCACGTGCCACAACCGATATGCTGAACATCGGAAGCTTACTTTTGCGCCACCTTGTATTCTTGTACTACGAGTGATCATAAATGAAATGGCTTACAGTAAACCTGGCACTTAGAAGTTTCAAAATATGAACTTTACCACATCTTTTCGAAATTTTGTGATCAATTAGCGCAAAATCCATTAGGGCAATTCATGAAACTTAGCAAAATGTCTCACAACCGCACAGACCGCTCAAAATTGTATGGACAATATTTTGTTAAGGGGTTTTTATCGTAACGAGGTATTTTAAATTAATGACGCTTTTGTTTTAATTTAAGAAAAATTCAAGTTTCTCAAGTTTGAACATACCCAAATATTCCAAAGCATACTTATTTGTTCACACTGACCACCCTGCCTTTTACCTTGATATTCTGGTAAACTAATGCCATTCACCCTACAAGCGCATCACCACGGCAACAAACCGCGAAAACCAGAAGCGAAAAAAATTAAATGCAATAAAATCAAAATGAAGTCAAAATATTATATCTACATATATACGTACATATGTATATAAGTATGTAATACTTATTTTCAAATGAGGAAAACACACCTCTTTTAACATTCAAACATATTTACATATGTATGTATGTAAATACTTTTAGTTCTTGTTTTTAGATCGCATATTAAGGCACTTGCATTTGCTTACAAAATAAACGCACTTTCCTCTTACGGATCGATTCGGAGCGTAACCGGTAATTTCGTACCTGGAAAAATGTCTAACCGAAAATCTTAACCGTCGGCAATGCGATTCACGTAATCGCGATCCTAGCGTACGTGAGACAATTGGCCGACATCCTTCTTTAAATGGTCATCCAACCGCCCGGGCGATTTTAACCGTCCACATAGCTCGCCAATCGTTTCTTCGTTGCGCCAACTGGCGCCAATTGGAAACACCGCGAGGTCGCAAATCGGTCTCCACTTGGTCCTTCCATCGGAGTGGTGGTCTCCCTCTTCCTCTGTTTCCACCGGCGGGTGCCGATAAGAATACCTTCTGGGCTGGAGCATCTTCGCTCATTCGCACTACGTGGCCTAGCCAGCGAAGCCGCTGTGTTTTAATTCGCTGAACTATGTCGGCGTCTGCGTAAAGTTCATACAGCTCATTATTAAATCTTCTTCGGTACTCGCCGTCGCCAACGCGTAGAGGTCCACAAATCTTTCGAAGAACCTTTCTCTCGAATACTCCCAGAGCCACCTCATCAGATGTTGTTAGTGTCCACGCTTCTGCACCATATAGCAGGACGGGTGCGATGAGTGACTTGTAGAGTGTTATTTTCGTTCGTCGAGAGAGGACTTTACTTTTCAATTGCCTACTCAGTCCGAAGTAGCATTTGTTTGCAAGAGTAATTCTTCGTCGGATTTCTAGGCTAACATTATTGTTGGTGTTAATGCTGGTTCTCAGGTAAACGAAGTCCTTTACTATTTCGATATTATTGCTGCCAACAGTGGCTTGGTTGTCAAGGCGCGAATGCGCTGACTCTTTGCATGATGACAGAAGGTACTTCGTTTTGCCCTCGTTCACCACCAATCCCATTTTCTCCGCTTTTTTTTCTTATTTGGAGTAAGCAGAAGTTACGGCGCGGTTGTTAAGGCCAATGATATCAATACGCCAACAGTTGGCGACATCCGGTGGGTTACAAATTGAATTGGCTAAAACCGTAGTTGTACATGTAAAAATTGTTATCTGGCGCAGGATCACAACAAAAGGATGACTTCTTATATTGTTTATTAATTCTTGTTAACTAGTATGTGTGCAAAGTCTGTGCTATTTTCTGTCAACAAAAATATTTTAAAAACACGTAGCATTTTTTCCGGTTACGTGACATTACCACCTATTTTGGTGGTTACACAATTGGAAGGGTGTAAACGTTGCCAAGCTATTTATTTGCCGATACAGTGAATTTTGTTACCACACTAGAATCAGGATGTAAGTGTTTACATTTACAGCTTTTATCTCATTACCTTAGGCGCATTCTTAATGCAATATTTTGTTAGTGTATTTTATATTTATGAAGTAAGAAAATAAAGAATTTGCGTAAGCTAATTCGATGAAAAACTTTCCATGCGCAGGTGTAAGGTATTTAGTATAATTTTTTTAAATTCTTTAAGACATTTTAGAGCCATTGTGAGTGAACTGTGACAACAATAGGAGCAGGTTGAATCACTTGATAAACGCTAAAATTTGGAATGTTTATTTAAAACGTAAAAATATTTATCTTAACTAAGTGGGCAACAGACGTTTTAAGGTCGAAACTATGCTTATCAACGTGCATGACTAAGGCTCTAGGATCTAGATAAGGCAAGAAAGAAAAAATTCCAATATTTTTTTAATTAAAATTACAACAATATATCGATGGTGTAACATCAGCAGCAATTTACAGAGAGTTTAATAAAAATTACAGGTTATTAATGAAAAATAACTTATCTTGATAAAAAAAATTTTTTTTTTTTTAAATTTTTTTCATTGTAAAACAATAAGAATTTTATACATTGTTGAGTATAACAACCGTATTTTTTTGTCACCCTTCCCGAATCAAATAAATAAGGGTTATTCATTTGATGATGCAAATGCCTAGCAACCATGGAAACCTCGTGAATAAAAAGTATTTAAACATGAATTTGCTATGTTTACACGGCTCATATGGTTAGCCAATCATTAGCGAGTTTAAAGACTAGCTTAATTTTGAAGTGAGGAATCAAATCAGTACACCTTGCAATATCTGTCGTATATTTATACCACCATAACTCCAAACTTTTCAAGGGTTCAGCTTTTGAAATTTTTTTGGATGTAGCGGTGCTTTTAAATTTTGTGTATGTATGTCTGTGGTAGTTATGCGCCGTCAAAATTTAGAGCAAAATCTACTTTGCCGTATCCGTCGAAACTGTTGTTACGCACACAACATTCGCATTCTACTTAGCTGGCAGTTTTTTCAAAGTACTGCCGTATCGTATCTGGTTGGCGCATTACTGCTTTATAGAAAAACTAGAGGGATCGGCAGACTTTGTCCTGCTCAGATATTTACCTGAATGGATCTAGAAATATTAGCTTTTCCTATCCCTATCCCCATCTCTATCTCCATTCCTATCCCTGTAGATGTAACTATTTCACACACACACAATTCCACTTCACCATCGATCGATCCATAAAGAGCTTTTCTAACAAACAAAAAAAAATTATAAAAATTCGCAACATAAAAAATTTATGGGAAAATAAAATTTGTTTTCAGGGAGAACAATCTAAATTAGGTCAATCGTTCAAATCGGTGCAGGCGTTCTTGAGTTATGAGCGTTGGAACTAACGTCACTTTCTTTTATATATATAGATGTCGCTTCACTTACGAAGGGCCCGACTTCAAGTTTTGATTCTTTTACAATCATTACTATACTACAGGGTGTTTTTTTTACAGGTTTGTTTTTCGAATAGAGATAAAACTGGCATTTTGTGGTCAAATCTGGCAACTCTAATGTCATTTATGTTCAGTTTGGTTTGCCATTTCATCATGAGCAGGTTGACAAAAGAACAACGCTTGCAAATCGTGCAAATTTATTTCGAAAATAATGGTTCAGTTCGCGAAGTTTACCGTGAGCTCCGTCCATTTTATGGTCGACATAATCGTCCATCAGAGCAATTAATTCGGTTAACCATGGATCGTTTTCGCACTACGTTTACTCTATGTGATAATACGCATCCGCAGAGACGTCGAACAGTGCGCACCGAAGAAACAATTGCCGCTGTAGAGCAAAGTGTTGAAGAGGACCCGAATGAATCGATTCGCCACCGTGCACAGCAATTGGAGCTTTGTCCATCAACTTTATGGAAGATTTTGCGCAAAGATCTTGGCTTGCGACCTTACAAGATCCAGCTTGTGCAAGAATTAAAGCCGCGAGACCATGCAATGCGTCGTGATTTTGGTGTATGGGCCGAAAATGAGATTGATTTCGATGCTGATTTTCATCGCAAAATTTTGTTCAGTGATGAGGCTCATTTTTGGTTGAATGGCTACGTCAACAAGCAAAATTGCCGCATTTGGAGTGAAGAGAATCCACATCCAATCCAATCCAGAATTACATCCACAAAAACTGACTGTTTGGTGTGCTCTATGGGCTGGTGGAGTCATTGGGCCATACTTCTTCCGCAATAATGCTGGAGAGGCAGCTACCGTTAATGGAGACCGGTATAGAGCCATGATAACCGACTATTTTGTTCCCGAATTGGATGGCATGAATGTGGATGAGTTGTGGTTCCAACAAGACGGCGCTACATGCCACACAGCGCACGTCACAATCGATTTATTGAAGGAAACATTCGATGAGCGCATAATTTCGCGGAATGGACCTGTCAATTGGCCACCAAGGTCGTGTGATTTGACACCATTGGATTATTTTCTTTGGGGATATGTGAAGTCGCTCGTCTACACCAACAAACCAGAAACGTTAGGGGAATTGGAAGCCAACATTCGTGGCGTAATTGCCGACATACGGCCCCATATGCTCGAAAAAGTGGTTGAAAATTGGACCTGTAGAATTGGCTTTATTCGAGCCAGCCGCGGCGGCCACATGCCCGAAATCATATTTAAACATTAATGGCATAAGATTATCCTTCCAATAAAGCCAAATTGATGGACCTTAAAACGATTTTCTTGTGTTTTATTTCAATTCGAAGTTCTATACCCCTGAAAAAAACACCCTTTATTACTATGTTTTATATTTATTTATTTGTAATAATCTCAATAGTTGATCTGTTTCATTGTTGAGATGGTAGGTAACAGCTGTGTTTTATTATTAAATTCATCATATATGGGGTGGTAGTCAGTTGTATTGAAAACGTCAACACGCGCTGTGCTTTCCACATTCTTTAAGTTTATTTGATTGCAGACGCTTAGTTTATTTTGTACTCGCTCATAATGTAGAATGATTAACTAAAATTCGTATTAATATTATGATTGCTCAAGTAAAATGAAACGCAATTACAGAGATTTGGAAAATAACTATTTTGTAAATAACGATGTTTTACAATGGCAGTCTTATGACATATGTAGGTGATCTGTGGTTGCCCTGTTTAACGATAGATCTTAGAAATTATAATGCAAGTTTCAATCCGCAGCAAAGCTTAAAACTTAAAAGGCGATAAAATTACTAATTCGAAAATGTGAACATTTACAATTGACAAACCTTAAAGTGCGCAAAAAAAATGGTCGTAAAACAGTATCTGTTTACAAAATCAGCGAAGAAGCCTTTACAAATATAATACAGGGCAAGGAAATGTAATGCAAGTGTTGTTATTTTTACACCCTGTCAGAGGCAGGTGGCGAGTTTTGTGCAAAATCACGAGTATCCAGAAGATAAAATAATTTAAAAAAAAATTACTTTAGAACAGGTTACTGAACTAATGCATATCGCTCGCGTGGTTATGATTCAAAGCCAAAATAAAATACGTGCTTAATTTTTAATATTTCCTTGTAATTTAAATATAAATATACTTGTATTAAAAAGTTTAATTTCCGCTTAAAAACATATTACATATACAATTAATATTAATAACAAAAAATCGCGCCTCTATTTTGTGGCATACCGACCCTTTCTGTTTTCGTTTCACATACATGGAGAAGTTAACACAACAGTAGTTAAAATTGTATATCAAAAAAAAAAACTAATGGAGTTTTCAATGGCTTAACCACAAAATTAAACAAACACAATTATTTTTAACAATACAATAATGTCAACTATCTGTCAAAATGTGTCAAATGTGTCTGCAATTGATAGTAACCTATCAAACTACTAATATTTGTATACAATTTTGACAACCAACACCGCGTTACACACATTCTGTCCTATGAACCAGATATACTTTTTTGGAAACGGGAGAAAAAATAAAAATACACGTGTATCGGCGATTTTCATGTACACGTTAGAAAGCTCGTAGTGTCCGTCTGTCCGCCTGTAATTTTTCCTTGGTGCGAATAAGCCACAAACGTAACAAAAGTTATTTCGAGTAGGGCCTGCATTTTTTCTCAGATGAAATATATAGAAATACGTTTTCGCACAACACAACTTAAAACAATTGTCAAAGTATACGTCTCCTAGTAGCGCAACTGTCAGCTGATCGGAACAAACACACAAACCTCTCTGCCGTTGTATAAAACAATAAATTAAACGAATTTAAATCATGCAATATTGATTGTGCAATTCAATGTTTCATCTGTCATACCAGTTGTAAGTGTTGTAAAAGTCATAAACAGTTTAGTTTTAGAAAGTTACTATTGATAAACCACAAATATATGGAGTAGGATGGGTCGAAAAACAATTTTTTTTTCGGAATGCTTTAGTAGTTTAAAAATTTGGAGTCCCTTCAAGTTATGCCGAAAAAAGTGACAAAACAAACAATTTTTTTTTTTTAATTCAGGAAAATCTGAGAGTTGATAAAGATCAATTTTTTTAAAAATTTGACGTGATACAGACATTTCCACGAGTCTGCCTGCAAAAATTTAGCTCGATTGGATCACGGAAAAACGGTTAAAAATCGATCCAAAGTCTTTCACACAGGCTGACACGTGCATTTTTATTTTTTCTCCCCTTTCCGAAAAAGTATGTTTGGTTCATAGGACAGAACTCAAGCTCGTTTTTGTAACGCAGTGCAATAATTACAAGTCAACAACGAGCTACCGAGTTATCGACTAATCGTGCGGGCTTTGTATAGCAAACAAATATGAATTCCAAAAATACTGTATACTGAAAAGCAAATAAAAAAACAAAATTGTAGTAAAAATTTGTATAAATAAATAAATGAAACACCAAAACAATGATCATGAAAACGAAAACAGCATGAAAAACAGTGAAGAAGGTATGCAAACAGCGCAGATAATTAACAAACCAATTAAATTTATTTGTTTAAGCCAGCGTAATTATTTTGTATTTTTCGATTAAAATGGTATTCAAAAAATTTGTACCGTTTTTAGATATACACATTAGAATGCCACTGATTATTCAAAAAAAGAAAATCATTCCACTTTTTCACAGAAATCATGAAAGGCAGTCTCATTTTCACTAGCGTTGTATTTACTTTTTTATTTTTTTCTATTTTGATTTAATTTCCCGCCATTTCTAAATAAACCTGATGATCAAGTTGAACTTGACAGAAGTTACATTTTTTACTAGAAATCACTTTCGCGAACTCCGCGAATTTTTAGTTTTTAAGGTATACATTTTTTTGAGGCACCCTAATGTACATACATATTTTATATTAATTATGTGTTAAATTTTTTTTTTTGAAATATGAAGAGTAGTTTTTTGTACCCATAGCTATGACACAATTCTAAACACCTATAGGTTTGACTTTTACCTAAGCATTCCCACCACAGCCGTTTATCAGGTTTTATTTATCCAACCAAGGGCTGTTATTTTAATGTCACCCTGTGTAATTATTTCCTCCAAGCAGTATAATGGGAATACTCTATAACAATACACATATTTTCCCTTTGAAGCATATGAGTTTTTTAATTATAAAGACAATTTAATTGTTTCTTGGTAACTTCTTATTTTTTGAAAAGAAAAAAAAATATTTCGAAATAGAGCATTGTTGTAGTAATTGCTATTAATTAAACGCTAATTTATTTTTTTTTTTACCACTAAAAACTACTTAAAAACAACGTATATTCAAAAGAAAAACACTATCGAAAAATCGGAAATGGTCACACTTTTTGCTTTCTTTTCATAAGTTTTTACTATTATTCAATTAATCGAATAAAAATCATTTGGAATGAAAAACAATGCTGCTACGTCAATCAATCGATAAATCACCATTTACACTGGTAATCATTACGATAAATATTTATTATTAAAAGATGTATCTATTACTTTCAAAAACAAAACGTGCTTTTATTTCATTCATAATTTATTTTAGTTGATTATACTAATTCACTACAACAAACTCTACTTTACTATTTTATCCAAGCTGCAAGCTACTAAATATGCTGCTAAAAATGCGCAGTTGGTTATTATTAATGATAAATAATTTCAATAAAAAAAATAATTCGCTTTTCTAGACATATTTTTCTATTTAATAACATGTTTACAAATTAATTTATAATTTATTTGTTTTATTTATGGACTACAACTTTTGCTTCAATGATTTGCACACAATATGTGTGAACATGGCCAGTCGCCTAAACTCTACAGATTTTAATTGGTCGTATTAATTAGTATGTAAATACTTCAAAGAATATGAACGCATAAACATATGCATTTATGTCGTTACATATGTTATAATAACAAAGCAAGTATGTTAACATTTATTTTTCAGAGGTGTTAAGCCTTTGCTTGATCTGTTTAATTTCCAAATATCTGTATCACTCTGTATCTTGTATGAACTATTCCCAAAATTTTATATTTTCCACTGTTCCTTTTTCACAAGATTTTTAATTGGAGGTAAAGCAGAGCGTATTTATATATACTTTTAGCTCAGCGTTGGCTTGAAAACTTTGACTCCAAATATTTTGTAGAGACCTAAAAATTCCAGATTTTTTCAACTGCTGGAATAGTCGTAAGCTTTTGGGCTACACATAAGGTTCAAAGTTTGAGATTCCACTTCTGAATTTTTTTTTTACTTTTAATCTATTACCTTCGCTCTTCGTTCGGAAAAGCAAAAGGCAAAAAAACTTGTTAATGTAAATTGGCACCACAATCTCCGACAGGAGGAACCTACCAAATTTTTTTTTTTAGACTTTCTGAAAGTTCTATTTTATGTGAAAGCTGCGAACGTGTTGAATGCCAAAAGTATGTGGGGTACATCTTTTACGCTGATTAAACTCCTGCATCAAAGGCACGTGCCACGCTTCTTATTTAATCTATTACAGTTGTTACTTCAGTGCCTCTAACCGGTGTTCTTTGTGCCCAATTCGCAAAAAAAAAATATTGCTTTTACTAGTTGCAGTTAATGTTGCTCCAAATACCAGACGTTTAATAATATGTGCGAAATGCGTATTCGAGGGAAGTAATAAAAGTTCGCTAGTTGACCAGTTATTTTCTTATGTATTCTTAAACTGCGTTTGTGGTTTTTTCACTATTGTTTTCATTGCATTTCTTACGTCTTTAAATCAACAGCGCAACTCATCACCAAATTTTTCTTGCGCTCTTCCCCTTGGACTTTGCCAAAATCACAGTGACATTAGCAGTGAAAGATTTTAGTCGAACTTCTCTGTGATCTTACACTATAGCTACATTTTCCATCTGTAATACAAGAAATCACTTGGAAATAATTATGAAGAAATAGGTACAATGATTCTTTCATTAGCTTTAGTTTACGCCGGAAACAGAGAAGAAACACATAGAGCCTTTCCGTTTGCTATTAAATCTTTTATCGTCTCCACTTCAACCGATCCTTATAAAAAAGCATTAAACATTAATGACTACCCCTGGTCTTGCACTAAATGTGCACTTAGATCAGCAGTTGGTCACACAGATAGGTTACGCTCTATCTTTAGTAATTAATTTAGTCGTCGCTGAGCATGTGGCATGCCAACATCGTGTGTGGGTATTGCTTGCATAGTATAGCCCCTACAGTCAACTGCCAAACTAGTCAGCAAACATTCTAGTTCTTTCCATAGAATTTCGTGGGCTTATTACCAGTCTGAGCGACTGCAGCGTTTCCACTATTATGAGTTGCAACAGCCCTCCAAAACTGTCCATACATACGCGAGCGAAGAAGAAAACAATTCAGTATTAGGGCAACAATCGTTCAGTTAACAACGCCATTTTACATATTAATTTTCTATTTAATATTGTGTCTAGAAAGATTAATTAAATATAAAACTTTCAAGTAATTAATATTGTTTACAGTGAAATCATAATTCACTTGATTATTTCGGGTTGCAGATCATGTACGTATGTGTATGTCAGCAATATCATCCTTATTTTTTTGCGACGTCGCTTTCGCCACAGCCGCCCAGCAGCGACGTAACAACGAGTAACCAGTGCTCAAATGAAACCACGAAGAAAAGTGAAAACGAAACGATCAGTTCAAATTTTCCAATTCATTTGTCAAGGCAATTGCGTAGGTAAATACAATTTATTTTTAGAATTATCAAAGTTTAATTTTTTTGAAGAAAAGGTTTTAAACAAATGCATACAAGGAATATTGAATTGTTCTTATTTTTCAGCTTTCAGCGGCCGCCACAAATTTCAATACAGCCATATTGAACGTGAAGACATAAAACACAAAAATTATCGCCGACCTCTGAATTAAGCGAAAATTATTGGTGCGTTATCGGTAACAGCTGATTCAACCAACCGTATGACAAACAATGCAATCGGTTATAGGTGCTATGTATATCGTAATTCCCTATTTGTAAAGTAACCTTACCGGCCAATTGCATTTTCCTTTTTCTCTTAAGTTAAGGATGCGACTATAGCGATACGCCAACGTAACCAATGTTTCGAGCTTTAGAGGTCTTTCACTGCAGACAGACTTTAACTCATTTACAAGATCAGTTACAAATCAAAATTTTGCATGTTTTGACGTTTGTTGCTTATTCTTGTGTGATCATGTTTTGTTTTGACTAATTGTGGCTACACGGTACACAGTTAATTAATAAACGCTCCAACAAGCATCCTCACTTAACTTCCACCTCCATGCTGTTTCAGTTTCAACCCATACATATGCTAACAAAGTTACGCAAACACACAAACTTGATGTCTCCAACGCTACCGTTACTGCCTCAGAAAACTTTTCGCTCTTGTTTCTCCGTTAATATTTAAGCAACCGTCGCTGATATGAACCATGCTATAGAGCATTCGACGCGTAACAACGCAACATCACAGCAGTGAGCGATCGGTCAACGTATTTCATTCGATACGTCTCAATCAAATCAACATACAGTACATATATCGTTAAACTCAGACAATCTGAATAGAATTTGCAATTGTTGATAAATTTCTGTGCGCATAGAGTTTTAGTGCTCGAACGCGTCCAACAAAAACGTGTACAACTTTTAATAAAAGAATATATACATATATATTTCTCATAAATAAGTTTTGGATTAAGAAAAAAGTTTGTTATCAAAAGATTTGCAAAAAACTTGGCACGAATGCGCGTGAGTGCTGCATCAGCTGGTTCAGTGTTTTGTGTGTAAAGTGCGAGAGAACTTCATGTTTTCGTTAAGCAAATACCACAATAGTAATAATATCTATAAAGTGCAGTTATACTGTGATTTTACAAAAACTACACGTAGGACTAAAAAATACGAAAACACGTTAACATAACGATAGCTTTTTTTTTTTTAAATCAACGACGGTGATATAGGCAAAATTCAAAAATAAATAAGTAGTCTAACTATATTTTATTCAAATTAACTAAAAGAAAAAAACGTCGACTTGCTTAAGCAGTGACAGAGCACGCAGCGCAGAAAACAATTTCATATTTTAAAAGGTAATTCATGCAAGAAAATCGCAATATCTTAAACGTGAGTTTACTGCGAATGGAAACAAATATTTTTAAACAAAACGTGACAAATTAAATACACAGTTGCATATTTGCCAGCATTTTCTTAAATTGTGCGGAGAATGTAGTGCAAAGCAAAGTACAGCGAAAAAATAATGAGCAACACCATTTTTTTTTTTAATAAGGGAACTCAAGCGTTGAACGAATTTCGTCGCACGAAACGCCGTTATTTGTCAACGCCAAATTTTACAAAAACGCGTTCGATGTGAGAAGAAAAATATTCAGTAAAATTGCGAATCAGTCTCTAAAAATGGCAGTCTTGAGCTAGACAATTCGTGTATCCTTCTTAACCGGGTTCAAAAGTGATAGTTAAAAGACATCGATAATCACTCATCCACAACCAGAATTAAACCTAAACTGTCGAAAATGGAATCGTTTGAGAACTAGCCAAAGCGAAGTTATCTTAGAACTGTTCGATTGGGAGGCGGCTAAGAAAGAGTTGCCAAGCAATGCACTGGGCGACAATTGACACCGCCAATGACATTGCCATGAGCTAGAACTAGTAGTGGCTCAAATGGCTTAGCTATGTGATTTTTCTGAACTAGTCACATTTTTTGCAGCGATTTTATAACTGCGTATTAGGTCCTTTTCTTCACAAAAAGCTGCTTTTTATTTAAATGTTTAGTAAAAATATGTTCAATCCAAACCCAACAAGCATTTGTGTAAATATTTTAAAAATAACTCATATAAGCATTTTCAGTATTCAACTTTGTTATAAATTCGAAGTAATAATTTTCTAAAATTATTTTAAGGAAAAGTTAAAAGCAAATGTTTGCACAAATTCCATAAAAATTTTATTTGTAATTTTTTTTTCAAAAATCAAATAGTTCAAATTATTTTCATAAAAGTTTGTAGCATCTTAATGCAGCATAATTGCTTCCCAAATTTGCCAGCCACTGCTTTAATGTGCAATTGCAAATAAGTATTTATTTTATTGCAATCAGAAAGACTGTGCGAAATAATCTCTAGAATGGGTTTTTCGTTATCATTATACCTAGTTTCAAAAGTATCATACCCGCTTTTTTGATGATGTTGATGGCAAATGAAAAAGAGGACTACGATTTAAATGACATGCACCTGAAACATTTATTTCTCCCAGTTGTTGTTATCGCTAAGCAATAACAGTCTCTGTCGTCGTAGCTCTTAAGAGGAAATTAATAATAATACAATAATAATAATTTGATATGTATAAATATTCGATACGAGTATACCTCCTAGGGTATTAAGGCAGCTCGTTACTAATTTGTTGGGGGTTGCTTTTAATTTTCTTGCAAATTAGCGGGTGCTACATGTTGTTTGCCGGCTTCGACACGGCTAAAAATTTGAGCCTAAATTTTAAACCATTCGTCTGTTCAAGCAATTTGCCAAACGTTTTTGTAATAAATTTCAATCCGTTAAATTACCTACACCAATTTTGAATTTATTGCGAATTAGATTTGAAACTGAACTGAAAAAAACGTCAAACATTTTTTTAATTTATTTTCATTTATTTCTGAAAGCTTTTTCAAGTCATTGAATTTTTGTCATTACCGTTTTGTGTGCGCCGTAGCTCAGTGGATAGAGCAGACGACTCTAATGCGGGAGCGTCGGTTCGAGTCCTGTTAACTTGATACAAACATTTTTTTATGTTTTTTAATTGTTAAGACAATTCTGGTTTAAAATTTAAACTCTTTCCTTCACGGTCATTTTCTCGAAGTTCTAAACCAAATTTGGCTTGGACATATATGTAGCCCAGAAAAGTTTCAAATTTAGGTTAAAATTTTGAACCGTGTGTCAGTGCAGTTTAATTTTTGTTGAGCAGCTTTTTCATGTCAGAAATACACTCGAAGGGTTGCCGAACACCGCCAAGGGATGACTTTTTCCAAACATTTTGTTGTTACATTTTCCGTCACTTAAACCTGTGACCTTCAGTGCTGTAGACCAGCACAGCACCATCATCCACGGGCGGACGTAAATAGTAATTATTATATGGATTATGGGCTTATTATCTTCAACTTTGAACTTGATTTAAAGCGTGGCTGGGTGGCTGATTTTGTTGTATTAATTTATAATCAATTCATATATACCTACATAGATAAAACTAATATGGGGTTAAATTATTTAGCTACAAAGATAACGGTTTTCAATATCTTTTAATAATATTACTCACAACAATAGCTCTGTGCTAATTTCAGATATATAAATTATAACAACAAATATTATCAATTTATTTATGGATTAATACAGAATGAAGTGGATATCAGTAGGAAGGGAATAGCGCACAATATAAATGATAAAATGTATCTTATCTGCTTGTTACTCTTAATTAGCTCTTAACCTTCTAGACGATTCTGGCTAAAAGCCTATAACGTAAACGTAACTATACTTTCAAAATCATTGTAAGGGCGCATATTTGAAAGTAAATGATTCATCAAATGCAATTCTAGTCATATTTTTGTATGAGTCTTTTTAAATTTGTCAAATGTTAAACTAGTTTTAAAAGTAAAGCCTTATATAACAACAATTTACAAGCCTAAAGCTAGTTTATTTTCTACATTCTAAATCAATAAAATGTCCACACTTTGTCATTGAACCTGATTTAGCGTTATGCCTTTGGACAATTATTCGGCTCGACCTAAGTCTATGCTGCAATGCCACTTTTGCGCTTGCGCCGGCTGCAATAGAATGTTGAATTGTTGTTTAGTGCATTTGTTTCTGATTTGGTTTTTTTTTTTTGCTGTTTTTCATTTTGGTGTCATAAAAGCATGCGCGCTTCTAAGTCAATGTCCAAATGAAGGAGAACAGGAACTTGTTGGCTGTCGTTATACTCCTTTTTGTTAATTCTATTTTGTATCTTTTTTTAGTTTTATGTTCAAAACTTGTTGTTTTTGTGCACTACTTTTAGTTGTTTTCTCCTTGTAGGCAAACATTTTAATTATTTGTTATTGTTTGCAATTGCTACTTATTTGCTTCAGCATATGTTTACATTTTATTAATTTGCTTTAGTAATAAAACGGCTATTCATTAAATATAGAGCGGCAAATATTTGACTAATGAGCTGTACATTTTCCAATGTGCAGTGTGAAATAACCAGTTATGATTAGACGAAATGCGAATTAAGCGGGATTAGGCGCTTAATTTAATTAGCAATTTTATGCTAGGGAATTATATATATTTGCATGAATGATTGTAAATTCGCAGACATATAATTGGGCTTACATTTTATCAAAATTTTCGCCATATATACTGTTGCAAAATCCCTTATGGCACTTTCACTTTTTTATTTAGTACATGTGAACATAATATTATAAAATACAAATCAACGTTAGTTGATTAAAGAAATAAAGATAATGATGAAACAGTTCCGGTTGACCACTGAGAGTAAGCGTGCTTTATTTATTTTCATATGAAAACATCCCGCGAAAGACAGCAGGAAGTCGTTATTTCATACGTGCCCTTAGAATTTTTTAAAAATACCCTTAAAAACAAACTTTTAATTTAATCTCGTGTATACATAAATTAAAAAGAAACGCAACGTTTTTTTATGCCCACAACAACGCGTACTTTTCTAATGTTGAATTTATACAACTATGGTTAAATAGAAAAAATTCATTTGCATATGCTAATTTGCTAATATTTCTTTGTGACTGCCTCTTATTGATATTCATCAATAAAATGCAAATTAAAATTATTATGCTTAACATTCAAATATTCACACCTTGTGCTGCTCATGTAAATAAGTAGCAAATGGTAACAGTGTTGCAATTCCGTTCCATCCACATTACAATATGGCGTCTTTACAGCAGCGAAACATGTTGAGTATGTAAACGGAGAAGACAAAAGCAACAAGGAAACAATTATCTAACAGTACTGTTGAACGTGATAACGGAGTTGTGCTATTGAGACAGGCAGATTCCGTTTTTTTTTTTTTTTCTTGTACCAGGTCTGTTGATTCGTTTACGCGCTTGAGGTCGAGTCGTCGTTGATCGGTCTTTGGAGCGCTACTAAAATCGAATTTAAATTTAAACAAGGAGATGAAGTATATTTATCCACATTTTAGACTATATCTATTAAATCAACTTTAAATGTAATAAAATTGTTAGAGTATTAGAAGCGAAGAAAAACAGCTTTTACAATTTTTCTCTGTCTCCCTCTGTGTTTGTTCGCGCATCACACAAAAACCGCTACATAGAATTGAATGCAATTTTCATCGATATATTGCAAGATGTTCAACCTAAAGCTTAGAACCCTTTTAATAGCACGTTGACATTTTATTCCAGTTATACACAGTGGTGGAAAGAACATTTTACTCAAAATATTTTCATACATATACTAAAATTAGAACAGTCCGATAACAGTACGAATTAGATATTTTGCTAATTATAGCAACAGAAGCCAGGATTAATTTTTAACAACTTAGAGTTAAGAGCGCCTTTTGCCACAGCGAAATATTTTGTACCCACTGTAAAGAGTGGTGGTGGGCAAACAATATTTTTATACATATACTGAAATTTTACCACACTAATTTCTTTACTAAGTAAATATTATACATATGGGGGTCTTAATTAGCACAACCAAGGGCAGTACAACAATTCTTAGAATTGCGTAATGCAACAGTTAAAAAGGACAAAAAAATGTTTTTACAAATTTAAAAAGCTATAAATAACTGCAAGTCAGTTGCACCGCTAAAAATACATCAAATTATTTAAAGTATGCATCTGTTACTGCGCAATTTAAGAAATTACAATACAAATATTTTAATCAACTTCCTCCTCACCTGGCTTTTGAAATAAAAACAAATAAAAATCTGATGCAATCTGCTTATTAATTGTATATAACCGGATTACAATTACAGCTAAACTGGACTGATATTAAATGCACTTATGAATTTGAATTTTAGTAGCACGTGACATTTAAAAAGTATTTAACATTTCAATCAAAAATTACAAGGGTTTTATTAAGCGAATGTCAAATAAAATTTGGTTAGGTCCACAATTTGTCTTTCTCATCACATTTAAGTGTTCATAAAACAAAATGCTGGAGCTAAATATTGTTGTGGCAATTATGAACAAATTGTTAAATATTCATTTATTCTCTGCTACTTATGTAAGTAATTGGAAAGACTTTGATCTATGCTATTTTATTTATAATAGGCGCAAATTAACTTAGTATGCAGGTCGAAAGAAAATGTTCAATGAGTTGCCGTACTATTTCTTGTGTGTGAAATTGAAAAAGCTTTTAAGATGACCCTTGGAGTTCTCTTAAGTACTAAAACATTGCAATAAATAAAATATGATGATCTTTAGGCTTACACTTCCACTAAATGTTTGGTATATTCTTAAGCTTACTTTGATTGAAACGACTGTATAAAGAGTGAATAAAATATTTCCCTGCCACAAAGGAGTTCTAAACTTTAAGTTACACTTTTAGCAACATTTCGCTGAAATTTAATTTAATTACTGATGTACTTACAAACATACAGACAGACTAACAAAACTTAAAAAATCTGTTATTTTGGTATGCTGCTGATCTAATGTAAGCAATTCTTCTCCACTATATGTAATGTACAGACATCGGTCTGTTACACATTTACTATTATTTATTCATACTGTTAGACACTTTTATATAAAATGAGTAAAACTTTAAATCATACTTGACATAGAAAGTTTTCTTGAGCACTTTTTGAATATTTTTGTAGGAATCTTTTACTTTTCTTTAGTTTATGTTACTGCGCTCTAATTAGTTTAAAACTGAGATGAGCATATTACGAGTAAAGCTCAATAACATCTATGGGGCGAGAATATTGATGGATATGTGTTTACTCGTATATTTATACAATTCGAGGCGTTAATTATGTAAAAGGCTGTTATACTCTCTTAACATATATACTCACTGTAAGCCACTAAAGTGAGTGTACGGTTTTTGCACAAATTTCGTTTCACAAGATAAAAAGCCATATTTTGCGTCGTGTCGCGTTTTACAAACTGAGTGGCTTAGCATTAGTCATGTATAAAAGTTAGAAAAATTTCATATTTTCACGCATAGACCACATGTCTGCTTATTTTTTACTGAGAATAACAAGACAGAAGATAAATAACAATATAAAAAAACCTGAATAAAGCTGCATCAAATGAATTAAGAAGGCAGCCAGCAAGAGTTTGGTAAATAATAATATTTATTGAATAGAGAAATTTAGTTCATTGGTTAGAATAAGTGTAAACAAGTCATTGTTTATCACTAGAAAATAACCTGAAGTTTTAAATAGAATTAAATTTTTTTCCACTAAAATCTAAACAAAGTGGAACTGAAGTCTGGTTTTATTATTTTCAAAGTAACAAAAGTTTCCATAATACAGCTTTTAGTAAGTAAATATTTAACTATAATTTATTATACTCACACCTAGTTTTGTTGCAGAATTTTTTACAATTTTGTTCGAAATAGATATAGTTTTTCATATATTAAGATTATCAGCTTAAGAAATGTAGATTGTTGTGCCTTCTCCGTCCCTTCGTTCGTGTGTTTCTCGACAAAGCTTAATGAGTGAATTTCCCTTTCGAAAAAGGGAAACTAATTTTTTTGGGCACCCTGCACAGTAAAAAAATTTTTTTACAGTGTTACACTGAATTAAGAGCCAAGTGTAGCACGAAAGCAGAATCATTCCGGTATATGGACAATGCTGTCGTGGAAATGAACACAATTTAACTTTCCTATTTTATTACCTACATTTTGTTATAGAGACAAGACGTATTTTATCTCTCATTAGATTATTTTAGAACAAATTATATTTTAACTTTTCATTAGGCTCTCTTTTTTAACAAAGTGTCTTGAACACAGGGTGCCGTGAGTGAAAAAAATTCAACAAATATTATATAGCTTAATCCTTTCTTTAGACAAATTGCCCGCTCGGTTAGTACGTTGATAAAAATATTACACTCCCAAAAATCTTTTATTCAAGTAAAAAGCATTTAAAAATTTTAAAAATAATTTATTTTGTATTTTAATCTATAGAGTCTAATTTACATAATGCTTATTACATACCGATGATTCTCTACTGAGTGTACTTCTTATCTTGAATCTTCACTTGCTTATCTTTGAGCCGCTGACGCAAACGCTTACACATATCACAACTGTGAGGCTAGCGCTGCACTGTGGGCCAAGTGACCTAATTAATTAATCGGATAAACTATTTCACGAAATATAACATTAGAACTAATATTTAGGAAATTAAATGCCTCAGTGTATCAGAACGACCTATCTTGGAATTTGGTTGAAGATAGCCCTCAATCACCATTTGTTTTAAAAAATCCCCAAATCAGCTGTCGTTCAGCTGGGGCGTTTATAAAGCGACAACCGAAATATGATGATCTTGGGCTCAGCAATTGATATTTACAGATTTGAAGAAGAGTCGGTATACCATCTATGCAACTTGGCACTTGCCCGCTCGTTACGGTTTGCGTAAATCCCCCGAAAGTATGAACTGTTGGTTTAGCAAATGGGCAATAAAACAACCTTAATGGATATTAATTTTTGAGTGTAAACATTACATTAAGTGCATAGTACTTACAGCACAACAACAAGTACTTTGCTATGCCATATTTATTCGCATATGCTCTTAAGTGATAAATAATTATATTATACATATATTCTTCTATATTGGATATAGAAAATCTTTGAGTTACCTATTGATTATTGCATCATTTCTAGCAATTAAAAGTTTATAGTTTGCAAGCACTTAACTCGACATTAGCTTAAGGGCGTGTTATAAAATTAGGCAGACTCTTACAAGGGGACAGTTAAAGCCATTGATTGTGAATGACCCTAATGAGCAAAACTGGTATTAACCATGCGCAATTCTTGTAGGAACCACATTTGAATTTTGTTTCAAAATTTGTGTAGTACTTTTATCCGACTAGACTACGAAATTTCTTAAAAACATATATATATGTATGCATAATATTTTTTCTTTAATTAAATTAATAACATTTCTCTTTATTTTCTTATCTTTTCAGACCGTGAAAGCCTTATTGAATTTTTATCGTTTATTTTAAATAAAATAAATAGTGGTGGTATTGCTGTATCGCAAACCGTAATTACAACAACACAAACCCAAAAAACCAAATAATTTTAATTAAGTGATTTATTTCACTTCTTAAATTTTCTTCATTTAATTTTACTCGTCTCGATTCAAGCGAGAGAAAAGCCAACAAAAAACCGAACTCATAGAATGGTAGAAGGTGATTCGATTAAGAATAAAAGTGATTGTAAGTATAACAAGAAAACAATTTATGGGCTTATTATGTAAAACTCCACGCGATGGAACGTGTCACGTTTTCTCATTTCAAATAAAATTCGCTTGATATAAGCGAGAGTGCTGATTGTGAGTGACTGAGTAGCAAAGTTTCACTGCATAATCAGCCTCTTATAAAGGGAACTACATATATGTTAGAGAAGTTCATGCAATCTCGCAAATGCACGTAAAACCCATGAACCTTTTCAACTTATACGGAAAACTAGTTTATTTATGAGTTATCCATGATTACGAGGCATTTGCGAATTCTAATGAGTTTTCCCACTATTACTTTCCGGAAAAATGTATTTAGCTAACGAAAACAAGATTTTTTGTTATTTAAAAAATTAAAATTTTATAATTTTTTTTTATACATAAATTACTGTTTGCCTTTTAAAAAACGACATTTATCTGTCATATCCAATATAATAGCGGAATCTCATGTTTTATAAGGGTGGATTGAAATAAATGTCTAATTATTGCCTTAGAAATAGAAAAATAGTGTATTTCTCTGTGCTAAAAGGGACGTTAAAGTTTAAGTTAGACATCTAGCAACAGTATGGGTCAAATCGCATTCAATTTCATGCAACAGTTTTTGAGTGATGCGCGTACAAACATACAAACAGATAAACAAAAATTTTAAAAACTGTTGTTTTGACTTCTATTAGACTAATAAAGACACCACACCAAAATCTATACACACATACATGTACATATGCAAATAAGAATTTAATAACCTTATCGGCTCTCTGCATCCGACTAACTTTCACTGATAGAGACATATAGTTGCAATAATTTCCCAACAAACACAAATTGGCATAATTTTTGCTAAAAATAAACAACACTTCACGCCTCTAAATACATAAACTTTTGAAGGTAATTTTTATTTATTTTTCTTCTTCTTATATCCTCATGTTTAGACATAAAAATATTTGTAGGTAAATAAAAATGTAAACTGCTAGTGAAGCGTGTCTAAAAGTTATGAAATTATTGTAAATGTGAAACTTAGAGATGGCAATCCCGAAAAAAGAAAAATTTGTGATTTCAATACTGAATTAATTTTTTGTTTACGTATTAGTATTTTTTTTAATACATAACTGATTTTTTATTGTCTTTTATTAATTAATTTTATTATAAAAAAAAACAGTAATATATGCATAAAAATTATTATTGTTGGATATTTAAAGAATGTTCAGTCATGTTTAAAAAATGTTGCTTTCATTCCGCATGGTCTTAAAAATCGTTATTAGGTCGTTCTTTCACTAGAAAATATTTCAATTAAAGCTAGTTGCCAAAGAAATATAAATCTTTATTTCTAACCAAGCAATGTTGTTGTTGTTGTTGTAGCGACTACTTAACCTACCCAAGGTGTCACCCCTCATCCAACACTGTCATCAGGCTCTTCTAACGGAAGTCCCACTAACATTCCCACAACAGCCGGTTCTATCGCACCGGAATGACTCGGATTTTTATATCCGGCCAAGGGCTGTTATTTCGACACTACACTGTCTAACCAAGCAATCCCGAAATTTGCCTTTTTTCATACCAAAATTAGCATCCCTAATATGTATGGCGCTAATTTTTCGCGCCTAAAAATTTTTAAATATAATCACATGCTAATCGCAGTCCTCTAATCGAAATGGCAACAAGGTTTAAAGGTTCAGCAATAGTTAATATTCAATTACACAAACTTGATTACTTTGAATGATTAATAAATTAAAGACGGATGCAGACTAGTGCGGCACGGAATGCTCCGAGTTGGCTACTAACTTAACTCGCTAGGGCGTGCTTTTTTTAAATAAAAAGTCTCGTATTCGCAGCTACATTTATTTTTATAAAAACCTTGAAGTTTTAAAAAAAAAATTTTAATTTCCTTCCTTTTTTCTCTCTCTTTTACTCACTCCTTTAGCCAATAATGTAGAGGCTGGCATCCAACCAAACTACAATAGCAGCAGAAAAAACTCGATCGACAATCGTTCTATTTTACAGCCCTATTCATTGGGCAGTGGTGACAAAGATCCCGAATATCAATTTGCAGCAATCAATCAAGGTTACGAGACGGATATAAGCAGCGGTGGCGTTGATAACCATGACGTAGAAAAGGGTAGTGCGGCCGTCATTGAAGTCACCAATAATGGAGTTGTCGCCACATATGATGGTACGGGCAACAGCAACGGTGGCAACAATGGCGGAGGTCCTGGCGCTGATGGTCATCGCCCAACTGGTGTACGTGCCGGTTTCGAGCAGGCCATCGAATTATGTGGATATGGTAAATTCCATTATATCCTATTGGCCATTTGCGGTCTGGTGAGCACTAGCGAAGAAATGGACGTCATATCAATGTCGTTCATATTACCGTCGGCACAATGTGATTTGGATTTGAATACGAGCACAAAAGGGTGGCTCAATTCAATTATATTCATTGGCATGATGGTGGGTGCCTATTTTTGGGGCAGCATCGCCGATGCAGTGGGACGTAAGAAGGTGCTCATTGTGATATCGTTTATGAATGGCTTTTGTATTGTTGCATCGTCATTTTCGCAAACCTACGAATGGTTTATGTTCTTTCGCTTTCTCAACGGTGCGGCGTAAGTATAATTTGCATCCATAATTAAAAACATTAAGGTGGGATGAAATGGAAAGAAAATATTTCTTAGCTGGGGAGCGGAATTTATTGCTTATAAAGGAGTTTTAATTTGAAAACCAATAAATGGAAAGCTACTGACAACTTCACTAGCGCAAATGAACTGTGAACGCCGAAAAGAAAGTTTTCTAGTTACGAAATTTTTTTAATTTATTCAATATTAATTTTCACCGAAAAACACAAGTTTTCTTGAAATTTTTGAATTAAAATTTTTTTTTTTAATATTTTTAGACGTTTGACAAAAATCTTTTCATTTTATTTTCATATTTTGAGTTTTTTTTTATTATGTTTCACATCAAAACGAATTTTTTCAAGTTTTTCCTTTCAAAATTCTTTTTTTTTGTGTTTTAGAAAAATTCTTATTATTTCAGATTTTTATTTTTATTTTCATACTTAAATGTTTTTTAATTAATAAATCAAACGCAAAACGATTTTTCAAGTTTTTGCTTTTAAAACTATTTGGTTGCACTTTTTGAAATTTCCAAATTCTGTACAAAAAAGTTTAATTATAGTTTTCATGTTTTTAAATTCTTTATGTTCTTATATATTCAGATTTTATAATTTGGTTTTTTATTACTTTAAAATGTTTTAATAATTACGTTTTTTAGAGACTTTTCTTTGAAGATTTTTTTTATTTCAATTTTTACAATTTATAGAGTTTTGTAAAATATTTTCATTTTGATTTTCATATTTTATATTTTTTTTTGTAATTATGACTTTACACTACAAAACGAGTTTTTTCATTTTATGTTTCTCTCTTTAAATTGTTTAATTGCTGTTTTTGAAATTTCAAATTTTTTACAAAAACTTTTTCATATTTTTTTTTAATTTTTCCTTTTAAATTTTTTTTTAGTTACTTCTTAGTACTTGCAATTGTTTGACAATCTTTTTTTCATTTTATTCCCCTATTTTGTATTCTTTTAATCATAGCTTTTTTTGTTGCTTAAACTTGTGACACTTGAAAAGAGAATTTGCCAATTTTTTCATGGAAATATTCATCAAATTTTTCCTAAAAACATGCTCTGTACTGTATAACCTACAACTAAAAAACTCCATACCCCAGCTAAGAAAAATTAAAAACAACACAAAAAAACACTCCACTCTAATGTCATACATAAATTTTGCCTATTTACTCATTAAAAGCACATTATAATCAGCATCGCAATTTCACCACACGAAATTACCAACAACAAAATGAATCATTGGCATTGAGTTGAAGCGCTGCTGCGGCTTGGTAGCGTTAATTTAATTAAATTAGCGTCGAAAGTCGAAGCTCGCAGCCTCTAGTAAACAGCCATGACACGTAATGAAAAAGCTGTCAGCGTAAGACCGAGAAATACTTTCTCGTTTTTGTCATGCTCACAAACACACACTCCGCTTTCACACTTCAGCTATTTGTTTTTTTTTTTTTGTTTTTTAATTTCTTACTTACGAGGTGTTAATTTGCTACACAACATTCACATAAAAAAAATCTAAAGTTCGTAAATAAATTTGTTGCAAATTTGAAAATCCCATATACATATTTACATCACCTTTTGTTTATTTACACAAGCAACGTTCAATGCAAAAATAATCGTAAGCAAATTTTTGAAATAATCATCATTAAATCGGCACTTTATTGGTGAATATTTAGTGTGAGCTGTGCAAACAAATAAACAGCAGCACTATCTACTCATGCACTTAACTTTATGAAGTTGACATGGAAGGGTTGATTTGTTTATATTTTGTTGCTTTTGAGTTTGGAAAACAAATTATTCAAAATTATGATAGCGCAACGGTGGCTTAGAAAATAAGTCATCAAGTAAAGTTTTTTATAAGCGTAATTTACTTTTCTATTATTTATTTTTTATAAATATGTATATATGCTTCTAAAGAGTTGTGCGCTTCGAGTGCAAAAAAAAAAATTTGCATTTTGCATGATGAAAAAAGTTGCTCATAAGCCACGTGGTACCCCAACAAGCGGAACAGGGTGTGCCAATCATACTAATTTCGTTTGCTGGACCAAGATGAGTATTTAAAATAAAAAAATGTATTTGTTTAGTGCAAATACTGGAATTTGTATTTTTTTTTTTTTTTTGTTAAAATTCAGAACTAAAAAAATGGTATTTTTATGAAAATAACACGAAAAGTTATTTCAGCTCAAATTTGTGGTACTTTTCTTCAAAATTTTTTAAGTTTTCCACACCAAAAATATTTCTAAATATAAAAAGACCTAAATTTTCCATAATATAAATAAATTTAGCTCGAATTTCTAAAAAAAAATATTTTTTTTTTTTTAATTTCAAAAATTAAAAATGTAAAAATTTTGTTTTATGTACAAACAATTTAATTGAATTGTTGCTTTTAATATTAATTTTCAGAAAAATAAAAATTTTAGCATAAGTTTTAGAATTGTTTGTAAAATTTTACAAACAAAATATTTTTCAAAAAGTAAAAAAAAAAACACTTATAAATTTTTAATAAAACAACAAAAAACGTTTAAGCTAAAAAAAATTTTATTCTCGATTTAATAACAAAAAAAAATATTTTAATTTGAAAAATTTTGATTTAAAAATAAAAGAAATATGTTGATTTTGTGATAAAGGAAAAAGTTTTAGCACAAATTTTAAATTTTTTTTCTTCAAAATTTTGAAAATTTTACAAACCAAATATTTTTTAAAAAGTAAAAAAACACTACAACGAAAATATTTTTCCATAAAATAACAAAAAAATTTATTTTTTTTATTTAAAAAATTAATAGTAAAAGAAATATGTTCAATTTTTGATAATAAAAGAAGGAAAAAAATGGAACACAAATTCAAGATTTTTTTTCTTCAAAACTTTGAAAATTATTTCAAAACGTAAAAAAACTTAAATCTCCATTAAAAAAAAATTTTGTTTCACTAAAAACTTCAGAAAAAAACTAGAATTTTTGATAAAGTAACAAAAAAAAAGTTATTTTAGCTCAAGTTTTAGATTTTTTATATTTAAAGCAATTAAAAACTGAACAAAAAATCTTTAATTTTTGAGAAAAAAAAGAAAACTGTACTGTTGCTAAAAACTCTTTTTTTTTAGAAAATTTTTATAAAAACCTATGCAAATGCTCAGCAGCCTTAGTTTCACACTTTTGTCGTGTTTGCTTCGTTTGCTAACTTAATTCCATCAGAGCTTGTCCTCATTTACATTCCACCCAAATATGTAGTTATTCCATTCTCAAAAATTCCTTAACATCTTTTTTCCCCTCCTTTTCTATTTGCAGTCTCGGCGGCAGTGGTCCAGTCATCTGGTCATATTTCGCCGAATTCCAGCCGAAAGCGAAACGTGGCTCCATGTTGAGCTTCATGGCAGCCTTTTGGACTTTTGGTAATCTGTTTGTTGCCGGGCTCGCATGGCTCATCATACCCAGCGGCATTGGCTTCACAACGGATTTAATTACATACAATTCATGGCGTATTTTCTTGGTGGTGTGTGCTTTGCCATCATTCGTCGTCGCCTTTTTACTCTTCTACCTGCCCGAATCACCAAAATTCCTGCTAAGCAAAGGTAAACAGGAGCGCGCTATGGCTATCTTCCGTGGCATCTACGTAACGAATACGCGCAAACCAGCTGAACAATATCCCGTTGCCGAATTGCATATCGACGAAAAATTTCTGGCTGAGATTAAAGAAAATCAAGCCGGTGTTAAAGGCAAATACAGTAAAATGATGTCGAGTATGGCTGATCACAGCAAACAATTGTTCACCTCACCAATTCTCAAATTCACAATCGTTTCCATCACCATCAATTTCACGTTCCACATTGGTTATTATGGTCTGATGATGTGGTTCCCGGAATTGTTCAATCGTTTCGAAGAGTACAGCAGAGACTTTCCCGGGCAAGAAGCGGGTGTTTGCAAAGTTATCGATTACGTGGTGGGTAAAGGACAAAAAGAGGATGCCGTCTGCTCGTCAAACATACCACAAAGTGTCTTCCAGGAATCATTGATTTCATTGGCCTCCGCACTGCCAGCCAATTTGATAGCCATATTGGGCATGGACTTGTTGGGACGTAAATTCTTTCTTATCTTCGGTACAATGACGGCTGGCATCTGCTCGGCTGCCATGTACTTCGTCTTCAATTCAACCCAAAATTTGATAGTAACGGCTGTGTTTAGCGGTGCCATCTCTGCGGCTAATGCTGCTTTGGATTGTCTCATTACCGAAGTATTCCCGACACATTTGCGTGCCACTGGTGTGGCCATATCGATGGTGGCGGCGCGTATGGGTGGCATCATTGGTAATATTGTGATCGCCTCACTATTGGATCAGTACTGCCCGGCACCGACATTCATTGTGGCCGTACTCCTAATGGGTGGCGGTCTTATGTGTTTGATGTTGCCCAACACAACGCGTAAGGAATTGAATTAAGCGCGTAAGCGAGCGAAACCAGAAAAAGCTGATGCAAGATTAGAAGGCAGCTGACGAGAGGAGTAAGGCAGTGTAGTGGAGCGGTGTAGAGATGAACGAGTTTGGTAGAAAAAAATACTCGAAACGACGAATTTTTATGAATGGATTTGTTCGGGTGGGGGCAACAACTGCATGTCCACATACAAACACAAATAAATATTAAAAAAAAAATGATACACACACACATCTAAGTACTAATGTAATATCGCTAAGGAACTTGTTGTAAATTTTCTAGCCATGTAATATTAATGTATGTTAATACCGTTAAACGTAAAAGTAAACAAATAAAACAAAATTTATTTAAATATAAACAAACAATTACAAAAACATGAATTTAAAGTTAAAACCCAAAACTATTATAAAACACTGATAATTACATATTTCAAATAAAAGTATGTATAAGTAAAAACGATAAACTAATGTGCGCTAAGTGGTCTTATTCTGTAACTCGATTCGGAAGTAAATGTGCTAGGATTTTTCAACTTCGTTAACCGAATAAGAAAATCCATTTGCTAGGCGAAAATCATAATCTCAATGCGAGAGAATTATAAATCAATTAGAAACAGCTTTGCAATCGATTTATAGAAAGAGGCCTTGACTTTCTTTTCTGTGAAGTAAGTAGCTGCTTCTGCATTATGGCTAAGTATATACGATCCCTCTGACTATTGACAAAAGCGCGCATAGTTAAAAATATTATTTTAGTAGGTGCTCGGACATCAAAAGAAAGCTGCGCCGAAAAAGAATGCTGAACCAGCACGGCAAGTAAATAAAATCACTCGGTGCTTCAGGTGACGCGACATCGTTAGATTTTGTCGTAACGAAGTGACATGTGGTGGTAACCACACAAGTGACATCCTAATCGCCAGGTGATGCGACTATAAAAAATACCAGAATGTCACATCACCTTGTGAGTAGGATGTCTTATAATTTGCCTGACAATTCGGCTCATCGGGTGATGCGACAGCTAAGAATTTCTGGCATTATTTGCGTACATATAAATTCTGGGCTCCAGGCGACCACAAAAAATAGGTGTTGTAGCATCACATGATAACCAAATGTCACATCACATGGTGAGTATCATGGGGCATCATCGGCTTCAAATTCGGCCCCCCCAGCTGATGCGACATTTGTGATTTTGTAGCATACAAAAATACCAGAATGTCACATCACGTGTTGAACCGTATCTCACATCTCCTTGTGAGCAGAATGTCACATCAATTGTCTACAAATTCGGTGACCCAAAGACGCGGAATCTATGACTTTTGACAAATTATTTGTCTACGAATAACTCCTCCGCGCCAGGCATCCATAAAAACACTAGAATGTCACATCACGAGATGAGCTGGATGTCGCATCACATGACTGTCGCAGATGACTGTATTAATCAAACAGGTCATCACCTGATTCTCAAAAGATCACGTTACCTAATGCGAACGATTTTGCATCACCTTGCGATCATTATTTCGCAAATTGACCTACAAAACCATCGCATGACAAAGAAGTCGTATCACCTGATTCACAGCAGATCACGTCACCCAATGCGAACGAGGTCTATCCACCTTGTGAGCAGGATTTTGTCTACATAGCAAACAGCAGATGTCGCATCACCTAGTGTATATCACATCATCGATGGCTGTAAGATCAGCTTATTCCATAGTATATTTAAGATCACCCTAAGAGCCATCGATATATAGTGATACCAAGGTTGGCAGCTTTTTACAACTTAACACGTTCGGAAGCGAGAAAAGTAGGCGGCTAAACACATCTTAATCAGAATGTTGTCCCTTTACAAAAACAATCAAAAAAGGACGATCAGCTCACGCAGACGTTCAAATGATCTCGAATATAACCATTTTTTTCAGAAAATTCCATAAATTAAATAAAGCTCCCTCCTGCAACCCAACAAAACTTGTATTTATTGCATGGAAATTTAATTCAACCTGAAACAAGCGAAGAAAAGGAAAACACAGGCACAGATGTTTGTTAACTTTTGTATTTTATTATTTTTTTTGCAATTTTTATTTATTTATCTCTGTTCTTCTTATTAGTTCGACTTTATTCGCTTTGATGTTTTTGCTGCATTTAATAATAATTTTTAATAACTATTTACACAATGTTTAAAGCATCGAAGACCATTATTATAATTTTTATTATTTTTAACTTTTGTTTCTATTTTCAAAAATTATGCAAATTCAAACGTGATTTTGTATTTTTTTTTTTTTTAATATTTACTTATAATGATTTTTGCGATTGTTGTTTACTAATTAATACGTAATACACTGAAAAGAACGGGGTCAATTACACATTTCTGCAGCTCGTTTATTAATATTTTGGTTGTGTATACGAAACGTGGGATCAATTGAACAATGTTTATATCAAAGATGAACAAAACCTAAGCGGATTGTGTGGTTTGTTTTTCTGCTACCATATTTCAATAACATAAACAACATCATTATTCACTAACTTTGTCTTTGAAGTGCCAAAGCGCGACAATAAAAATGGGCGCGAAGAAGGGTGGACAAGAGCAAACAAGAAAATAGGACAACAAACGCAAAGACATGCAGTCAACCAATACACGCAAGAAATTTTAAATTATTAAAATTTTTAAATTTGGATTTTTGCTTCAGAATGTACCCGTATATGTACGAACCGAGGGTTCAAGGGGTCAAAAAATCGTTCCCGCGGCAGTGTGGCGGGTACCAGAAGGTGCCGAATTCATTCTGGCAAAGGACTGTTCATGTGTGTAAGACTTCGCAAAACCTCTGCGATTACAACAACAACGTCCACATAAAGAGCACAACAGAAATGTTTGTTGGACGACTGAATATAACTCAGTATGAAAGCAAAACCATAAAGTAAAACCTTTAATTAAGCAATTAGAAAAAAATCGTTCCATATTTCAAGGGGCATACTATTTTTTGCACTTCCTAAGAACTTTATTGTCCAAAATTTTCATCTGATTTTAGACGACGTCGGTGATTAACTTTCTGGTGTCATCCAAAATGGTACTTTGCTAAGATTGATGTTTCCGACAGAATAAAAACGGACCAACAGACTAATTATGTTTCCCGCCAACAGTCAAAGTAAATCTACAGCTAAGCGCAATTAAAATATAATTTAATATATTTTTTCCTGTGTTTAGTTTGTAATTTATTATTTTTTGCTTTGCAGTTATACTTCGTTTTGGAATAAATTTTTTTTTCTGTGTGGTGTTGGTTGTTTCATGTGTATTTTTGCTTTTGTTTATTATTTTCTTGTTTGTATTGGTGTTATGTAGCTATTTATTTGTATGAGTTTTTAGGTTAATGACGCTTTTTTTAACTACATATTTAGGTTTTATTTTTGTTTTCTTGCTAAAATATTTTTTACTGTCTTGAATTTTTTATACATAGAATTTTTTTAATTCATTTAAACAATAACTGCTGACTTCAGTATTTCAATTTCAAGGTGCAGTTGATCTTTTTTCTCCTAAAATTTTATTGCACGTTTATATAACGTAAGTTTACATACTGATTTTACGCAGTAGAAAAAATATTTTTTTAACAAAAATTTTTTATTAGAAATTTTCCCAAATAGTTTTCGAAATTCTCCTGTTCAATTTTTTTTTTTTTGCTAAACAAGCGCCTAAAATTTTTATTATTAGATATTATTATGTTTTTATGTAACGTGTTTATGGTTTAACTACAGTAAGTTTTGCAATGAGGTTTTGGTTTCAGTGCGATTTTATCTACTACAAAAAAAATGTAAGTAAAAGTAATGACAATTAAAAGAAAAAACTTAACATTTGTTTGCATTTGCCTTCATTTTCCCAAAAAAAAACACAAAATTATTAAAAATTTTTTCTTTTCCTAAACATTTTATACAACATAAATATTTTATTGAAAGCAAAGAACGTGTAACAAAAGGCGTGTAGTGAAAAATCTCTTGAGCTCATTTTAGGCATAACTTTCAATTTTCGTAATACATAAACAAATTTCCAACTTTTAAATTTTCGAAATTATAAATAGTATTTGCCACGCACATTAAATGAATGGAAATCGCGCACTTTCAATTTGTTCAAATTATTAATTCATTTTGAACTGCATTGCATTTGTTGCTGCTGCCTTTTGTTTTTGCTTTTACAATAACTATATATGCATATAAGTAAGTGTTTTTCTTCAATTAAAAATGCCACGCTAACGCTAATTTACTTTAATAAAAACTATTTAAATAGAGATAAGAGGAAAACAGCAAGCACAGTTTTTTTTGGCAATCAAAAATGCTGAAGAAATACCAGTAACAAAAACCAACCACTTTGTTGTAGCAGCACGAACTTATAGTTAGATATAACAGAGTGGCAAGTATTTTGGAGTGCGGAGTGGTTGACCATGTATGGACGTATGTATGTAAGTGTTGAGTTATGCGCCAGTGGCTGATGTAAGTGCTGCAATTTTTGGCATCCGGGTTGTTTGGAGTTTCGTTGAATAAGTTGTGCTGCACAAAACGACCTAACCTTTAAATATTTTATGACATCAAACATGGTGGATTTTAACGCATTTCAATAACTACAAAAAATACATTCAATCATACATATACTTCGACGCTCAAGCCCGTTGCTTTGTGTAAGATCAGCCTATATATATATTAGCTTTTGTTTTGGTGTTATGGCAATACCAGTTGTATTTTTATACAATTTTCTTCTTTGGTTGCGAATTTTTCTATTTTTTTTGTTGAATTGTTTGTTACAATTTTCTAAAATTGTTTGTATTTTTTTTTTAAATTTAGCTCCGATTTGACTGTTTGCTATCTTCTCTTCCACCTCTGTTCAGTATTTGAGCTGCCTCTTGCCCCAAACTACATACATACGCCACAGTTGCATGCCTTTTATAATTCACTAGCTTTTTTTCCTATTTTGTATCCTTGTCCTCGTTAGGCTTAACCGACCGACCTCATTGCTGCTGTTTTGTGTTTTAATTTTTTTGTTGTAAGTTTTTCTTGCATTTTCATTCGATTTTCATTTGAAACATTCAAAAGTTTTTTTTTATGTTAATGTTGCTGTTTTCGCTCATTATCAGCTCTTCTCATTAAATGAAAATAATTTGTTATTGGTGTTATTTAGTCATCCATCCAGGATTCGCGTCATTCTGTATATTCCCACCAGTCCTTCTCATAGCCTTCATGCACGTGATCTAGGAGCACCTTTCGACGCTTCTCGCAGTACCTTCAAAATAAAAGTAAGAAAAAATAATTAAAAACTTACAGTAAAATAAGCATTAGTAACTTTAAAAGAAAAGCCCATGGAGTTAAGTTCGTTGAAACGAAACTAATGTTGGTTTTTAATATTTTCATTCGAAAAAGTATCCAAAAAATATTCAACTCGAGTATTGAATTTCAATAGAACCATCTCTTGAATGCAGTTTCAGAAAACATCCACCATCTAAATGTTTTGGGAATGGTCAGACAGGGTGACAGGTCAGACAGGGTAGAGTCGAAATAACAGCCCTTGGTCGGATGTAAAAATCCGAGTCATTCCGGTACGTAGAACCGGCTGTTGTGGGAACGGTTTTGGGAATGGTGAAGACTGGAACTGAACAAAAATAAGCCGCTTAAGTAGGTTTGTGTGTAACACTAAGGTTCAAACTGTATAAACATTATTACTTTTCTTACTTTCACATACTTTTCGTATTTACCAATACTTTAAGCGCTATTTAGCATGCTCACCTATATTTATCCTGCACTTTTTGTTTAATATCAGCCAAATTTTCAGACGTTATATCACGTTCCAGATATTCAGACAATTTCTCTGTTGCTGATTCTAAATCCTTTTGATTATCCTCAAATATCATCGACTGATTATTCTTTTTCAGATAATACGCAAACACATACGTATACATAAGCGTTTGGCGGCACTGACACAGTATATCTACAGCTTTTTTTAGGAATTGCACCTGTGAAATAAATACAAAAAAAATTAATTTTATAAGATATAGCCAATTAGTTTATTATATATGTGCTAGCTTACTTCAATCCAGGACATATTATGCTGTTGCATCTCCTCCATTTTATGCTTGACAGCCGCATAAAGCTTATTTTCAAATTTTAACGACTGCATATGATTCATGTAACGGTTGTAGTAATGCAAATACCTGTAATGCAAACATAATAATAATTCTTTTTTACATATCCGCTATGCACATACCTTGCCAACGATGAACGCAGTTTCTCTTGTGCATCACGCGCCGCCTTCGCTTCATCTTCATCATAGCGATTGCAATTGTACCATGATGAACCATGCGGCTCCCATGATCCCAAGCATACCCAACAAAAATCATGTTTGCAATTTTGATTCTTACACACCATATGATTACAACCGCCATCCTTTTCGATTGTCACGTTACATTTTGGACACTCTTTGGTGTTAGCCGCAATCCAATTGGATGTTTCCGAATCATCATCGCATTTTTTTATCCATTTTTTCAGCCAACAACATTTGACAGGATCATGCCAATTTTCACCGCATGCAAAACAAAACACATGCCCACATTTGCAACTCACTGGACGCGAATCACCATACGATACTTTAATTGCGTACGTACAATCGACGGACGGACACCAGCGCAACAATTGATTGCATTCCACAAAACTATTTGTGATTAATTGTTGATATTTCACTTTGACACGCGGATCCACTAATTTGGTGACAGTAACATCATCTACTAAAATATCACAGCCATGTGCGGCACACGAAATGGATTGACCGAGTCCTTCGGTAATAATTTTTGTGGTTAAATATTCCCGCCAGCAGCCTAAGCAAAAGCGATGGCCACACTCCAGGCCAGTCATGCTCTGTGTGTGATTGAGAGAGAAAGTGCGTAAGTATTAAAAAGTGAAATATGTGTGAAGTTTTGTTGAAGGAAAAATCATTTGTCTTACATCTGGTGAAAGCAAAGAGAAGCAGATTTCACATTCCTCGACAGGATTTTTAGACACCTGAAATAGTAGGGATATTGAAAATAATTGCTGGAGAATTTTACTTTGATCTTTCAACTCACCTTAAGTCGACTTGGATTGTTAATAGCTTTATTAAATGGATTGATTACATGTGCGCCCTTAAAAAATTCCTCTGCATTGCCATCAAAATATTTCTCTAGTAATTTTTCCTTATCCCATTTGTAGTGATTGAGGAGTATGCGGATGATTGTGGGCGGCAGCTAGCAAGAATAGAAATTGGGTTTTGAAAAATCAGTTTTTAAAATGCTACGAATACCATTTCCATTTCGTATTTAATTAATTTAATTAACAATTTTCCAGCACAATTTGACAAAAAATCTTTTAAAGGGAAGAAGTTTGGAAGTGTAATTATAAATGTACTTTTACTGTAAGTCTAATTTATTTTTTGTACAGGATGGATTTTTTCGAGCACTATAATTTAGTTTTAAAATTTATTGATCATCGACAGCTAAGTGGCAGATTGTCCTACATCGGCTGCCAAAGGCAAAGGAGAGCGTTAAGGGGTAGGTGTATCGGTCGTAAGAGACGACTGAAATCCATGAAATCGCTAGCAAAGCAATCGGGCTGGTGCTGGAGCGTATCGGATTCATTTCTGGCAAAGGACTGTCAAGTTCGGTATAAACCTGTTTCGTCCATCACGTCCTCTTCCATTAATGGAATACGCGCACTGAGCAGAATATTGAAATGTAAAATTGTTATATGCAATCATTTATATAGTCTTTTTTTCTCCATAAAATCTACATTTTTCGGCTAAATTTGTTTGGCTGTTATTGTCAAATATGTATCATGTAAATGATTTCCCTTTTGTGCTTCGGCAAGAAAATTCAATAAATTGTTATGCAATTAAAAAATTGCCTCATATTCAAAAACTGCATGAACAGCAGGAAACGAAATTTGGCAGAGGAAGGGCTACCCTGACGTCAAAAGTACTATTTATAGTCAAAAGAGACCTACCTAAAGCTGCACAAACGGTAATAATGTATTTTGTTTGTAAACAAAAAAGCTTCCGATTGCGAATTGTCAATAAAAAAAATTTCGCGGTAGCAAATGTAATGCAGTGGAAGTTTTTTGTGTCGCAAAATGAAAAACAAAAGCTATCAATTTTTTTGTCTGATATTCGTATACATATGTGGAAACTTATTAAATAGGTCAGTGTAGGAGATGTGCATTCATAAGTAAATTTAAGCGTGTATGTGTTCGGATCTCGTAACTACTCTTGCCTGACACAATTGCAAATCTCGACTTAGCGTTTATTTAGTATTTTGTTAGTGTGGGTGAATTGATATGTACATACCTACATGGACCCAAAAACAATGCATGTAAGTCTTACATATATCATGCATCACTTTTAGATATATTTACATTAGTTTTTGCTTAGAGAAATGCTGATATACAAGGATGCAAGATAAAGCAAGAGTGTACGTTTATAAAACAATAACAACATGAGGCAAAAGCAATAACATATTTGTTATATCATCCCACTGCAGTAAATGGTATTTGGCAACCTTCAACGTGAAGGTCGTGAATAGCAAAATGTAAATTTTTTTGGCGGGGGACACAGCAGCGACGCAATGGCTTCAGCACCAACTTTAGAAAAGTCGCAGTCAAGAGCAGACCTAGTTCGATTAATAACTTAGTTGCGCGAGTACATCAATGGATTAGGGGCTATTGTAAGGTTTGCATTTATTCGATTTTTACAAATGTCGCCCTTGTTCAAAAATCGACTAAATATTGGCAATTAGACCAGCAAAGTTAGTGAAATTTAGTTTGTACAATACATAATTATCTAACCATTGAGAGATACGAAACAAACTTTAGCAAACGGTGAAAACTGGTGGAGATTAGAGAGCTAAAGCAAATGCAATACAATGACTTAAAGCTGATCTAGAAGACATAACTATATTTGTTGTTGCTGTCGTTACAACAACAACAACCTAACCATAGCCTACTCTAGCTCTTTATGGAGTAATAACTACAGAAACTGTATTAATTTCCGTTCTCATTCTGGCAAAGATCGGATTCCACAACATGAACATATGTATATATAATTAGTATACATAATTCTTTGGCGATTAGCTGCAATTTTTTTGGATTTTATGAAAGTATCAGCTTAGGTTTGTTCGAAGACAGTGCTATACGGAAACAACGACCCCTGGTAATGTAAAAATCGTGTCCATTGTACGTAGACACAGCTGTGGTGGAGCTGAGTGTCTAGAGCAACCCTACTCTTATTGGAAAAGATTTATGCTCATAATAAAAGTTACTTGCTGAGTTACTAAATAAAATAAACAATATGTATAATTTAATTAAAAGAAGGAAATAGGTATAGATTAATTGAATTTTTCTTTTTAAATTCTATTTTACCTTGAGCACATTGTTGACCTCGTCGATTATTTCACGCTGATGCAGCACTATTTCATCTGTGGTAAGCACCTCATACTGGTACTCTTCCGTTTCCATTTGACGATCATGTGAGGATGGTATATCAACTTCCATGCCAAAATCTTCATCGCCCTCGTCACCAGAGGATACATTGCCAGAGTCTACATTCTCCATTTCATATGAATCTTCATCCGACTCCATATTTTTGCTTTTTTAATATTACTATTTATTTATTTATCTGTCCCCTTTCAATGATGTACCAGGATGCTTTGTTTACAGTGTATTGAAATTTCAGCAGCAAAGACACACGCCTCTGTTTGTTGACAATTTGGCAGTTTAAAAAGCTAGTAATCGCAAACAGCAAAACTCTGTTTGTTTAATTAAGCAGCTACTATAGCTATTTAAATCGAAGCAATTGTAATACAAATTATATATTTCTATACGGACATATCTTTGTTTAGTACGCTTTTCTACTGATCAGCAGTCGCCAACACGTTAATTATCCACGCCAATATTAGCACCTTTGAGGGTAGCTGCAAACAGCTTACAACAGTTCAGCCAACCTCCCCAAACACCCACTCCCTCGTTCCTTTGTTTGGCTGGTCTTGACTTGGTTTGTTTGTTAGCTTTTAATGGCATACAATTAACGGTGCCGTTTGAAGCAGAAGCAGCAACAGCGACGCCGACGCCGAATTAAATCGACTTGGCAGTTTGGTTTTGTTTTCTTGTTTTTTTTTTTTGCTTCTGACTATGACAACGACCGTGACTAGCGTACTAGCCACGAAGTTGCAGTGCAGTCTTCGCTGCTGCAATGATTTTTCTTTTTTCTGTGGTGATTGAAGTGGCGAGCTACTTTTTTTTGCCTTAAAAGCACATTTACTTTTCTTCCTTTCTTTCAAAGTAAAAAGCACAACTTTCTTGATTCTCCTCAAAGCCTTCGTAAGCAAAATTTGCGTTCTAGTTAAGGAAAAAATCGGAATTAAAAAGATTAGAAAATTTGGTGCACACAAAAATTTTTTTCTCAATTCTTTAAGATAGTCAAAAAAAAATCAGAAAAAGGAAAAGCAAAGACAATACAATTGTTGTGAAGGGGAAAAAGTTCAAGGCTACTGTGTGTTGTTGTTATACAGTTCGTTTTATTTTTTACGTGTGCTCAATTCGATCGAAAATATTTTCAGCAAATCATTTTTCATCTAAAAAAAAATTATCTTGCACTTTTATTTTCACTATTATGTGACTTTTCATTGAAACATGAAAGAATTGCAGTGGAATATGTTAAATATCACACTTTATATGAACATTATTTATATCATCACCAATTGGAACACTAACAAATAGCAGCAGTCAATTTATTTGTTTGCAACGCTCACATCGGCCATGATTTCAATGGGAAAATTTCTGACCAGCACAAAGGCAATCAACGAACATCACATCAAAGAAAAATCTAAACAAAAAAATATCAAATAAACAGAGATAACAGCAAATCCAGCATAGCAAATATAGCTGATATCTCTTTTTAATGCAACGAAAACGAACAGCTGTAATGTGAGGAAAGAGCAGCAACCCTACATATCCCTTGTAATGTCAAAAATTGTCAATGGAGTGTTGCCGTATCACTTTATTTTCTATTCAGCGTCAGAGCTGCCAAGCTCTTCAGAGCATGATTGCAAAAATAAACACTATTATCACAATTGTGTGTGTTCAGTGAAAACTTAATTTATTATTTCGATAAGAGTTGAGAGCAATTTTGGTGTCATTCAATTTTTTCGCCATACTTGTTTATTTTGGTTCAATTTTTCGCCCACAGCACGGCGTATCTCTTTATGCAGATCACTTTATAAACTGCGCATATTTTCTTTGTATGAAAATATTTTTTCCATAATATACACACCGATTCCACAAATAGGATTTACAAGAACGTTTTTTCTTTTTTTGTCCACAATTTACAAATCTACGATCGTTGGGCGAATGACCTAGCCGCAATGCATTCGCTTTGAAGTTCGTGTAATTTCTTTGTGCGTTGTCTCCGTACTTTTGCCTTTTTTTACTAGCGCTTTGTCTTCACCTTTTACACATATTGGCTGCCATTGCACTCAAAGTATTATTTTATTTTTATGCATTCAAAATAAGAGCACATCAATCTATGACGAAACGACATTAATTCGCATACGCAACTTCACACCCATATTCCTAATCAGCCCAGCAGTTCTGTGCCCATTTTATGCAGTTGTAAGTGCGCAGAAAAAGAAAAGAACGTTTCCTCATTGCACATTTACAAAATAGATATTTGAAAATTATACACATGCAAACTAAACATAATTTTCAGTAATTTTAAACTTTTTTAGAGGTATTTTTGCTCAATTATTGCCCTCACTCAGCTTGAAAATAAAAAATCTCGCAACTTTACAGATATTGCACACACGCAAGCTTGGCATTCACATACAACACTCCCACTATCGTAGTTACATCGCTCTTCTTACCATTTAACGCGTCATACTTTTAAATATAAGTTTTATTTTCAATTTTCATTCTAATTTTTCTCGACAAGTCCACTAAAACACTAGATTTTCACACAGTTCACGCTGCTATCAACTTAGAAAGCAGCAAAGGAAATTAAAATGTCAGTTAAATACACACACGCACATGTAACAGCAAATTGGCAATTGGTACGTCTTTTCTATTTCGGGTGCAAATGGTTGCTTGAAGGTGGTAGGAAAAAGAAAGCACAAGTGCAGCGTGAAAGAGTTGCCACAAACAAGTGCAGAAAATTTGTCAATAAACTAGTGCTCTTTCATTCCTCCGCGTACAGCGGAATTCGTATGTAAAAAGAGAGAAGATAGATGATTTCGAAATGTAATAAGAACAGCAGGGTGCATGTCTTATTTAAATCGTAGGGTATGTTCAGTGTAAAAATACATATTTAGCAGAGTTGATTTTATCAGATCTGTTTTAAATAACTTTACCATAAAATCTATGTGCTAGGCGCTCCTGGTCGAAATAGCAAGGAAGTCAGGTTATTCTCCATCCAAGATTTCCGGGACTATTCTTCCTTCCCTTTTCCTTGAGTCTCATCTGAGAGTTTAGCTGCGTTAATACTTTCAAAAAGCACCATGTAAAGAAATAGTAAAATGAGGAATCGCCCTGCCTAAAATTTCATTTGGATTCGAGCTGGTCTAAAAGTTCGGACGTGTTTGTGGTTTTCAAATCAATTTGCCATAGCTGTACAAGTTTTGGGATGAAACAATATTCGGACATAGGAGCTACTTTTTTGCGTTTTTAAGAAAGTAATCATTATTAGTGGGACTATTTTCGAATAATATTCGAATAAATACTATTCGAATTTTTTGAAACGAATATTTTTATTCGAATAGTATTTATTCGAATAATTTATCCATTTATTCAAATAGTATTATTCGAATAGTGTTATGTGAGTAGATGTATTGAAATGCGGAAGATGGCGGAAGCGAAATTCACTGACTTCTTCGCTTGTACCTATGAGGATGCATTCACGTTTTGTATGTATGGATGTATGTTTGCGTGCACAAATGTGTGCATAAGCTGTAGTGATATTTGTTTAACTATTCGAATACCTCTTATTTCATACATTCCTAAATAAAATCATTATTCGACTTTGGAGTCCACAATTATTCCACTTTCCCTTGGGCATCCACCAGGCTCAACGCTTTTCTGTAGGTCTGCTTTGAGTAGTATTACTAATAAAAAAGATCAGTCTCTTATGTGCTCTTGGGTTAAGCTTGAAATCCATGACTAGCCTCTTGGGTGTTTGCGATATTCTTGACTGCTTTATCATTTACGCATATAGAAAACAAAGTGAAGTCTACAATGCCTGAACGCCCAAGAGAATATTCATAGAGTCCCGCCTTGCTGATTACCTTACCCTGAAAGTAATATTATTGATAGTCATGCATGGAAGCATGGCCCAACTCTCAGGTCGTAGCAATTCAACAAACATACAATAAATGTTTCATGTATTTTGCTTTTTTAGTTCATAGGTTTAATGTCAAAATCACACTGAGAAATATGTGTGCTGTCAAAATTCGAGAAAAAAGTAGAAATCAGCTGGTCCAATGCCACGACCTGTCAGTTGGGCCATGCATGAAATCAGAGAGAGGAAACGCTGCTACTGTTTTGGACTTTGTTACCTGAATAAACAATTTTTGTACATTGCACCCTGTTTCTTAATACGCTTAAACACAGCAACAGCACTATTTCATAAACAACTACTACACGAAATGACAGCAGTAGCGGCGGCACAGTGTGCAGTAAAAGCATTCGAATTGGATAAGGCCGACATTTAGTAACCTTGACTGACTCAAATAGTATTTACATATCACATTCGCAAAAAAAAAGTGTCCATGATTAGATCTCTACCAAAAACTTAACTTTTTTTATAGGTAGGGGCAAATTTCCCAAAGCTCACCAGTTTTAAATGGCATCAAGTCATCGTGTGCCAGAACCTGTGTGATATGTTAGATATCAAAGCCAACTGACTCATGTTTGAGATAACGGCTCCAACCGAAATCATACCTTGATGAATGATAGAAAAAGATCAGTTAGAAGCTATAAAATACAAATTTTCTAGTCCATTTAAGATAGTAATGTTGCACCTGTTTTGTCGTACAGAGGCGAGTACGAATCTTGGCTGCTACGAGGTAGTGATCAGAGTCGATGTTAGATCCTCGTATTGTGCGAACATCTAAAACGCTGGAAGCATGCCGTCTTTCTATCACTAAGTGGCCGATCTGGTTGCGTGTTTTTTGACCGGGGACAGCCATGTAACCTGATGGATTTTCTTGTGCATAAACCTAGTGTTGGATATGACCATGTTTCAGGCGCCGGGAAGTCGATCAGCCTGTTTTCATTTGGCGAAGTCTGATCGTGGAGACTGAACTTCCCGACAGTGGGGCCAAAGGCACCCTCTTTACCAACCCTCGTATGCTTCTTCCACGTCGTTCTTCTCTTTCGTCGGTGCATGAGCGCAGATAAACAATATGGTGAAAAATCGTACTTTTATGCGGATTGCGGCGAGATGCTCACTTACGGGTGTGAACGACAGTACTCGGTGACGAAGTCTCTCCCCCACCACAATTCCCATGCCGAATCTGAGCTTGCCTACTAGCCCACTTCAGTAGATGTTTCAGGGGGTTTTGTTCGTATTTCATCGCCCTGTCCATCGCATCTCTTGTAGCTTTTGTCTTCCTCAGGACCTCAACCAGCTGGGCAGCCGCGCCTACCCTATTAAGAGACCGGACTTTCCAGGTGCACGCTCTTATCTCGTAGTCTTTATTCCGTTTGCGGGTGTTGTCATCTAAAAAAAGGGTTCTCATATCAAAGGATTTGTTGAATTTCATTGGAACGTTTTTTGATGTGTTGGCTCCCAAACCCAACGCACAGCCCGGCTTCGCTGTCTTGTAGGCGATCTACCTATGCATTTATAATCAAGGGACATTATTAAAACAATGTATGTATATAAAGTAGAGTGGGCAGAAGAAAACGAAACGCACACAATTTTGTTGATATTTTTTATAAAATTAGCAACTGAAATTTATAGGTGTGATTGTAAATTTGCATTAATTAAGCGAAGACGACGCCAAACCGACAAACAGCGCCTACAAAGGGAATGAAGCTGAACGGAAACAACAACACACAAAACTGATAGTAAAGAAAAAATAAAACTGCGACGACATGGCTGACCTCTAAAATTACAAATGCAAAAATACTGAGACAAAAAAAAAAGTAAAAACGTACCTATTCAGTATATTGGATTTACACAAGAGAATTTAAAATTGAAAAGGAGAAACAAAATTTTAATAACACACACCTACATACATATGTACACACATACATATGCGCATACATAAATATGTATGTAATTTTTTATGGGGGAAGTGGGTAAAAAACACTCTTTTAAAATTGAACAAAATGGAATTTAATTTACATGCACTTAAATAGCTTGAAAGGGCACATTGATAATCGAATATAATCAGACACCTGAATTGCATCCCTATCTATTGCTATTTAAATAGCCGATTGGTCGATTAATTTCCCAATAAAGTTGAAAATCACTTTTCAATTTTTTCTCTTTTTGTAAATAACACTTTGGGCGGCCGCCGTGGTGTGAAGGTAGTGTTGCCGGCCTACCACACCGAAGGTCCATGGTTCGAGCCCTGGTACAGGTAACATCAAAAGTGATTTGAAAAAAGTTTTTCAAAACGGGGTCGCCCCTCGGCAGTGGTTTGGCAAACTCTCCGAGTGTATTTCTGCCATGACAGGCTTCTCAGCAAAAATTCGTCTCCTTTGTAGATGCCGTTCGGAGTCGGCAAAAAACTGTAGGTCCCACCAATTTGTAGGGAAAATTCAAATCGGCACACCACAAATTGGAAGAGAAGCTTGGCGCAAAAATCTCTTAGGAGGTTTATGATGATATACCTGTTGTATATCGCGCCATAGAGATAGATAGAAATAATACTTTGAAACACAAAAGCCCAGTGCTCGTCTAAGTTATCGCTTGCAGAATCATAATCAACCGTACTGGATGCGAATACCCTTACGAACGTACTACAAGCTATGGGTGATTGTTTTCGTCAACATTTTCACACTGCCCTTATTATGTTGATAGTAAATGGTGGCAATTTTTCATGGATAAGTTCTGTTCTTGCAGGGTAATTTACGGGCATTCATTTCAAACCCTACGAAAGTTGTACCAAATACATGAATCACATATGACTCATAGAACAGTGCAAAGTTAAGCGACTAAAAATATCGCATCCAATTTCCTTATTACCATAGGCGCTTAGACGAGACTTTATCACTTCATTTTTTTTCATACATATCAAGATGAACGTGCATGCATATGTGTACACAGCTACCCTGCAGGGAACCCAGTAACAAGATCTAAAGTGCTAAAGAAACCTACTTCGATAGAAACTAAATTTTTGCTAGTTAAGAAACAGCAGTTGAGTAACCACTGTCACGTACTTTTAATTGTAAAAAAAATTATTCTTCTTGCAATGTAATTTAATGGAAACCATTTGTTATTTCAGTTTAACTTATACATTAAAATAAAAATCACCACGACTATAAAAGAGCTCAAGGCCAATAATAATAATTTTTCATAAATAAAAAGACAAATTATTATTATTGGCCTTGAGCTCGTTTATAGTCATGGTACTTTGCAAATGTACAGGCCGTAAAAACAACAATTCACTTCAATTTAATTGTTGGTATACAAAATAAAATAAAAATCTTTAAGGAGTAATTGCTAAAATTTAATGATTAAAGTTTAAAAAAAACATAACTTTGAATTATTTTTGATTTTTTTGTTAATGTAAAAAATCATAATTTTTTTGAGGACGAACTAGTAGTGGTTCTAAATGCCCTAACAGCACCCCAGTTCCCTGCGGTGTAAGAACTTAAAAACTATTTTACAATATGTTACACTATTAACAGATATGGATTAGCAAAACAGTGCTCATCAACTTTATCGTTTATTACAATTCAGCTTATGGAATACGAATAAATTGCAAAAAAATAATTTTTAAGTATATATAAATATTTCAATAAAAATTTTTTTTTAAATGTGCATTTAGCAAATTAGATACTTTGTCCCAGTACGTATTCACATGGTTAAGTGGAAGGTCACTCAGCCAATGGAGGCTTGTTAGGAAGCGCCCAGATCTTAGAGTAAATTTGTAAATCCCAGAACACGATTGAGAGATGCCCTGCCTCGGAATTTCTTTCAAAAACAACCCGAAATAAATTTCATCCATATTCTCATACAAAGTACTACTTTCTCATTTTCTTTTTTTTTTTAAGCAAAAGTCAAGAAAGGAGAATTGGTATTGTCAAAAAATGTATGGCTGTCTCATTATTTCTTGAAGAAATGCAATGTCAAACTTTTTCAATAACGTACGAACAAGGCAGCTCATTAATTATGACCACAAGTGTACATTAGGGTGCGATGTATTTGTATAAAGAATTTTTTTTTGCGAATCTACAGAGCAAGACTACCTCTAGAAATGTGCGTTAAATAAAAAAAAAAACCTTTTAAAAATCGGGTAACGTTTGACTTCCGCAAAAGCCTAGCGTCGGCATTATAATTTTACTATAAAAAGATGAAGGGATGATCATTTCAGCGGAAAATTCAAGCAATCTTTAGTTCAGGCCTAACAGTCATATTCTGAGTGTAACTGGTAATTTTTTAACTAGAGGATTATGTAACCGAAAATCGTAACCAGTTCATGTAACCTCGGTAGCGTTGTCGAAAAACAAAATTGAGCAATAAAGAATAAAATGAGTACTTGATAACGAAACCTTAAATGCTTTGTAGGGCAAAGTTGCAAAATAATGCACAGCCTAGTATACATTCATGAATGGGTACAAAACTATTGCATAGTTTTATATTATATGTACCCTGCAAAAAATTGTGTGACGAATCTCTAAAACGAGTGATTCGCGATTGAGCGCTTTCGTCTACAGTTGGCTATAGTTCAATGTACATAATTATTCAATTTAAATTCGTGTAGCAGACGCATAGGGGTTTAAGGCAATTATAATTTTTGTAGGATACTAATAGGAGTTAGGAACACCCGTTTGCGCAGAAAGAGGATTACTCCTTTTGTACCCGTTCGGGTATAATGGGTACAATTGGTCTCTCCGTAGGACATCCCAAACAAATGTCAACAGTTCAACCCATATAAAGAGACTAGAACTGGCATTAGTCGCATGCTCCTTTGCGACTCGTCCCGGACACGTCCTCGGCTAATCGCATTTTTTGTAGGGTATCTACATGGTTATTATAATGCGATGCTTATCAGACTTTTGACGTATGTTTTGAAACAAAAAAAATATACATAATTTTACTGTTTATTTTAAGATTAAATAAATACGCAGTTAATACCTTTCCTACTAAAACAAAAATATTTAAATATTTTTCAATTCAACCTTCAGTTAGAGCTGCAAATCTGTTTAAATTGTATTTTACCTATTTTTTGTGCTTTCAAAATGTAAAAAAAGCTTTAAGAGTTTACTCGTAATTCTGGCTGGAAAATGTTGAACAGAAGATAAATCCGGATAGATAGCTTTAGCAAAGAGAATCAAATAAGAAGTGTAACCAACGCGAATTATTGCGCGCTATCAATTCACGGGTTAGGAGTTCACCACGCGGTATGCAGTTGAATTTTGGCACCGCATGGTGAATTCCTCACCCGTGCATTGATAGCGTGCGAAAATTCGCGTTGGTTACACTTCTTATTTAATGCTCTTTGGCTTTAGTAGTACCACATACATAGGCACATCTGGAACCATCCCGATTGGAAAAAGAAATCTTCAAAAGCATGGTGCGTCATATTGACCCGTGTTTGCAGGTTCAACCTGTATGAGATGAGGGCAGGACAAGGTTACGATTTTGTGATTTTAATTATTGCACCTTTAGCACCCTGTTCGCACCCCAACTAAACTACATATCTACAGATGCTCACATATGACCAAATGTACGCACACATGTCGGAACGTACATTTTCAATGTGTTTATAAAAGGTTGGTATTTTCTTTTTTTTTCTACTTTGTATTCTACTGAATACCAGTGTTTACATTTGTAATTCACTTTGTTCGCAGCCCTGCTTATGCCGCATGTCTTTCGCGCTGATGTACACATGGCCAAACAGACAGAACGCCCAACCTACAAACGGGCAATCAACAACCACTTTATCAAACTAACTAGCTAAGAGGCCCCGTTTAATTCGACATCGTAAATTCAACAGCAGACGGCATGTGTGCGCCAGTTTTTTCTTTTTATTTCATTTCATTTTTTTACTTCCGTCATTTTGGTCCGATGGTTGGTTTTTTTTTTTTTTTTTTGCTTTTTCTAACTTGTTTTAGTTCTTCACTTGCTGCCGCTACTACGCTGCGTCATATGTATGGAACGTAACTCTACCCGTATAAATATTGACTTACTTACGAAGGCGATGTATACATGAATACATACGTATGTACATATTCCGAGTTAACATAGCAATTTACTTCTTTAACTAAGAAATAATTGCAACTTCTCTATAAATAAATAAATTTATTTAACATTCACTACTTTCTACCGCTGCTGTGCTTTAATGTTTCTCAACTGGTTTTATTTATGAAATTTATTGTACTAAATTTTCTCAAACTAGTCAATAAATTATAAGAAAGGTTTTTATTCAAATTGACACAAATAGATATAACAGTAATTAAGTCAGAATAAATAGAATACCGTAATAGTGGGTAAACAAAGCGACCACGGTGACTACAAAGCACAGCGACAACCATTTGCTCCTTAATTACAATGGCAGCGACAGCCACCATGATGGGAATTATCTCTCTAATGAGGATGTTACGAAAGTGAGTTAAATCGGATGTACCGAATTTGCTGAATCGTAATCGCAAGCGGAATGAGAACCGAAATGGAAAGTCGAAGCAGGGTACAAGAAACACGTAGGCTGAGCGAATGGCTTATCTAAAAAGATTAAAGTTGCCAAAGATAACGAAGTGCTATTATGAGTTACATTTTTCTATTGTGAAAAATTTGTATAATCAAAAAAGAAGCGCAATCCTGTCAAAACAGAAATAGATCCATGCATGGCCCAATAAACAGGTCGTGTTATTAGAACAGCTCTGTAGCGGCGTCTTGTGTCAAAATAAAAAATGTATATGAAATCTGGCAGTGAAAGCCGCCAAGTAGGGACACGATATCGAATGCAAAGTATCGTTGCTGTACTCATTGGAAGTATCGCTGTACAAGTATCGGGTATCCGATAGTATCGAAACAAGAAGACTCGATACTCGAAGTATCGATTCTAAATTTACACATATATAAACAGTTCCATCACGCAAAGTTGTACCTTAACATTGGTATGTTAAGCTAAAATTGGAAGTTGTGGCTTGCTCTGGAATTCTAGATATCCTAACGGTGAAAATAATAATTTATATGTACATCCCTATTTATTTATATCATGTAATGCTTATTTATAATGAAAAAGATTATACATCTTGATAAGTACCTAAAGTTTCAATTACAGTGGCTTGAATCTAAATGCACTAGGCAGAATAAGTCTGCATTCAGGTAGTTTTTTGCCGTGTTCACCAATTTTGGCTTTAGTGAAATTATTTAAAATGATTTTCTCCAAATACATATATAGGTCGAAAGTAAATACGAAAAAATTTAAATTACGTTATGAAAATGTTTCCAGAATTCGAGAAATGTCGACAAATTTTCATAAACATTTCCCGGTTTTTTTTCCAGAATTTTTAGATTTTTTTTTGTGTGTGCAGTTTGTAGCCCATTCAATTTAGTATAGTAAAAATGTGTATTTTTATTGCGATTTTCTTTTTTCGCAGTAGTAATTCAAAACTAAATAAGTACATGTTGCAATAAGAATGATCACTGCCTCAAGTTAGAAAGGGACAACCAACAAAACAGTGTATTTGGTCAACTAGCGTGTTCCTTTGTTAATTGCCATATTTTTATACAAATTCGATACGATACCGGGATCTAAATACTCGATGCCAAAAAGTATCGCTACAAAAGTATCGAGTACAAAATATCGGTATCGAAGAGCAAATGTATCGATATGGTATCGTATCGTATCGAAATTCGTGTCCCTACCGCCAAGTCAAAAACAAACCACATGAAGTTTGTGTGTGTGCACAGCATCGAATTCGGCTTGACCCGACCATAATATTGGGCCATGGAACCATGGTGACGTGAAAGAGATATTCTCCACCCTTTAGACGGCAAAAAAATCTTCATTAGTCAAGAACAAGACTCGACTACTTCTTAAATGAAGACGTCATAAATGTCGGTAGCGTACAAACCAGCGTGAAAACGTTTAGAGTTTGGCAAGAGGGCTAGGAAACAGAAAATCCAGGCAAATGGACGGCAAGACTGAGTACAGAAGGTATTATTTGGAAAGAAACTTTGGCGAGGTTAATTTCAAGGTTACCCGCATGCTCTCTTAGCGCAAAAACTAAAAGCTTACTAATCAGAGAGTAGTCAGCACCACAAATATAGCTAGTCACTGACTAGTATGCACATCGTTTTTGCGCCGCCTTTGATTTAATTCAAATTCAACTTAGAATATAAATCCCCACACAGGCACACTAAAACTAATTTAGACATAAATAATGCTTATATATCCTAGCTTATGTTTAGCAAGCACCTTCCGCACCTAATGCACACTGTACGACCGTATCCCCGAGCCAAATGTGCAATGTTGTTGGTATCTACAAGCGTAACGTCCTAATATTAGAGACTCCCAAAGGTGGTGTATATATAAGTGAAATTTTATGTATTCTCATATATACCCTGCAGTCAAAGCCAAAACTAGGCAGAAAAACAACTAGTTAATAATTCGAAACTTTCTGACTATCATAAAACGAGCGCGAAAACCCCGAGACTTGCACAAAATGCGCTTCCTAATCTTTGAAAACTAAGAGAGTGTCCAGGGACTGAGATAAACCTAGAAATAAATTTAATTTCTGTTCGAGCTGTTAAATACACCAGACAAGGAACCCATTTTAGAACTCATCAGTGCCTTAGAAACTCCGGCAATATACCATAGCTGAACCGTTTTCCGAGCATCCTTAATATTATGTGTAGGGAAATAGTTCGCGTTTAGAGCAGGGAGTAGACTCAGAAACTCGATGTCAGCCACAAATGTAGGATGCCTGACCACTGTAGCGACGTCTTGACGTTTGCTCGGATAGAGAAGTCACATTTAAATTTCTAAAGGCCTTACCTTAACATAAGACTGCTCGTGGTCTCAGGACAGAAGAACATATTTTGTGTTTTCCGCTCTGGTCTCTAGGTTTTAATGGATACATGTGAACCTGTCTTTTCTCAGCCTTTTCTTAGGTGAATTTAGTCAGCTAAGCAATTTTCGTCGGATTCTTCTCGTCAGGTTTTCCTCAAAGTCTCTTCTCTCAGGGAACCCCCCCCAACCAATTCCAAACTCGTACTAGCTCCGAGATAGCTTACAACTAATTGGCTTCACTGCAGGGTATTTAGGAAGCTTTTGTTCCTTTGCATATAGATGTGTATGCGGAATACATATATATAGCTGTCTTTATAGTTATTCCCTTCAACATCCATGAGACCATATATCCGCATACTAGGATTTTCAATATGTGCAATGCATTTTATTGCATTATGTAATATTGTTAGAAACATCCACACATCGCACAGGCTCGATGTTAGTGTACATAGAAACTAAATTGGGTGTGCAGCACCCAACAGCTCCTACGCGCTCTCATATAAGCTGCCTGGTGGGCGTCAACAGCCCAAACAGCTGCCCATCTCATTGAGTCACCGCATCATCAAGATCCATACTTTTTGAATGAGGTGGCATGTGACAGGATATTATATTACCGGATGGCAAATGTAACCCACAGCTTCTAAGGTTTGAGCTGTGCGGGTTTTTTGAAAAAAAAAAACATACATACATACGCACATACATATGTAGATCTGGAGGTATGCATGAAAAAGTTTAAAGTTTAGAAATCAATCAATCAGAATCAGTTTAAGACCTAAAGGGCTGTTTTCTAGGCACATGCACGCCCTAAGTTAGAGGATGTATTTCCTGTAGCTGTGAGCGCCTATCTATATCTTAGATATTTCTCAGCCTTGTCAGCTATTGGAAAATCAATTCTGGCAAAATTAACATTTGTGTGCTTTATTGTCTTTTGCAATTGTAGATTCTTCTTGAAATGTGAACAAACAAGAGCATTCATTCATTTCCGTTGAAAGACTGATTGGCAACACTCCCTAAAACCTTAGGTGTGTGTTTCTGTCGCTACCCAAACAAACAAAATTTAAACGACGAGTCGTGGGTACTTGTACTCTTGCCCTCCCTTCTTCCTCCTTTGGATATGTTGGATCAGAATTGAATGCATGAGTCTGAAAGCTGATTGACCAACACATTTCTCAGCGGGCATTTTACAAGCTTTTTAATCGCTTACGCTTGGACATTAACTCTTGAATTTTTACTTTACCTTTAAAAATTATACGCTATAAGTTAATGGCTGAAATAAATTAAACTTTAGCACTGACAGTTGCACGGCCCATAAGTTAAGTCATCGGTCAAAGTAAGAGTAAAGTTATATGGAAATCGACTTTAAAAATTTGTCAATATTTATTTACGGTAAAAACTGCAGATAAACTTCCACAAACAAAACGCTATAGTCCTAAAAATACCATACACTTAACCATATCTATAAGTATTGTCATCGATTATTGGGGCCTTAACCTAAAAAATTATGGTAACTTCATGATAATAAATGCAAAAGTGCGGTAATGAATTGCACAACTAATAAAAAATAAAAGTTCCAACAACCTATTACATTTGATAACTAAAAATCAATAGGTTATGGATATGGCGGAAAGCCCAAATTCATTGGTTTTATATGGTATGGTTATGACTTTGGCGTTATGGTATGTCACTTTGAATCGATTACATTGGTTTCCGTAAGATTAGTTGGAACAGCTGTTTTATATGAATGAGGCTATGGCACCATTAACTGAGCTTTAAGGGTGCTTTACATAGAACTTTAACATCAAACCTGGACTTAGACAGACACATAAGTTCAATATATGCCATAAGCAGGGTAGGTTCGTAAAATATTTGCACCCTTGCTGTCAATGCTAAAAACTGAGGCAAAACTTAGAAAAACAGTTCTGTATAATTGGCTTTTAACTTTGCCAGTTCAATCTCTGGCCAACGATAAAGGAATATTTTTCATTTACACTTCTCCCCCAATCAATGGTTCACATCCGGAGTTGTTGTTTTCAAATATTTCAGTTTTTTATTTCCATCCGCAATAATGATTTGTTATTTCTTTTGATGTTTTTTTATTCTTTGCAGTCATTGCTCATTTTGTGCCTTGGTTCTTGTTGACCCGCAGATCTTGCAACGAAAAAATAAAAAAAAATAAAAAAGCACCAAGAGTACCTACAACAACTACAGCCACAGCAGACACGTTTGTCACTAGCAACATCGTAAGCACGCTCGTTCTCATACCTATAATCCATTGGGTACGAGCGACCCTTGGCTTCTAACCCATTATGCGTTTCCTCCTCAATTGCTATCGGCTTAAATTTCGTATCTATAAGCGACCAAATACGAATAAGCGCTTGTGTGCTTGGATGTTTTGTTGTTCATCGTACACCCTGTTGTGCTGCGACATATATGTATATTTACCGTTACCCCACTACCTATGTAGTTTGTATGTATAGCTTTCAAGCTATATACCCAGCAAACATAATGATTTTGTGGAAAGCAGTTCAAACAGTTCCATCATAAAAAGAAGTTTGTTAAGAGCGTTTGAACGTGTTCAATATCCAAAAACAACGATTTAATTTCTTTACAAACGAAGTATTGCAGTTTAATTATTTGTATGCCACTATTGTCCATAAACTCTGTTTGAACTCCTCTGTCGAAGTCAAGGGCTGCAGTTCTATGTAACCAGCCTTTCACATGTTATTGATCGTAATCTCAAAGTATTCTAACATCTTTTTACAACGAAAAAGGTACACACTGGAAAACTTTAGGATAGTGCAACAAAGGGAAAATACAATAAACGAAAAGGAAGACACGTACAAAATTGCATCAGTAGTATATATATTTTATGGTTACAAAACAAATAATCAAGTATCAGTATTGGTAGCTATCATCGAAAATGGTACTCATCACATTTATTAGTTAATTTTAATGCCTTTAATTGTAATTATAAATATTGTAAGTTATTGTTGATGCGATTTATGTGTCTACATACATATGTGTTTTATGTATGTTTGCAACACTAACGTATATTTATATTTATGGTTTTTCTGCAGAAAATAAAATAAAATGCCTCTGAAGAAGCTAAACAAGTTTTAGCGAAAAGTCGGGTAAAATAATAAGATGTCTACATTTGCATTAAATAATAATTAGATCGAACCAGCCTAAAAAACAAAAAAAAACATTTAGTCGAAGACAATATAAATGATCAGAATAATGAAACAAAGCAATCTCTAAATAGAACTTCACATAAAAAGGCTGGAAAGTCAATTTTAAATTCGCGAAAATTTCATATTCATGTTACTGACAAGAGGATCACCCCATTTCAAAATATTTTTGTAAAACGCCCTACTTCTGTTTTCAAAATGTTTCTATAAATATTTGGTTAAGAAACTCTCCATCTCAGAATTTTTATCAACAATGTCCTATCTGAGCTCAAAATGTATTATATTTTCTTTCAGATAGGGTATTTTTGAAACTCATTCTGGGGTAGGGCATTTTTCAATCAAATTTCTTAGTAGGTTATTATTGAAAAAAATTTTAAGGTAGGGCATTGTCAAACAACGTCTGAGATAATATGTGCTTTTTTTAAACTAGTTTGAAACAGGGTAACCTCAACTTAGACATGAATGTTTTTATTTTAAGGATACATTTTTTTGAAATTATTGTCGGTGTTGTGCCTAACCAAGTGGCAGTAGCAAGACAGCATGCTCATCATTTTCAACTCCTTAAATTAGTGGTCATCTGAAAGTATTTGGTCTCTAAATTACTCATTAGTAACTCCGAATGTTTGCTGGGCATGAACCAAAATGTATGTACATATGTATGTATATAGGTAAGTACATACAGTTATGGATCGCAAAATAGTACAGCTGCTTAACAAATTTATCTAATTAATATAAATGAACTGAAATTAAATATATCTCATATTGAAAAATTTAATGCTTACCATTCTGAAGTCGGACGCAGAAATAACCAATTCTTGGGAACTTTTGTTATGTTCTCAATAATTGAAGTACTAGAAATATTAATAGGTATAGGTGAACATACGTTAAAGCTCTGGAAAAAGGATCTGAATAATAATCATTCCAAAAAGTTCATGGTGCAATACTTTTTTTTTTACAGAAACACTCATTTGAAGATCTGATGCCTGCAACTATTCTAGAAAAAATATGGTTGCAAGAATGCAGAAAACTTAAAAAAATATCGGCCTTATATTTTTCAGTTGTTGTTGTGGTAACAAACCTTCGCCCATTTTAGTAGGCATGCCCCCTCATGGGGATTAAGTGGTATGTAATCAGCCCTTGGCTGAGTAAAAGAGGGTACGTCGACGCCGCTGTGGTGGGAATGTGCTTTGGAGTGATCCAACTTAGGCCAATCACTTTGAGTGCAATATTAAGAAATAGTTGGCTTCGTTCTAAGGGTCAATTTATGGCGTCGGTCTATTAGTGCCTCCCACCTTTTTTAGGTGGACTTTTTATTTGACCATATCTGTATATATATATGTACATATTCATAAATGTTTGTATATACATATATACTTTTGTATGATTTTTCGACTCTTTGAGTGTGTATAGTTTTGTATATAAGCGTGTATTCCATGCGCATTTGGCTGTATCATAGCTGCACCTTCTCCTTCTCTTTTCGTTAAAGCACGCGTCCGGCCCATATCCCAGCCACTCCCCAATTCATTTCCGTACAGCACCGGCACAAGCATAAAAGTAACATACATGCGTACATACATACGAACATACATACAACAAAGTAACGGTACTACGGGAGACGCGCTCGGCAGGGTTGCCACAGTTGCTAACACAAATTCATGACGCAGCGCATAATAAATGACCCAGCAACAGTCCCTCGCTCAAGCCATGCGTCGAATATTTGGTTGCGGTGCAAAACAGTGGGGGACGTTTATATGTACACATATACATAAGGTACAGTGGGTATATAAGGCACAACTGTTTAGGTATGCGCATACTTGGATCGTTTCTGGACAAGGTGCAATGCGACGGGACGACATACGACACCGTTGTGCTAACAAACTCAGCTATATTATGCTATGCAAACTTTGTGGACTGAATAAATTTTATATGCACACGGAGTTGCTTCGTGCGCGCTCGTTTATGGCTTCGTTGTTTTATATAGCATTTCTTTTTATATAGCTTTATACATATGTATATATGTAGGATTGTACAACGTCGCTGGTAAAGTTTGGAGCAATATATTGGTAGAGGGAGGTTTACAAATCCACCTAAATAATATATTTATGTAGGCAACTATGAATGTAAGTATGTACGCTTAGGTAAATATGTACATATATATTAAAATATATATAACTAATATGGATGTATGTATACAATTTTAGATATAAATTAGTTTCTGTTGCTTTTCATACAAGTGTAAGCATAGGGTTAAGAGGAGAGGCAAACTGGTGGAATAGCTTGTCAAACAAGTTTGAAACAAGTTTTATCGCACTGCAGAACGAAAATTATCTAGAAATTACTTTAACCCTTTCGTCCCTAAATTCATATCTTTCTTATTTGAGTAACAACTGCTTTTGCATAGCTAAATTCAAATTATATTTACCATTTGTACCGAAATAATTGAGGTAGGTGTTGGGCAGAGTCCGTCGGGGGGAAGCGGGGTGGTACATATGTGTACCATCAGTGCTTCTGTGTGGTACATATTTGTACCAACCGCTACGAAAGGGTTAAAAACTAAAATGTGAGGTTATCTTATTTGTGACGTGAGTGTCGGATGATAAGGTTTTAAATTAGGGCTTGTAATTAATTTTTTCGTTTCCGGAGGTAAAAACTCTACGTCGCTTGGTACTGATGATAATCTAGATAACTCTCCCAGCATAACGGTATTTTCGTGGCAAAAATCTCATTAACTTCAATAATTAAAAAACTCATAGGATCTTCTCTTTGTGTTTGTGATATGCTTGTCATATTATCACATTTTGGGTGGCAATGCCAAATAACTTGACAAGATCACCTTTTCAAATCTGCCGTGTTACATTTTCTCAATCCGCGTTTGTTGATTTCTCTTTACCCAGATTTTGGTATTCTTTGTATAGCTCCTGCATACCAGCACAAATATTCTCCTTCGTATTCGCAAGTATATTTGTTTTCCTCAACAATTTATTCTAGTTTAGAACTGGTAGATTTGACAGCATTCGAAGAGGTTTCTTTTATTTCCTCGTGATGGTAAATAGACTCCTAAAAACTTAAAACTAGACTCCATTTCTAGCAAGCAAACTCCTCTTTTCGTTCCCATTCTTAAATTCAATTACCTGCAGAAAATTAATAGAATTCAGTAAAATCGAATTAGTATAAAGCAATTAAAGAAATTTTAATAGTTTGTAGTCAAACAGTATCTATACTAAGTGCCGCAGTGAGTGTATGCCTTTAGTGTTAAGTGTTAACAGTAGGTATACCTAGTGTCTACAGTGGGTGTATGCCTTTAGTTTTCATCATGGTCTTACTTGCAACAATGGCAGCACCAATAATAAATTAGCCTTCGCTGGTAAGCCCTTAGATTGCGACAAAATATACAGATAGATAGAAATCTGAGCGAGGATGTCGCAAAAATACTTTGCTCTGTATAAAAGCTAAAATGATCATAAAAAGAACTCACAAACCCAAAAAAACGAGTATTATTAAAACGTTTGAGATAAAAGTGATTAATACGATTTGTATACAATACGACCATAGAAAGCAAAAAAAGCTATATTTTTTCCGTGTGGTTGCCCACTCTGAGTTTTATTCTGAGTTCTTTGATGTATAAAAGTAACAATTAATCTGCTTATTTTCGTTTTTAAAGCTCACTTTAAAATAAAGGGCAGATGGATTGACCGGTAAATTTAAAGTGCTACTAAAATTTAAGGCTATATTAGAAAACTACCAATTGTTCAATTGAACTAGTACGTTAATCTTTGAAACCTTAAGCAATTTGGTTCAAATGTAGCTGAACTAAAATGTATCCTATTCCTATACAAGGAACTAAATATTTATTGGTTATGCTTTGTTGATTTTCCAAGAGGGTGGAAAGTTGATGTTTGTTGCAACGATTTTCGGTCATCCCTTGTCAAATTTGTTTTATGACAAACCGGTTTCGGCGTTCCCCCCCATCCTCAGTATTTAGTTTCGTTTTAGAGAAACCAAGTTTGACCAGGGATGACGGAAAGTCGTTCCGGAGCTTTCTCAAAGCACTTTTCATAAATTCACAAGCTTGAACAGGGCCTTCAAACTCGATTAATCTTCTTCTTTTACACGAAACTAAATACAATTTGATTCACTTTCCAACAGACCATCGGCTAAGCGAATTACAATTGGACTTGAGAATACGCTTAAAACAACTGCTTCCTGCAGTACAACTTATTATAAGATTACAAGTAAGCCGATTCCCAAGTGAATTTTTAGCGTGCTTGTAAAACGCTCGTTACATTCAAGATTTATTTAAGTATGCTTAATATGCTTTTATCCTACAAAATGTTTTAAACAATAATTGCTCATTAAGTTATATTACTTGAGAGCAATATTGTAGTAAGCTTAAGCGAAAAGTACCGATATCCTACCCCGTTATGTTGTTGAACATTTTTTAGCGTTTAGTATATTTCGATCAGTTTCAGTGCTTGCGTTAAGGTGTTTGGTAAAATTATTTATTCATTCGTGAAGTAAATATACCTAATATATACAAATTAAAACTTTACATTATGCCCAATAATTATAGAAGCTTATATAAATCTCGTACAATTAATATATATTACTATATATATATATATATGTTGCAAGTAATTTATATTACTATATATATATTGCATTCAGAAGCTTATATAAATCTTGCGCAATTAGTATTATTCTACAATTGTTTTTGCAAGCTTATAAAAAGGGTGCCGTTTTGATTGCTCTACAAGTCCTTGGGTAGTATTTTTTAATAGCAGACTTAAGTCTTTCTCAAAGCTTAATGCTTATATTCGAAAGCATGTTATAGCATTTTTCTCAAGACTTTTGGTCTGTTGGGTTGTGCTCTTTCTGCTCACCTTTTTGCGTGTATAAATGTAAAAAGCCGATTCCTAGGAAAGTATTTGCCGGTCATTGATTTAAAACGATCCAAACATTCTGCACAGCCAAAACTTTGTTCTATAAGTATTATTTAAGAATTTACTACAGGGGTTTCCGAGTGCAAATAGTGCATTTCACAGCTGGGTAATACATATGTAAATATAAGTATGTATGTATGCACATGTACACATTACTGTTTGTATAAGAAAAGTGTTGTAACTGTGTTAAAAGAAAAAGTAAACAAGCGAATACTTACAAAGTGGGAATAAAGAAAAATAAGAGAAAAACAGATGCACATGCTTACATACATACATATATTCAAGTTTTAAAAAAGGATTAGAAACGAGTTGCAATGGTAAAATTAAATGGAAATTGCAGCTTGCCTGCACTTCTTATATTTCCTTTTTAATTAAAATTAACCTATTTTTCCGTTCTGCAACAAACGAGAAAGGCTATTAAGTAGGCACCCATATCAGGAGAGTGCATACATACATGTGTACAACTGTGTTCCAAATAATGGCGGTGTCGTACAACTTGTTAAAAGAAGACTATTCTGTTCGAGCTAATCGACAACGATCGGTCGATAAAAATTAAAGACGAGTTAAACCTTAATGTTTATTCGTGCACAACTAGAATCGAAAGTAGGTATCGTGAATCGAAAGTAGGTATCCTGCGTTACGATTGAATTGAAGAAGGAAATAGTGATGGCTTTTCGAAATCAGCTAGTTGCTTTGAAATGAGTGAAATTGAAACAAAACAAAGCAAACAGAAAAAACGAATGCTGTTTAAATAAAATAAATAAAAATTAAATTGCGTGTTTTTACTTTATTGTGGCTATGGAATCTGTAGCCGCGTCGATGTTATTTTCTCTGTTGTAACTGCTTTTCTGCAGAGTCCACCATAACTTGTAGAAATTGTTTCATTCATCGTAAATATGTTACCATTTATTGCATTTTACCATCGGCCGATTCATAATGATTTTTTGTGTCTGCATAAAATTGGTTTTGGAGATCTGTTTGTTTCTTCATTAAGGACGGAGAGTTCTTCGTTCCCTGTGCTGGTTGCTAGTTTTGATGGTTGAAGGCATATCGTTTCGATCGTCTGAACATGCTAAAACGTCAAATTCTGTGTATTCCGTATTCTTCTTGTACACGTTTGCCACCAAGTTAAGCCCACAACTATCTCCAGACATTGTCACTCACCGGTGTCTTCCTGCAATTGATATACCACTTCCAGTCAATCCAAACCTGTGAGAAAACGTTAGATTTTAAGAATTAATTCTACTTGCATTATGATAAAATTATATAACTGTTTTCTGCCGGAACTACGATGGAAAAAAGTATTTCCTTTTTAACTGAAAGTAAATCAAAAAAAATCTAGAGATTAACCATGGTTTTATACATGATATTTACGCAATTGTTTAACGCAACCACGAGTAATTAAAAAAAGACACAAATTAAATCCAAACAATTTACAAAGGAACGACACAACATTTATATCTATAAATGGGCGGAAATGTTTAGAGGTGCGGAGAGGTGTTTTGCGAATGCGATGGCGCTTGTTACATAGTAGGTACATACATATATGTACATCTCCGCAGCGGGTTTATGCCCCAATTCGATTATGAGAATTCAGAAAAAAAATTAAAATTTATGATACACAAATATATATACGAGTATATGTGTAAGTATACTCGTAATAAAGATATGGATATACACTTCCATATTTGCTTATACTCTCCTTTTATTTCAGATATCTATTGCCAACATTAAGCCCCCCGCGCCAGCACCAACCCAAGCAGCCCACAAAAACACACAACGATATCATTTACGAGTGCGCTCACACTCTTTGCTCCAGCTAAGCAAATTCAAATGCAATATCCCAGCGGCAAAAGTGCTCGTTACGAACCGTTGATCTCTGTATTACCTATATAGATACTATATCAGAGTATTTGCTCAAAATTAGAGAATTATAGTTAAGCTTCGTGATGGAGTGAACAAATTCGAAAAAAAAAATGTCAAACAGCTTTAAATTCTAACAAACTTACGAAACTTTGGAGTCTGTATTTTGGCTGTTTTCGAAATGCCAAGGAGAGACATTTGATCTTACGCAATTTTTTTCTAGAGCACTGGAGGCACTTCTGATTTCGAAAGGAATACTTTCCGGGTAAGAGAATTTTCAACCATTTTTATATCTCCTTCGAGCTTCAAACATCTATAAATTGCCTCGAGCACTTATACCTCTAATAAATACATCACATTTGAAGCAGATAAGGTCCATTATGCCGTTGTGATAAGAGGTTTTTGTTGAGGGAGGGTTTCAATTATCATTTGCATCTCAGTGTAAAATAGCACAAGTTCGAAAGGGCCTTCTTGCATGTAGAGACGTACAAATCATAAGATCTCTAATTGCATGGTGACAGTATGCATGCAATAAACCCATCGCATTCTGTAGTGCACCGTTGGGGTATTGGGCAAATGCTTTCTAAGCTCTCGTGCATATTTAGTTAGTTAGGTGGTATACTCACCAATCACTCACCATTGCTATTTCTGCTTTTGGAGCTTCATGTGCCAACTCACTAGCTAGCCTATACGTCTGGCTATTTTCAAGGGGGTTTCACAAAAACAAAACTTTATTTGCCAAAATCAGTTAGTACACTCAAGCGATAGCAACAACAATACAAAATATTTGAACTGTGGAGTGACGCTGTTGCGCTGTCGTTGGCTCCACGTTGTGGCTCATACTTTGCTGTACGAACTTGTATATCAATATGTACACATGTATGTATGTTTGTAGGAATGAACGAGTGTTTTCTTGTTGCTACAGCTACAACACTGTTGTATTGTCGTATCGAATAGTCTCGTGCCGAAAGGCTCCAATGCAGTTAGCTGCTATTTTTTCATTTTCGATATGTACTCACACTTTGTTCAGCAATATGTGTCTACTGCTTGCCTGACGCTTTTCTTCCTCTTTTTCTACTTTGTGTACTGTAAAGTTAAACACGAACATGTTTTTGTTGTTTTTTTATTTGTGCACAGGCACTCAGCTACCGCTGCTTTTGCTGCTGCAGAGGTGACGTCGTTATCGTTGTTTTGTTGTCATTTCGGGTATTCACATTGGAACTTCCTCGCTTGCTCACACTCATACCGATCGGCTTGTTTCATTCATGTGCTTATTCTCTCCCACTTATGTTTTTGTTGTTTTTCTTTAATTTTTCGATATGAATGAGAAGCTTGCATTTGGTATTTGTTGTAATTACCTTGAAGCCATTTGCACCCAGCATGCGGTGCTGTCATGCTGGCGACGTCGTTGTTGTTGTAGTACATACATATTTATAGTGTCTACCCTGCAGAATGTCAGACTGAATTTTAGAGTGAATTGTTGGTAATTAATATGGTACATACATATACAATTAAGAAAAATTGTTTCTATACTATTTACTCACCATACAACCTTCTCCATTTTATGTTAAAGATACATATTTTCATGAAACAGCAAGCCTTAGGAAGTACATAACTTATGATGCCAATCCCAATTCCTTTCTAGAATCCCGAAAATTTCGGGATTGGAAGTAATTTACTAAAAACTAAATTGTGTGATTTTTTATGTGTTTACTTTTGTTTTACCGTTTTCGATGAGTTTTGATTTCTTTCTTATTATGAAATTACAATCCTTTTAGTTAAATATACAAAGAATCTTTGACAGTAGACATGTGCTATGGTTATGGCTGTTACGTTATCCCTATGGAAGTGTACCTGCAGCTTAACTAATGTTACTTGTAGTGAGTTTGACAGTGTTGGGCGTTAAATGTATAATCGATAAATATAGCAGTACAGCCCGTTTCTGTAACGATTTCGTTATGAAAAGCGTTTCTGTATGAATAAAGTTCAAACATGCGATATGTTCGTGGTGTGTTATGTAAAAATGAGAAAATGAGAGGCAAAAAGACCAAACATTTGACGCACACCACACAATGGTCCTAATAGCCAAGTAGATAAGATTTTGCTCTAACTAGTGGGAAAATCGAGTTCGAATAGTGACAAATTTTTATTTTTTTTTTTTTTCATCTTTTTCTTACATTTTATTTTCGTTTTTATTTTTTTATCACGATTTATTTTTAATAAATATTAATAACATTAAAAATTTGCACATAATGCAATTAGTTTGGATTTTACACTTGTTATCACTGCCATTATAAGCATCGTTATTTTTATCGAAATCCATAACGAAAATACATTTTTACCACACTTATGGAAACACTATTTAGTGATAACTACATAACAGGGTTGCACTTTGCGTTAAAATTCTGATCGAAAGGTTACAGAAACGGGCTATTGTTCTTTTCAATTTACCTAGTAACTAATTTTAGAAATCAAATAGTTATTTTCGATTTTGAATTTTAATAAAAGATTTACAAATTTTAAAATTAAGTTTGAAAAGATTCTGCGAAATGTAATTTTACGAAGTTACATACCTACTAGATGTTTTATAATTTAAACGCATATGGCGTAATTTACGTATATTTATGTTTGAACAGCTCGTTTTTCTCTTTGTATTATGACTGCCTGTTTGCTGTGCTAGCACATGGAAGCATGACCATAACAATAATATTTAATGTCTTAAGCGCCATTTTGAATTGTAAAGTCAGGATGACTTAGCATCTGCTAAAACAATAAATTATAAGAAAACTACCACCCCTAAGTTGCAGTTTATGATAGTATTTAGCCATATAGACATATATGTATGTATGTACACACTTTCCCTGCAAAAAACGGAAATACTCCGTTTCATACTCCATAGAATACTCCTATAGGAGTATCAGAGTACTCCAACACATATCCTCATTCATATAAAAAAGGTGGTCCAATTTACATGGCAATGTCCGGTGATTGGATCACCTAATCCATCTCGGAGTACTCCGTTTCTTTGCTTTTGAATACTCTATAGACCACCTACGTGAGAGTACTCTCAAAATACTCCCATGGGATTACTCTATAGAGTATTCAACAGCAAAGCGAGGGCGGGAGTAGGTGGTCCTCAGAAGAACACATACTCCCATTCTCGCTTTTGTCTAGAGTACTCTATAGAGTAATCTTTTGGCAGCATTTTCAAAGTACTCCAACGTAGGTGCTCTATAGACTATTCAGAAGCAAAGTAAATGGTACTCCGAATAGGATTAGGTGATCCAATCACCGGACATCGCTATGTAAATTGGACCACCTTTTTTATATGAATGAGGATAAGTGTTGGAGTACTCTGATGCTCCAACGTTTTTTACAGGGTTATTGTAGAAAAAATATAGGTATGTAAGCTGCATCCCAGCTAACATTTTGGTTTGATATCAGCTTGTGTTGATTTAGTACCAAAAACTTTTCTCAAAGTTGCAACATAATCTCATTAGGTAGCTTAAAATGGGTATAAAATACGATTCGGTTGACTAAGTCAGTTTGCATTCTGTTAGCGCACCTACTTTCGGTTTTATTCCACTTCTGATTATTTTCCATTGCTTTTTTTTTTATAATAAATACTACACCGAACGCTTTTAAAGTATATTTTTTATTTTTTGTATGCACAATATTTTTTGAAACAGAATACTTACCTTTTTAATGCATTGAATCGAAATCAACACTGCAAAAAAGCTGTTCATAATTTCACTGTTATTTCTTAAATTAAATTAAGAATTCATTAAATATTCTAGAATATTTTTTTGTGTGTTTATTGGTGTGCTTCTACAAAATTAATTCAATTTATCATCAATGACTTACTGATTCAATTCACGATTCGACGCTCATATACATACATATTTACATGGGGATGCATCTGTACCCATACATAAATATATATACATACTCGGTAATTACAAGTATGTGCGTTTAGCTGAGAGCATATTAAGTAAAAGAAAAGATAAATTAAAAATAAAAAAATCTAAAAACACTGTTATGTATCTCAGAAACTTTGGATGTACATACGATTGTATATATGTACCTAGGGTTCATTATGACCAAAGGCCATTTCAATATAATCCACCGCCAAATATTCGCTTTGTTTAAAAATACACAAAAACAAAACCAAATAAAACATAACACAGAGCCCTTCATATAAATACACCTTCATACATATGTAGTATGTATTTACAGAATAGTCTCATGTTGAAAACTGTACTTAGCATATTTGGTATTTTGGCTATCTTCGATATGCTGCTGTCACTTTCACTCCTTTTGGAACAGCATCTGGTCTGTAAACTGGCTATCAAAAATATACGCACATATATACGTACGTATGTGTACACATAAAATTTTATATCACATAATTGGAAACTCGAGCATACTATATACCAAGTATATTTCCTAGATAAATGAAACTTTTCGGCAAGAGATAAAAGGTAATTGAAAGAAAATAGTTTAAAATTATTTATTTCTGGTAGTGAGAAAACATTAAAATTCGATTTCATTAATCATCTTCTTCCATCGCTTCACATTCGAACAACGGCAACTGTTCAATAGCTTCATCCAAGTATTGCGGATAAAGCTTAACTAACAAAATATTCTCAAGTGTTTCAAGTTCCAAACCATGCTCATGATTCGCTAAGAACGTTTTTAAATTTGGCGCTTCTCGTTCGATGGACACCTGTAAATGATAAATACCGTTATACGAAGTTATATCGAGTTTAATGCAGTTATTCAAGACACCTGTGTAGCTGGTATTCCAAAGCAGACATTACTCAATGCATACATTTCAGCATCAACATCTTTGCGTTCCTTCCAAAAATCCAGCACATTAGCATCGGAACGTAAAAACGGTAGTGTAAGGTTTTCAATTTTCAAATGTGCATTCATGTTTACATTTTGTGTCATCTTCAGCTCTTGAGAAAGAAAACTATTCAATAATTCTTCTTCATCATCACTAAAGTCATTGTGTTCTTTGTGCTCAGCGTCCATGTTCGGCTCTACTTTTATAGAAGCAGGCGCCGGACTTTCCAATCTATCCCATATTTGCTTGAGATATGTGATTGCTTTTTGTCGTTGCTTTGCATCTAAGGTATGTTGAAATCTAGGATCCATATAAAGGCAAGCATTGAAATTGTCATGAGATAGCAGCGTTTGTGTACACTTTCTAATGTGCTCCACGACGCGTTCGCATAGTTTATAACGGGCTAAGTTGTCAGTGTTGGCACATTTTTCAAATAGTTTTTCGGTTAATATTTGACACTTAAGCCATTGCGCATAGAAATTTCCAATATGCATATGCTCTTCTTGAAATTTTTGTAATGCTTTGTGTAGCGGAGATAAAACGCCACAAAAACTGTCCATAAAATCCCAAAGTGCGTCAGTAACTGTGAATTTTTCATTGCTCAACTCATTTTTGTATGATTGAATACCTTCCTTGGCTGCTAATATTTCGGAGATGACAGTGTAGTAGGTGGTGAACCAACTTGTGTTACTGGCAGAATCTGGGAATTTAAGGTTCTGCATTTCGAAAATATCATCGTATGCATGCGTGGATTCGCGTATAAATTTTATTAGTTGTTGACATTCGCTGAAATGCTTCAGCGTCTCCTCGCCCTCAATAATAATAGTTCGAGCACATTGCTGTGCAATACTTGATGCACAAGGGCAAATCTCGTTGCTACCTAAGCGCAGCTGATCTATATTCTTATAGTACACAGTGTTGCTACCACAGTCGCTTTCTAAAACTGTGCTCTCTTTAGCTGCGACATTTGTCATTTCGAATAATTGGGTGTCATGCGTTGTTGTAAATAAATTTATCTGTTCCAATTTTATATCATATTTTTGCAAAGTTTTCGAGATTTCTTGTGTAAAATTTGCTTCGTTTTCTGCTCGTTTCAACTCAATCACGCCTAAAATAAACGATTTGAGCTCATCGTTATAAACAAATTGTGCGCTGATGAAAAATGTGTTTTTGTTCGCAAGCACAACCTCACCACATTCGATTTTGATTGACAAAAGTCGATGTTTGATCAAACATTTTATACCATCTCTAATAACATCGCCAACGAGATTTATTGTCGCCTCGCAATTTGCTGCATTCAATTTAATCGCTTTACCTGTTTTCTCGCTCAGTGCTGTACATATCGGATCGATTATGTTTTTGAAATTCTGTGAATTCAGAACATGCAATGGCACATTATCCTCTGCCACGAGACCAATGTAAGCGCGTATTAGTTGAGTTTGACTCATTTCAATTTTTACCGAGGTGGAACAAAAAACTATTTCCTTTCTCTTGTATTTTTTGGGTTCACGCATTTCGTTTTGGACGTGCGTGGATTTATATTTTTGTGTTTTCGATAAACAGTCGATGCCATGTACTCGCAGCAGATGCTTTTTCATATTATGACTCCTATCATTCCTCATAATCGTCTTGCAATAAAGACACTTAACTCTGTCTTTTTCAGTAGTTTCTTCGAAATGCTTCAAATAGTCATAGTTCTTACCCATTTTAGTGCGCTTTTTACCGATTTTCAATTCACCACGTGGTTAATTTTGCTTATTTTTCAACACACACTAACCATTTGCAGCAAAGCCCAAAATACAACTAACTGCATTGCCAGAGTTTTAAAATATATACACATTGCTGTGCTTTGCTGAGCGAATCACTTTTTGCTGCCAAAGAGGCAAGAGATACCTACAAAAAAAATGTTAGTATTGTTGCTTCAAAGCATTTTGTACGCGACAGCAGAGAGCAACTGAGTGCTATCGGTCAAACAAACTCACTCGCTACCACACATCCAAAGTAGCGGTAGCAAGTATGTGTGCATGGTTCAGGCAGTTGTCGTTAAGGCGAGCATTTGTTTGGCGTACACACTTAATGGTTCTTGCACATAAATACGTATCCGTCGACAACAGTTGTATGAGTTCGCCGAACAGGTTATCAATGTGACAATCACATACAGAGCAATAGCATAATTTTGTTTGCTTTGGTTGGGCGTTTATAGTGGAGCTTTTTTGAAAGCAAAGGTACCTTTGGCAACGCAGTACTATATACATACACACATGCAAGTTAACGCCACCGCTTACGGAGAGCACTTAGGCATAAGATAAAGAATATTAAGCAATTAAGCTATCAGGCAAATGTGCCAAACATGTCTTTGGCAATTAGGAAGCGGCCATCAGCTAACACCCAAGGTCCGATTTCCATAGAATTAAAATACTTATAAAATTAAGGGCCAGTTTCACCAACACGACTAAGACTAACTAAGTCGTGACTTAAGTCAGCACAGATTCGAGACTAACTTAATTTTGGGTTTCACCAACTGAACGACTTAAATAATTTTGAACACAACAACCCGATCAGCTGTTTTATGCATAGTAGTATTTTTTCATACCAGACAACTCTGCGCATCCCAATACCCCAGTGCGAAATGGGCATGTATGGCCATACACGAAGGAATGTATTGATCTTACAACCATTTCTCTTTAGTTGGAAGGTACTAAATTTAGCGCTTAATTGAAAACGATAGTTTCGTAATGGTTGCATGCTAGAAAACAAGCGTTCACATGCATTTATGCATACGCCGTTAAAGTCAAGCTTGACGAATTTTCCAGCTGGGACATTGTACAAAACAAATTAGGAGCATTACTGACTTATCTTTAAATGCTTAACCGTTGCTTTTGTTTTGTTTAAATTTAGACATTTTTGCGAAATTTTGTTTTTAGCACGTAACTCTATCAGTTATTGTCTCTCTCTATTTTATTTAATTGTGTCGTATGAGATAAAACTATTTTCTGTCTACGAACCCGGAAATCGCCATTTTATTAGTCCTGAATATTAGAATTGTAAGCCGTCTTTCTGGATTGAATGCACTAATGCTTATAGAGCTTGCTTTATGAAATTTCGTCTTTTCGGGATTTCATAAAAAAATTCCGATTTAAATTTTTGATAGCTAACAAAAGATGCCATTTAAAGGCCCGCAATTTTCAGTGAAGCACCCTAACCTAAAAATTTATTTGTATGTATGTATGTGAAGGGTTGGTGTCGAAATTCTGTATGTACAAAATTCTAAAAACAAAATTCTGCTTTTTAAAATTCTGCTTTTTAAAATTCTGCTTTTTTAAAATTCTGCTTTTTCAAAATTCTGCTTTCTAAAATTCTACTTTCAATGTTCTGTATTACAAAATTCTGTATTAAAATATAATGTTAACAATGTTAAAGAGGTAATGTAATTATTTTGAAAAAGTGCGCAGCTACGCGAACTACAGTTATTCTGTACAAAAGACCTTTCTGCATAGGCGGCCTTAGGCCGCGCTTATTTAAATAACCCTGGGCTACGCCATGCCAAGTCCAGGTGGTTGCCCTGATCGGTGGCAACATGCCACCGATCCGACTCTTTTGCGCGTTTTTAAGTACAGCCTAATAATTTACAACAACCACATGAAAACTTGCGACAAAACAAATAAAATATATACATATGTACATGTGCGCACTTTTTCAAAATAATTACATTACCTCTTTAACATTGTTAACATTATATTTTAATACAGAATTTTGTAATACAGAACATTGAAAGCAGAATTTTAGAAAGCAGAATTTTAAAAAGCAGAATTTTAAAAAAGCAGAATTTTGTTCAAGCAGAATTTTTTTGCAATTTACAGAATTTTGTCACACAGAATTTTGTAATACAGAATAATGACACGCTCCCTATGTGAATGGCCTTGTATTTGAACCCGTTTGTATTGTAATTGCAAAAATTTGTTTATCTTTTTGCTTCTAAAATTTCGTTTCGTTTTTTAATTTATTTCAGTGTATGTTTTCACGCCTTTTAGGTACATACAGATACAGTAGAATGATTGAAAAATGATCTCATACATATAGTGCAAATGTGTATACTTTCATATGTATGTATATAGCTTAGAGCATATATAGCATTTGGGTACATATTTTCTTCTCAATTTGTTTAAAAAAGTTTTTTTTTCTTGGTTCCATTTTGCACACAAAAGTACACACGAGTACCTAGCCTATAACAGCCAACAAAAGGCCAAAAGCAACAATAGAAAAAAATTAAACAAAAAAAAACAAAAATTAAATAAACCGGTTTTTCGGAGTACGCGATGGGATTGGAATTGAATTGAATTTTTTTGTTTGGAAGTGCCTGGTGGAGGCTGTGGGAGCGGCCGCGCCGAAATAAAACAAAAATAAAAAGAATAATAATAGAAGAAGAAAAAACATGTAAAAGCAGACCTAATAAAAGCAACAACAACAAAAAAGTTGAAAATTGCTAAAGAAAATTAAAAAAATAAAAAAATAATAGGCAGGGAAAGCTGCAAAATAATAGTGCTGAGAAGAAAGCCATGGAAGTTTGTAAGCAAAAAATGTGGTTTTGTACATAGAGATCGACTTTTGCAGCTGCCATTTGTATGTAATAACGGAAAGGCAATGAGGGGATGTTGATTACACGTGTTTTGCGCTGAGAGATACTGAAACCCGTTACTTTATTAATTTTTTTTATTTGACTCTGTTTTTAGTTTAACATGGGGCGCATTTACATGGTTTCATGCGAATATGTATAAATATAAATACCAGGCGGCCCGGCGAGCGTTGCCAATTAGACCCGGCATTTTATTTAGGTACTTTTAATTTAATTTACTTCTCTTTCCACTCACCTTGCTCTGTCGTCTCCTCTAGTTCTCCCTATATGTATCCCTCTCTCACTCCATTACCTTTTCTCGTTCCTTTTCGTCTCCTTTTCCTTTTCACCAACCTTTTTCTGTCTAGTTGGGTGATGTCTGGTTGGCTACTCACACACTCAACTTTTCTCTTAAGATTTTGTTACAGTTATTTTTATGATAATTGTCCTTGAGCCATACAAAGAACGACTTCCACTCAAATCTATAAAAATTACTCTTTCGAAATCGCCATTTTACAATAAACGTCAAAAAGAAAACCAATAGATATCAAATTACCGTTAATTGACTTAAATTAAATTAAATTATATGTATAAGGAATATTATACATACATACATAGCGTGGCGTACATAACATATTTAGATACATGGAAATCGAAGTACTTCAATGAAATGGTGGCATAGGTATACTTAGAATGTATGTATGGATACGTGCATGTAACCCAGTAGGAAATAATTCACATGAAATTTTAATATATGATATAAAATGTATTTCTATTTCAACGCAAGAGGTTTTCAACAAAAATTAAACAAACCAAAGAAAGCTCACTAAAAATGAATACAGATAAATCACTTATACATTGAACACGATTTTATTTTAGCTTGTGATGCTGTGGTTAGAGTCCAACTGGGATGTATTTTTTTCTTTGCTAATTCTAAAACAGATTTTCGAAGGGAAGAGAAGGTACAAAGACGGATTCGAGGGTGAATTGTCAAATCACAGATGGGTAATTCGCCACAGCACCTGTCAGAAAAAAGGGGGGTCACTATAAATTAATCGAAAATTTACGAAAGCAGAGCCCTTACTCTGTCGTTAAAAACAACAACAACAACTGAGTGGCAAATCGGCTTTGACGGGTTAATATTTTTATGCTTTTTTCATGGCATACTAAAACAGGTAATAGCAAGACGGCCATGTTAAAAATCGCTGCTCTAAAACGTCAAAACAGCACAGTAGATGGTAAAGTGTAAACAAACTGATTTAAAGCAAGTCTGGCAGTTTAGAGAAAATTCAAATGAAAAAAATCTAATCAGCTGTTGAGTTTATATTAGATACCTGTATTGGTATGCCATGGCTTTTTTTGCTTTCTCAAATAACTCGAAAACCGGTACTTGACCAAAATCAAATCATTGAACACCCTAGTGGGTGTGGATGGTTTTGTTATTTTTGCAGCTATGAGCCAGATCTTGTGAGAAGCACGTTTCTTGTACGGAATTTTGCGTGTTTGGATGGTCGTAGCGAGCGGGCCGTCGCAGCAGGCGGTTAAATTTATTGCGATGACTCATCAAAAATACACGATTTTCTAACTTTTTTGCTAAATCATCTAAAAAATGATCAAATGAATGCGAAATTGCACCATGTTACAGCAACAACAAAAGCCAAAATTGCACAAAATGTCTAAAATACAAACCCTGCAGTTAAACCAACTTGTTGTAAACTACCGCACAACTAGAATCAAGCATATATCTAAGAAACTGGTAATTTTAACAAACAAGGATGCCCTACGTGATGTCAGCTGTCAGATTTTGGACTATTTCCTATAAATCAAAAGAATGTTTGCTCAATCATGGTAAGTGAATATAATTGAAATGCCTCCAAAAATGTAAATAAAAACCCTTTACTCGACTGTTTCCAACTCTGGACGTGTCAGTAGTGTGCCTAACTTTGAATTTTTACTGATACAAGTTTGGCCTTTTTGGACTAGTTCGATAGCAATCAGAAAATTGTAGCTATGTACTGGGTTGTTTACTGAATAGTTTGGTGTTTCACTGTAGGGTAAATACGGAAATTTGTGCTAAAAAAATATGCAGGCGTGTGCGTGAGCGCGAAAAAAACTTGCCGTGTCAGCATTTTAAATTATACGAAATGGCAAATAAAAAACAGCAAAAAACAACAAACAAAAATTAAAAAAAAAAAAACACAGCTAACCAACAAAGATAGCAAAGGAAACAATCGAAATGAATACAAAAATTATTGTAGCAATAAATTTTGCAAGAAACTAGTACGAGTATGAAAAAAACAGATAAAATATGTAAGCAATAGCAACAATAAATAGAACAAAAACGGACAACAATAAAGCATCTGAATCGAAGAAAATTGTTGCACATTTATTTTATAAAAAAAAGTTTTTTAGGTCCTTGCTTGCCTTGCATATTCATCAGATATGACGTTTCCCTTGAACACCCTATGTGGTCGCATATTGGGTACAAGCTGTTTTGTGAGGCCATCTCCTATCGTCGCACAGTAAGGAAGATTTGAAAACAAATAAAAAAACATTTCCCCAGTTTAATTTTTATAAAAATTTCAAGCATGCAGTTTTATAGCCCATTCAGAAAAAAATTAAAAATCAACGAGAATATGAATATGTTATAAACTGCATACCGGAAATTTTCACCAAAGCTAAAAAAATATCTAATAATAGCACGTTAATTGGTATTTGTTAGTTTTTTTTTATTATTTTTGAGCTTTTATACACAGCAAATTTTTTTGTTTTTTTCCTTTTGAAATCTCTATTTATCTGTATATTTTCCCGCTATCTAAAGCCGTGGTTTCCTCGAAAGCTGTGCCGTTATAAAGCGGCCGTCACATAGCGGTAGAGTAGGTTGTCAAACCAATGCAATGTAAAAGTTCTTACGTGTAAACTAAGGAGGCGGTGAAGTTCACCGTAACGTAATATAGCGGCAAGCATAAAATATAACGGCCGACATGACGGTGGCAATTCGTTCGGCAAAGTTTTTTTCTACCGTCATATTCAAAACGGTGAGAATTCAATCAAATATTTCAATTATTTTTACACAAAACAACAGTTAAGTGCAGCAAGTGTTTTGAATTCTGCGTCAAAAATAAATTTACTTTTGTCGTTTTTGACATGAAATTTAAAAAACACGATAGAAATATTTTTTTCTTGATTATTTATCAAGATTGACAATTTGTCAAGAACACAGAATCGAGGGATTAAATTGTTTGATAACATAAGCATTAAACAAACCTTGTTGGAAATTCATGCAATGTAAAAATAAACAGCGAAATGTTTAGTTAGAAAAGTTTTTTGTGGTTTTCTCGTGGTCCGGTAGGTAATCCCTGTTGGTAACCTAATCCAGGTTTAGTAAGGGGTTTTCCAAAAATTCTAGCCAATGGAAACCAAGGAAGGGAGAGTAGTGAGCCAGCTAATCAGTTCCATCTTTGATTAGCTTTGACTTTGGGCAGAGTTGAGAAAGACCATCATCGAGAGTTCTGTTAATTTTGTTTTGTAGAATACCGACCCTTTATTAAGTTTTTTTTAGGTACCTTTTATCCGTTATTATTTGGTTTATTGTTTAAGCTGTTTTGAGTTAATTCGGGACTCTATAAAAATAAAATAGTACCGTCGTGTAGGCAGCCTTAGGAAAGCAAGAACCTCCACAGCCACTGAAGCCTAGCCTAGATTAATGGGTCCCAACTAGCTCACCTAAGTGCAAATAAACTCCCTCCTAATGAACATCCTCTGGTACGCGTAGGCGGTTACAACCAGTGAGCGCTTAAGGTCGTATTTTTATAGCCCTTATTCTACGGCAACACTGGTTTGCTGCACCTAGCTACAACAGCTGAGATTTGTTTACATGTTTCACGCTGTTGGTTAGAAGAAATCACTGAAGAGTTAAAATTTAATACGTTGTGTTAAAAAATAAAAAAAAGCTTTTAAGATGTAAACATTTTACAAGTAAACTATCTGCTAAAGTGCAAAAAACAGATGGGGTGAACTCTGAAGCTTAGTTAAAAGAATGGAATAGAATTGAAATTGCCTTTAATTACGGTTCAAGCCAAATATTTAAGTGTTTGAAGGTCCTAAAAGCTAAATTTGAAAACTTAAAAAAAGGTGCAAAGAAGAATAACGCAGCTAAAACGCGTGAAACATGCAAAAAAAAAAAAGCAAACAGCTGACTGGTTTACTAGAGTTTAACCCTGCCAGATCGACCGCTTAAACTTCGTTCAAAGTTGACTGCAAAACTGAATAATCAGATTAAGCATAGTTTAACTAAAAAAATAAGTTGAGCTTGCACTGAAAAACCAGGCCCAAGTGCTAGAATTCCGAACACACATGCATACAGGGTGGCTAATGAAAGCCGCTACCAAAAAAAAATTAAATAACTTTTTTTCTATTTAATGAATCTGGTTAATTTTTTTTTTATTTTGCAGATTGACTTTTACATTTAACAAAAATGGATAACTGGGACACTGAAACAAGAATTTGGATTGTCCGCCGCTATCACGCACTGGAGTCCGTAGTTTCGGTTCAAAGAGAGTATAGGCGCACGTTTGGCGGCAATCCTCCGAGCAGATGGACCATAATAAGACTTGTAAACAATTTTGCCGAGCATGGGACAGTCAACAGAAGACCTTACCATCGAAACCCTTCAGTTCGAACGGAGGAAACAATCGCTGCTGTAGCTGCTGCCATACAAAACAATCCACGTGTTTCGACAAGAAGCTTATCTGCTCAAATGGGTGTAAGCAGACAGTCATTACAGTCAATTATGCACAAAGATTTGGACTTATTTTCATATAAAATTCAAATGGCCAACAAACTGAACGCTGCAGACTTGCCGATTCGCTTGGAATTTTGCCAGAAGATGCTTCAAATGGTGGAAGAGGATGGAAACATGTTGAACTGTCTTTTCATGTCTGACGAGGCCCATTTCGATTTAAACGGCAACATAAACAAACAAAATTGTCGAATATGGAGTGCTTCCAACCCACAGATACTCCATGAGACGGAATTGCATCCACTTCGTGTCACAGTGTGGTGTGCAGTTTCATCACGCTGCATTGTCGGGCCCTACTTCTTCGAAGAAGAGAGAGTTGAGAGAGTTTTTCTATCCAGAATTACGCCGAATGAGAATTTCTTTTAACTCTGTGTGGTTTCAGCAAGATGGTGCAGCTCCTCATATAGCCGAACCTGTTATGACAGAATTGCGACAAAAATTTCCCAATAAGCTGATATCCAGAAACTCCACATTCCGTTGGCCACCCAGGTCGCCTGACCTTACTGCACCTGACTTTTTCTTGTGGGGTTATTGCAAACAGGAAGTCTTCAAAGCAAAACCAACAAATTTGAATGAACTAAGGCAATCCATTCGAGAAACAATTGCGGCTATTCCTGCCTCAACTCTCCAAGAAGTAATGAACAACTTTTTGGTAAGATGCCGCACATGCATCGACGAGCAGGGGGGGCATTTAAATTCCATTATTTTTAAAACTAATTAAGCTATATTTAATAAAATTTAATGAGCTTTAACATGAATAAAAGAAAAATGAATTCCATACACTGAAAAAAAAAATTATTTGAGTTTCTTAATGTAGCAAAATTCATCAGCCACCCTGTACCTGTCGCATCAACGAGTTGAAAGATTGAACCAGAACAGAACTATTCGGTGGTAGCAGTAAATAAGCTGAAGCTACTTTTTCGATTTTTGACATTATAACCTTTGGTGGGCTTAATCTCAAAATCATAATGTATTACCAAAAAGAGATATACATATGGTAAATCTATGTATTTCATGTCTTGTGAATTGAATAATTAAATTTTCTTAATACCAGTATGGAGACCTAGAATTTGGAATGCACACCCGCCTAACCACGATGCGCCAGTTGTAATACATGATATGTAGAATATAAAGGTATGCGAGTACGTAGGCCGGTTTATACAACGCCTACGACAAAAAAGCCGACACTAAAGCAACAAAAACTATAGCAATGGCAACAACGAGTTTTACAACAAAGAGTTCATACAAATAAGCGCAAAAACAACAAACAATTATAATACACTGTCCGTGAGTAGATTTGCCTTTTACAACTGTGAATGTGGGTGTGATTGCAAATAAAACTTTGATGATAGCTAAAACCTCGTATCCCACGTCCTCTACATCCCCATAGCCCCAACCATGTCTTACATGATGTCGTGTAGGCGTCACTGTTGGCATTATGTGGCACAACGCAAATTACGGCATGAGCGGGGATAAGGCATGCAGGGGCGAAACGTTGTGAAGAGAATACAGAACTACGCGGCCGTTGTTGTTGCACAATGAAAGCACACAAATATGAAAATGGTACAGTTCAGACGAAGCCCTTCTAGTTGATCTGTCGTTTTGGTACAAATGGAAAACAAGCAATTTGTGGAGATTAAAAAGGATGGGATAGAGCGCTGAAAAGAACTCGACACATACTAATATCAAGCATTGTTGATGGCGTTGAAGCACTATGGTACTGACGTAGTGAGTACAGAGCTCTTTAATATAAACGATCTTCATTGGCGCTAAAGTCAGTTCTTTCTTTGGTAGGTTAATTGAAACATCCGACCTGAGCCGAGTTCTTCTTGTTGCTATTATTATTGTAATAGTACTTAGCACTACCTAAACAGAAAGTCCATTCAATCTAAGCTAACGGAATTCCTAGCAAACTAGCAGATCCAATATGGTGGGCCATAATGAGTTTGCTGTTATAAAGGTCTACTCTGTTGAGCTGTTAAAAAGATGGTTTGTGTAACGAGCATACATTTGCTATGTTGGGGCTTAACCTGGACAAGTAAACGAGTAGCCTGTTACAGTGATTCGCATCTTCTTGGAAATCTTGCTTTCTTCTACAGATATGGGTATTGCTTTTGGGAGCTGAATAAGAGCTTACCGACTCTAAGTAGATGCAGGTGGATCAAAGGAGTTATATGTTGCCGGATCTCGTCGGAATGCTCCTGGAGATGGTTACGTATTCCCCGTCGTGGTTGATTAGCCTCAAACAATTATCTAGGAAGTAGCTGAAAAGAAACTGCCTGTTGAGCATTTTATTATGCCCTCTAACGCCGATAAGTTGAACCTAGATGAATGTTGTTCCTGCATCATCAGAAGACATCTCATAGCAGTCTGAAGTGTGGAGCAACTTCTTCTAGTATGTATCGGTTAGATTGGGCTACCGTTTTGGCTTGCCGACCGTCCTGTATGTTGTCAGCAACGTTTCGAGCGCTGCCAGTCAGAGGCCTGAGGATTTTGTTGCGGTGTTAGTTAGCGGCAAAGTGAGGTTCCACGAGCTAAAAAAACCTGATAAGATTGTGAGATAGTCGCTTATTTTGGAGCAAAGGTATCACTGGAAGGGTTCTGAGCCATTTTTACAATCAATAGTTCGTCGTCTACGTAGCATTGATACTTCTTTTGATGAAGCATGAAGTTTCGAAATGTCTTTTTCCGCTTTATCAACACAAGACCTTAACATACAACAACATAATATTTTGAGTTCGACATCTCGCAATACATCAGCGAAAATTACACTCAATCTATACAGCGGTTTTTGAGTGATGCGCGAACAAACATGCAGACAGACGGATACAAATTCTAAAAACCATTGTTTTGACTTCTATTGTTCTAAATTATAAATAATAAAAATAAAAAGTATAGTCTAAAAGTTTAACAGCGATTCTTCTTAAAATAGATATGCGCTGAAAATCGCAGGTTCCGTCGAGTAACCTAAAAATTTACCTATTACTACAACAACCAAAATAGCGCCCCTTGTTTACCTGAGAAGGAATGTCATATGAGACAAGAGTTAAATTTTAAATCCCGCCGTAATAAAAGGCCAACACAATCCAAGGATATCGTAATTATAATCCAAAACGTTTTGTTAGGAATAAATAAACATTGCCTTTGATATCTGAGCACGCTTGTGATGAAGCGAATTTGATTTTAATGATTTGCCTAGTAGAGAATACCTGGATATTTATTACCGTCAACTTAACCAATTTACATGTATATGTAAATATATAAGCTTCTTATGTTTACTGTTCAAAGATTCTTTTTCTTCGAAACCAGTTTAAATTCACACTTAAAACCTTTTAAAAATAGTTTACTACTGCCTACATACATATATAAAGCGATATATATATAATATATATTATATATATTAGGGTGGGTCGATTTGTAGGGAAAAAAAAAAAAATTTACCCTTTCGCCATTTTTTTAAGGGTTTTTCCAGCATACATGCAAAAATGTTTTAAATGAAAACGAATTTGTCTCATATTTCCTGTCCCACTTAAAACTATGCGCTAAAAACGTTGGCGATAACAGTTTTTTGAAAAAAAATTTTTTTTTGGGTTTTGGGACTTGTTTTGGTCTAAAAATCCAAAACCTGAAATAAAATTTTTTTTCCAAAAAATTGTTATCGCCAACGTTTTTAGCGGACATTTTTGGGTCGGACAGGATATACATGAAAATTTTAAAATCAAATGAAAATTTTTTTAGTAGGTCATGAAAACAACCTTAAAAATCAAAGTCGAAAAAGTCAAAAAAATTAAATTTCGCAGGCTCGAAATTTATTTTTTTTGGCTATGCGTAGTGGAAGTTTTTTTTCCTGAGCCCAAAACCTATCGAAAAATCGATGGCGCGATATCAGTTAATAAATCGACCCATTCTAATATATATATACTTATATGTCCACGAATATACCTGTATTTGTCTGTTTAAAATGCAAATTCATTTCTGCTTCACTCACCGTACATACCTTACATAAGCCGTGATTCATTGAAAATGATAATTACACATACAAAAAATATTTTTAAAAAGTTTTTAAAAAAATCTACAAATATTTACATATAAGTAAAATAATACAAAAGAGATCGTTAATCATTCGATCGTTCGCCGAAGCCTTGTCAACCGAAATGAATCATTCCCAAAGCAGTGCAAAGCACTCAATATACATACATCATATATGTCTGCATATTAGAGTGTCCGCCAATTTCCAAATTGTTTCTATGCTTCGCGATGCTCTGCTTAGTCGGTTCTTATACTGGCCCAGTTCAAAGTTCGGAAATCATTTCTTACCTTTAAATATAATAAAACTGTGGCAAGTCGATGTCTGTACATTATAAATATCAAAGCAAAATGCATACGGGGTCCTTTATTCGACTATTGGGAGCCAAACAAACAGTTTTTTTTTAATTTTGTCTGTCTGTCTATATGTTTGTTCGCGCATTACTGGAAAACCGCTGCGCAGAATTAAATGCAATTTTTTCTTATGTACTGATAGATATCCAACTTTAAGTTTTGTAACCATTTTAGGACAAGAAAATCGTTTATTCCCGCTGTACAAGTGATGGCAATTAAAGTTGGCGCAAAAATTGTTATACAAATAGAGAAATTACAACAGGGTAATGTCTGTGCATAATGGGTAAAAAACGCATGTGGGCAGTCTTAATAACAGCCACAAAAGCGTAAGAAACCATTATTTTATTATCTGACTAAATGTTTGTGCGCGGATCACTAAATAACAAATACATGGAATTAAAATGTAGGATAGATTTTTCTTTTGCTCTAGTAAATACTGTTTTTATTAAGTGTATTAAGTGAAAATTAAAATTCTTTTCAAAAACTTCAAAACATTAAAATTGTACAACCTAGCATTTGTATCGAAAATGTAACAAAATTGTGGCACGGATTAATTTGAAAATTATCAGCTTTTTCTCATGGAACTAGCGGACACCCTAACGTTAAAGACGTATACATGAATGAAAACTAAAATTGAAGGTTATATAACGCGAAAAAACTTGATATGTATAAATAGAAACAAATTCTTGTAGTCTAATAAAACAGTAAATGCTTTCATACACTGTTATACATATAAATATATATGTACATACATATGTACTATGTGGCTTATCAGAAAACCTTGACGATTGAATCACGTTATACTACATACATACTAGGTGTGACAACAGAGTTTCGGTATTTCGATTAAACCTCCAGAACTGGCAACTCTGTGGGAATGACTGACCACCTTGCTTGAAAGAAATAACCCCTTCCTAGTAGTCTGCAGCACGTTAAAGAGAAAATTCAGCAGGTCGGGGGAAAGTAGTTTACTACTCGAGGCATTTATCTCACAGCAATTTGAGAACTTATATACAACGACATTCTTCGATATATATGATTTTCTTTGCTGTGACTAAATCTATTTTCTCTTTCTTCATAAGTTCCAAGAACTTGATTGTCATACCTCGTACATATTTGTGTTAATTTCAACAAACTTCTCTAGAAGAAAGCATTGCATCATCACTTCAACTAAGATCACGCTACCCACCATAACTACAAATTTATAAAACCGATTACTCATCCAAAGCAACAAAAAATACCTCTTTGTGATGTCGGGTTTTTTCTGTTTCTTTGACGAAAGATGGTTGTTGTAGCAGCATTTAACCTTTTGATGTCATTCAGAATTTTATTTGGCAGGCCACGGAACAATTTATGTCAGATAAAGTTCAGCTCAACGTTAGATGCTGAAAGCGGTCCTAAGGGGGCAAGCTTCCAAGTCTGAAAGCCATTAAAACGGATTTGAATTAAAAACGTTGTTTGTTACCAATAAATGATAAAGCAGACAATTCTACACTAAAGATAAATCTGTGTGTGAATGAAAATAGAAGGGTAGTTTCACTAAAATGAAATTTTCCTTCACAATGAAAGTGAAGTTCCACTCAAAAATCAAATTTTTGTGGTACTAAAAATGGAATTTCACGACCAGTAAACCGTGAGCAGTTAAAGAAGTGCTTACGGTATTCAAATTTTCCGATTTCTGATAAAAATAAAAAAATATCTCTACTCGATCAGCGATTTTAAAACATATCATTGAAATATCAGCTTTTTCTGGCTCCTTTTATCTTAGCTGGGAAAAAAGGTTCGTTTCCCACATTGAAGTTATGTATGTCTAAGGGATGTAGAGTTATTACAACGCTTCAAGGTAACAGAAAAAAAATATATATAAAAAGTCATAACTACAAATGAGCTCAAAAATAATAATTTTTATAAAGATAATTTTTGTTTTTATTTTTTAAAAAATGCTTATGCCTTTGCTCAACCGGTGGCAAAAATTAATAGAAGTAGGAATTTAGCTGACAAACAAACTATTGTTCGGATAGCCTAATGGGTAACAGAACGTGGCAAAATTTAGCTCATGAAAAAGTCTAAGCAGCTGCCGAAATGTATTGATAATGTATACAAAAAGCTATGGCGGTTGTCTCTAAATTTTCCTTCTCTATGCAAACAAATTTTTAAATACAATGTTGTTGTTGAAAAATCCGATAGTTATGATATAGGTCATTTCTAGATCGTTTGGATACGCTGATTTCAATGGTGTTAATCGTTTTGCAAAGAATGTATAATTTTTTGCCTTAAAACCCCATGAAACCACCAAAATCTCAAGCGAAAAGAAAATTATCTTTTTAGCTTACTTTGCGAATGGTTCAGCGTATTCAATGATCTATCGTCCGTCTGTCATATAAAAAAGTTAAAAAAAAGCGACAGTGAAATTAATAAAAATTATAAAAAAAGAATTTTCAATCATTAATTTTTATGAAAAGATGGATACTACATAGGTGATAGCACGGCGAATTCGTTACTGTATAGACTCACACACACTTCATGTATTTCGTTTTCGCTTTGGGTACTTCTCCTGTCATGTGGCAAAGAGTTTTTTTATTTTGACAGGAGAAGCAACTGCTTAGATGTTCTTATAATATCACCGTGTAGTAAATTCGCCGTGGCTGGCGAAAGGCGAAAATCGTGACTCATATTATCATATGCACAGCTGAAGATAGCGTTCTCCTTAATTGTTTCCTCGTGTATTTCTTTAATAATGTCATGGGAAATCATAAAAATAATTGTAGCGTTCCATTGAGCTATGCAACACCGTATCGCTATCAAAATCGCGCCGTTACAATGCAGACATTTGTCCGTGCTACCAAGCAAAAACGGGTTAGCTGTCAAAAAATCTACTACAAAAAAAACAAAACGGACAGAACTTCTATAAGCATCCGAAGTTGATCCAGAAAAATATTTGTTCTTGATCGTTGACCAATGGGAGAGATTTGAGAATTTCGTGAGACAGTTAGAATTGAAAACAACTTGACAGCTGTCACTTTGACGTAGACACTTCAAGCGAAAGCTAAAATTGATGTGTGTTTGTAGGTATATTTTGACATTACCATAAATATGTAAGACAAATATCATTGAAAAAATGCTTCATACTCGTACATTTACTCACTCGATCGGATTTCTTTAAAAGCAGTTTTCTTTTGTAAAAAGTTTGTATTTACTTTGCCTGCGGAAAATATATATACAACAGTTTGAATATACAAACATATAGACAATGAATATACATATCTACAAACTGCATACAAATATTTACGCACGCATAAAAGGAAAACAACAACAAAGTTGAATGACTTTTAAACATTTTTATATACCCACTTGCATATGCACCTATGTACATAAGTGTATGTATGCACTTATATTTACTTACGTTGGTACATACATTTATACAATATACTTTTGTATAGATACATACTGCATTTAAGCACGGCTGAGGGGAGGATTATTTTGGTTTGATATACTCGTACTTAAATCTACAGTTTTCCTTTCATAGTTTTTATACAAAATTTTTCTTTTTCGATATGTAGTATGTGCATATGTGTGAATGTATTATGCAGTGAAAGGTTTCTAACGGACGCCGCTAATAGATTTTAACTAACATTTCATTCAGCACTAGCACCGCTGACGCTCCATTTGCCCCCTTTTTTTTTATTCTTCCCTTTACTTTTTCTTCTCTCACATTTTCTTTCTCGTCCGTTTTCTCTTCCTGTCGGTGTTATTTCGCCACTACCCATTTTACTCCATTTCCATTTACCTAGTCCTCTTCAATTTTTTCTACTCTCCCAAGCGCCCTTCTCCTTATTCATATACCTATAAGAGCTATTTTCATACCAAATATTAGGCAAGGGGACAAACAGCAAAGTTAAGTTTTTTCATAGTAGGGGGCGTGGCACTACCCACTTTTCTAATATGTTCATCCATGCGCATTCACAGAGAAAGTACTAAGTAAATTAAAGAGTTATAAAATACTCGTCAACTACCCACTGCTTTGAGAGAACACCTTTCTAGGGCGCAGGTGAATGTCCCCCTAAGCGAGATGCCACTGTACACACATTAATGTGTTTTTTTTTTTTAATCTGCTTTTAAAATGCAATTTTTAAATTATGGGCATGCGAACGAAAATAAAAGAACGCATAATGGGTAATATATTGAAATACATGCAAACATATACTTTGCTATATACCGATATTTACGGGTTCTCTTAAATACACAAGTTTTCAGCTTTCAAGATATATACATATGAATGTGTGTATATGTATGTTTGTGCTTTAGACCGAATAAGAAAAATGTAATTTTAAGTTTTTCGACACATCCTTATGATAGACTAAACAAACTCAAAGCACTTTCGAAATCAACATTCTCTTCTCGAGGTAAAAATATTGATATAATAAACATAAAGGAAAACAGCAACTGAAAGTACACTTAATCTGACGAAATAGTATACGAACCTTCAAAACTGATTTACAAAAAACGAAACAAACAACAGCGAGTAAAACCAACAAACACGCAAAAATATCAAAATTACAGACTACCTACCTCAACTTATCAGTCAAACCACCTATCGATACAAAATGTCGCATTTCAGATTTTGATTGAAGAACGCCCTATCTCAGAATTCGTTTCAAAAACGCTTTATCTCAGCTGAATATGTATTGAATTTCTGTTGAAAAGTGGAGTGTTTGAAACTCACGCTGAGATAGGGCGTTCTCCAAATCAATTCTGAGTTAGGGCGATTTGGAAAAATGTTTTTAAATAGAGTGATCTTCCCATCAGCGTTTAAAATGGTGAAATTATAACTAGAAACATACCAGCAGAAGTTTTTTTTGCCACGGAATTTTGGTTTTCCGAGACGGTCTAATGTTTATACATACTTAGTTAAGTATATAAAGTATGCATTAATATTTATTTATGAGGCACATAAAAGTCTATCTTTATGCGATTTTGTGTATGCGGCATGTATATACATAAAGGGTGCACCAATAAGAACATCAGCGCTTAGAAATGTATGATAATAAAATATTCACAGGAATTGTGAGAGGAAAAGCTAACCTACTTAAAGGACAAAGGGGGGTGTGCAGCTTGACTGAAGCATATGCTATGTTTTGCGCTGTCGTTAGTCAAGACCATTTTCCTTTCGACTAAGAGGAGTTTCGTTAGCTACCCTCAAAAAGTTTCACTCATCGGACTCTGGAGTTACTGGTGGGCCTCGGAATAATAAAACTATTCGATTATGTCAAGAAGTAGCTTTATAGTATTTCAACTTCTCACAAATTGTATGTATATTGAAACGATTTTTCGTCATCCCTTGTCAATTTTTGTTTTGTTACAAACCGGCTTCGGCGATCCGCCATCTTCAGTGTATGTTTTCGTTCGAAATCGTTCCAATATACATCTAATATCCACCCTGTCGGAAAAACAGAAAGTTCTCACAAATTTTTTATTCGCTAAAACTCAAATAAAATATTTTTTTCTACAGCAGGCAAATGTCTGTAGCAATAAGTATGTATCCTATTCTAGTCATAGCCCAATTGCACTTGTTCTTATAATTTGCAATTGTCATCTCAGCTGTCACCACCTCGTTTGTAGATGACAAGCAAGCTGAGAATAGCACCATAAGTATGCACCTCTGTGCTCTAAAATACAACTCTGTGCTAGTGTTAAGAAAACCAATTGTAAATTGATGAAAGGCCCCGTTACGGTGAAAAATTGAATAAAGCGTCATTTTGAATCAAGCTGCGAGCAAGAAAAGTTTTGTCATTTTTATTGGAAGAAAACCCTCGTATAAAAAAACCGTTTATAGTCAACCCGCCAAGCTATGAAGTACATCGAACATGAAATCACATCAAATACTCACTGCAGCGTTCTCTGTTATGAACCGCAACAATTAACAAAGTGCAGTAGCATGCCTTTTTGGAACACCCTAAACATTGGCACAGTATGTACCTCTGAGATCAGCCCCACCCTGCACAATTCCACGCAATTCTGTGCTCAATATTTGCCAACATAAAGCAAGAAAAACCAATTTTCTTTTATGGATTTATGGTGAATGCTGGTGCGCGTTGTGGGTGGGCGGTTCCTGTGGGGCGTGGCAGTAAACCAAGTTGTGCTTTTGTTATTGCTGTTGCTTCTGTTGCTGTTGATTTATGGTGCACTAACTTTTCCAGTTTAAAGTTGATGCTGATGTTAACTTTATAGCTCTGGTGAACATTTTTTTGGTATGTGGTGGGTAAGCGAGCGCTTTTGTAATTTCTTAAATTTTCTTTCATTTGAAAAGTTTCGTCGCAATCATGGACGCGCTTCAGGTGATTTATGCAGCTGGGCATTAAGCAGCAACGCATTTACGAATTGCATTCGAAATTAATTTTATTCAAATTTTCTTTTTCGATTTTAGCTTGGCTTTTAATTTGTGTAATTTATTTCCACTGAAACCCTCGCTTCGTTCGACATACGAGGTTCGTTTGGTGGTGGACAGGGTTTCAGTGGTGTTGGTGCATTCGAAGTACATACATAAGTGTAGCTCAATGCGGGTATTTAATTATATTTACCGATACGTATGTATGTATATGTACCATGTCTATTTTCCGCATATCTGTACTAGAGCTGTTACGAAAGTGAGTTAACTGGAACCGAAATCGGAAGTAGATTTTTCACATTTGCTTTATCGGAACCGGAATCCGAAATGTAACTGAAATTGGAGGTCGGAGCAGCGAACAAAAGGCACATAGCTAGTTCAATGTTCGGTCATATAGCATACAATAATACGAGTATAATACTCTAGTACTGATTTTTGAGAACGTGACAATATTTTGGACTCAAACTGTCGATACCGACCGGCTCTGCTGCACACAGCCAGAAATCAGAGGTCTAAATCAATCGGAAGCTTCGACCTTGTCAAAGTTGTGTTCGGTGAGGATAAAAGAGTTGCAAGTTTCTGCTTGGCGAATTTCACTCAGTAAAACTTGTAAGTGAAAAACAGCTGATCGTGTCATAGGAAAGCAACAACAAAAATTTTCAAATATGAATTATTAACCAATCCAAAAAACAACAGCTGTTTTGCTTGCAAGTTTTTACTGACTCCTGTTAGGCGAAAACTTTTTACTTTTGGCGTTTCGAGAGCGTTTTACGTCATTCTCACTTTACTGACACTTCTTTGCAAGATGTAAATAAGAGTTCTAAATTCAGTTTTTCAGATGCACAACAGCTGATTGTTTGACAGATTTACCAGAATTAGACCGAAACTAATCGTCTAACTGAGCCTGATAACTTCTGACTGAAAGAGAAAGCCTTTTTACATTGCTTGCTGCGCTTTTAGTAGTCAAAGAAGCCGTAATCTCTGACCATTTCTGACACATACGGGATCACAATAAAAATATCTGATTTTAGCGCATCACACGCAGTATGGCAAAGGCGCCAACCCATGTATATATGCACATACCTACATATAAACGAATTTATTTACCAACCATTTGGTCATTAAACTGATAAAAAGACTCGGCAGATAAAGATCAGTTTTTTCGAGTATTTTCTTCTTTATGGGTTAGTCTTATCTTAATACCTTTTCACTTTCCAACATGAGCCTTTCAACTTGGAAAATGGATTTAATTACTTCCAGATAGACTGTCATTTTAAGGCTGTTATAAAACAACCTCTTGTTTCGGAAAAGACTACTACTTGTAGCTTCAGTTCCAACTAGTAGCGGGACTATTTTTGAATAATATTCGAATAAATAAAAATATTCGTTGCAAAAAATTCGAATAGTATATATTCGAATAATTTATCCGTTTATTCGAATAGTATTATTCGAATAGTTGTCATTTATTCGAATAGTATAAAACAATCGAATAAATATTATTCGAATTTTGTATAGCCTTCGAATAAATGGATTTTTTATTCGAAAAATTTTTATTCGAATAGTGCTATGCCTAGTTCCAACTGAACGGGCCCCATTCTACATATCGCATAAAAACGTCCATTTTCCAAACAAGCAGTGACGTTGTTTTCGCAAATATACTATATACATATATTTTGTATTGCACATCACTCAGTGAGTGAACGAGAACTACCAAAAATGTGGTATATACGTACATTAAGGTGGGTTGAATTTTTTTTTTTGCGCATGTCATGGGGGTCGAATTAGTATTATATAAAAATTAAATTTTGAAATAAAACTTGTTTCCTCAAAATTGTCCTCATAAGTACTCATAAATGATAGTTAAAACGGAATATTTTCTTTGTTCGCAAAATGTAAAACACTATCCAAAAATGATCGAATGTGATTTTTTTTTTTACTCTTTCATTCTAATACAAAAGAAAGTTCATGTTACATTTGTTATTCTCGCCATGGTCTTTCATTTTATGTTTTTGGAAGTTCCACGAACTCAAAACCAGCTGGTAATATATTATTCCATTATAATTCTTATTTTATTGAAAAAAAATTAAACTTTATGAAAAAAAAAATTACGTTTTCCGGCAACAAAAATGCAATATTTAATTTTTCTTTTTTCTAAAGTCTAAAGCGAAAAACAGAAAAAAACATTTCAACCCACTCTAATACAAATATGTAAGCTATCGAATTTGCTACCATTATAACTGTACAATTAGCACGCCATGTTTTACTTATTTTATTGTTGTTTTTGCAATATCGCTTTAAGCAATCCATTTAGGGCAACACCATTACTCCCACCACTTTTCCGTTGCCAATTCCTGCTTCATGCAAACGAATTCTACCACCGATTGCTCAACGAATTGCAAATTGAACTCGGTGTTTTTCGGCTTTTGGTATAGTGCTGTTGCTATTTTGGTGTTTTTATTACTTGCTAATTTTCGTGATTCTCGTACATGTTGGTAAGTAAATAAGCATATATATATGGTGTATACATTTTTCTGGCCGCGGTTGCGCGTGGCTTCGTTATTTGTAACAAAAGATTTAGAGCCTTTTTTTATTAGCCAGCACTGTAAACTGTTGTTTTAGCTTCTAATAGAAGTTTGCATTTATTATTCATATCACGAAACTTTAGTAGGAATGAAAATCTCATGCTAAAAAAGCAGAATAATTTTCGTTGAGATGATTTTCATAGCAGAAATACAGTAGCAGGTTTGCCGAACACTGCCCAGGGGTGATTCCGTTTGGTTTTCAAAAGTTTTTCTTAAATATTTTTGATGTGAACTACCACGTGAAAGTTTCTCTTAGACATATTATTAAGCCTCACCTATATATTTATGTTAGTGCATACATACATATACATATATGTACATACATACACCTATATGAATATATGTACGAGGTGTGTTCAAAAAGTATCGCGAATTTTGTGGTTTTTCAAAAATTATTTATTTATTCATGAATATCTATTTTGTCCCCTTCAAAATAATCCCCATGAGATATTATACACTTGTGCCAACGGTTTTTCCAATCTTCGAAGCACTTCAAAAAATCATTTTTTTGTATCTTGTTCAGCTCCTCCTTCGATGCCGTCTTTATCTCGTCAAGAGAAGGGCAACGTCGCCCTTTCATGGGCCTCTTCAGTTTAGGGAACAAGAAAAAGTCACAGGGGGCCAGATCTGGGGAATACGGTGGCTGCGGCATCATTAGTGTGTTGTTCTTGGCCAAAAAGTCGCGCACAAGCAACGATGCGTGCGCAGGGGCGTTATCGTGGTGCAAAAGCCAATTTTTGTTCTTCCACAAATCCGGGCGTTTCTGGCGGATTGCTTCGCGCAAATTGCGCATAACTTGCAGGTAATATTCCTTATTGACCGTTCTTCCCTGTGGCAAGAACTCATGATGCACCACGCCCCTGCAATCGAAGAAAACTGTCAGCAAAACTTTCACATTCGACCGAACTTGGCGCGCTTTTTTCGGTCTTGGTTCGTGCGGCAGCTTCCATTGAGATGATTGAGCTTTGGTTTCCACGTCATAACCATAAACCCACGATTCGTCACCAGTTATGACCCTCTGGAGCAAATTTGGGTCGTCGCGGACAGAGTTTAACATCTCATTAGCAATGTTCATGCGATGCTGTTTTTGGTCACAATTGAGCAATTTTGGTAAAACAATAGGTAAAAATCGAAGACGATCCAAAACACGTGCAAGCAAAGCAGCTGTCAACAATTAACTGAACATTCAAAATGGCCGAGCTTGTCGGCATAAGTGAGAGACATGAGTACCAACATAACGCCACAAAAAATTCGAATATACGTAACCAGCGAAAATTCAAAATTCGCGATACTTTTTGAACACACCTCGTACATAATTTACTCCACTACACTTAAACCTCTATTTTTGTACTTTTGCACTTTTTCTCATTCTCCCCATATCAACCGAGCAGTCTTGCTTATTCGATTTGTTTATATACAGAAAGATATTTACATCTATATCAATATGTATTTACGTACATATTTAACCCTTTGGTGGCATGTAGTTGTACTCAACCTTTTCATAGGAAGACATTGGAACCGAAAAGTGTTTCTAGGTGGGGGACGTTATCTGTGTCTGTAGTATGTGAGCATAATATTTTCCCATTTTTTATTCCATTTCGGTGCCCTCGTAATTTATAATTAATAGAACTCATAAATATGTATGCACACATATATGTACATATATTGACACCCAGAAGGTGTGGTTCTGCTGTTCATTTGGCAGATGCCTTTGGTTTGAATTTTTTCTTATTTAAACTGAATATTTTGCAATTTGATAAATGACAGCACTTTTAAGCAAAACTTGTTTTTATTTCCATTACATTTAGAGCTCAGTGCACTGACTTTTTGTTCGTCAGCATGTTTGACCTCAGAGTTGGATTGAAAACCAGTCGAAGCTTGTGTATGTATAAACAATTGAATATTTGAAAGCGTTAACAATTATTGTATGCAATAATTTTTAAGTAATTTAAGCGGCGTGAAGGTAAAAAAATTAAGAATGCTCGACAGACCTTTAAGCTCGGCGTATCGCTATAGCCGTATCCTTAACGTAAGAGAAAACTCGAAATCATTTGGTCGGTAGGTTTACGTTAAGGATAAAGAATTACGATGTAGCACCAAAAATCGATTGCATTGTTTCTCATAAGGTTGCTTGAATCAGCTGTTTTATAAGCTTGACGATAACGCACCAATATTTTGAGCTTAAAGACAACCGCATTTCCAGATCGTTATTTATGACCTACACAAGTGTAGACGCAAACTATTTATGATTGGAAACTCCTCGTTCCCAATCGATGTTTTTGCTTTTCTATTCAGTTGAGAAGGACAGCTCTCATTCGCGATCCAACCAATTTTGTAGCAGGGCGTACTCTTTATTCAATAATAGCAGAAACCATTGTGTAGCATGTCAAGTGTGATATCTAAGGTATAGACTTCAAAATTCCAAAGAGACTTGGTCACCTTTGTTTTTATATTGCAAATTGGTCCATCCATCCTGCATCTTTTTTTGTCATTCGTTAGAAGATAGGAATTCGCTTTGTAACGAATGCGCCGTCATAATGAAGTGCCTTGGATGTAAACAACGACTCCATGTTGGAGCGAGGATTGCCAATAGACATACAGATCTCGATGTAAATATGTATACATTGCAATTTCCTTTCGTTTTTCCTGTTCTTATCATTCATCATAGCCCATCAAGTCATTTCATCCGCTAAACACTCGAAAATTAGATAAAGCAAAATAACTACAAAACCCCGAACATATTATTAGTATGAAAAGATTTATAAATGTACCTACAGATGTACTATGTTTGTAAGTATGTTTCTTCGTTCAATGGCCATCAACCATCGTTGCTGTGTTATAATTATTATTTATTTGTTTGTAGTTGTTGTTTTTGGCCCATTATTGCCACCACTTGGCTAGCTGTCTGATTGGCATGCCAGCCTCAGCAACAACGCGCTAGCAAACGGCAAATGCCGAACAGGGCCTCGCATGCACGAGACTATCTCGAGATAAGAGCAACCCAAAGTAGCAGCAGCAGCAACGCACACACAAATATTCACAAGCGCAAAGCAAAAACGAGAAAGAAAAAATAAAAATAAATCAAACACACTAAAAATACGAAGTACGAAAAAAGAAGAAAAAACTAAGCAAACGAATGCGAGTATAAATGAATCGGCGACGACGGGTAAATGCTAACCAACCAAGGCAATGTGCCTCGTTCAGTCCGGCTTTTGGCGGGAGAACGTAGAATGTGAGGGCAGTGGTGGGGGGTGGAGTATATGTGTACATATATTAGCACACACAAAAACTCAGTGGGCTAAATACACAAACGCATGCATATATATGTACAATGTATGGGCGGGTCGTACGGGGTTACGCGACAAGCAAAGTGAGCGTCATTTACTCGAACTTTGGTACTAATGTACTTATCTACGCGTCTTACATATATATCTATTTAAGTATATATGTAGATACATAAATATGTATGAACAGAAGTGCTTGCAAGTGAAAAGTTTGTGTTTAGATATTCGATTGTAATTTGTTGTATATGTATAGTATGTACTACATACCTACTATTAGTATGTACTATATATACAGATGTACCTGCCTAGATATATATGTTCACATGTATGTATATCTTCCCGTGTTTAGTATGTATTTGTAGCATCAAACTGAGCTCGATGCATTCGGTCGATTGCATTGTTGGCATCATCGGGTTTCAGCTGGGTAGAGTCGGATCAGCGCTCGTCCGTTAGGTCTTTAGTAGGAAGTGAAGTACAGTCACCATAGTCAAACGTTAGCTGATTACGAAAGCATTGGAAAATAAGGTTTAGAAGAAGATACATAACGTACTGTGTACTAGGGTTGCCCCAAATGTAAACAATCTGCACCGTTAATTGTGGAAAAAACAGCTTGCTACTAAAAATTAAATAGGATTGCTGAGCTTTTCGATAATCACGCTGTCCTCCTCTAACATCAACTATTTTGATGATTTCAATACTGCCCAACTGGCCTGTGCACCTTTTTAAAAGGCCGGATCGGATCTGTAAACGAAAAAGTACTGTTCGCATCGGTAACTCCTACAAGCGGTAAAATAGTGTTCTGACGGTACGAACAACGACCAGTAATACTTTCAGAGATAGAAATCTTATTTGTATAAGAGGTGCCACGCCCACTTCTCCCTTCCTTATTTTTTTCTTGAGGTGTTAGAGATTGTCCTCACTTAACTCCTTATCAATTGTCAATATACTATCATGAATACTCCCTCCAGTGGTCCGGATTGTGAATCTAAAATATTCTCGAGTCCACTTGAGTTCACTGAAAAATTTTAAAATTTTCAGTCGTTTAGAAGGAGTTTAGTGACCACGGACGCACAAAAGATTTTCGTGTATAAAGATGAGAGCGAAAGACCATCACCTCTATTCTGCATAATGACCTTGAAATGAGTGAAATTGAAACAAAACAAAACAAACGGAATAATCGAGTTCTTTACTTAATCACAACTATAGAATCTATGTCCACGGCGATATTATTGTCTTGTCTGCTTTACTGCAGTGTACGCCATGACTTCCAGAGATCGATTGATGCACCGTAAATGTTACAACTTCCTACATTTCACCATCGATAGCTTCATAAAGATTTTTTTATCTGCATGGTGGTCAGTTTGTTTGCAGAGCCAACCTTCTCCATTCTTCTTTCCCTGTGCTGGTTGCCAGCTCTGATGGTTGAAGGCAGTGAATTCAAATCTGTAAGAAACCGTAATATTTAAAAAAAACTTATTTTGAGTAATACCTTACTTTTTTGAATTTAGTAGAACCTTTTGATGGTGGACCAACTGCAATAAGAAAAGATGCGGCCTGCTCCCAAAACGCCTGCACTTCGTCATCCGGTCGCTGGCGAAACCCCCTCGCAATATCTGGTTTTGGTGAAATCATTTTCGGCAAATTTTCCTATTGCTCTGTCGTTGTTGTTGTTGACCTGCAAACATGTCAAAAACCTCATATAAGCACAAAACCAAAAAAAAGTATCCCTTTTACAACTTTCAAATACAAGTCAATCCCCAGTCATCGGTTTGAAAAAAGATCTCTTGATACTTATTAAACTCTTGCATTGATACATATTTACTTGTCTTATTTCCTCCACTCCCTAAGCACATCGCCCTTTCCCCTTGATTAAATAAAAAAAAACTACGAAAATACGTGCATTCATATTATAAACAAACAATAACAAAAAACCACTCAATGACAACACAAACAACACCTTTTATCACTTTTAAGTGAGGAATGACGCGAGGTTGGTGGGGTAAGGGAGCCAATTTACTTGCACGATAGGCGCTTTATTAGTGCAAATGCAAAAAGTTCGAAAAACTATCACACAAAAATAATAACAACAAACATTGCAAGACTACGAAAAATAGACAACAAAGAGCAGCACCTCGTATACTCGAGTGTCTGCAAAAATAACAATAACAATGCCAATGAAGGTAAACGAGTGCATGATCCAATAATTTATATGGTCGTCTCAATCGGCCAACAACACGAAATTACCGTTTGACGTCGTTTAATTCTGATGTCAAAATGCACATGTGAGAGGGAACGCGCAAAAACGATTCGCGCCTATTTTCTAAGCTTTTCACGTATAACACACACATAAATCACACATTTTCTTAAAATGTTGTCACAAAGCACTTGTTAAATATCAATTCACAGCGAATTTTTATTAAAAATAAATAAAACACGAAGCGAACTCAATAGCTTTTCCAAGAACTGTAAACAAAGAATGTAAACAAAAAACAAAGATATGATAGTTTGACATAAGGTGTGGATGAGGAAGAAGAAGACGCTATGTCATCGGAGACGACCATATAAATTATTGGATCATGAGCGAGTGATGCGTTGCGCTGTCTTGTTGCAGTAGTAAAAGGAGTAAGTAAGATTTGTTGTTGGAGAGGGCCAATTTCGGAGAAAATTTAATTTAAAGTAGACAAAAAGTGAGTGAGCAAGGTCCAGAACAGTGTATCCAACGCTGACAGAGAGTTAATACCAACGCCTAAACACAACAACAAAGTGAAGTAAAAGGGGACTAACAAAAGATCAAGAAAATGTTTGCTTATTTATTCTTAATATTCGTTTTTTATGCTCTTTCGACTCGAGGAATTTGAGGCTGCTCGTGTTGAACTGGTTGCCGCATTCCTTTTTAAAGCTAAATAAATATAATCTGGAGCGAAACACAAATTTCCATACAAATTGACGTGGCTACCTGTTCTATGTCGACTTCGAATGGCATCTACCAAGGGAGCTGGATTTTCCTGAGAAGATTTTTTATGGCAAAATAATTGCCGACCACTGCCGGGGGAGGAGACCTCCGTTTGGAAAAAAATGTTTCAAACCACTTTGAACTAGAGACCTTTTGGTATAGTAGGCCAACACACATACCATGGCGAACACGTGCTTTTCAAAAATTATAGTGGAAATTTATACTTTACTTATATAAAGTACACTGACGTTGGTGTTGTTGTTGTTGTGGTAACGACAAAACCACTCCCCGAATTGACAGTCCTTGGCCCGGTACGCTCCGGTACTCCCTTGCGGTACTGCCCGCCTGTCGTGGTAGCGATTTATGACCACTTACTAAATATTACTTAAGTCCGTTTTCTCAATATCTGGTTTACGCTAACCTGCACTTTGTTTGACAGATAACCGAGGAACATTGAGAAAAGGCGCTTAATCTCAGAAATACGGACATGACATTGAAGCAAATTTCATGTGTCATTGGTGGATCTTAGTTAACAATGGACTTCAATAGAACCACAGCGAGGTCATCATTAGAAGATTTTTGCTGAGAGTCTTCATTCCTTTTAATTTCTTAAAAAACAGTCTTCTCACCTTAATCAACCACTTGGTATTCATTGAATATTACTGGTGGCTTAAAATTGGGACTTGTTGAAAATTTGGAATAAATCTTTTAAAATCATTGCAAAGGCAGCAATTAAGCGAACTTTTGTTAGTACCCTTGAAAAGTGAAAAAATTCAAAATGGCAGAGCACAAAGGTTGAATAGCAGCAAGACTGAGTAAGTTCAGAGAGCAATGGTGAATCGAAAACGAATATTCTATTGCGCTTTTTGCTCCATGTGGATTTGTACAAACATACAAAAAATGAAAAAATGTATGTGGAAGTGTATACGCAATAACTTTGGTGCACCGGAAAGCCAAAAAGTACATAAATTGAAAACCTGAATTAACACGAAAAATTCAAAATGAACTGCGATGAAAAGAGCGACAGCTACAGGAAAAGTGCCACCAGATCGGGAGGAAGTTGAAAAGGAAACACAAAATAAAAAATTAAATTGGTTAACATAACAGGGAAAATGAAGGTGGTGCAGCAGAGCAAAGTATATATGTACATATCTATGTATGTATGTGCACACCTGGGTAATAAAATTATACGATTTGACATGATTAGAAGCGAGTTTGTCTGATTCTAAAATCCCACGATACTGCGACACAGCCTCGGCTGACGATATACCGGTGCCGGTGGTGTGTTTCACTCGGATATAAGTGTGACCCGCACAAGTAAGTCCTACAAGCTTGCATATGTTGGTATGTTTGTATAAAAGTATGTTCGACTATGTGAACAAATTTTCGTTGTTAAGGTGAGCGAGTGGGTGGGTGGCTGAGCAACACAGAATGCCTGGATTGTTGGTCAGTTAGTGGACAAAGCTAGCGCGCTGGCTGCAGCTTCGGTAGAGCACGAGAATATGAGGCAAGAACGAGTGAATTTGACATGGCTGTTGCATTACTGTTTGCGCTTAAAGGGATGCAATGTGGTGAATGGGTATTGCCAATATACTTGTATATGTATGTTTGTATGTAGATAATAAAAAGATGAAAAAATACTTAATTTTCATTGCGTTTATGCATAATTAACTGGGTGATAAAAACGCATGTTTACTTAATGTTGATAATGATTGTTTGCGCATGTACATATAAACATTTGTTTTAAAAACTAAGCAGATAAGAGAAAGATAAGCAATAAAGAAAAACACTAACCAGCAACCGCAGCGAAACAGAAGTGAAAAAATGCATACAACTTAAAGACGCAAATATTCATAAATTTCTGCGGTTTTCAAATTTCGTTTTCTTTTATTCTTACAGATAGCAGTGGACGCCACCATAGAAGCTTGCTTGACACACAAGACCTCACAGGACTTAAGCTTTGGAAAATCTTCTAAGACATAGTAGTTGCAGCGATCACGGGTGAGATGTCACCCCACCTGAACACTACATAAATTAACTTGAGGTTGAGAAATTTATTGTGTTTCAAAAAGAGCGATTTTTGGACAGGGGAAACCGGTTTAATTTTTATGGCGGTTTCCTACTCGATCGGCTGAGTAAACAACCGGTTTGAATTTGTTATAAAACAGGTGCAAATTCTAACTGCGAACTTCATATCTACCGTTGTAATGATAACATTTGCCGAAAATAGTTGGAAGTGCTACCGGTAACAGTTCTTCGCTAGATATGAAAGCAAAAAGATCTATTTATTTTACCAATCCATTTTTAAGTTTTTTTTAAGGATGCAATATGTATTTGAAGAAAGCCATGTCACCTTATCTCTGTTATTTTCAACTAAGTAGAAGCATCCGCCTTCCTCAGCTACTAAAGTCAGGAGTCAATACAAATACCTTTTGAGATGTAGCGTATTTATGTGTATACAACTTTTTAGAGAAAGTTTATTGGGTTCACACCCTTAGGAATACAGTGATATCTATATATGTATGTAGATGTCACTTCGCAAACCTATTTACCAATGTACATATGTATGTACCCATCGAAACAACTGGTTTACTGCATAAATGCACATACAAGATACATACGATATTATATATACGTTATGCATTATCCTCTTCGCGTAGATAAGGGCGCTGCTTGGGTTGGGCTCGTCACACATCTATTTCACATTAAAACTTTAATTAATTTATAAAGTTGGCATTTGGCACGCTCCACGAAATACTACGTGCTGATCATGGAAATTGATGTGCTCGGCATATCGTGCAATTTTAGAAACTTGTCATATATATATATATATACGTATGTATGTAAATTTTTTTTGCGTACTGAGATGATATACATATAGCGTCTTCATCGTACAAATGTGTACACATATGTATTTCTAGTTTTTCAAGCAATCTCTGTTTTAGACAAACCAGTGATTTTAAAGCATTCTCGTACTTGTTTTATTTTGTTTTGTTGTTTTTCCGACAGGGTGAATGATTGATGTATATTGGAACGATTTTTCGTCATCCCTTGTCAAATTTGGTTTTGAGACAAACCGGTTTCGGCGTTGTGCCATCATCAGTGTCGATTTTCGTTCTTCAACCTCCTCCCAGAAAATGTATCTGCCTTGGCAGAATAGAGTGGGACTCAGGCTAGTATGGCACTTGTCAATAGCTACGCTGTATGGATAGCTTTAAGGGAATATTAGACTGCCTGTCTTAGAAAACTGCGAAGTTCTGTGCAGATTGGTCGAAAGAGACAGAACCGTTTTATAATAATATGTATAAAAAGCTGCAAAATTGTTCCCAACACATACTTTTGTGTTAGCTTTAAGAGGGTGGAACAGTAGATATTATCGATCAAAGCTTCGTATCTAGATGAAAGGAAAACAAAAAAATCCCACAGCTGCTAACATTTTTTGAAGCTTTTAAGAAGAAGTAAACCAAAGAAAGAGATCTGGGTTATCCAAGATTGTCCTAGTTTAAGTTAGGCTTTATCTTTTTCGGTGAAAACCGACACTAGCTAAGCCTCCACGCCGCAAGATAAGGTAGTAATATATGAATACAGATGCAATGTTATTAGGTCGTAGCCATCTAGCGCTTCCTTCATAACAACAATCATGCTTTAAAACTAATGTTAATTAAGTTCTGTACTTAATATGGCCCAATAATAAGGTCGTATAAAGCCGAACTCTTTGCTCTCTACACGCCCACACTTCACATGTTTCGTTTTTGCTTTGGCGGCTTCTTCTGCGAGATGGCACAGACATTTTTTTATTTTGACGCAAGACGCCGCTGCTCAGCTGTTCTAATAACACGACCTGTTTATTGGGCCATGTTTTTTAATAATAAGTAGCGAAAAACAAAATTATTAGTCAAAGGAACTTTTCCGACTGAAAAAATTTACAAATATTCTTTCTACAAATAATTCAAATTACAAAAAATGCTATGATTTACGTAAATTTCAATACCAATTCTCAATCTTGCTCTCAATCTCGCTGTGAATATAATTCATTGAACCTATTTGTGTCCAAAGCTTTTGTACATACATATATCTGCCAACAGGTTTTCTTTATTGATTGCAGCAAGTTTTATCACACCCTTTGCAACGTTATCTTTGCTAAAATAATGTTTAATATTTATGTGCTTTACTCTTTTTAATTCATAAATGTTAGAAATATCAGTACAACGATTGTTATCTTCAAAAATTTTACCTGCATGATTACTAATTTGGCGGCCGCCGTGGTGTGAAGGTAGTGTTGCCGGCCTACCACACCGAAGGTCCATGGTTCGAGCCCTGGTACAGGTAACATCAAAAGTGATTTGAAAAAAGTTTTTCAAAACGGGGTCGCCCCTCGGCAGTGGTTTGGCAAACTCTCCGAGTGTATTTCTGCCATGACAGGCTTCTCAGCAAAAATTCGTCTCCTTTGTAGATGCCGTTCGGAGTCGGCAAAAAACTGTAGGTCCCACCAATTTGTAGGGAAAATTCAAATCGGCACACCACAAATTGGAAGAGAAGATTGGCGCAAAAATCTCTTAGGAGGTTTATGATGATATACCTGTTGTATATCGCGCCATAGAGAGAGATTACTAATTTAATTCAAATCCTTGAGTAGTCCATGTAGCCATATTGCTTCTGTTGCTGCTGAACTTAAAGCTACATATTCTGACCCACTTGATGATAAGGCAACAGTAGTTTGCTTTTTACTGGACCATGCAACCGTACATCCGTAAACTTGAAAAATAAACCCACTTACTGATTTTCGGTTTGCTGAATTACTAAACCAATCTGCGTCATCATCCAAAAAGTGATTTATCTTATGTCAGTTTAAACACCAATTTTCTATTCTTAGATCCTTCGTGATCTATTTAATCGCTCATAGCCTATTAACAATCAGGGTTTAAAACTAATGCTAATTAAGAAAAAACCAAATTAATTCTGAACGGAAAAATTCAGACTGGAAAAATATGATTTCTTCTTCTACTATTTAAATAAATTTCAATACTTCAGCCGGGGCGAAAAAAATACCTTTTTCCACGTTCCCATTACGTTTAAGTGCGGCATCTCCCATCTGTGCCTATCAGGAATCCTTAGGTGTTTCGATGAATGGAGCTAGGGTTAAGTATTCGGTTTGGTGATGATGACGGATGTGAAAAACGTTTACATACCTATATCGAATACGGAGTAAGGTACACGTACTCGATTAAAATAAATTTTGTTACACACTATCTGCACAGTACCTGCTAACACGCCATATATTTACAAAAAAATTAATTCCATAAAGTACTACAAAAACATTATTCAAATAAGAAATTTAAATGAAATACTAATCCAAACGCCCCTTCTAACACACACACAGCGTTCGTCCTACTTGTCGTACGCTGTCGGGTTTTCTGCGAATATAACAGAATAGGAACAACTACAAAAACTAACTGACGTTGACGTCGACTGCAGCAGCGCAACAACTAGAAGATGTATGTAAAAATAAAACAAAAATACTCTGGATGCAGACAAAAGAAACAACAACTATGTGTATGGGCAAGCACACACAAACACAAGCTAGCACTCATGACGAAAAAAAAGAAAAAATATTTCACCAATTTGCTTTTGCTATATTGCTATTGTAGTTGTTGCTCTCTGCATTCATTCGATTGTTGTTGTTGGGTTTGTTTTTGGCAAGCGAACACTCATACTTTTTTTTATACCTAGTTGCGCATCGGACACAATCACTCAATAGTACGAGTTAAGCACAAATTTACGCTTAATGGTATGCACTGTTCGAATTCCAACAACAATGTTTGAGCTAATTGAATAAAATTGAAACCAGGGATAGATAGGAGACTCTCCCAATTTCTTTCCCCAGCGTTTGACAGTGTTGCTAATCACGTAAACGAGTTCCAGGAGAGATGCACAGTTGCTACCTGGAAACAATGCAGCCAAAAATGTTACAGAGAAAAGGGGCTGGGAAAAGCAAGTAGTTTTTGTTCGTGTCGTCGAAAAGTTTGTATGCGGGGAAATTTTACTTATTTATTATGATTTTATAATTAAAACAAGATAATTGATGTTTTATACTTATAAATTGTGTGTAGCATTGCCTTTTTAGGAATATACTGTGGAAATCCAGAAATAAGTATGTTACTGGATGCATGACCGGACATCGGCTTTTAAATTTTGTATTTGCTAGCCAAGAGAGTTCAAAATAAAGAAATTTGACAAAATTTAATTTACCTTCAGTGGTGTCTAGGGAGCACAAAGTAGTACTGGAAAACTTTAAGCGTAAACCGGAGATTGTGAAAACAAATTAAAAGCGAATATTCCTGTTAAGTTCCATTTTGTTATTCAATAATATTTTCAAGTTACTTAGTTTTTAACACATTTTGTGTATTTGTAACTTTTGTTAATTTTTATTTTATTTATATTGCTTTTATCTCACAGAACCACTTTTAAGTTACAGAAAATGCAATTTTATTTCGCTTTTACTTTTATTTTCATAATTTTTGCTCAATATTTTATTTTGGATACCGATTTTACTTATAATTTTTTTGTTGTATGTACATATATATAGGTGATATAGGCATACCCGAGAGCCGAGCACCCAAAAACAGTTACGCGTCATTCCCCAATCTTAGTTATAAAACTAGTTTTGTTATAAAAAAATGCTATGTTATAAAAAAATTTGAGTTTTGACAGCGCTCTCTCAGAGAGAAGAAACTTCCTACGCATATGCTAGCCAGTTCAAAAACTGCATCCCAAATTCACTTTGTATTAGACGTGGTGTTATAAGAAGACACAGCTAGGTATATAATATTCGTTTGCACTCGAACTTAATCTAACTAGGTTTGTTGTTGTCCAATACAAATTTATTTATTTTTTGGCGTCTGAAGCCAAAGTGCGAGTGAGCAAGCAAGTAAACGAACAAGCACAGAAGTGGGCGAGTGAGTGAGTCAATGAGTGTGAGTGTGTATGTGCGTGGTTTTTGTCTTCATACAAAATTTGTATAGACGGTACTCGCTGCTACGGCGGGCGCTCTTTACGCCATCTCCACTCTTCGTGTATTCATACGTTCGTGCGTTAGCTGGGCTTCGGCGCTAACGTAGCCAACACACAAACGCACGCCCCGTAGTGTAGCTGCCATACCAGCGCCAGCCAGTGATAGCTAACGAAAAGCGAACGAATTGTTTGAAACGGGGCCTGCCTAAAGCATTTCGCTATACCTTTTTCTTTGCTGCCATATTTGTATTGTATGTTCGGCTAACTTCGCGTTGTGGTCGCAGCTGCTGCCGACGTACCCAATCCATACTGATGGTTGTACTGCTACTACAACGTGGTTGTTGTTGGGCTTTTGTGAATTTTTTTTGCTTTTGCTTTTACAGTCTGGCCTGCATTATGGCATTTAGCGTATATTTTTACATACTTATATATATGATGATGACGATGTCGGCAACGTCGACAGCGCTTTATGTAGACAACGGAGAGCAGCGGTGGTGGCGGTGGTTTTTGTATTTTCCTTTGTATTTAGCTTGGTGTGTTTGTATGCATTTTGTGTATTATTGGGGGCTTCAACTTCAGTTCGTAGAAATAATTTTCATCACGACGATCACACTCGTTTATGTATTGCTAAGACGTGAAGACGTAGCGAATGTCGTGACGCTTGAATATTTTCGTGTACTAGCAGAAAAAACTCACACACATATATAGAAAAAGTTGATTGATGAAAAATCATGCTTAGTGAAATACTAAAAATATTTAATTTTTTAGCAAAAGTTTAATGCAAAACTTAAAAGAATGCTTGTTGAGCAAATGATATGAGAAAGAATAGGCAAGAGTACATACATACATACATAGTGAGTGAGTTGAGTTCATAGAAAAATTAAAAATTTTTGTGACTGAATGTGGTGTGAAAACTCAAGAGGCCCCTTTACAAGGCAACTGCAAAGAAGAAGTTGGGCTAGTGCGTTTACAATTTAACGCTAATATAAAACGGTTAAATTGAATAAAGATAAAACAAATTAAGTGAACGGCTATGCGGCTCGCTGCTGCTAACATGTAGGTGGGTTGACGGACTAAATTCTAGCCTTGCCTGCTAGTGCTTTTACCGTAGTGCGCTTGTATGTACGTCGTGTGCAGAGTTTACGCGACAATAACGGTTAATCAAAGCGTTTTGTGTCAGTGAAAAAAGAAAGCCACAACAAGAATACAAAAAAAAAAACCAACAACAGAACCACAACACAAAAATAAAGAGAAAGCTAACAAGTCGACATATTTTACCACACGCGAGAGGATTACGCAAAATACAAAAGTTTTACACAAAGAAGTGTGTAGCAAAATTATTAGTGAATACCCTTAAAAAAAAATTTAAACATCTCTGGCTTAAAAAAGAAGTTGCAAAACAGTTGAGTGCGAAAGCAAGAAAGCGTGTGAGTGATGAAAGAGATGAAATAAAAGAAGCAATTAGTGAAAGCAATCAAAATCATTTAAATTTTTAAAACGTCAAAACTTCAGTTAAATGGGGCCTTGCTTGACATCTTTGCACACCCGTAAAGTGTGAATGTACCATTAGTTACAAAATAAATTGTAACCAATAAAAAAAAGTCGGGCATTTTCCGCTTTTTTCAACTAACATTTTTTGCCAAAATTACTTAACAAAAATTGTTTCAACGCTCAGCCGTCAATATGTCTGCTGATATACAAATAACAAGCGTGATTGGCGCGAATGGTCAACCGCTGCCCATACATGGCAACAGTATCGGTTCAAATTGGAGCGCGCCGGTCAAACAGGAACGCGCCGATGAAGCTGAAATCCAAGAGTTGGCCGCTAAAATGTTGGAAACACAAAAAGCCGCCTTAGCCAAACAACAGCAACAGGCTGCACAGCTAGCCAACCGGCAACAACAGGCAGGCGCAAGCGGCCCAATGTCTATGGGCAATAACAATAATGGCCAAGCGAATATATTAAACTACTTAACACGTCAACAAAAGCCGAATGGCGTCAATGCGACTCCGACTAATGGCAATGGACGTAGCGGTGCGACAGGTGCACAACAACAGAACGGTAACAATAGTAATGGCGGTGACGGTGCATCAGCCGATAAGAAAGCACCATGTGATGAGGAATCACAGAAGGGTCATTTTGGTTGGACTACATTTGGTAAAACCTACATTCCATATATATATCGACAACAGGAGAAATATTGTTCGGTACGCATGATTGAAATGAAATTGTTGGGCAAATATTTGAATTGTTTGCATCCTGACATTTATTCGAGCTGCACCTGTGTACGCAGCTATTATATAACAGAGGCAGAAGCTCGTCTTCTAATCGAAATCAATATAAAACACTGTGATGGTGAATTTGGACGTGACATTTTCACACAAAAAGACTTGGTGGTACGCCTCTCGGATGCGACTAAATTCTATCAGTTCCTAGATATTTGCTATCGCAAACTTATTTCTGGTAGCAAATCACCTTCGGAGAAATGCGGTTTTATACGCATCAACAAGGAATCGGTGGTGCCGTATACGGTGCGAAATAATGAGCAAGTGGTGCCTCTGTTCTATTTTGAAGGTGAAACAGAAAATCTGAAAATGAAGGCGGATTATCTTTCTGGTTGGGATTTAGCATATTTGAAATTCTGCTGTAAAGTACAAGGCATACGAAATGAACTGTTCTCCAGCGAGAATGTGGCAGTCATTTCATTGACTGATATCAAAAGTTATTTTCCCAACGGCACTGAGTTCGAAGATTACTGGCCCAGTAAAGTTGTTGATTCCAATTTACTTATTGGTAATCGTACAAATGCAAACAATTCTGTGAATTGGACACGCCAACCGACACAACCACCACCAAAGGTCATGTCACAAACGAATATGTTGCAAAAGCAGACAGCTGCCGCAGCAGCTGTAGCCCAACAACAACAAATGATGAAGCGTGGCGCCAATTCATATGGACAACAATCACCCGCGGCAGCTGCAGCGGCGGCGGCAGCAGCAGCTATGCAACAACAACAACCTGGACAACGTATGCTTCCATCGAATGCCACTTTGGCGACTGTTCAGGTGCTTAACAACAACAACAAACAATATATATATTTTCACCAACGCGTCTTTCAAACTAAAACTAATCAAACGAAATATTCATTCATATTTTTCTTTTATATAACGTCTTCTTGATATTGGCTTATCAAATGATGGGTTTGGAATTTTGTGCGTATAGGCTTTAACAAATAGTTGGATGCAGCAGCAGCCTCTAATACATGCCCAAATGTTGGCGTCGCAGGTGAGAATAAACATTTACTGAATTTCAGGTTCTCTTCATATAACTAGAACTAAAATCTTAATTATTTGGAAATTAGTTAGGGAAATAGTGGCCTAAGCAGTTCAGTTAGTAAAAACTGAATTTCTGAAACTTGAAAACAGCGATTGAAACTAAAACTTAAGATCACAGGAATTAAACCTTGCTGGTAAGGGGTTAGAATATGACCGAGGTAGGCATACCGGTCGTAAAAGGCGACTTATATGCACAAAGGTAATGACGTGCAACTCGATAGTTGATCTACGGATATGATGCCTCTCACTACCCATCTTGTCCTTCCTTACGGTAGGAGGGGTGACATGACCTTGAAGGTTGCACTGGTCATACCAAATCGCTACCACGACAGTCGGGCATCACCGCAAGTGAGTACCGGAGCGTACCGGGTTCACATCCGGCAGAGAACTGTCACTTTCGACAAAACTCGCCAAAACCTTCGGGGAGTGTTTTTGTTGTTAAAAAAACAACAAGAAACTCATAGCACCCTCGTTTGAATGGCAGTTTGTTGTAATGCCAAACATATCATCCCATAATCATCAGGGAACATTTAAGTACAGTGAAGTTTATAACCCGGAAGGGGCTAAATGACAAACCAAAACGGTCGGAATCGAAAGATTCCAATAATATCACACTTCTGATTTTGTTGTTGGTTGTCTTCGGGATGTCACGATCACACTTCTGGTATTGTTGTTGGTTGAGTCTGCTTATCCGGCTTTCGGAATGTATATTATAAGCCCCAGGTCGTCTAGTTGACCCACTCCTGGTGTTGTAATATGATGCTCACCTTACCGATTGCCCTACATTCGCTCATTGTTTTGTTCTTTTCTCTGTTTCTTATTTTGTTGAATTTTCCGCCAATCTGCTGTCCCAAACTGCAAAAGTATAGGAAAAATAAGCTGTTGATTAACATGGGGCATTGCGTGTTTGCAGTGTTCGTAATTATGCATATTGGTTTTAATATATACAGATGGATATCTATAGATATGTATGTGTACATATATGTATGTATATGTACTATTTTGGTATACAATTTATGTACACATGCATGTTCCAGCTTAATTTTTTCATGCCCACTGCATGCGCATTGTATTAACGAGGGCGGTATGACAACTCACGACTTAATTTAATGAAGTATTTAATTCAAGTTTTTTTCGCATTTGCATCATACTTACTTTTTTTTAACAACATATCTTTATTTTTCGCATGTGAAACATTTGTACGTAATATAAATATGCATGTATAGTACAATGACAACAACAACGGAAGAAAACTCACCAAACGTCGCAGACAAAATCAAAAAAGCATGGAAATGTACGCGGATGCCCTCAATCGTCAGCCACAAATGTCTGCTCACCATTGTGCACCATATAGTTACAATCAGGGATCGCATACTAATACTAATCATATTCAAATGCAACCACAACAGTTTCGCTGTTCTAATAATTTACGTTATTTAAATGAAGAAATTAATAGAGAACGATCGAACATAACATTTTACGGCTTGGCCGAACTAGACTCACTTTCGGCCGAAATTGAACCGAATATGTTTTAAAGTATAAAATAATAGACCGCACCAAACCGAACATGTACGAAGCTCGGAGGCTTTCAAGTAATGAAACTTTAAGAGCAGGGGAAGATGAAAATGTTTGCAGTATCTATTAATCGTATTTTTTATGTGAAAACGTTAATATTAGACACAAACAAACATCGATTTGGTAAATCCGAACCGACATTATTGAGAAAAACCAGAAATTAACTATGAATGACTTTGAATTCTAAAGTTTGAAAATCAGGGTTTCTAAATAAAAGCGTACAGTCAAAATTTGCCTTTTCTCTAATAACCTCTGTTCCGATTTTCGAATTGAAAAGTACCGCTTATGTTTGTGATTCGAATTCAATACCATTTTTTGCTTCTGAAATCTAGACCAGGTCTATGTGATCTAGGTTTCCAACTTGTGATAGTAATGTAATTTAAAATAAAAGCAGACCTACATACTATACATATGTTGTGTTTATGTGATAAAAGTTAACTCACACCATACTAATTTCTATTAAACCACAATTAACTACTTAGTTAAACTTATCAGCTAGTCAAAACCATGATAAAAGGATGTACAAATTATTTCCAAACCATTATATGTATGTATGTACACATATTCCTTCTAATTAAATATGTATGTATGTACACATATTCCTTCTAATTAAATATGTTTATACTATATAGAAGTTGTAAGGAGCTATAAGTTGCTAATGTAATATTAGTTGTACACAGATTAATAATTGTTCAAAGAAAAGGCCGAACCAAACCTCGTACATTTCCAGCGGACATACCGCAAGCAATGGCTTATTCCAAGTTGGACTTTTCTCTCGTTGAAGCCGAATTGAAACCGAAACGCACTTTTTTGGCCCTTCATGGCCTAAGTCGAAGAATACAGGGCTCGTTAGTTCTTTAGCAATTATTAATTTTCATAAAATGTATACATATCCATTTAATACAACGCTATGACACTGAATTTAATAAACATTTGTTTAAGTTTGCACAAAGAATTTGTTGTAGTTTTAATATTTCTAGCGCAAAAGCATATTTAATGTAGAGCACATGAAATAAGTTTTGTTCATGGGGTCTCTGTTATTTGTTGTTTTAGCTGTAGAAACACTTTCTAAAGATGTTGGGTAGCGCTACCGGAGTGGCAGTCTTCGCCGGATATCACTTCGGTGATCAGAGCTTTCTTGATTTTTCGCACCTTGTTCTTGCTGTAGATTAGAGTTGATTCCCTAGTTTCATTACTGAGATTGAATTTACAGATTCTGTTGCTGTAACAGCCATAAAATACTGAACGATATAAGAAGTGCTGCCGGATTTTAGTCAAACATAAATCTGCAAGCTTCCTGTATCATTGATATTTGTTTATAACGGAGGTTAAAAGGCTTATGTTAGAGTTACCGATTGGAACAGTCCTTTGCGGCACCCTTTTGTAAGCGTAGAGAAGACTGCTTTTGGTCCCAAGTTTATTAAATTTGTTTGAAGCAAGGAGGCAATAGATATTCTTTTTTTTAATGGTTTTTTTTTGTAGCGAAATGTACATTATACTAATATAAAATATTTTTTTTCATTGCATAATTTTAGGCGCAACAATCACATCCCAATTCACGTGCTGGCCAATATCAACGCAGTCCAATGGAGAATATCCTGCTTGGCAATCGTCCTGCTTATGCTACTTACAATAATCCAGCGATTTCAATGCAACCTGTAAATAATCACAATCAAGCGAATGCACCGCCGCCTTTGGTGCGTTCTGGCGCTGGCCAAAACGCCAACCATATGTGAGTATGAATAGTTATTAAATTTTTAAAAAAAGACTAGTACAAAATTACTTTAAACTTTTCACTCAATTCGCATAGTTCTTCTTTAACTTGTTTCCAAAACAAAGTATTAGAATATGAATTGTTTACCACAAATTACTCTCTCTTCTTACAAAAAAAAATAATTGTTTACAAAAAATGTGTTTTTCAAATTTAGTTGTAATTCATACGTTTAATGATTACTTCGAAAATTAATTAAAACAATTTAAGTGTTTCTTTTTCTATTGGTGCATAAACTTTTTTCCACTTGCCAAGCCATTCTTGCCTATGTATGATCCACACACACAATTGTATATATTTTTTTGCTTTATTTTTTCGATACATATAAACCAAGTTTCCTTTTTAAAGATTATTTTTAAATTTGAATATTTTTTATTGCAAAAAGATCAAATCGGTGGTTGTGCACGCATTTAATTTTAGTAATTTTTCACAAATCGAAATTTGTTTACCTGCCCCTCCCATTTTAATATTGGATTTGTTATTATTGTTGTTGTGATTTACTGATAATTCTTTATATATAGAATTCGTTAATATTCACAAGGTGTTTTATGCAAATGCTCAGTAAGATTTTATTAGGATGCAATATTTAAGTTAGTGTATTTACAACACTTTATTGTTGTTATTATAGGTTATTGAGATTAGCAGAAAGAATTTGAAACTACTCCCGCACGTTTACAATAAGTTTTGGGGTGTGAAATTGAAAAAAGAAACACAAAAAACCCTTTATTTCCCTCCGACACCTGTTGATCTCGTAACGGCGCAAATGTGCGCTTCCGCTGCTCGTGTCTCTTTTGGTTACATTGAATAGTGCTATTTATACGCTCGAAAAATAGTGATAAGCAGTCATTGGTAAACAAAAATTTTCTTTACAAATTTCCCATAGCTTACAGTAAACCCACCCATACTTGCACTTAAAATTCTCATTTAAGACTTTTCGTAAAAAAGGTTTGCGGTGATGTCGCGTTTGAGAAGTAATCGATAACTGCTTGCAGGTAGAAAATTAAAATCGATAACAGTGTTGCCAAATTTGCGTAAAGGTTGCTATTGCATACCCTCCAAGAACGCTATAAGGCATGATCCAATAATACAGGTCGTGTTATTAGACCAGCTGATTCTAACTTTTTTCTCGAATTTCGACAGTATACTCATTTGTCAGTGCGATTTTGACATTAAACTCACAAATTACAAAAACAAAATACATGCAAAGTTTATGTATGGATGTATGTATGTCACAATGCCTCCACCTTACTAGTTCCGCCATGCTATACGGTAGGTAGCGTTTCACATAGCTGGTAGACCTACCACAGCCATCCCATTTTCGATATAATTGTATAGGCTGATGACCACGTCATTTTTTTATGGGTATCAAACATGGCTCAATAATAAGGTTGTGTCATTTCCTCAGCTGATTGAATTTTTTTGATCACACTGGCGTATGGATTGTTCAAAGGGCATGCAAACAGGAGAATGTAATGCAATTTTCTGTGTTTTCTAATGCTTCTGCTATTTTATATGACGATATTTTTCAATAATAATCACTTCAACCACTCTCGCAACACATAACTTACACAAATGAATATTTCTCTGGTTTCTCTTCCTTTCATTCGCTAACACTAGCCGTTGATTTTGGCAATCTTTTCGCCAGTATGTTGTTTTTATAGAATTGACTTTACCTTATTCTTGTACCATGGGCATCAAAAAAGGAAAAAAAAAAAACAAATTATAAACCGAACCGAATCGATTTTTAGCCAATGCTGGATCAAACATTTTTCAAGGCCCAAATAATTAGTGTTTCCTTTGGTTCCCCATCAGTTGGTTCGTGTTAGGAAAATCAATTACCTTAAACAACTAAAATATGCCAAACTTTGAAGATAAAAGCTTAGAAATACATTTTGCATGCTTTCCATATCTTTTTCCTTATTGTCTAGTTGTTACTGTTTAGTTCTTGTTCTTATGCAAAGCGGTATACGCTCCATTTGACGCATCCTCGGGCTAGTAAGAGAGACCACGTATTCTCCCAAAGTAACGAGAGACCTAGAAAAAAATTCAAAGCATCATCTAGACGCAGCAAGAATGCATTGAATACGAAATTTATGGCTTCCCTAAATGGCAAGATGTTTATCAAGCAAAAAATATTTCAACTAAAGCTCGTATTTTTTTAGTGAAAGCGTGACTTTTGTGGTCGAGCTTGTTCGGGTATGTTTAAACCCCCTAGTTTGCTGCGGTGGCTAAATTAGTTTGATCTTTAGAGTGCATAGGCTCCGCTTAGCCATATTTTATTGAATTAAATTCAAAAGTTTGAATCGAATTAAGAACGAGAACAAGTAAGTCACTAGTTGGGCATAGATGCGTAACAAGTAACCTATTAGTCCGGTAAAACGCATAAAAAAAACCTGCGAGCAATTAAATGTTAATTTGCTTGTATTTTCCTTAGTAGTTTCGCTTCTTCTTCTAGTAGGAACTACACGTTCCTTTTTTATTAGGCCAGTAAACAGTTTTCTTTGAGCATTAAGTAACTTGAAGTTGGATTTTTGAATTAGGAATAATAAATATGCGTGCATTAAATAAATAATGAAGAATTACCATTTTTTAAAACTGGAACTTTACTACTACTACTACTTTTGTGGCTGTCATTTGCGAAAATTGGCGTTTTTGACAAAAACATTTTTCTTTGCAATTCTACGCATGCTTTGATTTTGTGCTATACATTTTTCTATTAATTGCTTACGGGTTTAAAGAAGAAAAAACCCAAATAAGCTTTAACTAAGGATAATAATTAGTATTTGAAAGTATAAATAATTATTGTAGTACATTTTTTTGTAGTATTTTAAATAATAATTTTTGCATTATTTTATTATAATCAATGTATTAAAAAAAGTATTACAAAACGAACTACAACATTTGAAAAACATAATATTTTGAAACAAAAATCAACATTTAAAATATCCCCATACCTTAAAAATTATATCCTTTTATTGTATACAAACGGAACTACTCTGTATCTCTCCTACCCAACTTCATTGATTAACTCAAATCGCTTACTCTCGCTCTCTTACCACTGGCTCTTTGTAATGAAACTCTAAAAACATAACCAACAATTTTAAAAAAGATATTTTACCCTAGATACATTATATATAATGCGTGTACAAAAACAACGAAATTTAGCGTATATAAATGAATGACGAATACAATTGATTCGTTTTAACGTAAATTACAGAAAACTTAAAAATTATATCAACAAGTTTGCAAATATGTAAAGTACATATTTTTTATGAAAAATTCCTGAAACAAACATACAAACAATATTAGCTTGGAACTGAGCTTAATCTTGATTGTGCACACTGAAACAAATTTCAAACGCTTTAACAGAAATAATTGCAATTAAATTTGAAAACATACAATTTTGTAAATAAAATTAGCATTAAAAATTTTGAAATATTAACAAAATAAATTATTAAAAGAAAAAATGTATTCTTTAAAAAAAATTAATTGAAACAAACAAAAATGGATAGCAACGCAACGCAACGCACCACTTACGTGAAACTTACAAAAATATTCTATATATAATGTTTCTAGGTCAAATGTCGATCAAACTATGCTGCAACAACAAACACAACAGCAACGACACTCCTCAAATGCCTCCTCCTTTACCACCCCTTCGAGCCATAATCCCTCCCGTTCCTCGCCCTCTACCCATCCGTCTGCCACTCATGCCGCTAAACCATCTGCCCATCATCCCCTTTCCCATACCGGCTCTTCTAGTGGTGCCAATCCATTTAATTTTAATTTTCCTTCCACTACGGCTGATGTGGCGTTTTGGAATCAATTGACCCCCGCCCAACGTTTGATACTTACACAGCAAATTAAAAGTAACGGCACTGTAGCGGGTGCTGTTGCTCCTGCTACAAATGCCGAACGCAGCAGTGGGATTCCCCAACCAAGTAAGCCACCAAACTTTCCCATTTTCCCTTCACTGCCATTAGACACTGATCTGAAAACTATGCTCGACTATAATCCACATAAGCACAGTAATAAGAGCAGCAATTCGTCCAATAAAATTAGTTCAGCCAATGGACAGTTTACTAAACCGTCAGTGCCTCCATTAATACCTGTGATCAGTTCGTCTGATAGTACGTCCAGCAAGCGTAGCACAAATAGTACAGCGCGCCACTCCTCCTCCACTTCGTCTTCATCATCATCAGCAGTTTGTTCCACTGTGCCACTGAATTCAGCAGCGTCTTTGGAAGATTTTGAAAAGAAATTCAAAATGACTGATGAAATGAAGGCGGTAGTGCAGAAGGTACTCTCCAATCCTGATTTATCAACATTCATACAGACGAATTCATCACAAAGTTTTGTGCCTTTTATGTCACCGCCCATTTCGCCTGCGCCCTCACTTTCAATTGTGCCAAACCCCAATGTAACCATAACGCCACACATACCATCGCAATATGCGCACTCGACGCACTCACCATCTTCAGGTGGTAACAGTAGTAGTGGACGTCAGAAGAGTGTTATTTGTTCAACCAATGCAGCACTAAACGTGCCGCCTTCACCCTCTACCTCAAATTCAACTTCGACCCCATCCCCGTCACCAACGCGCACTCACGGCTCGTCCGGCGGTTCAAGTAAAAGTAGCAGTCACTATTCCTCCTCCCAACATTATAATACCCAACACTCCTCCTCCCATCATCACCCTATCAATCACAACAAACAACAAAACCATCACCAGAATACCCCACCAATGGAAGTAATTGATTTGTCTTCCCCCCGAAGGTCGGTGCAAGCTGCCTCCGCTTATCTGCAGCAACAACAAGAAGTGCATAATGCGGCCGTTGCAGCCGTACAGCAACAACAACGTTTAGCCGCCGCAGCCCAACATCATGCGCAACAAAATGGACGAAACTCTGGTAGCACATCGGCGAATGCCAACTCAGCAAGCATGCACTTGCAACGACACGCAGCAATGGCCGCAGCCGCAGCCGCGAACAATGCGCAACGTTTATCGATTATACCAGAGATGCAACAGTATGAGCGTACGGCGACCAATATGGGTCAGCCCTACAAAGTGCAAAAAGTTTATGTGGATAACCGTTTGGTGCCGTGCATCAATATGAAGGCATACAATGATTCCGATCAGCTGATGACGCTTACCGATTTTCAAAAGAATTTCTTCCCACATGAGACACTGGAGAATTGTAAGGTGCTAATCGAGACGTTGGGTGTAGAGCTATACAAGGGAAATCGGTGAGTTGTTTCTCTACCAAAATATATTTATAACCTAACCTACAAATGCATGCACCCTAATGTGCACTCATGTATTGTATGCGAAGTTTTTATAACGTTATTCTATCTTGTTTTCTTTTAATGCAGACGACAACTGCAGGTGTTGATGGAGAACGATCGCAATCATAATGAGAATATACCGTTAGTTCAGGTCCGTGACGTCATGAAATATATGAAACAGCTTCTATTTATGACTCGAAATCAGGAGCAGCCGCCTTCCAAGCGGACACGTATAAGCTAGGAAATGGGTTGGGGAGCACAACATATACAACAACAACAATCACAACAACAACAGCAACAACAACAAGCTCAACAACTTCAGCAGCATCAATTGAAACGTAACTCATCGTCTGCATCCACATCTTCTTCGTCTTCAGCAAATTCATCGTCAGCCAATAATGTATTAGCACAGCAACAACAACTGCACCACCAAAACCTGGCGGCGGCAGCAGTAGCAGCAGCAGCTATGCATGCGCCACCTCCACACCCGCATACACATCCACATTCACTCGATATGTTGTACTCCCATAGCCAACAACAACAACAACAGCAATTCCACCACTATCACCAACAAGTCCAGCAGCAGCAACAACAGCAGCTTCAACAGCACTACCAACAAAGTAGCGCCGGCGATAACAACAACGGCGCTGGCAGCAACAACAATAGTGCCAGTCATGGTCACAGATCAAATTCATCCAAGGGCAGCTCATCATCCGCCAAAGGCAGCAGCACCAGCAACAGCAGTTCATCACGTCATTCTGCAGCCGCTAACAGCGATGCCGCACATCAGTTGGCCGCAGCAGCTGCAGCCGAGAGCGCCGCCGCTTATAATTTCCTGTGTGGGTCTGCAGCAGCAGCTGCCGCAGCCGCCGCCACTATGTTGAGCCCACCGCTGAGCGCGAATTCGACACTCGCAGCCGTTAATCCATTCGCAAACCCTTTTGATTGGTTGGGCGCAAGCAACGCCACAGGGGCCGCCAATGCACATACGGATAAACAATCGCGTGCAACGGCAGCAGAGAAACAGACACGCGCGGCTGAAGCTGGTCGTTACAACAATCGCACGGCTCAACAGCAACAAAATCAACAGCTACAGCAACACAACAGCTCTAGAGCCGCAACGCCATCTTCGTCGTCGTCTTCGACTGCAGCGGCAGCAGCAGCTGCTGCCAACGATTTCATGTCACTCTTTAGCGCTGCAGCTGTTGCAGCAGCAGCTGGTGAACATGCAAACTCACATCGTAGCTCTTCAAATGCCTCAGCGGCTTCAGTTGCAAGCTCTGCTTCTTCTAATGCAAACGCAGCTGCAAATACAGCACACAAATTGAGTGCGGCTGCAGCGGCATCATCGGCGGCTTTAGCTGCAGCACATGCATCATCCTTGTTCTCGCCACCATCCGCGGCGGCAAGCAATGCATATCATTTGCAAGCGCCTAACGCGGCTGTGGCGGCAGCAGCAGCAGGGACACATGGGTTGCCATCGCCAACTATTTACCCGCCAACACCGCCACCATCAGCGCCGTGGATACATCCGTGGTATGCGGGCGGTGAGACATTCTGAGGATGACGCGAGCGCGCAAACTAAATGTGGACAATGGGCGAATAGTTTGAAAAAGTTGTGGGAAATAGGTACATATGCTGCGAAGTGAAATTTCGGAATCGTTTGTTTTTGTCTTTATTATTATTAATTTTTGATTTTACACAATTGAGCTGGTTGTTAGCTGTTTTTTATGAGTTGTATATATGTAAATGTATTATGTTGTGTTTTGTACATTTTTAATTTTGCACAATTATCGAATATTGATAGTGATCTATACTTCAGTTAGAAAGAACGTTTTATTTTTTTGTTGTTTTATACAAAAACTGAATGCTTAGTTGTGTTATTATAACATACTAATAAAATACAAAAATAGAGATATGATTAATTTAAGTTATTTCCAACACATGTGTTAAATTCGAAAAATAATATGCGAATACGATTAAAAATGTACATCTCCCCAAAAACCATTTCAACATAAAAAAAATTCAAATCTAAATGAACAAAAACTACAAAAAGAACTGAATGTAAATTAATCACAAAATAATTTATATTAAAAATACATATACTTATTATCTGAGCTGCAAAAGTAATGCTTTTATCAAGGTGAGGAAGTATTCGAATTTTCGAAAACTATTCGTAAAAAGCTATAAAAGAAAACGTTAACAACTTCAATACCAAAATTTAATTGAAACCCAAAAATTACACTATAGTTACGTAAGTTTGTATGTGTAAGTAAAGAGCATATAGGTTACTCTAGAGGGATATATTCCAAAAATGAGATCAAAATACATACATACTTAAATCAGAAATACAATTTCGGTAGGTTTGGCATTATTACCAGAAACAAATTTCATTAAAAATAGGTTCTTCGACTTTTGGTCTATTAAAAACCTCACTTTAAATTGTAGGTACGCATTCGAAAATTCCAAATTAATAATAATGTTTAATAACAATAAGTATGAAAATTCAAGTGGCTTTCTGCATAAATTGACTGAAGAACAAAAGCAAGAAATCACATTTTCTAAAATAATTTATAAATAGTTTATATTCCACTTCTCAATTAAATTAAATTCCAAAAATAACTGTTGAAAAGTTATTTCGATATCAAACTTTTACATCCAGTTTCACGAAAGCAATTTAAGTGAAAAATAATTTTTTTTCGCTGTCAGATTTTATATAAAAATTAAATTTCTTTCGTGAAACAGGCTGTTAGTAAATTAAATACCAAATAATTGCTATGTTCCTTTGATCGCTCAGTTTCAACAGAGTTACAAGAAAACGCCGTTTCAGGTAGCTTCGGGCGACTACGGGACAATAAAAGAGCCTTCTGCTTGCTAGGCCAGTAGAGGGAAAAACTTTCAATAAACAGTAAACTTACTATCGATAAAAATTATCGAATGACAAAAAAAAATATTTTGTTGCTTCCTTGCTCTGCAACAAATTTTGTACATTGTATTTATAAACTTATTCAAATTGTACAATCCGTTTTATGGATTACATTTAAGTTCATGCTCTGTTTATATGGTAATAAATAAAATCCAAAAAAGCTTCACATTAAAAACCATACAAGTATTTATTTATAAGTACATATGTATGTATTACCGTGGCTCTCATTAGTTAACGAACAAAAAACTATCTGTTAGTGTTATTTCTAATTACTTATTATTACTATCGGTTTACACATGGCATACCCACAACGCGAAATGTCTATAATATAAATGTGAATTTAGTTATTTTTATTTTGTGATTCGCAAAAAAAACTACTTAAAATTATTTTTCGTTAAAAAATTAAATAAATTAGAAAAATGGAAATCAAAGACTAGAATTATTAACGTTAACTTTAGTGTTTAATTAAAAATATTTAGAGTTATACGATAAAATAAAATACCATACAATACAAAAACATATATGTAAATCTTATTTACTAAGTCAATGGATAACAACAATAATGCGACACATTGTAAATACATGCGTACATATGTTGAAATTTAAAAACAAAAATTTGAGTCTTGTCTTTTGAATATTGCGGGTAAGGATCTGAGTCTATTCGGAACTGGTATGACCACATTTTTTCATGGATCTGGTAAAAGAGTTGCAGTTTTGATTTTGAAAACTTAGAAAAATCAATCATCGATTTCCTTTAACACAAGAAATATAAGAAAATATCTTTACAATGTTCATTTTTAGTTTCAAAGATTAAATTCGAAACTATTTTGTAGCAAATTGATTCGCACTCCCTTCGCTACGCATATGTCGGATACCGTAATGGGCATGATTGTAATTTGGAGATCATCTTTAGTTTCAAGGGGTTTGTTTGTAACGACAAAAACGCTCCTCGAAGTTGCTAGTATCAGCAATTCTCTTTTGGGTTACTCATATTGTTCAACGCAGCAACAGATTGCCTTTTTTTTTTTAAAGTAACTAGGAGGAACTGCAACACAATGACAATTGCGCAAGCACAGGGAAGTCAGTACCCTTCCCGTTACACCGTCGCTCTCTCTCTCAAACAATTGTGCAAAAAAGCAACTCCTTGCCGTCAATTTGTATCTGAGTTTGAACACCGACATGGAAAGAATCTTTAAATCAGTGTCGGTTCTAAATTTTATCGATAGTGATCGAACATCGTACTGCCACATGGCTAATAATTCATGTAGTTTCCCTGCCAGAACATTATAAAATAGTGCAAGCCGTGACACCATTGCCTCCATTTGACATAAACTGTATTAGTAACATTTCCTTTTGAAAATGGGCTACCATTTTCTTCTACCAAAAACGAACTGCTTTTCTTCAAACGGAAAAAGTTTTCAAATTGAATAAAATAATATATATTTTTTATATTTTCGTGAAATAAAGCGAAAGGTAAGTAAAATATTGGTCTAGCAATTGAAATTTTTCTATACAAATAAATTTTGTGGCACAATGCATCGCCAAAAAAGTTGAATGATATTAAGCTTAAAAGGATGGGATCCTGATAAACTAGCTGCTCTGTCGGCACTACAAACGGTTTTGAAGCTGTAACTGCAAAATATGCAGGCATTATAGAATGAGGTAAGTAGCATTAGCTCTGGTAGTATTTTAAAATGCAATAATGCAAAGCATTTTGCTTTCTAATGCACATTTTGACCACTCTTGATTCACCATATAAGCCACAAAAATAAAACCAAAAATCGTGGTGGAAAAATATGGAAAGCGTTGTCTCTGCGTTGAAACCCCGCTGTAAATGCTTTCTTTAAGTTTTGTAGCTTAAATATATACATATATGATAACTTTGGAAACAGGGGAATTTAATTTGTACCATTACACATTTTAAAGCAGTATAGATCAGATTTTGCAAGTATTTTTACTTAATAAGCTTTTCTTTTTCCTACATTCAAAACATTCCCTTAAATATTTTGAAAATTTCCAAAGCAAATATTTCCTCATGATTATATTTATGATGATAAAAATGTTGTATATCGCGCCATACATTTATTTATTTTATTTATAGTTCCATTCCTACCGAATTTTGAATAGCAGCAGCTCTTTGACAATCGAAAGTTTTTTAATTTCGGAAATTGGACCTTCTTATTTGAGTAGTATTACGATCTCCAAGCACAACTGAACACCTGTACTACTCCAGGCATAAAATCATTCAACTTCCTAATTTATTTTATATGGTTTGGTAGGCTAGACCTAACGTAGCCAGAAGATTTTAAGAGATTTGCATAAGCAATTCGGTCAAAGAATATAGGTTAATATTTTATAAACAAGCAGCTGGTTGGCGTTAACAGGCCTTAATGGGTAGGTCTACATATACGACCTGTGTTCAAAAAGTATCGCGAATTTTGTGTTTTTTCAAAAATTATTTATTTATTCATGAATATCTATTTTGACCCCTTTAAAGTAATCCCCATGAGATATTATACACTTGTGCCAACGGTTTTTCCAATCTTCGAAGCACTTCAAAAAATCATTTTTTTGTATCTTGTTCAGCTCCTCCTTCGATGCCGTCTTTATCTCGTCAAGAGAAGCGTAACGTCGTCCTTTCATGGGCCTCTTCAGTTTAGGGAACAAGAAAAAGTCACAGAGGGCCAGATCTGGAGAATACGGTGGCTGCGGCATCATTAGTGTGTTGTTCTTGGCCAAAAAGTCGCGCACAAGCAACGATGCGTGCGCAGGGGCGTTATCGTGGTGCAAAAGCCAATTTTTGTTCTTCCACAAATCCGGGCGTTTCTGGCGGATTGCTTCGCGCAAATTGCGCATAACTTGCAGGTAATATTCCTTATTGACCGTTCTTCCCTGTGGCAAGAACTCATGATGCACCACGCCCCTGCAATCGAAGAAAACTGTCAGCAAAACTTTCACATTCGACCGAACTTGGCGCGCTTTTTTCGGTCTTGGTTCGTGCGGCAGCTTCCATTGAGATGATTGAGCTTTGGTTTCCACGTCATAACCATAAACCCACGATTCGTCACCAGTTATGACCCTCTGGAGCAAATTTGGGTCGTCGCGGACAGAGTTTAACATCTCATTAGCAATGTTCATGCGATGCTGTTTTTGGTCACAATTGAGCAATTTTGGTACGAATTTCGCGTAAAAATCGAAGACGATCCAAAACACGTGCAAGCAAAGCAGCTGTCAACAATTAACTGAACATTCAAAATGGCCGAGCTTGTCGGCATAAGTGAGAGACATGAGTACCAACATAACGCCACAAAAAAATTCGAAATTCGAATATACGTAACCAGCGAAAATTCAAAATTCGCGATACTTTTTGAACACACCTCGTATACATATATCCTTAATTATTGAATTATTTTGCTTACATTTTCTTCTGTGTTTTTTCTATTAGCGATTACATTTGAAAAATTTTCATTTAAAGCTCCACCGCTGGGAGGATAAAAATATAGGAAGAAAACCTGAAACGACTTTAAAGAGTGTAGAACATAAAACAGGTTTAACGCTACGAATAGTAGGAAACCTTAAGGGACGATTTCACCAGGCACAGTTAACGCTAACTACCAGTTAAATTGACAGAAATAGTCCGGCTATCTGATAGATGAAGTACCAGTTAGCGCTAACTGGAGATGGTGAAAACGGCTCTAAAACATCAATTCGGGGGCAGGTAATTCATTACGGAAGCATTTGCTTTTACAAACAACTTAAAGCGTGGATTCCTCGAGAGCGGTGCCGCTATAGAGCGGCCGTCACATAGCGGTAGAGTAGGTTGTCAAAAACATTGCAATGTAAAAGTAATTACGTGTAAACCAAGAAGACGGTGAAATTCACCGTAACGTAATATAGCGGCAAGCATAAAATATTACGGCCGTCATGACGGTGGCAAATATTTCGTCAACGTTTTTTTCCACCGTAGTATTCAAAACGATGAGAATTCAATAAAATATTTTTACCCAAAACAACAATTCTGACATTTTTGTTGTTTTGGAAAAAATATTAGAAAGAAAAAATAAAAAAAGGAAAAAACTCGCAGCAACTCATTAAAGGAAAATCGGCCAAATAAAGCGTTGCGGTCAGCGAAATTTACAGAAAAGCGGTACCGCTAATGACGGTAAGCATAGAGGCCGCTATATAGCGAATGTTATATTGCGGCACCACTTTCCTAGGAAACCAAAGCTTTACATTCATAGTTGAATATTCTCATGGTCCAAATAACAGGTCGTGGCATAAGACCAGCTAATTTAAACTTTTTTCCCGAATTTTGACAGAACGCGCATTTCTCAGTACATTTTCGACAAGCTTAGTGTTACAACAACAAAATACATCCACCTTATTGGTTGCACCATAGATATCCTCATAGTTAAATTTTCTGTGACAACATGATTGATATACCCTTCTTTTCATCTCCTTTGCTTATGATGCTACAGATTTGAATCATGTTAAAGCCATCTAAGGATGAATGGCCCTTTAGTTGCAGCAAAAGCATCTCTTTGCCTTATGCTTAATACATGAGTTGATGATGTGTCAAGCTTTTTATATATCACAAAATATGTTAACTTATTGACTTCAGTAGCCCGATTCTGTAACATTTAACCACTCGTCGAGCGTTAAGCTTATCGCCAAATTTTGGCGTTTGTTCTTAAGGAAAATGCGATTCTGTAACTCTCCTTTAACGCCGCTAAACAGCTGACTCTTGATGGTGATAAAATCGGGCAATACTTCTCTTTTCGCCGTATTTTGCACTAAATTACATGAAAAAAACCTAAAACTAATTTTTTTACTTTTTCCAAACGCTAAAACACTTGCAAATATATTAACGCTATTGTTAACACCTCGAAAATAATTCGCGACAGCTAAAAATTAGTGAATAGGGAAAAGTGTTAAAAATTATGTTAAGCGAAGTTAACGCTAACACCTGGCGTTAAAATAGTTACGGAATCGACCTACAGAACGGGCTTCTTTCATTAAGAGTGAAGAAATTCTGAAAATGGTTTATATGGCGCCCGCTACACAGTCAGTATATATCACGATATTTGGATCACGATAAATACTTATGGATCGCAAACTGACGCTACACGTTCAATACTTATCGTCAATACTTTTCGTCAGTACTTTCCTTATTTTCATGCTAATAGTCCAATTACCCACCGACGCACGTAGTACGTGTCAGCTGACACGAGCTGTCTTATAAGAGTGCCATGCAAACGAACACTCACCGACGTTCAATTTTTCCGTGTACGTAGTACGTAGCGTAGAAATCAAAGAAATTTAGATTTTTTCCTAGAACGTGTCAGCTGATTGCTCGCTCATATGACAGTGTTGCCTATTCATACGTGTGTATGCTGGTTATGGATCGTTTGCAGTAGCTTTACAAAAATACCTCAAAATACCTTTTAAATTTTCGTAATAACGTTCAAATAACCTGAAATTACGATATTTAGTTGTTGCTTTTAAATAAATTGACTGGCTATAATTATTTAATATTAATTTCGGACACTCATAAAATTAAAAATAATTGTTTAAAAAGTACACTTTTGCGTTAGCATGCATGAAAACTCATCAATGGCAACATTGTATTTAATGTAAACAACAGAAATGGCTGATTTCTGCGTTGGCGCCACGGGCATAAGATTCCCTCAAACGTACGTACGTACGGGATACGTAAACGTACGTTACACACGTCGGTGGGTAATCGGACTATAAGCGGTTCGTAAAGAATGGAGCAAGAAAATACAATACGGGCGTGTTTAGTTATATGAAGCATAAATTATAGATATGAAATAAACAGAATAGTAGAAAATGACGTATAGTAGACAATTTATTAAATATTTATTGACAGTATTTTCATCTGGATCGCGGATTTATGGATTTGTGTCCGTTCTACCAAAATACAGGCAGTATTGACGGATCGCAAAAAATGACGCTACACCGTCAATATTTATTGACAATATCGAAAGATCTTGCGATATTTTTCGCGATCCATCAATATTTGACGCTGCCGTCCAATAAATATCGTGATCCAAAAATATTGTCATTAAGTATTGCACGTGTAGCATTGGCCTATGGATATACTTTTTCGATTACGCCAAAGTTTATCGACTGTACCTACTGCAATCATACCCATTATGCAACCCTGTAATATCAATCTACTTGGTGATTGAAGTTATATAGCACAAAAAATTATATCAGCAGCAGCAAAAGTTGAATATAGTAATTTTGCGGAATCACAAAATTTTGAGTGTTGATCACAATAATAAATTCATCGTAAAAAATTTACCAGGTAATTGCGTATTAAAATAAGCCTCTCTATTTAACAATTTACTTACATACACGTAGTTTTCGGCGAAGTAATTACCCAAGGAATTTTTGGTAAATTTTGCGTCTGAATTTTGGTGATGCACCAGCTTTGCATAGGCCACTGCCACCACCGCACCACCATCGTTTGGGTTAGGGTAGACGTCGTCCATTATTTGCACCGTGGCGGATTTGTCCATATATATTATTTCATGCATGTATGTGAGCGGGTGTGTTCGCAATATTTCACTGAAATTCGCTAATAAATGCGAAAAGTTGCAACTGATATTAGGAAAAATGATTTGACTAATTTGACAAATTTCTGCTGCAAAAGTATACTTAATTCTGATTAGGAGATTTCTTTGTTTCACTTGTGTTGTATCAGCATCAAATTGGGTGATCCTCAGAGTATTGTGTATCAGTATAATATCGTATTTTTTCCAACCTAGAATATACTATATGCGTATACATCAATTTTTTTGCCACACGTGTCTCAATAGTTTTTGTTCTGAAAGGTAGTGCGGCGGTGCGGAAAAGTTTCGAAATGGAGGTGCTTAGTAACAGCATAAATGTTTTTTAATCGAAAACAACTTGCATATGCATATACTAGGTATATGATAATTGTAGTTAGCATAATTTTCATTTCATTCACAAATAGGAGAATACATACGTAGTATATGCACACTAAGAAATGTGTTGAAGCTAAACGGGGGTGGGAAAAGTGAGGGTCAATCACCCAAGTGATACAAGACCTTGAATTGTGATATGGTAGATAGGAAAGAAAACAACCGTTGCTGCCAAGTGCGCTATTGACCCTAACTTAAGGCTACTAAACAATGAAAATAAAGAAGCTGCCGTTGGTATTCCCTGGCGTACTTTATCAAACGTGGGCACGTTTGGATTCTAGGAGCACCTATGTCATGTAAACGGATTTATTAACCATTCCAGCTTCCAGGCCATTTCACTTTGTTTTTTTTCCCCACTCACTCAGAAAACCAGTAGTTTGATAGTGAAATGTCATGAATTGGCCATTGAGGAAGCTTACTATTCCTTTGCGATAAAAGTAAAAAAATACAATAAATCTTAAAAAGAAGGTAAACTTAAAAATAAAAGAATAAGGAAATCGAAAAAAAAAAACTATAAAAATGCTCAAGGAGTTCATTTTCTGTCTGATATATCTAAGTTCTATTCATTGAGGCTCTTACATGTTCACTCATGACTTTAATTTTTATATTCAATCTAATCTATTTTTTCTATTTACAGTTTTATCGCAATTTATTTTCAAGCATATTGTGCGTCGTAAGCGATTTATTGGCAAACACAGCCTAATAAAAGAGCGCCTATACAAATTAAACTCTTAACTGGAGTGTGTCTTTTTGTACTGAAGCTCTAAAGAGCGACACAGTGTTTGTAGAGCACGGATTGTGTAAAGTAATAATCAAGTTATTGCCTTAAAAACAAAAAATAAATAAACCATAAACAAGATCTTGTATTTCGCGCAAACTTAACGATACTTTGGCTTATTGCACATTTAACGAGCGGCTCGAATAAGCAAATTGGTTTTATTTTAAACTTTTTTCTTTTTTTTTTTGATTTGTTTGCTTTTTGTTTTTGCAATATCAAAAATTTTCAACTTTAGTAAACGCTATTATTAAATATTTTGTAAACGTGTCAGAGAGCAAAAAGAAGTGAGAACAGAAACGACACAAATAGACACTTGTGTAAACCGTCTGTCAAGTTTACATTGGATAGTAATAATTTTCCGGACGATTCTATTGATATTCGTGTGAATTGTTTTGCGCACCCAAAGGAGGGAGTTACTTGTTTTATATGACTTTTGAAAGAATAAGTGGTGAGTATTGAAATTAAATATAGATATACATACATATATATGTACTGATTTTATATTCTTAGTTTAAGAATACGTGAACTTAACACTAAACTAACAAAATTCAAACTCGTTGAGTTATTATTTAGTTAGATATGTATCACAGGGTACAAGCTTCAAACTCTGGTTTTGGTTACGAATCACATTTCTTTTACATAAATTGCAGAAATCCGATTTCGGTTACGGTAAAATTACTGCCGTAACATCCCTATATGTATATAATTTGGAGTAAAAAAATGATATCTGCAATAAATTAAAATTTTTTATTTTTAAATAAGATTGTTGGTATCGTCATATTGGTCAAATACGCTACACGCGAAACTTTTCCATTGTGACGTTTAAATATGTAAACATATATTTCAGAATATCAATTTTACTTTAGTAACACGTTAATCAGTATATGTTTAATAAATACATGGATTTTTATTTTATACCCACATACATAAATATGAATTTATAAAATTATTAATTTATTAGACATTGTAAACATTTGCACCAATTTTAATTGGTAGCTAACTTCAGTGTTTGTTGGGTAGTGCCACATGGAATTTAAAGTGCACCCTAATATCCCTACATACATATGTAACTTGAAACTGCAAATTCAAAAACAATTCACTTTCGTTTTTTAAATTTTATTGCGCCGTTAAGTCACAAAATAGACAGTGCGATCAATGGCAAAACAAATCAAAAAATTTAAACTGTATACACAGAACAACAAAAAAAAAAATGAACTAAGATAAAGGTAACTAAAAACGTGATCAGGAATTTCAAACCAGTTCACGAGCTACGCGTCTATGCAGGCGCGTTTTTCATTGTTGCGTTTAGGATTTTCTTTCGCATTTTATTTTCATTTATATACAATGTTCAAAATGAAAGCGTTTGTTTAAAACATTTTGAAAAGAATTTAAATACTCGAAGAGCTGTTGCTAATTTACAACGCAAAGTCGCAAATCGGGGTCGAATTGCATCATTATCACATGTCGAACGAGTAATAAGCGAAAATAGAAAATTTTCTTGCTTTTAGCATCGGTTGACTAATTGTATTTAATAGGATTTGTGGGCCTCTACGTGATGCAGACGGTATTTAACTAAGAAGATTTAATGCTGAGTTGTATGAGCTCTACGCAGACATCGACATATTCCAACGAATTAAAACCCAGCGGCTACGTAGGTTTGGCCATGTAATGCGCATGGAAGAAGGATCTGCGCTCCCTTGGCGTCCAAACCGCTGGTCATATCAAATCGCTACCACGACAGTCGGGCAGTATCTGAGCGTACCGGATTCTTATCCGGCCGAGGACTATCAGTTCGACAGCACTCCCGAAAACCTTCGGGGAGTGTTTTTGGTGTTACAACAACAACATCGCTTGGCGTTTCTAATTGGCGTCAGCTGGCAAAGGATAGAGTCAGGTGGCGCGCTCTGTTGGAAGGTCAAAGTAATAATATTTTCCTGTTCACAATATTTCTTTTGGTTATGCGTTCACTTGTTAATAATATTTACATTCCAATGCTATTTAAGATACCTACTTCAGCATACTTCAGATGGTGCACTTTCATATTAATACGTTTTATTGTTGTTTTTAAAGTATTTAATTTCCAAACTTAATTTAAGATATCTTCTTATTTGTCCTAATTTTTTGATCGAAATCGGTGTTTCTCATTAAAAATTATTCGAAAATCGTGCCGAGGATAGCGGATCTAACCCATCACTGGGTAAATCATGTGCTGAAGTGCGGTGCCGTGAAGTGTTATGTAACGCTATGTTTTAGAACTCTGAAAAACTCGACTAGAGACCGTTCTTTAATTTCGGAATTCTTAAAGATTTAAGACCAAATAAATAATTTTTGACTGTGAGCAAGTCATGGGGTCTTTGAGACTTCACAGTCAACTAGGATGGCTTTTTGATTGGCGTTTTGAGTGCAGTTTAGAATTTTTTTCCATTTCAAAGCCTGCTCTGGCCATCCATCAGTGATTACTTTTTGTCAACATGTCAATAAAAGCCAACGTGACAGTAAAACCGTCGGATCTGAGGTTGGCAGTAATTAGATGAAGCCGTAATATGGTTGGATTTCTTTCATTTCTGCCAACCTCCAGCCCTTTATCTATTTTTGTTTTTCATTTACTTTTTGACACTTTGTTCGTTCTACATTTTTCTTCCCTCTTCTTTATCTAACACAATTTACCAAACAATTAATTATTTTTTGTTAGGGAAAGTCTTCAACACTTTTAAAATCAGTAGACCCAACAGTGTCCTCAAAACTGTTTTCTTTTTCTAATTAAACTGAAGTGCTCTTGCTGGTTTCTCAATAGCTCGCTTTTATTTGCCACTTTTTTGTTCTCATTTTCCTTTTTCTTCCCTTTCTCTCATTCTTTTTTTTTTGTCTACATTTCTCTGGCGGAATTGCACCAAGCCCACTTTAATGTGAGACCAATTAAAATTTCCGCTTGAAATAAGTTTATATTGTAGTTAATAATAGACTCGAGGCTTCTCCCCTTTACCTTGTTATAGAAGCAGAGTTGTTTTCTTAGTAGGGGTTTGCACTTGATGTCGCTGCTAGTATGTGTTTGAGTGGTAAATATTTAACTAGCCTTTTAACACTTGCGTGCAAAAGCTTTGTTGCTGCGAAACTGCGTACAAGAACGTAAGGTATGCACTTAAGAAATGCTTATTATAACGTACAAGTGGAAAGTTATATACTCTGATCGGTTTGTAGATGGCCAGAAATGGGCGTGCATTAGATTTCTAATGCAATAGGCTTTGCCGGGCCCAATTAATGTGACCTCTAGCCCTTTACATGCTCAAAAATGGCAGATTTCGTGAGCTGCCTTGCCACGCTTAGTACATAGTTGGATCATTCGCTTAAAGTAGTACATTCCTGGACCAGAGAAGTAGGCTTAAGCATGAAGGAAGGGCACCCCCTGCGGGTTAGGGGTTTAGAATATGCTCGAGGTAGGCATACCGGTCGTAAGAGGCGACTAATATGCACAAAGGTAATGACGTGCAACTTGATGGTTGATCTACGGATATGATGCCTCTTACCTCTCATTACCCATCTTATCCTTCCTTACGGAAGGAGGGGTGACATGACCTAGAAGGTTTCACTGGTCATAAATCGCTACCACGACAGTCGGGCAGTACCGCAAGGGAGTACGGGAGCGTACCGAGTTCAAATCCGGCCAAGGACTGTTAATTCGACAACACTCTCGGAGAGTGTTTTGTCGTTACTACAACAACAACAACAACATGAAGGAAGGGCATTCTAAAATCCATAAATATATCGTTGAAAGTGCACTAGGATGAATTCCCATGTTCTGCCTTCCAGGTTCGATCTAACGAAAGTGATAAGATTCAAGGGGACTTTAACCATGGACACTTAATTTTAGTGTTACCACAGTTGTCATTCAGCACAACACAGCCTAACCTATTTTTCCTTTATTTAGCCAATCAATCACCTTAAATGCATCTTGTATTTGTGTTTACTTTTTAATTAAATCCTTTTTGTAAGACCATAAAGTTTTTGTTTGCCGTTTGCTGAGTGCATTTTGCGTCTGCGCGGAATTTGAACACACTTTACGTTGGCTACAGTTTGAAAACCACTGACTGTCAACTTTTCTTACAAAAATGCTAACATTAAATATTTATTGTACTTAAAAATCTATATGTATGCACAATATTATTTCATAAACATACTATCGCGCTTCTAGTGCGTTCCAAATGTCCTTTTTAATTTATATCAGATTGCTACAGTTTGAAAATCACTGTATTATTATGTGCGCAGCGCTTCGAAAAAGCTCTCTTCTAACAGTAAGTTTTAAATAAATTCATGCATTCCTCAGCATGTTATGCTTGTATGGGTGTAATCTGAAGTCAACGCTAAATTGAGGATACTCATACGTACAGGATTATTTCACTGTCGTGCTGTCAAACAAGCCGACCAGAGGTATAGCCAACACATTAACACACACACATACACATTGTACACACCAACAGAGCGAAGCTTTCGCAGAGTAGACATTTCCGAGTAAAAGGTTCGTGTTTAGTCGTTTTTTATTTGTCTTGCCGTCTGGATGTGAATTTTCCTACAAAAAGCCAAAAGCTAGCTAACAAAATTTTCTACATACATATATATTAAAGTATAAAATTTATAAATTGTACAACTGCAATTAATTTGAGTAGTGATATAAATTATAAAAAACAAAAAATAGAATTAACTTCGACAGCGGTTTGCCACTAGAGTGACTGCATTGAAAATTGCGAATTTAATATCAAATCAAATATTCATTGAAATTAAAATAGAAATTTTTAAATTGAAAAATTAATAAATTGAAGGCAAATATAAATGTCGCTCGCACGTAACATTACAAAATAAAGAGAAAAAGTAACACCTTAGTGACCGTAACCGGAAACCGATTTTTAAAACACATAAAAAAACACTTTTTCGCTATTCGAGTGCAGATAGTGACGTGCATTTGTGTGTGTGTCTTAGCCATCGTCCGCTGGATTGATGCACAAAAATTAACAAAAACAACAACCCAAACGTTTGAGCAGCACATACTACATGCTGACTGGCATGAGCAGCAGCTAAATAATAAAACTAACCAAAAAGCAATTATCCTGCCTGCATTCGCGCGTGTGTGTGTGTTTAATTTTGTGTGCTTTTCTGCTCGTGCGGCGAAACAAATTTGTTTTTATTTCACTTTACACTTTTGAAACACTACACATTTTCCTATTTAAGTTCTTTACACTCGCCTAAAACCGTGCTACCCTCATAAATAGTTGCAAGCTGCTTGTGCGCCTAAAAGCAGACTATCAAATGCAATATTTTACTATTTTATAGTTTATTCCAAGCACATATCAACGAAAAGGGCAAATAGATATACATTTATAGAAGTTTACAACAGACTTTGCTGTATTGCAGTCTGGGTTTTGTGTGAATTTTGTGATTTCGAAAACATTTTCTATAATAGATTGTTCATTGCGTGTACGCTGCGTCAGCCGTTCAGCGTGCAACATCGTCATATGGTGTGCCGTTTGTGGGAGTCATTCCTGGCCTTTAACGCCCTCTGCACAAATAACAACAGTAAGTGAGATAAAAGAATGAAGCATTGAGATTAAAGGTTATTATTTGAATTAGACTATATCGACTGCTGAATGGAAGATCGCCCTATTTCAAAAACGCCCTATATCAAAATTTGATTCAAAAACGCCCTATCTTAGCTAAAAATGTATTGAATTTTCTTTTAGATAGGCCGTTTTTGAAACTCATTCTGTGTTAGGGCGTTCTTAAGCCAAATTTTGAAATAGGGCGTTATTGAAAACAATTTTGAGGTGGGGCGTTCATCAAAGAAGTTCTGAGATAGGGCGTTTTTGAAAAATATTTTGAAATAGGGTGATCTTCCACGCAGCAGTCGAAATCTTGGAAAGTTTTTGCCTTGAAAATACAAATATACACATGCATACAAAATTGTCATATTCGTGTCGGGCGGTACGAAAGTTGCTGCTTAATGTTTACTACATTGCGTAGTTTTAAATTTTATTCGAATTTGACGTTTCTAAACAAGTTTAATGTTTCGAAGTTATGCTCGAATTTTCGAAATTAGTAATTAGGTAAATTTCAATAACTTAACACAATAACATTTTGTCTGAGTTTTGGAATCTTCGAATTCATTTTCGAAAATTTAAGATATTGAATTTATGTTTGAAAATTGTGGACTGTATTTGAATTTGAAATTTTATAGCCTTGTAATTATAATCTAAATACGAATTTATTTTCGAAAATTATAAACCTTAACATTTTATTCGGTAATGCAATATTAGCTTCATTTAGAACTTTTGCCAGAGCAAGATAGTTTACCTTCCAATGCTTTTAGCGAATTCACTAAAAGTTTTTAGACTCACAATCGAGCTCCCCTCTTCCTATGTTGAATTACAGCTCGTGGATTATATTCGGCTTTATAGAGTGTACTTGTATATTCTTAAGCCTGTTTGAAGACTGACAAATTGCCGCATACCTGGTATGTATGTGTATGTATGTACAGTTCAATGCCTGCTCTCTATTTTCGCAAATTAAATTGTATGCAAGCATCGCCCCTACCCAACTGACATCCCTGTAGAGAAATTTATTGGTTAAAAAGTAAAAAAAAAATATTCTGCAAAAACAACACGAAAAAACGTAAAACCAAGAACAAAGCAAACAATTGGAAAGTTCCAACAGAAAATGTTTGAGAAGGCCCTATTCTGATTTTTTTTCCATAAAACGCCCTATCTCAGAACTCGATAAACTCAATACATCTTTAACTAAAACAGGCATTATGGAAAAATATTCGACGATAAGGCGGATTGACCGTTAAAATAAGTGATCAACCGTCATTTCAAGTCCTTTCTTTTTTAATTTTAAGGTTTTTCCCATACGAGTAGGGTCAACGCCACCCAAAAGGTGCTCGTAATGCATTTTTTGAAAGCTAAAGTTTTTTAATTTATCGAGCGTTAAATGTTTTCACATCACCTGCACTTGATAACATTTTTTTTTCAAACTAAAATTTGTTTTGCTTACATAGCGTCTTCAGTTGATTTTCGCTTTCTTGGCTGCTGACATTTGCATTCACTGTTGATTTTGACTTTTTGGGTGTTTGTTTCAAGCATCACTCCCGTGCACGTTTGTCACACTGTACCCACTCGTAAGCGCCGCTTCATTTCATTGTGCTGCAACCCCCTTAGTTTTTTTGTTTTTGGATTCAAACAGTTTTGTAAGCTGCGCTGTTTTGTTTTTGTTTTACTTTTAGTTGTTTTGTTGTTTTTTCTCCTCTAATTTGAAATTGAATTCATTTATATTGCAAGTCTTCACTTGAAGGGATTCCTCGCCCCCATTGAAGACTTTTCGTGACTTAATTTGTTTGTTGTTTTTGCTTCTTTTCGTTACTCCTAAATTCGCAGTTTTCACTTTACCACTTTTATTTTATCATTTACGTGTGTTTTTGTTGTGTACATTTGCATCGCTTCGTTATCTTCTTGATTGCATTCGCAGGGTTTCCATTTCATGCGTTACAGCCGAAGATACGCTCGCTCAGCACTCGTCCGGCGCATTATCAGCGCCATTCCATATGTATGTATGTATAAGTGTATTCATGTCATTGCGTGCACAATTGTAGGTATTTTTTTGCATAGCGTTGCACATTCGAGCTTTTCTGGTTGACTTAGATTGTTTGGGTTATTTTCTGCTGATTGGTGGTTGAGTTCGCTTACATTTATTGTATTATTAGCAACATTTTCTTTCAGTTTTCCTTTATTGGTTGTAACGTTGTTGTTTTCAGTGTATCCCAGGTCAAGTAAATCCACGATAAGTCTTGTTGTTGTTGTTGTTGTTAACAGTGCTTCGCCCTGCCCAATGGGCTCGAGCACTCTAAATTGTCATCAGGCTCTTCTAACGGAAGTCCGAGGAAACGCGCAGTTTCCACAGGGTCACGATAAGTCTTCACGTCAGCCGGCTTATATAGTTCTTAAAGCTCTAACTAATCTTCACAGCTGAGGAACAGAAATTTCTTATTTGAATTTCACCACTTTTCAACTCAAATTTTAGATGTTCTAACTTGCAGACTTGAAATGTATGTATCTTCGAAAATTAGAGACTTCGAATCTGTGTTCGAAAATGATGACTTTTATGGCACGTCTTAGAATACTGGAGGATTTTGTTTGAAAATTTTAAACCTCGATATTATGTTACATAATTGAATACGAATTTATCTTCTTTGTTCTTACGTTTATTGTATTATTAACTCTGGTCAATTCAAAAACATCTGTACTGAGTGTATCGGTAGAGCTTCACGTCTCCCCGCTTTGATTGGTACCAGTTTTCAGTGTTAAAAATGAATTTGTAAATCACATTTTAGAAGTTCGAAATTTGAGTCATCGAATTTTTATAATATATGCGAAAATTTTAGAGTATGACTACTATGCATGAATTTTTAGTAATTCGAAGTTGTTCAAAACTCACAAAACATGATACTTTGAATTTTTGTTTGGAAATTGTTGTCTTCGATGTTATGTTGCATAGTTCACGACTTTGAATGTCTGTTACGTTGCGCTTATTGGATTATTAATGCATTTAAATTTTCGAAGTTCGAAATTTTGTACTATGTTCGAAAATTTAGACCTTGATTGTGCTATATGCGAACATTCAAGAATCCGATTAGTTCGAATTTAGACTTTGATTTTAAATTTGAGATTTCGGGATTTAGTTTTAAATTTGTAGCTTTTTGTTGTTATACGAGTAGACCGAAAATTGTCGATTGGAAATTATGAACGAAAGTTTTGGAATTCCTTTTCGCAAACTGTGGCTGCGAAACAAATTGGAGACATCGAGATCATATGCTCGAAGTATGAACTTCGAATACTTAGTGAAAATTTCGAATTTTTGTTTAAAAATTCTAGATTTTGTATGTGTTTAAAAATACTACATTTTGAGTTAACAATTGAAAATTGAAGACTTATACTTTGTGTTCGAAAATCAATGCATGTTGCAGAGATTTATTTCTAGTAAGTAATTTTCGAAATTTCTACGTACATGCAGAAAACATTTGATTTGCAAATCTAACAATTTCTTATTCTGCACTGCATTTCAGCTATCATATTTTCTAATGCACTTTGCCATCATTAAATCTGATTTTTGCTGCATCGACCTTGACCGCTGCTACCAATCAAACCGCATTTAGTTTGCCTGCCTGCTCATTTTTCTCAACTAACTGCAGTTCAAGGCACGTGCAAAATGGTTGAACGTGCCTAAAATGGTGCCTCAAACACTTGTTGTTTACTATGCCGCAGTCACGCCGTCATGGATATACTTATATATTATTCTCTTTGAACTGAAATTTTATATTTTAGCCTATTTATTTTTGCTTTGATGTCCTTCAGTGTGACCTTATAAATTATCCACTGTACTATAAAGCTTTATCTTAATTAAAAATGTGAGCCCCACAGCGCACTCTATGTACTTTTTGAATAATTTAAGAATTGGAAGCGAGCAGGTCACAAGCAAGTGGGGAGCATGAATTTAAACAATATAACATTAGCAGCGTACCAATCACTAGCGAGCTCAGTTAGTATTGTTGACAGCCTTGAAACACATACAGATGCACCTACTAGCGAGCTGTGACTAACGCGGCGACATGTTTGTCTAGTTTTAGGCGCTAGGGGTATTTTAGTTAAATATTTTATTACCATTACGGCTACCGGCTTTTACACGTTAGCATGTAGACATGCATGCAATGGCCTACGTTTGGTGGTCTCTACAATTACTATTGCTTAATTTAAATATTAAAAACTGGAGAAGTTAATAGTTGCTTGCCGGTGTAAATTTTGACTTTTGAATTGACGGCGTGTGGCACGAAACGTCAAAGGATTCCATGGTGCATGGGAAAATGTGCTGCATTAAATATTAAAACTACTGTTTGTTGGTTTGTTAACTTCTGCTACTACAAAAAGCTATAGATAGGCAGTGTCAAATAATATTATTTCTAATATTAAATTTATTGGCACTTTCAAAACGCATTCGAAGTTCTAGAGTTATGCGGTTTTACAAATTAGTGGTTTAATTTGTCACAAGTTACAAGTTGTGAGCAAATGAAATACTTTAAAATGGTGTTCGAAAATTGGAGATGTATGGATATTCCAAGACTTCGAAGTCATGTTCGAAAATTGGATTAAAGCAGGCTTTGACTTTTTATTTAAAAATTGTAAACTTTGAAAGGATTTTTGACAATTTGTCGAATCTGTGTTAGTTTCAACTTCGAATTTATGTGCGAAAAAATATCAGCTGAAATTTATGTTTTAAAATAGAATAAAACTTCAAAATTGTTTTTGGGTCAGGCTTCGAAAACAAGTTCCAAAATTGGAGACATGCAATTTATAATTTCACATGACTTCGCAATGTTCGAAAATTTGTTTGAAGTACGTTCCGAACTTTTATTGGAAAATTTAATTGATTTTGAGTTGGAAAAGTGTAGGCAACTAATTAACCAAGTCAACTTACTTTCGATTTTTTTAATTGTAACCTTCGAATCTTTTTTTAAACCAATTATTGCATATTATTTATTAATATCATTTCTCTTTTCAATTGCAGAAACACCAGTATTCAAAGGAGCACCGCCAACTCCACCTCAACGGAGCAAGTTGGTTAGTTCGTGCATGAATTCACATAGGCGATACTTAAGTCATAGGTAAGTTGTACACGCTTGTTAAAATTGTTGTTTTAATATTAATAATTCTTTCTTAATTTTATGTTTTACATACATGTCAGCACACAATTTAATAGTTATAAAGGCGCCCAAGTCCACTAGGACGGCATGTAACTACAATAAACGTGCATACAAATCTATATCAAAATCGTACTTTCCCCTCAATGTTCTGTGCTCTGATGAAATTTACAAACACTAAGATAAATCATGCAAGCAAAAAAAAAAAAATCAATATAAAATGCGCAAAATGTTCAGCCTAATCGACAAATGTACATTCATATCTCCGTGCATATTGTATATTAAATATTTAAGTATATATTTTATGCTTACGCATTTATATATGTATTAGTTGTTCTTGATTGCTGCTGTCATCAACAGCGCAGCAAAATAAACCGTTATACAGATATACATACGTGGCATGTGACATCCGTTGGTGTGAAAACAGCAGGTTGTCTTTGCGTATTTCGCCATCCTTTGAGTATCCTTACTGGTACTGGTGATGTATTGCTTTGGACATGCCTGCATGTATTATTTCACTGTATTATGGAAAGAATTTTTAGTGAATATTTGATGTAATAATGCTCACTTTGCAAATTCCGTATGTACGTATGTTGTGGGCAAGCGATGTTGTTGTTACCACGTGGTATCTATAGATATTAGATAAATCATACTCAGATGTGTCTACAGTCTTTGAAATTTTTGAAGCAGGCCTAATATGAATTTATGCATCACATTAAGTCTGTTTTGTAGGAATTTCTCACAGGCTGACTAACCGTTTTTCCATCTTCAGCAACGATTGCCGGAAAATCGTTTCAATATGCTTCAACATTCCCAAAGCTGAAGATGGCTATACCCCGAAACCGGTTTTTCAAATAACCAAATTTGTTCCAAAAATACATCACCTTCCAATTTTGTTGCTTTTGTCCGGGAAACTTTTGTAAGAGTGAGATTTTTTTTGACACATTTAAATTTCGAACTAAAATTTTTTTTTTTTGCTTGCGAGTCCCCATTTTCATAAAAAATAAAAAAGGCTTATAAAGCTCTCATAATTGAAAATTTGTATGGAACTTTTCAATTATAACAGCTCAACCATATATAAACCCACAAAAGTTTTGAATTGGCTTGAAACGCACAGGTAATTCTCATACAACTTCGATTGGCATAAGACATTTTTGACAAAAAATTCACGCTGTGTGTTTTTATATTGTTGAGCTGTTATAAATAATTGAAAATTTGTATAGAAATGCCATTTTAAAAAGCTTTATAAACCTTTTTTTGTTTTTTATGTATATGGAGGTTAATATTTAAAAACTGAAGCATGTATTAGATAATTGAATATTATAAATTTGTAGGTATTGATTCCTTTTTTAATTTTTGTTAAACATTTTCGTGAGCTGCAGATTTCTAAAACTTTTCTTGGTAGTTTTTTTTTGCATTTTTGGTTTTCATTTTCATTTATTTCTTTTTCAGCGTTTAGTTTCTTAAAAGTTTTCACTTTATTCTAAATGTGACTTAAATTTTTTTTTGCAGGACTTCAAAATTTTCCAGTAATAGACATCGGAAGCTGCAACCTTTTAGAGAAACGTGAGCCAATCGCATACTCTTAGGCACCACGTTTTCCAATTTTTCCAAATACTTATAAACCATAATTACAATACAGATAACTAACAGCAACAAACATATAGCACTAAAACTGATAAATGCAAAGAAAAACAAACAAAAAAAATCATCTTTCATGAGATACACAAAAAAAATTTACCAAAAATAATACGAAAATTCGCCCCTACCCAAAGGAGGAGTGCAATTTGCATAACCGAAATTTCAAAAGAACTAGAGAACAGTAAAATCACAACAATTATTTTAAACAAAAATCAATATAAAAAACAGCGCTAGTACTGGAAAATAACCGTGCACTTTTCAATCGCCAATTGTGTTTGATCACACAATCGAAGCAAATCCCCAAATAACCCAAGCAAATAACTAAAACAAGACAGTCGTCGATAATAGTTGAACATATAAAAGAAATTTGAATTGTACGTACGTTTAATAATAACGGCAATAAGCATAATTAACAACAAAGCGCCAATTGAAGTAACAAGAAAAACAAACTTCATGAATTTATCAATAAAAAAATACAATAAATCAAAAAATAAAAATTTAAGTCATCTTCAGTCTTTGTTGGCAACGTCGTCATCATCTTGGAGGGCGTTTGGGTGCTACGACGTCGAAGCAATTGTCTATAACGACAAACAGCAGCAGCAAAAGTCGTTTGCAACAACCCCAAGCATAACTGCAGCAGGATTAGAAGAGAATTTACAAATGCTCAGTGCCATTACTTGGTCACCTTGTTGAGGTTCCGAAAGCTGAATGTAAAAAGCTAAAAAGCAACAAAGCAAGCACGCAACGACAACGCCACAAAAAACTGTGCTAGAAAAGCAACATTGGTTCGAAAGCAGCAGCAGCAGCAGCAGTGACAAAAGCAAGGAAGAAGTACGCCGGCAAAGCAAGCTCCACTTTGATGTAAATTGCTAAAGCAGAATATCCCAGCTAAATCTGTAGCATTGGTTCATATACAATTTTCATTTTTATATGATATATAAATAAAACTAAAAGAACCGCATTTTGAGCCGGAGCAATCAGTTGAGTTGCGAGCCACAAATCTAGAAGAAATATAACTCAAACCCACAATATTTTAATAATAATCAAATTAAGAAGCATTGAGCTGAGAAAGAAATCCTTGCGCGTCTACGTCGAAATTTCACTCAAATCGTATATTGCCAAAATTACGCACAATAAGCAGCTCGATTTATTATTACAATTATTACACCCTGTATACATTTAGAATTATTCTATACGAAAAGAAAGTAAAACAAAAACAGCCAACAATTCAAACAATCAATTTAACTTACAACAGCAACATCATAAAAATATTAAAGAAACATCAAGCAGCTCAGCAAATTTAAAAACACAACTGTAAGGCAGCAGCAAAGCAAAAGGAATCATCATACAAAATGGGTTCCGTCAATGTGAATCGTAATGTCACCGACATTTTCTATCGTTACAAAATGCCACGTTTGCAAGCTAAGGTCGAGGGCAAGGGAAATGGTATTAAGACCGTTATTGTTAATATGGCTGAGGTGGCACGCGCCATTGGGCGTCCGGCCACCTATCCGACCAAGTATTTTGGCTGCGAATTGGGCGCTCAAACCCTGTTTGATTATAAGGTGTGTGGTCTGTTTCTGCTTTTAGTTCTAATAAAGTATATGATAGCACAAAAGTATTTTTACCGCAAATATGTCTTAACTCAGTACAAAAGATCAAAACAAAAGAGAAATTAGTTTTATGGCTATAAACATTTGAGATTAATTAAAAAAAAAAGTCGTCGAATTCTTGGCTCTTCCAAGACATACACTTCACTTTTTGCCCACTCAGACAAAATCTTTTTAAGTTCTCAGAGAGTAACAAAAAAAAAACAAAAAATTCCAAGGGACTGGATATTTACTTCGCTATAAAGAAAATTCGCTATATAGAAAAGTAAAACAATTTTGTTCCTTTTAACATTTTTTATTTGTAGTAGTCAGTTATTTTGGATTGAAGTACATTTTTCCACTTTTCTTCTTCAATAAAATTTTCTAATACATTTAGAGAAGTAAACACAGTAATTGGTACGTTGGTTTTCATTTCCAAATAGGTACGGAAACTTTCAACTGATAAATGATCGTTACATGGAGATTGAAAACGCTTCAATGTTTAAGTTACGGTCGCAAAAATACTTCGTTATAAGGAAATATTCGCTATAGGGAAATTCGTAATTCGTTATATGGAGATTACAATACATACAAAGTAGACCCAAAACACAGTGTTCTTATAATTGCTTCGCAATAGAGAACACTTCGTTATATAGGAGTTCGACAGGAGAAGTTCGACTGTATATATAAATTTAAAATTTTTTTACGTAGAGCTCTTTAACGCTCCAAACAGTATGCTAGATTTTACAATATACGTCCTGAGTTGTAGTCTATTTGGAACCAAAAATGGTTTTGCACTGCGGAAACCTTTTTTCTTTCTCTTCAATGTTTCTCAAATTATTTTCGTCTTTTTTTTTTCAGAATGAACGTTTCATTGTGAATGGTTCGCATGATGCTAGCAAATTGCAAGATCTACTAGATGGTTTTATACGCAAATTCGTTTTGTGTCCGGAATGTGACAATCCCGAAACCGATTTAACTGTCTCTGCTAAAAACCAAACCATTTCGCAATCTTGCAAAGCTTGCGGTTTCCATGGTCTCTTAAAAGTCAATCATAAAGTGAACACGTTTATTTTGAAGAATCCACCAACTGTCAATCCTGCTGCACAAGGCTCCTCGCTGACCGAGGGTAAACGTTCGAGACGCGGCAAGAAGAATGGCGAAAATGGCGTGGATAGTGAAAAGGGTAATTCGGGCGGTGAATCAGATGGCGGCAGCGGTAATCAGGCCAGTCAAACCGAAGCAGAAATAAAAGCCGCCATACCGGTAAAGAATGGTGATGATGACGATGATGATGCTAATTGGAGTGTTGATATATCGAAGGTAAGTAAAAGAAGAACAAAGGCAATATTTTTACTTTTACTCACCGTTTTTTTACATTATTTTTACGCGCATAGGAGGCCATACGCGCACGTTTGCAAGATCTAACCGATGGCGCCAAAGGAATGACCATCTCTGACGATTACGACAAAACCGAAAAGGAGCGCATTGATATCTTCTATGAGTTGGTTAAGAAGAAGCGTGATGCTGGCGAACTCGACTCAGTTGCTGTACACAAAGAGTTGATGATCGAAGCTGAACGTTTGGATATAGTGCACAAGGCTACATTAGTATTAGCTGAGCTGCTATTCTCTGACAACATAACGCTGGAAGTGCGCAAAAACCGCAATCTTTTGTTGCGTTTCACACACAACAATCCCAAGGCTCAACGTTATCTCATTGGTGGTTTGGAACAGATAATTGCTTTGCATTCGTCCAAGTTAATGCCTAAAGTAGCTGGCATCTTTAAACTTTTCTACGATTCAGACATACTCGAAGAGAAGGCCATACTTGAGTGGTCACAGAAGGTTAGCAAGAAATACGTTTCGAAAGATGTTGCCACTGAGATACACGAAAAGGTCAAACCCTTCATACAATGGCTCAAGGAGGCCGAAGAAGAGGAGTCCTCCGAAGAGGAAGAAAACGATTCCGATGTTGAAATCGAGTACAATGATCGCGCACGTGTTGAACCTTTGAAGGCTGCTGCTGTGGCGACTGCAACAAAGAAGATTGTCGACGATGATGACGAGGGTGATGAAATCGATATCGATGACATCTAAAAATATGTGGCGAAAAAGGAGCAGCAAACAAGAAAAAATAATAGTAGTTCAAGCAGTGAACGCACAGCAACAAATACTAACAAGAAAGATTTATACAACATATTTGCTCTAAAACCAATGCAGTTTTTAATGTTCTACTTTTTACTTTGTGTTCAAGAGTTTAAACTTTTATGCGCTGGAGCAGCAATTAAAACAAAAACCAGATACACCTCTGCCGCTGCTCATGCGCTGTAATGTGTTTTGTTTGATTCTTTTTTTTAGTGGTTTAAATGGGCGCTAATATTATACCTGGCATTTACATTTAAATAGTTGTTTTAAAACTTGATTTTTGTGCGTGCTTACTTTATCACACAACAATAATAACTGCTGCATAAATTTTTTCTTGCACTTTTTTTGCTGAGTTGAAATCTTATTTTTTGATTTATGACTTGTTTTTATAAATTTAAGTATTTTGCGTTGAAGATTTTTTAAATGTAATTATTAAACGGCAGATGGAATAACTTAGCTCCGATAGTTTGCGCACACGCATTTACAACAATATATGCAAAAGAAAATTTTAACAGTGAATAACATTATGAAAATACTTAAAAAACGCTTTTACCGTAACTTACACCCATTTCGTCAATATTGTTCAGTCTCTACACTTGCCGTGGGACGTAGTAACGCTTAGATACTACTTTTTCTCAAAAATAAAACTTTGTAATGTACACGCTAACAGTAAGCTGTTCTACAACAACTACAACATACTTTTAATCACCATAAAACATCCCAACACAAATGGAAATGTGTTAAAGGAATTGTGCGTAGCAATAGCTTCTGTGTTTTCCAAACTGTCGTAAATTTTGAAATTTATTATGCAAATAAATGTAAAAAAAAATAAATAAAAATATAAAAAATAAATAAAAATTATAACATTCACTCTTGCGCTACGCAAGCATACATTTAGGCGGCTTGATGTCTCGAGATGAAAGGAAGCATATCTTGACGCAAGCGATTTTGTGTTTGTAGCCCGCTATTTCTTTTTTGAAATCTATTTTTATTGATTTTATTTTTGTTATTGGATTGTTTTGTGTTAGTGGTTTGGTTTTTCGCTGTTCTCAATTGCAATTTTTATAAATTCTCAAATCTTTAAATACATACTAGAAAGATATTAGTTTCTGCAATTTCAAATCTAAATAAATCACACTGATTACTGATTATGAATAAAACTTTGTACGTTAAGCCACACCTTACTCTAAAAGTATGCACATGCATACATAAATAAATATATTACAATACAAGTATACATAAATATTCATATGCATGCAAAGTATTTTTTAAAAATCCAATCCCAAGCAACATGCAAATTGTCAACGAATCCTAATAAAAATGCATTCAAAAAATACAACCTGATTCTTATTTTGTCTTGGTAAGTGTGCTAAAAGAAGACGGCTGCTGTACTAGCTTGTTTTAGTACCTTGAAATTCATTGAATCTGAGGTCCATTTCTACTATAACACTCAAGATGAGCGGTATACAATCATTAAAAAGGTTCTGGATAATTATTCTCCGGAATTTTTCACTTGGTGTCTTCTAAGAACAAATATTTGTACAGAGAGTATTAAAGAGTTGTAAGCGCCTCCAAATGTGCAACAGTTTTTGAAACTATATTTCACTTAGAAAAGAGTATAGCTATTTGTGTTTACTCAATCAATAAATACTTTTGTCCCAAAATAAATATTAATACAGGAATGTGTAAAAAAGGTTGCATGTGGCCAGGCGCCTTGAAACATGTGGACCTCGCTGTAAAGTACTCTAAAATTCTTAAGTCAGTCTCCACAAGCTGGAGGTTAGCATATTACAGACAAGAACTTATGGCGGTGTGTGACTTCTCGGATGAAATAGGTTTGGCATTGCGTGAAGACAGTAGTATCTACAAAACTACATACTTCGATGGAAGAAAATACCAGAGTTCCGCAGACGTATGGCACACGGTGACATTGATATACCAAAGTTTTTATTGGATGCGCCAGTAAATTTGCATAGTTCTAATATAAAATGTTGTAATGGCTGGATTCTTTATTTTGGGAATGACAATGGGCCTCTGTATCCAAGGCAAAACTTGGTTAAGAAGAGGCGCGATGTGTTTGATAGCCAAGACCTTGTGAGAGAACTGGCTTAGGTCGATTTCTTTTTTGTTGGATCAGTTTCTTCATAACAAATATGCACACTGCCTTCTTTTCTACAAACGTTAACATGTGAAATTCGCTAAACTATTGCTTTGGTATGAAAAGTAAATGCAGCGCCTGGGGATAGGCAACACTTTCTTACATTTTCTCATGTCCTGCATACACAAATGCAAATTCTACTAAATTTCCATGCTCAATCAGAGGTGCCCAACCAAATACATACATAAGTTTGCATTTATGATTGACTTGAGAGAAAAAGCTTTGATGTGTGTGATTCTCTGTTTTCATAAGAGAGCGCTTGCAGAGAAAAAAAGAGCGTAAAAAGAGGTTCCTGCCTTAGTGATGTGCGGTTCTGAGTATTAAAATACTCGGTTCTGTCGGGTACCGGTTTTATATGATGCCGCAGTAGTTTTCTAAAAATTCTTGTCAGTTTGTGGGATCTGCTGGCTGACTTGATCATGTTCCTGGGCGGATACTGCCTCTGGTAAGAAAATTAGACCGAATTACCTTTAGGCTGTCTGTCGTAGTAAAACGGGCCGTAGCAGAGGTATTGAGGCTTCCCCAAAGCAGCCGGTGCGATCTTCAACCTTTCGCAATATTAATAACAGTAATACATTGAGATTAGTTGCGTTAAAGTACTCCCCCTTCACGGGAGTATTGGGGCTAACAAAGCAGGGATTGTACCTTAACACAATACCCAGTGTCTCCGCTGCAGTCTTCTGGGGCTGAAGAAACGCTGCATCACCTGCGATTGTCCAGCGCATTGCCGTAACAGAATACATTTTCTAGGACAATCACTTTTCGAGAGCCTCTTGAAACACGGGTATTTTCGGTACAGAAGCTTCTCAAATATTCAAACTTAGTCGTATGGTTATAAAGATGGGGCAGGATTTTCAGCGTCACCTTTGAGCATTTGTCGGTTATCTTACAACAATACCTTTAATTGGTTAATTGAGAGCGTACCACACATTAGAACTAATTGGAGTCGGAGAAAACCCACACTAACCAAACAATCGCTCCGGAAAAGAACTGTCCACATCAATAGCACGATCCTAAAACTTCTTTAGTACAACCTTGTTTAAACAATGCGTGGACTGGCGGACTAAGCAGGACGAAGAACTGTTACAACAACAAGAAGAATGTTAACCTTGTGAAACTTGCAGCCCAGCAAGCTGCTGTCCCCTTCGAGTGTTTCGAATTGACCCCTGCGAGTTAGGGGTTTAGAACATGCCCGAGGTAAGCATACCAGTCGTAAGAGGCGACTAATATGCACAAAGGTAATGACGTGCAACTCGATAGTTGATCTACGGATATGATGCCTCTTAGCTCTCATTACCCATCTTATCCTTCCTTACGGAAGGAGGGGTGACATGACCTAGAAGGTTTCACTGGTCATAAATCGCTACCACGACAGTCGGCAGTACCGCAAGGGAGTACCGGAGCGCACCGGATTCATATCTGGCAAAGGACTGTCAGTCGACAACACTCCTCAAAACCTTCAGGAAGTGTTTTTGTCGTTACAACAACAACAACAACAAAAATTTCGAAATAGAGTATAGAATCTCCGTTCTTTTTTAAATAAATTAAAAAATCGGTTTTTGGGCGCACCCAGTACTTTGAATCCGTATCCGCGTCACAGTACATCACTAGCGCGCACGCTTTTCTTTATTTTTACGAGTATGTACTTAACTTTGTTTTTTTTTTTGCTTTCATATTAAACTGGTCGAATGGTCGTTTTATATGAGATATTTCGAACTTTAGCTGCTCAGTTGGAGCGTGGCGTTGAAGCGGTGCGTTTGTAGTTCGCGCCTTTCGTTATTTGGATGGTGACGGATAATACTTTGAAAACGGAAAAAAACCCATTTATTGAACATTCCAATACATCCAAGTGCAGGTGTACATACATACATAGCTCCAATTAGTTCGTGAGCTCTAGTACGCGTTAAAAAATATAAAACGAGCAAATAAAATAAATAAAAACTTTAGAAAAATAAAGCAAAAAACACAATAAATTTGTAAAACAATTAATTTTGTTTGTTTACAGTGAAGAAGAAAAAAAAAACTCAAGTAGGTACCTAGTCAGCGTGCGCTTTGTTTCGGCTCCGCGGCTGAAATAGTGTTTCTCCCGCCATACCAGCACGAAAGCAAAACGCCAGCAGCCCCAAAGGAGATCAATAATTTATTGTTCTTTTGTAGTTTGGGTGGTGTGCACCGGTGGAATCACAGAATTAAATCTGCTCAAGCATAAATCGAAATTCACTTGAAAGCCTGCACAGGACAGAAATTACTGGTTCATTATGTACTTATATTTGTTGTTGTTCTTTAGCACACGTGAATAATAGAATAATTCTGACGACAACTTGCCTTGGAGACGCCGCAGTCTACAAAAGATTTTACAAAGCTTTTCTGGATTGATTTTCGTCATCCGAAATTTGTAAGATATTACTCACTTCAGAAAACGGCTGTCACTGGATGACAATTTTTGAGATAGCCGATGAAAACTAAGGTCTTCAGAGAGTGGGCGCAGTCTAAGCAGGATGGTTTTACAATTTGAGTTCCAAGCTACGCGTCGGCAATTGAGTTGCAAAGTAAGAAAGTGTATGCACGGTTAAAAATTTGATCTTAAAAACAAACAAAATTTGTCAACCGGCAGCTTTCGAACTGACGTGCGTCGCATTATAATGGAAAGCTTTGAGCTAGAGCGCAAAAAAAATATTTTCAGAACAATTCAATGCCTACAAAAAATTTAAAAAAAAACTACTAAGAACGATGAATGGTTTGAAATCTAAGCCCGAATTTTTAACGGTGTACTTGTATGACTGTAGGCATATTCAGCAGATTAGGCTTGGCGACACCAAGCTTCGTACGGAAGTAGCGCGTGGAGTGTGGCACCACCAACAAGCTGGTATCTGAAAGTGCTAGTACTGGAGTGTACCTGATAGATATTCGGCAAAGGACGGCACACCAAAATTCTCTAAATCCTTCGGGGACTGTTTATGTCGCTAGTCAAAACTGATTTTTTTTTCTCTCTGAAATCGGATACCACAATACCGACTTAATATGTTCTAAGGAAGATAATTTCAAAAAATATTTCGTGGTACAATTTTGAACGCCTCACCGGCCAAAAAGCTCAAAATTGTACCACAAACAAAACTTAAACACTAGCCCAATTAAAAATTACCTAATTAAAATATTTTGTTTAGTATGAAAAAAGTTAAAATTATCTTAATTAGTCAGGCAATTAAGTCAATTGATCAATTTGGGTTTAAGGTAATAATTTTCTACAGTACATTTGTTAATTTAAACTGTTGAATAAATAAAATTAGCCCTCAAACATTACGCGAGCTGATAATTTAGGGGTCATATTCAAGTCCGAATCATGTGAGCACAATAAGCCCCAAAATCATGCTCATCTAGGTGTCATATGTGTAGGATGTTTTTATCAAATAAAGATATATTACAGGATACTTGTTTTGTTTAGGAATAATTATTTTTTTTCTTTTAAATATCGAGTTAGCTTTTGTTGAAAATAAAAATTTTAATGAGTTGAAATATATATTTGAAATGGAGCACAACTAAAACACAATAATTTATTTAAATTTTCATTGATTAAATGAATTTCTCTTAAAAATTACATTTTAAAGAACATTATAACGTTTTAAATAAAAATATTATTAAAAAATAAAATTAATAAAGAATTTAATTTAATAAATCCCACATATGTGACTCCAATGTGATGAAAGTTATGAGCATAAAAAGTTGTGGTTATTCTATGTCCACGATAAGCGTTCTAAAGAAGGCCAATCAGCATAAGATAAGATGCGATATGAGTAGTTTATGAGACCTATAAGAATCATATATATGTGACGCCCAGTCAGTCTCATATAACTTATTGAATTTGAGTCATATTGTACGCCCAACGCATCATTTCGTAGTTCTAAAAGCTCAGTTATTGGTAACATAGCCATATCCATATAAAACAGCTGATCCAACCAACCTTAACCTGAAAACATTGGTGCGTTATCGGTAACCTTATAAATCAGCTGTTCAACCAAACTTATGAGAAACAATGATAACGATTATTGATGCTGTATCGTAATTCCCTATCCGTAACGTAACTTTATCGACCAATTGCATTTAAGAATACGACCTTAGCGATACGCTAACGGAAGCAATGTTTTGAGCTTTACGGGTCAATGTAATTGATTTACGGTGCCATAACACAACACCATAGTCATAACCATACAAAAGGTCCGATTTTTGTTTTATTCTCAACCGGAAAGTGCTCGACAGCCATCATCCTTTATTTGAGGTTGCCCCTTATATCGATAATACAAGGTGAAATACTTATACTATGTTTACAACGACTTATATACTAAGGTTATGTATATACGTAGGTTGAAACTTTCCTTATTAATTGAGCCCAGCTACCAACTAGAACGGTGACAGTGGAGTAGCCAAGGCACTTATCACTAATCGGATTAAAATTTCGCCTGGCGTGGGGCTACAAAAACATACGCACCCTTTATCGTAGAGTATTCTGTACGAGCTACTAATCAAGTATCTTATCTTTACGTCCCAAGTTCTAGGCAAATAGTTAACACCATGCAAACACATCTATATATCTCTGCTTGAAAAATTGACTTAAAAGGGTAAAATATTATCTGATAAACAAGTAATAAAACTCAGTGATAGTGGGCTTTATAACTTATTTATAGAGCAAATCTGTAGCGTTGGTCCACTACGATAAAGCAGATAGCAAAAACTTTTTGAAGCATGAACTCTTCATATTTTCTTTATCGAAAGTCTTAACTTTTGAACGGAAGTAAATATTCTTATTTCTTACTTTGACTCACAGCTTTCAGCCAAAACTCTAAAACCCTCATCAAAACGTATAAGCTGCGCCACAGAATGACGGCCGTCAGCATGGATGTGACTAAGTTGCCGAGCTTACAGGACGGTATCGAGGTACAAATGGACAGTCTCGACTCTAGTCACGCATTCACAAGCTCACTCGAAGATTCCAATCCGCCCAAGGCCAATGTGTTCAAATCGAAAATGTTCATTGTTGCCGTTACCTTTTCCAGCGTACTTTTCACGATCATGTGTATCGGATTTTTGGTGCACTACGAAATGGGCAACGACGTATCGGACGGTGATACTATACCCTTTTGGAATGTTAAACTCCCACCTGAGCAACAAGTGTGGTACGAAAAGGGTATTGAAGAGCTAAAGATTGCGTTGAGTCGTGAAATAAATCGGCGACGTGCCAAAAATGTGATACTCTTCGTGGGTGATGGCATGGGTCCGAATACGGTAACAGCGACACGTATTTACGGTTTCAAAGAGGAAGGACTGTTGAGTTGGGAACGCTTTCCGCACATGGGTTTGCTGAAGGTGAGAACGATTTAAGCAGTTTGTTTTTCATTTAAAATACATTTTGTATTGCCTTGCAGACTTATTGCGCTGATAAGCAGGTGCCGGACTCCTTTTCAACTGCAACCGCGCTTTTCGGTGGTGTTAAGATCAATTATGAAACAGGTGGCGTTGACTCTAGTGTGCAGTTGAAAAATTGTAGCGCTTCCTTGGATCCCACACATCATGTACAGACCATACTTAAATGGGCGCAGGTGGATGGCATGAATACAGGCTTTGTAACAACAACGCGCGTAACACATGCTACGCCGGCTGCTTTATATGCGCACTCTGCGGATCGACGCTGGGAATGTGAGGCGAAAATGCCGCCGGAAGCGCAACAAGAGGGCTGCAAAGATATTGCCAGGCAGTTGGTGCAGGGTGCGACTGGAAGTAAAATAAATGTAATTATGGGCGGTGGTAGGCAAATGTTAGTGTCTGATGTGACGAATAGTTCGGCCGATCCAATTGACACGTGGGGTTGCATTTCAAAAGACGGACGCGATTTGATTGCTGATTGGAAAAGAAACAAACAACAAGCTGGCGAACGCTATGAAGTCGTGCAAAATAATGGCGAATTGAATGCATTGGATGGTGATGCAGTGGACTATGTGTTGGGTATATTTGCTAATGGGCACTTGAAATATGATCATGAGCGCGATCGCAGTGACGCGGGCATGCCATCGTTACGTAATATGACGGTGAAGGCGCTCGAAGTGCTAAAGAGTAAAGACAAGGGGTTTTTGCTTGTCGTCGAAGGCGGCATGATTGATCAGGCGCATCATCGAGGTACGGCAAGGCGCGCGTTGTCGGAGACTTTGGCATTGAACGAGGCTGTGGAAGCGGCAGTACAAGAGATGAGGTGAGTGTTTTGAAATATAATTTGTACGTCTTCTTAGATGTGCAAGCTGTTTACAAATATTTCCTACAAGGAATAAAACAAGCAGATCAATATCCTAAACCTAAAAAAGGGCCGCATTATTACTACGGTCGCCTCATCCATCTGGTATCATCCTTACTTATATTCTTCCCAAGGAGGAATGATATATGGATCTGAGTAGAACCGATTAGGGTTGGCTGAGCGTATTTTGTCAAGAACGTGCGGTCAGCTATTAGTTTAGCCTATCGAATCAGCGCATACTTCTATGACGAAGTTTCGTTGCCATTAACGTTGCGGTTAAATCGAGATGAGGCTTCAGAGTTTCACTGCTCACTTGCAGTCTGGTTTTGTACTGAGCTCGGATCAGCTGTTATATGCCAGGCCATGGATTTTCTAGTTCATATCGATCCCTTTTGATTGGTGGGACAAAACATTTTCTCATGGGAGGCCTCTCAGTATAACTTAATATTTTGGCCAATTCCTTCCACGTCAGCTGGATAGCAAGGACGAATCATAACGTCGTTTTATGATTGGCCGTCGTGCTCTTAGCGGCAGTTGTTAGGCTTAGGTGTTGTCAAAATCGAAGTCAGCCTGATCCGGAAGTAATTCTCTACCAAACAAAGATTTGACACCAAAAAATTATTTCTGTGTACAAGTGAGCCCGCCATCCTTGGGTAAACCTATCCTATTTTAAGAAAAAAACATAGTTGGGGTTACCAGATACTGGAGGTTAATACTTTCTTAAAACTGATGGGAACTAGTTGAAGTTTCCGTTTCATTACTTGACATATCAAACTAACCGTCACTGTTACTGTTAAGGATTTAGTTTCATTATTTGATTTTGTGAGACTGTACTTCTTGTTATATTTTCCTATACCACCACAGCCATCAACTGGATGAAACGCTGATAATTGTGACCGCCGATCATTCACATAGTTTGACGATAAATGGTCATCCGGAAAGAGGTGCTGATATACTGGGTATTGCGTCAGCATCTCGAACCGACGGTACGCCCTATACAACACTTACTTATGGCACCAGCTATCAAGGTTTTCGCGCCGATGCGAACGGTAAGCGCCTTGACCCCTCTACGGAGGATACCACAGCTTGGGAATACACGCAACAAGCAGCCATAAATACTGATGAGAACTTACATGGTGGTTCCGATGTTACCATACATGCCAAAGGTAAGACGGAGTTGTGCAGCTCTATTTTGTTACATTTTCTAGCTCTTAACTGTTTCGTCTTTCTCCTCACTAGGTGCTATGGCCTATTTGTTTCACGGTGTGCATGAACAAAGTTATGTGGCTCATGTCATTTCGTATGCGCTTCGTATTGGGCGCTTCCGTGATAGCACAATTACCGAATCGTTGGCAGATCTCATGCCGTTATAGTATAAAATAAAGTTAGCTTAATTGATGAGCTGACAAGCCTACAAATGGGAGCACAAGAACTTACATACCACTTACTTAAATGTTGCGTAGTCCTATTCAATTTTGTTTTCCTTATCAGAAAAGATTTAGTGGATCAATAGCGAATTTTAAAGCGTTAATACAAAAATAATTATAATAATAGATTTGTAATTTAGATTAAATAATATCGTATTTATTAATTGTGATATAGTACGCCATTGCTATTTTTAAGTTTAACCGATAGTAGTATTACAGAGACGATGAGAAATAAATGAAAGCGCCGGAAAATTGGTGTTTCTTTGCGAGGTCTAGAACACGCTTGAGGGTGTACTAAACCAATGTAGCTTGCATACTTTGCTATGAAGCTGTACCAGATTGCATCATGACAAGTGTCACATCTAAGGCATAGATGGTAAAATGCGAATCTCCTTGGACACCTGTTTTTTTTAATATTATGTCTTGGTTCTCTTCAAATACCTCACAGAACCTACCTGACAGCGGTTCCGAGGTCAACTTGGTCAAGTTTATCAGACTTATTCTGATCAAGGCGAATTTATACCAGGTGATATCACGGCGAATTAATTGCTGTATACATGATGATGATGATGATGATGATGATATATTACACACACCTACTTCATGAGTTTTGTTTTTGCTTTCGCGGCTTCTTCTGTCAAATTGCATGGAATTTTTTAATTTTGACAGAAGAAGCCACTCCTCATATGTTCTTATGATATCACCTGTATATGAATTCGCCTTGGTTCTAATGAACAATAGCTGTGTTCGGTGACAAAATTTGCAAAGAAATGTCAGTGAAGGGAGAATGACGCAAAGCTCTCTCGAAACGCAAAAAGAAGTAAAAATTTTTCCAAAAACAGGAGTCAGCAAAAACAGAAAAGCTGTTGCTTTTTTGATTGGTTAATAGCGCAAATTTTAAAATTTTTGTTGTTGCTTTCCTATATCACGATCAGCTGTTTTTCACTTACAAGCTTTACTGAGTGAACTTCCCCCTGCAGAAACTTGCAACTTTTTCTCTCACTGAAATGCCAAAATGCGCTCTCTGGCTGCAAATGTTTTGTGTCACAGAACACTTTCCATAAAGCTTTATAAAATTTTTAAAAATTGTATCCTCACCGAAGACAACTAATGGCTGCTACCACATCCTTAACTGCCGTCACTAAATTGGAGCATTGAGGGTAAAATAGCAGTCAGAAATGCTTATTCCTATACAATATGTACAAATCAACCAAAAATAATTTTGAGCTAGCGCTGAGCAATTACAGTTTTCGAATTTGACAGCCTGTCTCGCCTTGAAGTTGGCTGCAGAAGGCAAACGTGTGAAGGAAAGAAGACAAATTTAAAAGAATTGTAAATAAATTGTATGTATGTTTATTGGGTATGTTTCGCACTGCCAGACATCGCCGGAAAAATATTACGATGAGGCGCTCTTATTTAGGGGCGCCAGTAAGAATTGAATTGCTCCAGCAGCCCACATAATATGGCCACTTTGTGGCGTCGCGGTGAACATTGCCAAAACTTAAATCCACTGTATAAAGATTTGACAATGGCAATACCAATAGTGGACCGTACGAACAGCTGTTTGCGTACAATGTTGCCTGCAAGAAATTTATTACAGGGAATAAATCAAATATAATTTTTCAAGGTAATCAGCTTTAATAAACTTTGAATAGCTGAAAACAAGTAGATTTTTGCTGAATTACAGGTAATATGTGATACATTTAACTTAAAGCTTGTTATATTTGATAGTTGAACGCTGTTGCAATTGTTTTTATTGTTTTAAGGCATAATTTGCTAACGTAGGTAACACTCGTCAACGCGAGTGGCTCGCCTGCTGATTTTACCTTTTTTAATACAGTGCAAATGGTTTTTAAGTGCAAATCGATGTTTTGTTTTTGTGCGCCGAGAGTGTTTTACAATAAAACTACTTGTGATTTTCAATAAACAACAAATTAAAATACCCACCTAGTGCTAGAGGCACTGAAGTAAACCGGAGGAGAAGTTGATATAAAAGGTGTGTGCGTATGTGTGTACAAACTTGTGGTCATGTAATCTAAAGAAACACAGCTTGGAAGAAAAAAGGTATATAGATGAATTAATTAAAAATGTTATGAAGCGCTAATTTAAAAAGCGATTAACAACAATAGTTAAATCAAACGCGAGCATATGGCGAAATTGAAATTGTTGATATAAATTTATGTGTGCAGTGAAGCGTTGCAGCGGTGTGACTGTGGTGGCAGCTTGCTCCAAATGGTTTTTTATAGCGTGCGGGCAGGGGAGCTGCTAGCTGCTGTGTAACCGGCATATAACGTAATGGCATTTACAAGTTTAAACATAAATGCACTGCTCTGGAGCATTGATGCGTCTAACAAATGCTGCGTTTCGAATGTTTGTGTGGATCAAAAACTAAAAAATTAAGTAGTCAAATAAAAACTGCACTGAAAGAGTAACACTGTGCGAACACACCTTTGTTGGCCTTGCTGACCACCAGCTTAGCGTTTGTATTTATTCAAAACATGACTTTATAATACTTTGAGCTGCAGTGTCAATAATAGAACTCTTCTTATTTGTAGGTTGTCCAACACGTCATGAAGTTCATTATCATTATCAACTAACTGCAATTAACATTCAGTCATCACATGCATTTACATCAAACTTACACTTTGTACCAACAGGCATGTGTACATACAATTATGCACATTCATTAATATAGTACGCCGTAGTTAATGAATAGCCACAAAGTGCTGCTCCAATTATACTATTTAAACACGTCACCCACGTTGTACCCACATACGAGCCTATATACAACATTATACATGCAAATGCACATAAATTTATTGGCGTCGTGATGGGTGTACACAAAAGTTTTCTATTAGCAAACTTAATATCCCAGCAAATTAGTCAAAAACCTACTATTTCCGTACTGGGCAACAATACTCCTAGAAGATTTTCGGATATGTTGCCAAGAGGACAGTCCCTGACCGGATATGAATTCTGTAGGTTACGTTTTTCAGGCTGTACAAAAACCGTTTTCTGAATTTTAATAAAAAAAAAAGCACCTGGCCATCGTGAAGCTCCAAATTCTAGAATACACTCTTGCATGACATGTCCTATACGCTCATTGATTTGAAAAGAAAAAACTTTAGTGCAAGACACGCGCGCTTTGATTACGATTTATTGTGCTATCTTTGCTTGATAGACTTGCAACGCGAGAGTAGCAGTGCATAAGCATATCATAGCAATGTAAGTCTGCTAAGAGTTCTTTGTTAGTACCAGCAGCCAGCTTATTGAAATAAATGTAAGATAAACAATATAAAAGTTAAATGGAAAACAACTGTTTGTGCTTAGTCAGAAAGCGTATCTAAGGCTAGTATCATGTGATCAAACAGCTATAACAAGTGGTATGTCCTTATGTTTTAGAAAAACTTTGCTTTATTTGCTTTTATTATGCGATTTGTAGACGCTGAACTACAACAATAAGAGCAACCATAAATAAGAAATAATAATAATAAAACTAAACAAACTACAACAATCACCACGAAAAAAGGGGTTAATATTTTCAATTACCAATTGTATTTTAACAACAAAAGCAATAAAAAAGGCAAACAATCAGAATTTATTTAGTTGGAAGAGCTACCTGTGTCCGCCTGCATGCCCTCATGTCTGTCATAGCGCTACAACACAAAATCTTCTAAACTGTTTTACGTGTAAACGCTGGAATAGTGATTGTAATCAATTTAAGTAAATAAAACGATGCTTACATCATACCCAGTTGCTAGTAATATACTATATGTATATACACATTATAAATATGTAAATTGTAACCGCTGCTTGAAACATAAACAGACATCAGCATTTCATACTTGCTTAAACAGTGCAAATCAGAAAATTGTTTTATTCTCGATTAATATTAATTTATGTCAAAAAACCTAAATTGTTTTGTAGTCATCGCACAGTGTCATTAACTTATTAATATAGTCGAAATATGTGAGTATGTATATTGTAGCGAAGAGCCCCACAGCTCCAACAACAAGCCAACAATTAAGTATTTCGTAATGTCTCTCAGAGCTAGAATGTAGCCCAAAATCTCAAAGCAACTAGCAAATAATTTCAATTAAACTTTGCTGTTGAACTTAGATTAAATTTATTTGGGGCTGCTTCTCTTTCACTAGCTTCTAAGACTTTTTGGTGTTCTTTCTCTGTTTTTGGTCCAATTCCACAAATATTTTGTGCCGCTGTTTTTGGTTATGGTTTGGCTCTAGTTTTCTAATTCGGCTATTTGATAACGCTTGCCAGGAATCTTGAATAATAAGTGAGGTACTGTCACCCATAAATTGCACTTTCAATTTACTTATCTCTTAGTAAAAAAGCAGGAAATTGATAGTGATTACTGTAAGTCGTCTTATGCGTAGAACGGCCATCGAACAGGTTGACATTTGGAATAGTTTTGTGTTGCACATTCCAATAGCTTGAAAACCACTTCTTTTTCGTCACCATAATCATATATTACATATCTTTGCTTTTTCGTCTGTTTGTTTGTATTCTTCTTTTCGTTTATAACAAAACCTCAGTTTAAGTAAAAAGTGAAGTTATCAGCTTTTATAGCTTCGTCAACGATATGCTCATACGTTTTTATGCATGGGTATATATATGTGTGTGTACTTCCATGTTAGCTGCTTGGTGTCAGCTTGTCTACCAAATCCACTCGTCGCCAACATTCTCTTACACATTTGATTTGCTTTCGTAACTTCTTTGCCTTAAGGAAGGTTGAATGAAGGGTTAACGTTATGGCGTAATTGAGCCAAGGACACAAAAATTGCGTGCTGTGGTGAACTTTGTGAATTTATTTTAAAAGGGAATCTGATAAACTTCTAAATTCTTTAAATATAAGTTTTTACGCAGTGTTGCTGGATTAGTCATATTGCTGCATGTGACACCTGAAAGAATAAAAACTGTGTTGTATACATCAAGGCGCACCCCTTTTTGTTCTTAGTTCGCTACTTCTATTTTCCCTTTCTTTAAGATTTAGCTGACAAGACCCAAATTGAAATTTTGCGACTAATAAATCATAAATCATTTGTATACAGACTTTTTAAATTTGTGGTTGAAACTGCTCTTCAGTCAGCGGACCAGGATGGTGAATTCCAATACCAAGATAATTCTTTAAAACATTTTCAATAGCAAACTCTCAACATTCATATTTTCTAACTTCATAAAAAGTTCTTTGCCACTTGTTCAAAAACTTTGATATACAGTGTAGCGCGCAGTTATTGATTATTGAAATTTTAAAAGGAGTATTAGTCGTCTTATCAGTCTAGGCCAGACATATTTTTGTTTGTTTGAGTTGAGAGAGATTTAAAAGTTGGAGAAATAATGAACTAAAGAAGTACTAAAGCGAAATTCACAGAGAGCGTTCCTGCTTGCAAGTACTTATTAAACGTTGCCGATGCAGTCGAACTTCAAAATAGTATAAATAAAAAATTAGGGTTTAAATTTTTTTTAATAAGTACTAGGTATTTTTACATTTTCTTTACATATGTCTATATTAATAATTTGATATCCCTTTATTTTTGCAGAATTACCACAAATGACCAGTATTAATTGCTAAGCAACCAAAGAGCGCTCCGTAATAAGCACAAGCAATTTTGGACTTCCTATTTTAAAAACGTACAAGCGTAAATTCCACCCACCAAAAGCACAAACAAATAGAAAGCACAAAATAATGGGCGCCAGTACAGCCCTACAACAGCGCCTGCGTGGCAGTAGCTGCTATATGTCCTTAGCATGTTCCATTGGTTCGATGAGTTTGGCCTGTGGCAGTCTATTGCAGATACCAAACATCACAGATCGCATTTCGTTGCAACGTGGACTCTTCCTTACCTCGCTGGGTTTCATCTATTTTGTTTCATTGACAGATTTTTGCAATAAGTACCTGCTAAATACGAAACATGGTTTACAGTTTCGTAAAAAATATCGTCTCATGATATCGGATGTTTTGGAAATTACAAACAAGTGAGTACTTTCATTGTGTTTATCTTTTGATGTATTTGGAAAACACACTTCCATTGTATCCTAAAAATTGCTAATCTTTAAATTCTATCACTTAAAAAATAGAAAACAAGATCACGCGCCTAAAAGTATGCAACAATTAGTACTAAGTACATTAGAGTTATAGTAGGATGCCGGAATATAATGTTTTCTTATAAAATGAGAAAGTTGTTACTAATCATTGCATACTTTTAGGCGCAAATTACATTATTATTGGGCATGTTCTGCAATTCACTTTCGCGTGAAGTTGTATGTATGCATATTTTCCATTTAAAGCAAGCGAATCGGGGTGAAAGTGATATCCAGAACATGCTTGATTAAGTTTAGCGATAAAATTGGGTAGGACTTTTACGACGGCGTCACTGCTCAATAACAAAAACAGCTATCATGTATAACGACAAATTTATTGTATTATTTTCGCATAAGTCTCCTTAAAGTCTGGTTAAGGGTTAGGAAAATTCCTAATATAAATTCTAAGGTGAAAAGTTTATTGGCTATAATAGTATGTATGAAAGTTTTGTTAACGCTTTTGGCAATATTTCATTTTTATTATGAAAATTTATCGGTCTACCTATCAACGTTCATGTTTTGCTAGCTATTCATTAACGCTATCTATTAACGATCTATAAAAATTGTAAAATGCATGGCAATATTGTGTAATAATGAGCTACACTTTTCCTAGTAACACTATTCATTTTCATTGTATTACTTTGTTATTGTGAAATGGGCAATTTACTGTAAATAAACTATGTAATTCATAGTTCTCTACTTCAAGTGCTCATTAATTGTTTCGAGTAAATTTCTTTTACGGAAAATTCTTACTACACTGTCCCACTTTTGTGAGTTGTGACTCTCATAAATAAATAACATCACAAAACTAAATTCTATTGGTTCCACGACACGAAAAGATTTTAACTGAAAATATACTAATTATTTCTAATAGATACTAGCAATAGTTTTGTAACAATTACAATATCTGAATACATAACCCACACATACATTTATACGTTAACCCACATTGTGGCGTGATAATGAAATGATTGAAAAGATAAAAAAAAGTTCAATGAATAGGCTAACAACTGTTTTAACCCGCAACTACTTATAAGCCTTATTGTTATATATTTAATGATTTAATGAGTGTCTGGTGTCGGCTCACTTTACTTATATGTCCATGATATCGCGTAATCAGTTGGGTGTCGAACGATTATATCTAACTAAAGAAATAATAATTGGGTCGCTGTTCAAGCGAGAATCGTGCGATATACTCATCGACTCACCTTATCAATTGTCCAAAAAATTTTTGAATTTAACTGTGCTACCTAACGTAATCAAAAGAAGGTGGCTTCAGATGGACCTTATCATTGGCAAATTTTTAGGTAATCTAAGTTAAGAGCCATCGGCGTTCGACACAATATGTCAGAGAGGTTTCTAACGCCTAGGCTGCAATGCAGGCATTTTTAGGGGAGTGAATTGAATAAGCGAAAGCCTCTGAGAGCGTTTAAAGCTCTAAGAGAGACCTCATTTATATTCTAATTTCCTGCTGCTGATTTCTTCCAGCTCTCACTCACTTTGCACTCAATCAATTTACGAAACTTTTACTTAATTATAATTTTTTTATTATGCACCTAAAACCTTTTACAACTAAAATTTAATAAATTAAAAAAAAAAATCCGCTCTCTTCACGTACTTAATTTTAGATACAAGTTACATAACTTTTTTTTTTTAAATGCCTGTTTGCTGTTTTGTTGCACTCGGCGTGCTACGCGCTCTCGCCCATAACGCTGCCCTTGCACTGGTGTACCAAAGAAATTTTCATTCGCGTGTTTGTTTTGCTATGCACCCGCTAAATATTTAGAGCGTGTGCGATGTTGTAACAGCGTGCGCAGCGTTATTGGCGTATGAAAAGATATTATGAATTCCGAATGCTTTTTCGCAAGCGATTTGTCGCTTAGCTGCGGCTGTATTGATGATTTCGCTGGAATTTCATTGTGTTGCATTTGTATCGACGGCGGCGGCGGTATCGTCGCTTTTGCTATTTTATATTCTCTTAGAAATTCTTGCAGCTCCTTCGATTTCTGGCTTTCATTTTGTGTGGTCGCCTCTACATCTTTGCAGTCGTCTGAGAGTAATGCGCTGGTATCGCTGCGTAAGCTGGTATTAGATTTGCTAAGCCCAGCGGATCTTTCTTCGGCGTCAACTTGCTGCGACGATTTGGTACCATCGCGTAGACGTTTACGTTTAGTGCGTCGTCGTAGAACGCGGTAATGGCGTTGCGTTGTCTGGTTTTTGTTGCTCGTACTGTGCTTCGTTTCAAAATTCACAGATTTTTGTCTTTTCCTTTTGAGCCTTGCATTGAACAAGCTTAAGGCACCCATATGCAACATTGCCACTTCATCTTCGTCGTTGTTGACTTGGTTTTTGTGTGCGCGCATTCTAGGCTTCTTACGTTGACCAACAAGTGCACGCTCCTCGCCGCCCTTGCAGCGTCCAGTGCAAGTGCCACCCAAATAGTTTATGCCACTGCTTGCGCTAGACCTTCCACGCGCTGGCGCTTTACTCAGCGCCAGCAAGCATTCTCTAAAATTTAACTTTTCCAAGAGACAAATTTGAGAGCGCTTCGGCTGTGGTGACATCGGCGGCAAAGACGCTCTATGCGTTTTACCGCTGTTAGCTGCATGCTTATCGGCGCGCTGCGTATTATGCTGGCCGCCTTGCTTTTGAATACATTCTGCCTTGAAAAAATCATCTGCGAGCTGCTTTTTCACCACAATCGTTTTGCGCCCCGCAACTCGATTCAATTGTTCAGCGCTGTGCGTTAAACGCGCCGCCACAATGCATCGTCGCGCATTCACGTGTTTCTTTTTGCTCTTCGCTTCAATTGATTGTTGTTGCTGTGTTACTGTTATAAAATCACTGCGCCCCATCACCGCATTCATCAGCGCAGTCACTGCTTTGGTGCGCAAACCTTTTTTCTTGCGAGATATTGGCACGGTGCATGCGAGCTTAATGGAGCTGGATCTTTTTGCGCTTTTACAGCTGGCGCGCTCTATTAAATCGCTTTCACTTGAAGAAATATTTACAAGCAGGCGTGGCTTCAGTAACCATTCCATGTTGCTGTTCATTTTTGGCATTGTTAGATGCGTGCGATAACGTTGAAGGCTATTGCGCAACCTTTCGTAAACCGCCTGGGGCAAGCTCTTGAACTTGTTTCTTGTGTTGTGTTGTTCTTTTTTTTTAGTTTCGTATGGATTGACGCCTCTCTGCAGCGTTACCGACCAAAGATAATTGCTGCACTCGTACTCGCCGCCCGGACGTTGTTGTTGATCGCCAAGTTTACGCATGCGACATACGTCTTTGAGTCTAACGGGACTGCTTTGGTGATAAACCCTTTTAATTGTTTTTGCAATTTTATTGTGCGGACATATTTCGCATTGATCGTGTGTTATGCTGCCGTAAATAGGCGAAAAGGGCATTTTTTGTTAAATATTTTGTACTTTTTTATTGTTTATTTTTGTTGAAAATCTACCGAAAAATAAAATGAAGCATTTTTTGAGTGCTGCAGATTGGAGTTTTGTTTTTCGTTTAGCACAGAAACTTAGACCTTTTTCTAGGCCTACAATTTGACCATTTAAATTCTTAGACAGTCACTAGAGCACTTTACTTTTAGCAATATTGTATTACTAATAGTTTTTAAAATTTTAATTTTTTTTTTTTTTTGATTTCACATGAAAATTAATTGTATGAACTGCAAAATTTTGATGCCACTCAAGAGAACAAAAACAATTTAAAAGTCATAACATTGTGTTTGAAATTTTTATTTAAATGTTAGGCAATCGTGCCAGACACAAACACAGGGTGAACGAAACACAAACACAGGGTTACCCAAACACAAACAGAGAAGTGTGTAGAGCGGAGAGTTTTCTGCAAGATATATGGCCCTTCCCACAATGCCAACGGTGAGCACCGAATGAAATTTAACGAGGAGCTGCGCACAGCGAATTGAAGCCCAACGATTCCACTGGCTGTGGCATGTTAAGCGTAGTAAGAAAGAAGCTCCGGCCCAAATGTCCTCCCTCCCATGTTTTAATTATGTAATTGAGTCATGCTTCCCTCCTAGCCTACACTTCACCCAGTTTTGACACTTACCCAAGGGTTAAGAGTTCAGAATATACCCACGGCAAGGGTATGGGCTCTAACCAATCGTTCTGGCGGCAGTCGGGCGAGTGCCAGGTATCGGAGCGTACCGCACTCATTCAGGCAAAGGCTGTCCATATCCGCAAAGCTCCTCTAAAAAGCTTGAGGAGGGTGTCTGCTGTTAGAAAAATAACAACGATTCTGGAAACGACGTAGGTAAGGACGCATTTTACCCCCGCTGTCACCTAAAGTTCCTTCCAAAGTCTTTATATATTTAGAAATCCACTGTCAAATCTAAGCCTGAAATTTTGGCCTAACTACTATCGCAGTGGTTGGAACTCATACCAACCAATTTAGCGAGCTTACCTAGGATTCCCGCAGCTCAAAAGCCCAAATCTTCAACTGCTCCCTACAACATAAAAACCGCAAAAGCTTTACGCAAACAACTTTATTTTTTGGCTACGACAACACACATTTTTCTTCAACCGTGCTTGATTAGGAAGCGGCTTCAACAATTAGATCAATTTCCTCTTTTTTTTTTTTTTGCAAAAATATTTAATCAAAATATAATAATTCGAATTTCCTTGCCATTTCCACCGCTTCCCAATTCTGTTAGTCACTTTCCGCCGCCATCTTTTCAAACGAAAAGGTTTCCGCGGCGGCGTTGTCGTTTCTTTTTCGTCAAATCGGAGTGTGGCAGCATGAATGCCGGTAGTGATTTTATTTTTGGCTCACGTTGAAACATATCCGCAGAGCTCAGATTTCGTGGCAAATAAACTGCATTGTTCGCATTCCGATACATCTCAAATTCGACCACAGAAAGCGCTGGCTGTAGCTGGCTCCTATTACGCCAACCCATGCGCCTTGTCTGCATTGCGTTGATATTTTGTTGCACCGCCCTTCCGTTACCACGATTTTGCAAACTACCGTTACATATTGGCAAATACTCCATTTTTCGAAAAGAAATTGTCCACGGCACCTTTTTCTGATGTTGTCTGTTGTTCCCAAAAAATAGAAATATGAAAATGTGACAGAATTATCTTTGATTATGAGATGAATCGTAGATGGTGGCAGTTTAATACTTTAAGAATTGCGTATTTTGAATTTTCTTCTGCAAAAGCTTGGGTTGAGCTTATCTAATTTGAAATTTTTTTGGAGGGTTTTATAAATTACGATTGAAAAATGTTTCGTGAAAAATTATACAGGTTTTGAAGTAAAATTTAAGTAGATTTTGTCAGTGTTGTCGAATAGAGTGGTCGGTAGAGCAGTTTTATGAATCAACCACTAGTGATCGAATGTTGGAGCAGCATACTAAACAGTGTGGAAAATGTGCCAATTTTTGTGATAAAATTTGTGAGAAAAAAATATAAAAAAATAGGATAAAATAAAATAGTATGTAATAAATAAAATAATAAAATAAACTGAAATAATATAATAAAATAAACTGAAATAAAATAATAAAAAATAGATTATAAAAAATAAAATAAAATTGAATTTCTGTATTAAAATAAAATAAAATATTTAATAAGATGAAATAAAAATAAAAATAAAATAATAAAACAAAATGGAATAAAATAACAAAAAAAAAATAAATTAACACAACATAAAATAAAATAAAAAATAGAATATAAAAAATTAAATAAAATTGAATTTTGTAATTAAATAAAATAAAAAATTTAATAAGATGAAATAAAATAAAATAAAACAATATGAAACAAAATGAAATAAAATAAAATAATAAAATAAACGAAAATAAAATAATAAAAAAAAAGATTATAAAAAATTAAATAAAATAGAATTTTTGACTAAAATAAAATAAAAAATTTAATAAGATGAAATAAAAATAAAAACAAAATAATAAAACAAAAATTAGAATATAAAAAATTAAATAAAATAGAATTTTTGTATTAAATAAAATGAAAAATTGAATAAAATAAAACAAAACAAAATAAAATAAAACAATATGTAACAAAATAAAATAAAATAAAACAATATGAAACAAAATAAAATAAAACAATATGAAACAAAATAAAATAAAATAAAACAATATGAAACAAAATAAAATAAAATAAGACAATATGAAACAAAATAAAATAAAATAAAACAAAATAGAATAGAATAGTATGTAATAAAATAAACTGAAATAAAATAATAAAAAAAAGATTATAAAAATTCAATAAAATTGAATTTTTGTATTAAAAAAAATAAAAAATTGAATAAGATGAAATAAAATAAAACAAAATAAAATAAAAAATAGAATATAAAAACTGAAATAAAATTGAATTTTTGTAATTAAATCAAATAAAATAACATAAAATAAAACAAAATAAAATAAAATAGTATGTAATAAAATAAACTGAAATAAAATAATAAAAAAATAGATTATAAAAATTAAATAAAATTGAATTTTTGTATTAAAATAAAATAAAAAATTTAATAAGATGAAATAAAATAAAATAAAACAAAATAAAATAAAATAAAACAATATAAAACAAAATAAAACAAAATAACATAAAATAAAGTTAAATAAGTAAAAATAAAATGACGTAAAATAAAATATAAAAGAACATAAAAATTTAAATAAAATTTGTGTATGAAAACAAAATAAACTAAAATAGAACTTTTAGATATGATATAAAATATATATGATATAAGAAGAATAAAAAAAATATATAAAAAATATAAAAACAATAATTAGAAAGTATAAAAAAATTCAGAAAAAATAAAAAAATTCAGAAAATAAAAAAAATTAAGAAAATTCAAAAAATTAAGAAAATATAAAATAAAAATATTATTAAGTGGCAAAGAATGTAAAGGAAATGGAAAAAGGGGAAGGAAGCAAAAACAGAGAGAAAAAAGAAAATTATAGGAAAGTAAATTAAAGGAACGTCGAATAAAGCGAGGTGAAGGAAAGGACGGCAAGTAAAAAAACCGAAAAAATTAAATACAAATTTTTGTTTATGTATTAAATGTTGAATATGAAGCTTAAAAGTAAAATTATTGTGACTGCTGGCTTTTGTGGCTGAATTTCAACCACTTGGAGAACTCTAAAAAAAATCCAACCCCGAATGTTGGTAAGAGCAAAACTACGAATCTACTAGGCCGATTTCAGTAATTCAGGTTTTAAAACTACATATGCGTGCCAGAAAAGGATGTAGGGATATTTCTGAACTGAATGCTATATAACATTAATGTTTTTGGAATGGCCGCCAATCACGGTTGCGGGGTCAAAAATGTACCAACTCAGAAAATTTCTTAAGAGCTTCCTGTCGCAGATCTTTTTCTTTTTCAAAATTGTCCTATTTAAAATGTTTCAATATTGCGGCATTTCAATTGAAAAGATATTGAGTATAATTTGAGATAAGGCATTTTTTAACAGAAATTGGAATTCGATGCGTAGGTTGGAGGGTATCAAAGAAATTACGGCAGTTGGGCTAGTACCGGATCCCTATACATACGTCAAAAGGAGTGTAACACTCACGCAGCGCCCGCCCTTAACTTCCGTCGAACTAAACTTTATATCTACAATGAAAAAAACAATTTTTTATTGTACATTTTCAAACGCATAATTACAAATATGTGAATCTTTTTTTAAATATGCTAGTCGTTATTGCTGTTATGTGAGTAAGTACAAGCTTCTTGCCGCTTCATACGCATACATTTCAGTATTTTCTACACATGCTGAACACCCTTGTGCTATAATACTCACACAACAATAATAAATATCTAGCATATATTTCTATTTTAAATTTTCCACCTCACGCCTGCCACATGGTCAATTTTGTTTCACTCGTCCAGTTTTATATTTAAAAAGGGCCAAATATGCCACCGCCATTGCGTTTTATATTTAATTGTTTGCGCTCTTCATTCCATACACTAGTCGGATAGTTGATGGCGCGCTCCAAACTCTCACCGGTCAGTGTTGTGCGTTGCCAATGTCTAGTGCGCTCAGATTCGCGCTCTTCCACTTCGAGCGCTTGCCTAACAGTGCCCTCTCGCCATAATTTCCCTTTTCTTTCCAGCTCCAACTCATATTCACTCATGCACTTGCTGCCCAAATCATCTAACGAACTGCACTCCACTTCTGAATCGGTGCGTTGCTCTGGTTGTGCAATGCTGAAACGGGTGATACGACTCTTCTTACTACTCGTCGGCAACATTGTTGTGCTATTTTGCCGCTCTACGTAATCTATGCTGTGACTTGAATACATTGCTGGTGTTTCCGAGTTGTGCTTAACACAAGCTTTTCTGCCACTAGTTTTACGCAGCGTGTTGTTATGTTTGCTCTCTGGTTTCTGGGAGAGGCTACTTTTATTTGACTCACTGGAACGTTTTGCGTATAGTTGTGACTCATTTGCGCCCTCTAGAATGTTAACAATTTTTACAGGCGCTCTGCCTTCCGCACTGCTAAAAAACTTTCTTTTATTTTTAGTGCGGCATTGTTTGACCCTGGTGTTTGAGTTAGAGGGCGTTAATTTGTCGAATGACAGCGCTGTTCCGCTCTCTAGTCGATATGACGCTCTAGCGCTGGTTGCTCTGTCACATGTTGCATCGGCAAGCTCTGTAATGGATTGTGACTCTGTGCTCATATCAGCTGCTCTCTTATTGCTCCAATTGCGCTCATAGTTTTTGTCATAGCTCTGCTCTTGCTGCCGCTGCTGTTCGGGCCAAAGACGCGTGATATGACTATTCGATTCTCCTGTATGGTTTATATAAGGTCGCGTATTTGCGCGCGTTTCAGCGCTCTCACTCTGTGTAAGCGTAGGTGCTTTTGATGCGCTTAAGTGCTTACCGCCGTGGCTGCGCGCGGCCAACGGTATCAACGACTTCTTCAGTTTTTGTTTTGAACTGGTAGTTTCAGGTTTCGCCTGTGCAGCGTTACTTCGGCTGTTATAGGCATAGTCGGTAGTTAGCACTAATGAGGGTGCACTACTCGATAGCTTTAGCACTTTCTTTCTATAATAGTGCAGCGGTTCAAGTGCGCCCTTTTGTGTTGCGTTGGATTTGTTGCCTGTCACACGTATCGCTTGTGACATAATCATTGTGGGTTTTATCTGACCATTGCGTCCCGTTTTTAAACTCAGCACTTTACTCTGATCCATTAGAAATGTGTTAATATCATGGTCAGGCACCGAGGACGATTCTAAATCTTTGGAGCAGAGAAGTTTGCCATTCGGACTTGAAAGTTTGGTAAGTAGCGTTCTCAGCGAATACTGCGGCAACAAGTCGTTCAGTGCTAGTTCAGCGCATAGTGCGGCTGCTTGCCTGTCACGCGCGTTTGAAATTGCGCTTTGTTCGGCATCAGCTAAACGTTTAGACCGTTGAATGGTTTTAATTGATTGCGGATAAGTGATTACGGTACAACTAGCGCGCGCTTCTTTGCTAGCTTTTATGCCTATAGTTAACTTTTGTACCGATTTTTGTTCGTTAGACTCGTATAATGATTCATCATCCTCGCTGCTCTGCTCAACCATGTTCTTACGCCTAGCTACTATACGCTCTTCAATATGATCTGCTGAGTTGGTCAACTCGCGCTGTCCAAATGTTTGCTTGCAAGCACAATCGGGCTCACAAGTTTTTGTGAACTCTTTGTGGCGTCTTCTAGTCCCCAAATCTCTCGACACCTTCGCACTTGGAGCCGTCGGTTTTCGCGCTGTAGAATGCTCTTCATAGTCACTCATGCTTTCGCTTAAATTTTCTTGAGAGCGCGCATTTTTGTACTTTTTTGCACCTTTACAAGCGCAATCAGTCCTACAAGTTTGCGCCTCATAACTACTAAAATCGTCGCGTTTTGGTGCTGGAGTTTTCGACAACATTCTCCTCGCTTTACTTTTGTTTTCACGCGCATCCCTCTGCTCACGTAATACAACATTGCCGCTTTGGCTCATATTCAGCGTTTTGACACTTTGCCCCCGAATTTGGTTAGATGGTTTACAAGTGCAATCACCAGTGGGCACACTCATCTCTGAGTCATCGCTGTAATGCGATCTCTGTGCTCTCTTTGGCTTACGTTGCGCACTCTCGCTCTCACTTGAAGACTCACAAGTGCAATTGTTGGTGTACGCATTGTTTTTATCGTTACGCACAAGCGTGCGCCGTTCAGCTCCGGCAGTAATTTCTATCTCTAGTACTCTCTGTGCTCTATCTGGTTTCACTTTTGTTGTTCCCTTCTCGTTTTTCCTCTCGTTACACGTGCAACATGCATCGCGCGCGCTTAACTTGTCGCTCTCTTTTGCACTCACCTTTGAACTGCTGCTTGGGGACCTCGCGCGTGTTGGTAGTTGGGGTTTCGTTGACCTGTACTCATTTTTATCGACACTGCAGGCGTAATCGTGTGCGCACGTATTTGCTTCGTTGCGATTGTAGGTATCTAGCTTGCGTTCTGTGTTGCTTCTATTCCTTTCATACGGGTTTCGATTGCAAGTGCAGTCGCCCGGATGTATCTTTGGTGCACGCCCGCACAAACATTCGGCACAGCTTTCGTTACTTGAGCTCGCAGTTCGTGTTGTTAATTGCTTCGTGACGATTTTTGATTCACTCTCAAGTCCACACAAACACGCTGCACAGCTCGGGCAACTTGAATTCGGTAGCACTTCCTTCTGCGCTGCAAACTGCTGCTTGCAGCTGGCTGCTTCACTTTCCAGCCCACACAAACATTTTGCAAAACTTTCGCTAGTTGAGCTTGCAGCCTTATTCGCCAGTTCAGCTGCACACATTGAACGTATATGATTGACAATCAGCCCCTTCATAACCGCTATGGCCATTTCCCTTGCTTTGTCGTCCATATCACACGCGCAATTATTTTTCATTGTTCTTTCTAAACGCTTCTGACTTAACAAATCCGCCATGAATTCTGCCTCATCTGCCTGATCTGCACAAGTGCACCGCTCACTTTTGACACTTGTTAGAGAACAAGCTTTTTTGATTTTATCATAAACTCTCTTCTTACGTATCAGCGCCTTTATCATTTCAGCTTCCGACTCGGTGGCCTTGCAATTGCATTCGCTCTTGCAATGCGTTGCGCTCTCCGCACTCTTCTGTTGCGCCCGCTCACTACTTTTTGCATCTTCATCTTCTTCGAATTTGATTATGATCATATCATCTTGCAACTGCGGCGCGCCGTTCTTTCCAGCTGCACCGCATGCATAGACTTTGCACTTCTTCTTTTCTCTACTCAATTGCATAGTTTTACGCAAAGCATTTTGATCGGCATTCGCTAAACTCTCACAAAATTGCCTTTGTATATCTTTCTCGCGCTTGCAGCTGCATTGTGCTTGAGACGTCGTTTTGGGCGTCTTTGGCGCGCAGTCACAACACTCGTCCGTTTGCGTGCCAGCTGTGTCTCTTGCCTTTCTGCAAATCGCCACAATCCGACTGCAACACTTTTTAATTTGTTTACATGATGTCTTACTAAAGCTATCTTCCATTTCGTCGTCGCTTTCGCTGCGGTTTGGTGTATACGGTTCGTAACGTTTGTGTCGTTTACTTCGGCTGCGACTATATCTGCTACCACGTTCGTCTAAATCGTCTGAAGATTCCTTGCTATCGCTTTCGTTTAAGTATTTGCCCTGATAATGTTTTCCCTGCTTTCTATGGGTACGATTTCTCTCGGCCTCTTTGAACTTCTTTTTGTGACGCCGCTTTCGCAAGCATTCGCGTATGTAATCGCTGTTGCAACTACTACTCGCACCCTCTTCGTCGCTGTTTTTTTCAGATCGAACCACAATTTTTCCTTTACTCAAACCTTTACTGCGATTCGGCCTAGCTTCATCTTTCTTATTAGACTCTGCTCTATCCATGCTTTCTCGTTTGCTTGTTATATTCTGACTGTTTCTGCGGTTGACTGCATTTCCGTTAGTTTCGCCTTGCCTGGCTTCAGCGCTGTTCCTCGTATCAACGCTGCTCCTTCTATCAGTGCTGTTCCTCCTTTCATATACAGTTTGCTCCAATTGAGTTTCTATTATTGGCAATAGTATTTGATCAACTGCTTGTACTCTTATATTTGGTCTAATTATTTTACCTGCAAACAAATGCGTATCCGAATGCGATGAAGCTATAACGTCAACTTTTTCACTCAAATTGCTTGTCTGTGTCTCAGCTTGTCTTACATCAGCGGTAGGGTGCACTTTGGGTGCAAAGGATGTTGCAGCAGCTGTATCGTTAGTGTGCTCAATCAAATTGCTTGAAAGTAGTCTTGCATTGGAGCCCGTATAGATAAAGGAGGTGGGGTATTGCTGAGTACTTATTAAGCTAGTAGTTCTCAGCAAACTACTTGAAAGGGTTTTTGCATTATTAAATTCCACAGTATCCTGATTTTCCGCTGCAATAGGCACCTCAGTAGGCTGTGGTGTTATATAAGTAACACCGACTAGATTTTCATCAGTTGTGGTACTAGCAATCTGCGGCATTATTGGCGCACGCGAAAGCACAAATGCCCGCGGCTTACTTTGAAAGCGGTTAACATATTCCAGCGACTGTACAGGTGTTGCAGGAAAACCTGATAATGTTTCCTGACCATATGCGCCCCTGCTATTGAATTGCATTGCAGCTGGTACCCCTGATTGTGGTGTCATATTTCCCTGCGCCTGCGTGTAATTTGTATAATGGTTTGCTGGAACAACATGTGCTCCTAATTTCGTTGCTGCAAATTGCACCGGTTGCACAGTTGGCGTCAAATTTGCTGCCACATATGCTAGTGGTGCATAGGGTTGTTGCTGTTGGGATGTTGTTGCACTTGCGGTTACAACATGTGCTCTCGAAGTTGGCGCGTACTCAGCCTGCGTTTTTGTGTAATAATTTTGGAATGCATTTTTTTGTTGCAGTTTGTTGTTGCCGTAATACGTAGGACCAGCGGTTACGGGTAGTTTTGTTGTTGCACAGCTTGGGGCACCAGGTTGCGTGCAGCTATGTGGCACAATTTGATTATGACCAGCATGATTATGTGCTTGCCTTGCTTCTGAATATACATTTGAAAATTCCTCCCCTGTTGGATCCTTGCATATTGTAGGGTTATCTTTTGAAGAGAAATATTAAGATATTATTATTCAGGCTTCAAATGCAGGGTGATCACAAAAAAAAAGTTTAGTTTTTTAGAAAACAGTACCACCCCATTGTGTATAAGACTAACTGTGGTTGTCAAAAGCTTATGTCAGATCACCCTGTTTATAAACCTTGGGGGAATGGAGATGAGTAGCTTTTCTAGTTTTTTTTTAATACTTTTTCAGACAGTAGAACAGGGTGGTGCAGCTGTTAATTAATTTTTCTAGAAAACCCCGCTTTGCGATTGCAAATATAAAGCATGTCTTTAAAATAGTTCATAAGCCGCTTCCAAATGGAAAGAGCACGAGAAGAATATGAAATAAACGAAAAAAAAATGACCATATTTTATGTCGCTTAAACACCCTGTACTAGAGATTCCGCTAATGGAAAACTTACCAATCTCCTCGCCAGAAAGTTGTCTGCCAAACGCACCACCCACTGCGAACTGCAATGTACTTTTAAGCGGTTCATGCTGATTTACAGCATTATCAAACATTTTCGTTCCTCTTTTTGAGCTAACATCGCCATGAACGCCGACGTTTGTTGCCGTATTCACAGCCATGGCGCTATTCGTATTACCGAGTTGTTTAAAAAGATTACTGACAAATTGTAACATTTCATTCGCAGACTTAGACGACGTTCGCTTATTGGGTGTGGACTCTGGTGCATACTTTTGCACGCACGCCAAACGTTCTGGTGGCACACAGTCATCGGAAACATGACGCTTGCATTTCGCATAGTTCACGCGTTCCGAATTGCACGCCATATCATCATATGATTTATATTTTGCACCCATTTTATATCGGCTACTGTTGCTGCTGCTCGTAGACGCATCCGAAGTTTCTGTAACGTTTAAAGTTGCTGTCTCACTATCGCCACTGCTAACTGCGTAGCGTTGACGCTTTGCGCGCCTATAGTTGCGTTCAGTTTGTACGCAACATTTCTCCTTGGCAAACATTTTCTTATGCTGCTTCTTGCTTTGTATCGCAGCACAGTCTTTCACATATAATAAACTGTCATCATTTTCATTGTAATGTCTTCTACTTTTTAGATAAGCGCGTTGTTTCTTTTGCTCGCCATTTTTAAGCGCGCGTTCGTCGACATGTGATTCAGCGCTCTCATCACTTTGAAAAGCGTTACGTGCGTTTCTTTTTCGTCTTTGCCAAATTTCATCTTCATCAGCATTCAAAACGTTTGCTGTGCGATATTTTGCGCGCGTAAGTTCACAGTTACTACGCTCTGCGTGCACTCGGCGCGTCATTCTTCACTTTTATAATTTTACGTTTGAAATTAGCAATTTTTTTTTTTACTTTTTCATTTTAAAATAATTTTCTGACTTTGCCCGGAGTTAATTTTTTTTGAACTTTCATACATTGATACGTAACAGTACGAGTAAAAAGTCGGCGTTCATTGAGGGTGTGAAGTGGCATAAAGTGAAAACTCAAAGTTCTTTTAAAATATTTTAGCAGACTTAACAAATTGGTTTCTCCTTTTTTACGCGCATCAGAATATATTCATAACTTTCATTTTGATTGGGTATGCATAGTGGTGCTGATTGTGCTCGACCTGCTGCTGGTGCTTGCTGTGGGCGTACACAAGCTGGTGCTGCGCGTTCGCAACCACAATTGCCTGGATTATAGTCTAAAATGGTAATGTTTGGTATCACTCTAAAGTCATCAGCGGATAAATTTTGTAGACCGTTTTTTGTTGGAAAAGGATAGAGCGGACAACGTGCAGCACTTGGTGTAGGTTGTGTTGACTTTTGCACGTTCGGTACTGTTAAAAACTGTGCTTCATCGCTAGTTGATCTTATTCGTTTTGGGTGCCGCACCAATATCGTAGGCATTCTAGCCATATTCGAAGCTCTTAAGTTGTTTGCTTGTGCTTCATTTAACTTACTGGAATAACGCACTGCTGCAATGATATCGCTTTGTCTATCAGCTGTGCTGCTGCTTTCATACGATGCACGCTTCGTTGATGTTCGTGGCGAGTTTTGTTGCTTAAAAGCTGGCACATCCTCTTTTTCTCTTATCGTGCTAACTTGTGGTGCATTTTGTGGCTGATATTGTTGGCCTAGATCAGTCACATCCTGACTTTCTCTTAAGCGCGATTGTGGCAAAGAGCTATCCCGCACATATATCAGTGTTGGATTCAATGCATTGTATTCTGTAGGGTAAGGCTTGTCTATGGAATCACGTTGTTTATAATATTGTTGATTGGCTTCATCGTAATATGTTTCTTGACTATTTTGATTAGGTTGTGGATTTTCAACATTATCATATACTACTTGGTTTGGTATTTGCTCACCAGTTATATCGAATTGTTTACCAAGTATACGCGTTTCCACGGGTTGGCTGAAACCAGATGATGTTTGGTTTTCATCCAGCTTACTTGGATAGAAAAAATTTTCCGGGTGTCTTAACCTCGGATCGATAGCTGGTTCGGAGTATGGATAAGGTTTAACTCCAACATAGTGTCCACCGGTTTGTCCACCATATCGGCCATTTCCTTGACCATCATCGATTCTATTGGCATTTTCTTGTCCAGCATAGTGTCCACTTCCATCTGCTGTGTTACTGTTGTTATATTGTTGATAGGACGTCTCTGGTGAAGTAAACACTTGTTGTTGATAACCATGCTCCATTGTTGGCTGCACACCAATTTCCAATTTGGCACCATCCGCATTACTTATGGCGCACAATTTTTTCAATACCGCCTGTAAACACTTGAGCATTTGCTCTTGATCTTCAGCGTCGCAAATTCTTTGGTCCTCCATATTGTTTACGTTCTGCACGTTTGAGCGTATGTCAGCTGACCAATGCGAATTTCGTGGAGTATTTGTATTCACGTAGAAGGTAGATGGTGGTGGTGGTGCACGTCTGCAACTACAAAATTGTACATTCCGCTCGTAATTTTCAGCATAAGGCGTTTCATAACTACGCGCCATTGCGCTTTCATCTTCGTCGTCTGTGTAATGACGCCGTTTGCGTGGTGAATTTTTGCGCGTCTTGTACTTTCTGCAACTACACCATGTGCGCTTTGTTGTGCGCTCCTCGCCCGATGTGTCACTCTCACGATCATGATGCTTGTGTCGTTTCTTATTTCGCTCACGTTTCTTGTCTTTACCGTTATCGCGTTTATTACCATTGGCTAGTGCGTCTTCAAAGTCATCGTTCTGTTCAACACGTTTCTTTACATATCGCAGAAATCCTTCGTCTGTATTCGTATTATCGGCCGGTGGCAGCACGATTTTATTACGACTATCTAATTTATAAATAACAGTTTCCATTTTAATATCTGTATCGTAACATGGTTTCCCACCACCCCTGTGGCGCGTTTGCCTGCCCTCCGCATCGGATTGTAGTGGTCGTTTGGTGCGTGACTCACACGAGGACTTTGCTTCCATTATTCACATTTGTAATTTTGCGTTAGAATGTGTATATTTTTTTGTTTCCTTTTATTTTCACATTTTTTTACTTCATAAAACATAAAGCGTCTATCCGAATATGATTACTTTTACGGGTTACTGAAAAGCGAATACTTTTTTTTTGTTTTAAACGAAACCGAAAGCAGAGCGAATGTTTGTACGGCAAGAAAAAACATGGATGTTGAGATTTAGGTTGTTTAATTCCTATTAGTTCTTCCTATCGAACAACGCCTAATGAATCGAGAATTTTAAAGAATGTTTCTTTCAATTCGTTTCCTAATGCATCCAAGGCGAATTTATACCAGGTGACATCAAGGCGAATTTGTTGCTGTATACACACACATACTTCATGTGTTTTGTTTTTCCTTTGGCGGCTACTAGTGTCAGATTGCATAGAATTTTTTTAATTTTGACAGAAGAAGCCACTGCTCATATGTTCTTATGAGATCACCTATAAGTAAATTCGCCTTGAATGCATCTATCAGCTATTCCGCCGGGGCGCCCTCTGGAAAATGCTATCAGCTATTAAGCTGGCATCACATTATTCCGAAAATTCGAATTGTGCTAACTTGGCAGCACTAACTGAAAAGTGGCAAGCGGCTTTGACGAAAACCTTCACCAGGTGTCAAGCACGTTTTTTGCTATAATGTGGTGTAAATCGGGAATATATTTATTTTTGTACTGTTACCGAAAGTTTTGCTTTTGTTTTTGGATTTTATAATAACGGAATTCGAATGGTCCAGGTCGCTGTCCTACGAAAATGTGCGCCGTGTTTTTGTTGTTATTTGTTTTATTTTGTGTTTTTGATTTCGGTTTATTTTGCTTTTCCTTTATTTTTATTTTTATTTTGTAGATATGAACTAAAGATGTCGACGCGAAATTTGAATGAAAGAGAAATTTATCAGGTTTAAGGCGTGGTTTCCTCGAAAGCGGTGCCGCTATATAGCGGCCGTCACATAGCGGTAGAGTAGGTTGTCAAAAACATTGCAATGTACGTGTAAACCAAGAAGACGGTGAAGTTCACCGTAACGTAATATAGCGGCAAGCATAAAATATTACGGCCGTCATGACGGTGGCAATTCTTTCGGCAACGTTTTTTTCCCACCGTCATATTCAAAACGGTGAGAATTCAAATATTTTAAATATTTTTACCCAAAACAACAAATCTGACATTTCTGTTGTTTTGGAATAAATATTAAAAAGAAATAAAAATAAAAAGCAGAAACGTGCAGCAACTCATTTAAAGAAAATCGGCAAAATAAAGCGTTGCGGTCATCGAAATTTACAGAAAAGCGGTGCCGCTAATGACGGTAAGCATAGCGGCCGCTATATAGCGAACGTTATATTGTGGCACCGCTTTTCTAGGAAACCAAAGCTTTAGGAAGGAAGCGAAGATGATTTTCCTGAATATGATTTTGTGATTGTATATTGTATGATTGATAGATTTATTGTTTATTTGAACATTTTCCAACAATTTGACAGAATTTTTCTAACAGTGCCTGTCAGGAAAAGTGCTGATCGCATTTTTCGTAACTGCGTGACGGCAGACTTCGTGGCGTGAGTTTCGCCAAAATGCTGATAGACCCCAATATCTTGATTAAATTTTTGATAGAATAAATCATCCATCGCTTGGGCTCGTTCTTGTTTATCTCAATGTCTTCTTTCTCATACTTAATAACATCGGATCCAAAGTATCATTTACTCTTCCGGGCACTACAGACACGGAATGTCTAGAACCCGCCAGCTGTAGTAGCCAGTACTCTCGACCCGAAAACTCAAGTATGCTCAGAATAAACAAAACCAATCGTTACGGACTTTATTCTTTCTCTACATTGCGTTGTTATTTTTCATTAGCTGGGCTTGTTAGGGATCTTCATAGCATTTCTGTTTTGTTTTTGCGGTTAGTTGAGATTGTCCCAGCATATGGGCTTCTTTATTTTCTGAGTCGGTTGTGGCGTAATATGGCGCTAGAGGTGCCAGTCTACTAAGCGCTGGATCTATTTCAATTCACAATGCGCTAAGGAGAGTTGAAATCATAAAATTCCTTTGCCGTCGAATTTCTTGCCGACATCATGGATTCCCTTCTCCCGAATTGATAGCATGCGATGTTGTGCGTTTGCTCCTCTTTTTACTCTATGCTCTTTCATCTCTGTCTGTTTTTTGGAACTCGTTTAAGCGTTCTAAGGTCTCTTGCCATTGGTATCCCTGCGTAACTATGTTTTCTAATTCGTTGTAAAGCATTTCACAATAAGAAATGCCGGACGGCTCATCGTTTTCACAATCGCTATCGCTTACTCTGGTTCTTGGACTTGTTGATCTCTTCCTTTCGCCACTTACATTTCGCTTTCTTAAGTAAGTATTTGTATCATCTTTTTCAGCAGGAGCTTTGCAACATGAAGAAAACCAAGTTTCCGACTCTTTTTCTGTAGTCTTCTTAGGCTTCGTTTGAAGCTCATGTCCAGGTTTTGTTGGCTCTTTAGTTGTCGTGAATGTGTTTCTCTCAAATGTTTTTATTTTTGATTGTTTCTTTTTACCATCCTCCCACGTTTTATATTTAGTTTTATTTTCCCTCTTGATTGTTTCGGAATCTCTGAGTTTTTCTTTAGCGTCGAACACCTTATCCCTTTTAATAATTGCACAGCATGATGACATTTGGCAAGATTTCTTTTCTGTTCGAGACTCCTCTCTTCGGCTTTCAATCAATGGACGTTTTCGTCTCGTATCAACTTTCTTTTGCATCATTTCTCCCTTACAACTCGACAAGCAGGGCAATATTTTAAAATATTGCTTTGTAGCACTTTTCGATGTTTTAGTCTTCGAGCGTTTCTTCTCTGAATCTTTTTGTATTGGCTCATCTTTCATAAAAATCGGGCAGCATGGTTTTAGACTTCTGGCCTTCGATTGGCTTTGCTTTAAGTCAAGCTCCTTCTCTTTCTTAAAACTAGGATAATATTTCAATTCTGACTCTCTGAGGTTGAAGATTTTCTTTTCATTGGTTTTAGGTTCCTTCATCTTTTTCTTAATACATATCGACCGACAAAGCGTGAGGCTTGACCACCCTTTTTGGACATCCCTTGGCTTCATTTCAGAATCTATGGGCTTCTCTTTTACGTGAACCATATTTTTAGAATCCTTAGGTAACTTTGTCTTACTAATCGGACAACATGTCACTGTTTTGGATGGGTTTTGTTGCAACTTGGGTTCTCTGACATCGGAGGGTTTCTTCTCAGTCTCACTTAGTTCTTTCGTCTTTTTCTTGATACCAAAAGGACAACATGTTACTGGACTCAAACAACACGAAGCTATTTTGGTTGGTGTCGGTTTTAAATCTGGTTCTTTGACTTCGCCTGGCCTTTCTTCAGAATCCTTAGGTAACTTCGTCTTACGAATCGGGCAACAAGTTGTTGGAGCCGGACAACATGTCGTTGTTTTGGATGGTTTTCGTTTCAACTTCGGTTCTCTGACAGCGGGAGATTTCCCCTCAGACTTTTTAAGCTTTTTCGTCTTTTTCTTGATACCAAAAGGACAACATGTTACCGGACTCAAACAACACGAAGCTATTTTGGTTGGTGTCGGTTTTGAATCTGGTTCTTTGACTTCGCCTGGCCTTTCTTCAGAATCCTTAAGTAACTTCGTCTTACGAATCGGGCAACAAGTTGTTGGAGCCGGACAACATGTCGTTGTTTTGGATGGGTTTTGTTTGAACTTCGGTTCTCTCACAGCGGGAGATTTCCCCTCAGACTTTTTAGGCTTTTTCGTCTTTTTCTTGATACCAAAAGGACAACATGTTACTGGACTCAAACAACACGAAGCTATTTTGGTTGGTGTCGGTTTTGAATCTGGTTCTTTGACTTCGCCTGGCCTTTCTTCAGAATCCTTAGGTAACTTCGTCTTACGAATCGGGCAACAAGTTGTTGGAGCCGGACAACATGTCGTTGTTTTGGATGGGTTTTGTTTGAACTTCGGTTCTCTCACAGCGGGAGATTTCCCCTCAGACTTTTTAGGCTTTTTCGTCTTTTTCTTGATACCAAAAGGACAACATGTTACTGGACTCAAACAACACGAAGCTATTTTGGTTGGTGTCGGTTTTGAATCTGGTTCTTTGACTTCGCCTGGCTTTTCTTCAGAATCCTTAGGTAACTTCGTCTTACCAATCGGGCAACAAGTTGTTGGAGCCGGACAACATGTCGTTGATTTGGATGAGTTTTGTTTCAACTCTCTGTCGTCGGAAGGTTTCTTCTCAGACTCACTAGGTTCTTTCGTCTTTTTCTTGATACGAAAAGAACAACATGTTACTGGACTTGAGCAACATGGCGCTATTTGAGTTGGTGCGCGTTTTGAACCTCCTTCTTTGGCTTCGGCGGCCTTGTTATCAGAATCCTTAGGCAACTTCATCTTACTAATCGGGCAACATGCTGTTGTGGACGGACAACATGTCATTGTTTTGGATGGTTCTTGTTTGAACTCTGGTTTACTGTCTGCGGAGGGTTTCTTCTGAAGCTCACTAGGTTCTTTCGCCTTTTTCTTGATACCAATAGGGCAACATGTTACGGGACTTGAGCAACATGACGCTATTTGAGTTGGTGCCCGTTTTGAACCTCCTTCTTTGGCTTCGGCGGCCTTGTTTTCAGAATCCTTAGGCAACTTCATCTTACTAATCGGGCAACATGCTGTTGTAGACGGACAACATGTCATTGTTTTTAATGGTTCTTGTTTGAACTCTGGTTTACTGCCTGCGGAAGATTTCTTCTGAAGCTCACTAGGTTCTTTCGCCTTTTTCTTGATACCAATAGGGCAACATGTTACGGGAGCCGAGCAACATGACACTATTTGGGTTGGTGTCCGTTTTGCACCTGGCTTTTTGGCTTCGGTGGGCTTTTCAAAATCGTTACGCAACTTCGTCTTACCAATCGGGCAACATGCTGTTATAGCCGGACAACATGTCGTTGTTTTGGATGGTACTTGCTTCAACTCTCTGTCGTCGGAAGGTTTCTTCTCAAGCTTACTCGGTTCTTTCGCCTTTCTCTTGATACCAATAGGGCAACAAGCTACGGGAGCCGAGCAACATGACGCTATTTGGGTTGGTGTCAGTTTTGCACCTGGCTTTTTGACTTCGGTGGGCTTTTCAAAATCGTTACGCAACTTCGTCTTACCAATCGGGCAACATGCTGTTATAGCCGGAAAACATGTCGTTGTTTTGGATGGTACTTGTTTCAACTCTCTGTCGTCGGAAGGTTTCTTCTGAAGCTCACTAGGTTCTTTCGCCTTTTTCTTGATACCAATAGGGCAACAAGCTACGGGAGCCGAGCAACATGAAGCTATTTGGGTTGGTGTCAGTTTTGCACCTGGCTTTTTGACTTCGGTGGGCTTTTCAAAATCGTTACGCAACTTCGTCTTACCAATCGGGCAACATGCTGTTATAGCCGGACAACATGTCGTTGTTTTGGATGGTACTTGTTTCAACTCTCTGTCGTCGGAAGGTTTCTTCTGAAGCTCACTAGGTTCTTTCGCCTTTTTCTTGATACCAATAGGGCAACATGTTACGGGACTTGAGCAACATGACGCTATTTGAGTTGGTGCCCGTTTTGAACCTCCTTCTTTGGCTTCGGCGGCCTTGTTTTCAGAATCCTTAGGCAACTTAATCTTACTAATCGGGCAACATGCTGTTGTAGACGGAGAAGATGTCGTTGTTTTGGATGGTTCTTGTTTCAACTCCGGTTCTTTGCCGTCAAAAGGTTTCTGCTTAGTCTGATGAAGTTCTTTCGTTTTTTTCTTGATACCAATAGGGCAACATGCTACGAGAGCCGAGCAACATGACGCTATTTGGGTTGGTGTCAGTTTTGCACCTGGCTTTTTGACTTCGGTGGGCTTTTCAAAATCGTTACGCAACTTCGTCTTACCAATCGGGCAACATGCTGTTATAGCCGGAAAACATGTCGTTGTTTTGGATGGTACTTGTTTCAACTCTCTGTCGTCGGAAGGTTTCTTCTGAAGCTCACTAGGTTCTTTCGCCTTTTTCTTGATACCAATAGGGCAACAAGCTACGGGAGCCGAGCAACATGACGCTATTTGGGTTGGTGTCAGTTTTGCACCTGGCTTTTTGACTTCGGTGGGCTTTTCAAAATCGTTACGCAACTTCGTCTTACCAATCGGGCAACATGCTGTTATAGCCGGACAACATGTCGTTGTTTTGGATGGTACTTGTTTCAACTCTCTGTCGTCGGAAGGTTTCTTCTGAAGCTCACTAGGTTCTTTCGCCTTTTTCTTGATACCAATAGGGCAACATGTTACGGGACTTGAGCAACATGACGCTATTTGAGTTGGTGCCCGTTTTGAACCTCCTTCTTTGGCTTCGGCGGCCTTGTTTTCAGAATCCTTAGGCAACTTCATCTTACTTATCGGGCAACATGCTGATGTAGACGGACAACATGTCATTGTTTTGGATGGTTCTTGTTTGAACTCTGGTTTACTGTCTGCGGAAGGTTTCTTCTGAAGCTCACTAGGTTCTTTCGCCTTTTTCTTGATACCAATAGGGCAACAAGCTACGGGAGCCGAGCAACATGACGCTATTTGGGTTGGTGTCAGTTTTGCACCTGGCTTTTTGACTTCGGTGGGCTTTTCAAAATCGTTACGCAACTTCGTCTTACCAATCGGGCAACATGCTGTTATAGCCGGACAACATGTCGTTGTTTTGGATGGTACTTGTTTCAACTCTCTGTCGTCGGAAGGTTTCTTCTGAAGCTCACTAGGTTCTTTCGCCTTTTTCTTGATACCAATAGGGCAACATGTTACGGGACTTGAGCAACATGACGCTATTTGAGTTGGTGCCCGTTTTGAACCTCCTTCTTTGGCTTCGGCGGCCTTGTTTTCAGAATCCTTAGGCAACTTCATCTTACTTATCGGGCAACATGCTGATGTAGACGGACAACATGTCATTGTTTTGGATGGTTCTTGTTTGAACTCTGGTTTACTGTCTGCGGAAGGTTTCTTCTGAAGCTCACTAGGTTCTTTCGCCTTTTTCTTGATACCAATAGGGCAACAAGCTACGGGAGCCGAGCAACATGACGCTATTTGGGTTGGTGTCAGTTTTGCACCTGGCTTTTTGACTTCGGTGGGCTTTTCAAAATCGTTACGCAACTTCGTCTTACCAATCGGGCAACATGCTGTTATAGCCGGACAACATGTCGTTGTTTTGGATGGTACTTGTTTCAACTCTCTGTCGTCGGAAGGTTTCTTCTGAAGCTCACTAGGTTCTTTCGCCTTTTTCTTGATACCAATAGGGCAACATGTTACGGGACTTGAGCAACATGACGCTATTTGAGTTGGTGCCCGTTTTGAACCTCCTTCTTTGGCTTCGGCGGCCTTGTTTTCAGAATCCTTAGGCAACTTAATCTTACTAATCGGGCAACATGCTGTTGTAGACGGAGAAGATGTCGTTGTTTTGGATGGTTCTTGTTTCAACTCCGGTTCTTTGCCGTCAAAAGGTTTCTGCTTAGTCTGATGAAGTTCTTTCGTTTTTTTCTTGATACCAATAGGGCAACATGCTACGAGAGCCGAGCAACATGACGCTATTTGGGTTGGTGTCAGTTTTGCACCTGGCTTTTTGACTTCGGTGGGCTTTTCAAAATCGTTACGCAACTTCGTCTTACCAATCGGGCAACATGCTGTTATAGCCGGAAAACATGTCGTTGTTTTGGATGGTACTTGTTTCAACTCTCTGTCGTCGGAAGGTTTCTTCTGAAGCTCACTAGGTTCTTTCGCCTTTTTCTTGATACCAATAGGGCAACAAGCTACGGGAGCCGAGCAACATGACGCTATTTGGGTTGGTGTCAGTTTTGCACCTGGCTTTTTGACTTCGGTGGGCTTTTCAAAATCGTTACGCAACTTCGTCTTACCAATCGGGCAACATGCTGTTATAGCCGGACAACATGTCGTTGTTTTGGATGGTACTTGTTTCAACTCTCTGTCGTCGGAAGGTTTCTTCTGAAGCTCACTAGGTTCTTTCGCCTTTTTCTTGATACCAATAGGGCAACATGTTACGGGACTTGAGCAACATGACGCTATTTGAGTTGGTGCCCGTTTTGAACCTCCTTCTTTGGCTTCGGCGGCCTTGTTTTCAGAATCCTTAGGCAACTTCATCTTACTTATCGGGCAACATGCTGATGTAGACGGACAACATGTCATTGTTTTGGATGGTTCTTGTTTGAACTCTGGTTTACTGTCTGCGGAAGGTTTCTTCTGAAGCTCACTAGGTTCTTTCGCCTTTTTCTTGATACCAATAGGGCAACAAGCTACGGGAGCCGAGCAACATGACGCTATTTGGGTTGGTGTCAGTTTTGCACCTGGCTTTTTGACTTCGGTGGGCTTTTCAAAATCGTTACGCAACTTCGTCTTACCAATCGGGCAACATGCTGTTATAGCCGGACAACATGTCGTTGTTTTGGATGGTACTTGTTTCAACTCTCTGTCGTCGGAAGGTTTCTTCTGAAGCTCACTAGGTTCTTTCGCCTTTTTCTTGATACCAATAGGGCAACATGTTACGGGACTTGAGCAACATGACGCTATTTGAGTTGGTGCCCGTTTTGAACCTCCTTCTTTGGCTTCGGCGGCCTTGTTTTCAGAATCCTTAGGCAACTTCATCTTACTTATCGGGCAACATGCTGATGTAGACGGACAACATGTCATTGTTTTGGATGGTTCTTGTTTGAACTCTGGTTTACTGTCTGCGGAAGGTTTCTTCTGAAGCTCACTAGGTTCTTTCGCCTTTTTCTTGATACCAATAGGGCAACATGTTACGGGACTTGAGCAACATGACGCTATTTGAGTTGGTGCCCGTTTTGAACCTCCTTCTTTGGCTTCGGCGGCCTTGTTTTCAGAATCCTTAGGCAACTTAATCTTACTAATCGGGCAACATGCTGTTGTAGACGGAGAAGATGTCGTTGTTTTGGATGGTTCTTGTTTCAACTCCGGTTCTTTGCCGTCAAAAGGTTTCTGCTTAGTCTGATGAAGTTCTTTCGTTTTTTTCTTGATACCAATAGGGCAACATGCTACGAGAGCCGAGCAACATGACGCTATTTGGGTTGGTGTCAGTTTTGCACCTGGCTTTTTGACTTCGGTGGGCTTTTCAAAATCGTTACGCAACTTCGTCTTACCAATCGGGCAACATGCTGTTATAGCCGGAAAACATGTCGTTGTTTTGGATGGTACTTGTTTCAACTCTCTGTCGTCGGAAGGTTTCTTCTGAAGCTCACTAGGTTCTTTCGCCTTTTTCTTGATACCAATAGGGCAACAAGCTACGGGAGCCGAGCAACATGACGCTATTTGGGTTGGTGTCAGTTTTGCACCTGGCTTTTTGACTTCGGTGGGCTTTTCAAAATCGTTACGCAACTTCGTCTTACCAATCGGGCAACATGCTGTTATAGCCGGACAACATGTCGTTGTTTTGGATGGTACTTGTTTCAACTCTCTGTCGTCGGAAGGTTTCTTCTGAAGCTCACTAGGTTCTTTCGCCTTTTTCTTGATACCAATAGGGCAACATGTTACGGGACTTGAGCAACATGACGCTATTTGAGTTGGTGCCCGTTTTGAACCTCCTTCTTTGGCTTCGGCGGCCTTGTTTTCAGAATCCTTAGGCAACTTCATCTTACTTATCGGGCAACATGCTGATGTAGACGGACAACATGTCATTGTTTTGGATGGTTCTTGTTTGAACTCTGGTTTACTGTCTGCGGAAGGTTTCTTCTGAAGCTCACTAGGTTCTTTCGCCTTTTTCTTGATACCAATAGGGCAACATGTTACGGGACTTGAGCAACATGACGCTATTTGAGTTGGTGCCCGTTTTGAACCTCCTTCTTTGGCTTCGGCGGCCTTGTTTTCAGAATCCTTAGGCAACTTCATCTTACTAATCGGGCAACATGCTGATGTAGACGGACAACATGTCATTGTTTTGGATGGTTCTTGTTTGAACTCTGGTTTACTGTCTGCGGAAGGTTTCTTCTGAAGCTCACTAGGTTCTTTCGCCTTTTTCTTGATACCAGTTGGGCAACATGGTGCTCTAGCCGGACAACATGTGTCTGATTTGTCTGGTTTTCGTTTTGTTTTTCGCTTACTTGTTTCTCGTGTGTAGTATTTTTTTAGCTCTTCAAGTAGTTCAAGTTCCTGAGTTGTTAAAGACACCTGTGACATAGGTTGTGTTATGAAGAATGGGGATGCAGCGGACGCTTTTATCACAGGTCGATAAACTTCAGTGTCTTCATCAGGTTGTGAGCCACCAACACAACAGCTGATGACCGATTTTTTCGTTTTCTGCTTGGTTTTACTTTTCCCATGTGTACGCTGACGATAAGAACTAACCTCAGGATAATCGCATGTACTAGGTGTGGGTCTTGGTCTTCTTGACTTATGTTTCTCTACCTGTTTGTCCTCCCAATTGTAGGGTCTTGCTTCCTCGCGCATTTGACAGCTGCACTTTGGATATGTCAGATCAGTTTTACTTCCTGCTTTCCTTTCAAGATCTACGCGCGCTGCTTTATTTTCCTCTAAGCGCTGTCTCTTGTTGTCTTTGCCTCTGACTGCGGGCTTACCGTGTTTGCTTCCTGAATAGATTCGTTTAGTCTGGTTTTTCTTGAAGATACCGCAACAACCCCCAGTTTGTGAATCTTCCTCGTTATCAGCTTCTATTGCTGTATTGACCTGTGAGTAAACGTTTGCTACTATTTGCAGCTCTTCTTGTACCCTGTCGTCGCCCAGCAACTGACATTCGCAATCGCAAAAGTCCATTTGCGTTTCGAGCATCTCCGTCGCATGCGGATTGAACCATATTTCACGCACCTCCTCATCCTTCTGTTTCTCGCGAGTCTCACTGCGTTCGAGGTTCGATTTGGGTTGTGGCTTGCGTCTTCCAGTTCCTGTAGGCATTTTGTGAACCTACAAGTATTAGGAATGGGCCGGTGTTATTTTGAATTATTTGTACAACATTTCACATTGGTTCTAAGTTAATTTAAACAATTTTGCCTCTATTTTGCCGAAATTAAAAAATATTCCTAATGTTTACAAAAATTTTGAGACGTGAAAACAAGAAATAACAGAAACATCTAGAAATTATTATTAGGCGCATACTAGTAGCACCATTTCGAAGTTCGGAGACATTAGTTTTTCGTCATTTGCTAATGCACAGGAATAGTAGAGCACAGTGCCCAGTGATGAGACCTATCACCCTTGTTGCAGATTTCTTTCAAAGCTTCATAATTCTCGGTATGCCTTTTATGCACTTGGAAGCCTAATATGACCATCTTATGAGCGATTTGGTCCCCTACGAAACATTGGCACCTTCTTAAGACGCCGCTGTAACATCTCCGTTTTTATTATTTACTAAATGCAAGTAAAAACAGTATATAAAGCAACGAAAAAAAATGTTTTACATCTCAATAAACTATTCAATATCTTCAGCAATACATCGGTGAAGAAATCATTCGATTGCATCTAGTAGTTATTTAGTGATGCACGAACAAACATAGAAACAGACGAACACATTTTCTAAAAACCGTTGTTTTGGCTTGAATTACACTTATAAAGACCACTCGTAGGCATTTTTCTTCAAATATATAATACAGAGACATTGGCTTGTCTTCACTATATGTATAAAAACATTTTGAACCAACTTGTATTGCCACCACTGTCCACAGCGTGTATAAAACATTTCGTTGCGGTAAAATGGATATTAAACTTTTACTTGGACATCTAACAAAACGTTGGTGAAAATTGCATTCAATTCGATGCAGCCATTTTTGAGTGATGCGCGCACAAACATACAGACAGACGGACAAAATTTCTAAAACCGTGGTTCTTGGCTTTTATTACACTTATAAATGTCTTTTTTACAGACATCGGCCTGTTACAATTTTATTATATGTAAAATTATTCGGATCCCTTTATGGCAGCCAAGCTATCGATCATTATATTGTTCCCTGGAACGGTACTGTTTCGCAGTGGTTCATCCATGAAAAGCGCATAAGCTGACCTCTTTTTGATCACAAATGAGTGAATAAATATCAAATGAATCGTTACGGACTTTATTCTTCTTGAAATTTACATTCACTTGCTTCCACGGACCATAAGCTACCACAAACAAAATTAACCTCAAAAATACATCTTACATGAGACTATCTACAGTTGAGTCGCTTATAATATGTAGTTAAAAGTTAATTTTGACAATCTAGCCCATGTCCGTAGAAATAATTTATATCTGGAGCTTTATCTGGATCTTTATAAGATTTTCTCTTTGCGTTGCTGCTCAATATAACGGCATATTTGACTTGCCTGGATGGCGACATGGAAACACCTCTTGTTTGAGTTTGCCCCAGCACATATTCCGGCAAATAAGTTGGTCTAATTTCGGCCTCGTTAAAGCCGTAGCATGGCGCAAAGGCTGGTGGCATACTAAGTTCTGCAACATTTCCATGAGCCTTTTCAATTTGTTTTTTCGGTTTCTCTTTACGCTGTGATCTATATCTGAAGTTGGGTGTTTGAATTTCGCTATTTTCCATTTGTTTCGCTGATCTGTCATTTAACTTTTGGCTTACATTTACAACTTGAGCTTTTGTTAAGCTCTCTTGCTGCTTTTTGCTCTTCGTTCTTATATTTGGCTTGTAATCTTTTGTTAGTGCAAATATCTCCTGGTGTGGAAATCTTTGCATAAATACGTTTTCCAAATCGTTATAAAGCGCTTCACTATACGAAAGGTTTGAGGGTTTCGAAACGTTTTTTTTATCTTTAGCGCTTGCTCTCAGTTTCTTTCGCTCTCTCGTTCTTGACGGTCGTGATGTTTTATCAGCAGACTTTTTAGACAGCTTTTGAAACTCAGTTTTGTGACTTGTTGATGGTTCATTGCTTGGCGTAGACGATTTCCTTTCGTTAATACCAGCTTTTTTCTCAATATTTTTGAAACTATCTTTCTTCAACAACTTTGGAACTTCTTTGGAAGCGGCTCGTTTTGTAGCTTTCTGTTTCGTTTCAAACAAAGAGTTTGATATATCCCTGTTAAAGATAGGACAACATGACGTTCTCGTATCTGGTACCTTCTTTTTATCGTGCTCATTATCTATTTGGACTTGGATTTTATTTTGAGTTTCAACAGAGTTCCTATGTTCATCTTTTTCATACGCTTTCTGTGGGGTATCGTGTTTATCAAATGACGACATACGAGTATTTGACGCTTTCTTTTTCAAACTCTCCAGTTTTATGGCAGAGTATTTTCTTTCAGAATCTGCGGTCTTATGCTTTACAGTGAGTGGACAGCACGACATTGGTTCTTTAGATGCTTCTTTTTCAAAAATGTGTTTCAACTTAGCAATTGCACAACATATCGACATTTTGGAGCGCTTTTGTTTCAAACTCCCTGGGCTTTTGTTAAAAAAGGGTTTCTTTTCATTATCTAGAGGTTTTTCTTTACTAAACGCTGACGAAGGCTTATTCCACGGAGTGCTCGATACTTTAGCATTGGATGGTTGCTTGTCCGAATCTATAGGCTTTACTTCGCTAAATATTGAAGATGGCTTCTTAAGCAGATAGTTCGTCATTTTGGCGTTAGATCGTACCATTTCAGCATCTCTTGGTTTTTCTTGTATATGAAAACCGCTCTGGGATTTGCCATTCCTTTCAACTGGAAAATATAACGTCATTTTGAATGGTTTCTTTTCAAGATTATCCGCATCTTTTAAATCCGGACCGCTGACGTTAGAGGTTGTCTTTTCGGCATCTTTAGGTTCCTCCGACTGTTTGTGCATACCAACTGGACAACACGATATTGACGCTTTATTAGATGCTGAAATTGCCGAATCGCGTTCTATTTTTATGGGCTTACTTTTAGAAACTGAGAGTTTTTTAGTTTTATTTTTCATTGATTTTGGCTTCGTTTTAAGAGCCTGTTGTTTTAAAGAGCCTGGGCGTTCATGTGAAACTTTGGACAACTTTTGCTCAGAAATTTTGAGCTCTTTCGTCTTTGGACGTGGACAGCATGACGTTGTTCTGTGTGACATGTTTCTCAAATCCTTTTCTCCCACGTCCGACGGTTTCTTGGCAGACTCTTTTTTAAGACTTTCGCCTGTTGTCACTTTGCTAAAACCTTCTGCCATTTGTGATAAAATTTTTTCTACTATTATTTCAGTTTGTTCGTGCGGTCCTTCATTGGAGTCTAAGTGGCTTTTCTTATTGAAACAGGACGACCATTGTAGGGTAGATTGTTTCTCCTGATCGCCATTCATTGCGCTTGCTCTCACGAAACTATCTAATTTACGGTGCTTCCCAAACGGACAACATGATGTTGGCTTAATTTTCTCACTGTTGGTAGCATTGTATATTTCTGTGGAACTAGCAGGTTCCTGGAACTTGTTAAATTCTTTCTGGGAAACGTTATTTTGATCTGTTGTCGTTAGTGGTTGGTTTTCGGAATCATCGATTTTCGAAACATAACTTTCTTGAGTTTGGTTACTATACAACTTCTCTGCACCTTCAGAAATCTTCCCAGTAGGTGGTCTGCTAGGTTGCTTAGATATTTTCTGAATATCTATTGTTTGGAGTGAGATCCAAGATGGTGGCTTTTTATCTAGAGCCTCGTTTTTGTCGCTTGAGTCATCTATCTTTTCTGGCTGCTCTTTTTCCACTAGCAATGAAGTTGTAGAAGACTTTGTCAACGCTTCGTTCGGAACACTTTGCAAATCTTGCTGGCTATCGTATTCCTGGTTGAAGTCGTCGTCCCAATTGTTGGGCTCGACTTCTTTATCAATAGAACCTGTTGCCGTTGCGGATTTCTTTACGTAAACATCAGACTCCTCTGGTTTATTCTTCGTTTTTAGGGAGCAACATGATTTCTTCTGCTTTTTGGATGGTTCTTCACCTAGCGTCTCCTCTTTTTTAGTGTCCGAGAGCATTTCCCTTGAATCAAGTCGCTGTTTTTTCCTATCAAACGGCCAGCACGACCTTGAAATATTACACGATTTTTGCTGCTGGCTGTCCTGAACTAAAATTTGGGACTTCTTAATGTCAGTTTCTGCTATACGAATATCCCTTTTTTCGCTTTTAGTGTTTGCGCGTAGATTTGTGAAACCTTCCGATTTCTTTGGCTTGTTCTTTTTACGAATTGGACAACAAGCTGTTGATGGCTTCGTTTGATTACTTTGGTTACTTTTATTGGGAGCTTTGAAATTCTCACCCATTTCACTTGCTGTAAAGATATGATAAAGATTATATAAATGTTTGATGTCTCATAATTTTCCAATTTAGCTTGTCTTACGCTCATCTCCGTTAGGTAAATCTGACGTCGTTGACGTTTTGCTTTGTACTTTTAGCGCGTCTGCAGACATAGAATCTTTTTCATTCAAGATTGGTCCCTCAAATTCCGACGCGCTGTGTGGCTCTGTAGTTGCGTTTTTGATTGTTGTTTGACTTGGCACGTTTTGCGCAAGCTCGTGCAAAGATTCTCTTCCAATCGAGCCTGGATTTTCTAGTTCCGAATCAATGAGTGGCTCTGCAGTTTTCGACGCAGTAACGGCGCTATCCGACTGACTTTTTAACTTTGTTTCAAATTTGTTTTCATGTTCTTCATGTAAAACTGCGGACTCAGACATCCTTGGTAGTAGCATGCCATCGCTCTCCTCTTTCTGTGTGTCATACAAGGGTCCAAGAGTGCCATTACCATTGTCGTCGTATTGCTGCGCAACAAATCTACAACTTTCCGGGTCACAGCTCTGTATATCATATGTAAAAACTTTGGACGAAGATGCGAAAGTTTTATACTTTTGCTCAAGTGTTGTGGCATCGTTTTCTGCACATCTGCAGTCATAGTATCTGCTTGGATCATTAGTATATTGGCTATATATTGTGTTATTTGATTCATCCTCTGTTGGTGTTCGTTTTTTTTTTTTTAAGCCACAACAACCTGTATCAGCTTTTTCGGCTTGTGGTTCTAAACGTTTGCGCTCATTTTTATTTGCTGTATCGCGCGCATAGGTTGCTCTCAATTTTTCGAGTAGCGCGAGTTCCTCGGGTGTGAAGGGGCACTCTCGTGATAGCGTAGACGGCCTATTATAGGCTTGGGCTGCGCCAGAGGACCTCGATACGGGTTTGTAAGCTTCATTGTCATCATCGGCTTGCGCGCGTCCACCACAGCAACCAATGCCTGATTTTTTCTTTTTCTCTTTGTTTTTGCTTCCTTCTCTTTTCTGTTGACGCGTAGTACTTGTTTGTGGATTATTGCTGGGGGCGCGCGGTGCTGGCCTTGTGCTACTATTCTCTGTATCCTTACGTGACTTATGTTTCTTCGCTTGGTTATCTGCGCGTATATTTGTCGAATCATCGCTAGAGCTGCCTGGACACCTGTCATCGTTGTGGTGTTCTTTTTTTTTGGCTTCCTTTTTCTTTTTATTGCTGGCTGATGTTGGACGCGTTTTTGGACGTCTCGTATATATTGATTTAAGCTCTTTGTAACGTTTGGCTTCTTCGTGCGTTTTAAATCTGCAATTGCGATGGATCACCGTCATTTGACTTCTTTCTTTTTTCGCATTACTTTCCCTCTTTCCAATGCTTTTGCGCGCTGTGCTAGTGTCCCTCTTGTTCTGCGATTTCTCTTTGTGTTTGTTTTTGCTTGCCGCCCTATCACTTTTTGGTTTACTTTCTTTACCTTGCTCTTTGGTTTTTTTGCGCTTAGACCCGCCCCCACAACAACCCTTACTTTGTGCTTCCTCGTCGTCAACTTCTAATGCCGTATTGACCTGCGAATAAACCTTTGCTATTCTCTGCAGCTCTTGTTGTACTCTGTCGTCACGTAGCAACTGACATTCGCAATCGCAAAAGTCCGCTTGCGATTCGCGCATCTCCGTCGCGTGCGGATTGAACCATATTTCGCGCACCTCCTTATCCATCTTTTTCTCGCGAGTCTCACTGCGTTTGAGATTCGATTTGGGTTGTGTTTCGCGTCTTTTATCAGTTGCAGGCATTTTGGGCGCTAGTAGGAATAAGCAATTAGGGGCGGAGTTATATTTTATTAGATTTGAAGCCTGATTTTTCGAGAAATTTGTCGGTTTCCAATCGAGCTCTTTTGTTTTTTCTTTAGCGAAACATCGCAAATCAATATTTGGTTACTTTGAATAATTTTGCATAAATTTTTTACCAAAACAAACAAAATTTGTAGTTACAGAAATTTGGAAAAAATATTTTGTGTTTTCAAAAGTGAAAACAAGAAATGATAAAAATAAGTTTCAAAGTTTTCTAAAGCGCTACCGAATTGTATTATAGAATTTAAAAATTACACTGTTCCAACTTGGGACCACTTTGGAACACTCGTCGAATATCGAGCTATAAACACAAATCGATGTAAATCAGTACAGGGCCCTCTGCTATAGCACATTGGAAATGAAGCACGATCTCTCAACCAACCCAAACTCTAAAACAACAATCCTCACTTGCTCGCTCTCCTCTCGTTCTTGGGCAACTTTTAATAAGAAACACAAAGTTAATACCAGACATGACTTTATTAATATTCCTAAAAAGTTTACACTTAATCTTTTCACGCGTCCTCAGGCTATAATTGACAAAATGTAACCTAGAAACTACAACTCACATGAGACTATCTACAGTTTAGTCCCTTATAAAATGTAGCTAAAATGTTACTTTTTACAATCCAACCCGAGGGTGTAGAAATATTTTTTATGTGACGCTTTGGCAGGATTCTTAAAGCATTTCTCTTTTGCGCTGCTACTCAATATAACGGTATATTTGAACTGCGCCAAAGAAACACCTCTCTTGTGTGGTTTTCCGAGCACATATTGGGGCACATAAATTTGTTTGATTTCTGAGTCGCTGGTAGCGTAACATGGCGCAAAGGCTGGCGGTGGTTTGGCGAACTGCACTCTTTGCTTTTTTGGCTTTGTTTCCTTTTTATCGCTTGCTTCATTTTTGAGTTTTTTTATTCTCTCCTTACGCTGTAAAGTATCATTGGATTTGGTGGCTTTTTCTTCGTGTGTTCTATTCTTCTTTGTTTCTTTGGCATTTGTCTGATGTTTCAACTCTTTTTTATTTGTCTTTTTATCTTTCTCCAATTCCTGCGCTCTCCTTCGCCGCTCTTGTTTAGGGTCACACACATTCTTCTTTGGTTTTTTGCACTCATTGTTCACATACTCTTGACATTCATATCTATGAGAAACTATGTTTTCCAATTCATTATAGAGCATATCGCAGTACGAAATATTTGCGGGGTTCGTTTCAGAGGGCTCTTTGTTCATTGACTTCTCTCTTCGCCTTTCTTTTAGCTTATACTTATTTTGTGTATCTTCTTTACTAGCACTCGTGCAACACGAACAAAACGATGTCTCGGAAGCTTTTGTTTTTGGTGGTACCGTCTTCCTCTTTTCTATGTTTGAATCTTTCTTTTGTGGCGCCTTTTCGTCCGGTGATTCGAAACATGAACAAAAAGATGTCTTCGAAGCTTTTTCAGTTTTTAAAGCAGCCTTTGCGGGTTTCGGTTGTGGCTTTGGTGGTGGACTTGGTGTTTCGACTTTAGCTGGAGGTGTAGTACGTATTGGACTTGGTTTCCTTTGTGTGACAACAGGCTTTGGGATTTTTGTTTTACTGTCGTCTAACTTCTTGGGTTTATTCGGCTTACTAACGCCACAGCATGTTATCTGCTCTGATTTCTTTGGTGTTAGCTTTTTCTTGGAATCATCTGTTTTTTTCGGCTTGTCCTCCACCTTTTCAGAACTTTTGGATTTTCCAGTTTGTGGTTTAATCTTTTTACCAATTGGGCAGCATGAGGTAGACTTATTTGACGGCTTCTTTTCAACTTTCAGCTTTTCGGGCTTAGGTGGTATCTCTTTTGCAGGTTTGGGTTCAACCTGTTTATCGGGCAATGACGTTTTGGACGGTTTCTTTATAGTTTTTTCCTGCTTTTTCAGTTTATCTTTGGGTTTCGGTGGTTTCTCTGCCACAGCTTTTGTTTTATCTTTTTTGCAAAACGAAAAGCAATCTGTTGTCGTCTCAGCCGGCTTCGTTTGAGTTTTTTCTTTCTTTTCGGGCTTCGACTCTTTGATTTTTGCCAAAGGTTTTGTTGCAGACGGCTTCTTTTCAATTTTTTTCTCTTGTTTTGATTTCAGCGGTTTCTCTTTGGGTTTTGCCGGCTTCTCTTCCACGGTTTTTGTTGTATTTTTTTTGCAAAACGAAAAGCAATCTGTTGTCGTTTCGGATTTCTTTGTTTGAACCTTTTCTGGCTTTTTGAACTCTGTCGGTTTCTCTTTGGGTTTCTCCACAGTTGTGGTTTTAGATGGCTTCTTTTGAATATTTTTCTGACTTGGCATCACTGGCGATTTCTCTTTCGGCGGCTTCTCTACATTTTTTGGTTCGCCGCTTCTTGATGGTTTCTTTTGAACTTCCTCATTTGAGTGCTTTGGTTTGGGTTGCTCTGGTGGGTTTTCCATAATATTTGGTTTGTCTGTTTTGGATGGTTTCTTCTTGACGCTCTCTTCGCTTTTGGCTTTTGTAGGCTGCCTTTTATTGTCTTCCGACTTTTTTGGCTTCTCTTTCGTTCTGCCGATGGGACAACATGAACTCGATTTGCTAGATGGTTCCTTTTTAACACTTTCCCGACTTTTTGCTTTTGAAGGTTTCTTTACGGTATCATCCAACTTCTTTGGCTTATCCTTTTTACCAGTCGGGCAGCATGATGTTGGCTTCTTCTCCACTGTAAGATGAGGAAGCGTTTAGTAATAGTTTTGGATTAAAATATTTATTTGAGATGTACATTTCTTACCATCTGTTGTGGACGAAGTCTTCTTCGTTAGTTTCGGAGGTTTTGTAGGTTGTTCTTTAGGTTTTCTTTCTGGTTTTGGAGTTTCTTCAAGTCTTAAGTCTCTTTTTGGCTGCGGCATTGTTTGAGGTATCGGTTTCGGTTTAGGTTTAAGTTCCGGCTTCGGTTTCTGTTTAGGTTTAAGTTCCGGCTTCGGTTTCTGTTTCGGCTTAGGTTCCGGCTTCGGTTCTGGTTCCAATTTCGGCTTTTTCGTTTTATTTGCATTTTTTCTCCTAAAGCAAGAGCAACCAGTTGTTTTCTCTGTATCCGAATCATCTGGCAACTCTAATGGTTTTCTAACTTGCTTATCACCCTTTGGTGTTGGCTTGCTCGTTTTGTACACAGAACTGTCAGAGTGACTTATACCGGTTTTCATATACTTTTTGCGCTTAATACGCAATTCTGCTGATCTGGACTTTCTCGGCTCGCTGTCATTTCTTTCTCTCAACAGTTTTACCTTGTCACAAACTGATCCATTTTCAAGGCATGTATACTTATGAGCTTGATACATTTTCGGTTCAAAGCTTTCTTGCTCTTGCGCATCTGTTTCGGTTGGCTGAGATTCGCCTGTTGGACGCACTTCTCTACAGGATCTGATATAGCTCTCCAAATCTCTGCAAGTATTGTATTTACATTGCTCACAAGCAGGTTGGCTTCTATGCTGCGCGCGATAGACGTCATATTTTGATGGAGTATGCGTGTCTATTTTAAAACTTATTGCGTATGGAAGCGGTCGTTGCCGTTTATCTGCTCTTCGTGTGTACAATGCTCTCAATTTTTTTAGTTGCTTTAATTCTGCGAGTGTCAGCGCACATTCTGCAGGTGCAGCGCGATTTTTAAGCACCGGTTTGTACGCTTCAAATGCGCGCCGCTTTTGGTCATCCGCAAATTTGGCGCGTCCACCGCAGCAAAAGAAAAGAGACTTTTTCATGCTATTGCGTGAAGGAGCGCTGTTGCTGCTGCTGTGGTGCCTCCTTTTTTGGTCACTCCTATCGACATCTTTGCGTGACTTGTGTTGCGCTGGTTTTGTTGTGGTTTCATTATCACTAGCACTACCTGGACACTCTTCCAAGTTTTCATCTTTACTTGTTGCTCTCTTCCTTGCATCATCATTGTCGTACATCGGCTGACGTGACTTTGGTCTGGTCGTATATATTGACCTAAGCTCTTTATAGCTTTTTAGCTCCTCAAAAGTTTTGAATCTACAACGATATGCTGCACATCTACGACTTTTGTCCCTAGTTTCATAATTTTTTCTTGCTAGACTCCGCTCTCGTGACTGGCTTCTGTCACCTGCTTTCCACGTGCTTTCTGTTTGCTCCTCTGTGTCTTTTCTTAGTTTAACACCGCCACCACAACAACGTGCACTTTGCCCTTCTTCCTCGTCCTCAGCTTTCACGGCTGTATTTGTCTGTGAGCAAACCTTCGCTAATATTTGCAGTCCTCGTCGCATCTTTACGGCACGCAGCAGCTGGTATTCGCAATCGGAAGAGCTCAAATCGGTTTTCGACTCGCGCATTTCGTTTGCGTGTGGATTTATCCATAATTGGCGTAATTCTTTCTTATTTTTCTTTTGCTCATGATGTTTGAGAATCGATTTGGGCTGCGTTTTGGCTTCTTTAACAGTTACACGCATCTTACGCAACTCTTAAACTTAGCTTTCCTAAAATTTGGTATTTTGTTTTTGTTGTTTATCCTAATATACTAAAATTTTGATATACCAAAGCTTTGTTTTAAATTTTGCCGAAAATTGGGAATAGATTTTGAAAATAGACATGTATGTAAACACTTTTGAGTTTTTGTTGTTTAACTTACATTCGTTTTACATTGACGAAGGGTTCGAGGTTTAAATACCAAGAATTGGTTGCTTTTATGTTGAACTTTGAGGATATATCTCTAGAGATAAGGATGCTTATAAGAAAAATGGAATAGATGTATGGATAGTATAAGAAATAGGGATAGGGATAGAGATCTCTATAGAGATATGGGATAGCCATGTCAAAAGATATTACTGACTGCGTCAAGCGATGGTAAAAGAGTAACCATTTCCTCAGATAGGCAAGGTTTTTAGCCAACTACCATGTCATTGAGCCCGGTTAATCATGGTAGAGAAGAAGCAAGAAATTTGTTGCACACCTGGAGGAGGTTTTCCCACCCAAAGCTGTGTCTCTTACTACATCTTCAACCAGACCAAGACTGCTACCAGAAATGTTGTAAAAGAAGAAGAACGAACAGGTGCAACCCGCTATGTAAGTAAGCGCTATCATGAGGCATAGGAAGTGAGACGACTATTTGAAAAAAAAGAGAAGTGAAGTTGAAAGGCGTTGAGATGCTAGCTGACAATAATAATGCCAGATAACTCTACTACCAGATTCCTGTAGAGACAATATTGGCGTCTTGGTAGCCGACGTACGAAACGTACTTAAGTTATTACTAATTTGTCAGGGCAATGATGAGCCCGACAATCCATTTCCCCCGACGATCGAAAAATCTCCCCCCACCGAAATACGCAAAGTTAGCATGACAATTTCGCGGCTCAAAAATAATAAAACGCTCGCAAACACTTCTCGTCTACCCGGCTAGCTGTTAGGAGGGTAAGCATCGAAGGAAATTGAACGCTGCTTTGCGCAGATATTACCACAATGTAGCAAGTTAAATCCCAAAACGTCAGTACGCTTTGGCGATAGGCACTCGAACTCGGCAACAAAGTAGGAGGAGGCCACTTTGTAGCCATATAAAAGACGATAATACCTCTTGATGTCTTTTTATTAGTGACTATAAACGAAATACATAGTTTCAACCGTCTTCATGCTAGAGTTTGAGGCTGCAGGTGGTAGTCTTTTGGATCATACTTCGCGTTTGTGGGAGCTCATAGTTCTCGTGAGTGCACCAACTAAGTCTTCTGTGTTGCTTTTTTTAATTTCATTTCCCCATTTTTCTTCTACGCCGCTGATCGCAACCACTAACGGTGTCTATAACCCAATTGTGGTCCACTTGACTGCGGTGCTCTGTTGCGTTTCGCGTAAGTTCGTCTGTTTGGCTGCTTTACCGACGGCCGTGCATCAGCTTCCTTTTGTGCGAGTGCCATACGTTCTGAAATTTTTTGAAAATACTCTTCAAGTGAAGAGGTACTTGGTGTATCGGTTGGCGCTTTAGCTTTACGTAGCTCGCGCTCTTCAATTTCCTGCATGCGCCGCCTATTCGCTTCTCTCAATTTATACTCTTGCACGTTATCTACGTACTTCAAATGTACATTGCTAGGATTTGGAAATAATACTAATGTTGTGAGTACATCACGACGTGCATCGCGTTTATTTTGTTCATGCATGGATTTTCTTGCTTCGTATTGTTTTTTTAATTCGAGTGCCGAAGGTCTCGCAAGTTGTTGATTTTCCCTCTTCCCACGTGGCCGAAAGAAGCGCATACAGCTTCTTAACTTTTCTCCAATAACTATAGTTGTATGCGTTTTTGATTTATGTGCTGCCAGATCGACTTTTTTTGGCGTATTTTCATCATCTTTTTGTGCTGGCGACTTCTCCTTGTTGCAGCACTTAAAATATGATCCCAATCCTGTTTTCTTAGTTGCTTTCTTAGGCTGCATTTCAGTTTGCTTTGTTGGTGCTTTATCATCTTTCAAAGCTTTTTCTGCCTTGCCTGCTTTCCACGGCTTCTTTGTCGCAGTTGCTTGCTGAGGCGCATGCTTCCTTCGTGTTTTAGCTGTGTCCTTTCCGTCTTGCTTCGGCGTTCCTATGACATGTTTCTTACATCTATGATGGCCACATTTAGTATGAAAAACTTTCGCATTTGCTGTTTCATTTGCCTGCGTTTTCCCAGCGTCACCATTTTCCTGCAATGCGTGCTTATTATTTTGCGCGCATTTACAATTGACGCATTTTGTGCGTTGGCCTTTGGGTTTCATGCACTGCAGCAAGCGTTGAAAACCGCGCGCACTCTTTGCTTGTACCGCTGCTTCACATTTTTTGCTGCAACTGCATTTGTGTTGTTGTTCACCTTCGGCTTGTTGAGTCTCAGTAATTTCTTGCGCTCTGCTTTGTACCGCCAACTCCGTTTGCTCAGTGTCACGATCGGCTGCGCTGCTTGTGTTGGTATCACCTTTGCTGTCGGTTTTTATTACCTGCGCTTTACGTTGATCTCTTCGCTCTCTTGCCGGTTGGCAGCATTTGTGCTTACGCGCCGTATGATCGCAGCGACACTTCGGTTTGATTAAGGCCTTCAGATTTCGATTTACTTGCTGCAAACGATTCAAAATTTCCATCTCGGTGCGTATATAGGAGGGTACTTTCGGTACGTCTGCTTTTTTCTTTCGCTTATTAACATTCAGTGTTGGCGGACTCTTAGCCTGATTGGGTTTGTTTATGGCTCGCTTTCCGTTGGGTTTGAAACTTGGTGCGTATTGGAGTTTGCACGCCTCTTTGTTGCATTTTGTAAGCAATTGTTGCTGTGGCTCATTTTGTGGCTTATTTTTCACCGCTGGCATCACACCGCACTCTACGATTTTAGCACTGATTGTGGTCTATTGATAACACCGCAATTTTTCCTCTAATATCATTTATTAACTTTTTTTTTTGGGTTTTTAATCAATGAAACAAAAATAGTAAATGTTTTAAAAATTTTGAAAATGTTTCAATGAAGTCAATTGATAATTTGGTAATGAAATTTTGTTGTAGCATGTTATAAACGGTGTTTTTTTACAGGTTTGTTTTTCGAATAGAGATAAAACTGGCATTTTGTGGTCAAATCTGGCAACTCTAATGTCATTTATGTTCAGTTTGGTTTGCCATTTCATCATGAACAGGTTGACAAAAGAACAACGCTTGCAAATCGTGCAAATTTATTTCGAAAATAATGGTTCAGTTCGCGAAGTTTACCGTGAGCTCCGTCCATTTTATGGTCGACATAATCGTCCATCAGAGCAATTAATTCGGTTAACCATGGATCGTTTTCGCACTACGTTTACTCTATGTGATAATACGCATCCGCAGAGACGTCTAACAGTGCGCACCGAAGAAACAATTGCCGCTGTAGAGCAAAGTGTTGAAGAGGACCCGAATGAATCGATTCGCCACCGTGCACAGCAATTGGAGCTTTGTCCATCAACTTTATGGAAGATTTTGCGCAAAGATCTTGGCTTGCGACCTTACAAGATCCAGCTTGTGCAAGAATTAAAGCCGCGAGACCATGCAATGCGTCGTGATTTTGGTGTATGGGCCGAAAATGAGATTGATTTCGATGCTGATTTTCATCGCAAAATTTTGTTCAGTGATGAGGCTCATTTTTGGTTGAATGGCTACGTCAACAAGCAAAATTGCCGCATTTGGAGTGAAGAGAATCCACATGAGACCCTTGAAACGCCATTACATCCACAAAAACTGACTGTTTGGTGTGCTCTATGGGCTGGTGGAGTCATTGGGCCATACTTCTTCCGCAATAATGCTGGAGAGGCAGCTACCGTTAATGGAGACCGGTATAGAGCCATGATAACCGACTATTTTGTTCCCGAATTGGATGGCATGAATGTGGATGAGTTGTGGTTCCAACAAGACGGCGCTACATGCCACACAGCGCACGTCACAATCGATTTATTGAAGGAAACATTCGATGAGCGCATAATTTCGCGGAATGGACCTGTCAATTGGCTACCAAGGTCGTGTGATTTGACACCATTGGATTATTTTCTTTGGGGATATGTGAAGTCGCTCGTCTACACCAACAAACCAGAAACGTTAGGGGAATTGGAAGCCAACATTCGTGGCGTTATTGCCGACATACGGCCCCATATGCTCGAAAAAGTGGTTGAAAATTGGACCTGTAGAATTGGCTTTATTCGAGCCAGCCGCGGCGGCCACATGCCCGAAATCATATTTAAACATTAATGGCATAAAATTATCCTTCTAATAAAGCCAAATTGATGGACCTTAAAACGATTTTCTTGTGTTTTATTTCAATTCGAAGTTCTATACCCCTAAAAAAAACACCCTTTAATAATGTGTGTGTTCAATTTTGGGCTGGTTTTTTGATGTGGCCCTGCACGAAATCGAATTTCGTAGGAAACTGGTAGAGGATTTTATTCTCATAATTTTTTTCGATTAAAATTAAATTTTGGAATGTAAATGATATTTTCGGAATATTCACTTTTCATCCAGGTTTTCCTCAAATCACCTGCCAGGCTTAATGTTAAAGCCTCGCAGTTCCTCTCTAGCGGGCAAGTTCATCTCAGTCTCTATATATTCCAGTATCTCAACACTCAAACTAAACCCTTACGGGGCTGTATGCTCGATTTTACTTTGAAAGCGCCCTAACTCAGAACTTCTCTGGATCAACTTCTGCTCTAGAGCCACTCGAGCCGTTTGTTGAGATAAACGTTTTTCCACCGTTTTAATTTGTTTGATCCCTTGAACCTTCGGTTGGTGGATTTTAGTCGCATCTTACGACAGGCATATCTAACACGGGTATATTCTGGACGCCTAACTCGCTGCGGTTATGCACTTTTCGTACTATCAACTAGCTAGCCGCTATCATTCGGCGAGTGCATGAAGAACCACGGACAGCCTTACCCAACCCAAAATCAAGTCAATGTTATTTTTTACGTTTTTTATTAGTTATCTTAATTGGGGCAATATTTACATAAGCGGACACATGTGTTAAATGAGTTTGCATTGTTGTTGTTACGTCACAAGCCACTCCACTGCTCTCTCTCAATGCGTGTTACACACTAAACACAAAACACATTTCTAGACACATACAAATACTTGCTATACCCGAATTCTATGAAATGAAATGAGTTGGGTATAAACCAGACCTGTTAAATAATGATTACTAATCTTAATGATTATCGGTTTTATTAATATTTTTCTTGAGAATGCATTTATTGATTGATTACCAATTCTTTCAATTTTCAATGATTATTTTCCAATTAAGGAAAAGAAAAAAATAATCAAAAAAGTTGTTTTGATTACTTTTGACTATTTTTGATACTTTTGATTTTTTGTATGTTGGAGAAGCACAGAAATATTCACATCAACAATACTAAAAAAAATAAAAATAATCAAAAAAAAAAATAAAAAATTAAAATAATCAAAAATAATCAAAACAACTTTTTTTTTTGATTATTTTGGATATTTTTAGATTTTTTTTTTGATTTTTCTAATCGCAATCAGCTAATAAATGCCTTTTCTTGAAAAACAATTAAAATAATCATTACCAATTAAAAGAGCCGTGTAATTACTTGATTACTAATTACTAATCAAACTTAACAGTACTGATATAAGCCCAAGTTGTATGATTGCAGAAATTTCTATTGCAAAAAAAAAAAATCCTAATAAAATATTCTAGCACATTTTTTTGTATGTAGGGAGTTGTGCCAAGGGCCTACCAGGCACACGATTGGTCATCTTATTCACAGTGGCATGTTGTGTTCCGAGTATAAATTCGGCATTGCCTATGGTGTACTTCTCGGGAGCTTTTGACTGAGCTTGCGCATTTTCCTTTCTACCAAAGCAATGTTCTGTGATTTCAGGGGCCGTCGGCGCACGAAGAGCTGGTATGAGCCCTACATTATGTGTTTTTTGGATTCGTAAAGCGGCGCGCTCAACAACGTGTTTTCTCTTTTGCTCATTTTTGTTGTGATTTATTTGTTCCACTTCTTGTACATCTTTTGTTGGAGTTTTGAGCATATTCGTGTTGCTATTTTCAGATGCAAATTTTTTGGATTTGGATTTCGAAAGATTTGAAAAAGCTGGATTAGGTCGCTTTGTTTTTGTACTATGGGCGCTGTTTTCATTGTTTCTTTGCTTTGATTTTGTTAAGGCTACTGATTCGCTATCAGCTTCACTGCGTTTCGATGTGTTCAAATAACCCTTTGATTTGCGTTTACTCAGCTCCATTTTTATGCGCTCCAACATATCCTCTAGTGAAGATGTGCTTGGCTCACTAAAAGCATCGTCATCGACATTAGCTTTTGCAGCTGATTTATTTGCAGCTTCTTTTTTCAACTTCATCAAGTGTTCTATTTCGCTCTCTTCGTAAATATCCGGTATGCGCTCGTGTGGTGGTGGTCTAAAACATTGTAAAGTGGTTAGTCTGTCTTCGGAATGGCTATGATGCGCATGGATGTTGGGTGCTTTCACTGATGTACGTCTTTCGTTTCTGGTTTTCTTGAGTAATTTCGTCTGATGCTTGTGAAGAACCTTTGCCAATTTCAGAACGAATGGATGTGAATCTTCGTGTTTCTGTTTTGAGTTGTCTTCGTGGTGTATGCTGTGCAAAAATGAACTCCATCTCTTAAATCCTTTTGGTGCATTTTGCCGACTTTGTTCGCCCTTGGGGTCCTGCTTTCGTGGCATTGATTTGCTGCTTGTTGCAGCTTTGCGCTCTCTCGCTGCAGCCTTGCTCGTTGTAGCAATTGGCTCCCGTCTATTAAGCGAAGATTTAGAAGATTTTGCTTTATTTGTTGCGTTTGGAAATTTTTTAGTTGCAAGTGAGCCCTTGCTTGTTGGTGCATTTTCGGTATCAAGCGCGCCTTTGGTTTTCTCACTCGGATAGGGATTCGGATAGAGCGGTTTTCTCTTTTTCAACAATTTTTTATTATATTTCCTATGCCGCCTAAGCAATTGCAAGTCCTTTTTCGTTTCTTTTGCGGATATTTTATAACGTTCAGGATAGAAAATATTTGCACCCAGCCAGTTCTTGGAATCTTTATAGCATAACTTGTGATGTTTTGGAATACCTTTTAGTGGGCCCGGCTTACATTTAAGCTGACTTTTCGATGCGATTTTATCTGTAATGAGCACATGTGTGGATGGTTCAGAGCTAGAACATGAGCAGGAGCACGAGCAAACGCTATCAGTGTCGGCGCCTGTTTTTTTCTTGCAGAAGAGCGGTGTACAAAGTAGTTTCATAGGAGACTTCTTCTTCTCGGCCTGACTTGCTGTATCAACGCCTGGTGTTTGCATTTTCTCCAACTCTTTTTCATACTCTGCTTTCCGACGCTTTTCAAGCAACTTTTCAAGTTCTCGCTGTCTTTGCTTCTCCAACTTTATTTGCCTTTGTAGCTCCTTCTCGCGACGCTCCATTTCACATTCTTCTTGCCTTTTCTCTTCTTTCTGCTTTTGTTCTTCCCACTTACGCTTCTTTTCCAAGTCCTTCTTAGCTTGTTTTTCCGCTTTCTCTCTTTGCTTTTGCTCTTCTTTCGTTTGCTTATCAAGTTCTTTCAGTTCACGCATTGCTTCGGCTATAGCAAGTTTTTCTTCTTTCTCTTTTTGTCGTCTTCGAAGTCGCTCATGCCTGTGTTCGACCGCCTCTACATAATCAAATGAGCCATGTGCGCCACTGCGTGGTGCTAATACCGGGTAGATTTGTGTTATCTTCTCTTGCGATTTCCATTCATCGCGATATCGGTTTATGGGGTGCGTACGTGGATACATTACTTTATAGTTTTTATAACGTTTTGCAATCGCACTCAATGAGGGTTTTTCATCTTTTATGTTTTGCAAATCTTTTCGTCTACGTTTCAGCGCACCCACTTCGGGCTGTAATTCGGGAAATGTATGGTATTCCAGTTTCTTCTCAGGCTCTGTACTTTCTTTGGCGACTGTACTACTGAGCACGCGTGGTTGTGTTTCTCTATATTGAGCATTCATCTTCTTATCAGCTACTTCTTTAAAGTGCTGCTCCTCTTCGCAGTCCACCAGTCTTTTATTATGTTTTAACACTCTTGGCTCGGTTTGTGCCCATTTTTTCATATTTTCCATTTGCTGTAGCATGCCTGAGTCTTGCATGCGTGTTTTGTCTTTCTTTTCCCATAATGATTTTAATTGTTCATTTGAATTTCTACGTTTGCTTTTCGTTGGGCGGCCACCGCCAAACACGTCCTTCAAAATTGTACAATGGCGTCTGTTATTCGATTTTGAATTTCTGACCTCTTCATCGCTTCTCCGTTCTTTTTGTCTGCTGCTCCTCGCTTTGCCTTTCGCTTTCTGCTTTCCTCCACTTTTGCGCCTTTTATGGGATTTAGAACTTCCGTCCTCGCTATCGCTTTCTGGTTCTTTTTGTTTACCCCTCACTTTACCTTTCGCTTTTTCACTTCCTCTTTCTTGAGCCAGTGCCTTTTCTTCTCTTTCTCGTCGCCTTTGTAGCGCGCTTTCTCTTTGTCTCGCCTTCTTTGCGAGCTCATCCTTTACCCTCTGCAACTCAACGTTAAGCACACTTTCGCAAAAAGATGCGTCTTCTCTCTGCAAACCACTCGCCCCTTGAAACACGGCGGCTAATTTCGAATCATTGTAGTCCTTTTTCGGCACAAATATGCTACCACGAAATTCGGTGTTAGCCATATCTCGACAGCGTATTTTTATACGTGACGTTTCATTGGAGTTTTTTTTTTGTCTGCGCATACATCCTGACCACCGGCCGGTCTATACACCTCATCGCCATCATCATAGTTAGTCCCTCTACCAGCACTCTTACCACCACCACCACTATTCTTAGAGGATTTCGGAAAGCACGACTCACTTAAAGTTTGTATAAGACCTTGTCTTTCTGGTTTCTTTCCTGCTCTTGCTTTTGAACTTGTCCTAGCCCTGCCTGTCCTTGCTGTTTTCTTATCGCAATCAGTCGGTGTAAGCGTTTGTTCACGTGCGCTCTGTGTAACAGGATAGAAAGTCGTACGGTCCGCTTCGAAATCCACGCCATACAAGCGATTATGTGCCAACATCGCATTTTCGTGCTCTTCCAATATACTCAGGAATTCTGGTGAGATTTTCTTAAAACGTTTCGGATCCATTGTGCGTCGCTGTTCGATCTCTCGCAGGGGACGCCCCAACCGCAAAAATTGTTGCGGCTGTGGTGGTCCCTGCGGCGAGATGCCGAACATTTTACACTTATCTGCCAAGTTCGTTGTATTGCTGCTCTGTTCCCGTTGACATTCATACCACGTGGTAGCAGTATCCGGCACATAAATACTTGACTTCTTTGCTGCTGCCCAGAGACTATCAGTGATCTCATTACAATCGGTGCGACAGGGTGTATTATTGCGGCCGAGCTGTTGCAAACCCATTTGTTGATTGAGACGTATCGACGGATTGAGTGTGTCCGGCATGCCCTTGACTGTGATACTATTGAGAAAAGCGCCATAGTTCGGGGGGCATAAATAGTCCTGCTCGGCTTGTTGTTGTTTGAACTGGTGACGTTGCTGTTGCGCTTGATATCTACTGTAAGTCGGCTGATTTTGTTCCGTAAAAAGATCAGGACCATAGTAATTTCCACAACGTGAAGCTGCTAAAATTTGTGATGTCAAATAGCGATAACAATTTGTATTACCGAAGTTGCCGAAATTCATGATTTTTTAACTAATAATATTTGTACATTAAGACCGAAACATATAATAATTTTTAAACACGTAATATTTGGCAATTTTTTAAATTTTTTTTCTAAAATTTTTAGCTTTTTCGTGGATTTGAAACGCAATAAAAAACGTGTAGTTTACGGAATTTTTTTTTTTTTTTTTAATATTGACAATTTTTGAGGTGAGCATGTGAGAGGCCAAAATGTTTTGTGTGAATAATTGTCAAAGGGTTGACAGTCAATTTGAAGAAGTCTCCACTCATCAATCATAGGTTTGCCATATTGACGCTCAATTCAGATGAAATTTCTTTTTTTCGAATGCCCACCTCCAGGGAAGGGCTTTCGTTCATAGATAAATCCGGGTGGTTTTGAGGTGAATTTCAGCGCTTTTCTGTTATGGTAACCGATCTTAGCTCTGCTTTTGAATTCGGATTAAACAGGTTATTCTGAAATTACAGCCCTTGGCCGGTTTAAATATTGTCGTTCTTGTGTTTTTATAAAATTCATGAGATTATTTAACTACTTTTATAATTCAAATTATTTATAATGTATCCAACTTTTCTCTTTTTCAGAATCGTTTCAGCCATACAAGCATTCTTTTCTTTTCTTGTTGGTTTTATTGTATGCAAGTCGACATGCAGCAAGTCATTCGTGTATGCCTCACATTTCCTAATGGAGGCATATGGCTGGTTTGGTACTGCTTATTTTATGTATGACATTTGGTCCATGTACAAAGTGCATACACAAAAAATAGCTGATAAATTGAGACTGATGCGTTTAAATGCCGCTGCAACAGGTGTGAATTCAACGAATGGTGTAAATGTGCGCAATGGCACTGCTTTTAAAAGTAATGCCAAAGTCGGCGCAGCTAGCGACAGTGAAAGCGATGAGGACGCACCTCTATGTCTAACTGCACATCACAGTTACAATGCGGACATTTATGATTATGATGGCGAATGTGCACAAATACCAAAAAATGGAAAATGGGATTTTCTCAAATATATAATCACGCATCCCGTTATGATGATACATCATGTTTTTATTGGTACATTTGGCTTGTTGGTTGTGACGGTATGTAATTTGGAAAATTAAATTTTATATTACTTTTTTAAAACTTTAATCATATCTAATTTCTCTACTCTAATAACAGTACATACGTGGCGGTGGTCATTGCATTTATAGCTATATGTTTATGATGGAATTCTCAACGCCATTCGTTTCGATGCGCAGCATATTAAGTACAATGAGATTGAAGGACTCGCGCGCTTACATCATCAATGGACTACTTATGTTGGCTACATTTTTTATATTTCGTGTTGTTATGTGGCCATATGTAATGTACCGTTATAGTGTGGCCATAAATGTTAGCATATGGGAGGTATGATATATGAATATACATAAGTACAGTTCGGTTATTTTTATATCTCTGATAATAGTGACATTCGAAAACACCTTAGTCGAGAAACACACTTCAGAGTAGTACCAATGGCCTACTGCAATGTTCAGGTGCTAGTGACTTGTCAGTTCTTGCCGGAAAAAAGTATCCATGAACTAAATACAATAGTTTTATATCTAATACTAGAGGGACCGGCAGACTTTGTCCTGCCCAGATATTTACCTGAATGGATCTAGAAATATTGGCTTTTCCTATCCCTATCATTATCTCTATCACTATCCCTATCATTATCCCTATCATTATCTCTATCACTATTCCTATCCCTATAGATGTAACTATTTCACACACACATAATTCCACTTCACCATCGATCGTTCTATTATTGAGCTTTTTTAACAAAAAAAAAAATTATAAAAATTCGCAGCATATGGGGAAATAAAATTTTTTTTCAGGAATTTTTCAGAAATTTTATTGGGTATTCTCCTATTCTGGTCGGAGAACAATCTAAATTAGTGTCAATCATCTAAATCGGTGCAAGCGTTCTTGAGTTATGAGCATTGGAACTAACGTCACTTTCTTTTACATATATATAGATTATTAGGTCTTTAGTCTTGTCCGATAGAGAAATCTCTTTCAATTAAGAAATCTAGTATTTTCTCCTGAAAAAGAAACTATCTCTTGTACTTGTATTTTTAACTAGTCTATGTGTTCAAAACACCTGACACTTTTTGACGAACTAAAATTCCGGGTCGTTCCAGTACCTAGCTTCGACTGCCATGAAAACTAGACCTTACCCGAAAATTAACCCTCGTCGTGGCGGTCTGACTATTAGAAAGGTCTTAGTTGTACATTTTCTGGCTGCTCATAATCATATACTGATTATTATTGTGACATTACTACGCCCTGCGTAGCCGGCGCATCCATTCATGGAATTGGACGTGACGGACCAAATAGGGTTATGCTGATGTTGACAGCCCATTATCAGATATGAATCCGGTATAAGCATCTTGCGAGATCAGCCCAACTGCCTTAAAAGCGGTTTCGTTAACCCCGCTACTGCTGTCGATGTGGATTTTAGTCCCCTCTTACGACAGGCATACCTACCTAGGGCATATTCTAACCCGCAGGGGATTCCATATTCTTATACTCCTGTTGTTGTTGTGGCAACGACAAAAACACTCCCCGAAGGTTTTGGGGAGTGATGTCGAATTAACAGTTCTTAGCCGGATTTGAACCCTCTATAATCGTAGTTTTATTGCAGCTCCAGAAAGCCTACGTAATATAGGACTCTCACCTAAATATTTAATAATTATTCCACTTCCGAATTTGATTAAAGTATTCCACTTTCGTTATTATAATTATTTTTTTTTTGACAGGCAATTGTCACCTTGCCACGCGGCTGTATCATAAGTATTCTCATACTCTTCCTACCACAACTTTATTGGTTCTTTTTGATGGTAAAAGGCGCATTGAAGGTGAGTCCACAGTTTTGTGTATTATGTATGCCTTCCAGCTGCGATAAAAAATAAATTAAATTTTTATAAATATATATGTACTATATTTTTTGGAATTTTAAAACTCAACTAACTCACAGTCTTATCGATTTAATAATAATATTGTTATTTTCCAGGTCTTACTACCAGCTAAACAAAATGCGGTCGCTTCCAAGAAATTTCGGCAATCAAAAAATAATAATTTATCACCAATAACACCAAATGCTGAGCAAGATTTTAGCCAACTATGCGCAAGTGTGTCCAACAGCGCTGCCGAAAAACTCTCAACGCCAGATCAATTTTTGCTAGGGTTTGATAGAAATGGTAAAAATTAGTTAGAGTTGTGTTTGATTGAATTTCGTTAGCAGTAAAAGGCAGTTGGATTAAATTCAGTGTGAAAAGAGATGAAGCAGGATTAAACTACACAAGGGGTATCCAAAAGTTTTTTGGAGTCTATATGTATGTATATTAATATATATCTAAGCCGCTTTACCGTAACTATTCTGTTTTTATACAATTTAAGTTTGTGATTTATGATTATACTTATACATATTTTATTCCGACATTTACATTGTATGGCACAATTTACTAAAGATTATGAAGGAACGAATATAAAAAAAAATTATTTTATTTTAGCTTGAAGAAGAATATGTGGCCTGTGAAATAATTTTTTAATGAACAATGTAAGCAAAACTTTTCAAGCAGGCTAGCTTCATCTTGCTTTAAAAAATTATTTATTTGTCAGAGCTTAATTTTCTATAAAAAGTGTGCTAGAAACAAACTTTTTTCAGGTAACCAAAAACTCACATAAGGTTTAAAGACCTTTTCTGAAGTTGAGAATTTTTTTTATTTGCGATAACAGCAACAACTTTAACAAAAAAACTTCCCATATATTTGCCGGACGCTGTAAGCAGGATATGAATCTATGACCCTCCAGTACTAGCACTTTTAGTTACTTGCCTTACTGTAAAAAAATTGTAAAACTTAGAAAATTATAACCTTGTCTTTGAAGCTGTTTATTGCTGAGCATTTTGTAAGCTATAATTTCTATAATAATTAATTACAACTAAAGCTATACATAATGAAAATTTTGATAAAGCTATAAATATTTCTTTAAATTAACTTATGCATTTCAACAGTCTTCTATTGTAACTTTAGCGTATATAATTAAAAATTTTGCCGTTTTTTTAAGTAGTATAAGTCGACTTTTGAAACAAATTATTTGAATTGTTAATTTGATAGCAGCGATAGCTGTATTTATAACGTTTATGAGTGTTCCAAATGTCGAAAACCACAGATTAACATTTGTAAGGCCGTAAAATGTGCTTGTAAGCGGCCTTTACAGAAATAAAAAATACAGTTTTTTTTAACTAGTGATATTTAGTTTAAAGCAAACACTTTTGTGACAAGTTTGAATTACAGCGATTTTCTACTTCAGTTATTATGCTTGCTTGTTTACTACTGTAATTATGTAATTATTAAAAATTATAATTATTTTAATATTACTTTTAGATATACATAGTTATTGTTAAAAATTTCCCTATACAAAATAATAGTAATTAAAACTCGATACACATATGTAAAGCCAGAAATGGATACGTATAAATGTTTGTAATTTAAAATACGGAGAAACGGCTATTAATATGTAGGATGTGTTTTTGTAACATTTGAAATTGTATATTTTCATTGAATGCTGCAGTACAGTATTTTTTAAATGTTTTTTTTTCTTTTTCTTAAGTTTCTTTAATAAAATATTGATTTGAAATATGTGTAATATAATGATTTTCAAAATAAGTTTGCGATGTGTCGGCAATTTTCTTGAATTGCCATAACATGAATATTGATTATTGGAATTTTATGTGTTTGTGTTTTGCCCATATAATTAACAAAAATGTTCATTAGGGAGCGAAATAACAAAAAGTTTCTAATCATGAGACTACAATTATTCGCTTATAAAAGGTAAATCTTTTTTAAAGTAGGCTAAGCTTGGGAGTGGAATGCATAGAATATAAGAGAAAAGAATTTGAGCACAAAGTACGGAAAATGTTTTTGTAATTTGCTCTTTCAGAACAAAAAAAATCGATTTTCAAGTTTTATGCTACGGCAAGTAAATTAACCTTTGTACTTCAGGGGAATTAAGAATGCAATTTCGGTGGAAACCCATTTTTAATGTTTTTAAAGACTAGACCTAAAAATGTTTCCTAGGAAACCGAAAGCTAAACCAATTTTATGGAAAATTAAGGTATTTTTTGCAGTATGTCACCGCATCGAAATGAAGATAACTTGTTTTCAAAACCCCATTTAAAAGCTGAACGTATTTTTTTAAATATTTCTTTGCTTCTTCCATATGTACATATTTTTTTAAGTGCCACAAGTTTCCACCCTAGCTTAGAAATTTTTTTTCAGTGTAGTACATTTTTTTTTAGATGTTTTCTCAATTTTTCCCGCTTTCAAGCTAACATTTTCATTTCGCTCTAGTCGTTAAAATAATATATATATCTGTGTATTTAAAATAAAATACATGGATATAAAATTTTTAAGCATTTAACGAGCTTGAGCTTAAAATATGTATGTATTTAGAAAATATATGTAATTATTATACTCGTAACCTGAAAAAGAAACCAATGAGCTAAATAACATTCAATATTTTTTGCTGTATTTAAAGTAATTTATAATACATATTGCATTTTAGTGGCATACGAAATGTTTACGTGTTGTGAAAAATTTTAAAACAAATATACCTAAATGTAATGTAGCAAACATGCACAAACATATTTGTTGTAGCTATGCAGAGAATGCAGAAAAAATAAAAAATTACTAACCTAACGAGTTTGACTTTTCTTTATCATATATTTGTTTGGACTTTTATGTAGCTATAAGAAACCAACAGGGTCCTCGAAGAAGCTTCCCAAGATGATGTTCTGCGAGATTCGTTGAACCGAAAAAATATTTTTTTTGGAAAGAATGCGACATTTTGATATAAATTTTCTTCCGTGCTTGGGTTCGATGTCAGCCCGCAACAAGAGTTTTTACTGAACTGCCATAAACCAAGTAATCCAAACCGACATCTGTTGGATGAAGTACCGCCACCTGGTGACATGAGGAAGCATCTCCGTAAGCACTATGATGAGATGCGGCACCACATTACCCTGCAGTTTGATCTGCGTAACCACAGGCGGGCCCTAATGACATCCACACCGAATCGGTAGATAGATCTCTCAGATCAAAGGAGCCTAGAGTCATGTGAACACTTCTTCGTTCTGGACATTGTAATAGGTTTAACTCTTACTAATGCCGACTCAACCACACAATACCAAATACTTGCCCCGCATATGGTATGTCCGCTCATGGTACTCAACATCTCTTTACCTGTTCAACAGAACCTACTCTTCTCACACCAATATCACTCTGCTCCAACTCTGTTGAAACTGCTCGTATTCTTGGACTTCGGCCGACAAGCTAGCCTAGAAACTGCAATTTTGAATCGATAGCTAACCGACAGTATTTCTTCTCATAAATAACTATTTTTAAAATTTGTTTGTTAAAAAGCGCATTTCCTCTTCCGTTGTGGAACGTGGACACACATTGGATAAACATTGTTCGGACTTTGCAAGTTCTATAGTGAAGGTGGCCACACTGTCCAAATTAGCTCATAGTTGAAATTTTTAGATCATACCGTCAAAGGCCGTGTGCTAATCGGAAACATTTTACGCAGAGGAAAAATGAGGTGAACAAATTTTCAATGGTGTAAAAATATTTTCCATTTCGCTGTGCCAAATTAAATGAAAAATTTTGATAGTTGTACATTTTGACATCTGAAAAAATTGAAATAATATAATTGGCAATACCGAATGCATATATGTGTACACATTCGTAGTTGTCAAAATTTTACCTTGTCCCATGGGCTAGGGTAAACTCTGACGTTCATACTCACCGCGATAAATGTCAGAATTTTCTTTCGCTCTGTCAAAATTTACAATTTTCAACCGATTGGCACAGGGCCAAAGTCCGCAAAAGCGTAATCCTTTTCTATTTGCAGTAATAAATAACAGCTATTGGATACGCCGCTAAAAAAAAACAACAAACTCGTATTTAAGCCAAAAACTCCACTACTTATTTCTTGAGCTTTTTTAAATGTGTAAAGCAAGTAGCTTCAGTATATTCTGGCTGAACACTCTCCGACAATTCTTTCAAACCAGCCCTGCTATTGTGGCAGTACTTTGCCCCAGCTAATCGGCATTTTCATTTCCAAGAATTGTTTTCGATCTCTTCTAACGGGAGCCCTAGGACTCAAGCAGTTTTAATAAAATCTGCTTATTTGAGCAAGTAAAAAGACTATTCATCTCATGGGGGCACACATATGGTATGTGTGGGTTTGGTCTGGATGGGTAAAGACTTATCATATTACAATGTATGTAAGAAAGGTTGCGCCACAGCGACTGGCGTTTCCCTTGGAAGGTCGTATTCTTTCACAGATACAGATGGTGCTTTTGTTCCTTTGATGGCGTTCGGAGTGGCAGCTGACAAAAAAGCTTACTGACTGTGTGCTTTCTTCTGAAGATTTAGGAAATATTATCCTACTTCTACTTTTTCTAAGATGATTTTAAAGTAAGTAAAGAGTCCCTCAACTATCATCGTAACAAAAAAGTTTCTTACGGAAAAAATGGGATTTCCACATTTCGGTCACTGCAGAAGTTTCATTTTATTATTTTATTTCATTTATTTAGGGAGTACTAGTACAATACTCGTAAAAGCTAATTGCGGCCTTTTATAGCATTACAAGTATTACATAACATGTTTTTTAAGTTGCAGAGACATAAATTCCAAAGAGACCGTTGAGAACACATATTTTGGTAGATCCTTTTTGTACAATCTTGGGAGCGTACCAGAAACAGGAATGACGAGCACAAATTACACCAACACCTCTGGTACATCTATTTTACCTTCAATAGGCTGGATGAGTTTTTATAGCATCAAAACGGCTTCTAAATATATGTGATCGACCTGGAAACCAGCCATCCAACCTACTTTAAAATGTCACAAAATTGTGGTCAGTCGATATTAGGACCTCAAAAAGTCTGTATATTTGCTACCAAGCAAAAAGTAATCTCAGAGATCTGGCTCTGGGGTCAAAAAATCGTTCTCGCGTTAGACGTGCTGGCACCAGAAGGTGCTAAAAGCGGAACTTGCCGAATCCATAGCCTTCAAAGTACTATCCATATCGAAAACACTTCCCAGACTTTATCGCATTGTTTTTGCCGCTACTCAAACAAACCAACAAACATTAAAAATTTCAAAACTGAGTATCGAAAACAGGCTTTGAAAAATATTACATTTCCCTTTTCAGAGTTTAAAAAGAAAAGCAAATACAATTTGACGTGAAAAGCTCTTATCTCATGCTTCTAGTTCTGGCAGGGAAGGTTTAATATAGAAAATATCCAGCGCGGCGATAATAACCACAGTGAATTGAAATATTTTATTTGGTACAGTAATGAATTGCTTACCGGCGGCTACTTACATTCGTCATTGCATATTCTCTACCAAGGCGAATTCAGTACAAGCTGGCATTATCCAATCAGCTGATAGCTACTTTTCTCGAATTCTGACACTACACATTTCACCGCAGTACGATTTTGAAATGTTTGTATGTTTATAATTCGCCTTGCTTCCACCTTACATTGAATTCGCCTTGTTCTCTACGTTATAACAGAGAACTTATACATATATAAACGTTCTCTGGTTATAAGTTCTCTGTTCATAATATTTTCGAGCCCGCCTTTCAATTATTTCCTAAATCCCAGTCGCACATCAATTACCACTGTGTGGAACGTATTTATGTAAAAAGCGTAGTAAATTCCGTACCAATGTGACAACACTGTTTTTAGGTTGTGCACGGCAACTCTGTTGTGCTGCGACAGTTGCTTTCGGAAACTCGGCAAGTACGGCAATAAATTGTGCGAAGTTTACTAAAATTGTGTGTTGGCTCGCTGACGAGTGAATTTATCCGAATCGCGTTGTGTAAAAAAATTTATTTAAAAACAATTAGTGCTTCTTTCGCGGGGGATATTACAAAATTGTGCATAAATGGTGAGTAGCTGCGTTATTTAGCTGGCATGTGCCTAGTATTTGCGTATGAAAGATGATAAAACCATTTGATACAAAGCACACGCTGCGCTGCGTTATCGTGCTGGCCAAACTACATAATACCAAGGCATCGTGTTCGTTTGTTTTTACGCCTCAATGAAGTTCTGGAAGATTAATGTGTTATGTTAGTGTAATTTTTGTTGCTTGTTATATGGTTGTCATTAGCTGGAAAGGATCTGTTGGCGTATCAGCGAAAAAACTTGTATTTCATTTATGCCAGAGATTTTTGGCTGTCACTTGACGCACTGCCTGCTGATAGATTTCGTAATGATGAAGCGTTCTCGAGTAGTTTTTTTTTCGTTTGCTGGTTGAGGGTTTTTGTGAAATTCTTTGTTATGGATTGCGTGCGTCGTCAAGGCGTTGCATAAATATGTAATTCTATAGTGTTTATAATAAGTGCACATTGTTGAAAAGCATTGAAAATTAAGTTCTTGTACAATGATTATTCTGCATTTGCTTTTGTTAAGACATTCGTTTTTGTTTTTTCTTCATTGCATTGTTGCCATGTCGTTTCATCGTCGAATCGCTTATCTTCGTTCTTTATTTCTATGTCGTGTTCTACCTGGTTCTGTGCCATTTTTGTTTTTGCATTACTGTGACATTGTTGTCTCTTTCCAACACACGTGGTGGTCATACCGGCAGCGATTCAGTTCTTGTGTGGAATCTATCGCACGTGTACAATGTTGCCACACCAAACAATTTGTTTGAGCCAGAAATTAAAAAAAAAGTACCAAACTAGGTTGATCTATGAAAATATCCACCAACGATGTGAGTGGATGTTGAGAAATCGCTGATAGGTAATTCACCACTACCTGCGCGTGAAATGCCTAAATGTTCTATGTTGAATACTCTATGTATATAAATAAAGTAATTATAGTTTCAAAATCGTTTAATTGTGTAAAAATTTAAACTCGCGAACCAATAGCAAATATTTCCCGTAGAAAAACGTAGTTGATGGTTTACTGTTTCCCATTATTCGTCACGTTGCACCTTATGATTTTATTCTTTAATTTCTGTGTTCTATTTCGTGAAATGTCTTGCTAAGTTAGACAGGGTAGTGTCGAAATAACAGCCCTTGGTCGGATATAAAAACCCGAGTCATTCCGGTACGTAGAACCGGATGCCGAGATCCGGCATCACTTCTTTTCGCAGTTTGATCCAAAGGTGCATCGGCGGGCCCTCAATCTCATCCACACGGAGTCGGTAAACTCCGTTGTCAGCTCTCATCCGGCGAATGCAGTCCTACAGGCGCAAGCTCCACCTGTTGCCGATGAGGTACGCGAACTGCCTAGGGAGACAAGAGTTTTGCTGGCCCAACTTCGTTCTTGATACTGTAACAGACTAAACTCTTACCTATCCAGACTGAACCCTGACATGCCAAATGTCTGCCCGGCATGCGGCGTGTATCCCCATGATACTAATCATCTGTTCATCTGCTCAACCGAGCCTACTCTTCTAACAGAAATTTCACTCTGGTCCACCACTGTTGAAGCCGCGAGGTTTCTGGGACTTCCGTTAGAAGAGCTTGATGACAGTGTTGGATGAGAGGTGATACTTTAGGCAGGTTAAGTAGTAGCTAGCACAACAACAACAACAATTGTCTTGCCAATACATCGACTTTCTAAAATTGGGTGAAGTAAGTGAACAATGTATGAACTTTGCTGTTAAATTTGCTAGGTTTGGATATGACATTTATAGTGGACGAAAGCTTTGCTCACATGACAAGAAAATACGTAGGTCCTCATGGCTAAGTCGATATGCCTGCTTCATTAGGGAGACTGCAGAATCACATCCCGGGAAAAGTGGGACCCTTCGGCAGTGGTCGAAAAACCTCACAAGGGTTTCCCCCTTGAAAAGCACCTCAGAAAAAAAATTCTATCATAGGAAGTCGCTCCAATTTGTAGGAAAGTATTAAAAAAAGAAAATTACAAATTGGAAATTTTTGTAATGCCAGGCCCTTGAGGTAGCGAAATTCTCCACGAACGACATGAACAGCGTTATTGATAAAATAATGATTTGAGGAGTAAGTGTCTATATTAGCTTTGATTTAAATGTCAGTGTAATCTTAGAAAAAGGCTAAGAGTTCTAAAAGGCAATAAATAGTTCATATGAACAAATGAATACCCAATGCGTTCCCAAAGTTTCTCAGTAAGCGTCACTAATGAAAAATTGGACCGCTGAATTAATCCACCAAACGAACCGTTTTTCAGCAAACTGGTAACCGTGATCGGAAAGTTTACTGTAGTATTGCCATTGGGGTTGAAATATGGAGCCAATTTATTTAGTACTAAACAGGGTAAGAACTTTACTACCAACGTAGTAGATTCATTAGGGAAATTGATTTAAACTCGTTAAGCCTTAAACCTTAAATTTAAAAATTAAATAATAAAATAAAAAAAAAAAAAAAATTAAAATTGGCAACCCTAAAAAAGAATTACAAACAAAGTTCCAAATAAAAAAAGCAAAAAAAAAAAATAAATAAATATAAAATTTATATATACAAATATTTATTATAAAAAAGCTAAACCATAAAAAATTCTGTTGTCAAATTTCAAAAATAAAAAGAAGCAAAGCAAAAAAGGAATTTTGCCCTTAAGAGTTTCACATGAACAATATACATACATATACTCAAAACTAAAACACTGTGTGGCAAATTGCTATTGTTTTGCTTAAAATTTTTTTTGGAAATTTCGTTCACATGAAATTGGTGTAGAGACTATAAAAAAAATTTGAGATAAGACGAACATACGAACTTTTTAGATATTAAAAAAAAACTTCTTTTAAATTATAAAAAGCTTAAAACAAACAAATTTAAACAAGTATTAAGAAGAAAAAAACATGAAATGGTTTTAAAATAACAGGATTATCAAAGAGAATAAACTTTTTGCTTTTTCCAATGTATAAAATTTATATGTATTTTAGAAAACTTAAAATAAATTGTTTATAATAAAAAAGTTATGGCATACAAATTTTTTAGGGTTAAAAAATTAAAAATTCGCGAAGCAAAACCAAACATGCTTAAAAAAATATTTAATAAATTAGAAAAAGTTAAAAATTAAAACCAGAAAATAATACGAAAAACCTAGAAAGACGAATTGAAAAAAAAATATTTCTTTATTTTAAAGAGTTTAGAACAAAAAATTCCAAAAAAAAATTGTTTGTGTGTAAAACAGAAAATAATCTGAAAAACCTAGAAATACGAGTTTCAAAATTAAAAAAATTATATATTAAAAATATTACTTTATTTTAAAAAGAGTTTAAAACAAAAAATTAAAAAAAAAATTGCTTATGTGTAAAACAAAAAACATTTACCCCCGTATTCATCAAATTTAAATTGCTTTATAAAGCTTTATAAAATGACATTTTCGTCCAAATTTTGAATTATAAGAGCTTTTTTACTTATTATGAATAAGGGGGTTAAGTTGTAAACCAAAATAAAATTACGTTTTTTAACTTTGTATAATATAGATTTTTTTATAGTTTTTAATATGTAAATTTTTTACATTGAAACAAAAAAAAATTTCTTTTTGATATTTCTGTTACAACAAAAAATCACTGTGTTTTTGCTACTTAATATTTAAAAAAAAAAACAAAAAGATATAGAAAAAAATATTTCTTAAATCAGAAAAAAGTGAAAATTAAAAAAAGAAAATAATCCAGAAGAAGAAGACGAATTTGAGGATTAAAAAAATTAGTTATTAAGAAAATATTTTTTTAATTAAAAAAGGTTAAAACAAAACTTTAACAAAAAACATAAAGCAACAAAAATAATTAAATTCTTTAGGTGTAAAACAAAAACAAAATTTTATATACTAGAAAATTTTTTTTTTTGGATAATTTGTTTTAAACAAAACCAAAATTTTAGAAACTAGTAAACATTTTTTTGGATAATTTTGTTTTAATACAATTTTTTTTTCTAGTTTAGACAATTTTGTTTTTGTTTAACACCTAAAGTATGTTATTGTATTTTTTTTTATTAAAACAAAGTTATCCAAAAAAATGTTTTTTCTGCTTTCAATGCATATAAAAATCTCAATAAATAATAATAAATGGCGGATAACAAAAAAAAATTTTAAAACTTTAGAGAGAAAAAAACCAAACACGTCAGCGGTTGAACAAAAAGACGGCTGTTTCGATGATACCACGGTACAATCTATTCATAGGTTTTTTCCCCCGAGAGGGATTCAAACACCATTGATGGTTTTTTTTTTATAGTAAAATTGTACGAAAAGTCGAAATAGAGCGCCAGCGCTTATTGTGTTGCAGTACTGGGTTCATTTGTGTTTCCCATTATTGGCTTGTGCTATGGACTCTATACATGCACAAAAGTATGTACATATGTACTAAGTGTATCTACATATAAATAATTACCTAAATGTGAACATGCTCGCAGCTACCAATAAGCAAAAGCCCACCGTCACCAGCTCGGTTGCATGCATGCTGTCCTTGCTAAAATGGCATATCGACTACAAGAGCTTTTTACTCATCCCCCACCTGCTCAGCATGAAGTTTCACAGCTATGGTAATTTATATACAAAGATACTGTTGCAAAATTATATAGAAACTGTTACATATGTAGTGCATTAAATACATAATATTTTTGAAGGCGCATGCGCCTGCGTTCCACCCTCATCATGCCAACGACCTGTGCATGCTTAGCCTCACACACAAGCTCCATTTGCATGGGAGGACATGTAGAGAAAATTTTTAGACGCACGAAAAGCATGTGTATACCTAAGTTGCTGGCATTTTTTCTAAGCTTTCTTGAAATTTTCTAATTTTTTTACAGTGTACGATTAGAATTTCTGAGCATGTGTAGAATTTTTTCCGTTTTTGTTTTGCTCGCAATTTTTTGATTTGCATGTGCTATATTCTTGCCTTGTTTTGTGTGGATTTTTTGTTTAGCTTTTTTTTTCACGTCGTCGTCTAAGCAGCTGTGTATATGTACGGGCTTTATCGGTAAATTTTTGTTTTCATTTTTATTTTCGTATTTTATATATAGAAAGAAGCTAGCAAAACTAGGTAATGTCCGTATATCCCGAAACACACACACACACACATGCACAAGTATAGCACTGCGTGAGCGCTTATATGTATGGCATGGTGTGTTTGTATATGCCAGACGTGGTTGTAGCATACTTTAGGGCGCAGTAGCGCTGTTTTGTACACATTTTTAAATTTTTCTGTATTCTAATTTGTCTTTGTATGCATTTTTTCATTCATGCAAATTTTGATGTGGCATATAAAAGTATTGTTTTCTAACTGCTTTCTTTTGGCAAGGTCGTTCGTTTCTTTTTTTGTTTTTTTTTCACAGTTTGTTTGCTTAGTTATTATCGGTCATGGTCTTCGTCTTGGGCAGCGAAGAGTGAGAAAAATGTCTTCGCGTTTTTTTTGTTTTGGCTGAATTTTTCTTGCGCAGACATTTTGTAGACAATTTGAAGTTGTGTGGTTGGCGGCTGCTTTGCTATGCGTAGAAGTTTGTGTGGGCGTTGTGTAATGGAATTTAAAATTTTTGTGTTGTCTTAAATTAGATATGTTTGAATTGTTTTTATTTTGAGTTTCTTATATTTAATTACTATGTTCCAAGTGTTTAGACAGTTAGGCATATTTTTATAGTCTTTTTATGTCTTTTATATTTGCTAAGTCTTTAAATAAGCTGAGTAGACGCACGGATGGTCATTGAAGAAAGCAAATTACTGGGAAACTTCTAGTTTCTGGAGTAATACACTAGCTGTAAGACTCCTTCCGTCAACACTATGTTCTGAGACATCTCTACATATAAAAAAATTGTAACATATCGGTGTCTACATTGCAGATATTCAAGAAAAATAGTTGGTTAGTCATTATTGAGCCAATAGAATCCAAAGCGGAAGTTTTTAGTAATTTTGCCTGTATGTTTGTGCGCGCATCACTCCAAAACTGCTGAATTGAATTGAATGCAACTTTCGGCGTTGTATTTCTAGGCATCCAACTTAAAATTTAAGATATCTGTTATTTCGATAACTTCACCGGTTTCTGAGTTATCGAGCAATATGTGGACTAAAATGTGTTAGTACAATATGAGTATCAAACGAAGGATGCAGACCTAACTAGCCTTGCAAACTAAACCACGGCCATTTCAGCATTTCCAATTCGAATGCTGCGCTACCAAGTTTTTTGGCGCCTTCCACTTTTTGTAGAGCGCGTCTTGGGACCCGTCAACCTTCAAAAGGTTAACTAGAGCTTCCAACGAAACATTTTCATACAAACGTACTTGTTCGTGCTAGTAAGTGGTTGCGCCGTAAATGCAGATTTCCTCTAACCTCTCTAACAACATGATTATGCACATATTCAGCCGAACTTTTGATACAACAATTCATTTGAGTATTGCTATTAAAGCCTTTAAACGCACACATACCTACTACTAAACTCACATACATATTAACACAACGATTTATCAAACATTTGGGGGAAGCTAGCACGTTCTCCATCCAAATTTTCCACATAAACAAAAAGAAATATCTAAAATCGGATATGAGCCCGGATACTTGAGGATGGGGTAGCGCATGTAGCGTGTGTGGGGGTCGTAAAGAGCTCTACTACCATACACACCCATATCTGCACAAAGCTTTAAACCAAATTTAAACAAGCGACCTGCTAAACTACGGTATATTCTAGGCCTCGAATTGTTCGAATCATATGTGTCCGCTGAAAAAGTTATTTGTGTAGCAATGCAGGGGGTGGAATGTTCCTCTGCTTGCTTGCAGGTGTTTAGAAGCTTGTACTAAAAAAGTTTGAGCGCCTGTTGTGCATGTTGTAAGAGGTCTTCGTCACGTTTGATATGTGTGTGTGTGTGCAGTTTTGTATTTTTATGCTTGTGTTCCCATTTCTAATTGCCCCAACTCCACCTCCAAAAGCTCTACAGTCAAACCAACTGAGTATGAATTGGTTAACTACCTCGCAATTAGTTCGAATTCCAAGTACAACCTGTCAGCCGATGTTCCATGTATGTTGTACGAGCTGACATTTCTCAGATTTCGTACTAGTTCAAAATATACCACAAAATAGTAGTCCAATTATGGTACGTGAAAAAAATGATGTGTAAAACCTTTGAAAGCAAAGTGAACCTCGCAAAGCTGGTACAAGTCCTCGGACTGTGGGTCTTAGTAAAGGTGCAATAGTTCATTTCACGACTTGTCTTCAGAATCTATCATAAGCCAGTTGATAATAGTAAATTAAATAAGCCAAAGGTGTTCATATGTTGAGGTAAATGAGACCGTTTCGTAAGACCTGGGGCTTTGAGTTCTAGTAAAATTAAGCTAGTTAGCTAAACAAGGGAATATAGAGGAGCACGGGTGTTACAAATACAGTAACTGGAGTAACCAGCTCCAAAAAAGATTTTCTGCAAGCTACACAATTTGTATCTCTTTCGAAAGCGATAGTTAAAAGACACTTTCAAGTATCCGATGCCGATCCACACATCTAAAACCAGAACTACTACTTAACTATCCGAAATGAGCCTGGTTGTGGACTAGGCAAAGCGAGAACTGAGCTGCAATTGCCCCCTCCAATGACAGCGCCTTGTAAAATTAGACAATTGGAAGCACTGCTTGCGTTCTGAGTTCGAATTAGTACTGCCCTTAAATAGTTAAAAAAATTTAAAAAAAAATTATAAAAAAAGAAAACATACTTTTTTGAAAAGCCCTAAAACTAAAAATCATGAAAATTAAAAAAAAGACCAAAAAAGGATGTGTTTTTCAAATTAGAAAAAACTTTTTAGGTAAACAAAACAAAATAAAAAAATATAAAAAACGGGCCAGAATTCAAAATTAAAATAACACAAACAACAAAAAATAAAAAAACGGGAAAACTTCATTTTGAAACTGAAAAAATAAAAACATTTGTAGTGAAAAAATAAAAAAACTTATATAGGCCGTAAATCAACAAAAACTGTTGGTATAAAAAAGCAACGAAAAATTAAAAAAGGAAAACTTCATTTTGAAATTGAAAAAAAAAAAAAAATTTAAAATTAGTATTACAAAAATAAAAAAAACTGTATATTATAAAAAAAAATCTTTACAATATAGAATAAAAAAAACTTTATAATATAGAATAAAGATTTTTTTAATTTCTTAAATACACTTTTTTTAATTAATTTTTTTTTAGTTTAAAATCGATTTTCCCACTTTTTTTTATAGGTTTGCATGTTTGTTTTTTTTTATTTCGAGTTTTGTTTCTGATTTGTTTTCAATATGAATTTTAAAATAATTTTTTTTATTATAGTTGAACCATATTTTTTTTTAAGTTTAAAAGTGTAAAACAGAAGCAAATCTAAATAGGTATTAAAAGAAATACTTTTTTTTAATCAGAAAAAAGTTAAAACTCAAAACAACAAAGAAGTCAAAAAACAATTTGAAAATTAAAAAAAATTAGATATTAAAAAACATTTTTAAAATTTAAAATAAGTTTAAAAGAAAAATCATAACAAAAATTTTGAAACCTATAAAACTTAAAAAAAAAAAAAGATTACAATTCTTTTTCTTGTCTTCAAATGGTTTAGCTCTATTTCTGAACTAATCGAATTTTTTGCAGGGGATGGAAAAAGTGCTATTTGTGAAATGATTTGGGCCAGTTACGCTTCAGTCTCTTCCTTACTGAAGAAGGCCTTTCTATGCCATCAACATTGGCTAAAGCTTTTAGGCATTATTCGAACTAGCCAAAGGGTTTGCACTCAGAGCATTCCATTTTATACCAGGAGCCTTAGTGCAGCTTCTAGTTTCCATTGCGTCCGTTGCTTACACCTTCATTCACCTCGTTAACTCTGCACTACTCTTCTCCCCGCTAGCTCCTGTTGGTGCTTGTTTTGCTGCTTGCAACTATTTAAACTATTCCAAATGCCTACTGCCCACGTAAGAACAAATCTTTAATAACCATACCCCGCTCCAACAACATACAGTACACCACATAGCCTCCACCCAACCACCCTCCTTTGTGTACCTTGGTCCAACTTCCATTGTATATACCAGCTGCCCTGCCTATGTCGCTTCACTTTGTCGGCTCACGCCCGCTGTGCTCTACAGTGTCATCTATCCATATATGTTTTAATGTTACATTTTGTTCTTGTTTTCTATGGCACATGCTATTTGATGTTGTTGCTATAATTATTGTTGTTGTTGTCTACATTGGTGAAAGGGGTTGTACAAAGCTCATTCGGACTCGTTCCTTGTTCGCTTTTGCGCTGTTGGCCCATTGCTGCTTTGTTTGATTTTCTGTTTGTTGTTTTATTTGTAAGCGTTATTCCTGTGCCATACACCAACAGCAGAAGCAGCAACAACAACAACAAAAACAATCACAACAACAACACAAAATCGGTTGTATGCTTTTGCATTGAAAATTTTGTTAAACTTGTCGAGAGTCGGTATGTGACCCGGTCTTCCATAGACACATTGCCATTTGATGTGCACCTCAGCTGCAGTGTAGACGTTCTTTTGCTGTTCCAAATAGAGTAGCACCTCGATGCTCCAATTTTAGTCCGCTTGAGAGTTCAATAAGTGAAGTTGAAGAATTTGCTTGGTATTGCAAAGGAAATTTGTGCTTTGGCTGTCTGAGAAGTCTAACGTAAGTGCTGAATGTTCCTTTTTTTGTGTGTGAAAATTTATCAAGTTAATGTTCATATTATTTACTCGCCATCAGCGCTATCCGCCCCCAAATTTGTGCCCCATCCAAGTGTTTTTTGGTGGTTTGCGCGTTTAATTATGTAGCGCTGTTGTGTTTGCTATCGATTTTTGAGTTGAGTTGGTAGCATTTGCCTGAAAATAAATAAAATTTTTTTGGTTTTGGGTATATATATTTGTACGGTTGTGTGGAAAAGGTATGACAGATTTTGAGTTACGCGTAGTCACGGGCTCATTTTGGTAATAGATGGTGTGTGAGATTTGAAGTGCTAAAGTGGAAATTTCATTTCAGCGAAAAGTTGTATGAGTAAGATTAATTAGGAAATTTATGAAAATTTTGTGTGTGCAGAAATATTAGGGGAGTGGCTTTTGGCGGCAGTAGAAAGGGCTTATTTACTAGAAATGTGTGGTGAAATTTTAGGGCAGATTGATTGGAAAGTCATGGCTCAAGTTGAACAACATAATTGAGAAAGTAGAAACCGGGAAGACGTAGTACAAGATTTTGCAGGGTGACCAGTAGTTTATTTGTAACTCGAGCACACAGAATACGGCAAACGTTGTATAATGTACTAGCGCACACGAAAGATGGTATCGTTCCCGAAACATTGGATTATCTCGAAAAAAAAATTTTGTTTTAAAAATTTGAAGGGGGAAAAAATTAAGCAAATAAAATTTATAGTCATGAATACCTAAAAAATAAAATAAGAATAAAATTGAAATTTAGTCATGTATACATAATAAAAATAAAAGTTATGGCCATGAATACTTTAAAAATAATAATAAAAACAAAAACTAAATTGAAAAAAAAAAAAATTGACAAAAAAAAATTTTGTTAAAAAAAATTATTTTAAAAAAATGTTAGTAAAAAAAATTAATTCAATTAAAGTTTATAATCATTAATACTTAAAAAAACAATAAAATAAAAATTTATAGTCATGAATACTTAAAAAACAGTTTAATTCAAATTTATAGCCATGAATGCTATAAAAATAAAATTAGTCTTGAATACTTTAAAAATAATAATAAAAAATAATATAATTAAAAAAATTTCATAAAAGAAATCAAATTAAATTAATATTTATGTTCATAAATACTTAAAAAACAATGAAATGAAGCTTTATAGCCATTAATACTTTAAAAATAGAAATTAAATTTAAAAAAAAATTTACTCTTGAATACACATTAAAAATAAAAGTTTAGTCATGAATACTTTAAAAATAATAAAATAAAAAAAGAATTTTATTAAAAAAAAAATGTATTAAAAAAAAATTTTACTAAAAAAAATTGTATTAAAAGAAAAATTATATTAAAAAAAATTTATTAAAAAAAAATTGTATTAAAAAAAATTGTATTAAAAAAAAATTTTATTAAAAAAAATGTATTAAAAAAGTTTTGGCTAAAAAAAATTTGATTTTGTAGTCATGAATGCTTTAAAAATAAAAATAAAATTTAGTCATAAGTACTTGTTTGAACAGAAAAATTCGTAGTTTGCTCTTAAAAAAAATTTCTATTTTAATTTTATTTATACAGACTAGACTAAAAAATATTTTCATTTGTCTAATTTCCTCTTTATTTTTTCTTTACTTGCAGGCTTCTTTAAAGAAATCCATTGATTTTAACGACGACGTCGATCTGGATGATGATTCTTGCTCCGATTTTGATGATGATGAAGATCCAGACAAAATAGAAGTACCAGGTAAGTGCGAAAGGTTTTGCTCGCAAGTGCGTGTATATTGAAAAATAAACAGTTCTTCAAAGTTGGTAGAATATTTAAGCTGTATGGACGGAGCTGAGTAAATCTATGGCTGTCAGAAAATGATTCAAAAACGCCTTATCTCAGAACGAGTTTTGAAAACTTTCTAACTAAACCTAAGTTGATAATAAAAAATAAAGAAAAAAAAACACTGCAAGAGAACATTCTTCAACCTAATCGTGAGATAGGGCGTTTTTAAGAAAATTCTGAGATAAGACATTCTTGAAAAAATCATTTAGAAAAGGCATGTATTCCCCTTCCACACCTATAAAGCAATCGAGATAGATATAGACTTCCATATATCAAAGCTCTCAGGATGAATAGAGAATCAAGTCTGACTTAACATTAATGATTTCGATATATTTTGGAAAATGGGCGTGGCACCGTTCACAAAAACTTCAATTGTTTATAGCTTCAGAACCGCTTACAATATCATGACGGAACTTGGTACAAGGCATATCACGGTTGTGGAGAGAACAGCTAGCGATAAAATCGTCTGGCAACCACGCCCATTTGGACCTTAAATTACAGATACTATTATTTATATTCGGTTAAACCCGAACTCAGACATTTTTTACTTATTTTATTTTACTGTCGTGTGTCAAGCCTGACTAGGCGATACATCGAATTTCACTCTAACATACATGTTACATAAGATAATTCGGTTATACCCCCACCACTTTTCATACTGCCCCAAACCATTTTTAATGCTCCTCCCTTCACAAAAGCGCTACGAACCCCATTGCCTACGCAAAACTCTGCCCTTCCCACAAACATTGTCCACAATTTCGAAAACTTTACGTATCTTCCGCCGCAAATGTATGTGAAGAGATATGAACCGCTTTCAAGCTTTACTTCAAATACTTTAAATTTGCCAAAGAAATATCCATTTGATTTGTGTTGAGTACATGCTGCGTACCAACTCTTTCGCATGCGTTCTACATATGTACACTCGTAGCAACCCAAATATTTATCACTGAAACTCAAGCAGTTAACTTATTTAAGCATACAATGAGCCAACAAATCTAACAAAACGCCCCACCACCGAGCAACCCAACCCCAAACCTCCCATTGAAACACCAAAAAAGTAAAAAATAGGGAAGGGTTCTAGGCAGTGGTTTGGGTAATCAAAATGGTGGCAGCTTTTTGTCAGCAGTCACAGCAGCTTAATTTTAAATTTTCCTACAAACTAAGTGCACGAATTTAAACACCAACATTAACTCCACCACCACCAGCAACCCCAACAGTCGCAACAAAGCAAAAACAAAAAACAGGCAAAACCCTGCAGGCTGAAATTCCGCTCACACTCACGTTTTCGTAGCAAACATATTTCCCAAAAAAGGAACACCGCTGCCATCAACCAGCACAAAACAATTTCTCATTGAATCGCAGTCGAACACACCATGCACTATGTTGTTGCGTATAGCCAGCGTGCCTAGTGAAGACATAGTGTGTTGTTGTTTTTGATGGCGTAAACTGTTGTGTTTTGGGTTTTGCTTTAATTTCGCTTGAACGTTCTATGTATGTATGTCCTGTGGGCCTGTTAGTTGAAAGCTTGCCTCAATGGGTTTGTTTAGAGTCAACCAACAATGTTCAACTTCAATTTTCTAACAAAATATCACAAAAGCTTGTGAAGTCGAAAGTTTTTGCAGCATTTGCCTCTTCACTTCCCTCCTCACCTGTGCACGATTTCGTATACCGTGCCCTATGCATTGACTCTAGGGGCCACTCCAATTGTTGCCGTTTTTCAAAAATCATCTACGCAAGTGTTGGTATTCATTACCATCTACCTACGTGCGGATCTGTATCTGTCTCTTGCTTCGTGCTTGGTATTCCTTTGCCTCCTCCCTCTTGCTAGCTGCTGAATTTATATATTCTTGTTGTCAAAATTTTGTGCCCAATAACTTTCCCCTTCCACACATCTTACTGTTCTAGCTACTGCACGCATATTCTATGGGGGTTTAAGAAACCTCATCACCTTTTATATTCTGATTTTGCGTTTATACGAGCATCAGTTTTTCATCTTTTCGATAGCTTTTTGTACAAGTTGGACATTGCACATTGCATTGCCGGTCAAGCTTGGATAGCTCTCAAAAACTTTCTAGCTGCAATGTGTGCAATAGGGTGGTTTGAAAAAAACTTTTTCTCTCAGAATTTGTACTAAAAAATGTATATAAATGTTAAATTATTAAATAATTTTTTGAGTTCAAAACCGGGTTTTTTTTATTTTATAATATTATTTAAAATATTATAAATAGAAATATGGAAAAAATTAGAAACAAACACCATAGAGCGTCTATTACTGAAAGCTTCAACTTCTATCCGACAATCTATGTTGTTGTTTGTTATTCTTATTTCTTTCCTTTTTTTAATTCTTAGAGAAAATAAAAAAGAATTGGAAAAAAATTTTAAAAAGAAAATTGAAATCTTAGGAAAAAGTAAAAAGAAAGTTTCGGAAAAAATTATTTAAGAAAAAAGTTAAATAAAAAATTAAAAAAAAAATTATAAATAAAAAAAAAGTTAAGAAAAAAATTATTTAAGTAAATTGAATAATAAAATTTTATATAAAAGAAAATGTGGGGGGCGGTGGCGGGCATTTGAAAAGAAAATAAAAAAATATTTAGGAAATATAAAAAAAAACAAATTTTAAGAAAAATAAAAAAAAATTATGAAAAAATAAAGAAACAACATTTAAAAAAATTAAGAAACAAGTTAGGATAATAATAAAAAATATTCCAGCAAGAAATTCAAAGCGTCACACCACAAATTGAAAAAGAAGCTCGGCGCTGCACATTTATTTTTTATTAAAAAAAAATTTTAAGAAAAAAAAAAATTTTTAATGGGGCGGCCCGGAAAAGGAAAAAAAATTTTAGAAAAAAAGTTTCTGGACGTAAAAAAAAAATAAGAATAAAAAAATAAAAAAAAATTAGAATAAAAAAATTAAAAAAAAATAAGAATAAAAAAATTAAAAAAAAATAAGAATAAAAAAATTAAAAAAAAAAAATAAGAATAAAAAAATTAAAAAAAAAATTTAAAATTTTTTTGTAGGTACATTTTGAGGTGGCCTAATCGGTTTTAATTTTTTTTCGTATTATATAAAAAAATTTAATGCACTTATTAAAATGGAAGAGGATTTAAAAAAAAAGTAAAATGGACAATTTTTGTTTTTTAAAGAATTTTTTTCCAAAAAAGGAATTAAAATTTTTGTATTTGGAACAATTTTTTTTAATAAAAAGTATGTTGCGTAACTTTTTGGTTAAAAGGAATAAAAATTTTTGTATTTGAAACAATTTTTTTTAATAAAAAGTATTTTGCGTAATTTTTTGGTTAAATATTTTTTTTTTTAAAAGTACTAATTCTACCCGCATGCTAAGCGAAAAACAAAATTTCAACCCACCCTACTGTGCAACATTGTTTTCTGGAATGTACTACGTCAATGTGAATATTGCAGAAATGTGTGGTTCCTCTTGTGGTTCTTCTGGTTAAATTTATTTGATAAGTTATTGCTCAACTCGAAATAGGTATATACAAGGTGGCGCAAAAGTAATCCTCCTATCAGAAAATGCTATAAATTTTGCGATTGGCCCCTAAAGTCAGTTCTGTTTTGACATTTGTGTAGTAAACACATGCGAAATACACGTTAATAAACAATGTTGCGCTACACTGCTCCAGAACGCGGAATATTGCTGACTATTTATTTGACCAATAATCGGTCGGGGCCAAACGGTTACTGTGAATGGTGAGCGCTACAGAGCAATGATCAACGAGTTCTTTTTGCCGCAACTTGATGAATTGGGATTGGAAAACATGTGGTTCCAACAAGACGGTGCAATAGCACACACTGCACGTGCCACAACCGATATGCTGAACATCGGACGCTTACTTTTGCGCCACCTTGTATGTACATACTTTGTGCTGGTTCAGTGGAAATACATAGCAGACATCAAAACGGGTGAGGTGTAAGAATTTATTGGAACTCTGTAGAAAGAAAAGGTAATGGGGCCGAGAACGGATTATGCAGAAGTGCCAGCAATACTCATGAGTGATGACAGCAAATCCCTTTTCTATCAAACATATGACTACCAAAATGATACTCGGTTCGGTCGGTTCTAAGCCCACCCACATTTTGTGCTTCTGAGGATATTAAACGAGCTTCTAAATCACTTAAGTACAAGAGCTAAAAGGTTTAGACAATTTTTTGATTTTGCTTTATCTCTGAAAGCTTCTCCTGTGTTTACCTTCCGTGTGTTTACAGACAGTGCCCGTCGCATTACTTAATTCAGCATATTTAAAGAGGTAATCGTTGGTTCCGTGTCTTCCTCGATAAAACAGCACTTCTCAAACCAAATTCCACTTCAAATAACGCCAAGCGCTTGTGCACTAACTATGCTCGTTTCTACATACCACGCAATAGTTTTCCTACTTCGGAGAGCTCCTGATCTATGTTATATCTCAGTTCAAGTCAAATAGCTACCTTTGCCTCATCCTACTTTCCTCATTCCTATTCCTGCAGCTCTCGTTCACCCTTTCATGTACCCAAATGTAGTTAGATATCTTCCCTCTCCCCAGCAACAACTGCGTAATAGGGTGGGGTTTTGTTGCGTTTCGGCAGAGGGCATCATTCGTACTCATCCTTATGTGTGTATATTAGTCAGGCATTGTGTGCAAGTACCTCGAATTATGCATTCATGTAAGTATGTAAGTACATGTCAATAGAAATTGGTGAGCCAGCTCTTGTTTTCCTTGTGGTAGTGACTGCTATTGACCAAGGTATTGCTCATTCCACCAATAGGCAACGCGTTTACACTGGCAATTGCTCTCGAATCTGATTTAATTACACAATACGCATAGCCCAAAACCGACGGCCCATTCACTTGGACTAGTACAGAGGGGGGTAAGCTTGGCTTTATGAGCTTATATTTGTTTGATTGCTTTTCCTATTGAAAACTAGTAGAATTTCAACATTGTAGTTGTGATTGTTTGGGGGTAAGGGAAATGTGCGAGAGGGTGTGTGTGCCCTCCCCACACCCACTCCCACATTTGCTCTTCATTGGTTTTACACCCGAAACTAGCTTTCTCTAACTATTGCTTCCATCCTGCTGCGTAGGTACACATATGATAACGCAACTGCATAGCCCTTTGATCTTCCGCCATTTCATGCTGTATAAAATACAACATTTGCCCTCAAGAAGTTTAATAATTTAGCAATGCACTTCTCATCCTACATTGCTCAATAGTGAGCTCTATTTTGACGGATTTGTGGATCGTCTGACCATGGTTCTCTTATTTCGTATCCGAGTGTCAATAGGAAAACGAAAGGACCATACATTTTCAAGTTGCATCATAGTTTTATATAGCCTAGAACGTCTGAAGCACTTAACTGGCTAGTTGTCAAGGCCACTTTACAAAGGCCAGAGTATTACTTGTTGGCAGATTTTCCGTTAATTGATCGGCTGACAATATTTCGGTATTAACGCTGGTCCAAAATGAAAATACGGTTTCTTTTTTTGAACTTGGTGTGATTCTCAACAGTTTAATCTTAATCACTTTATATACCATTTACCGAAATACTCCTTTAGCTCTTTGAACTACACACTCGTAGCCGCTCTACCAATATACTTTTTCAAATTTTTTCCCAATTTTTTTATTTTTTATTTTTTTCACTTAGTTCTTTTAATAATTTTTTTTTATAATTTTTTTTGCATAAACTGTTTTTTTTTTATAAATTGTTTGCTTAAATTTATTTGTATAAAATTTTCCTTACTAAAGTTTTTATTAAATACTTTTCATTAAACTTTTTAAAAACTTTATAATTCACTTTTTTTCATTAACTTCTTTTTTTATCAAATTCTTTTTGCACATTTTTTAATACCTTTTTTAATAACTGTTTTTTATTAAATTTTTTTACAATCGTTTTTTCAAAAATATTTTTATCAAGCTTTTTAACAAAATGTTTTTATTTGTTTATAACTTTTTTTTGCTAAGTTTTTCTTATGAAATGTTTTTCAGTGAGGCTTTTTCGCAAATGCTATTTTATAATTTTTTCTATAACCTTTTTCTATATTTTGAATAATTTTTTTGTATTAAATATTTTTCTTTTTTGTTTTTTGGCGACCTTTTTGCTTATTTAGCGATGTATTTTAAAGCTGGATTGATTTCCGAAAATTTGAAAAAAGTTAAAAAAAAAATTGTTTGTTTATTACTATGCATGTAAATTATTATTATATTTTGTTTTAGTTTTCACCCTGTAGACGATTACCGTCGATTAATCGAATACATCAGTCAAAACCAAAAAACTTTGTGTGTTTTTAATTAAAATTTTCAGATCTTAAGCTTTAAAAAAAATTATTTATCAATTTTTTTAAAACTGTTTTTTTTTTTATAAATTTCTTTTTACAATGTTTTTTCTCTAAATTAAATACTTTTTTTCTAATTTTTTTTAATAAATTTTTTTTACAATTTTTTTTTGTTAAATATTTATTTTCAATAAGTTTCAAATATTTGTTTTTAAAGTTTTTTTTATAAATTTTTCTTCTAATCTATTTATCAATTATTTTATTCAAATTTTTTGCCATTTTTTTGTAAATTGTTTTCATTCGGATTTTCTCAAAATTTTTTTTTCCAATTTTTTAAAAAAATTAAAAAAAATTTTTTTTCCCAATTTTTTTTTTAAAAATATTTAAAAATTGTTTTTCCCATTTTTTTTTAAAAAATTAAAAAATTTTTTTTTTGTTAATTTTTTTACTCATGTTATTTATTAACTATTTTCAAAGTTTTGTTTGTTCATATATATCTTTTTACTCAATTTTTCTTACTAAATTTTTACACCATTTTTGTTATTAATTTTTTAGAAATTTTTTGAATTAGTACTTTTTATTAATTTTTTTGATTAAACACTTTAATTCTTTGTTCCAATTACAATTCACTTTGCATTACAGCCCGCCTATCGTCCATGCGTTAACAAACTTTAATTTACCTCTGCTTGCCTTTCTGCACGCATTTTCACCAAATTGAGCACTTAAATCAATTAATAAACCTTGAAATCTCTTCATCTTCACACAAACTAATCGCCATATTCATTGGCTCAATAAAAATTTACAAAGTAATTACCATATCGACCGCACAAACACGTTTACTTTCAAACACACATTCACCCAATCTCCACATACTGCACTTTATGTGTGAAAAGACAACAAAAATAACAACCACACGCACACACAAGACTGCTCAAGCAAAAAACACTTTCATTTTCATTCAAAGATTTTCCTAAAGCAATTAACTACTTACTTCCACTATGAACGGACACTTTGACTGTAAAAGCCTATCCTTAGTTTAGCCAGTATCTTAACCGAATTGGCCGCAAAATGTACATACTTAAGCTACTCAACTGTGAGAAATGTAAATATGTAAAGGGGTTGCAGGCATTAAAATGCAAATTCTAGGCCACAGAAAAATACATATGTGTGCTACTCATTCATTCATACTTACATACGCACCTACATATGTAGCTCTGCTGTCAAGTCTCATGTCCTGCCGTGCCTTTATCGCTTTGCTTAAGTATACTTAGGCTGACTAAAATGGCTGCTGACTGTCAAGTTCAACATTTTACCAATTTCTTAAACTCCAGCTGTCCATTCATTCGTGCGTCCGCATGCATGCTGCCACTTTTCTGTCGGCTTTTGTTGTTGGTAAACATATGCTCATATGCATTTCCTTGTTGCATATCCTTGCAGCTTGCATTCTTGCATCCTTTCTCGACTCTCGGCCATGCCATTGCTGTCCATATCCAATTCATGACCTACTCTTTTGTGCTTACTTAGTCGACGTTCTAGCTCTTTGCAACTGTTATCTGTGCAATTTTGTGCTTGAATTCCTTTCGTTCATTTCTTGGCGTTTTCATATTAACACAATTTGTTCGTTAGTCTATCTCATCTCGGCCTAAGTGTGTATGCCTTGTGGTAGTACAAGTACTTATTCGTAATGTTTTTCAATTTATCTCAATTTGTTACATTTGTTCACTTAACAGACTGGCCATTGTTTTGTTTGTTTAATCGTTCTCGTTGTCTTGTAATATCCTGTTAACACATATGTAGATTACTTAAGTAGGTATTTGATAGTTTAAGTAAGGTAGTTATTAATTTTGTCTAAGCCTTTTGTCTTCAAAGGACTTTAAAGTATGTTGAGACTTGTTTTATTATTCTTTAGATTTTTGATAGGTCCTTTTTATAAAACAATTAAATAATATTGACCTCTTTTCGAGCAAAATGTCTGCTTCATCTCCAGTGATATTCTTTCATGGAAATACGAGAGTTCGTGTTGATTTTTCACAGATTTTGGGAGCTTACCTCAATGGCTGAAAATCTTCTTAAACACCCATATCCCTTACCCCTTAGTAAAAGTTCGTAATGTACCTAGGAGATCACAAACATATATCTAGCAGAACAGATTACTGTGGGCAGATGTCTGCTCAATGTTGGACTAACTCATTCTTGCCAGGTGTCTGATGTACCTGTTTTCCTAGGGATCTAGGCACGTTGCGCGATTTTTATGAAAATGTTTTTGTATGGATCTAAGAGTTAGCAGGACATTTAGGTTATTCCACCATTATGCCGTCTTCCAGGCGCAGGTGGCCATCATTAATTACACGTTAGATGGGATACTGTTCAGCGCTTTAAAGACTTTAATCAAAGTGCCGAGCGCAGCCAACATGTGGTCGATGACGGTTAGCGACCCTGTGGCATCTCACGCGGTTACTTCGAACTACTTTGTGATAAAATGATCTGGGTACGAGGTCATTGCGATCTCCCTAGCAATTAATACACAGGTTTCTTGGAACGATCGGGTACTCGTAAACCGGAGATGTCTGCTGGTGGGAGCCTTGACAATTCACTGTCTACCTGTAGTCTACTACTGGACAGTTGATCTTTGGGTCTTGCCATATTTCGCGTTCTTTCTTGGCAGTTGCAGACGCTAAGCCATGAGCAGAGCCAATCTCTTAATAATGACTGCAGTGTTGAGTAGGCAGTAGCCGATGGGAGTTCGTGTAGTGCATTTAAATATTTTGGATAGTCACACTCTTACGTAATGATAGACCATCCTTCGCTTGAAAGGCTTCAAATACTTCACATGAGTTTCTCTTGCGCGAAGCACTGTCCGAAACACGGAACGAGCTGATCCTTAGTTCCCGCTTGGTTAATTTCGTGTACCGGCTGTTGTTGTTGTAAGAATACTTCGGCCTGTTTGGCCGACACGTCCACCGATGGATGCGGACTAAACTGAATTAAGAACCATTGGCTGAATCTTATGTGATATGCTGGATTTTACAGAGCTTCGATAAGATGTCTTTTCGATCAGTAGCAAAAACCTTTGTCAAACCATAATAATATTAAAAATTGTTCACAGTTATGAGCGGAAATCTTGTTCACCATAGGAAAACATATCTCACCATAGTAATGTGCTGGGGCTTAGATGTGTTTTAGAGGATTGCGGTGCGACCACGTCTGGGGTTTAGTATAGGCCAAAAATTCAAAATTTTTACACATTTCATGGCTTATACGATTTCGGTTCTGACTACGATTTCGATAAGGCAAAATCGAAAGCCGCTTCCTCAACATTCCTTATATCCATCCGCAATCAGGTAATTTTAGAGAGATCGCACAAGACTGCAGGTTCTTTCAGGTTGTAAGCAAAGTTTGAAAGCGGTATTCACAAGTTTATTTATGAAAATACCACATCGGGCTTAGCGTAAACTAAGGGCAATGGCGATAGAAAAGGTTCCATTCTTCCTAAAGGGAAAGGTGAAGATTGTACACTATTCAAAGAATTATAGCCTTTAGCAAATTATAATTCCAATTACAAACTTATTAGTTTGGATTGTGCGCTCCCAACCACTGACCACAGTAATGCAAATTTATGCACCCTTCCATTGAAATCAGTCCTTTGACTCCATAGAAATATTATTTGTTAACTAAAACTCGTCAATAATTCAAAGTTTTTGCTCGACCAACCAGCATTCAAATATAGAAATCAGAGCGCAATAGCAGCGCATTGCATCAAATTCACAAAATCACTCGAATTTGATGGTTGGCCGAGTGTCCCCAGGCTACCGACTGCGGGCTGTGCGATGGGTTGATGATTTCAAATAATTATAATTATGTTTATAATGTCTTGAGCAGCAAAGGCATTTACGTCAGCCGCATTTGTTGTGATTCCAAGGATAAGCAAAGGACCAAATCGCAAGCGCTCAAAGGACGGGGCAAGTGGACAGCAATTTCTGGTCTGTTTAATATTGAATGCACCTTACGCTCAGTGTACTTAAGGGCAATTGACAAACATACTTACATGCGCTCATACATAAGTACGTAAGCAGAGGCGACGCGTATGCTTATGCTAATTGCATAACAAAAGTGTAATGCAATTACTTTGAGTACGGCGAAGTCTCTGTGCAGTGCGTGCATAGCGCTTTTGTGTGACAGTAGCCTGCTGGAGAGGTGAGGGTCTTTTGAGGGCTTCTTACGTTTCATGCATATTTAACTGCAACATCTTGAGCCAGCGCTTATTTGCCTATGTGATTGGTTTTGCGCTGTACCAGCTGCTAATATTTTGTTGTTGGGTTTGTGTAAGGGCGTGGTTTGTCTGGCTGTTGGTACGTCCGTCCGTCCGCTAGCACATCTTCACTAAACATTTTGCTCTTGTTTGTCAATATGTTGCAATCTCAAAAGCAAACGCGTCAAATTTGCGCACTGAGGTGGCGCTAATGCGAAATGCACTTTGCTTAAGATGAGCCGTACCCCAAGCCACCTTATTGTCTGAATACGTTAGTTGTCGTGAGTGTGGGCTTTCTTAAGTTTTATAATGTCTTTTTGCTGCCTAAAATTTGGGCGGGTTTTGTAAAGGCTGGTGGGGGTATAATTAGAATTTTTGGTTGGTCAGCGAGTTTGTAATATCTGTTAGGAAGCGAAGAGTAAAAAGATTCTCTACTGGGACATATTTTCCTGCAAAAAATTGAATTTGCTTCATAGAATAAATCCTGCCACAAGTCCGAAATATCCAGCTTTGCAAAGAAATCTTGTCGATTTTACTCTTGATTTTTAATTTTTTTCTCATAAAAAAATTTTTTTAAATAAAATTTACAGAAAAAAAATTTAAAAAAAAGTTTTAAAAAAAATCAATTTAAAAAGCTGTTTCCAAAATTTTTACCAAAAAAAAAATCACTTGTAAAATCCACATCGAAGCTGCCAGTGCCAGGCCAGTTTACTTCAAAATGTTTAGAAAATTTCTTTTTTTTTACAGAAAAAAGATTTAAAAAAAAGTTTTCAAAAAAATCTATTTAAAAAACTCTTTCCAAAATTTTGACCAAAAAAAAATCACTTGTAAAATACACAGCGAAACTGCCAGGTTCAAGGGCCGGGCCAGTAAACATCAAAATGTTTAGAAAATTTCTTTTTTTTACAGAAAAAAGATTTAAAAAAAAGTTTTCAATAAAATCTATTTAAAAAACTCTTTCCAAAATTTTGACCAAAAAAAAATCACTTGTAAAATACACAGCGAAACTGCCAGGTTCAAGGGCCGGGCCAGTAAACATCAAAATGTTTAGAAAATTTCTTTTTTTTACAGAAAAAAAATTAAAAAAAAGTTTTAAGAAAATCTATTTAAAAAACTGTCCAAAATTTTTACCAAAAAAAAAAAAAATCACTTGTAAAATCCACATCGAAGCTGCCAGTGCCAGGCCAGTTAACATCAAAATGTTTAGAAAATTTTTTTTTAATAGGGTCGCGCTCGGCTGACCACCAAATTCTTAGCCAAAATTCATCTCATGTTTCGGTAGCATAGAGCTACATATTTGACCGAGTGTTTATGAAAAGGTCTCTTGAAAAGAGGACCAATTAAAATTGAGTTGGTTCGAAGGAGCTCGTTGCAAAGTTATCAGAGTTCAGCAGCCTAGTCTGAAGAAACTATGTTTTATTTAGCCTTCAGCTGACATATTAAACCTCTAGTCTTAAAACAGTGCCGAACCAATTTTCAGTTAAATGAGCCTTTTCGCTGTTTGTGTCAAGATTATAACTCTCTTTCTGGTAGATTTGATATTTCAGACTCGCTTTTCAGCATAAAAAAATCAATTCTTTCTGTCCTAAATTCATAGCTACTAATTGTTTTTTATTCTTTGACTTCTATTTTAACTTTTAACAATAATTTTATTCTGTTAACTAGTTATTTCTTAATGTATAATCTATCTTATATCTACTTTACTTAGCTGATGCGGTTTTATCTGTAGCTGAGCAGTTTTAGATCTCGACGATTAACAAACCAAAGCCTTTCAACGACTCGGCACGAACGAATAATCCGCGCGTTATGCGGATGCGCCCCTCGCGCCGGTCGGGCGGGATATGGTGGGTAATCCGTTGGGAATTATTATTATTATTATATCGAAATTGTGTCGTTGCGAGCTCTTCTAAACCTCGTAACATCAAAAAGCTCTTATAATATCCATAACACTCTGCAGGTATTGCAAACCCACAGCACCTCATTCGTTTAGTTCCTTTGAGACAGAAACTTAGTGATCTCGACAATTTATACTAAATGACCTAAGACAGGAGAACCTAAGTCTGAAATACGAAGTTGTTGTTTACCGATCTCATGTGGAACTTTTTCGCGATTTGTGGTGGCTTGACTCCGTTTTCGGTATCTTGTTACTTAGTGCTGGTAACTAACTTTTCTTTGTAGATTTTATGCCCTGGTTGCCAGTGAAGTTTAGTAAATGGAAGCAGTCTTAGACCCCTAATTATGTGGCCTGACCCTCAGACTACGGATTATCGTGTCACGAGCAAAAGTTCTATTAAGTTCCCCTCCATGCTTAGATTTCAATTAATCCATCGCTTTAAAAGCATTTCACTTCTTCCGCAAGTGGTCATCACAGTGTCCTTTCTATTTGTATTACCGCGCCTGCCCAACCACGAAAACCCCCCATAGACAAACCACCCACAGGTTTCCGCCCTTTTGTTCGTTTGTATTGCGTGTTTATTATTTATTCACTTGGCGCATCCTGCCTCCGCCGTCTTGAATTTCAAAGTGTTGTTGTAGCTAATGCTTTTGTTGTTTTAGCAGCTAGAATTTCTTCATGTTTGCATTTCGCTGCTTGCACTTGGCAACGGTGCGGTCTCTTGTGTTGTTGTTGTGTCTGTTTATCCTTGAATTTCCTGGGAAGTATAGTACGTGGGGTTGTGAGTGAGTGGGTGTACACATAATTATCCTTGCAGCATATCAAGTTTGTTGTCTTTGCCCAGCCCACACTGCAATTTGTCGCGGTCGCTGCTTCGCACATCAACAATTCGTCTTCTAAGTAATAATTAAGGAAACAAGTTTGGCTGTATTTAAATTGTTATCCATACATTGCATATAGCTGACTGATTGTGTATGTGAAATTTCATAATCTTGTGTGTAAATATAGCCACAATATATTTATATTTATATATACTATATATTTATATATACTATATATTTATATATACTACCCAACGAGCATTGAGGTAAATGTTTTTAAAAAGAACTTAAGGTAAACTTGGGATGATAAGCATTCAAGTTTAAAGTAAAATTTTTATAAACTTCAATCACGAATTTTTATCAATGATTTAATTTTAAAAGTGAAAAAGGCAGGTGTTAACAAAAAATTCAGAAAAAAAGATTGTAAATTTTTTTCAATTGAAATTAGCTGTTTTTTTTCGTAAGCACTTAGCTGCTATGAATAAAATAACAAATTAAAATTTATAATTCAAAATTTGCTGTGAAATTTTCAAATTTTGAACAAAAAAAGTTATTTTGTTATTTTATTCAGACGTAAGTCGCTAAGTGCTTGCGAGAAAAAAATCGGCTGTTTTTGTCAGTAAGTTTTTTAAAAATTTTCTTTAAGTTTACTTGCTTGTTCGGCACAGTGAATGTTGGTTTACTTACCTTTGAAATGTAAATAATTAGCAAATGTTTATCGCACGCTAAATACACGTACATACAAACAAGCATAACAAAGAAAACCTGAAGTGGTCAAAAATGTACTAGTTTAGAACTAGAATTTTCTAACTCAACTCAAACTAGTTCGAAAAAGATCCAATTTGTACCAACAAAAAATGTTTATATGTAAAATCGACAACTGTGATCACCACATGCAAAAGTCGCTAGTACAACAACATGCAAAAATTACAAAAAAAAAAAAACTCAATTATGAAAAAAATAAAAAAATAATAATTTTGCACAAAAAAAAGAAAATATTTCATAAAAAAATTTAGATTTTTTATACCAACAATTTTGTTGAAATTTTATAAAAAAGTAATAATAATTAACTAAGAATTATTATCAACTGGTCTTAAGCTCGTCAAACTTACAAAAATATGTAAAAATGAACAGACCATAAAACCAACAACAAAAATAAAAAAATGTCTTTAAAAAAAATCATCAAAAAAATAAAAACAATTCATAAAAAAAATTACAAAATTTTCATAAAATAAATTGAAAAAAATTTTATAAAAAAATCTAAAATTTTCATTAAAAAATAAAAAAAATTAAAAGTTTCCATCAAAAAAAAAAAATTATTTTAATTTTTCATAAAAAAAAAATTTACAAAAAATACTATGCATGGGCCTTGAGCTCATTTATACCCACTCAAAAATATTTTTGAAGAACGCCCTATTTGAGAATTGACTTGAAGAACGTTCTAGGATTTTTTTTTCAACAACGCCATACCTTAGCTTTAAATAAATTCTGAAATAGGGTCATCCCCTACTTAGCCCTCGAAATACTGGGTTGATCAGAGTTCTAAGAATCCCAGTACAAGTTTTTTTTTGTTTTGATGTTTTTGGCAAGAAAGCTCGAAACTGATCTACAATGTGGCGTGTCCCCTCCTAAGTCAAGCCATCCTTTTAACTGCCCAATGGAGCAGAATATTATTACCTACCAATTTCTTACAGCAACAACGAAATATAATTATTTTCACTTACCATTGTGGAACTGATCCATTCTGATATGTTTTGAACTAGTTAGAGACTGGTATATTTGTACCCAAAATCTGCAAACTGACTTCTCATAGCGCACCTCCATGTTACCAGTTGCTTGTAGAGGAAAATGCACTTGATTGTCTATGAACCTCAAGCATACTAGGCAGTTTAAAACTAGTTTATTTAACTGCAGCCTTCATATTCCAACAAAACATACACATATATAATGACATATGTATGTGCATACCACATAATATGGCATTAATCGAACAAAAGTATGTATGTGCAACTTGTATGATGATAATCTCGCAATTGGTTTGGTCAAAGTTGAATTATATATGATGAAAGATGATTTATGTATCGAAGCTAAGTGTAGTTACACACCATTTATGGTATATAATTAACATGAAATTTTAATTTTTGTGTGTGTGTGGGTGTGTAAGTACGTCTGTGTTTGTGCATTTTTGACCTCAACAAACTCGTAATGCTCTAATTGAAATTTTAGTGTCAGAATATTCTCAATCATTTGTCTGCTGAATATATATTTTAGCCAGCGTAAGCCGTAGACGTTGTACTGCCCAAACGCTAAAGTGGCTGAACCCTCACGCACAACGTTCTCATGTTCGTCTGAGTTCTACAATTTGTTAAAGCTGTCTTTAAAATGCTGACTAATAATTTACTTTTTGTGAGTAATCCACTTTGAAAAGATGTTTAGGTTAACAAACAGAATCCAAAACAGCATATTTAAGAATTTTTGTCTGTCTGTATGTGTGTTTGTATGCGCATCACTCAACAACTGCTGCATGGAATAGAATGCAATTTTCAGGGAAGTGTTGCTAGATGTCTAACTTACAAGTTTGAGACTCCTTTTTGCCGCAAAAAGTTAGGTTCAAATATTTTTTTTTAACTTATAATGAAAATGTAGCAAGCCAATGTCTTTACATAATAAGTATTTATGTAAAAATGCATATCGACGGCTGAGTGGAGTTCATCCTATAAAAAATATTTTAAAAAAACCACCCTAGCTCAAAATTTGTTGGAATAACGCTTCATCTCATAATTTTTTCAATAGCGCCCTACTTCACAATTTTTTCGAGGCACGCTCTGGCTCAGAAAAAGTTTCAAAAACAGTTTATCTTTTCAAAATTTCATAAAATTTTTAGTTGAGATAGTTCGGAGCTTTGAGTCATGAGTGATGTAGAGCGTTTTGAAAAGGACTCTCAGGTAGGGCTTCGTTCGAGCTTGTTTTCTATACATTTACATTGGATTTTAAGTTCGGAGAATACTGGCTTTAGCAATGACTTACTACACCTTCACAATAGCTCTCTATCTCTATCTCTCTCTGTCTCTCACATATTTTAAGAAGATTTCATGCAGTATACTACCGAGTGTTTTTTTGCAACTAGGGTACAAAAGAATGCAAGTTGTGTAGCTGTAATTAGATTCTATGTTCTTTTACGTACTTTTATCGCTACTTATCTTATGAAAGCGCAAAGGTCATGATGTAGGAAGTTGTTAGGCTAATAACTAAATATGCAGTTAAATGAGTGTTGTTTGGTTTCACTTGCAGCACAAAGTTCATTCAACCCTTTCTAGTTATGAAGAATTCATCACCAATAAGCAAAGTAAACGTAAAGTAAAATTTTTGAAAACGTAATGAAATAAATCGTTCATAAAAAAATATGTTTATGTAGCTCTTATAATGTAAATTTTGTATTTAAAAGTCACTTTAAAAAGCATTATAAACCAATTTCATTGTTTATGAATATGGGGGTAAGCTTAAACAGAGCTGATTTTTCGTTTACAAAACGTTTATAAAAAATCTGAAAAGAAAGCCTTTTATAAATTTTCTGCTAAGCCTTATTTTAAAGATATTTTAATTCTAGATTTTTGTTCTGACAAATTATAAATAATGATAAATAGTCATCCCCATTCCGATATCCGACGGTTGATATTCGCGGGGAGTGCGGATCGATTCGTGAAAAAACAGTTGAGGATTTGAGTTTGCAAACTGATAAAAGTAAATTTTATCGATTTCCTTTAAATTTACTAGTCTAGTCAATACGAGATATATAAGAAAATAACTTCACAATGTCCATTTTTAAGTTTTAAAGATCAAATCCTCAACTATTTTGTAGCGAATCGATTCGCAATCGCTCCGCAAAGCATCCGCGGGATACGGTAATAGGTATGAGTATATATTTAGTAATATTATTTTTTAGTTTTGGATTTGTAGTAAACATATGTTTATGTAATTTTTCTGCTCACAGTTTCTGTCATTTTTCCAAAAAATTGCCATATTTTTATCTTTTGCCTTTCAAGATATCGAAATTTCTTTTTTAAGTGAATTTTGCTTAGCAACAAAGTGAAACGTGCGGGCACGTTTTTCTGAATTCCTTTCAATTGTATGCTTCTCTATTCGAGTACAAGTAATTTACTTATTTTCCTAGCAAATGTATTTGCGTAGATCATCGCACTGAGTTTTAGTTATTTAGTTTGTCTGTTCTTATTTAGCAATGCATTATTCAATCGCAATTGTTGGTGGTCACACTTGTGTGCTTCCAATGATGAGTTGTCTCCTCTTGCTGGCTGATCGCCAATGTTTTTATTTAATTTTTTCGTTTTCATTTTCGTTTGAATATTTAAAATTTTTTTTTTAATTTAAAAAATTTTTTTTTGTTTAGATTTTTTTTTTGTTTAGATTTTTTTTTTTTTGTTTAGATTTTTTTTTTTTTGTTTAGATTTTTGTTTGGTTTGCCCACCACGTGCATTCAGTGACTGCTGCTATCGTCACACTTTTAAATGCGTTCGTCTAATCGGTCAATATCGGTAGCGTTGCCACTTAGGTGAAATTTCGAATACGGTGGATGCATTTTTTGTATTTCGTTTACCGCTAAATATTAAAGTTACGGTTGCTAAATAGCGAGGGGATGATGAATTCGATCCTCATTGTCTGACTCCGACGAAGCCAGAAGGGTAATACTTTGGCTGAAACATAGTCGAGTGTTAGAAAATTACTGTTTAGATGTCTTATCGACATATAAGACAGGCGCTACCGTAAATCGGAATCAGTCTGCTTACCATCTTATATACGGTTCTATCAAACATATTGTACGAAAGGCGGAAGCCTTCTTGATAAGCTGATTGTGACTTATCAGTGCGACTTAAGTCCTTGTAAGCCTAGCATCGACCAGAGCTGCAAATGCATGACAACATAATATGCACGCAAAAATTGAATCTTTTTTCATGAGTTTTTTAGAGATTTTTTTTTTACTTCAGTGGCATCTCTAAAGATTGGTTGTTTGTTGTTTTCTCCTCATTTTGATCACCTCAGAAAAATACAGAGTGTTAGCCGCTTAGAAATCTACAAACAAGTAGAAGTAAACACATGCTGACCAACCCGCTTATCTTGACGTCGAAACATGTGAGAATTTTCGAGTTATAAATTTAATAGGTTTTTTGCTCCTGTTCGCGTTAAGCAAGCGCCAAATATGTGAACGTAAATATTTTTTTTTATTTATATTTTTTTTTCACTGCTTTTGTTTTTATTATCTAATTCAACATTTACTCAATACCTAAAATGGGTAGGCGCTTCGCCTCAGTCTTGCAAATCAAAATAAAAATAATAAAAACAGAAACCTGTTTGTTGACCACGTGCTTAGCTAAGTTTTGCGCTGCTTGTGAGCAAAAATAAAATTGAGAGAAAAAATTTGATTTGAAATTTATTTTCATGACGTCATTTGAATTGTTATCTACTGTATCTGTGTACTGCATGCAGGCGGCCTTATTGGGCTTGTCTGGTTATAGAAAACATGTGCTTTGGCGTTAAATGGCAGCTGAGGTCGAAAATCTGAAATTTATTTGTGAAGTAAGAGAACGATTTTTCTTTTCTAAAAAAAGTAGAATTTCTAGCTTTCATTTTTATATTCATCAACAGACCAGAAATATATTGATATGTGTCGGTTCGGGTAACTTAAGCAAAATTTCATGTATATGAACCAAATTTGGTAGATTTGTATTCAAAATGGACAAAATCGATTGATAACCACACCCACTTTTTTCATTTAGGTGAATTAATATTTCAAAAATTCATTACCTACTCTTGATATTTATTAAGTTTTGGTCTGAGATCGTAATTTTTAAAATCAAGCGTGAATAGAAATGTGCGCAAGTTTCCATTAATGCTAATGCTGGCAAATCTCCACTAAATGTCAATCTGCGTGTTAAATTTTCATTAAAAATAAATGGAGTTGAATTTTTTTTGAAAGTAATTTTTAGTGAAATGTGAAACTTAAAATCAAGGTTGAATGATAATGGAAGGGCAGTTTCACTAAAATAAAATTTTGATTGGAAAGAAATAAGAAAATAAAGACATCACTCAGCATTAATTTTAGTGGAATTTCCTTTCATTCCGCACTTTTGAGTGATAATTAAAAAAGAAAAGAGCATTCATTTTTAGTGGAATTTCCTTTCATTCAGCACTTAAACTTTTTTAAATTATTTACTTTTAATGGAAACTGCCTATCTGTCATTCGAAGTGCATACAATTTTTTCCCCAGAAAGCTGCTGCAATTTAGATTTAGTTAGCTAAGGTTTTGTATTTAGTGGTTATCGGAGCATTACTTACATGCCAGAGGCTTTGATATCAGGGCACGGCTTTCTTTTGAAAGCAGACCTTTCCGTTTATGATTTGAGCAAGCTATGCTATCTGCTAGATTTATCGTAATCGTGATCAAACGCCATTGAATGAATGCCTAGAAAGGGAGCAGTCCATGACTAGCCTCTTAGGCTTTGCAGGCGTTCCAGACATCACTTCGTTTTTTCCCAGTGTAAATGATAAAGCTGAAAGCCGAGGTGAAGTTTAGTTAGGGTTGAGCATAAATAATCGAGTTTTCCTTTAATCGACTATTTTTAACTATCGATTTTTTTGGTATCAATTTTATTAATGGTGAACATCGATTTTGAATAAATCGATTATAAGAATTTAACATTTCACAGGCTCGGCTGTTGGAGGGACATGTAACTAAATGTTGCATACTTTTAGGCACAACTGAACCTTCTTTATGCATTTTGCAGTTCGAATTGAGCAACTATCTTCATTTCAGTAAAGAAAAAAACCACAAAAATACAATTGACCCATATTAAAAAAGGAAAATGCGCAATATAATATAAAATCAATCTCCCCACAAACACATTTTCACTATTTATGCAACAACATGCTGCCTACAGAGTATCTAAGCAAGATGAATAGCCCAAAAAGAACTCGGTCAACCCTAACTTCGACACGAAAATTATTATACACATTTATATAGTTCACACATTTTCCCTTTTTTGTTTTTAATTTTTCAGTTTTTGTATTTGAAACTTATTGCTAAAAAAATATGTGGAAATAGGCTTATGCTCTCTCCTCTCGCTAAACAAAAGAAATCTCATAAAAACGTAGTCTACGCACACAAATACATAATGATAGCAGCAGACTTTTATAACGCGCTCATTAACCCCCTTTTTTTTTGTTTTACTATCAGTAGTTTTGTTTGTCTTCTTTTTAAATTTTTCGTTTCGTGGCGCGCACATGGCTGCCAAAGCTCAGCAAAGCCAACTCCGATGACCAACCCACAGGCACAGCACATTGTTTTGCGTGTAAATGAGAAAAAAGAAAAAGTAAACTGAAAAGAAAAATGAGAAAAAATAAAAACAAAATGTGAAAAAAGAGCGCACAAAGACGACTAAATGTGCCGGTATTTGATTGTATTTGTTGGCTAGTTGACTGAATGATAAACAGGAAAGGAAAGGAAATACCAGCAAATGTAAATAGAGCGCTATCGCTTAGTGCCACACGGGGGGCCATCATATGATTTAATATGATGAGAAAAAAAAGACCAAAAAATAAGGCAAAAGGGGGTGCGTTGAAAACTAGGTGTCTTTTATGTTTTGCTTTAAATTTTTTTTCGCTTGATTTGTTTGTTTACAGTCTGCATAAAGATTTGTGTTGCCGGCAAAGCAACTTGAGGGCAATTTCTTTTTTGCGCTTTGTAAGGAATTTTTCATAGAAACGCGCTTTCCTTTTTAGTAAATGTTTGTGTAATTCCCAAACATTTTAATACAACTTAATTTTTTTTTTAATTTTCTTCTTTCAGGTGGTGGTCGTGATCTACAAACCGCAGTTACATACGCTAAAAACAGCGTACACAAAGGAAATAGCACAACTAGTAGCAACAACAATAATAATATAAATAATAATAATAATAATTCGTTATTAACATCTAATCAAATTCGGATAAATAACGCGACCACAATAAAAGCAGCGACTGCCAGTATTTCACTGTTAAACAACAACATGCCAAAAAAGAGCGCACCATCACCGGCAGGTAAGAAAGCGAATAAAAAAGATTTAAGTCGGAAAAATTAAAAAAAAAAAAAATTCATTGAGGAAGAGCATGCAATTGATGAAAGCATTTTTTACTTGTTAAGGGTGTTCACAGTTTAGTGGCGAATTTACAAAGAGAGAGGTAGATGAATATTAGGATTTTATTAAAAAAAAATTGAAAACCATTAAAAATAAATGGAATCATCAAAAGTATGGGAACTAAATAAAACTAAAGCCAATAACTTGAAAAATAAAAAAATTTTAAATAAAAATTACCTCAGCATAATAAAAAAAATCTAATTCAAAATTATAAAATTTAAAATTATACAAAAATTAAATATTATAAAAAAAATGTTTAACTCAAAAAATTAACAATTATAAAAAAATTAAAAGAGATAGGGGAATATTAGGATTTCATTAAAAATTTTGAAAACCATTAAAAATAATAAGAAAAATTAACAATTATAATAAAAAATTTAAAATTACATATAAAAAAATTAAAAAAAAAATTTAAAACTAAAAAAATTAAAAATTATGAAAAGATTAAAAATTATAAAAAAATGAAAAATTATAAAACAAATTTAAACTTACAAAAAAAGACAGTAAAAATCTAAAAATTTCAGTATAATAATGTGCAAGTTTGAACTTATTAAACAATTTTCCTGAATTTTCAGAATTTTTTTCTAGGGTGTTGAGTGGTTTGTTTCATACAACGGATGAACAAAATTTTTGTATGGAAGAAAATTTTGAACGCCTGTACAATAAAAATTCTAAAATTGATTGGGCTACAAAAATAAGTACTCAAAATTTTTCCAGACACTTCTTAATGTGGTTTCTGTTATATGTAGAATTTGCTATATTTTAAATGAAAAAATATTAAAAATAAAATAAGTTTTAAAAATAAAAAAATATAAAAAAAATATTAAATAAAAAAAAAAATTTTAATAAAAAAAAATTTTAATAAAAAAAAAATTTTAATAAAAAAAAAATTTTAAATAAAAAGAAATTTTAATAAAAAAAAAAAATTTTAATAAAAAAAATTAAAAAAAAAATTTTATAAAAAAAAATTAAGTAATTAAATCAAAGTAAATGTTAAAATAAAAAAAAAGTTGAAATAATAAAAAAAAATTTAAATGAAAAAAGTTTAAAAATAAAAAAAAGGTAAAAATAAAAAAAAAATTTAAATTAAAGAAAAGTTTAAAATAAAAAAAAATATAAATTACAAATTAAAAGAATTAAAAAAGAAAAATTATAAAAGAAAACAAAATAAAAATAAAAAAATAAAAAGAAAAAAACCCAATCAAAAATTAATAATAATAAAGGAAATAAAAAATTTACTTATTTTAAAGTTTAAGAAACGTTTATACAAAAAATTTAGAAACTATGAAAACTTGAAGAAAAAAATATTACAACGCTTTATATGAATGACTAATTAATGATAAAACATCTGAACGTGCAATTTACTATAAAACATTTGGAAGAACATCAGTAGAATTAAAATGATTGGGATTAAATTTTAACCACCGAACTGTGTGCACCTTTTCCCTTTTACTAGAGTAAATTGTAATTTTTTGACGTCTTTTTTTTATGTTTCTCTTACACGCCTGCAATCAATTAACTAACTAATCAACTGAAAAACGAATCAACTATTTAATTATTAATCAATGATAATTAAATATAAAACTAATTTTATAAACTTGCTCAAAATGTTAATGACCCATCAATCAACTTACTAAATAAAAATTTAAATGAATTAAGCTATCGGAATGTCCAATTATCCGAGCAGTTCTGCTGCCGCAGCCGCCGCCGCAGCTGCAGGTTATGCCGGCTTACCTTCACTTCCATTTAGTGCGAGTCAACTCATGAACATGGCAGCTTTTGTAGCTGGTGGAGGTGGTGGCAATGCAGGTATTGGCGGCACCGGCGCCGCTGGTCTGCTGGGTGCTGGCGGTTTGAGCACTTTGATGGCGGCTGGTGCAGGGCTTGGCGGGGCTGCTGGTCTCGCCACTATACCCAGTGGCACGCTAAACACCAACGCAGCAGCCGGCGCGAGTATGCTCGGAGGCGCAGGCAATTACTATCAAGCAAGTCCAAATCTGAATATGGCAGCGTCTTTATTGGCGCAGAGTAAGTCGAGTAATGTTGGTAACAAACAACGTTTTTCTTCCTCTTCAAATTGTTCTAGTTAAGATGTGACTACGATTAGACATGTACATAGATAAAAATAGACAATATAAATAATACATATTTTCGAAATGTTCGCAGTACTCGTATAGTAAAAGTATTTTATGCGCTTTTTCTTTTAGAAATTACTTAGTTAAATACTAGCTTTATTAATAAATGATTGGACAAAAAGTTGTTAATTGTTGTTTGTGCAAACGAAATTAAAATTTGTGCGAATTGGTCTCAGATTTTCCACTTTTCAGTTCGACCAACACAATACGCAATGAACTATAAATACTGTAAACATAATTCATGCCATGCCTCAGTACACTTTACCAACAATTACTCAACACTTACACTGCTGACAGCAAGAGAAAATAAATATAACAAAAAACTCTTACCAGATAAACACGTAACTCGAAATCTATCACAATCGGAATTAGAATTGACAAAAGTTAATTTTTATAGCATAATTTAAGGCGCGAAATTCCAAACGCCGTCATATTTCCTTATAATGCCTAAAAGTATGCAATAATTTCAGGAAATTCGCTTCTACCACTTCGAGTTACACAATGCACATTTTCCAAATTATTTAATTAAGTAAGCAATACTTCGTATCTAATTTTGTACTTTTTTTAAATTTGAAATATTATAAAAATGTCTTTTAGCTATTATTTGCGCTTTAAGATAGCATTATATAAACTCTTAATTATCTTTTCATAAAACTATTACATTTTTATTTTCACATTGTCTTTCACCAAATTTCGTATCTGCTTTCTCTTCTTTTTCAATACTTGTAGTGAGCATGGGCCTTGGACTCGATTCAGCTACAACCACTGCAACTGGCGCCATGAGCGCACCTGTGGTTACGCCTGCCGCTACTGCTGCGGCACCTCTACCCAAAACAAATGCTTTAATAATGCAGAAAATTCAGGCTTTGGTTGCGGCCAATCCTTCATTTCTCACCAGCGGTATACCGAATCAATTGTTGGCGCAGCTCTTCATGCAGCCAATGAAGGTAAGAACAATAAGAAAACAGAGATTGATGACATTGAAACTTAAATTTCCGCATTACAGATGACTCCTGCTACGGTGACTGCAGCGCAACCCGAGGAGGAGGAGGTTGATTATGAGGAGATAGGTGTCGCTGAGACCTATGCTGAATATTGGCCAGCCAAATGTAAGTTGCAGTGTCTTGAATATTTTAAATGCAGCAAACACTAATTCTTTTTTTTTTAATTTTTTCTTCAAACATTTAAGTGAAACTGGGCAAAAAGCATCCTGATCCAGTGGTGGAAACCGCCTCACTCTCTTCCGTCGATCCCTGTGATGTTTATTATAAGCTTTCCATTCCAAGCGACACCATAAATAGTGGCTACTTGAGCGCATTACAATTGGAATCAATAACTTATGCCTCACAGGCGCATGATCATATGCTGCCCGATGGCACGCGTGCGGGGTTTTTGATTGGTGTGTAGGCTATGTCGTACAGTGTGTTATGCTTAAGTTGTTTAAATAGTTAATATTTCGGCAATGTATAGATTTAGGTAATGTTAATTAAAAATAGTGATACCACTCACATATCGATCTAGACTTATGTTTAGGAGATTTACTGCTTAGCTCTATCCTTTGCCGAAATATCTGATTTTATGTCAATTACTCCCGAAAGTCGCCCACCCTGCTGGCTGCTTGTTACCTGCAAAATCGATCTTTACTCAAACATTGTTCTGCTCATTCTCCCCAGGTGATGGCGCTGGTGTTGGTAAAGGTCGCACCATTGCTGGCATAATCTATGAGAACTATTTGAAAGGACGTAAAAGAGCGTTATGGATCTCAGTGTCCAATGATTTGAAATATGATGCCGAACGCGATCTGTTGGATATTGGTGCAAGCAAAATCAGTGTATATGCTCTGAATAAGGTTTGTGAATTAAAATTTGCAATTATAGTCCTTAGACTAACAACTGCCCTTTCACGTCTTCTTCTCCTACTAGTTCAAGTACGCCAAAATTACTTCGGATATAAATAACAATGTCAAGCGTGGCGTTATCTTTAGCACATATTCCGCTTTGATTGGCGAATCGAATAATAAGACTGGCAAATATAAATCACGTTTCAAACAATTGTTACACTGGTGTGGCGAAGATTTTGATGGCCTCATTATTTTCGATGAGTGTCACAAGGCAAAGAATTTATGTCCTGTTGGCTCCGGCAAACCCACCAAGACAGGCCAAACAGTTTTGGAGCTGCAAAACAAATTACCAAAAGCGCGCGTCGTTTATGCATCGGCCACAGGCGCTTCCGAGCCCAAAAATATGGCATATATGGTGCGCTTGGGCTTGTGGGGACAGGGCACGGCATTTCCAAGCTTCAATGATTTTATAATGGCAGTGGAGAAGCGGTAAGAGTGTTTCAGTGTTATCTGTTTTCATCAATTTATGTCTAATTTTCTGTCTCCTTTAGTGGAGTTGGTGCTATGGAAATTGTTGCTATGGATATGAAATTGCGTGGCATGTATATTGCGCGTCAGCTCAGTTTTCATGGTGTAACATTCAAAATTGATGAGGTCGCGCTTTCCAAGGAGTTTCGTAAGGTTTACGACCAATCAGTGGAGCTGGTGAGCAAAAATTTTTTTCTGCTTTTTCTTGGAAAACTTTTATTAAAAATAAATTAATTCCACCAACAGTGGGTCGAAGCCATGCAGAAATTCACCGAAGCCGCCGAACTCATTGACGCTGAGAGTCGCATGAAGAAAACTATGTGGGGACAATTTTGGTCATCACATCAACGTTTCTTCAAATATCTCTGCATTGCGTCAAAGGTGAATCATGCAGTGCAGGTAGCACGTGAAGCTATAAAATACGGCAAATGTGTCGTAATTGGCCTACAATCGACGGGCGAAGCGCGCACACTTGAACAACTGGAGAGAGACGATGGAGAACTGACTGATTTCGTGTCCACAGCTAAGTAAGAATCTACATTGCTAGACATTATTAGAGTTCACTAAATGGTGATTGAATGATTTCAACTCATAAAAAGGGGAAAAGTGTTTTAGAAAGACTCGACTTTTTTTCGGCAGCGCAAAAGTCAGAAAGAAATTTTTGAACTTTTTTTGAAATACCTTGATCCTTTTATAATGTTCAAAAATTAATATACATAAGGTAACGCCAGAGGTCATTCGTTTATTCAGAAAACCACAAAAATACATCACTAATTGATTTTGTGGAATTCCAACTGGACCTTTTCTGAACGAAATCTGTCTTTTTCTGAGATAATGCTCGAAAGGGTTTAATTATGACACATTAATATAGATTCTTTCTATATCTTTTTCTATTGAGTTTGGAATTGTTTTGCTGCCACAGCCATAGAAAAAATAGAAGTGCAAAATAGCATACTTCTATAACCATTATGCTTCTATCTCCAGGGGCGTTTTTCAATCATTAGTCGAAAAGCATTTTCCTGCACCCGATCGTAATCGCATCAACCGCATACTCGGGCTAGGCGCTTATGGAGAGGACACAAAATCATCAATACAGAGTATAATTGATGAGGTAACTGCGAAACGCGAGGCTAATATCAAAGATGAACCCTGTTCGTCCTCCTCAAGCACAACAGGGGGAAGTAAGCGTAAGCTCTCGCGTCAAGACTCACGCACAAAGAAAGTACGCAAAAATTCCTGGAATGACTCTGACGATGATTCACAAAACGAATCAGCGGATAGTGATTTCAAAATGTCCAACTCGGAATCTGAAGAATCGGATGCGGTTGCACAATCTGATAGTGGTGGCGAATCCTCTGACTTCAATCCATTCTTCAGCGGTTCGGATAGTGATAACGATCCATGGGTAGCGCGTTCAAAGAAAAAGGAAAAGAAGAAAAAGAAGACCAAGGAAGCAAATGCGGTCAGTAATAACAATAATGTTAGTACGTCCAGTACAGTTGGCAATGGTGCGCTACCCGCTGCCAGTGTAGTTGCAGCACCTAAGCGCAAAGGTTTGTGTGCAAGTAGTTTTAGTGTAATGTTTCCCTTAGTGACTTCTCTTTTTCATGCACTATGCTTTAGGTCCGATCAGCACACAAGACCGCATACAAGATTTGCTACAGAAAAAGCAAGAATTGAAAGGCACCGTCACGCAAGTCGGCGTCAATGGCATCAAGCTTAATTATGGCCCACCGCCTAAAGATAATATTGAACGCGCTTGCAGCATGAAGGAGGAACTATTGCGTAAAATCGAAAGACTTGGCGATCGCCTACCACCGAATACACTCGATCAGCTGATCGATGAGCTGGGCGGTCCAGATAATGTCGCCGAAATGACGGGACGTAAAGGACGCGTTGTACAATCAGACAACGGTTCAATACAGTATGAGTCACGTTCAGAGCAAGATGTGCCACTCGAGACGCTGAACATCACCGAAAAGCAACGTTTTATGAATGGCGAAAAGGATGTGGCTATAATTTCAGAAGCAGCATCAAGCGGTATTTCATTGCAGAGCGATCGGCGTGTACGCAATCAACGCCGACGCGTACACATTACATTAGAGTTACCATGGTCTGCCGATCGCGCTATACAACAATTCGGACGCACACATCGTTCCAATCAAGTTAATGCGCCCGAATATATATTTCTTATATCCGATTTGGCTGGTGAACGTCGTTTTGCTTCGACTGTAGCCAAGCGTTTGGAATCGCTTGGTGCGCTAACGCATGGCGATCGACGTGCTACAGAAACGCGTGACTTATCACAATTTAATATCGATAACAAATATGGACGCACTGCATTGGAGGCTGTGATGAAAACAATTATGGGCTATGAGTCACCGTTGGTGCCGCCACCCAATGATTACAAGGGTGAATTCTTCAAAGATATTGCTGGCGCTTTGGTGGGTGTAGGCATCATAGTGAATAGTGAAACAAATCCTGGTGTCTTGAGTTTAGACAAGGAGTACAACAATATTTCAAAATTCTTGAATCGCATACTAGGCATGCCTGTGGAGTTGCAGAATAGGCTATTCAAGTATTTCACTGACACGCTAGCAGCTATTATTAATCAGGCGAAGCGTGGTGGACGCTTTGATTTGGGAATTTTGGGTGAGTATTTGAACGGAAATTGATGAAACTAAATTTGTAATTGCTGGTTTCTCATTTCTTAGATTTGGGTGCTGCTGGCGAAAATGTCACGCGCATCAAACTCGTACGTTTTATACGAAAACACGCCACCGGCAAAGCACCCACCGAGCTGCACACAGTACGTGTTGAACGCGGCATGATCTGGCAGGAAGCAATTGACAAGTGAGTAGCAGTAACGTATACCAGCCAAGGCAGCAACGTCCAAAGTCGACAATACTGCAAAGGATACAAAGCATAAAATTATAGTTTTTTCTGACAAGAAACGCATCTTAATATTTTTAAAATTTTACAGATATGCCGATTCGATAAGCGAATTTGAAGGCTTTTATGTATCGCATCAAGTGCGTAATGGCAAGCGCACCGCTATTTTGGCTGTAGAAATTGAAGTACCACTAACACCACAGCAACAACAATCGAATAGCAAGAAAAAAGACAAAGGGCGTAATAAGAAAGAACTGATGTATCAAATATATCGACCCAATACAGGTTTGCAAGTACGCCACGAAACCTTGGCTGAGCTGGAGAAAAAGTACAAGAAAGTGGCCAGCGAGGAGGCTGAACCTCATTGGACACAACAGTATGATGCGTCTGTGAATACGTGTTCCCATGCGTATTGGAATGGTAATTGCCGTAATGTTAATTTGGGCAATGAATGTGAGGTGAGTTATGGCAATTAGATGAAGTAAAAGTGCGTGTGTGGCATGTAAGTGCAAAAGTGATGTAACTTTTTCAAAAGCATTTGAGGAGATTACTATTTCTTTGCCCTATAATTTTTATATTTTGAAACAAAATTTTGTAATGCTTTTTCAGGTTGGGCTGCGTCAACGTTTGTACTACGTACTCGCTGGCTCGGTGCTCTCCGTTTGGACGCGGGTTGAGCAAGTTTTGGCTATGCGTAATGCCAACAACAAGATGCAAGTGATACGTATGAAAACTACCGAAGGTGAAAAAATTGTTGGTACGCTTATACCGAAAACATGCCATGAATTGCTGCTGAAAGATCTCAAATCCGATGCAGAACGTGTTGATGAATTGGATTTCTAAAGCGCAAAATTTTTAGTTCACATGGAACAAGAACACGGCCAAACATAGCGCAAAAAATGTTATTTATCAAAAGCAAAGAAGCAACAACTTTTTTTTGACTGAGAAAAACAAAAGCAGAAGTTATAATGTTTTTTTATATTATATACACTCATAAGTTTTTGTTTCCTTTACCAATTAGTGCATAGTATAGTCTGTAATTGTTAGTTGTGTGAAGTTGTATTTAGCGCAACTTCCAAAATAGCCACTTACATAATATGTAATTATTATATACATAGTTGTCATACATATGTACAAACATATATACATATGTACAAGCATATACAATGCATGTACATGCAAACGCCACAATCACAACCGTTTGGTTGATGGACGGGACTAAATATTCGGGGCTGTTATGGTACACAATTGACGTCGAAATCGTATTTGAAACCTAACGTTTTTCGAACATGCTAAAAACTAATAAAAAATCTGTTTCGGAAATACAGGCAAGAGTTGGAGATCTCGAGCACAATTTTCTTTCGTATCGAGGCGCATAATAAGGCCAAGGTTTTCAATAAGGTTGCCGATATCAATTAGTGCCCGTAGTTACCCCACTTATTTCTTAACTGTAAATGTTATTTTAAATTAATGTAAAGCTTAGCAATGTATTTAACGCAAAAAAAGCAAACAACAAAAACAAAATATTGGTTGAAGCCTGCGTAAAACTGTGCATATCCATTAAAAAGAAAAACAACAAAGACGTACAATTACGCTCTAACTTAGAAATGTATGTTAGGCGATTTGTGATTGTGTATTTTTTTGCGTATATTTTTGCGTTGCTCTGGGCTGGAGTACAACGTGTTTTGGAGCATCTTTTAGGCTTTAGTCTCGTTATTACATAATAGACTAGTAATATTACTTTTACTTATTACTATAAATATATACATACTTGTAACTATAATGACATGTTATTAAATATGTATTCCTTATGTTTAAAGGCAAATTCATTTCTTCTTTTTACTGCCTCGCTGAAATGAATTTGCAGAAGCCAAGTTTTTGAAGTTTGAAAACGCTTATCACAACAATGGACTTTTTGTTTTCGTAATATGTATTTAATTTTTTTAATTTAAACAACAATTGCAAATTACAATTAAATATACATATAAAATAAAATATAATACTTAATAGTAATATAAATAAAAATAAATATAATATGAAAATAAGCTGCTTTGGTTTTATTCGAAATCGGTATAGTGGTATACATATATGTTTTGTTATATAGTTCTGATGCCATAAACTGTAACTCGATTTAATGGTCCGAATTTGTGTAAGCCTCCCGTGCTGGCCAAGTAAGTTTTTTCGAAGCACAACTTTGCTGTCACTAACCAGTTTTGAAAGTTGATTCTATTCGAATTTGATATTATATACACGTTATGGTAAGCCTCTTTCGATTCATAGAAGAAAGTGAGGTTTTCATAGTGCTGTTGTTGTTGTTGTTGTTGTTGTAACGACAAAAACTCTCCCCGAAGGTTTTGGGGAGTGCTGTCGAACTGACAGTCCTTGGCCGGATATGAATCCGGTACGCTCCGGTACTCCCTTGCGGTACTGCCCGACTGTCGTGGTAGCGATTTGGTATGACCAGTGGATCCTTCTAGGTCATGTCACCCCTCCTTCCGTAAGGAAGGATAAAATGGGTAATGAGAGGCATCATTTGCGTAGATCAACCATCGAGTTGCACGTCATTACCTTTGTGCATATTAGTCGCCTCTTACGACCGGTATGTCTACCTCGGGCATATTCTAAACCCCTAACCCGCAGGGGTATTTTCATAGTGCTTTTGCCCATCACTCGAAAATAGATTTTACTCTGTAAAAATGGATCTACCCAAAAAATCCAATTCCTGGTAGATTTGTATATGCAATTCATAGAGGTCTAAAATCTAAGCTTGAAAATCATATGGTCTTGGTTTGAAATTTTTTTGCATTTTATACCTGAACCTTGAAAAATATTTAAGGTCTATGCCGAATGTACGCGTACTAAAGCTGGTGACATAGCCATTATGCCATAGACTTAACCATATCTATTGTCAACGATTATCGGTGCTTTAACCTAAAAAATACAGATATTTCATAAAAAGTACGAAAATGAGCTAAAAGTTAATGAATTGGACCACTGAAAATGCATCGGAAACGAAAAATCAAATATTAAAAATCAATGGCGAAAAACCAAAATTCATTGGGCTGGCTATGTTATGGTTATGACTATGGCGTTATGTGATGACGCCACCAACCGTTTATTTGTTTACCATAAGGTTTATTGGATCAGCTGTTTTATATGGATATGGTTATGTCGCCATTAACTGAACCTTTAACATGCCCCTTGAGAAGCCTATGCATAATCACGCCAAATATGTCATGAGCTTTAGGGGATGCGTTGCTTGACTGGAACAACATTTGGGGATTATCGGCCTACGAATAGTAATAGGTCTGTGCAAGATTGTTTATAGGTAATTCCTTCGGCGCGAAGTGATAGAATACTATGTTTTGCCTTGGTTCCTCTTATTATTCGATGCTCTTTGATATTGGAAAGGCTTTGGATATCTTTATCTGTCGGAAATTTTTATGCAGTAAATGTCGTTTCTCCACATTTTCCGTTACGAAAGGAAAGTAAATCGAAACCGAGCAGTCGTGAATTTTCTGATATCGATAGACGTAGCGGACATCGATAACTATTCACCTATTACTTCTCCAAATCGGGAACAGCTGATTGCTCAAAACAGATTTTGGCATTTCAAAATATTTTTTTACGTAAAAAGTGCACTCTTAATTAGAAAATGAATGTTATGCGAAATATCAAACTTTCTTTAGTACGAAACTCCGTCGAATATGGTAAGAACAGTAAAAACCCACTGAAGTTGTTTACACACCTACGAAATGTAAGCGCACAAGCTGCAGCTGGGACAGCAACAGGCGCTGGTGGCAGCAGCAAAAGCAATGAGACAACCGACAATACAAAGGAGCGCACAACACACTTTGGATTCCAAAGGGTGAAAGAAAGTGAGAAAGATAAAAAAGGTAAGTGCTACCCATGAACTTCTTTAAGCCGATAAAATGTAGGATTTATCTTACTTTTTGTAGTCCACAAGGTATTCGAGGATGTGGCCAGCTCATATGATCTAATGAATGATGCAATGTCTGTGGGCATACACCGCTTGTGGAAAGATATATTTATGGATCGCTTGGGTCCAGTGCATGGCGTACGCCTATTAGATATGGCTGGCGGCACAGGCGATATTGCATTTCGGTATATACGCTATCTTGCAGCTCAACCAAATCCGCTTGGACGCGAAAGTCATGTTACCATCTCAGATATAAATCAGCATATGTTGGATGTGGGGAAAGAACGTGCAGTGCGACAATTACTTACAGAAGAAAAGTTGCCGAACTTGAAGATAAATTGGCAACAAGCCGATGCAGAACAATTGCCATTTGCGGATGCCAGTTATACAGCGTACACTATAGCGTTTGGCATACGCAATTGCACGCATATTGATAAGGTAGGTAGATTACTTCAAAATGGTTTACTGCAATCATACCGCAAGTAATCATAATTAAATTTGTTTTCATTATTTGCTTCGTAGGTCTTACGTGAGGCATATCGTGTTTTACAACCAGGTGGCCGTTTTATGTGTTTGGAATTTAGCCATCTCACAAATGATACACTGCAATGGTTATATGATCAATACTCTTTTCAAGTCATACCGCCAATGGGTCAGATTTTGGCTGGACAATGGCAGCCTTATCAATATTTGGTGGAGAGTATTAGACAATTTCCCAAGCAAGAGGATTTCAAAGAAATGATTGAAGATGCTGGGTTTGAAATGGTCCAATATGAAAATCTAACGTTTGGTGTTGTTAGCATACACTCAGGTTTTAAGTTGTAAATGTTTAATTTTAGTCTTAGAGCTGGTAATGGTTTTGGTTAGAACATATAACATCAGGTTGCAATTTCATTTATCAATAGAGGAGTTTAAAGCGCAATTTTATGCACAATTTATGTTTGACTTTAGTATGTACTATGTACCAGAACTTAAAAAAAAACTATTCTACCAGAATGTATCCACAAACAGACAATGTATCTATAAACAATGTTTTTAAATTTCACTAAATAAGCGCTAACAAAAATATAATTTTATTGTGAGTGTTCTAACTCGATTAATCACATATAAATGGCATAAAAAACCATTACAGCTCTGAGGAGATTATTCAAATACAAAATAAGTTAAATAAAACTATTTTTAATTTATTTTAATACAGTATAAACTGAATAGTGAAATAAACGGTGTTTTGGAAAAGACAAGAAAAAATTTGGCAAATTTGAAAATGATTTAAAACTATCCCAGAAGCAAGTTGCGATGTTAAATTAGAAAAGACATGACGCCCAGACTATCTTCAGTGGAGCTGGGACTATCTTCAGTGCCACAAGAGTTGCTACTTGTATCCCTTTTTTGAAGCTCAGTAGATTTGCGGAAGTCGTTGCCGTTGTTATAGTGGCAACACATACCCACCAAACTAACAAGGTATTCAGTAATGCAGTAAAATCAAAAAACTCATTGTGGGATATGGGAGTGATTTGGTTTTGCAGAAACACCCACCGCATCATACCATGCCTATTGCGACTGCTTTGCTCAAACTTTTCCACGTACCCTAAAACAAATTTATGCAGATAAAACTAAGTAGAGCTGTTGTACGAATTTTAAAATTTCCATGTCATGCAAATGTGCACAAGAAAGCTATAAAAATAGTTTTTTAATGCAGTGTGTGTTGGCATTTGTTTGCTGATAAAAATTTTGCAATTTCCAAATGTCGAACATTTTTATTAAAACCATTATTTTTGAAAAGCTGTTTGGAACTCCTTATTATTTGTAATCACCGCACATATTACTAATTGTTTATATGAGCGCCCTATGTAATTGTTAAACATAAAATTATAAAATTTTATAAAAATGTATTTGATACACATTTTAACTATAAGACAAATGTTTGCATGATTTTTGTGGTTTTGTTTAGTATATAAGTAGAGCATATCTACATTGTAAGATATAGATTTAGCAGTATTTAGTAATTTTTCCAAACAAATATTATTGTTATTTGAAATATACAATTCAGATTACTCATACGCCATGCTTGACCTTTACAAATGTTTGGCCTATTTTTCAAATTGTTATCAATCAAAGGTCTGTTACTTGAAATGGTAAGCGTTGGCATCTTACTTGCACCAATGGCTCTACGAAAATGTGCATGTAAATTTGTGTAACAGCTTATAGTAGATATGAATGTATGTGTGTATGTCTGTGTGATATCATTTCTTGTAAGCACCTACCCAAATAAAGGTGAAATTTGTCATGCTGACGCCGTTTTTTGACCCTGGCGTAATAATGCAATTTGAATTGTATGGCCATTAGCCTTATTTAAATGAAAACAATGGCAAATATGTAAAGCAAAGAAATAAAAGTAACTTCCAATTGACAAAAAAAAAAAAAAACTTTGTTCAAATAAGTATTCAAACGAAATGTATTATAAGTTATATAATTGCAACTTGCTGGGCACACTTTTTTGGATGGCTTAATAATGCGTGTGCCTATTTATGTATTAGAAGGTGATTGTGTTTTTTTAATTGCCAGAGTTGCCAGGTTTTTAAAAGAAATGTGAAAAGTTGGTCCTATATTTTAAGTTATTAATGTAATGTTAAGCTATTGCTAGCCAACTATTGGAGAAGCTTGTTGAACCAGTGACTTCACAGGAATCATGCGCAGATTCATATCTGGTCAAGGGCAATCTTGCATTAGCACTTCGTAAAGTATTCGGGGAATGATTCGGACTTCTGTTAGAACAGATTGCTGATTTTTCCGAAATTAACGTTCCGATTAGGCCAAGCCAAAAACAACCATGAAAATATTCCAAAGTTTTAGACTTAAACACCTTTTTGGTTGAAACTGCTTCTCCCCGAAACAAAAATCAGTTCCTCCCTAGCCACAATAGATCAAAGATATCATGTACAATAGTCACATGACAAACGAAGAAAGGCTCCACACGTTGCCGCTCTAATACAGAAACCGCAGCGCTTATGTAGGTTGCAGAAGGTGATACTGAACACACATTTTTGAAATTTTTCGCCGGAACCTAGACAGAAAAAGATGCAGGAACTTTCAAAGGCTACCTTGAACCAATGCAAAAGCGGTCCTGGTGTGGCGGATGAGGAAAAAAGTAGACGAGTATAAAATCTTGAAGCCAATACTTTCCATACCAACTGGCAACTATGTGGTCAATTGCAATACCATTCAAAACTGCAAATAAATTCAAACACTTTAAAATGCAATTAGTGTGATAATTGATTGAGGCCGTTGTCTGCCTAAGCTTTCACTAGTTGAAAACATTTTCGCACCGCAATGCACGCCTTTCCCCTCTTTAAAACCCACAGTACTGCATATTTACAGCAATCAAATTTCGTCAAATCACAGTCAACACATTTTAATAAAAATAAAAAAACAAACATCGAAGCTATCAACGTTGACCAAAGTTGACTTTTGTTACTCTTGTATTTATTTTTATCGATTGCGCGTTCGAACATAAGTTTTATTTCTTTTTCTTCAATTGCTACTGCTTGCTTTTGGGCGTCGTAACTACGCGCATACGCATTAAACACTCTTCAGTATGCCGACTTTTGTATTATCCGCATATGTGTTTAGAATTTTAATGGACAACGCTCAGTCTGACGGGTTGCGGCTCTAGTAATTTCGCTACTACACTCTTGCCATCCACTCTACTTCTGCATATATTTATTTGTTGTTTTATTATATGTATTGTTTAAGATTTGCTAGTATTTTGTAATTTGTTTACGATTCATTGAGATACTAATCCATCAAACTGGTGTGCAGATGTTGGTTGGTTCGTTTGCTGTTTGGTAAGCAAGTCATTTCCTATGATCATTGGCCTGGATCTCGTAATCGGCCCAATTATGCAATGCTGTTTTTGCAGTAGACTTAGACTTGCTAGGAAGTAGAGCGCATTGCGATCTTCGCTAGATTATTCCGTTTTGTGAGGAATGTGCGGAATTTTCGTGGTATTATCGATTTATCTAGTTCACGCTAGTCCAAAGTTATACATTTTTGTAAGTGTTTCGTGCATCTGTGATGGCGGTAAAGAGTGTAGAAATAGACTACAAATTGTTTGAGAGCCGAAGACGCTGGGGTGGTATGTTAAGAAAGCAACGTTAAGTAACAAACAGCAGGTTGGAGTAATGTCGATAAAAACGCCTTTGGAAGGGTTTTGCGCTGGAATTGAATGACGTTATGGATAATCGGAAAAAGCTAGACAAACTATGCGAATTAGCTTTTTATCGTCTGAGGGATTAAACTAATTACAGCTAGTTTAAAAATGTTGACCCTCAAAAGGCTAAAGTTGACGGAGCCTTTGATAAGGGCTAGCCTGTCTAGCCCTAAAGCATCACAAAAGTCGATAACAGGTAAGTAAAGTTCTCCTTTCGCATGCTGAGAAAACCACCAAAATAGCTTGAAGCTATACAAAATGTTTACGGCGAACTCAAAACAACATTTGTAATGAAGAAATGAGGCAAAGTAAAGGTAATTTATTCAGTAAAACCTAGTAATATTATCTGTATCCTAAGAACCTTTTATTTATTTAAATCTAAATCAGAAGTGGAATATAAATATTAATGCAAGATCGTCGGCCGCTGTCTACAGAATTTAAGTAAATTTCTTAAATCATACTTGTCGTTTTTTCCCTGAAGGTTTGTAGAATGTTGCAGATATGGACAGTGATTTGCTGACATGAATCTGACACGCATAGGTTCCAGCAGCTATGGTACATGGTACTAGTCGCCTCTTACGACAGTCATACATTACATCGGCTGCATTGTAAGCTTTTTGACTGGCTGGGGCTAGGTACGATGCAGTACCATCACCTGCTGGTCCTAGTTCGACTGCCTTTTTGCATTGTTTCGATACTCTCAGGGGCAGTCATTCAAATTTAATCTGTTGAATGTGTTGTTTAATTCAGTTGATTTAATCTTTCCTGAGCCGCAAGCTCGTTCAGTTACAATGAGCTAGCTGTCCTACAAGTCAGCGCTGCCACGGTCAAATTACCTTAACCTAACCCAACTTAAATAGGCATTACCGGCTTAAGAAAAGAAATTCTTAATGCGAACGGGGAGAGAAGACATTGAGTCAGTTTCGTTTTCGCACAAAGAATGTCGAACAAATGAAAAGACAGTGGCAAAAGAAAAAAAGGAGGCAGTGCCAACGGTATAGACGATGTGTAGAAGTAACAAAACAAAGTAAAACAGGCTTGGAAGACCATTTGCTTACCGGCGCACTACGTTCAAGCATGTGTAAGTGTGTATGCGCCAGCGTACGTGCCAGGAATGCATTACACGTTGAGCGCTGGAACTTAACTTGGGGCGCTTTGGTAGCGATTAGCATTTTGGCGGTTAGTTTGGTTGGCCATAGTAAGTAGCTGTGTAGCACGCACTTTATGTGATTGAGTCGTTTCGGCGTAGAGCGGACTAAAACTTTGCTGGTATTACTCGTACATACTTTTCTGGCCAAAAAAATATTGAAATGAAAAGCACACAGACGAAGTCGATTACAAAACGCGCAGAGATATGGAGGGGAGCTTACAAACTCACGGTTGGTGTCGCTCGCATGCGCAAATACCAAAATCTATGCATGCAATGCGCGTGCGTATACGCTACGTTTAGCCGCCACCCACCACCCACCAGCGCAACGCAGTTCCGCTTTATAAATACACCGTCCGCGTGGGAAGTCGGTTTCATTGTTGAACGAAACACAGTTGCGTGCGCGTCGTGGTTGAATAGAGTCGCGCGTTTAATTCATTTAAATTGTTGATAAATCGTGCCGAAATATATTCGAAAAAAATTAAGACAAGTGCAATAGAAACCTTTTTGAAAAGTGTTATATAAAAGCACTACGCTGTTGTGTCCAGTATTACGAAAATGAAAGTGAAATTATTACTTGCTTTAACGCTACTCACAACATTCGCCTTTAGCAGCGCTGTGAAGGTGCGTCCACTCGCAAGTTATGCAGAGCAGCGCGACGATAAACACGAACATGAAAAGGACGCGCCAGCTGCAGCGGACACAAAGAAAGTTCAAGATGTGATTGTTGCTGAGAAATCGTCCATTAAGTCGGCGTCATCATCAGCGCCGAGTAAGCTGCAACTTAAGGAAGATGTCAAAGGCAAGGATGTGCACAAACGCGGCATCTACTATAATGGCGGTTTGGGATATGGCACCTATGCTGCACAAGCTTCTTACTGGCCCAAGGAATATGCTGCCAACTATGCCTACAGTTTGAATTTACCAGCCCATTCCCATTCGCATGCAGCGCCCGTCTACGCGCACACACCTGCTTTCACGCACGCACCAGCCTACGCCGCGCATGTTCATGCACCAACTTACGCCGCTCATGCTCATGCGCCCACTTATTTGAAATATCCCAGCGCTAGCGCCTTTCATTTAAAACCCTACGCCACTGATGCCTCTGCAATCCCCGTGGCTGCGTTTAGCGGTGGTCATACATTTGGTTTGGGCCCCGCTTCAGTTGCGCCTGCGTATGCTACATCAGCTGTGGCCTCATCAGTATCGCATGCGCATGTGAGACCGTTGGCGCAAGCTCTTGGCACCGTGGCGCCTGTTGTCGCATCTGCTGCACCAGTGTCACCGTATGTGCTACGTCCCGGTGGCGCTGTCGTATCTTCATACAATGTAAACTATCCGCGCTATCATCAGAGACCTGTAATCGCTGTGCCACAAGCAACACCTGTACAACATGTAGCTCACGTGCATCCAGTGCAACCAGTACAACCTGTGCATCACGTCCCTGCCGCAGCACCGGTGCAACCGGTGCAACCTGTGCAGCCAGTGCATTCTGTTGTGCAAGTACAACACACGTCACATCCCTTTGCATCCATACAGCCCTCACATCAGTATCCTCATTATTTCCAGGCAACCTTTGTTCAGCCACAACGCATTCCTGTCGCCGTGCCTGCTGCACCGGTACAGCCACTTCCTGCCATCCCCGCTACATCTTTTGCAGCCAGCTTTCCAGTTGCCGGAAGTTATTCACCAGTACCCACTTTTCCTGCCTTTCCCACATTCCCAACCACTCCAGCTATTCCTACAGCACCTGCTATCCCTACAGTGTCTGCCGCACCTACTGCACCTTCTGCGTCAACACCAGCTTCGAACTCGAACTCCATATTTCCTGTTAGCTTCCAACCACCCACCTATTCACAACAGAGACCTACTTTCGTAAGTATACCAGTTCAACCAGAAGCTCAATTCCCACCACTTGGACAACTGCCTGGTTCACAAAGACCAGATGGTGGCAGCGCTGAAGCATCGCCACAAATTCCCAATATACGACCTGCACCACAACCACAGCCTCAGCTGCCGTCCTTACAAGATAACGAGGAGCCCTGGAAGCCTATTCTTTCGTATGGCCCACCAAATGCTGATCGCCCAGCGCTTACTTTGTTGCCACCGCATGGCAGTACGGGAAACTTTGACAGCACACCAGGCGAGGGTAAGCACAACAAATAAGTTAGAGCACTCACAGATTTTTACACATCTTTATTTGTTTTTTTTTCATACATAGCTTACTTACCTCCAGGCGCGCCTTCGCAACAACAACAATACCAACAGCAATACCAGCAACAACAGCAATACCAGCAACAACAGCAATCCGGTATTTTCGACAACCTTTCGGATTCGGAAATTGAACATATTTTCTCACAAGCTGCACACTTGGCTGCACAAGATACGCCACACCACCATCAGCACCGCACATTCTCACGCTATTAGTGAGAGAGAGACAGAGAGATAGAGATACAGAGAGAGAGAGAGAGGGGGTTGAGAGTGGGGAAAAAGAGTCTAGCATTTAATTTAGTTAGGAGCTAGAGTTTTAAATTCCATAGAAGTACTGAAAAAGTGATGGAAAGCCGAGTTCGGGCTGAGCTAGTTCCAAAAGCTCTGTGCACGTGAGACTTTCTGCAGCGAGATTTATTGTGAATGCTGTCTAATTAGTTAAGTTTTCCTTTAGGTTATTGTTTTATTTATTTAAGAAAATGTTAAAAGAAATTGTAAAATAAAAACGAAACATAAAAGAATTGAGAAAGAAAAAATAAAATATTCCAGGTTACAGCGCATGAGTTCTGACAGTCGTCCTTCGGCTAAAAGAGGTTTCGATTATCGAAAGATGGTATAAAGCAAGACGGTTCGATGTGTGCCCCGATCTCAGATCCTAGACAATTCAAAGCGCTGGACTTAGGATCAGTACCAGTATTGCTGACTACTAAGCTGCAGTCGATGAGTCGATGAAGCGAAGTTTTAGCTCATGAACCGGTTAGCTTATGGAACGGTACAGAGCTGCATTTTTACTCAATATCGGCCATAACTTTATTTCGTAAACAGAAACAGTCGGAATGCAGAATGCGAAAGCTCCGTATACTGCCAACATAGCACTTGGTTCGTTATGAACGGGACCAAGTTGTAGGACAAAGGGTGAGAGTATAGAGATCTGCTATATAAACTTCTTGGTTTCTTTAACAAACTTAAGCTGCTTACAGATCCAATGGAAGCACCAAGTTGAGACCGTCTTGCGATCCTGTGCTGTTTCGAATTGGCGCCAGTTGGTAGAGCAAAGAAACGACGGCCACACCTGATTCGACCGTTAAGCGCCATTTAGGTCAGCGGCAACAGTCACCTTTTGGCTTCCGCTTAGCTCTGGCTTCTGCATAGACCGTTACGTGAGCAAGGGGACGATACCACTGTGCCTTTTGCGTGCCCCTCTCCTCAGCCAATGTATTTGTCTGCAAAGTCCTAACTGGCACATCTCAGCAGTCCGTTCAGACACTTATGTAGCACGCGCTTTGGAAAGCCAAAGAGTAATCATCCTAGTTGACTTCCTTTAGACTCGGTACAGGGGATTACTCTTCTAATAACCGCCGTCTCTGGAGCAATATTAAGTCACGGAAGCAGCAACCGTCGCAGGTAATCAACCACCTACTAACTCACTCTGTTATCCCGCTCGATAGCTATCCTGTCACTCCGGCTAACTGTTGCTGCTCCGCCCCTGCTCCCGCTATTGCTCCTATAGGTGATAACCCCACCGCTACTCAACTGTCGTCGCTTGATACCTGTGCCGAACCCACCGTATCACATCACTGCTCAGCTTAACTGTTTCTGCGTCATTAGGCGGCTATCACTGTGAGCTACTGTGGCTCAATTGTTGACTGCCGGTCACTTCACCATAGTAGAGACATCCGATGCCAACCGCTCTCAGCTACTCAGCCAGCGCATATAAATTCGCCCTATTTCCTTCTTGGTCTCCATATGCGGAAGCTGCTTCCCTCTACTTGACTAAGCCTCCGACAAAACCCATCTCATATATTTTTGATGCACTTCACTGACTCTGCTTGACTCTCAGAGTAAGTATCAAGTGGATATCTGCTCAATGACACCGAAACTTTAATTTCAAAACTAACGAGCGAACAAAGTAACTTCCTGTAAAAGCTCGTCTGCCAAAGCTTGCTATCAAAAGCTCTTTCACCGGTTTTAGCTTATGCGCATTCCCGCGTAAAATTTCGATTGCAGATTTTTTCATTCATAAATTTGAATTGCACGGCAAGAGGGGGTTTGCCGCTCTTTTTGCGATTCATACAAATACCGTTGTTGCCGGATATGCTCGCTTTGCTGCCGACTTTTTGTGCGTCTTGCGGCTTTCGGCGTGCCATGTTCGGCTGTTGGCATTTGTTTTTGTCCTCCATTTGTTTTGCTTTGCTTTTTATTTTGTTCTTTAATTTGTTGTATGCACGCGACCAGACGCAGAAATAGGGAGGAAAGATGGCTTTGCTGCGGACAACTAGACTTGGCTGGTGTTGATGCTTACCGACACCGCTGTGTTGCGCCTCATCAAGTGTTCACTTCAGTTGATTACGGTGCATGGACGCGTTTAGTTGTGCTGCACAGAGCAGATGAAGTTTTTGAAGTTAATTGAAATTTGGCGATGTTATTGAAATAGCGGTAAACGTTTTTGTGAGTGATTGATGAGAGCATTGGTGGAAAGAAATAAATTAAAAATGACTAAAAAGTGATTTGAAAACTTAAAATTTGAAAGGATTACGAAAAAATATTTTAGTTACATCTTAAATAATAAAAAAAAATTAAATTAAAAATGCATTTTTAGTGGCCAATATGTTAGGTCAAATTTTTATAGAAATAATTAAATAAATTAAAAAAAAAAAAATTTAAATTGTTTTGAAAATAAAGCAAGTGGATAGAGAAATGTAAAAAAATGTAAAAATAGAATAAAAAAATTCTAAATATTTTCAAACATTACTTAAAGTAACCAATTTTTCATAATTACTAAGAAATATTTCCAAAACTTTAAACTAAAACCGTTATTTTTAAATAAAGTAAGTTAATAGAAAAATGTCAAAAAAATAAAATAACAATAATAAAATTAAAAATTTTAAAAATAATACTAAATAAATAATTGGAAGAGTGACAATACTAAAAGTTAAGACTTTTTAAGTGATACCAAAAATTAAAAATTTTATTAAATATTTATAAGTAATTAAGAAATTTCATTAAAGTAAAAAAAAAAAAATAATAGCGTAAACGTTTAAAATAATAAAGTTTTACGTTTTTAAAATTATACTAAAAATTCATAGTAATACTTATAAATAATTTAAAAAATAAGATGCTTGTTTTAAATCATAACCATATTTACATCCTATACATAATATTACAACTAATTATATACAAAATTAAAAAAGTTAAAAAAATAGTCAAGGAGAAATACTGAAAATAATTGTTAAAAAAAATTTGAGTAAGCTATAAGTAAAAAAAAAATAAAAAGCAGTTTTCACAAAAATTTCAAGATCTTTGAAGTGGAAAGCCTATCGACTAAATAACTAAAGACATGATCTTAATAAAATTTTGATTCAATATAAAGCATACATGATTTTTTATATATTCTTAACAAATTTCCAATTATTAGGAAAAAATTAAATATGTCCCAGAAATTAAGAAATATTAAAAAAAAAAATGTTTAAGAAAGCTTTTTATAAATAAACGTAAAAACAATAAATATATGTTAAGAAACTAATTTTACATCTAGTATTAAAGAATTTTCAAATAAATAATTTATTTTTGAATTCGAAATATCTAAGAAAGCAGAAAAAATAATATTTTTTTTTTAAATATATACCAGAAATGTAATTAAAAATTTTTTTTGGATATTTAAAAAAAAATTAGCTACATTTTTTTGGATAAGCAAAAAAATTTTTTTGAAGAAATATTCAGTCATTAGATTTTTTTTTTTAATTTAAAGCTTTAAGAAAAAAATTTTACTGTATGAAATTTTTTTTAACAAAGCAAAAATAAATTTTTCTTTGTATTATTTTAACCAAAAACAGAAAAAAAACTAAATATATTCTTTGCATTTCAGAAAATCTGTTAAATAGAAATGTATTTTAAACTTTTGTTTCAACTGTTAAAAAAAACGCTGAAATTGAAAATGAAATTTTTTAATAAGACAAAATTTGGCAGTTATAACAATATAAGCCTCAGACAATAAGAATTTAAGTCTATTAGTTTGGGTGTGAATTGCGGACAGTTCAGAATTTATGCAATTAAAAATTTATTAAATTTTGTGAGCAAAATAAGTGAGAGCAAACAAAATTTTTTTTCTTAAAAATAATTTTTGGGTTAAAAAAACTAAGAAAAATAATTAAATATAATTTTATAAACTGTCAAAATAAAAAAATAAATTGAAAAATTATTTGCAAAAAAAAACTGTTCCTAGCAAAATTAAAGATTTTTATACAAAAAGATAATCAAATCATACAAAATACTTAAAATATAATAGAAGTAAATACATTTTTTTAACAGAGTTATCATTATTGAACAGCATAAAAAGTAAAAAAAAAGTTGTATTTAAAAAATTTTTTTTTGAAAATCCTACAGTAGACTAAAAGGCCCTTTGTTATAAAAATTTGAATATTATCAAAACAAATAAACACAAAAAAAAAAAAACGAAATACAATAAATTTGAATGCATAACAATAACGAAAAATCCATCAGCAGCTGACTAAAAATAAACCAAAAGAAGTGAAAATACTTGAAAAATTCAAAAACCAATCAGAAAATTACTCAAAAGGCTAATGATTAGCCAAAGTGTTTAAAAGCATTTGCAGACAGCGCCAATCATATCTGTGGAATTTCGCTTCGATCGTCGAAAGCGTGCTGTTATTTGAACGGTAAATAAGTTTGTTTACAATCGAAAATTCAAAAAAAAAAAAAAAAAAAAAAAAAAAAAAAATTACAGCAACAAAAGCACTTTGTATTCGTTTGTTGCGTGGCGGCTTTCAATTTTACATGATGACCATGTGTGCACTAACAGATAAGAGCATTTACGTATGGAAATGCAAAAGTTGAGTGTCCACAACATAACTGTAAACAATGCCAGATTTTGAGGTCAACTCGTAATGACCTTGCACCCGCATTTGTAAACACGTTTGAAATGCGTTTGACAGGTGAAACAAAAACCAAACTCAAACACAAGTTCAGTAACGTTTTCGAAATTTTGGAGCGCATTCAATTGTTTTGTTCATCTTTTGAATGTTTTATTTTCGCTTACACATTACCGTTACAAGTGGTAACAAAGTGTTGCTAGTTTGCAAAGTAAACAATTGTTTTTTTTTTATTTTTCTTATAATTCCAGCAACATATTTTTGAAGTATTTGTGCCAATAAATTTCAGTCAAACTAACGGCGATGATAATTTATAAATTTAGTTTAAAATTAAACTCGAATTAAATTTTTCAATAAAATTAAAATTAAAATTTTTAGGAAGTTTTGAAAAGCAACCACTAAAATTGCATGAGCCTTACAGTTGAATACTCGAAAAAAAAATAAATAAAAAGTTTTGAAATATAATTATTTTTTTTTCTATTAAAAAAGTGCTTAACACAAGAAACATTTTATTTTAAAAAAATTTTCCCAAAAAATTAGTTTTGAAACATTGCATGAAGCATCATCGCCATTTCAAAAGTTATTTTTGAAGAAAGTAGAGTTTTTCGAAACGTGCTATTTCCGCTGAATTTTCATTAAGATAGCTCATTCTTCCCAAAGCAAAGTCACAAGTAAAGTCTTTGGGTCTCATTGGCATAGTTCAGCGAATAAAAAATAAGTGGCTCCGTTGGCCATCTAATGGGAAAAAAGGCAAAACGACGGTTCATAAAGAAATGTTAACGGCAGCCATAATGTCAGCAGAGGGGAAGTGAGACTCTACTACACTGGGAGAAACAAGCGGAGCAGGACTTGGCTTACCCACGAAGAGCAATTAATTCAGTTTCTTAGGAAATCTTTTTTTGAGAACCTTGAATAAAATAGAAACTCGGATCATTAATCAATTACTAAGCAAATTCTGAGGTTCTGCTACCAAAAGTTACAAATTTCACGCACTTACTGAGCCACATAAATCGGCTAGAATTTCTTGAGAATGTAATTCACTCTAACTTATTTGTAAAAGTCCAGTTAGTGTTGACTCACCCACCGATGGCTACATTAGTACCATTGGCGTTATTGCTTTTGGTGAATTTCTTCCTTGCCTGCCCAGCAAGCATGTTTGAGTAGAGCTGACGTGTGTTTGCTCCTACTTTGTAAACATATTTCAATATTTTTACTTTGACTTAAGTTGTTAATGCATATTTCCTGATCTGATTTAGACACATAACGTTACTTAAATAGATTAATATTAATGATGATGACTGTGGCCAGTAGAGCCAAAACTATAAAACTGTCTTATCGTCGATTTATTTATTTTATAATTATACGCCAACATCTTTTTTTTTCGGCGACCATCTTAATTTATACGGAAAATATATTAACATCTGACAGCCCACTGAACGCGCCCTAAATTACTATGCGTACGCACACCCGCCTTTGCTGATTGCACACTTATCGATTTCCGATTAATTCACCTCACACATTTCTCATCACTCGCTGCTGTCACGTGTTTAGTATTTCATTTTGACTCGATGAAGCAATAATAAGTGAGTAACTTGTAACAAATTGTTTATTTCCTGACTTAAATAAGTGAAAGAAATAAATATAATATATGCATGGTCTATTATGTCATTCCTTTACGTATATGGATACATCAAACAGAAAGCTGGCACTCTCATCAAAGTTGTGTATTTCGGAAGTGGAATTTTTAGCACCAAAGATAGCACATGCGGTTGTTGAGGCGTTTTCATATCCGCCACTTACATCATTTGGCTACCATTGTCATTGGGTTGCTGTGATTTCGCTTATTGATGCTAATCGCAAAGAGTAGCCGCTCTCTAAAGCCCTTTAGTAAATTACAGCATTGATGATAGGGTAGCAGATGAAATCGTAATTATATGCGCTCTTTCATTTCCATCGGATTGTGTTCCATTTATCTGCGATCTATCTAAGCAGCAAATATATATATATACGAGTATATATATATATATATTTACTTGCACCCACATTTGTTGGTATGTTTGTATGCGGTCCACTATAAAATGTTAAATTAATAGTTGCAATCGTCAGGAATGTTGAGCGTCAAAGGAGTATAAGAAGTTAATTTTAGTAAGGAAAATCAACACAGCAAAATGTAATCAAGTACTTACTTGCAACAACAACAACTTGCGGCAATAGAAGGAGCTCAAAGAATGCGTGCACAGCAATATAAAGAAAATAGGATTTTGTTGTTGGCACATTGTAGGCTACATATTTTTCTTGGGAAAAATAATAACGAGATTGCCATTGGTGCGTGGAATTAAAGTCGCTAGACGAAAAACTCAGCAAAATTTGATTACTTATACCTACATTTTGGTTGACATTATAAACAAGCATTGTGCGTATTTCTTAGAAAAGCCTTTTATGGGTTCACTTTTGTGTGTCTTTTGTGGGCGTGAAGTTATTGGTTTCTAAAATTAGATGACCCCAGCTTTGGTTGAAGTATGCATGCCTAAGCAAGTACCTTATGCTAGTAATAGGCGGATTTGCTGCAAGTTGAACGACAAATGCTTAAAAGATGTAAATGAAGAACATAACTTCTATCGCTATGTTGTGAAGAGATGTTTGTCTTTGAAAATGTCACAGATAAAATCTCAGAAGCTCGAAAATTTCTGTAGCACAGCAGATATTTAGTAGAAAAGGTTGTGAATGCCCTAAGGTCTTGTTATGTCAATGGATGAAGATGTTCCGATCCAGCAGGTATTCTTATAGATAACTATATATGGGAGGCGGATGAGAGGAAAGTGGGGATGAGAGGAAAGTGGAGATGGCAAGGTATTGAGTTAGGACAGCAAAGAGAGCCATAAGAAGTTTTTACAGGAGGAGGAAGGTAGAAAATATAAAGAGGAAAGAGAAAGAACTCAATTGATGACGAGTGCGAAGACTATGCACTTAAAAGTCATTATCAGAGCCTAAGTTATTAATGTAGGAACCAGACTTAAATTTTGACCTCAACTATAACTTAATTTGAAACATGGATACTTGAACTGATTTAGAAATGGTTTTAAGCTGGGCTTGGATACAAGCTCTAACCTTATGGCTGGGTTCAAACGCTTGCAACTTCAGACTTTTACGCTGATTTTTAACAGAACCAAACACGACAAGGCTTTGCCGCTGAATCTGAGTTAAAATCAGATTTGGAATAGAAACTTGAACAAACTCAGTATACGGCTTAAGCTTGATTGTAGGCTTCAGGCACTTAAACGGCGACTCAGGCTTATAGTTAGCATATACAGGTTGTAGTAAGACGTGGACGAAAAATCATTTAAAAGTTTAGACTTATGCTTCTAATACAAATAGAGATTCACAAATTTATATACGGGTTCAGTCTCAAAACACAGACTTAAGCTACAACCTCACAAACAGTCTCTTGGGCGTTTGTAATAAAATGGCAGAGTTAAGTTGTAATTTTAAAAACTTTGAAACGCCCAAAAGGCTAGAAAAGGAGTTCAGTCTTTTTATACGGACAGCAGAAGAGTATTAAGGGGGGGAGGGGGAGCTTGCGGGTTAAAGGTGTTCTTTAAGATTAATTTTGGTTGTTCTTCTTTGTGTAAGACATTAAAATGAGATTTTTTTTATTAAAACACTTTTAAGTAAAAAAATAAAAAAATTTAAGTAGCCCTATCTGATAAAAATCAGACTACGGCGCTGGCGAACAGATTTAAATTCAGTATCAGATTCAAATTAGGAGCAGACTTAACTAGCGACTAAGTTTCAGTTACGAAATTAATTTTCGACGCGCTACAAATTATCAGGCTTAGACTCGGGCTTGAACTCGAGCTGCTACTCACGCTTAGACTAGAGCTTACACTCAGTCACAGGCAACAGTTTGAATATTTAGTTACACTTAGATAAATTGCAAAGCATGGCTGGGAAGGAAGCAAAATCAGTAAGCAAAATTAACTTCTATCCTATATTTCGCCTTCTTTTTCTGGCAATGGACATTCGTGTCAAAAGTAAAGCAACAACAACTCATATAATTTTCAAGCACAAAACCACAATACGTCGCAGTCAATTACATCCTGATTCTTATCAATTATCCACTTCTGTGAAACTTTGGATGTTTATAATTTTCCATAAATAATATATGATACATGCTCAGGTTAAATACTCATAGCATTGTGAGGGAGAGGTGGAGTAGGTTGGAAATGTGTGGGTAAAACCAAAAAAAAATGTAAGAAACTTTGTTGTGGTGAAAGCTGCGTAGGTTATATGTTGACTTTTAATAAAGAACAAATAAAACCGCAAGCATTTGATACGAAATGTGAATGAAGCTATCACTTAACGCCACAAAGTATGCAATAAAAAAATTTTCAAATTTTTGATTAGCCAAAGACGAGCGCTGTTGCTTGGGTGAGCCGCACTAAGTTAGTGAAAGGGATTTGTAGCGTATCGATTCCACTGGGCCTATTTGATTTCTAGCTTTCTGCACGCGCAAACATGATGACTTTTATTAATGACTATCTGAGGTATTTTTTTGTCTCATTTTGCTGCCAACTTTGTATGATCTCAACGAAAAAAAGCGAAAGGTTAAAATGTGCAAGTTGTGTTGTTTTCACTGACTGCTACCTACCTACGTCCATGGTTAAAAGTGGCGTCATATGCGAAAAAAAAATCTTAATGACAAGAGCTCTGTAATGTGAAACCAGTTCAAATGGTTGGGGTGCTTGGAGATGTTTTGTTGGACCCATTCTGTTTTGTGTTTTCTGCCAGGTTTGTTTGATTTAGCATGCTCATGTAAAGTGATCAGACTTTACTCACACTTCATTAGGCCGCGTGATATCCGTCGACTTTCAAGCTTATTGATTGATTATGCTTTTAGTAAACATTTACTGTTTTGGGCTTGCGCAGGGTGTACAATGAGCTTACGGCTCGCTTTAAGAGTCAATTTAAGTTTTCTGCAGCATAGATTATATAAGGACCACATTGGGATTAAGATTAATGGTGCGCCTGAGCAGATAGGATTCAAATAGTGGGTTGGACCAAGTCTTGGGACGGGCAGAAACATGCCACTCATGACACATAGAACCCCCAGATCACAAACTAACTTAAGAAGCTCGCAATCGTAGTCAGTTGTGGGATAAAAGTTTCGATTGTCATGTAAACTAGCAGATGTCTTTGAATGCGTCTAATTGGTATTCCTCGTCTGTAAGGTATCATAGTCGGTACTCACGTTAGCACTCTTCTTCTCGATGCCGGTACAATGAACGCCGACATTTACTACCTGGATAGGAAATATAACTTGCCATTCGTCCTTGTGTGGTGCATTCATGTACTGGACTTCTCACACAAATTGCTCTCTCAACAGTTGGGAGCTAACTTGGATAAAACTACCACTTCAATCTATGTCATACAAAAATACACCGCCCATCACAGCAATCCGCAACACCTCCAGCATGCTAGTTTTTCTTGTATACAAAAATTCTTCAAAATGCTCATCAAATCAGAAATAGATTTTGTACTTAAATTTCTTACCACATACTTAGCAAAGCTATTTCCAGAAACCGCAATTCGCACCTCAAACGCATATTTTGAACTTTGAAATTCCTTGGCTAAAAATTTTGCACATAATTTAAAAATAATTACACTGTTAAAATTTCTTATGCGTGACGTCGGTACTCTCATAACAAACTAAAGTACTTCATACACAAATAAAATGGGTTTATATTGAGTTCACAAATAAAAAGTGTAAAATATGAATTATTTTTGCCCAGTAGTAAATCGCAGCACTTTTTCTTTCATTTTTATGAAACAACCAGTAATCTTGCGCAAGTTAATATTTAAGTAGAGATTTTCAAATATTCATCAATTATTATCTCGCCAATATACACTGTAGGAAATTTTGTAGCCTGCTGTTGAAATAACTAACTATTTACCAAACCAACTAAGTAGTGACTAAAAATCAAAAGGATTACTAACTAGGTTTTATTAAATATTATATAATTTGAGAATGAGCCAATAATGAATTAAAAAGTAAAAAAAAAGAAAGTTATTTGTGTGATTTATAACAGCTTTTGAATGATTTTGATTATTCAGATTGCGTTTGCTTTCGAGAACTTATAATCAAATTAATCAGCCTGTGACTAATCGGGAAAATGAATCTTATCTGTCAATCGATAATGATTATTTTATAATTAACTAATTTAACAAGTTTAAGTTCATTGTCTCTTTCGTATAATTGATTAATCGCACATTTTTACAGTAATTATTTAAAATAATAATGACGATACATATATATTTTGTGATTAATCAGCTTGTGCTTACTTAGTTCTCAAAATAATCAAATTATATCGATAATGATTATTTGCTGACTAATTACACAATCTAGTTTAACTTAATTGGCATGTTCAATTTATCGGTTAATTAAGTGATTTCTCGACTAATCACACTTCACTAAAATAATAAGCGGCCGCCGTGGTGTGAAGGTAGTGTTGCCGGCCTACCACACCGAAGGTCCATGGTTCGAGCCCTGGTACAGGTAACATCAAAAGTGATTTGAAAAAAGTTTTTCAAAACGGGGTCGCCCCTCGGCAGTGGTTTGGCAAACTCTCCGAGTGTATTTCTGCCATGACAGGCTTCTCAGCAAAAATTCGTCTCCTTTGTAGATGCCGTTCGGAGTCGGCAAAAAACTGTAGGTCCCACCAATTTGTAGGGAAAATTCAAATCGGCACACCACAAATTGGAAGAGAAGCTTGGCGCAAAAATCTCTTAGGAGGTTTATGATGATATACCTGTTGTATATCGCGCCATAGAGAGAGAAAATAATAAGCGAAAGAACTAATAAACTAAACAATATTTTTTTAGACATGGTCAGGCATACTAAAACAGATAATAGCAAGGCGGCAATGTTGAAAATCGCTGCTCAAAAACGTCAAAACAGCACAGTAGATGTTAAAGTGTAAACAAACTGACTTAAAGCAAGTCTGACAGTTTAGAGAAAATTAGAATGAAAAAAATGTAATCAGCTGTTGAGTTTATACTATTACCTGTATTGGTATGCCATGGGCTATGACCCTTGGGCATGGTTATTTAATTATTTTTGATTTTCCCAGTATGTAATTTATATAACTAATTGACTATATTTGCTTCAAAACCATTTCAGATTTTTTGAATTACGAAATTATTTGAATAAAAAAATGAGTTCGAGCATCGATTAAACTTAAATAATTTTCACTAAATAAAATTCATAAAAGAATGTCTCGAATCTGCCAGCTATTCGATGATGCAAATAACTAATCGATTAGTCGATTAAAGATAATCGATTATGTTTAAGCAACAATTGTAAATCGATCAATCGACTAATCGAATAGTCGATTATCAAGAACTCTAGTATTTAATAAATATGTAGAAGTAGTTATTTATGAACAATATTTAAGCAATTAGTTAAAGATGAGTGAATCTGTATTTCATTGATACTTAGTTGAGGTTCCTAAGTGGTCCCTACATGTTTCACATAACAGCAGCTTACAGACTTATAATGTAAAACGCAGCGAGTTACACTTTCTCGTTTGAAGCAATTTGTATTTCATATAAGGTCATGCACTCACTGTCGTAACTGCCAATATTTGGCAGTGCTGAATGTGAATACGAGTAACTGCGACGCAAAGTGTCATGGTGTCTTACATAATCAGCCCCTTACTACACGCCAAATCAGTCATACATCTATTACCCAGCCTACATATTTCGACATAATTAAGCATCTGTCACTTAAGCTTAAATCAACAAGACCGATTAAGCCAAGCCATTGAACTTCAACTGGCGTATTCATTTACTTCCATCAAGTTTAACCATAAATATTTTAAGCAAAGCATCAATCAATTGGTAACGAAATATTCAATGAGTGGCCTATTATTTTATTGTCTTACTGAGAGCACATCAATTACCAATAAACGCGCAAAATAAAGAAAGCATAAAAAACATTTCCAGCATTACTGAATGTAAGACAGACATAAATATTTGAGCTTATCGCAGGCTTTGCGCATGTCACAATGTCCAAATAAAAAGCAACGGCTCAAGGATGTATTGCTAGATTGTGAAATGTTTAGGATTAAGTAAGCGCAGAGTGTTCCTTTCAACGCCTTATTAACACCGACTTATGAAGTAATCTCCGAGTAATGCGTCTCGTAAAGCTGTTATGTACGACGTACATGAAATTGCGTCCCACAATAGGAGCATTTAATTTATGGACATTGAGCGCAATTCAATGCCACTTTGTGGACAGTTCAGGATTAGTATGAATATTCGGAATCCATTCAGATAAAGCCAGTACGATTCGAATTTTATCAGTCATTTTTTTTCTCGACCCTCAGCAATGACCGATAGTCCTTATCATACACTACCGTTTCCGTTTTGAAATTTCCTTTATTTTAGTTCAGCACATAAAAATTGTTGAATATTTTTAAAATCAGGAGCAAAACATTCAATTAAAAGTGGTTTAAAAACCAATTAGAAATGCTCGAACAAGAAATAAGCATGAATTTCTTACCGCAAACAAACTAAATTAAGTACAAGTGCACTCAGTTAGAACAAGACAAATACATTCAATACAAAAAATAATAAATTCAACTGCTCTGCAACGAAGAAATAAAAAAATTTCATAGAAAACTCTAAAGAATTTTGAAAATTACAATTACTAAGTGCTCACACGTTCGCTGCTGCAGGTGTATGTGTGTGTGAGTGTTGCTTTTGTTTATAAAATGTTACTGTTGCTGATTTTATTACTTGCTGGCCGCACATGTGATAACTTACAGATGCGCACCTATACACACACACATACGACCAGTCACAGCAGCAGCACCAGCAACAGCAAAGCGCACACTGGCCGCTGACTAGGCCAATTTTGTTGTTAATAATTTTCTTTTCATTTACTACTTATTTATGTAGTATTTCATTTGGTCTGACTACGAATGTTTATTTACTTGTTCTACCAGCAAACGAGTTCATTTGTATTTATGTGGTTGCTATTGTTTTTGTTTTATTGGCTTGCTGGGCTATCTGCCTGATGGCACATTTTTCGTTTGCTTCAAGCGTACACCATGACGTATACGTAACCTTTTTTCTTTCATTTAATTATGGCTATTTTTTGCTTGTGTTGTAAATAGATTGTTCGTTGAATTAGATGCATTCAAAAAATGTGTCATTGGAGCGGGCGTAGAGTAAAATTTCAATAAGAAATAATTATAGAAATTCATCAAATTGCTTTCGGGTTGACGTAAAAAGTAGGCAACGCACGAAATTCAATCGGAAGGTATGGTCTCATCGCAACTGCGTGTGTGCTGTGTGCGTGTTTGTATGCCCGTGTGTATTCATAAAGTAGTATAATTAAAACGGGCAGCTAAATTTATACACACTGCTGTTTTTGGAATGCTTAGATATTATTTTTGTATTTGAATCGATTCGTTTGTCTATTTTTGTGAATGAAAAATAATCAAAATTTTGTTTGTGTGCCGAAATTAAAAACAAAAGTATGAAATTTATTTTAAATTGCTGCAATAAGAGAATCGAATTAAAATTTACGTCGCCATTTAAGTGTTTCGTTAAGGAAAAAGATAAAAATTTCCTTTGCAATTGGGGAATATTATTATTTTTTTGTTTCGACGCCAATAATGTTAAATATATTAATACATTAAAAAACCTTTAATTTTCTCTCATTAAATAGTAAAGTGATTATATTTGTGATAATTTGATTCAATTCTATATTATTTTATTAATTTTTTAATATTAAAATTTAATTTAATATGTTTTATATAATTTTTATTTCATTTTATTTCATATTATTTTGGTTTGTTTCATTTTATTTTGCTTTATTTTATTTTATTTTATTTTATTTTATTTTATTTTTTTTTATTTCATTTTATTTTATTTCATTTTATTTAATTTTATTTTATTTAATTTATTTTATTTTATTTAATTTTTTTAATTTTATTTTATTTTATTTTTTTTATTTCATTTTATTTTATTTCATTTTATTTTATTTTATTTCATTTTATTTAATTTTATTTTATTTAATTTATTTTATTTTATTTCATTTTTTTAATTTTATTTTATTTTATTTCCTTTTATTTTATTTTTTTTTATTTCATTTTATTTTATTTCATTTTATTTTATTTCATTTTATTTTATTTTAGTTTATTTAATTTTTTTAATTTTATTTTATTTTATTTCCTTTTATTTTATTTTTTTTATTATGTTTTAATTTATTTTGTTTTTCTTTATTTTATTTTATTTAAAATTTTCCTCTAATCAAAAATAATAATAATTAACCAAAGTCTTGAGCTCGTTGAACTTACAAAAATATGTAAAAATGAACAAGCCATAAAACCAACAACTAAAATAAATTTATACCGGAGCACGCGGTTATGTACAATAACTAACTTCTAAAAATATTTATTTTATTTTTTTCTTGTTTTAATTTATTTTGTTTTATTTTATTTTATTTTACTTTGTTTTATTTTTTTATTTTATTTTAATTTCCTTCTATTTAATTTAATTTAATTTATTTAATTTAATTTTTTAAATTTTATTTTATTTTATTTCCTTTTATTTTATTTTTTTTTATTTCATTTTATTTTATTTTATTTTATTTTATTTTATTTTATTTTATTTTATTTTATTTTATCTTATTTTAAGATGATTATTTTATTTTAATATTTAGGAATTTGCCTAGCAGTTTTTCCTTTATAGTGCTGCACTCTTCTTAAAGTTTTAAGTTTAAGAAATATAGATTGTGGATATACATATGTTTGGTTTGTTACTTTTAAATAACCCCAAACTACTTTAAGGTTTAAAACAAATTCTAATAAATTTTTCGTTTTGTCCTTATAGCTGACTAAATCATTGAATTTCTGACTAAAATATGAGCTGAATGCCACGATCTTGGATTTCAAATCACCTAATGAGAGAAAACTTAATATACAATGGCGCGTGAAAGAGTTTTTGGACCACACTTCACTACATCTCAAATTTATGTTGCACTGGCAATTGGTAAGTGGCTTGGTTTTTATACAAAAAAAAGTAAAAAAAGTTACTTCAAAGTTTTTTGACAAATTTTTTATGAGAAAGTTTTTAACAAGTAAATTTTTGGGCAGTCTAGGGGGCTAATAAACAGTATGACATTGCAGTTACTTCCTGTTTAATTTAATTGACAATATAAGATTTATATCGCTTATTTTATCTAATATGTCCTATTCCTGACTATTTGAATTTCTCGTTTGCGGTAACGTATTAATATCACTTTTTTGCATCAAAAAGCTATTAGCATTTTAATTACTTCTCTGTGGTCGACTTCTGTTTTAATCAGTTTTATGAAAGAGAGAAAATTTTCGGGTAAAATGCAACACATAGATACCTACATTTCGAAACATAAATACATACATTCATAGACATATAGAAATATATCCATACATATGCCCATACTAACGTTATTTAGTTGAAAAACTCTGAACAGGGTTGTCGTGTGGTCACAACTGTATTTATTTTGATACATTTCAGATTAATTAAAATTTTTGTGTGAAATTTCTAACTTTTATTTTTGAAAATAAAGTTTACTTTTTACTAAATTATCAAAAGCAATGTTATTTCTCACTTTCTTAAAAAAAGTAAAAAAAAAGTCACATATTTAGAATTTTTCGTACAAAAGTAAAATAAAAAAGTTTTTTTAAATCTTCGCCTTCACCTTACTTTCACTGTTTCAAACAACAAGTAGCTTTAAACTTCTAGTTTTGACTTTTTTTATAAAAGTCAGATAAACTAAGTTTTATACATTTGGGCTTTTACTATGAAAGTGAGATTTAATAAAAATTTTATAAATTTAAATTTATATTATATTATTTTATTTTATATTATTGTATATTATTTTATTTTATTTTATATTATTTTATTTTATTTTATATTATTTAATAATATTTTATTTTATTTTATTGTTGGTTTTATGGTCTGTTAATTTTTACATATTTTTGTTAGTTTAACGAGCTCAAGACCAGTTGATAATAATTCTTAGTTAATTATTATTTTGGTTAGAGGAAAAATTGAAAGCAACAACTATATACAGGCTATAGTTATAGTAATATTTCGAAAACAAAGCAAAATTAATAATTAACTAAGAATTATTGTCAACTGGCCTTGAGCTCGTTAAACTTACAAAAAAAAATTATTTTATTTTATTTTATTTTAATCTATTTTAGTTTAGTTTATTTTATTTTATTTAATTAAATTTTATTTTAATCTATTTTATTTTAATTTTTTTTTTAATTTTATTAAATTTTTTTTATTTTACCTTATTTAATTTTATCTTACTTATAAAATTTGTTATAAATATTAGATGTATTTATACACATGTATTTTTGTATTTTATCAAACAACCTACGTTCAAAGCTTAAGAGTTAAATTTGGAATCTTCTTAAATAAGTGGCAACTCTGATTCAGCTACACCCATTTTAGAAGCTGGGATTTACATTGGCTTTCTACGCCGTTGGCAATATACATTTAACAAACAAAAGCTTTTGCAAGGGAGTTCAATTAAAGATATGACATTTCTTTGCTACAGATATTAACTTCAAAGGCAGCTAAAAAAATGTAATAACTGTTATAGTTACCACTGTCATTTATATTAAATTTAATTTAAAGTTCATGGCTAACCACTTGTTGCCAGCATCTTGGATTTAGTCCAATATTTAGTTCATTGTCTACTTCGAAGCCGCATCCGTTTGTTTAGTTTAATGTTGCCAAAAAGTTTCATAACCAATTTTCATTGTCAATTTCTATAGATGTGTGTGTGTGCAGCAAACCTAAAACTGGTAAACGGTAAACAAAGTTCTTTCCTTTGATAATGAATTAGGCTTTTTTATACTATATATATATATAGATTGAATTTTGTGTAACTAATGTTTTGATTTGGATAAATCTGAGGAAAAAAATTATTACTTTTGAAGCCAGAGAGAATAAGGAAGATAATTAAATGCACCACTTCTAGCTGAGTGGAGGTATACGGAAACCTTTCTCTTCCGAATATGCGATTTGACTTTTCTAACAAGTTATTGCTTTAACTAGTTCCGAAGTAGGTAGTAGGTTACTAACCCTATTTATAGCTAGTTAGTTCGTGCCTTGTCCAAGGGCAGTTCTCTTTTGTAATCTCACATCAATTTAAACTGATTTTATATTTTCCACTATTTTCGAAAATCCCATTAAGTTTCAATAGGAAAGAGCATTAACTTTAAGCTAGTTTATTTCTCACAAAAATAATAACATTATTAATGATTTTACGTATATGCCATAAAGAATTGTTTATGGACTGTATTATTTTAACAACTAAAATGTAAAGCCTACGAAAATCCATTGTAAAATTTATGAGCTGCGAATAATTGGCATATTCTTGAATTACAACTACAACGCACATGCACCAATCGATTAACATAAATTTAATGAGACGGCAGCCTGCAGTCGACGAAATAAATAAATAAATGAAAAAACAAATAAGATGTAAGCGAAATGTGAGAGGATAATAAAAAAGAGTTCAAATTAAAATGTTGCACATGCTGTAGTGCGAGCGATGAAATGAAAATTTTAATGATAAACTAAAGAAAAAATTCAAAAATGTAGGAAGCAGGGATTGAAAATAACAGTGCCTTGATAAATAAAAGTGAAATTATTAAATTTTCTTAAATAGTTTTTTTGTAAAAAAAAATTGAAGTTGGACGTTTAATTTTATAGGTAAAAATAAAAAAAATAAAATTTGAAATTTTTCATAGTCAAAAATAGAGGCTAAGTTTTATTTTATTTTTCATTTTATTTTCTAAAAGCTTACATAATAATACAAATTATTAGCATTGACTTTTATTTTTTAAGTCAACATTTATGTTAAAAACTGAATTTAAATAAGAGAAATAAATGCTCGAAATTTAATTTTATATTTTTAGTCAAATAGAATTTATAATTTGAATTTGACTTTTTCAGCCACAAATAATTTTTAAAAATTTACTTATTTTTAAATCAAAAATAAAACCCTGTACTTTACCTCTAGTTAGACACAGTTGAAAATTAAAAAATAGCTTTATTTCTCAATTCAACAATAGAGGCAATCATTTTAAATCAACTTTCAAAGTGACTAATTAATGTTAAGCACGGACTTTTATTTTTTAAGTCAAAAATGGAACTTAAATTTGACTATTGATAGAAATAGTAACCAAAATGTTTGATTTGGACTTTTTAGTAACAAATAAATATTAAAAGTTGAAATTTTTTAAGTTAACAATAGAAGTGAACGTTTCTACTTTGGTTTTGGAAGCCACAATTAGAGTTTCACTTTTCATTTTCAATCTCAAAGATTGAACCGCATTTCTTTAGTAACAATAAATATTATAAATAAATTTTTATTTTTTAAGTCAGAAATTTAAGTCAGAATTTGAATTTGATTTTATTAGTGATTGCAAATTAATTTTTATTGTTTAAGCCAAAAAGTTAAATGACGAATTATTTTTTAGGTCATAACTAAAGTTTAAAATATGTGTCTTATTTTTTAAGTCCAGACTAGGAGTAAAAATTTGAATTTGACTTTTTTAGTCATAAATGAATGTTAAAAATTAATTAGGACTTTGTAGTAACAAATAAATATTATAAAGTTACTTTTGTTATTTAAGTCAAAAATACAAGTTAAAATTTCGCTTCTTTTTTCAGTCAATGTGAATTGATTTTTATTTTTTAAGTCACAAATTAAAGATAAAAATAAACTTTTATTTTTTAAGTCATACTGAAATTTGGCATTCATTTTTGACTTAAAAAATAAAAGTTTATTTTTATCTTTAATTTGTGACTTAAAAAATAAAAATCAATTCACAAAAATGAATGCCAAATTTCAGTATGACTTTTTCAGTCATAAATAAGTGCTAAAAATTGTATTGCATTTTTTTATTAACAAAGTCAAGTTTAAGTCAACAGAAATTAAAATTTACTTAATTTTTAGTCATTGTAAATTAACGTTAATTTTCTAAGTGAGAGAGTGACTTATTTTTTAGTTATTCTAAATTTCCAATCATTTTTTAAGTCAAAAATTGAATTTTTTTTCAAATTAAATATAAAACTAAAATTATCACCTTAATTTTTAAAGTCAAAGATTAACCGCCATATTCTTAAAAAATAAAAAATTTGTATAAATCATTATTTGTAATAAAATGTAAAATGATAGAGCTTTATAAACCAATTTTATTTTTTATAAATATGGGGGTAAGTCTAAAGCCAGTGAGTAAAATAAATAAAATTTAAATTATTTTGTTCTGATGGAAATAATAAAATTTTTATTTGTAGAAGTAAAAAATATGAAATAAAATTTTAAGTTTTTTGACTTAAAAAATAAATATCAGACTTTGTTTGGCTTATTATTTGCTTGTTTAAATAAAATTCATAATCGTTAAATAAGTAATACATAAAAATCATTTTAGATAAAGCCAGGGTACTTTTATAAGAGACAGTCACTAAATAACAAAAAAATATCAATGACTGATTTATATTGGAAGTGAAAGTCAGTGAGTGATAGTTAATGCAGAGTTTTTTTTCGATAAAAGATTGAATTAAGTAATAATAAAACGCTGAGCTACATGTGCTTCAATATTTTTGGGAAAATATTCTTTAAATCTTAAATAAAAAGACTTCGAAAACTATTAGTCAGTGACTTTTATTTTGAAAAGTCCACAATTTGCATCAGCGCCTCACTTTTAGTTTCGAAATTTAAGATTACTAATCAGTGACTTGATTTTATTTTTTTTAGCTCTAACTTAAAAGTCATTAACTCTTCTTACACAAAAAAAGCCAGAGGAGATCTAAGCCAGTTTTTATTGCTAGCGTTGAAACAAAAATGGTTTCTGTTATGACTTTCATAACGTGATTTGACAAACCAAAGTCAGTTCGCGATTCATAGTAATGACTTTTGAAACTAAAAGTCAGTGACTCATACTTATTAATAACTAGTTTTAATAAAGTCATCAATAATTACTATTTGCATTCCATGCATAAGAGAAGAAAGTAACCTGTTATCATCATTATTCTTTTCTTCACCAAAAAAAAAAATACAAACAAATTTAACAAAAACAGCAACAAAGTATTTTCACACACGTAAAATCTCCTTGCTTGTGTCTTAATGACCCTGCGACTTTTGTCAGTTGAGCGTCAAGATAACACATTGCCATTGTTTGCTTCATTTGTTGCTTTGACGTAATCAATCAGGAATACTGTTTTGTGGGTAATGATGATAATTAAAAATGCTGATGAATATATACAACGGAATGAATTACGACTAATAAAATCTGATATATGGCGTTACAAAATAGTGCTGGCTTGCGCGAGGTAAGCAGAATATGCGTATACAATGAGGTGATGTGAGGAGCGAGCTCAAGTTTCATGCAGGAAAACAGTCATTGGATATAAATTATAGTTACATTCAACCAACAAAACTATCGATGTCGAATGTCAAATGTTAATTTTTGTGTTTACGTACAATGTTAAATGGATATGTAGACACGTAAGTGTAGAAGGTGCTGAAGTCTAGCAAGCGATTCAAATTCAAAAACTCATCCAGAACGAAAGGTCGTTTAAGCGCATTCAAATTTTAGTCTTTTTATCGAAATAAAATCAAACTTTTCAAAAGTACGCCAAACGGCTTGTGAAATATAAATTCATTCAAAAATATTTTCCCGCAATTAAGTAATAATTTCTACACATTTTTTTCTCTCATTGAGGCAGCAAACTTCCTATACGCCACACTATTCATTCATAAATACAGGCAATAATTAATTCATAAAGTCGCTCGCAATCCCATTGCAAAGAAAAGTCATTAAAATCATTAAACGACTTACCTGCATGGATTTCTGTCGCTGACTCTGGGTCTGTTAGTATATTTCTCACACGTCAACACATTTTTATTAAACGCAAAGTTATTATGACAGCGAATTTTAATAGCCGAATAAATAAGAAAGAGTAACAAGAGAAGTGCAAAAATCCAAACAATTTGTCCAAATGTAGCGTGACCTTGGGCAGCCATACAAAAAAAATTTGACCAAAAAAGTATTTCGAGTGTGCGGAAAAGAAAACCACAGCATAATAGACAAAAACAACAAACCAAGTCAATAACATAAACAATGAAATCGCGCGGAATGCTAACGATGCGGAAAGATAAATAAAATGCAGATAACAACAATAAAATATGAAGCTGGCGAAATGTTGTGAAAGCAACAGTTGGAAGACGAGCGCAGTGGAGAGCTGCAGAAACGTGGACCTCAAAATGAAAAATAAAAAAATTAAGAAAAAAAAAGAAAATAAACGCAATAAAATGCTTAGTCTGCGTAAACGGAAGCTTGCTATAAAGGTGAACTGCAATACAACTTATTGCAGACCAAGAAAAAAAAAATTAAATAGTTAACAATGCAGAAAAACTTTATAACACCAGCACATGAAGCTGAAGCAATGCATTGATGAAGAAACCATTCCATTCCAGGTAGTATGTACTTAGTGATGCACGAACAAACAAACATACGTGAAGGCAGATAGTTAGAAATTAAAAAAAAATTGTTTCTCTGGCTTCTGTCGCTCTGACTAAGACTACAGATACACATTTTTGCATATATATTTCGGCCTCTTTTATTTAGCTAGATGTATAAAATAATTTTGAGCTAAATTTTATTGCCACCACTGTGTGCAGCCAGAATAAAGTAATTTTGTGCAGTAAAATAAATTCTAAAATTTATTAAACGCTACATATAGCTATAAAACTGCAATCAATTTTATGCAACGTTTTTTGTGTGATGCGCAAACAAACACACAAACAAAGAGCTAAGAATTTTAAAAACTGTTGCTTTGCCTCATATTATCTAATACGACACCCAAATGAATTTTTCTATAAATCTACAATATAGAGACATTGGGTTTTACCAATTTCGCTATCTTCATAAAAAAACATTTGAGTCAACTTTTATTGCCACCACTGTGTACATAAATATGTATTTCGTAATTGTAAAATGCATTTTAGACTTTAAGTTGCGCATATATCTATACAGCGGTGCAAAGTGCATTCAATTGAATGCAGTTGGTTTTGTGTGATGCGCGAACAAACATGCAGATGTACGACGAGAATTTTAAAAATTGTTGCTTTGCCTTCTATTACTCTAGTAAGACGTCCATCGGCCTGTTTCAATTTCACTATTTTCACAAACATATTTTGAACTAAGTTGTATCGCCATTACTGTATACAAAAGAAATAAAATAATTTCGTGCAGTAAAATAGATTCTTAACTTGAAGTTGGACATCCAAGTTTGCATCGGTGTAAACTGCATTCAATTCTATACAAAGGCTTCTTTGTGATGCGCGAACAAAAATACAGACATATAGACCAAAATTCTAAAAACGTGTTTGTTGTCTCTAATAAATTGCAGTTTTCTTCAATATCTATAAAGCACAGACATCGGCTTGTTACTATTTCAATATATGTGTATATTTCAAATGAAATTCCTTTCAAAAGTGAGTTAATAGATTGGTTACGAACTAGTTTAAAACTAGTTTTAAAAAAATCAGAGCAAAATAAGTGTACATTTTTGGAAGACAATTTTTTGAGCCTTTTTTAAAACAAGCGCTGAAACGAAATTACAAAAAAGGACAGCATAAACTTCTATTCTCTATATAATAGTTGCAAACTAGTCTCAAAGAAATGATAAAGTAGTTTGAGCAAGTTTTAAAAAGTACGAACGATTTTCCGCACGAAACGAGCACTGAAGATGGCAAAACGTCAAAACCATGTTTGTTACAAAAACAAATTAACAATTTCCCACTTCTACTGATTCTTCCAACAAAAAAGTGGTATCAAAAGCATTTTGAAATTCATTTCGAGCTAACCTGGAGCTACTTGGTTCTAAGTTAAATCGAAAGCAGGGTCTTTAACCCCGACGGGTTAAACGTTTGAAATATTTTAGAACGAACTTCGCTCATCCCAATTTTAGTTTGGAGACAATCGAGTTTTCCATCTGCACTTTCATCATCAAAGTTTTGCTTTAGTGAGTCCTAGTGGACGCCTTGCCAAGGGAACCCTTTCCATGTAACTACGGGCTAAGTAGGGAGGAACTTCTGCGGTTAATGTGAGCAATATAAGAACTTAATTACGTCTATCGAGTACACTTACAGTAAGTAGAGCGTTAATAAAGTACTTAACATGAAAAATGGTGCAGCGCCTAGCGTAGAAGTAGCCAAACAGACAAGTTGCCTATGCCCGCTTGAAGTTGTAATAAAGTTCGTATTACACATGCGACACAGACAACGTCATCGCACTCGAAATTTATCGCTGTTGCAGCGCAGGAAATTCTAGCAAACTTTATCGTTCACATCACTATTTTGCGTTATTACGTATTTACAACAAAAACAATTGATGGTATTGAATTATTAAAAGCTTTTTGCTATAAAAAATAAAAATAAAAATTCTACATTTGCAACTCACATGAGCTCGAGCATGTCTTCTATCAAATAAAATTGTAACGTACACTGACTGTGTATGTGCATCGTTGCGGAACTAAAACAGCGTCATATTGCCGGCGGTCCTTGTACTTGGCCAAATGCCACACATTTGATGAATGCCTTAGCTTGCTTGGTTGCCGTCAAGCCTGGTCACTTGAAACAAGGGCGCCAACATTTGTCAGTCTTGTTTGCTCGCACATAGTGTTGATACGTCTGCACGTGTGTGGGTGGGTTGGCAGTGTGGGTAATTGAAATTGACAGTGGAAAGTTGCCAGTTTTTTAAATAAATTTTTAAAATCTATTAAAAAGTGTTGAAATTGGTTGTATAATTTTTTATGTGCGCCAAATTGTATGAGTGGCTACTTTGTGCTACACTTGGGCTCGTCACAAAATTGATTGAGTGCATTAGGATACGGCGCTATGTGAATAACAGAGAAAGACTGTGTGAGAGTTGTCCAGGTGCCAAATTATCGCAAAAAAAAATTAAGAAGGGGAGCACAGTTTCATCAATTGAATGGGAACAGTTAAATTGACAGTTTTGGAATGAAATAATAAAGCAATTAGCGTCAGGGTTCTTCTAGAGTTAATTGTTTTTTGGTAACAAGCGAAATTGGACGTCTGGGAACAGTTTCACCTATTGTTTGGGAACAGTTAGTTTAAATGTTTCGAATTATATAACAGAGAAAAATAGTGTCAGCGGTCTTCGAGTTTTAAAGTTTGTAATAAAGCGAAATAAACAAGGTCGTAAACCTAACGACAGTGGCCATCACCAAGGCGGAAGAACAACTTCTCAAAAAGAGCCTGAAACACAATGTTATAGACCAAAACGAAAACAGAAAAACGGAACAGGCGATCGTAGACGCAGAGGTCCCAATATCATTAATACCAATTGCGGAATAAGAACTCAGAATAAACAACATTGTCGCAAAGAAGGCGGACCAAGGCAACACAACTATGCTAATTGAAAAAGATGGGTATATAACAAAAACCGAAAAACTTATCGAGGATATGGAATGTCGTAGAATAAGAGTGAACCCCACGGATGAATACCAGAAAGAAATCAAAGTGGCTATACAAACTGCAACAAATATAATAGATACAAACTCGGCCTATACATTAGTCCAAATGAACCTGTCAACTCTGCCACTGATTGCGCTACCAAAAATCCACAAACCAGGCAATCCAATGAGACCAATCATTAATTTTAAATCGGCACCATGCTATAAGCTATCCAAATATTTAAAAACAATATTGAAGGACACACTGGAACTTAGCAACGAACATACCATAACTGAACATAAATTAGCAAATTCCCTTCGAAAATACAACATAAACACAGCGTTCAAAACATCGAACAATTTAGGACGGAAGCTAAGAGCTAAAACTAACTCAGAAGATCCGTTTCGCAGCCATGGTGTATACAAGCTCACTTGTGAATGCCAGAACAGTTACATAGGACAAAGAGGGCGACAAGTAAGAACGAGGTTCAGAGAACACATTAGAGATTACAACAAAAAGACACGCAATCCAACCATCATACCAGAGTCCAATTTTGTGAATCACATGGTTGAGAAAAAAACCATCCCCGTTTCTAAATGTACACACACATACATGAACAGACAACCATGCTGACATTACCTACTACCTACGAACTATAAATGCAAGACAAACGACAACAACAGATCAGAACGAAGATCGACACTGATGATGGCACAACGCCGAAACCGGTTTGTCTCAGAACCAAATTTGACAAGGAATGACGGAAAGCCGCTACCAAAAAAAATTAAATAACTTTTTTTCTATTTAATAAATCTGGTAAATTTTTTTTTTATTTTGCAGATTGACTTTTACGTTTAACAAAAATGGATAACTGGGACACTGAAACAAGAATTTGGATTGTCCGCCGCTATCACGCACTGGAGTCCGTAGTTTCGGTTCAAAGAGAGTATAGGCGCACGTTTGGCGGCAATCCTCCGAGCAGATGGACCATAATAAGACTTGTAAACAATTTTGCCGAGCATGGGACAGTCAACAGAAGAACTTACCATCGAAACCCTTCAGTTCGAACGGAGGAAACAATCGTTGCTGTAGCTGCTGCCATACAAAACAATCCACGTGTTTCGACAAGAAGCTTATCTTCTCAAATGGGTGTAAGCAGACAGTCATTACAGTCAACTATGCACAAAGATTTGGACTTATTCCCATATAAAATTCAAATGGCCAACAAACTGAACGCTGCAGACTTGCCGATTCGCTTGGAATTTTGCCAGAAGATGCTTCAAATGGTGGAAGAGGATGGAAACATGTTGAACTGTCTTTTCATGTCTGACGAGGCCCATTTCGATTTAAACGGCAACATAAACAAACAAAATTGTCGAATATCGAGTGTGCAGTTTCATCACGCTGCATTGTCGGGCCCTACTTCTTCGAAGAAAACGGTCACACCGTTACGGTTACTGGAGACCGTTACTTGAGCATGTTGAGAGAGTTTTTCTATCCAGAATTACGCCGAATTAGAATTTCTTTCAACTCTGTGTGGTTTCGGCAAGATGGTGCAGCTCCTCATATAGCCCAACCTGTTATGACAGAATTGCGACGAAAATTTCCCAATAAGCTGATATCCAGAAACTCCACATTCCGTTGGCCACCCAGGTCGCCTGACCTTACTGCACCTGACTTTTTCTTGTGGGGTTATTGCAAACAGGAAGTCTTCAAAGCAAAACCAACAAATTTGAATGAACTAAGGCAATCCATTCGAGAAACAATTGCGGCTATTCCTGTCTCAACTCTCCAAGCAGTAATGAACAACTTTTTGGTAAGATGCCACACATGCATCGACGAGCAGGGGGGGGCATTTAAATTCCATTATTTTTAAAACTAATTAAGCTATATTTAATAAAATTTAATGAGCTTTAACATGAATAAAAGAAAAATGAATTCCATACACTGAAAAAAAAATTATTTGAGTTTCTTAATGTAGCAAAATTCATCAGCCACCCTGTACATCAAGGTGGGAAGAGTTTCGTATCTTCACTGGGTGCAGTAAATATTACGCTTTTCGAATGAAATAATAAAGAAAAATACTTTAATGAACAGAAATAGTTTGAAATTATGGTAAGAGGTTGGGAACAGATCAGTTTACCAGTGTCGCATATATACCAAAAGAAAAATGGCTGTGGACTGTTACAGTTTCAAACTTTAGCAGAAAACGAAAGTGGTAAAGTGGGAACAATTTTATCTAAGCATAGTGTTAGGGCTCTTGGTTTTAAATTTCGCAGAAAGTGAAATGTAAAAGGTGGGAACAGTTAAACTTTTGATTTGTAACAGCTAAATCAACATGCCCCAAATAAATTAACAAAGAAAAATTGCGTTTTAAAATAATTAAAGCTTAAAATTTAGGTAGGCAACGAAACTGAGATGGTAGAAAGAGTTTTTTCTCTTGATTGGGAATAGTTTTAAATTTTCTAAAAATGTAAACTCCTTTCGGAAAAGTTTGGTTTAAACAAACATTTTCAGATACTCGGTTTTGTAGAATCTTGAAAATTAGAAAGTGGGAACAGTGCACTAAAAGTGTCAAATGATGTAAACTCTGTACGAAAATGTAAGCAGGAACATTTTGTGTCAAACTTTTTAGATGTGAACAGTTTCTGTGTGTAATTTGAAAGGGTATAACTTGGTTAACACCACTACTAACCAAAACATTCGCAATTATGCAGGGGGGAAGAGTTTTTATAGAACTAAATAAAGTGGGAACAGTTTTTTCAAAGTCTTTAATTAAAAGCCTTATTAAATATTTATATGTATATAAATAGATATATGTATTAAACAGATATTTCATGCTGGGAACTTATCTTATTTTGAATGCATCTCTGTTTGTAAATATTTCAAAACCAAATGTTATTCTCTCTATTGAGACTATTCATTTTTACCTTCCCACAACAACTACTAACTCATTATGACCTTCAATTTAACTGCAATTAAATAAATACTTTTTCATTTCATTTCACTTTCACAGCGTGTCTGCTGCCTCCACATGCCAACACATTCCTACCGCTCTCATTCTACGCCGGCAGCCCCACCACCCTTTCAAAAACAACAACAACACTTAAAGTGAGTTTAGCCGCCGCAGCGGTGATAGTACCATCAAACGATTTACTCGAGACAATTATTGCACCCGATGCATATGATAACTGTCCAATGGGCTATTTCCATTGCAATATATCGGCCCAATGTGTGCCACAACGTTTGAACTGTGACGAGAAGGCTGATTGTGATGATGCCTCGGATGAATGGAATTGCGTCAATGATGTGGATGCAAAATTTTGGGATCACTTCTTTCGTAAGCAGCCATATGGAAGGCATGATGATGTGCCTGTGGAGACGTGCTGTAAGTTTGGCGGGTTTTGGTGGGTAATTATTGTTTGTATTTGTTGTTGCTGCACGAGATTAAGCATGTGTCCCGTGTGACAGTTAAACTGGCGATTTGTTTCGCCTGCTTGGTCACGCCAACATGTGGCGCGGTTGAAGAGATAATTGATGAGACACTGTGCAGCTAAGTACTTGGCGGGTTGTAAGATTTAAATTTCTTTTTTGATATTTTCTTAATGTTTTCCTAGCCATGTAATAACGTAATCGGAATGCCAATAAAATATTTTTCTTCCGTGGGATGAGGAATCGAATGAAGGGAATTATTTGAATAATTTTAAAAATTTTAATTCTAGCTTGGTTTTAAAATTTTCTTATGTTTTTAATTCTGTGATAAAAAATTTTTGTTTAAAAAAAAAAAATTTTTTTCAATATTATAATATATTTTCAAATATTCTGTTAATTTTAAAAAATTTTATTTTAATAACCAAACCAATTTATAAGGACCATACAGTTTATCTTTTAAAATTAACTCCTACATATTCAATGCAATCTTTTCTCCCGAACTTTCTTGAAATATTTTTTTTTTTTTTAATTTTTTTTCAAAAATTTATTTAAGAGTTTCCAAATTTTATTTCAAAATTTTTGACTTGTACAGAAAGAAATGAGTTGAGGTTTTGTCAAAAACTTTTAAAGTTTTCACATAATTTTGTGAGTTTAACGAGCTCAAAACCAGTTGATAATAATTCTTAGTTAATTATTATTATTTTTTGATTAGAGGAAAAATTGAAAGCACATAATCATATTTCAAATTATTGTTTTCTCTAGCTTGCCTTTTTTTGAACTTCTTTAAAATTTTTTTTTTTTTTTAATTTTTGATTTTTTTTTCAAAACCAAAAAAAAAAAATTCTTTCTTTGCAATTACTTTTTATTGTAAATTACATCTTTTAACTAATTTTTTTTTTTTCATTTAGAAACATTAATTTTCCATGAAAACTTTTTAAAATCACTGCTTTAGCTAAATATTTTTAAATATAAAATTTGTATTCCGAAAATATTGTACATTTTTTTTGGTGGACTTAAAAAACTTTAACATTTGCTGGAAATCTATAGCTTGCAGAGATCGAAATGTGTTTTTTTTAAATTTATAAGGTTTCTAAACTTTTAGTTTTTTTATTTTTTGAAGACTTTTCCGAAAAATTTTCTTACAAGAAATAGAAATTATTTTTTTTTTTAAATATATTTAACTTTGAATTTAAAATTAAAATTTGATTAAAATTTATTTCCTCAAAATTTCATTAAGCTTTTTTCGAGTTATGACTTTTATACATTTTTAATTTACAAAATAATAAAAATTTGGTCAAAATCTATTTCCTGAATAGTTTTGGGAAACTGATGTTCAAAATTTACTAATTAAAGAGTTTTACAAAATTTTTTTTTTTGAAAAATCATTTATTTTTTTAAATTCATAGCCTTAAAATTTGAAATTTTTTTACTTCTTGAAGTAATTTGTGAATTACTATTCCAAAGACTTTAATTCAAGAAACAAACAAACATTTTTTTTAAGGGGCTTAGAGCCGTTTTCTTTAGTCCCTTTTAAAATGTATCTGCCCGATAAAAATATTTTTGGTATAGATAGTTTTGTTTCCTAGTTTTGTTACTTGCGAAAATGGCCCTTAATGTTTGTTTTTTTTTTGAATTTATACAAACTTAAAAATTTCGTCGTAATTTATTTATTTAAGAACTTTGTGAAAAATAAATTTTCAGTTAACTTTTAATGCCTATTTTTTTGTTATTTGATATTTCTTGCCACTTTTGTACTTGTCTTTGAGTTTTATGTGGCTTAAATGTTCTTAACAAGTGCGACGCCTACTTAAAATATTGTAAAAATTAATTAAATTTTTTAAGATATGTATGTATTTAATACTCAGCTTAGTGCCTTTTTAGAGGGGCACAGCCTACTAATTGTTTTCATTTATTTTTACAGTTTGGCTCAATAACACCAACTTCAGTTGTCTCTGTCGTGGTGATGAAATTTTATGTCGCTTCCAACAATTAACGGCAATGCCAGAAAATTTGCCCGCCATGGAATTGTCAATGCTGTAAGTATATTAAATTTATATAAATAAAAACATACATACACAAATACTAACACTCAGCCATGCACAAATATTTACATAATAAAATTATCTACATCCGCCGGTACACATGGACCGAGACAAAAGCATCAACAACCGCCTAGAAATATAATTGCGAAATAAGCTCTTACATAAAATTGTTTACCATTGAGTGCTCAAAAAAGCTTTTTTTAAAAAAAAAATTTCAATAAAAAAACTAATAAAAAATTTTACGCTAATAAACTAATTTTTATGTGAGTGTTGTATCACACCAACAAGCTATATAAATTCATGAAATTATATTTTAAAACTTTTGATTACTGTCAGCGCTGTAGGGCATGTGATATGTATGTATATTAAAATGCACATATTGGCTGATAACCCCATATGTATATGTTGTTGTTGTTTTTTTTTTTCCATGGAAAACATAATTTTTGCATGCTCTTCAATTTGGCACCCAAAAAGGCCCTGACATTATCTGCTTTTATTAATTTAATAATAACTGTCATAAGAACTGTCATATTAAATCATGAGTTGTATACTTTTTTTTATTTTAAATAAATTAAAATTTTTTTTTTGACTTTTGACTCTTGTTTTTTGTGTTCTTTGTTGTTGCAGTGATTTAACCGGAAATAATTTTCCCTACATCGATGAGCATTTTTTTGCACAGCTGCCAATGGTGGAAAGCCTGTAAGTATGCAATGAAAAAGTATAAGTGAACATATGCATAAACGTTTTTTTTTTGTAAGCACTTAGCGAGTTATGAATAAAATAAAAAATGGAACGTTTTTCCAAAATCTGATATTTGCTATGAAAATTAAATATGAATAGAGTTCAAAATTGTTAGCGCTCATAATTTTTTCTGCTTGCTTATTTTTTTGTTGCTTTCAATTCAAACATTTTTTAGGCAAGCAAGCAAAATTTTTATTTAGCATCAAAATGATGTACAAAACGAAAAAACGAAAATTTTAATTCAGAATTTTTTTTATTGGGAATATGCTGTTTACTAATTTTCTTACACTTTTTTTGTTTTATCTCTAAAAATGAAATGTTTTTTCTTTTTTTAGCGTTTTAAAGTTTTGTTCCATCGAACGTTTGGCATCTCTTGCATTCAGCAGAATTTCGGAGTTACCTCTGCAAACGCTGTAAGTACTATAAATTGCTTTTTGTACGTTTTTGCTTTATTTGAATTCGACTGCATTAGCTGAACGAGTACTTTGAGCTCAAAAATCTTTCTAAAAAACCAAAGTCTGATTAAGAAAAATTGTATTTATGTTATTTATTATCCATACTAAGTTCTATTATCACACAAAATTCCCATGACTATTGCTCAAAAAATGAGTGTTTTATGCGCCAAAGTTTGTATTCTGCTTGCTTGAATTTTTAATAACAATCTAACTCAAATTTTTTTTTTCAAAAAACAGAATCACAAATACAACTTTTGCAAAGTTAAATGGTTTTTTTATTATTCATTACTATTTTTACTAACTTTGTATAAGGTCAAGCACTGCTTCAATATACCAAACAAAATAAATAGAAATTACTAAAAAACTAATTTCACATATTTTTTTTCTATTTTGCTTTCTCTTATCTTTACAGTTATATGGATGAAAATAAAATCACAAGTTTGCCTGAAAATTTATTCTCTGCGGGAAACTCACTGAAAATATTGTAAGTACATATATTTAGTACTTCCCAACTAGCACAAATAGTAGCTTAAACGGAGCTGCGACCATTGTTGTGATTTTTAAGTGTTGCGCCACTTGTGGCAAGCGCGTAAAAAGAACTTATCTATGGCAATTTTTTTGCGTTCTCTTCTTCTTCATAACTTGACCTACATATCATACGCAATTTTCACTTTACTTTGTATTAGGTGTGTGAGCATTTTTATTTGCTAAACTTGGCAATAGGTCAACTTAAGATTTTATAGTTCAGGACCAGAGCAACGACACAATTATTTGTTATTCGTTTTATCGTTTATCTATTTTTACGCACTTGAAGTCCGTAACATAAGTCTGGTAGCTCAACGCTCTACCCACTGTGCCCCTGGTGTTTAAAATTTCGGTAGCAAAATATAGACTACGCATGCTATTTCGGTTGAGTGCTCTTGTTTTTGCTGGTTTAAGAACTTAAATCGCTTCAAAAGCTTTTAGCCTCGCACTCTCGGCTTCGACTACTATGAGTCAGTCAGTTTCACGAAACAATTTAAGTGCAAAATAATTTTTTTCGCTGTCCGATTTCATGTAAAATTCGAGCTAAAAAATAATTTTTATTCAAATTTCTTTTGTGAAATCGGCAGTGTGACTGCTGACAGTAAGAAGATTATGTCAATGACTTTTGTACGCCTTAAGAAAGTATGCATTGTGCTTACCATCTAAAATAAAAATTTTTTTAATGTGGAATTCTTCTTTAAATGGTCATCTAACCGCCTAGGCGATGGGTAGAATTACTTCATTAATAAAATAAAATTTATTAAAATAAAATGTCGCTTGCAAAGAATCGAAAAATCAATTTAACGTGCGCCACTGCGTATACGCAACATTTTCGGTGCAATTTTAATCAGCTCAATTTTAAATCAAATTTCATTATCTCAATTCATTTATGACACGCCCATACTTAAATCAGATACGCTTTACATATATGCATGTATGAGATTGTAAATCTTTGCTCTTCTCTGTTAAATAATGTCTTTAATTGCTTACATTTTTGCAAAGTTTTCATATATTTCGCTTTCTCTCTTTCTTTCACTTAATTGAATGTCACAAATTTTTTAACATATAAACAAATATGTCTGTATTTACCATTACATATTCGTGTTAATTGTGCATTTAATTTATGCACATACACTCTACACACACACACACCCAGCAATCAGACGTCTGAAGGCCCTACCAACCACACACTCTCTGCTTTGACTGAGAATGTTGCGTATACGCAGTGTCATGCGGTAATTTGATATTTTCATAAGTAACAAAGCAACAACAAAAAAAAAGTAAGAAAATGTATAAAATATGTGCCAACAATGTTCATGTTAAGCTGTTCTACAAACATGCGTATTGGTGTTGTGCCATATTTATGGTTAATTAATAAAAGGAAGACCACAAAATGTCCGTAGTTGAAGTATTTGTTGTTGCGGTTGTCGTTGTGCTCTCGTTGTAGGCATGATGAAGTTGTCTTAATTAGCAGCACGACATGTGTGAAAGTGTGCGTGTACGGTAAATGTGAGACAATTCTCCACAGCAACCCATATCACGTAACTACGTCAACGAGCAATGATTTAAGAGCAAAGTAAGATGATAGATATGTTTTTGAGCAGGGAAAATAAAAAAGGGAAGGAAGGAAGAAGAAAAAAATCCTTGAAAATTATTTATCTACAGAAACATTTCACAGGGCATTCTCTCAGGCAACATCTTCGTACATAGAACTTGGAAGACCACAGAGCTTAATATAAGAAATTTTCCGTCTTGAACTATGCTGCTTGCGTCCAGAGATCTGCAACTGTATTAAATTCCATAGAAAAAACTTCAGTAGGCTACAAAGTTGCTTGGACACCAGATAACTTTCAAAAAAGAAGTTATGACCATAGATTTCATGCAAATAGGAGCACATTAAAAACGAAAAGCATTTTGAAATAAACTTGTTCCTTTCATGAGGATGAAAAAAACTAAAACCTAAAACTGATGATGCTAAATTTTAAGAAAGAAAATAAAATTACCCTTAAATTTAAAACTAAAGTAATATTTAAAATAAAGTGAACTTTTAGAATAAAGTGACATTTAAAATTAAAGTGACCCTTAAAATTTAAGAAAAGTTTTAAAATAAAGGGATTTTTAAAATAAAGTATCCTTTAAAATTACAGTGACCTTTAACATTTAAGTAAATTTTTAAAATAAAGGGACTTTTAAAACTAAAGTAACCTTTAAAATTGAATTGAAGTTTAAAATTAAAGCGTGCTTTAAAATTAAAGTGACCTTTAAAATTAAAGTGATCTTTAAAATAAAACGGATCTTCAAAATCAAAGTGACCTTTAAAATTAAAGTGGCCCTTAAAATTAAAGTGATCCTTAAAATTAATGTATAGTTTCAAAATAAAGGTACTTTTAAAATAAAGTATTCTTTAAAATTACAGTGACCTTTAAAATTAAAGTGACCTTTAAAATTTAAGTAAACTTTTAAAATAAAGGGACTTTTAAAACTAAAGTAACCTTCAAAATTAAATTGAAGTTTAAAACTAAAGCGTCCTTTAAAATTAATGTTACCTTTAAAATTAAAGCTACTTTTAAAACTAAAGTGATCTTTAAAATTAAAGTAACATTTGAAACTAAAGTGACCCATGATTCGCTCATTTGATGGGCCTACCTGTGTCTGCTGGCAATTTTCAACTTTTTGATAGTGAACTTTGAACTGTTTTGTAGTAGATCACGCATTTTGCTGTTGCAATGGAAATAGAAAATTGCAGCAGAGTAAACCTAAAATCATATTTTATATAGCCTACTTTTCGCGACTTTCATACTAATGTTCTAAGTCTAACTGATTTGCATGGAATTTAGTGTGTAGAAATTCTGGTACATTCTAAGACTTTCCACCCAAGTGTTGCCATCGAAGATGTTTTAACAAGGTTGCCAAATATATGCATTTTTGTGAAAAGAAATGAGGTGTGCCAATATCAGTATCATCGAATAAGTAAAAACGTATCGGAAAGAACAGTTAAAGTTAAAAGGAAAACGAAAGGAAAATTAAAAGGAAGAAAGCAGACAACCTTGACAGTGACCGGAACCGTGACTACTGCTGTATAGAACCGTCACAGTGACTGGTTCTGTGATCTTTATCATCACAAATATCGTGACAGAGATAGTGAGATTGAGCCAAATTTACCCAGGGCGTGTCAGTGGTGGCAATTAGAGTCACCGTTACCCATGCAATAGCAGTCTTAGTGACATACACCGTCACCGTGATTTGAATCGTGACACAAGCTCCACAATTTCTTCATAGCCACAACATTTCTTGTTTGAAGTTTAATTCCCAACCTTTTGCTCACTCTATTCAACTTATGGAAATTTTATAAAAAAAAAAATATCTACTGCATAATAAAATGCATCCACACATGAAATGTAGTTGTCGGCAATAGAGTTGAAATGCTTTTCAATGCAAGTAATTTACTTAAGCCTCCCCGTTGCGTTAATGCAAATTTACTACAGAGGAAGCTATAAAAAACAATCACACATGATAATAGTTTAGCTTCATTGTTTAAGAAATACATGCATGCGAATAGAAATAAGGAATGGAAAGTCAAAGATGAATTCAAACAGTTTAGTTAAAATGATTTTTCTTCCTTAAACATCGAAAGCAAATGCTAGCTCAGATGTCAAATTTAAATTGTTGTTACACGACTGCCGTTGGCATTGGGAATGACCACGCAAGCACATTTTTTCATTTAATTATATACAGTGGCTTACAGTAAAAGTGATGCAGTGGTTTCTTCTAATAAAACTTCTTTAGCTATAATTCGTTTGTTAATTTCCCATAAAAACATAGAAAGTTATTTCATAGAAATCTTAGCAAAGCTTTCGAACCTTAAACGGCTAAACAATTAATTTTACTTTCTTTTATTTAATTTAATTTTATTTTGATTTATTTTGTTTTATTTTATTTTATTTTTTTTTTTTTATTTTATATGTTTTGTTTTATTTTATTTTCTGTTATTTTGTTTTAATTAATATATTATTTAATTTAATTTTATTTTATTTTATTTTATTTTATTTTATTTTATTTAATTAAATTTCTTTATTTTATAGTATTCATGAAACGAGCTCAAGGCCAAGAATAATACATTTTCACTTTTTTGAATTTTTATGAAAATTATTATTGTTTTTATTTTTTAATAATCATTTTTAGTTAATTATTAAAAGCTTTTTGATAATTTATTTCATTTCATTTTATTTTATTTTATTTTATTTTATTTTATTTTATTTTATATTATTTTATTTTATTTTATTTTATTTTATTTTATTTTATTTTAATTTGTTTTATTTTATTTTATTTTGTTTTATTTTATTTTATTTTATTTTAATTTATATATTATTTAATTTAATTAAGTTTCATTTTATTTTATTTAATTAAATTTCTTTATTTTATAGTATTCATGAAACGAGCTCAAGGCCAAGAATAATACATTTTCACTTTTTTGAATTTATATGAAAATTATTATTGTTTTTATTTTTTAATAATCATTTTTAGTTAATTATTAAAAGCTTTTTGATTATTTATTTCATTTCATTTTATTTTATTTTATTTTATTTTGTTTTAAAAGTACCATCACTATAAACGTGCCCAAGGCCAATAATAATTATTTTTCTTTTTATTTATGAAAATTATTATTGTTTTTATTTTTTTATTAATTATTTTTAATTAAGGCCGTAAAACCAACAATTCAGTTGAATTGTTGGTATACAAAATTATTTTATTTTATTTTATCTTATTTTATTTTATTTTATTATATTTTAAGTATTCATGAAACGAGCTCAAGGCCAAGAATAATATTATATTATTATATTTTATATTATTTTATTTTATTTTATTTTTTTAATTTTATTTTGTTTAATTTTATTTTATTTTATTTTGTTTTATTTTATTTTATTTTAGTTTATTTTATTTTATTTTATTTTATTTTATTTTATTTTATTTTATTTTATATTATTTTATTTTATTTTATTTTATTTTATTTTATTTTATTTTATTTTCTTTCATTTTATTTTATTTTACTTTATATTGTTTTATTTTATTTTAGTTTATTTTATTTTATTCTATTTTATTTTGTTTTATTTAATTTACTTTTATTTTATTTTAAATTAATAATTTTTTTTGTAGAAGTTTAATTGCAAAACCTTTAATCATCCAGCAAAATGTGTAATTTAATTCTACAGAAACAAGACCTTTCAGCGTGACAGTTTAAAAACTGTGTAAATCATGTCTCTTATTTATTGTGAGCTTTGTGTGCTTTTATTCAGGAAGCTACATATTTGTTAACAAAAAGATATGACATGTTTTTTAAGATAATGAAAAATAGCTCAAAAACGATGTTATAAACTTTTCGTTACAACTTCGCCAAGTAATTAACATTTTCCTGCAAGTATTTTTTCACTTTTTTCTTTGGAAAAAATGCCTCACATTTAGTTGCTTTTACGCCCCTGTCACAGTTTTCATTACGCCAGAACTTTAGCGACGGTGTAGCAAGTAAACTCAACTAATTATGCCTGGAGTTAATTGTGCTCTTAAAAAAAAACTAAATATGACAAAACACTGTCACTTTCTACAACAAGTGCTCATTTTACACGCCCCACCTACGCTCTTGTGTGTGCACTTAAGTGTCATACTTGCTTTAGTTTCGCTGCTTAATGGCATAATAACACTCTTCGCGCACACAATAGAAACACACAATTTGCCTAAATCATAATTACAATAGCCTGTCACATACATAATTTGCACAAAGTCGTCTCAGCTGAGTTGTTTAAAATACCAAATAACTGTAGATCTAGACACTTTAGTGTTCAATTTGTTGTCGCTGTATTACTCATGAGTTCGTGCACACTTTTGTGTTGTGCACAGTGTTTGCAAACTTAATTTAGAGGAAATGGTTGCAGTGGTATAGGAGCCAGCCTCTGCACCGGATTTGCATTGTATGCGTAGTTGAACTGTTGGATGGGGTTAGTGCTGTTGTTGGTGCTACATCTAAAGTTAAGGACAACCTGCTTGCATACCACTTGTCCGACGTCCTTGATAGTCGTGTGATTGTGTTTTATTCGATTTGGTTTATGAACTTGATGGGCAGCTGCACTCATTTGCATTCAACTGGAATGAACGAAAATTTGTTGTTGTTTTTGTGTGTTGTTTACTTTTGATTTTTGTCACAGTTGGCGTGTAATAAAGTTCAGTTTTGTTTACTTGGGCTCAACCACAAACTTGTGTGCAATATTTTGTGTGTTTTTAGTTTTCAAAAAGTTTGAATATTTTTAACCACTCAAAAAATGGAAGCCAAAGGTAAAATTGTATTATGAAAATACATTTAGAGAATTCAGTATGATATTTTACTAGCACACCTCGTAGTTAGAATTATAACTATTTGGAAACCATATCTTCCTTCGTTAAAAACTGTTGCAGATTTGATCCTAAAAGTGGACGATATTAAAAAAAAAAACAAAATAACTAATTGCTAAATAACAATTTTTATATTTAAAATACTCATATGTGGCAATATTATGTGCTAAAAAAAGCAAATATTTTCAACATGCCTTAAATTTCATTATCAAATAATATTGGTTGATTAAAAAAATTTAGTTAACAGAAATGAGGTTTTCTAGCATTCATGGCTACAAATGAACTTAAGCCCAAGAATTTAAATTTTTCCTTTCAATGATTAAAAAAAATTAAACAGAAATTATTAAAAACAAAAAATAATTACAACAATTTTTATGAAAATTTTATTGTTGTCATTAAAACTATTATTGTTGTTTTTTTTTTTAATTATTTTTTTTTATTTTTTTAGTTATTAAAAGAATTTTCATAAAATTTTTATTATTTTCAATTTTTTTTCATAAAAACTATTATTGTGTTTATTTTATAATTACTAAAAAAGCTTTTATAAAAATTGTGATTATTTTTTTTATTATTATTCTTTTTCTCACTTATAAACAATAACTTAAAAAAAATATAAGAAAAAGGAAAAACAATAATAATTTTTATGAACATTTTTAATGAAAATTATTATTGTCGTTATTTTATGAATAAAAATTTATATTGTTTTTATTTTTTTGAATAATATAAATTTTTTTTGTATTATTTTGTCATTAATATTTTTATAGTTTTAATTGTTTTTTCATAATAATTATTAATGTTTTATTTTTTAAATATTTGTTTACTTATTAAAAGAAAAATATAGATACAAAGACCATAATTCACTTTATAGATCCATATCAGCAGTAGTCTATAACGTTTGTCTCTAATTTTTACTTATTTCTATCCAAAAAAAAAAAAAAATTTTTTTTATATATCTTGAAAATTATTAAAAAATTATCCCAATAATTATTTTCATTCAAATTATTATTCTTCGCCTTGAGATTACTTATTTATAATGAAATTGTAATGTAATTGTTGTCATAAATTTTCAGAAATGTGAGTTTCTCTTGTTAAAAAAGTATTAAAGTTACAAAATTCATGAGCATTTTTTTTTTAGAGAAAATGAAAAAATGTTAAATGTAGTTTGACAAAAAAATTAAAGAAAAATTAGGATATTTAAAAATTCTTAATTAGAGTGTTTTTAAGAAAGAAACACGTTAAAAAACATTACCACAAAATATTTCGACTTATTAATTTTTTAATTATTAAAAAAAAAAAACAAAAAGAAAATGTAATAAAAAATCATTTTGCCTTGATAAAAAAATTGTTAAAAAAGTTTGCTCTCCAATTTCTTTTAAAATTCATCAACAATTTTTTTAAAAAAGAAAATAGAAATGAGGTGAGATGTATACTGAAAATTTTAAGTTATTGCTTAGCTTGTTTTTTTTAGAAAAAAATTAAGAAATTTAAAAAATAACTTATAAAATCATTTTACCTTTTTCCAAAAAGCTTTTGGCCAAAAATTCTTTTAATTTCAAAATTTTTTTTTTTTTTAATTGAGGGAAAATAAAAAAAAAGGAAATACAAATTGAAAGTTTTAAATGAAATATTTTAAATAAAAGGTTTTTTTTTTCTGTTTACTATCCTCCATAAAAGCTATTATTTTTTATATGGCACACATGCTCAGAAGTTTTCTAGTTTATCTTTAAAGGCCTTTTATACAAAAAATTTAGTATTTATAATTTTTGTGTAAAAAACTTTGTTCTTTGCAAAATTTTTTTTTTTTAATTTTATTTGCTTTTGGTTATTTTTTCACTAGTGGAAGTTTGGCATTTTATTAGTGCTGGGAGTTTGAGAAATATTTGTAAATATTCCGCAAAATGGGTTTTTAAACAGACGTAAAATTTTTTTCAATTTACTTCGCTAAATTTGTATAGGAATGCATTGTGTGCATTTAAACAAAATTTTTTATATAGAACTTTTTTTCCAGAATTATTTCGGGTAATCGCATAGCAGAACTGCACAAATATGACTTCCAACATTTGGAGTGCTTAACTGAATTGTGAGTATGTTATTATACATATATTTTTATACACACATACAAACAAATATATATCTATGAGTACTATGCTAGCAACGAAGCAAAATAATTTTACTTGGAAGACATAGAAATGATTTTCACTTGGAATGAGCAATGGATTTTGCTCGTTGACTTAACACTTGAAAAGTTTAAAACAAAATTTAAAAGTTAAAAATACGTAAACAAGCGCACAAATGTTAAATATAAAATATAAAAAAGTAAATTTTAATAAATTATAATATGGAAAACATATAAGCGTTCGCCTATTATGTGAGCAAATTCGCATATTCATATGGCACACACACACAAACAAACTCTACATGCATTCGAGAAGTATGCTCCAGCATAATGTATTTATTTATGTTGTCAAAATAAGTTGCTAGCATTATTAAATTTTATTTACATTAAAAATTTAATATTTGGGATTTTCTAACCTTTTTCTATATTTGCATATTTACAGAGATCTCCGTGGTAATCGAATTCAAACTTTTGAAGCAGAAGTATTTGAGAAGCTGCTGAATCTTGAAGTACTGTAAGTAGAAGAAGGTAGCACAAGTAGCCAAAATAGCAATAACAAATTAGAAATTCAATATTTAAATTATGCGCACTATTTACCAACATAAAATTGAGTTTTATTAAGCGCTACATTGGGAAGTCTATAAAGTTTAGAGCGCTGATTAATTACAGTGGCTCACAGTGAAAATCAGCCATTTGGTTCTTCTAATTTATTATGAAAACTTTTGCAGCTAAAACTCGTTTGTTGATTTCATATAACGATATAGATAACTCCTTAATAGAAATCGTTTGAATCAGTGTTCCAAGTGAATGCAAAAATTCGAAAAATGCCTGGAAATTACGAAAACGCGGTGAGTATTTCGAATTTGAGGCGAGAATTTCCAAATAATTTTTGAGTGCGTACGAATTTTAAAATTACTTCTGAGAATGCAGTTTTGTAGCTTATTAAATTCTAGTCTTACAACGTGCAAGTCTGAAGACTGTTTGTTTTTTTTGCAATTTTTTTCTTCAAGTATTAAATTAAACAAGTACATCCACTCAAAGAAATAAACTGCAAAAAGTCAATAAAACAAAGTTTAAAGTAGCACAATAGCCAATCTTTGGTAAATTTTTCTTATACCTGCTCACTTTTTGCTGGGATTAAGTGCAAGCGAGTTTATTAGCGCTTGATTAAATTTGCTGTTAACTGCTGCTGATGAGGTAGTGAAAAAATTTCAATAGAAATTGTTAAATACTTGATGTATAAAAACGTGAGTTTATTTATTAATGCACAAAAAAGGTATCTACGTCAATTGCTGCCATGGCGTATACGCAACTTTTAACTTAGTGCTTATGCATAATTTAAAACAGTCATTTATTTGCTAAAGAGGTAAATTGCATTAACCATTAAAAGGCAAAGGAATACTAAATTCAATGAAATCTATTTAAAAGTGTGCAAAATGTGTATAGAAAACGACTAGGCTGCTTTGCGCATTTTTGAGGAGAGTGGGTTATATGTTAACAAAAGCTGTGATAACGCACTTTTTTAACTTCTCAGGTGATTGCTCTTTCCAATATATTTATACATATATTCTTTTAATATATTTATACAAAAAAACGGCAAAGTACATATTTAGTGGTCATAGAGTCTCACTTAAGCCAAATAACACATATCGTTTATCGTTAAAAATAAATTTTTAGTAAAGTAAATGCTAAAATTCGTTAGTAAAAAAAATTCCCCAAAAAATTCCCTTTAGGTAATTTTTTACAAATGTCACACCTAAGCTACAAAAGATAGCGAATTCATAAGCGCACTGTAAAAGCATATTATCAGTGCCGTACCCACATATTTCTTTGGTTACATTTGTTTCCTTTTTATTATTTTATCAAAAAGAAAATTCGGTGCAAGCTGAACTCATTGAGTTATTGCAAGTATCTTTTTATTAGTCTTAATTTATTAAAAACTAAATTGTAAACAAACTAATGTTCGAATACTGTTAGCAGAACTGAAGCGTAGAGTCAGTTGACACTGAAATACGATAAAAAGAAAAAAATCCCAAAAATTTCCCTTCTGGGAAATTTTTCTAATACCACATTTTTCTATTAAAAAATATTAAAAAACACAAAAAAACATTAGTAGAAATATATTTAGAAGCCACTAAGTCATAAAATGCTAGGTAACTCTCTTGTTTCCCCTTATTTTTTATCAGAACTAATTATTTACTTTTAAAGCAAATTTTTTGAACAAAATTTGTTAAATAAAGTACAGGCCATGTTACTAGTTGCAAGCATTATCTAGTTGCAAGCACTATCTTAGCAAACATGAGGCTTTCGCGCATTTCTTTACTAAACATAATATTTTACCTAAAATTCAGATTCTTCAATTTTTGTAAGTAAACATATACTATACACTACCTATCTCGGTGCTTTGCTTTTCACAGTTACCTCAATGAGAACCGCATCCATCAAATTCATTCCGGCATGTTTCCGTTACTTACGAAATTACATACTTTATCGTTGGCGCACAATCGCATCGCCGACATTGAACGGAGTTCGTTTACATTCCCACGGTTATTGCATTTGTAAGTATATTTGTAATAATGTTATAGCATTTTGCTGGTATAAGGGCAATGTCAGGATATGTGAAAGGGAAGAAGAGAGAGCAATAAGGGTGGAGGCAACTTTAGAGAGAAAACGTTCAGATTAGCGTGGAATAACTTACTTAAGTACACAAAAAGTGTTGTTTGTATAACATGTAAAATACACTTATACATTAGTATGCATTTTGGCAATACATACAAATACACACACACATACACACAAACATAATGAACATATATTTGGATGCAAATGTGATACTCCGAAAGTTTTACTCAAACAAGTTCTGCTTTTGCTTTCACACGATTATTCACATATACATAAATATTTGTGTATAAAATATATATACTTGTAAGCGTATGTGTGTATGTATACAAGCCATATTTATGTACCATGTTTATTAGACTGGGCAAAAGAAAAATTATTTTTTCAAAAATTACCAGTAAAGCTAGATTACTCTGGAATTATCCAGCTAACGAAAACTTTTATTTAAAACTTTTTGCAGAGAATTTGATACCCAGCTAAAGTTTATACAGCAAATTCTTTTTACTTCAATGGCTTCGCAGTAGATAACTAAACATTTATATTAGGTGCTTAATGTTTTAAAATATGTTTCTTTCGTCATTCTGTGAAATAAAACCTTAATTAAAAAAAAAAAAAAAAAAAAAAAAGGGGCCAGTCTAATGTTTATGCTCTAAGTATAACATATGTGTTTACATGCGAGCAAGTTTAACTTATTTGTGTGCCATTATTCGTCTCTATCGAGTTCACTTCATTCTTAAAGCTCTGTATGTTTATTAGTGAAACGGAAGTATAAAAAACAGGAAGTACTCTAAATTTAATGCACCCATATATGTGTATATCGACATACATTATAAGCATGTTTTATTATTCTGAAAGAGCATTTTGTAAGCAGTGCAGCAGTGTATAAATTTTAGTGTTATTGGAAATTTGCTTTACAACAACATGCTGTTGACCCTTTATTGCACATGTTTACGCACGTATTTATGAGCGTTTTGGATTTATAGATTCATAAAAAGGGGGGAAAAAATTGTTTTGGGATATTTAATGTGAGTTGATGAAGAATCTATGGAATTGAAAGATTAAATATGTTTGAGTTAAAGATTTCTGAATGTTTATGCCAAAATACGATTTTAAAAATTTCCCAGAAATTTCCCTTTTGGGAAATTTTTCTAATATGTAAAATTGACACACCGTAAAAACCAATATCAAAACTAAATACTTTTAGTTGCCGACACTATCGTCGGGTATTAATTACTTTGAGGTCGTGCTTTTTGGTGAATACGACTTCAAAGTTATTTGTTCTAAGAAACCTAATTTTTTAAGATCTTATAACACTTACTTTTGGACCATAAATTAGAATGGACAAGGGTCCGTATAAATACAAAATGAACTTAATATATAATAACAAAATAAGTTGAAAGATGAAGCAAGCAAGAAGTTGATAAGAGAGATTTGTGCTTAAAGTTCCCTGAAAGTCTACGGCATGGCTACGCAACCATAACGTCAATTAAACATTGCCGGATACCTTATACGCATTAAATAGTGAAACAGCGATAACAATGCATGTCACAGGCTATCAACAGTGCACAGAGGTATAAGCACCATCCTGTAACATCCCCGCTCTCGTACAAACGATTTGTTAAGACCAAATTAAACTTCCTCTATCATACCAACCCAACATCACAACCGCTTGAATAATTTAAGTACATCGTATAAACACACTCAAATACATAATCAGTAAAATGATATCGTGATTGTATGCGCAATTATCTGTTATTACTTCGACTTTGGCCACTAGTCGTATGCGTGTTAATTGCTTGTGCTGTATTTAGTTAAGCATTTCATATCCAACCATCGACCAGAATTCTTTACAAATTCTCTAACCACCCAAACACGATTTAAAAGATCATTAGTTTTCCATTTGCGAAACCTTTTTATGTATTTTTATGTAAAAAGAAGCTTTTAGCTGCTTTCATGGTACGTGTCGCATGAACAATATTTTGTGATATGAACTATTCAAAATGACTTTTCGCATGAAATTAGGCAACTAAAGCCGTATAAGAACATTCATTGACTTGCAAAAGAAATGGAAAATTAAAATCGTAAACGTGATTCCTAATCAATGTGCGTGAGCATTTAAAAAAAATAAGCTACTTTATCAAATCAATGTTAAAACGTGTGAAAAGAAATAAATGGGGAAGGGCTCAAACTGACAGAAAAAGGTTCGTTTGAGTGGAACCAACTGCTGGTTTCAGGAAAATCTGTAAATTATATACTGCCAAAAAAATCTGAAAAAAAATTAAAATTTATCGGTAAACGTATTTAAGAATAAGTCAAATGAAAAAGGTAACCAAAAGGCAAAAAAAGTCGAATTGAGTGAATTTCCGTGTGAAAGCGCTAACAAAAAAATGGAGGTAAATAGTGAAGTGAAAAGCTTACACGGTCAGTAGAGGTCAAGTGAGGGCTTAGCAATTGTTTGACATGCTAAGAAAAGTAGAAAAAGTAAAACACGTAAATAAATTGATTCTAAAAGCGTAACTGTTGGGTCAATGAAATTGCCCAAATAATACGCAATAAATATTTTTTGCGTTGTGGAAACCTTTTTTTAAATCTGAAAAGGAAGTAAAAGAAAAGCATAGAATACAAAATAAAATTTTGTTGAAGCTAAACTGTATTTGCAACTTATGGGAGTTATGGTGAAAAGAAGTACAAAACAAACTAAGTAAGAAAGTCTAAGTACTGGTGGAATCGAACACAATACACCTAGTAGTGATCTACTATGGCATCGTCTTTTAATTCAGGACTATTGCTTTATTTTAAAACTAGAAAACCCGGTCACGCTTCGCTGCGTCTCAGAAAGGTTTAATTATTAAAATTAAAATTAATTAATTAATTATTAAAACTCCGAAACCAGTCTAAATATCACATTGCTTATTATAGCACACTTAGCACCTTTAGTTTGATAACCATTTTGTACTAACAAGTTTTGGGCCACCCTGGCGACCATATTGATAGATGACTCTTAAGCCGGTCGAGCTATCAAAATAAGAGATATCTTAAACTTTAAGTGGTATGTCCAGTAATGCAACGGTGAAAGTTCAACCAAATATGTTTGGAAGCGTCTGAGTGATATGCGCGCAAACATATAGACAGACAGACAAAAATTCTTAAAACTAATGCTTTGGATTTAATTAGCTCAATAATGAACCCTCCTGTAAATTTGTCTCTAATATATACAATATACAGACATCAAACTGGTCTTATTAAATTATTTGTATGGATGAAGTAATAGCAGAAAATATTTATAAGTTCCCTTTTGTGCTAACTATTTGACCACATATTTTCTTTGTGTCTTATTCGAGCTACTTAATTTTCGAGGCTTCTGAAAGTTATTTATATAAAAGTGGGCGCGGTGCTTAGCCGATTTCGTCCATTTTTCTCCCAAACCTTTACCTGTAAAAATATTTTTTGATGTATGTTTAACGATATTTGTAAATTTAGCTTAATCAAAGGAAGGAGGTGCCACACCCATTTTCAAAAATTTCGAAAAAAAAAATCAGCTGGGTGCCTCACACGAACAATTTGGTCCTTTAAGTTGTATGAAATATAAACAGAAGTAATATTACGCACTGAGTAATCACTTGTTTTAGTTTTTTCCAAATACTTGCTGTATAAAAAGTGGGCGTGGCCATCATGCGATTTCACCCATTTTCTAATTGCGGTGACAGCCAAGGAATCTGCATACAACACATCAATTATATATTTCCTGAACACTTTTATATCTATGAGTCAATATCTAAATAATGCTTACATTTGTATCAGACATATAAGCATTTTGTAAGCTTGATAATTATTTCAGTAGTATTTTAAAAAAACTTATCATAAGTTTTCTTGGCTCATTTGGATTGCTTTGTACTATCAAATTTTAGTCTTTTCTAGTGCTCTTCCTACTTTTTTTTGAATAAAATGCATGCCTCAGCTGTGTGCAAACAAGCCTAAGTGGCGCCTAAAGGTATGCTACTAAAAGTGTAATATTAATGCGTAATAACAGATCGTAACTAACCGATTAGCGTGACACGTTCAACACTTATTTATTTGTCTTATCCAGATGATCCAGCATGAATTATTGAGTTAAAGTCTGAGTTTGGTGAACAAAAAAACTACAGTGTTAATGCCTTAATGGGACACATATGAGGCTGTATGATGAAGGCGGCACGCAGAGAGGCAAAGGAAAGGGGACTAGCACTGATATACATATTTACAGTTTAGTACAAAAAGATTGGGAAAAGCGGAGAAAGTGAAAAATGCACTTCACAATTTTGCTCAGTAAAAAGGCTAGCTTTAAAGACTGGGAAAGTGTTTGGTTTGAGTTTGGGAAAGCAATTTTCTTAAGTAAATATATGTACAGTTGTGTTCACAATATTAGTAGTGAAATTAAACTAGATATCGTTCGCCAAAATTGGAAAAAGCTATGTTTTAATAATTTTCATATAAAATATGCTAATTCCGCATAAAAAGAAATTTGAAAGCTTACACAAAGTTCAGGAAAGTTAATCAAACTTTTAAAAATTATATAAAAATTTCAATATTTTTGCGCAGAATTTTTAGAAAATTTTTAAGTACGCAGCTTTGTAAACCAATCAATTTAAGTATAACATTGTGCAAGATATAACATGCTCAAAATTTGGCTTGAATTTTCAGCATTTTTTTGCCAAGGGTGTTGAGTATTTTCTTACATACAAAATAAAGTTTTCTTCATGTGTTTTGTGGAATAAATCACTTAACACCCTCGAGGAAGAAAACTCTGAAAATTCAAGAAAATTTCTAGCAAGTTCTATCTTGTACAAATGTGTACTTAAATTCATCGGCCTACAAAACTGCGTACTCAGAAATTTTTTAGAAATAGGGATAGTGATAGGGATTCATTACCCCTGATACTTGTATTGTTACTTTACAGCTAGTTATTCAATAACTTCCAAATAAAAAAAGGCACATTTGGGAATGGTTTTCGAGATCTCACTTAAATATTTTTTTAAATAATGAATACAAATTTATTTTCTGTTTGAATGGTTTTTTAATCAAAAGTGACCGAAACTTGATACAAAACCTTACGAAAATCTTTTTGTGAATTTTTAGAAAACATTTGCATTTCACTTATAAAATTAAATTATTTATAAAAATCCGTTATTGAAAGATTTTAAAAGGTTACTTAAAGACCCTAAATAAATTGTTACTGAAAATGCTTATAAATCGCTTTTTTGAGAGAACCTTTTTTAAGTTATTTTTGAAAACATTTAAAGAAACGCTCTTGCTGATGCCAGTTCACAAATATTCACTTGTTTAGATTTCAGCGTAAGATATCATACGTTTGCAACTTCTTGATTATTTTCTTCTTTCTATTTAAATTTTTTCTTTACAGATTTTTAGCTGGAAATCAGTTGGTGTTGCTGCGTGAAGGCACATTTTGCCCCTTACGTCTACTGCAGGGTCTGTGAGTATGAATTTCAGTTACTGACATATGAACATGCATATTTAACAAGCTCTTGAAATGGCAATGAGAACGCAAAAGAAGGGCATAACTCGATTTTATTTGTGCTTAAGACCTTCATTTGTATTTAATATTTGATTTATTCAAATGTTAATAGATTAAGTGTGAGTCTGCGTTTCACGGAGTGTATTGAGTCTTGAAAAAAAGGTATTAGGATTTATTTGAGGCTATATTTACTTAGGGCTCAAGCTAGTATGCGGGTTGAAAATGAACTGAAAAGTTTGGTATTCAGGTTGTGTTGCAGGCTAAGGAAGGGTCTTGAGCAATGAGTCGCATGAAAAAGTATAACTGCTTTGCGGTAATTGTGATAGTAAATGTTGCATACTTTTAGGGGTGCCTAAAACTATATTGGACTTTTTGTAAAATTAAAGACATATTTAATAATTGATTTAATTTATCTCTGAAAATCTCCATTAAAAACTCAGCTGCGCTCAAAAACATGCCACATTTAGCAATATGTCTTTTACAAATAAAACTGTCGTAAGTCAAAATCATCACGGCCAACCAATGTATAAACATCTGGATAAACAGTGAGTCACAAGTAGGAAAAAAGTAGTTAAAATGTTTCGGAGATATTGAATTTTCAGCCATGCTGAAATTACTTCTCCGCATAGTTGTGAGTCTTGGAAGGCGGAATATTTTTAGGAGCTTGTCGATTTCCATATAAATTCCATAAATGTGCTTGGGTGTGGTGTGCAGAAGAAACCATTTGTGATTGTGCTTTAGTCCAGCTGGTCACCTGGGTGGAAGTAGTCAGCCAATGTTGGTATGAATTTTATAACAAGTGGCATTATAAAAACACACTTTACTAAACGTTGCATACTTTTGGGTGTTGCTGATAAACATTTGAAGTTTTTTTAAAATTCCACTTAAAAGTAGCTAAGAGGCAGTTCTATGAAGGTCTCTAACAGCCAAAAGAGAAGAAACACATGAATTGAAATTAATGTATAAATGCTTTTGATCATGACCACACCAATTAGAAGCTCAAAGCTGCCAGTTTGGCTAAACGAAGTACCTAAGTTTCCCTATTTTCCTGTTTTTCGTTATTCTAAACGTTTGCTAGCACACTTTTTACCTTTCTGAACGTATCATTCAGCATCTCAAAAAACCAATGTCATGCTGTGTAATTATTATGTCAAGCTGTCTAAGGCAGCTTCCAACAAACTTCAAAGTCTTAGCATAAATCTTTGCGCGCATTAATATTTACTAAGAGAAGTTGCATATTAAAAGCGAAAGTACATATGTATGTATGTATGTGTGAAGCAAAATATGAGGTTCAGCTTACTCAAAAGGAGCAGAAAATAATGAAGAATTTGCGACTGAAGGGCGAATGATAAATTTCATTCGAAATCCACTACATAGTCCTGTCTTGTACCGCCAGAGCTTTAAACTATTTAACGAGGCGGGGAAACGTCTCTATTATAAATATGTTCCGTATGCTATGTTTAAAAAAAATTCTGAAAATTCTGTGCGATTTTTAAATAATTAAAAATGTATACTTATACTTATATACACAGAAGCCGAAGAAATCTTATCAAAAGTTTAAAGTTTTATTTTTATTCCCTCTCCTTTTTCTGATAATTTATCAATACGAGCCCAGTACACGCATTTTCCATTCACCTATTGCCTGTGCTTAGAAATGCTGCATACTTTTAGGCACTTGTTGTTTACCACACAATTTCCATAAATATTCGTTGGTATTCAGTAGAAAAAACGTCTGATGTTGTTGGAATTCAAGTTTTAACCTCAGCAAAAATTTTTAGCCATGCTTGACATGGCACTGCTAAATGTTTGTGCTTCGATTGTCATATAAAGTATACTTTTAGGCGCAATTACTCATACCAATATTTACACAAATTTAAAAATAAAAAAGAAAGAAAGAAATAAATAAAGTAAAAGAGCGCCAAATATATGAGCAAATATGTCATGAGCAATTGACGATAAATTCTAATACTGTGGTATCTTATTATAACCGCTTAAGTCGTGTTAAGAATGATTTCAGTGATGAATGTCAAAGTATGCGCTAGTTGAAGCTGAGCTCTGTTTCTAATCGATATTCTTCTTTTACAAATTTTAGAAAAGTTATTACTAGAACGCAAGACCCAAATGGTACTACGCATCTATTTGTGTGTTAAGTTGTTCTTTTAGTGTGAGACGCTAATGATGCTAGTTTAACTTCATAAAATACGTTTGGGGTGAACCTTTTTAGGAAAAATGAATTCTTAATTTTTAAAAAGTTTCAAAAAACGTAAAAGCTACTTAAAATATCCTAAGTGGTAACAATTAAGCCAAAAATCTTACGCCCTTAATCATAAAAAACCAAATTGGTTTATAAAGCTTTTAAAAATGTAATTTTCAGATAAATTTTGAATTAAAAGAGCTTTCTAAATCTTTTTTATTTTTTAAGAATATGGGCGTTAGAATGTAGTACACCATCTGCCGTCAAAATTTCATAAATTTTTTTTATATTAAATAATTCATCAACTTCTTTGGTTGGCAGTTAATTTTTTTTGTGAATTTCGTTTAAGCCTTGTAAGGGCTTCGGGTCAAATGTGACCCATTTTACATGGCGGCCTTCGAAGCCCCATTTGACTAATTTGATTATTAAGTGGAAGCAAATAGAAAAATTTCAAGCGCCAAAGAATACTTCAAAGTGTAATTATACCTTCCTGAAAATTTATATAGCATATTTAACCCTGAGGCCAAATTTCAACCATTTGATGATCAAGTGGTAACAAGAAAAATATGGCAAAAGCATAAGATGGTTTAATTCGAATTTGTAAATATTGTATCAAGTTTTGCTGCTTGAGAACTTGTTATTTAGTAAATGGTTTCAACCCTCTTAAGGACTTTGCGCCAAAATTTGACACATTTACGCCGCGAGGGTGGGGAAAAAATAATAGAAATATTGACAATGTGTAAGAAATTCTTCAATTCGTTATATTGAAGAACGCAACACTATTTTCGATCAGAATTTTTCTGCAACTAGAAAAAGGGTTCTGACCCCTATAAAGGTAACTGGTAAAATGTGAACCATTTGCTGACTCAACCAGTTAGCCTTTTTAGTATTCTACCCAAAAGTGCATAGAGTTATAATTTTTGAATAAAGAGAGTTTCAAAACTTAAGCCCAATCGATGAATACTACTTGTTCACTTAGGGACCTTTTTGGGGGTAATTTCGGGACCATTTCAGAACTTTTTCGGGATTGTTTTCAGGACCATTTCGGGATTGGGGTTGGAATAATATTTGTACTTTTCGAGGTCATTTTGGGATTATCTTCCCGCTTATTATGAGCTTATTTCAAGACCATTATGGGATTACACAGAGACGCTTTCGGGATTAATTTCGAATCGTTTCAGGACTATTTTGTAATCAATATAAGATCATTTGAGGACCATTTAGAGATCAGTACAAGACTCTTTTGGGACTATGCCTTAATTGTATTCGGGGAAATTTCAAAAATATCAGCACAATTACGCTATTGATTTTGGGTCTTTTATAGCTTCATTTGTAGATGGTTTTTGGGTTTACATTAGTGAGTTAGCAATAAGTAAATAGCACCCTAATGCAAATCCTCATACCTTTTCTTTTGACTGGAAACAATATTTCAGTTTCTTTAATGATTTCCCATTGATTTGGTATAAATGAAATGATCCCGAAATAAATATTGAAACGTAATAAATGGATAAATACACCGACAAGGTCGCTCTAGGTTTGAAACTCATTGCAGTATAGCTCAACCTTTCTTTCATTATTTTAAATATGAAATTTGAAAAGGATCCTTCAGAATTTTTCCAACATTACCAGAGCTCCTGTTCTGTGTGTGACATTTCCATTTACTCATGAGCGCTATAAAGTTTTCGCCATAGTCGTGCACATCCGTTTCTTTACATCTTTATTTTACTGTTTTTTTTTTTTTGTTAATCTGCGCATACTTCCGTCACCCCACATTTATCACGTTCTGACAACATTTCCAAGCAAACAATATTTAACCTCCGGCTCAAATACTACATACGTATTTTTAGAATTGGTGATTTTGAAGACTTTTAAAAAGGTTAAATGAAACCAACTTTCTGTATGAGCGCCTAAAAGTATAATTTCACTTTAATATGTAATAACTAAATAAATTTAGGGATAAATTGGGAGTCGCGTGAACCAAAATAATGCTTAAAAAGTGAATAATTTTGTTCTGAGAGATTCACTTTTAAGCCATGGTGAAATTGCTTATTCATGTAGGTGTATGGTCTGGACGGCTGCATACTTTTAGGCACTTCTTGTTTTTTTATATAAGTTCAGGAAATTTGTGATGGTGCTGTAAACAAAATTGTCACCCCCGCAGATGTGTTTTACCATACTTGATATGAATGGTTTTTGCTGGAATTTGCGCGCTATTTTGTATGAAAGTCTAAACAATTGGTAGGCTTATGGATATTCAATGGAAAATTGCGTCACAAACACAATCTTAATTGCTTATAGCTGTTTTTCGGATGCGAGTGAGGATAGCAGTCTGCGTAGCATAATGTAAGGTCAATGAAGAGAAAAAAGTGAAAAGCGAGAATTGGAAAAAATTTGAAAGACATTGCCCTTGAGTAGTTAAATTAGCCTAATTAATTGCCTTACCAAATTTTGCATGGTAAACCCGGTTTATTTAGGTTTTAATGTTGCACAGAGTGTAGTCAATGCTGGAGTTGATTTTATTATATTACGCACGTACTTGCAAAGTCTGAGTTTTTTAAAGCTAAGCGGTTTAGAGTTAGCGATAGATTACAAACTTAATTAATTGAACAGTAAAGATAATAAATATCAAAGAAATCATACTTGCGTATTTTACTTTCACTGAAATCTTAGAACATTTAAAGAAAAAGGACAAAATAAGGTATTCAAGAGTTCTTTAAATTGGAGTGGGTTGCGCTGTATTTTTCCTAATTAGCAATAACAAACCATATCGCGGAATTTTCCCTTCATTAGCTACGCCTGCAAAGCGCATAGGCGCATTGGGGCGTCTACATCACTTTTAAAAATATCTATAAAAATGCGGAACGCTTGAGAGCTACAAAGCAGCTATTTAAAAGCAGTAAAGCTCATTCAATTTCCAATAACCTCCATAGCTTTTGTTATATATAAATTTCGAAAGCCGCTAGACTTCTCCGTCAGAGAAGTTTTGGCACGTTCTGTTAACCATTAGGCTGTTAGTACGTCGGGTTCTTTTCAGCCCAACTTCTATTTTTATTATGTTTCACCACCGCATTGAGCAATCACCAATTTCTCTGTTCGTTATCATTGCTAATTCTGGAGCTGTTTTTATGTGTCCATTTTTGACACTCCGAATGTGCTCTTCGGTGTTTTTATTTTCTATGCCAACAATTAAGTTGATCTATTATTAGGTATTTGGCGCTAATATTTTCTCATTGCTAAGCAAATAAAAAACCTTCTATTGTTTAATAATAAATATTGTTTAAATATAAATATTTGTCGTCTGCCTTTTGTTTTAATGATATTTTATTCAACAACGCCCACCTCTGTCTCGCTGCAGTAAATTGTTTGCCTGATAATGTTGCTCATACGCCACGGCTGACAAATTGTTAAACGTGTCGCATACGACTCACATGACAACTTTCATTATACCGACTGACTTCTTCCTTAATTAAAATTTGTCTTCCAGGAAGTTTGTGCTGATTCGTACGAACGTCTCATAAATACACACAAGCATACACACATGCGTGCGTGTGTATGGATATGACTCACAAGCAAGACACAAGCTAATGTTTTGCACGCTTGCACATCAACGCGTGTGGTTTATGACATGTGATCCGCTTTGTATATTAAAGTTTTATCAGCAACTTCTATTTTTTTGCTTTTGCATAGTTTATCAGTTTCAATTATTTCTTTCTCTTTCTAACCAACGCTCTATCTCTGCAGACATTTGAATGACAATCGCTTGGCCCATTTCGATTTACATTCCTTTGATTGTATGCAGAATCTCACATCGTTGCTTTTGACTGGCAATGAATTCAAGACATTGGATCCGCGTGTCTTGCAGAATCTAACAAATTTGAATTACATGTAAGTAAAGAAAACTAATAACAACCATGTATGTAAATATCTTTGTATCATGTGACGTGATATCATGCTTAGGGGCATGTAAGTACGCGTGTGTGGTAGTTAATATGCGCGAAAGTGTGTTGAAATTCTAGTGCAGTCGACTGTAGTTTATCTGCTTAACGCAAGTTGGTTGTGCGCTGTATGGGTGCTGTGTTTATTACGCCCCGTCTCTGTACTGAAGGATGTACTGACGGGAGTTTATTTAATTTTAAATTTACTTTTTTTTCAACTTTCCGATACATTAGTATTTTATTTAACAAATTTTAATAGCTAAGGCAACAGCTAGGGTTGTGAATAAATAATCGATTTTTGCTGTAATCGATTTTATTTAATTATCGGTATTTATATCGGTTTTAAAACAGGGAAAAATTATTTTTAATAAATGGATTATAAAAACTCAATATTTTAAATCGATTTTCGTAAACTGTTTGCGATAATTTTCCTAATTATCGATAACTATCGTTTTTTTTTATCGGTTTTACGAATAGAAATATCGATTTCTAATAAACCGATTATAAGAAGTTTACATTTAAAATCGATTTTTGTAAATTGCTTATGATTATCTATTTTAGCTATCGATTTTTATCGGTTTTATTAATGAAGCATAATAAAAATGATCACGACATTAATAATAGGCTGTAAATCGATTATAATTATGATTATTTCTTTTTTTACTATCCATTGTTTTTGTCGGCTTTGTTAATGATTTTGTTTAATTATCGATTTTTAATAAATAGATTATAAAAATTTAATATTTCAACAGTCTAGTTTGTGATAATTTTCATAGCTATAGATTTTTTATCGGTTTTACTAATGGCAAACATCGATTATAAGAAGTTTACTTTCAACATCGATTTTTGTAAATTGGTTATGATTATTGATTTTAGCTATCGATTTTTTTATCGGTTTTATCGATGAAAAATATTAGAAATTTTAACGGTATTAAAAATCGATAATAAATCGACATAATTATGATTATTTCTTTTAACTATCAATTTTTTTTATCGGTTTTATAAATAAAAAATAATAAAACTGATTATGATACTAATAAATCAATTATAATTATGATTACTTTTTTTAAACAATTAATTTTTTAACGGGTTTTGTTAATGAAAGAATATTAAAAATGATAATGATATGAAAAATCGATAATAAATGGCATATAAGAATTACACATTTTCAATAAATTTTTTTTAATTGTTTATTATTCTTGTTCACCCATCGAAATCGACTTATGCACCAAAATCGATTATTTTCTTAAGAAATCGATGTTCCACAAATCAATTTATCTCTAGAAAATTCGATAATTGCGAGATCAATTTTTCCCGACTAGAGATCACATCCCTAGCATTAGTTGGTAAAAGTCCAAATTCATTTCTAACTTTTCTCAGTAGGATTAGAATTTATTTTGTTGAAAAAAAAAAAAATAAAAATTCCAAACTGTTTTTCACAAACTTTACTTTGGCTATTGCTAAAAATAAAAGCAAAATTTTTTTTTTTACAAAATATGGTCTGCATCTTTGGTTACGAAAGTAACGACTCAAGTGAAGTTGTTAAATCTTTTTAAAACTTCTCTGAGTCCCTTAATGCTTGCTGCCCCGAACCGACTACCTCACGGCGCCCCTGGCTTGTAGGTATCTACGTCTGTACGTGTATGCTGATTCATGATTGTTGACATTTCACCTTGTCGTTATGCTGCTAGCAACAATGTACATTTCTTCTTCTTCTAAACTTTCCGCTTACACCTATTCCCAAATGTCTTCATTTTCAATTTTTCTTTTTTCAGCTATTTCTCGTGGTTTCATTTATGTCGCGCCGCTCTGCATGTGCGTGTCTGTGAGCCGCACGGCGATGGCATTAGCAGCACCTACCACTTGTTGGATAATCAAATATTGCGTTCAAGGTAAGTAAATACCCAAAAAGACGACCAGAAGTGACAGCGGCGTGTGAGAAAGATTAATGCAAATTAGTAACATCTTTGTGTTAAATGTTTTTGTGGAAGCGAAATAATTTATTGTTCGCCTGTGAACCTAGCTTTTGTGTTTGGCTGTTAAAGTGGCACTTTCCGGCTTCCGCAGATTGCGGGTTTTTAGCTGTTTATTAGTTCAAGATTCCCTAAATGCGTGTACCGTGCGATGTAGGTGTTAGTATTAGTATAGCATTTTATCTGCTCACCTGATACGTCCAACCATAAATTGTTATGGAGCTCGTCTAAAGGTAGTCGTAGGAAAAAAACAGTTTGAATGGGCTATTTGCTGTACAGCTGCTGGCTCCTTAAATCAATTGGGTAATTTACAGTTGCAGAGTTCGTCCTGTGCTACTGTTGAGGTCGTTGTCTCTTAACGATTGATGCCTTTTGGGCATGCCGTGGGCTGTTTACATTAATTCCAGATAATACGTCTATAAGCTACAAGACTTGTAGCGAGGTCTAGTCCTAATATAGGCGGTGCCACGCCCAGTAAAAATTTGTTTTAATATAGTTAAATTTAATGTGCCAAGATAATTTTTTTTGGCAAAATTTTAATCGTGCAACACTTTTGGTTGCAGAGTATAACTTTTTCAAATTTACCAAGGATAAAAAATGGGCGTGGTTATCAACCTATTTTGCTAATTTGTGTCAAGACGTTTCTGATTATACGTGTTATAAACTTGTGGCTGTCGAACTGTGGCCATCGAAGTGTTAGTAATCGCGCGTTTAAAAAAGGGCCCATATTGAAAATCTTATATTCTTTCGCTTATATTCCTAAAATAACATTTTATGGGTAAAACGGAGTTGATTTGTTTGAAGAGATATTGCCTATTATTTTTGTCTATGTTCTTTTTTATGAAACCGATTAACCGATTTTATTAAATTTTTCCGGAACAAATTGTAATAGTCAGATCTCTGTACATTGAGCCAAATAGAGTCCAAAGCAACAGTTTTTAGAATTTGTGCTTGTTTGTCTGTATGTTTGTGTGCGCATCACTCGAAAACTGTTCAATATAATTGAATACAGCTTTATTCGTTACATTACTAGACGTCTAACTTAAAGTTAAAGCTATCACTTATTATAATAACTCGACCGGTTTTGGAGTTATCGACCAATATGTGGACCAGCGTGAAAAAAAATGTGTTAAGGGAATATGGGCATGAAACGAAAGGTGCTAAGTAGTGCTGCAATAAGCGATGTGGCTAAGTCCCATTTCTCAACTGGTTTCGGTAATAAAATGATTAGTAATGGACCCAGATTATTATAAATTCTGAAGTGCAGCGAATTGTTGTCGTGTTTTCTAGTTTCTATCCAAGCATTTTCTTTGTGCCGAATCATGTGATATCTACTAATGCTGTCACTGCCTAGCTCAGTGTGAAAATGTACATTTAATTGATTCTTCGAAATTCCCTTAAGCTGTGGAACTAGTTAAACATAGATTTTCTTGCTTCAAAGTTCCTTGCAAAATGCTTCAGGGGCTCACTAAATAAATCCATCTGCCACAGGCAAGCTTTAATAAACATTTATACATAGCTGAATACACAAAAGTATTTAAAAAGGTTAGAATCTTGCAAGAATTTGTGTGTACTCAATGGCAATAAAATGTCGCTCATACGTCACAGCAACCCATCACAACCAAGAGCGTTGAGCGGAATTTCAATTATGAGGGATTATCTAACTTAATTAAAATTTTGTCACGAAAATGAATAAAAATATTTACCCAGCTTATAAAACAAAATGCTAAGTGATAATGCGAGAAAAATCACCTAAAATACAAGCGGTATTACGCGCGCGAAACCTTCCAAGAAATTAAAAAAAAAAATTGAAAAGAACAACAAAAATTAATCAACCCAAAGCCTATTTACTTTGTGTAATGATTTGTAGATTTTGTAAGCTTTTATTGAATAAATAAAGAAAAGTCAAGAAATTTAATGAACATTTTATTCTTTTTCTGTTTATTTACAATTTTGTGCTCTCTCCAGTTGAATAAAGTTACTAAGCTGAAACATTTAAAATTGCCCACATAGTCTTGGTGGGCATACAAGAAAAATATTAACACTGTTGTACTAAAACATAAAATCTAGCCCGCCGTTTCCGTGTTCTTGAAAAATTTTCAATCTTGGTAAAAAATGAAGAAGAAAATATTTGTATCAAGTGTGAATTTTGCGTCAAAAATACAAAATTTTTCTTTTTTTGATGTAAAATTCAAAAACCATGATAAAAATATTTTTTGCTTGATAATTTATCAAAAAGACAGAATCGGAGGGTAAGGGTATTTAAAATTAGCAAAACGAAAAGAAAAAAAAAATTAGAAAAAAATTTACAAGTACTAAACAAACCTAACAAAAACTAAAATTATGACCAACTCAGCCAAAATAATTTGTCAGTCACGCGCACGTGCTTTAGCTTGTCTATTTAGCAGTTGACGCTAACTGGTCCAAGTGCAAGTCAAATAACCGTAAAATAGACAAGAATGATGTGTGTTTTGCAAACCAAGATAAAGTTTTTTTGTGTTTTTTTTTTTTTGGCAGCGAGTTGTAAATTTTCCGCTAAAAAGGTTTGTTGAAAAATGTTGCTCTTTTTTCTTCTTTTCAATTTGCTCTACACAAGGACTGAGCAGCGCATATTGGCGTGTACTGCATACACTGTTAAAAAGTGTGTACTGATGTTCAGAAAGTGAGTTTACATACACTGGGTTCGGAATCGAATGCTTCAAATATTTTTTATCTTAATAACAAATTTTTTAATTTAACGCACTTTGCTGCCGTTTTAAGCAGGTATGGTGGAATTCCATTTTAACTACGATTCTTGATAGTCGTAAAGGAATTCGCAATCACAATTTTAAATAAAACGGAAACTCCACCATTTCGAAATCGAACTCAAAAGTCACATAAAAGCCCTGGCTTCCAGTGGTATTTATACTAAATGTTACGTATACGCACTGGCGTTTTTTGATTAAATTTTTCGGGTTTTTATCCAAGCTAGTTGAGTTTTGAGAGGCTGTTGAGCGGTTGAGATAATTTAAACTTAATTATGCTTATATAAAGTAGAAGAAAGTTCGTTCTCTAAAAGGTAGAGGTGCGTCTGATCTGCTGGTTGACTTCTTTGTTTGTGTTAAGAAGGCCTTCAATCCCCCCTAAATAAAATACGCCCTTGCCTTATATAAAAAGCTTCTAGGCAGTAGTTTAAAAAATTGGGTAAAAAGTAAAAGTTTTAAAAATGTTTGAAATTTTCTGTGACATATTGTGCCAGCAGGGCCGAAAGGCTTAAATCTCTCTACATGGCGATGTCGACTAAAATAATACAAATAAATACGATTTAAAATGTCTTCGATTTCAAAAACTTAAGTAAATCAAAAATTTCGAAGTTTTCGGAATCGAAGCTTCGCCACATCCCTACTTTTCAGCGGCATTTATACTAAATGTTGCGTATACGCACTGGTGTTTGTTGATTACATTTAAGAATTTTTTCCAAGCTAGTTAAGAAAGTCGATTGAGTGATTGAGGTTATTTAAATTTAATCAGCATGTCGTTGAAATGCTTATATAAAGTGAAAGGGAAAGTAAGGAATGTACAGTATCCGAAAGAGGGAGTTGCCTCTTAGATTGAGTATTAAAAGGGAGTTTCGGCAGCTTACTTTAAGGACGAACCGCTCGATTAGCAAACGCAACTATGTGAAAATGAGTTCAGAGCTCAAAAGTACATTAGAGGGAAATGTGGAGCTCCTTAAGAATAAAATTTTAACACATAAATTTTATAAATCGTGTGTCCACAAACAAAGATACAATAAAAAAAACATTTGGGCTGTTAAGAAAGGGATTCGAAACGATGTGTTCCTCATAAGAGCCTAGTGCGTTAGCCACAGAACTGCTACACACATACAAATTTATTAGAAAAATTGAATGATTTGATGCGAGATGAAATTTTTAATGCTCGCTTAAAACAGTTTTCAAATTGAAAGCAGCAAAAAATAAGCAAGCAACGAAAATTATAAACGCTGAAAATTTTAGTTGCTATCTTGCAAGCGACAAACTTACCTTCGATTTCCAAAGCAAATTTCAAATTTTGAAAAAAAAAAAAATATTATTTTCCTTATTTTATTCATAAGTCGCTTAGTGCTTGCGAAAAAAATGGATTATTGCAATTTGGAATTTACTTCAAAGTTTAAGCCCAAATTTTTAAACGTGTATTATTCAAATAAGTAAAAGAGAAATCCAGCACTTATTAGAAAGAATTACAAAAAATGTCACTTGTTGATATTTTTAATGCATGCAGCATAGCTGACAGCCAAGGACCAGCTGCCATTTAAGAGGCTTTTCAATTAAAATATGGCCAACGAAAATAACCATCAAACTTCTTTCTTTTCTCCCCAACAGCGTTTGGGTAATGGCATTCGTCGCCACCGTTGGCAATCTACTCGTGCTATTAGGCCGCTATTTCTATAAATCCCGCAGTAATGTTGAGCATTCTTTATATTTACAACACTTGGCTGCTAGCGACTTTCTTATGGGCATCTATTTGACAATAATTGCCTGTGCTGATATTAAATTTCGTGGTAAATATATAATCTACGATGAGTTATGGCGTCAAAGCGTATGGTGTGATTTCTCGGGTGAGTACAGACAATGAAGCAAGAAGAAAGATTTTAAAATTAAAAAAAAAAAAAAACAACAAAAAAAAAAAAATATAAAAGCTCAGAAGCAGAAAGCGTTTAAAGTTGAAAAGCGGTAAATGAGCTGCAAAGCAATTGCTTAAATAGGTCTTTTTTATTCAACGAGAGAGCAAAAAAGCAAAATAAGCCTACAAAAATAATTACAAGCACTTAGTTGTTTAGCTCTTAAGTAAGTTATTCTTGAGGAGACTTTCAAATTTAAAAAAAAATTCTTTTGCATATGTTGCTAAGTGCTTGGTTTTTCCATAGGTTGCTAAGCGCTTACCAATTAAAAATGCCGTATATTTTTCCTTAGCTGCGTTTCTCTTTGTTACAATATTTTCGTTTTTATTTCTTTGAATTTGTAGGCTTTCTCAGCACATTTAGCTGTCAATCGTCGACTTTGCTGTTGACGTTGGTTACATGGGATCGCCTGATGTCGGTGACGCGTCCTTTGAAACCGCGCGATAGCGGCAAAGCGAGGTAAGTGTGGCGAGTATTTGGAGAGGCTAATATTGGCAAACCGTTTTTTTATTTGTGCTGTCAAGGCTTACAATGCATGCTTGCGCGTGCTGCATGCGCGTTTAGGTACAAAGAAGGAATTATGCGAAATAAACAAAAAATTTACATTTATTTGCATCTCTTTGCAAAATGTGTTGTTTTGAAAATTCTTCATGTTGATGTTTGAAATTAAGCAATGCACGTGCCAGCAGAGACGCATTTCAAGAGAGAATAAAAAGTTGTTGCATATTTAAAGGAGCTACAAATGTTGCTGTATAAATGAATGTAGCAATATTTTTACCATTTTACTAACTTTTTTAAAATAAACTTAAATTGAAATTTTTGTAGGTTTTGTAGAAAGCTAAATCGTGATCAGCGCAGAAATGAACTTAAGACTATCTCACTCAGTGCGCGTAAATAAATATTATTTTTAGCTATTATTTGATTTTTAAAAGATAGTTTTTTTTTGCAAGCACTAAGCGACTTATGTATGAATAAAATGTCTTCAAAATTTCAAATTTTTTTTGAAAATCAAATGTTAACTTGTTGCTTGTGAGATAGCAATCAAAATTGTGAAAGCTCATAATTTTTTTTGCTTGCTTATTTTTTGTAGTTACGGACTAAACAATTTTTACAAGCGAGCAGAAAAAATTCTAGCTAGCATCGAAATGACGAATAAAAAACGGCAAAAGTAAATTAATATTTTAAGGAGATATAGAACAAAATAGACTGTTTAGATCTTTTTTCTTTTCAAGAAATTTCTTAGATATTATGCACGTTTTTTATTGGTCATTTGGATGCTGGATACAATTTTTTCTGCTCGCTTGCAAAAATGTTTGAATTGAAGGCAGCAAAACATAAGCAAGCAGTAACAATTAAAAGCATTTACAATTTTGGTTGCTATCTCGCAAGCAGCAAGTTCACATGTGATTTAAAAAAAAAGTTTTAAATTTAAACAAAAAAAAAGTTTTCTTATTTTATTCATAAGTCGCTAAGTGCTTACAAAAAAAAAAGGCTTATAATATACTATTTCAAATAAATCTATTACATAAGTTTTTTGCTATTAGCTTATTTTAAAATATTCCATTATTTAAATCAAATTTTACTGTGGCTATTATTTTAAAACAATATAAAATTCCTGCAACTATGAAAGCTACTTTTCTTAACCAATATTGAGTTAGGTTGCTATTACAAATTCAAGCAAGCAAAAAACAGGGATTGGCAATTTGATTTCTGGGCTATCCAATCTTAAGTTTGTAAGCAAAATCCAAATTTGTCTCATAATAGATCTTAGTGCGACAAAATTTAATGTTTGTAAATACTTAATTTCGTCCCAGCTCGACTAGGGCTTTGCCTGCCAATAGCCACAGTAATATTTTTTGCATCAACTTGTCACAGCGAAATACGTTTCAAATTATAAAACAAAAAAATAAGCGAAACAATGTATTTATTTAGTTTTATTCCACTTCTCTGTTTGTCATGGGATATCAAAGCCACTGGGCATACGCGTGACATTTTCTTTTGTCATATAATTTATTTGCGCCATCACAGCCTATGCACATTTAAGTTATTTGTCTTCTATTTGATAAGGCTCAATTTCTTCTCTCACCTTAAGGAAAGAAATATAATTTGATTTAAAAATAAATAAAACAATATTATACAGGGTCTCTCAGACTGACTTATTCCGGAGAGTTAAATCATAAAGCAAGGTGTTGAATGAACTTCCATCTGACTTGGAGGGCTAGAAAACTACCGCCGACCAATATCAAGAAATCAATATCAAGAAATCACGCTAACTTCTGAGAGAAAGCAACTAGTCTCTTTGACTCTTTTAGAAATAATTTTTTGCTACTTTCAGAATTTACTTATATATATTTAGGCTTCATTTACATGTTTTGGCCGTAGGTAGGCGTACTTTAAGTTTTATAGAGGCAAAGTAAGAATGCCACACCGACAGCTGTGCTATGAAACCTGTATCGTGTGGACGTACACGTAGCGAGCTGATTTGCTCAAAATCTACGCTAGTCTAACGAACTCAAGCTAACTAGCTAAGTGCGGAGTTGTTTCAAATTATCTATTCTATTTTTCTACCCTCATCTCTGCCTTATCCAATTAGGCGTCAGAGAATATTAACCCAGTTAAGTTGCTCATGACGTTTTGAAATGAGATATCCATACTAAATAAGAATTAGTAATATATATTTGCTATTAGTCGCCCTTCTAATCGTTCCATAAGCACAAACATGACAGCACACATTTCGTAAAACCCCACTAAGCTCCACGCATACGTGCTGACTGACTAGTCGTAAATGAAATATCAACAAAAACTATAAGCAAAGAACTCACGTCAGCTGAACACTGAATAAGAATTAAATTAACAGAATACCCACCACAACAACAACCACAACTCAGCGGCTCATACCATAATTGAGTGGCTAATAAAGTACATAAATTGAGAGCACAGCACTTGGCGATTAACTGGATAATTAGAAGAGGAGCAACAGAAGTCGGAAGTAGCCATGCCACACGCCCCTTGAAGTCTCTGCCTCAGCCACTCACTTGGGGGTCAATGCACAAAAGTGGGGTGACCAGAGCAGTACGCGCGTTGCATATAGAAGCAGTCAGCAAAAGTCACGTTTTGTTTATGTGCAAGCAGCAAGGTGGTGAAGTGCATGTGTGTGAGTGTGAGTGTGTGTGTGTTTTTAAAACATTTAAAGTAAATAAATATGATGGATATGCATCAGCTATGAAGTAGTGTGCACTTAATCCCCCAACACCTCAAACCCAGTGGCGAAGTAAAAAGGATTCTTTTAAAAGTCAAGTGTTATTAAACACAACAAAAGCCAATCATTTATAAGCGAACTTGAAAACTTTTTAAACTTACGGACATACTCACTCCTCAACTTAATGGCATGTCATCAAATTTCAAATAGAAATAAATGTCAAGATTTTGCCAAGCAGACGACACGAAGCTATTGAACTTTAGCCCATAGAAGGGCTATTTATGCTGAGCTGAATATGCCAAATTTCATCGGAGTGAAAGCTGAAACTAAGAAGGCTAAGACTGAGTGACTGATTTAAGCTTTCTATAGAACTTACCAAATTTTTAGTGTTGTATTGAGTTATGGCAAAAGTTCATTCTGCACATATTTTTACTCAAATGAGAGCCACAACAGCCAAAGTCTGCTATCTATGTATTGTAATATCAACGAAATTTTCAATTGTTTAGCTGACTGAATTTAGCACAATAATTTTTTTTATGATTTTGAATTAATTAAAGTGATTATAAGTTTCACCCAGGCCTGTTAAATTTGATTAGTAATCAAATTAGTTAGAACGCTTTTTTAAGCGTTAATGATTATTTTATTTGTTTTGGAAGAAAAGGCTATTATTAATTGATTACGATTAGAAAAAATCAAAAATAATCAAAATAAATAAAAAATAATCCAACAATAATGTTCTGATTACTTTTGACTATTTTTGATTTTTTTTGGACATGTTCCAATTAATAAAAAATATTCCTAAGATTTAGGGTTTCACGATTATTGAAAAAAAAAATTTTTTTTTTGATTATTCTTGATAAATTTTTTGACTTTTTCTGATTGTTTTTGATTTTTTTTTCCAATATTGTTGTAGAAGTATAAAAATATACACATCAACAATACTGAAAAAAAATAAAAAATAATCAAAATTAATCAAAAAAAAAACAAAAAATAAATAAATAATAAAAAAAAATATAAAAATAATAAATAAAAAATAAAAAAAAATTGTTCTGATTACTTTTGATTATTTTAGATTTTTTTTTGGATATGTTCCAATTAATAAAAAATAATCAAAAGATTTAGGGTTTCACGATTATTGAAAACAAAAAAAAAATTTTTTTTTGATTATTCTTGATAAATTTTTAGACTTTTTTGATTGTTTTTGATTTTTTTTTCCAATATTGTTGTAGAAGTATAAAAATATACACATCAAAAATACTGAAAAACAAAAAATTATCAAAATTAATCAAAAAAAAAAAAAATAAATAATAAAAAAAATATATAAAAAAAATCTCAAAATTAATCAAAAAAAGTTGTTTTGATTACGTTTGATTATTTTTGTTTTTTTTTGTATATTTTTGATTATTCTCCGAATAATTAAAAAAAAAGAATCAAGAAAAATAATAGCTTTTTACAATTATTAAAAAAAATCAAAAAAGAAGTTAAAAATAATTAATAGTAATCAAAAAAAAGTTGTTTTGATTATTTTCGATATTTTTTTTTGATATGTTTTTTTGTTTTTGATTATTATTTTTTTTTTAGTATTGTTGTAGAAACATAAAAACATACACATTAGTAATACTGAAAAAAAATCTATCAAAATAAATAAAAAAAAAAAAAATAATTAAAAAAAAAAAAAAATCAAAACACCATTTTTGATAATTATTTTTTTTACAATCGTAACAACCTTGATTTTTTTGGATTTTTTTTTTAATTAATTGCAAAATAATCATTAAAAATTTAATACAAATGGATTCTCAAGAAAATAATTAATCAAAGAGGTAATCATTACGATTAGTAATCATTATTTAACAGGTCTGGTTTCACCAAAAGAATTTTTAGACTTGGTATACCAAGGACATCTAGTGGAATTAGCTAATAGAAAACATGGGTATAACAGCTAAAGTTAAATTGATATTGGAATATCTGCCGTAAATTCTTCGTACTTAGACCTATCGTCACACATAGATTTTTCTCCAAAAATCAAAATTCTGTAGGTAAAAACGGAAGCTGACAGTGCCTGCATATGCTTGCTAAGACAGCAGCTGAACAAACACATATTTTAAGGCGTACGATTTGACATATAAATCTTATCTATAGTAATAATAACCCAGCTCAATATGGGTTGAGACAAAAAGCTGAAGTTTTGGTCAATATTTCTTTTGGCTTAAGTTCTTATTTATGTCGAAAAAAGTGCGCCTAAAAATATGTATTTTTTGTGCAACTCATGATGCAGTCTTACTTTTTATTTAAGTTATATATACTATTAAGCTCGTCACAGACCTGACTTATAAATATTATATTACATAATTTTAGGCGCTCCTTTTGAATATAATCCGCACGCTTGTAGTTAATAGAAATCAAAGTAAACTTTAATCTAAAACAAATATTTTGTGTTGATGCTATACAGATCTATCTTAAAATAAGCTACCCGGAAAATTCTTCAATAAGAGCTAAGTTATAATTAGTATTTAAAAAGTTCAAGATCGAAATTTAAGAAGGCCAGTCATACTTGCTATATTGTATGACGTTTCCCCATGCGATTTTAGATGGAATCCTAAATGCGGTTCTTGCACAAATTCGGGTGCCAACCCTACAAGAAATGCGATTAGTCTAATGTCAATGTGGCTTGTGTCAGTTTTTTATCTCTTTTGTTTGAGCATGTCTTTTGAATGGAATTATTGTACTGTCAACAAACAGGCCCACTTTCTACGCCTATAAGTATGCTAAACAAATTAAAAATTAGTTATTTTTATATATAATAAAATTGTAACAAGTCGATGCCTGTACATTGCAGATATTCTGGCAAGAAACTTAATACTAGGGATCATTATTGAGACCATAGAGTTCAAAGTGAAAATTTTTAGAATTTTTGTATGTCTGTTTATATGTTTGTGCGCGCATCACTCAAAAACTGCTAAATAATATTGAATGTAACTTTCAAAGTTGTTGTTGCCACAGTTATAAGTTAAGAATAAATATATTATTTACGCATATTTCTGTTTACATTCAAAAGCATTTAAAAATTAGTTATGGGTCGCTGATTTCATGATTTTCTTTGTACCTTTTTCATATTTGCACCCAGCACTTTTCACTACCTTGTTTTTTATTTATATTGTTTTCATGCTTACTTTTTTATAAAAAATTTTTAAACTAACATTGATAACCAATCAATACTTTAATCTATTTGTTCTATTTACAGAATTGCCCTTCGTCTCGTTTTGCTTTGGGGAATTTCTTTTGTGTTGGCTGCGGTACCTTTCCTACCCTTACAATATTTCGGCAGACATTTTTATGGTACAAATGGAGTTTGTTTATCGCTCCATATACATGATCCCTTTGCGATGGTAAGAACCGTGAAAGAAAAATATATATATAAAAAAGTAGATGCACACTGTGTAACAAACAAAATCAGTTTTCTCATTCAGTGGAGGGCAAAAGTTGAACCATTTTGAATAGCGTTACTCACACGCAGAGATATACCAGGGTAGGACTAACAAAAGTTCGCTTAGTTGACTTGAAAACATCTTTTAAATGCCATTCTTGATCTTTCACTATTTGTATGTGCTCTATATACCGACGGCTGTGTCGAAGATGACCCGATTTCAAAATATTTCTAGAAAATGCCCTATCTCAAAGTTTTTTTTTTCAATAATGCCCTGTCTCAAAATTTGGCTCAAGAACTGCCTATATCAGCACCAAATTCCAAAATACCCTGTCTGAATTGAATTAACGTTCATACAATGAATCAAATGCTGAGACAGACTGTTGTTGGAAAAAATTTTCAAAGCGTGCTCTCTTCAACAGAATTCTATAATAGGGAGTTTTTGGAAAAAAAACTAAAGTAGGACTATTTCCATAAATATTTAAAAATATTTCCACTAATTTGTCGATATGTTCCCTCGAAGCCAGTGTTTCTAACAACTTGGCTTGGTTATCTATTGTATTCAAAAGCCATTTGAACGCCAGTGGATTTCGTATATTTGATTGAAGCAAAGAAAAAAAGTTGCAAGATTTGCAATCACCAACTAAACGAACTTTTCTTAGTACCCACTTAAAAGTGCATTGGGAAAAATAAGAAAAACAGGCGACTACATCTAAAACTTATGTTTGATTGCCTTGCGCCAATAAAAAAGTTATCTGGAAGTCAGGTCGTTTACTATCTAAAGCGCCACGGGAATTGAGAAGTTTTGATGGCTCCATAGATTTGTTATAAAGTCAATTAGCGTAAATTTTTTCCATCACGCGCAAAATACAGTTGTCGGCCAAATAATAGAAGCGAAGATATTTAAAAAACTCAGGGGCTCAATTTGTTACAATATTCTAACTTTTTTTCTAACTTTTTTCTACTAATACGTTTTGTGGATTTTACTAACTAACTTTTTTGACAAAACTATTCGAGAATATTGGAATTTATATTTATAACGCAAAATTTTCAAATAAATTATTAAAATTTTATAAACCTTAGGTTGCGCAAAATAAACTGAAAACGAATTCCGCAAAAATACGAGTTTTCATGTTTTACTTAACAATTTTTAAATTTTAATCAACAATGCTTAAAAAGTCTGAAAAAATACTAAAAGTAATAATATTTGATTAAATGGCACACAACTGTGGCCTAGAGAAAACTAGATGCCGTGCACGTTTTAGCGCGATGCTGTCCTTTGCTGCTTCAACCACCTTCCACAGATCTCTTGAATTGCTTGCATGCCGTTCACCAACACTTATTTTTATCAGTCTATGATTTTGAAGTTTGGAGACTTACCAAGCCAAGGCATTACATTGCGATGGCATAAAATTGAATTTCAGAACTTATAATAAACAGAGTTCACTTTGAATCATTATGTCTGGGAAACCAGTTGAGATATGGAACTTAATCATAACGCTTATTGCAGCACTCTTTAGCACCTTTCGTTTGATACCCATATAGCACTAACACATTTTGGGTCACGCTGGTCCACATATTGGTCGATAACTCTGAAATCGGTCGAGTTATCGAAAAAGCGTATACCTTTAACTTTAACCAAGACGTCTACTAATGTAACGGTGAAAGCTGCAATTAATTGTATTTGGCAGCTTTCGAGTGATAAGCGCACAAGCATACAGACAGACAGACACAAATTCTATAAACTGTTGCTATATGTTCTATTGGCTCAATAATGAGTGCTACTATCTATTATTCTTGAATATCTGTTACAATTTTATAATATATAGAGATTTTCAGGCATTATACATTTTCCAAACTGGCACTCGTATTATTTTGTGGACAACTGTATATAATACGACAACTCTAAAAATTTATTTTGCTGTTCTCAAATAGATGTAGCATATTTTCAACTTCAGGTGTATAATCGACTTCAAATAAAAAGAGGTAGCATACTTTTAGGCTCTTTAGAGCATACTTTGATCTGAAGTGCATTAATAGGGAATATTTTTGTTCAAAATCTGCTAGGTAAGACACATTTTCTTTAAGAAACTTATTTTCCAAATATTTATAAATATGTATTACACTGTTATGTACACCGTAAGGCATTTAGATATATTTTTTGCTTCGAAGTGTGCACATATTTACTTACCTACACGCGCAACACCCGAAAGCAATGCCAAAACAAACAAATAAAGAAATAGAACGCTACCGCCATTTCTTTTTTACTGAAATGAAAAATTGCTGCCTTGCAACAAAAGCAATTTGTTTACACAACATGTTTACCGTTATGTCCAGCTGGCACATATACAATTTTAATTTCTTTGTCTCTGCTTAAGCTAGAGTTTTGATTTTTTTTGGAAGGAATTTTCATTGTTCTTGAAATGTAACACTATGCAACAGTATATTTGGGGAAGGAAATATCCACACCCATATAGTAAGTGCTCAGTGGTAGTCAAATGATCTATGGGTATGACGATTTTCATCTTCCACTAGCAATCTTACTTTCCTTGAAGCAAGGGGGCAGTGTTGACGCGGAAAAGATTAGCTAGTTGAGTTCTGCATATAAAACCAAAAACCAGAATTTCGTAAGAGCAATAAAGCCAAACTATTGAGCCGAATTCACTATTTCAAATCTTAGAAAGGCATATTGGTGGTATTCAAGTGTAATGTTATCTGTACTCTATGTATAACATTAAAAACCCAAATTTTCGTCAGCGAAAAACAGTCAATGCACTAGGCTAATTTCAAAAATGCAAATCTTCAAATGACATTTTTGTGACAGACAAGAATATAGAACTATTTCTTATTTCAGAATTTTTCCACATTCTTCGTAAAAAAGAAAAAAATATCTACCTACCCAAGTATCGACTGAAGTTAAGGGGAGAATATTTCAGTCGATAGAAGGTTACCATGCTTTCGAAAAAATATGCAAGCATAAAGTTCGCTCCGACAAACTCTTTTTCAAAGCGTCTGGAAGCACATAAAAAATTTGTTGCACAGTGTTAGTCATGTAAATATTTTTCTTTCTCACGTCTCCGTACTTTTTAAGCTAATTTATTTACCAATTTTCCAACTTTTTCCATTTGTTTGTTTACCCGTCTATGGTTTCTGCTTTCAGGGTTGGGAGTATTCTGCGCTACTCTTTATACTGATCAATACCATTTCACTTATATTCATATCGAATTCTTATTTACGAATGTTGCAAGCGATACGCGATTCAGGTGGTGGCATGCGGAGTACATTGAGTGGACGCGAAAACGTTGTTGCTAAGCGGTAAGTGGGCTGTGTTTTTTTGGTAAAATAATAATTTAGATTTGAGCAATAAAATGGGATAGAAATCTTACAGCATAAATACAGATTGCACAAAAGAGCTTTTGAAAGTAGAAAATCAATAAATTTCTTTGGTAGCCGCGGACAGTTTAATGCGCTTTGAAGATTATTTGAAAGAAACTTTTCAAGTTTAAACTTTGTAGGCAAAACGAAAAGGCAAAAAAATAATAAAAAAAATTATTGGCCTAAAAGTATGCAATTATTTAAGAATACGTTATTTATTGATACATGAGTCAAAAAAAGGACTCATATATGAATCGCTTGTAGCTCACTTACGACTCCAAAAGTTTACTAGTTAACACATTTATCACTGGTCATACTAATCGCGCTTTATTCTTTGATAAATCATATACGACTTTGTGACTCAGTTATAACTCCAAAAGTTTACAGCCCAATCTATTTATATCTATTAATTATAACTTAAAACATTTTATAATTTTCCATTATTAATTGATGACTCATATATGACTTGCATACTACTCATATCTCGCTCATCTATCATTCGAAATAGCTTGGCGTGCCTCAGTGACAGGAAACGTGTTACTGACTTATATATGACGCGTTTGAGACTCATATGGTTACCCCAAAGGTTTACTGGTCAATACATTTATCTCAATTTTATCATATTAATAGTGTATTTTAAAATTAAAGATTCTTTTATGGCTCAAATGTGACTTTTCCATTACCATTTCTGACTCCAAAATCTTGCTTGTCAAGATATTCATCAGTGATCATGTTAATCCTGCCTTAATAATTGATATCGCTTCGTGAATCATATGTGACTCACACAGTTTAATAGTCTAGCCATTTTTCTTTATTATTTTATCTTAAAACATATTCGAATAGTTAATGTTTACTCAATGACCTGTTTACGACTCATATACGGCTCATTTATGACTCAAAAATAAAAAATATTTATTTATCTCTATTTATACTATATATATTTAAATAATTTATTTGAATTAATGACTCATATATGACTCATTTTCGAATCATATATGGCTCAGTTATGACTCGAAATTTTTAATGGTCATGCTACTAATCTCTATCCACATTGTTTTGAAACATATTCATCACATTTTTTTTTTATTTCCAAAATAGATTTGCTGTAATTGTGATAACAGATTGCGCGTGCTGGTTTCCCATCATCGTTGTCAAAGTAGCAGCGCTTTTAGGTTTGTAACAGACGTAATGCGTCAAATGCACTCAAATCAGTTCTATGTAATTTCTAAAATTTTTAATTAACTTGATAAGTTTTTTTTGTGAAACTCTAAACATTAAGTAATTGTGTAATTTTGTTTATCTCTTCTCTTATACTACTCTCTTTCTCTCTCACTCCTCATCGCCTAGGTTGTGATATATCCCCATCGCTCTACGCTTGGCTTGCTGTGCTCGTGTTGCCTGTGAATTCCGCCCTGAATCCCGTTTTATACACGCTCACCACAGCCGCCTTCAAGCAACAGCTACTACGCTACTGCAAAGCCGTGCCCAACACCTGCTCACTAATGACCGATCCACGTTCCCAAACGCAAAGCGCATGCGATTCAAATTTGAGCATGACTTTGGGTCATTTCAGCAGCATACGCACACACTCGCACAGCCACAGTCATAATTATAGTCGCACCTCGTCGGGTCGTAAGCGGTCACAGAATAGACGTTTAAGTTATGTTTGATGTGTAAGGGGAAAGCGTTGTGCTTTCTTTAGATGCGAATATGAGCAGGAAGAGAAGCGTAGGCGTGGCGGTAGTGCAAGAGAAACGAACTGCTAAGCAGTGTTGTTGTTGTCTCGTTGGATATTTGTATTTTTATTTGCATGTGCCAGAGATTGCTTTTATATTTAGTTTTAAGATTTTATATGGAAATTAGAGCGAGAAGAATGAAAAGAAATGAATTTGAATAATAATAAAAAATTATTTTTATTTTCTTGAAAATTCGTTGAGCAAAACTCCAAAGTTACAAAAAAAAAAAAAAAAACAAATTTTATATCTTCACGGCCATACTCCAAAATATTTTTGAAGAAAGCCCCAGCTTAGAGTATTTTTCTAAAGCGCCATATTTCAGAATTTGGATGAAGAATGCTCTCTCTCTCTAAATATACCTCAGCTTTAAGTGTATTGAATTTTCGTTCAGATAGGGCGCTTTTGACAACCATTTTGAGAGATGGTGTTATTGAAAAAAATTCTAAAAATTTTTGAAAAAAAAGTTTGAAAAAGCTGATCCTCCAATCAGGCGCAAAAATTTTGTAAAGATTGTATAATTTTCAACAATTTTATTAATGTTGTTGACAAAGCTATCAAATTTTATCACCAAAATTTTGTAAACATTTGAAATTTTTTAGTTAAAGTTGCTAAAATATTGCACCAATAAAGATTGTGGATTATTAAATAATAAATTTCATATTGAGTAAGAAAAAATATGTATTTATTTGTAAATATATGTATGTACACATACTATTTTATACTGTAACAAACGTTTTAAAAATTATATTTCCTTGAAAGCATTATTGTTAAATGAAGAACCGTTTAACATAGCCAACGACGGCATTTGTAAAATTTTTTTACAAAAATGTAGTCAGTCCAGTTGTATTTGAAGAATAAAAAATATTAGTAGCTACGTTAATTACATGAAACAAACTAAGATGAAATTAAATGAATACTCGTAGTTTAAAATTTTTTAGAAAGTTGAGAGCAACAGCAAAATGTTATCTATATGCTATAATTTGCAATAAGTAAGAAGAATTATTTTATATTAGAAAAAAGAAAAAAAATTTTATTTAGAAAAAGTAAAATATAAAAAGTTAATTAAATAAATTGTATTTTTATTTTAATAGTATAAAATAACAAAATATAAAAAAAAATAAAATAAAATTAAAAAAAAAGAAAATAAAACAAAGTAAAATAAATAAAAAAAAAATAAATTAAATAAAAAAAATAAAGTAAAAAAAAAATAAAACAAAATAAACTAAAATAAAGTAAAACAACATAAAATAAACTATAATGAGAAAAAAAAATTAACTAAAATAAAATAATAGCTATAGCCTGTATATGTTTGTTGCTTTAAATTTTTCCTCTAATCAAAATAAATATTAATTAACTGAGAATTATTATCAACTGGTCTTGAGCTCGTTAAACTTACAAAAATATGCAAAAATTAACAGACCATAAAACCAACAACTAAAATAAAATAAAATAAAAAAAAGTTAGACAAAGTAAAGTAGAGGTATATAAAATAAAATAAAATATAATGTACTATAATATAATATAATAATATAAAATATAATAAAAATTCCTAATAAAATAAAATGAAATAAAATAAAATGAAATAAAATAAAATAAAATATAATATAATATAATATAATATAATATAATATAATATAATATAATATAATATAATATAATATAATATAATATAATATAATATAATATAATATAATATAATATAATATAATATAATATAATATAATATAACATAACTAGCGGACCCTCACCCGCTTCGCTGGGGGGAAGAAAATAGAAATGAAAGGTGTACTTTGTGCAACGCCCCCTTTTCACATAACGACTACTTTTATGCGCTAAAACGGTTTTGATATCCTATAGCTCTATACCAATTTTCAGGTCCCTACCTTGAACCCTTTCACAGAGATTCTGCTTAAAAATATAGTTGCTATTAGAGGTGCCATGCCCCCTTTTCTGATAACCCCCTTTTTTGTGTGAAAATGCTTTTGATATCATATAGGTCCATACCAATTTTCAGGTCTCTACCTTGAACCCGTTCACAGATATTCTGCTTGAAAAATTTAGTCTGTAGGGGAGGTGCCACGCCCCTTTTTCTGATAACCCCCCTTTTTATGTGTTTGAATGCTTTTGATATCAGGTCCTTACCTTAAACCCCTTTAGAGATATTCACCTTGAAAAATTAAGATTGTATGGGTGGTGCCACGCCCCCTTTTTCGATAACCCCCAGTTTTATGCGTGAGAATGGTATTGTTATCCTATAGCTCTATACCAATTTTCATGTTCCTACCTTTAACACTTTTAAAGATATTCACCATGAAAAATTGGGAGGTGCCACGCCTACTTTTCTGATAACCCCCTTTTTTAGTTATAAACCTTCTCCACATGTGTCTCTTCAATGTGGCAAAGTTTGGTTAAAATCGGTTCAGCCATTCTCCGTAAAGCTAATCACAGCGCGAAAAACGGCTAAATTTTTATATATATAGATATAATACAAGGTGGCGCAAAAGTAAGCTTCCGATGTTCAGCATATCGGTTGTGGCACGTGCAGTGTGTGCTGTTGCACCATCTTGTCGGAACCACATGTTTTCCAATCCCAATTCATCAAGGTGCGGCAAAAAGAACTCGTTGATCATTGCTCTGTAGCGCTCACCATTCACAGTAACCGTTTGGCCCCGACCGATTATTGGTCAAATAAATAGTCAGCAATATTCCGCGTTCTGGAGCAGTGTAGCATAACATTGTTTATTAACGTGTATTTCGCATGTGTTTACTACACAAATGTCAAAATAGAACTGACTTTAGGGGCCAATCGCAAAATTTATAGCATTTTCTGATAGGAGGATTACTTTTGCGCCACCCTGTATAATATAATACACCATAAAATAAAAAAGTTTTTAGAAAAAACAAAAGTGATAACAAAAAAACTTTTTAAGAATGTTGTATGCAAAAATGAGTAATTAAAACAATGTTTTTTCTATTTAGAAATTATTTATTTTATTTAATTCTAAAACGAAGAATTTTTAACACTTTTTTTGTAAAACAGTGCACAAAAATAATAAAAGTACGAGTTAAAGTTTATTTAAATTTTTGTTTTTGAACTTTTGTTCCTCAAAAGACAATAGGATGATTTATATAAACTTATAAAAGCGTTAAAAAAATAAAAAAATAAAAAATAAATAAAAAAAAATATTAACAAATTAAGAAATGTTATTGTATGAGTGAAAGAGATACGTACGTATCTTATAAATAACATATAGTGCGTTTTATAAAATTAGATTCTCAAGATTTAACGTTTGAAAGATGTGCACAAAACGTACAGATTTATATGACTGTTGAATTAGAGAAATATGGAACAAATATTGAAATTCCAATTCCACTTTTTAAATGATTAAATCGTTTTAATTTGAGTTTGCTTTAGTTTTGAAACACACTATATGAAAGCTAAAAAAAAAATTTACCAAATAAAAGATAGAGTCTATTGAACGTTGTAAATTGCTTTAAGTAGTGTTGTAAAGATAAACAAACATTTCAAGTTAAAAAAAAATATAGTAAAAAAACCTTAAACAATTTGTAAAATGGATTTTTTAAATAAAATTGGAAAAAATTTATCCGTAACGGAATTTCTATGCCTGTTTTGGAATTAATTAATTTGCATAATTAGCTAGTGCTTGTAAAAATCGCTTGTTGGGTAGCCCCTTTGATAGAAGTTTCACAGTTCGAAGAGAACTGTATTAATCAAACTTCAGTTCTATACTTTCAAATAAAGTAGCTTTTGCAGTGTGGAGCAAAGCAAGGGCATTAAGCATAGGCACAAAAAAGGGCTTTTATTACAGTGGGGAAAAGCACATATTATTAAGCTTTTTATATTAACATGGTAAAAAAAGGTAAATCAGATTTCTGTTCTTTGCAATCACCCTATGCTTTCAGTTTCACCTTGCAACTTTGAAACATAGATGGCGCTGAGAGGAGCAGTAGTTAATCTTCTATGTAGTACGACAGATGTCGTGCTATCTCGTGAAAAGGTTTATGCGCAGAGTGTCATATGGTGAGAGTTTGGTGACACCACCGCATCTACAATGTCGCATGACCTGGTGATAAGAATGCCGCATCACCTTAAAAGCAAGGTGTCACATCATCTTGTGGGAAACTTGTCTCATCTCAGGATCCGCAGAATGGCAAATAACCTAATTAGGAGCATGTGGCATCACAGGATTCTAAATATGTCGCATCATTTCATACGTAAAATGTCACCTAATCCGGTGAGAAGAGTATCACATAAGCGGTTTAAAATAATTTCACATCACTTGCTTTGAAAAAGTATCGCGCATTGCCTGATTTGTAGAATGTCACATCACCTGTAGAGATCAGCGATACATCTCCGGATCATCACATCACCTGGTGACAAGGACTTCGCGTAATCTGATACAAAAGATGTCTCATCACCATATTGGCTACAGGTCATATCAGCTGGTGAGAATGATGTCACACGACGAATTAGTGGAATTATTTCCTGTTGCGAGGGATGTCACATCACTTGGTTAAAAGAATGACACATCATTGGATTCGAAAATTTTCACGTCAATAGGAGATATCGCATCATCTGATGTGAAGATGTCGCATCACCAGCTTCGCAGAATGTCATATCACCTCTTTCGAAGTGCTTAAAAGGATGTCTTATGACAATGAACAATATGTCGCGCTATCTGGTAAGATCATGTCGCATCATCTGCTGAGAAGGATGTCACATCACCTGGGCGTCGTTTAATTGCTTACAAATCTGGCGCACCAGGTGATGTGAAATGCGTTCATAAAAAATCACATCGCCAGATGAGCTGGATTTTTAAACTGGCTCGTTGTTTGTGTTGAAGGCAAACAATTCTGTGCATGAGGTGATGGAAAAGCGTGCGAACAGGTGTGACGACCAATTACGTGAATCAGTTGGGTCGATCACAGAACATTGCAAAATTTGGTTAAAAAGTAAACAATATGTAGTATTTTTTTAAATTTTTTATTTAGTATTTTCTCATTTATTATCTCTATGTTATGAGCATATCATATACTTATAAATCACTTCAATTTTTCATTTTATACATTTTGTAACTTTTTCTTCATTATTTATTAAATAATATAAATTCTGATATTTCTTATTATGAATATTTACCACATAATAAATACATATTTATGTGTTTATGTATATATGTATGCTCCTTTGTGTGTGTGTGTTTGTTTATAATTAAGTGGACATGCATTTTAAGTGCATTTCTGTGTTGCAATCATAAACACGCGTGCTGCTTCTTCTTTTCCTTAGTTTTTCAGGTGCGATTATTCATGTTATTGAAACAAATCATTTGCACTGAATTATTTAAATGAAATGAGAAATATATTATACTTTTTTTGTTCCATTTTACTTTCTTTTGTAATTTTTTATATTATTTAAAATTTTATTTTTAATAGAAAAAAAACGTTTTTTTTATAGAATTAAATCGGATTTAAGCAAAGGTTTATTTAGGAAAATAGTAAAAATATTTCAAATGTTGTAAGATTTTTATATTTTTCGAATTTTTTTATTGACATTTAAATTATGCATCAATTAAAAATTTTGTTACTTTTTTAAAAAACATTGTTTTCTTTTATTATTTGCAGATTTTTTTTAACTTTTTTTACAAACCTATACAATTTATTTTAAAAATAGCCATTCATTGTTCGAAGAAGTTCACAGCTTACATTTCTTAAGATAACTCAAACTTATATTAAATTAATATATTTATAATTGTAAAACTTGAATATATAACAAATTTCTTTATTCTTCTATTTACAGTTAAAGGTGTAAGTATGCTAAAGCAACGACGACAGATAGCACAAAAAGTAATAGCAAAAAAGAGAAGTCTATATACTGAAGTAGATGGGACATTTTTTTTAAATCTAGCTCAAAACGTGCTTTGTAAGTCAGATCAAATCATAAAAGTTCTCAAAAATGACGAGAGCTTTTCTAAAAGCGTTGTAAACCAACAAACTTTAAGCATAGGAAAGCTCACCTGAAGTGACCGAAAGCTCAGAAAAATATTGTGAAAGCTCTTAAAGAAAGCTTTATTTACTTGAGGTGTAGGCGATGTCGTCTGAAGTGATTGAAAAGCTCAGTAAAATGTTGTGTAAGCACTTAAAGCAAGCTATGTTTACTTGAAGTGTAAGAAAGCTCGTCTAAAATGGATGAAAGCTCAGTAAAATGCTGTAAAAGCTTTACATAAAATTTTTATTTACCTTCTTAGTGTTGTGTTGAATTGGTATTATCTTGCTTTGAATTTGCGCCATCTATCTTAGCTTTCCAAACTCGTATGTTCACAAAAAGCTGCTAAAGCTTCCCTCTCCTTTTTTTATAAAATAATTTTTTGTATATAGCCACAATTTTCCACACCTTTTCACACACATAACTTTAGTGCTAATTTAACTATTTACATGCATATTTTATTATATGCCAATATATATTTATTCGATATATATATTCATGTGTTAACCTATTACTTACTTTAGTAAATAATTAATATCTAAACATATTCACATAAAATATATATGTATTTCTAGGTGCTGGCTGTGTATGTTTGTGTGTCTATGTATGTATGTGAGTATGTATGTGTGTTATTTAATATGCATATTTTCACATTTTCACGTTATTAACGTGTCATAATTTTTATATCAACATATTTCATTTATGTATTTTTAATTTTTATATTTATTATGATTCTCTTTTTTAATTACATTTTAAATGCTTATGCATACTTTTTTGTTGTTGTTTTTTTTTGCTTACAGTTTATATATTTATAGGTGTAAACTTAAATTTATTGATATTCGCTTTTTTGTTTAGCGTAATTACCTAGTATGCGCAAGTACTTTTACACGTTCAGTTAGAAATGTTGCTGTTAGCAAGTAATTATACGCCTATTATACTCTATAGTATACATTATATATATGCCTTTATGTATATAGAAACATACATACATATATACATTTCCAATATTTCACTATTGTCTGTGAAAAAACTCTATTACAACTTTCCATTTAATATCTTTTTTCATTTTTATTACTGCATATAACTAAATTGTTGCTTAAATTTAAATTTTTTTACTTTACTTTTTATTTAGCAATAATTTTTTTATTATATACATACAGATATATAATATTTTATCGTCTTTACAACGCCATCAGTCTTTAACATAGGGATTAAATTGTGTACTTGCTTAAAATTTTAATAATTTTTTTTATGAAATTAAAATTTTGTAATTGAAAGTTAAAATATAAAGAATAACTTAAATTATCATAAAAAATATTTTTAGTTGAAAAAAAAAAAAATTTTTTTTTAGATGCAAAAGTTATTGCTGATGGTGTTTTTGTTTTAACAAAAAATCTTGTTTTGAAAGACGAAAAAAAAATTTTTTTTTAAATTAAAAAAAAATTGTTTCTCAAATTTTATTTTCGAACAAAATTTAAAAAAATAATTTTTCAAATTTTTTTTTAATGAAATGAATAAAAAAAAATTATTTAAATAAAATAGGCAAATTTCAAAACAAATTATATACGAAATCTTTAAGGTGGTTTTAATAGACAAAGAAAAAGTTTGTTAAATTTTTTTTTATTATGAAAAAAAATTATTTCTCAAAATTTTTTTTCAAACAAAACTAAAAAAAAATTATTTCTCAGAGTTTTTCTTTCAATGAAATAAATTTAAAAAAAATTATTTAAAGAAAATAAGCAAGTAATAAAAAAAATGGTTTAAATGAATTTAATTATTATAATAATTTTTATTTGTAGTTTATTTTATTTTTTAAGTTAATACAAACAAAGAATTTTATATAACAAAACGTTAACATAAAAAATGGGGTTTTAGAATTTATAATTTAAAAGAAATTTTAATTTAAAATGAAAAAAATTATAGTGAGAAATTCTTAAACATGTTTCAGAATTCAAAAAAAAAAATTGTTTTGTATAATGATTTAAATAAATTTAATTTGGATTTAAAACAGAAACTTAGAAATTAAAAAAAAGAGTTTTTGGAATAATAAAGCTTTAATACAAAAACAGTGTTTTTAAGAATGCTGTTTACAAAAATTTTCAATAAAACTTTTTTTAATAAAAGCAGTTATTTCAAAAATTTTTTATATTAAAAAAAAAGCACTTTACTTTTCACGAGAATAAAAGAACGAATTTTGTAAAATTTTACTTTTAATTAAATTTGCATTCTGAATACATTTACAGTTTAAATGTTTTGCAAAAAAAAAATTTTAAAACGTGGCGTTCTTACAAAAAAAAAAACAAACAAACAAATGGTTAACACTTTTTTCAATTAAACAAATCTTTCGCACGTATTCATAAAGGGTCCATGTGCAATAAAATGTTTACCTTTAATGGTAAAAAAATGTTTAAGTTAATTTTTAATTTGAAAATTTTGTGTAGAATTAAAAATAAAATATTTAGAACTTAATAATTAGATATTTGTGACACAGATTCAGTAGCATTTGCTATTAGTTATATATTTTTTAAAAATATTTATGTCATCGAATTGAACTAAAATTGTAATGTGCTAAAAGCTGTGCTGTATGCAAAAAGATATATATTCAAAAATATTTACTAAAAAAAATTGTAAAGTTTAAAAATTAAAAAAAATTCGCTGAAAAAAAAAAATATTTTTTTAAATACATTTTTTTTTTTAAATTTTTTTTCTTATTCAACAATATTATTTCCAAAAACTTAAACCCAGACAATTCTCTGGAAAAGACGTAGGTGTTTTTTAATGTTTTGCTTCTTTTTTAATTTTTGCTTTTATTTTTTTTATTAAAAAATATTTTTCCCAAAAATAAAGCCAAAAACATTGAATGGTCTTTATTTTTGAAAAATAATTAATTTTTGCTTTTATTTTTTTTATTAAAAAATATTTTTCCCAAAAATAAAGCCAAAAACATTGAATGGTCTTTATTTTTGAAAAATAATATCATTGAAAAGAAAAAAAATTAAGAAAACAATTTTTTTTAATAAAAAGGGGTTTCAGAGAATTATGTATATTTTTTTACTTTTTAAAACTTTACGACATGTTATTGATTTATATAAATAGTTGAGCTGACAGCCTATTCCGACAGCTCTAAATTATTTTGTTGTATACTAATTTGTATTATTATATACGCTTTTATAAAAATACAAATAAAATTGTTTCTTCTCCACAATATTTTTTATGCTTGGTTTTACCTAATTTGTTTCAAATGGCAAATGTTGAGCTCAAAATAAAAATATAGTAAAACTTTTAGCACAGCTTCTGGCACATTGAAACTCAATTAATATATTTTAATTTTTTCACTATATTGTTCCTAAAATTATGGTTTAACATTGAATAAAAATAAAAAAAAAAATTTCCAATTTCACTCAAGTACGTACACTTTTTAACATGAAGGCACATTTTACGTTTCATATAATTATTTTTTTTTTACATTTTCGGTACAAATAGAAATAGCATAGTAACAAGTTCTAGTTTGTTAGAATTTACACTTTTAGTCATACAGTTAAAATACAATTGTTGTTTAAGTAGTCAGTATTTGAAATAACATATTGAAGTAAGTATTTTTGTTGCTTTTTGTCAATGTTATGGTTAAATGTTTTTTCATATAAATAAAATTTTTCAATTTAAAAAAATTTTAATTTTGAAATTTTGTTTAATACAGAAACTAGAAAGAATATTCAATAACTTTCTTCTCTTAGGGAAAAAGTTTTCATGCATCTCAATAATAAGCGTTTCTTTTAACTTAACATTCAATTTGTTTGAAAATATTTTTTTGTAAATAAAATTAGTTTTTCTAATATTTTAATTTTAAGCAAAAAAAAACAAAAGTTTCTTCGTTAAGTACCAGCTAGCTTTTTTGCTTTTTAAAACCTTTTCGTAAATTTTATCTTATTAGCGGAACAAAGTCCGAATTTTCTAAAAGCTTTCGTTGCGAGCGAAAAGTTCATGGAGGTGAAGCTTTTTAGAAAAACAGCTCTGATTTAAGCACAAGCCAAACCTCCGCAAATAGATTTTGTTCGCAAATTAGTAAGATTTTGAATAGCTTTCGCAAGGAGGAAAGCTTTCACAATAGAGAAAGCCCTTGGAAAGCTTTCGCTGCACAAAAAGTTTACAGTTTCACGCGCTAGCGTGAATAAAAACTAAATTTTAGCAAAAAAAAAAAACGTTTCATATAAGTAAGCTTTCGAAAAAGCTGTCAATTTCAAAAGATTTCAGCTTAATCAAAATTTAGATATTTAAAAAAGTAAATGTCCACTCGCTTACTTCGCCTATTAGGGTTTTTTTCGCTTATTTCTCGCTCCGCTCTGCCTTAAAACTCCTATCATAATTATCAGAATAACTCATTGCTACCCACGCCAGCCTCGCGCCAGCGCTCACGCTCATAATAATCACCCGCGCCGCTACCGCTACTAGCGCCCAACCAACTATTGCTGCCACCCGTCCACCAACTACCCAGAAATCACCGCTCGTTAGAGTGCGTTGTCGAACCAACACCACCACCGACTGGACGCTTAAAAAAGCCCAACGTATCGAGGGTGCGGAAAGTACGCCGTATTAACTCATCTTTGTACTTCCAAATCGTTTTGTCCTCGACCGAATTTTCGCGATACTCCTCACAGCTCTTCTTCAACGTGTTCACGCAATCGGCGCGATAATGCTGCAACTGCGCATCGGTCGTATTAACCGGATAAGATTTGCAAACACCACCGAGACAGGCGAGCGGAAAGTGGTTATGTAGTGTGAGTACGCGCTCGGGATCGTGGAAACATTTGACATATTGGTTAGGTTTGGTGTAATTCTTGGCGCGGTGCACATGCTGCAGCATATGCATGTACTTGGGTATGTCCTTGTGCCAGCCATGCTCGTGCTGCTGATCGTCCAGAAAGTAGACATTACGGAAATTGTAGCTATTGAAACCTTCTGGTTTGATCTGCAGCGATTCGGGCACAACCTTCTCCATGAGTTCGGACCAGAGCACGAAATTGCCTTTTGGCATGATGACCTCATCGATGTCCAGCAAGGCGATGTATTTGTACAAATAGAGATTCTTGTATAGACAGTCATTGTAGGGTATGACCTCATTTTGACGCTTGTGATTTGTCTTCTTGGTGAGATAGAGATGTTGAAAACCGGGCACATTCGGTTGTCCGCCCGGCAATGTGAGCGGTATAACTTGCACTTTGCCCTCTTGCTCATAATGACTGAGCACCTTTGTTATGTTTGGATGCACTTGTAGATTGTAGAAATAGATCTTGTCTGCGCCCAATATATTCAGCATCTCGATCCATTCAATCAAGCGCACAGAGAGATCGTCATAGAGGAAGTCCAAACCTTTGACGCATACCGCAAAACCTTTCTTTTGATCATCTTGTGGCCTATTGTAGATGACGCGCAAATTATTTGTCGCCGTATCACACTCCTTCTCCACCATAGACACCGAGCTCGGCACGACGCCGTGAAACGGTTTCGGTATCTGACATGCTATCAGATAAGGCTGATAGATACCCTGCTTGTAGTTACCCCATTTATTGTACCAAATGTATTTGTACTCAAAAGTCTTCACAATGAATGGCTCCTTTTGTCCGTCGAACCAGAACTGACAGTAAGTCTTTACGGTCGGCTGTATGCGATCAATCATGCCGAGTATGCGTACTGTCGGCCCAATGCGTGAGGTTTTGCGTATATCGTAGTAGGCGCCGAATAGCTGAAAGGTGCCGTTCGTCGTGCGCATCGTCTGCCAGTAAATGTTGTTAAACTCCAACTCGAAGATGGATGGATACTTGGCGCAGGTGTTGGACTTTTGTTGGCGGAAGTTTTTATTTTTGCTCCAATAGGCGATGGGAAGTGATGGTATACGCGATTCCACGTCGCGCACCAACTGATCGTCGTCCATGGCTGTAATGAAAGAGAGAAGGAAGAAAAAAGAAATACAGATTAATATAAAAATAGGAAATTAAGAAAGAAGAAAAGAACTTCGACCAGTGGGTAAATTGCGTTATACGTTCCGTGATCGAAAGGGGATTTTTTAACGAATTCAGGGCTTAGATCGACAGAGACTACCAAGCGCAACATGTTCGCTGATATAAGGATCTCTCTAGTACCAACTAGGAAAGTCCTCGAAATCCTAAATCATATTTTTAACTTATTCAAGTCTCACTCACCTGTTCGATTATCCACCAATATCTCTGAGGGATCAAATCGATCCGTTGTCGTTGACGTGGTCTCCGCATAACGTAATATATCCTTTTGCAGTAATATGCGCCCACTGAGCGGCACAGCGCTATATTCTTGTGATACAATATTGGTGCCATGCATTTTGAAGAGTCCAATAATGACAAAAGACCAAACGCATAGCGAGAGCAAAACTTTCAAAATTATCTTTGAACTGGCCATTTTGTTGTTTGTGTTTGATTGTTTTGTATTTGTGCTTGGATTGCGTTTAACGTTTGCTTAAAATTAATGATTGATTCTTATTGTTTTTGTTGTTGTTGTTTATACAAATGATTGTAATACAAAATTGTTGTTGGTTGCTGTTATTGTTACTGCCTTTGTAGGTTTTGCTTTTGTTTTTAATGTCTTCTCCTTTTGTTGTTGTTTATCTATTTTACGCGCACGCGTTACCATCGGTCACGTTATATATTCGCTCGTGTAAATGCCTGTCACGCTGTAGCCGCGGCCTTACTCTGCGCCCCTTGCTTCGATATATCACTTAGTTCGCACGAATATAAACCATTAAATTTTACAACTAAAAAGAGAAAGAAAGAAAAAAACATAAATTAGTGAAGGTTGCATGATATCTTTTCGAATTATGTTTGAGTGCAAGATTTTTTGATTGTAGTTAAATATACTTTATATCTAAGATAATTGAATGTAGCTTTATTGCTTTCCAGGTGGATTGTAGAGCAAAAATATTATATAAGTCCCTCAAGTAATTACCTCGTTTACAATCTTTTTTTATTGTTTTTTTTTTTTTTTTGTTATCGTTCTTTTATTATTTGTAATTTTCATTTTAATCTTCATGACACATCGTTGCTTTTAAGTTGTCATTTAATGTTCTAAGGGGCGTCCAGATAATATCAGCATGCTAATAAAATTCTAACATCGACGTAGCCAAAAACAATGCCATTGTTATATGATGAAAGTAAAGCGGAAGTTGGAGTTTCTAAAGAAGTCATTCAAGGGCCCTACAGTCCGCAGATCAAAATGCGAACTAAGTCAAAGTAAAATGCCTGACAAGTGAATAACCGCAAACGGCCCGTACTGTACATTTACCCACTTACAACTGGCTCTCTTTCTTTTGCCGCTGGCACACACAACACATACTATTGACTCAACATTCCCTTTCACTTCTGTTTTGCTTCAATGCTATTTGCTTCAAATTAAGGCATTGCTTAAAAATGGCATTTGAAAAAAAAAACAAGGCAAAGGCAATAGTAGAAAAGTCTTTAAGTGTGTGAGTGAAGCGCAAAGAGTGCATTCACAAGAGGAATTCAATAAGTCCTTACTTCTTACTTACGTGACGGTCAAAAGAAAAAAGAATAAAAAAAAAAAAAAAATAAAATAAAATAAAAAAATAAGAAATATTAAATTAAATTAATTAAAATAACGTAAAGTATATAAAATAAAATAATATATAGTGAAATAAAATAAAACAAAATAAAATAAAATAAAATAAAATAAAATAAAATAAAATAAAATAAAATAAAAGAAAATAAAAAAAATAAAAATAAAAAAAGTAAAAATAAAAAAATAAAAATAAAAAAAATAAAATAAAATTAAGTAAAATAAAAAAAAATTATATAAAATAAAATAAAAAATAAAATAAAATAAAATTAAATAAAATAAAATATAATAAAATAATATAAAATAAAATAAAGTGAAATAAAACAAAATAAAATAAAATAAAGTAAAATTAAATAAAATAAAACAATATAAAATAAAATAATATATAGTAAACAAAATGAACCAAAACCAAATAAAATAAAATGAAATAAAATAATATAAAATAAAATAATATAAAATAAAATAAATTAAAATTAAATAAAATATAATCAAATAAAATAATACAGGGTGGCGCAAAAGTAATCCTCTTATCAGAAAATGCTATAAATTTTGCGATTGGCCCCTAAAGTCAGTTCTGTTTTGACATTTGTGTAGTAAACACATGCGAAATACACGTTAATAAACAATGTTACGCTACACTGCTCCAGAACGCGGAATATTGCTGACTATTTATTTGACCAATAATCGGTCGGGGCCAAACGGTTACTGTGAATGGTGAGCGCTACAGAGCAATGATCAACGAGTTCTTTTTGCCGCAACTTGATGAATTGGGATTGGAAAACATGTGGTTCCAACAAGACGGTGCAACAGCACACACTGCACGTGCCACAACCGATATGCTGAACATCGGAAGCTTACTTTTGCGCCACCTTGTATATAGTAAAATAAAATAAAACAAAATAAAATAAAATAATACAAAGCAAAATAAAATAAAATATAATAAATAAAAATATAATAAATAAAAATAAAATAAAAAAAAAATATAATCAAATAATATAAAATAAAATAAAGTGAAAGAAACTAAAATAAAATAAATTAAAACAAAGTAAAATAAAATAAAATAAAATAAAACAAAAAAATACTGGAGACTTGGAGGCCGAAAAGAAACTAGGGATCCCAGAATCCCCCGGAATAAGGATTTTATTCTAGAGCAGTGGGTTGGAAACCGCAGCAACGTCTCTAAGCAGCCTAGAGTCCTCCTCCTGGACAGACCTTGAAGGCAAACAAGGGAAATAAGAGGAGTAGTAAAGCCGCAAAATTTCTGGTGAAGCAGGCCCAAGGTAAAAGTAAGCCAAAGTCCTAGGGGAAATTCGACGACAGTTTGGAGAAAACTTAGGCTCTGTTTTTCTCGTCACCGCAAACCAGAGCGAGCAAAAAATGGATGGCTGTTGTCAAAGTGAAAGAGGGACCTGGCAGCCAACTGTTAAAAAGTATTAAAGTCAGTATTAAAATTCCACAAGAAAATTTCACCAAGCACTTATTGACTGGAACTCGTATGAGCGAACATACACAGCACCATTTGATTTCCATTTGTTAAGCAATTTTCACAAATTATTGCCACTAATGAAATGCGAGTCATTTCCGATGTTTGCGCCGTCTATCGTTACAATACAAACTTAGATATATTTCATTGTTGTTGCATAATTTTTATTTTCGTCCATCACAACACTTTGTAATTCTCTTTAGCCCCAGATAGTGATGGTAGGCCTTTAAACATGCCATTTGATACTTACTTATTAGTCTACAGTAGAATATTGTTGTTGTTATTAGAATGGTGCATTTATATTTGCTACTGTTATAAATTTTGTTTTTGTTGTTGTGGTCGTCAACTTGTAAACGACATGCTGTTGCTTTTTCATTAGGCTTTTGTTGTCTGGCCGTCATTCTCGTCTGAGCTTTGGCTAGCTTGTGGACATGCTTGACTGGCTCATTAGTTGGTGTATCGATGGAGTGTCTTGCAATTGAGGAATTATGTATACAGTACGGTGGGCTATTTCAATGGGGTTGGTTAAATGTGAGAAGCCTATAGAGCTAATTTTTTTTTGAAAAACGACAGTAAAATGCTTTTCACTCACGCTCTCCGACAAGTCTGCCCCCGTGTACCTCGCGAAAAAGCTCTGCCGAAATCACAGTCCTTGTATGGCTGTGAGCTCCGGCCTTTCTTATGAGACCAAATCCTTGTGGGAATACGAAAGGTTCTGTATTTCTTTACAACAAATTTTGGAGGTCTCTTCAGCTCAAAAAGAATATTAAGATAGTGGAAGGGCCATGCAATTAGAGGGATACAAAGAAGAAGGGAATGAAGTGGAAAAAATAAGCTAGAAGAATGATAATATGATTAAATATGATAAGACAGAAAAAGGAGAGAAGAAAAAAGGAAGAAACCAAAGCAAAAGAAAACGAATATATTAGAAAGACTGAAAAAACGGGAAAGAATTCTCAGAAAAAATATAAAAATTGAAATGAGGAATGAAAAGGAATGAGAATAAAAGAAAGACAAAGAAGGAAAAATACAGAAAGAACAATCTAGATAAGAAAGAAGGCGAAATAAACCACCAACTTCTGAGGAAAGAAATAAAAAAGGATAAAGTACTTAGAAAGAGGAAGCGAGAAAAAAGAAAGGAACAAGAGTGTAGAAAGTTGAAAGAACTAAAAAAAACAATTTAAAAAAAGAAGTAAAGATAGAGTTTAAAAAATTATGAAAAGGGAATAAAACGAAAGGAAGGGAATAAATTAGAAAAAAGAGAACTGTAGCAAAGGAAAAGAGGAAACACGAGGTTTTGAGACAGGAAATAAAGAAAAAGGAATAAAAAGAAATGATAAAGAGAAAGTAAAAAAAAGAAAGGTAAGAGGACAACGGGAGGAAATAAGGTAGCAAGATTAAGCAAAAGCTATAAGAAAGAAGAAGTTAAAGCAAAGTTTGAAAACTAATATAAAGGTAATAAGAAAAGGAGAAGAACAAAATGAGGCAAGTAGTAGAGGAGGAAAATCCAGGGCAGAGAGAAAAGAAAAAAGTTAGGAAAAATAAAAATAGGGACTAAGGAAATAAGATGAAGAAATGGAAGAGGAATAGGAAGGCCAATAAGAAGAACAAAAGAGAAAACACCCTGATGTGTGGAAAGGTGCTTGTACGGGAGGGTATCGGATTCATTTCTGACAAAGGACTGTAAACTTCAGTATAACCCTTTTTGGGCCATCACATCCTATTTACTTAATGGAGACAGGGACTAAGCTGGGCGATAATAACAAACGAGCAACGAGCGAAAATAACGGAATCAAACAAAGGTAAGAAGGAAAAGGAAGCGAGAAAGAACAAACCTGGCTAAGAAAAAACAAAAGCAAAGGAACAAGGGGGCGAGAAGAAGCAGAAAAGGAAAGAAAGAGAACCTACATGAACATAATTTTGTATAGAATCTGACCTAATTTCACTGCCTATTCTTCGTCTTATTTCAAATGTCCACCCCTTATTCAACCTTAGAACACTGCAACCACCTTTATTGAGTTGATGACCACCTTAGCTCATAAAGACCGCTCAATTGATGTAAAGTAAGTTGCACGAGTGAATAGGTATTCTCCTAAGCGCCATGAATCACTGCAGAAAGCAGAATGTGGCTGTCATTGCAATCAGCTGAAAAGTAGACTACCAGCGGCACAGAGGTAAGAAAGAAGGCAAAACAAAGATGTGAGGGCCATGAAGTAAGTAAAGCAACAGAGTGCCAAATATCGACAATTTCTCGCTTCCACCGTTTTGCACAAATTTCACACTACCAACACATACATATCCCAGCCAACGACGAGCATGACCAGCCGACGGCCTGTCACGTTTTAGAAATGCCAGTAATTTGTAGCAAAAAAATAGGCATTTGGGAAAAGATTGCCAGACATATCAATATAAAAGCTTAGTAGGAAAATAGGTAAAGAGAAATATAAAAATTACTTAAACACCAACAAATAGACTCTGATAAGGTGATGATGGTGGGCGAAGCTGGACAAGGACGTGTAAAACACACGGAAGCTAGACAACAGATATACGGATGGGATACAAAGTTGTAGGACATGCCAGGCGCGCGCCAGAGATAACAAGCACAGAGCACAAAGCACAGCCGATAAGTGTCCCCTTAAGTAATAATAATGAAAATGGGATGGCTGTGGCGTGCGACGGGCGAAATGAAATCCAAAAGCTTGCTGTTGGCTCGAGACACATTTTGCGCACGCTGTCTAGGACACACAGCACTTGTGACACTTGTGGCAGGTGCGGTTGTCTGCGAATGTGTAAGTATGTCTGTATAGAATGTAAAGTAATAAAAACAACTGTGGCTATGGTGGTTGCGCTAATATGAAAAGGAAAGACGTGAAACCAGGAGCAATGGACGAGGGAAGCAGTCATGCAAAATGGAAAGACGTAAGCTTTAATAGCGCTAAGGTAGGTCGGTCAGTTTGAATGTAGTCGTTACATGGAAATCGCAATCTCAGCGAAAATTTGCACACACTAACATAAGCTTGTAGACAGTGTTGTGCCATAAAATAGCAGCGCAAGATAAAAATGTACATTAAAAATATAATGTTCTCTATTGTATTTTTATATTTTTTGCGCACTGAGAATTGGACTCTAAACTTAACATGTAAAATTCTGAGAGTATCTCTCTATCTCTATGGCGCGATATACAACAGGTATGTATATCATCATAAACCTCCTAAGAGATTTTTGCGCCAAGCTTCTCTTCCAATTTGTGGTGTGCCGATTTGAATTTTCCCTACAAATTGGTGGGACCTACAGTTTTTTGCCGACTCCGAACGGCATCTACAAAGGAGACGAATTTTTACTGAGAAGCCTGTCATGGCAGAAATACACTCGGAGAGTTTGCCAAACCACTGCCGAGGGGCGACCCCGTTTTGAAAAACTTTTTTCAAATCACTTTTGATGTTACCTGTACCAGGGCTCGAACCATGGACCTTCGGTGTGGTAGGCCGGCAATACTACCTTCACACCACGGCGGCCGCCAAAAAATTCTGAGAGTAGATGTTAAAAAAAAAAATAATTAAAAAAAATTTCTTGAATTTTTGTTTAAAAAACTTTGGTTTGATAAAAATTTTGTCGATTGCCTTTTAATTATTTTCAGTATAGATGGATCCAATACTTCAAAAAAATGCATTTCAAAATTTTTTGAAATTTTGATAATATTTTTTCGAGTTTTTCAAAACTTTGTTTGACTTATTTGATGTTCTCTTTATTTTATTATTTTTATATTATTAACAACTACCCACTTTTAGTTAGAATCTCTACTAAATTTTGTGTCATCCCACTGAATTCTGTTACAAACGAATTGCTTTTTAACGCGCAACACTGTACATCACCACAGACTGTTTTAAAGTAGCAGTAAAACAGCAAAATAAAACACTCGCAGAAGTGACTTTTTGTGTGTTGCTGTAAATGTCAAGCAACGCTCTGCTCTGGCAGTAGATCACCAGAAATAATTTTTTATGCGACAGCAACCGGAAAGGACACTCTAAGCGCTGTTTGAAGTGCTCCCGAGTCCTTGAAGCTGAATGCTATGAATGTCATGAATGCCATGCATGCATAAATGTATGAATGAATATATGAATGAAGCTTACATAGATAAATAGAAAGAAAGAGCAGAATGGCTGGGGAAGATAGGAAACAAGACGGACAATGCAAAGAAGAAAATGGTGAATATTTGAACGAATGTATTAAGCGCAGAATGAATGAATTTGTTGAGCATAATTGACGTTGACATTGTGGTGGTTATGCAGGTATGGCTAGCAGGCCACAAACTAGTACATAAATAGAATGGTACTAACATTAACACGAAAAAAAATTTAAGCTATCTCCCTGCAAAACATGCGTTTATTCTGGGCTTAGTGCGGGATTAGTCGCAAAGGATCATGTGACTGAGATCTTTTGTTTGAGCATGCCCTACGAAGAAACTAATTGTAAGCTTTCATGCCTGACGTGTACAGTCGAAAATGTCTGCCTTATACTCCTAAAAGTATGCAACACAAATGAAAATTTAGTTTTTCCTACTAAAAACCGAAAAGGGACTAGCTGGGATCAAATATAGCTCAACGGTATTAATCGCGTCCTACTCTCTTTAGAGATAAGTCATACGATTTTTCGCAAACATAAGTATGTAGAAGTGGTTGTTTTGGTTGTTGTTACCTCATTGAGATTTATGGAGATTTAAACTAAATTTTTGTTGTATTTTTCCTTGGAATGGGAGATCAGAAGAGCTTGGCTTTTAAAAATGGACGAAAGCGAAAGTGCAATGCAGTAAATCATCAGCTTCTTGCCTGTAATAAAATGGGGTTTTTGTCCTTTTGGGTTTTTGGTTCTTTAAGGTGACGACAATTGACGCTTTAGGGTTGGTAATCCAATAAGTAGCAATGTAGTAATGAGGTTTTATTACTTCGAAAAGAGGTGACTTGTCATTTGAGTTGTCTGGTGAAGCAATGATTTGTGATTTTAAAATTTTTTTCGGGATATAAATGAGCTTAGTGAGAGAGAAGACTCGAAGGACACAGATTTCTTGTGGTTTGGTAAATTTGTATAAAAATGAAATATAGTGCGTCAAAAGCAGTGAAGGTGGCGTTAAAGTTAAATAAAAAATAAAATAAAATAAAATAAAATAAAAAGAAAATCATGACAATAAACGAGCTCAAGACCAAAAATAAAATTATATCAAATAAAATAATATAAAAAAAGATGAAATAAAATAAAATAAAGTAAAAATGAATAAAACAAAATAAAGTAAATACAATAAAATAAAACGAAATAAAATCAATTGAAATAAAACAAAATAAAATAAAATAAAATATAACAAAATAAAATAAAATAAAATGAAAAAAAAAAAAATTAAATAAAGTAAAAAATAAAAAAATCAAATAAAATATAATAAAATAAAATAAAATTAAAAAAAAAATCATGACTATAAACGAGCTCAAGGCCAAAAATAAAATTATATCAAATAAAATAATATAAAAAAAGATGAAATAAAATACAATAAAATAAAGTAAAAATGGATAAAACAAAATAAAGTAAATACAATAAAATAAAACGAAATAAAATCAATTGAAATAAAACAAAATAAAATAAAATAAAACAAAATAAAACAAATAAAATATAACAAAATCAAATAAAATAAAGTGAAAAAAAAAATTAAATAAAGTAAAAAATAAAAAAATTAAATAAAATTAAAAAAAATCATGACTATAAACGAGCTCAAGGCCAAAAAAAATTTTATATAAAATAAAATAATATAAAAAAAAGATGAAATAAAATAAAATAAAATAAAGTAAAATTGAATAAAACAAAATAAAGTAAATACAATAAAATAAAACGAAATAAAATCAAATAAAATAAAACAAAATAAAATAAATACAGTAAAATAAAAATTAAATAAAATAAAATAAATTAAAATATAATAAAAGAATAAAAAAATAAAAAAAATAAAAAAATTAAAGTAAAATAAAATAAAATGAAATAAAATAAAAAAAGGAAGGTACTAAAATAAAGGCGAAGTAGAAGTATAGCGAGGAAAGAAAGCGGCAAAATAAAATAAATACAATAAAATAAAATGAAATAAAAACATAAAAATAAAATAAAATCATTGAGATAAGTAAAATATAAATGGAAACTATATTAATAAATGACACAGAAAGCAAGGGAAGGAACGAAAAATAAGGTAAAGCAAAACAAGAAAGAAACCAGAGCCGAACTATTTGAATACGCCGTATACCGAAGCAAGGCCAAAACTTCGGTCGGACACTAGCAGCCAGCTCACATGTCAAACATCACTGTTTTAAATTTGGACTAATGTAGTTAAAGCCAAGTATTTCTTTTAAAATTATTAAGGAAGTTCTATTAAAGATTTGTATTCAACCAAAAAACTTCTCGAGACCAGCCCCAATTGTCTTTTGACAGATACCTGGTCTCCAAGTTTTTTATATTTTAAAATTCCTACTATATTCAATTAGAAAACTTTAAATAATTAATTAAAAATGATTATTATAAAAAAAAAACAATAAATAAATAAAAATTCAAAAAGTGAAAAATTATTATTCTTGGCCTTGAGCTCGTTTCATGAATACTTAAAATAAAATATTGCTTTCTCAAATATATTCAAATATTAATACCGTCTCCTGCAGCCACATAAACCTCCCATAAAAAGAAATGACTTTCCACCTGGAAAACACGAAAAGTTATTTGCAAATGCAAAACAGCTGGGTAGCACAGCGGGAGTTCGTTTGCGTAATTTTAGAGGTAAAATTGGCTTCCATGCAGGCGTATTAAAGCTTCGGGGTTGACCATGCAAATGCGCTGAACGAGCGCACGTGAACGAGGTGCACACGAGCCATTGTGCGTCTTAGTCTCATTTAGTGTGTACTGAGCACAGATGGCGCAGCTGTCGGCAATCAACAGTCGTCATAAAATATCTTTTAATTTCCATCTTTTGCAACTTGAGCCCACTTGTTCGCACACACACGTTCTAAGTAGATTTACACCCTTGACATTTATTAAAATTTCACTGACTTAATGTTGGCTGCAAAAAAGTATGGGTGAGTGAACTACACAGTCAAACTTCAACCATTCATTCATGCGCAACGCGGTTGCGATAGCGATTCGTGCACCTCACTACGCTTTCTTTGTCGGCTGATTTCCTTGCCACTTGTGTCTGACATTTGTAGGTTTTCGAAGGTGCAATTTACGCACTACACATTTGTCAACTTCGTCACTTGCTTTTGCGCCAAGCAACCATTTTTCACTGCTTTATTGCCAATTCATCGCACGTTTACCTCGCCTTTAGAGTATTCCGTTTGTATGCGTGGTTTGAAGAAGCTACAGAAGTGCTGGCAAATAGGTTGTAGTTGCATGGTTTCTTATTTAACAACACAAAGTTCAATGTTTACGTCTCAGTTTTGAAATTGATTACATTTAGTCCTTGGTTGGGTTTTTTAAAATACAGCTTTGTGAATAAGAAAATATCAAACGCATTATTGCCTATTCAGCAACAGGGCTTTTGGAAAACATAAAAAATTATTTTAGGGTGTGGAGCCTGGAGCGCGTTTAGATTATGGGATCTTAGCTAGAGAATATGCATTGTCATCAAAAAAAATTTCCATAAAAGTTTAAAAGATGATGTTAAAAGTACAGTTTTTAATGAATATTTTTATCCAGAAATGTTGAAAGAAAATATTGAATCTCAATGTTGCTAAAAAAGCCATGCAAAAAAAAATAGCTAGAAATTGCTTGGAAAACAAATATCTGGGAATTTTCAAAAGAAATGTTGCTGTGAGTATTCCATGCAAGTGAAAACATAAAGAAGAATTGCCAAAATTGAACCGAAAAAAATTTGGGCACAAATTATTGCAAGAAACTGTTGCGAGATATTGTTGCTAAGAAATTATATGAGAAATGAGTGGAAGTTGGTGAAATGTTGCTTCGGAAATGTTGCTAGAAAATTGATTAAAAACCAATCGACAGTTATTAAAATGTAGCTACAGTAGATGTTGCTTCAAAGAATGTTGCTAGTAAATGCTGCCAAAAAAACAGGAAGTGGTATAAAAACTGTTAATGAAATTGTAGCCTGAAAGCATTACTACAAGATATTCTTCAAAAAAAAGTGTTAGAAAATTAAGCTGAAAAAGATTTTGTGAAAACCTGGCTACAAATTGTTGCAAGAAATTGTTGCTGGATCATGTTGCTAGAAAATGTTTATAGTAAATGGTAGTAGAAATGTTGCCACCAAAGACTACTCTAGAGTATTTTTTAGAAATTTTTGCAAGCAAAATTTTTTCTCGCAAATATTGCTGAAACATGTTTAAAAAGAATGTTGCTAGAAAAAATTTGTTTTGCAAATATTAAAAAGGAAAAATATGTACCCAGTATGCTGTTTATAAACTATATTCTTAAAATTAAATATATAGGCTTGCTAAATACAGCTCGAAATTTTTATCGATGCGTTCAAGCAGCAATATGTTGCAGGAGCATGTCGCATTTTAATCTGTAAATGTTGATAAGCTTTTCCGTTATGCCTGTCATGACCGACAGATGTGTGAATGCCAGTTCAATTGCCGCTACACATTTGCAATTATTGTTGCCATTCCTGCACCCCCACTCGTTTCCAGCCTTTGCCCAACCCATCACTCTCTAATTGCCAGCGGCTGCTCTGCTTGCTGCGCTATCCTACTGTAAGCCCTTTTGCTGGTCATTGTATTCACTGCTGACTCTAGCATTAATTTTACATATCAAATACAATTTTTATTCCAATCTTCCCTCTCCATTTATGTACATACATATGTTAAGTATGCAATTTAAAAAATTATGCGCTTGTGTTGGTTGTCTGCAAAAATTTGTTATCATTTTAATGAAGTTGCTGAGACACACATGCGAACGCAGCAGATGGAGCAAACGCGGTGCTGGTTGTGAGTGGCGCTGGCACTTAAGGGTGTTGTTGTTGTATTTTTTTTTGTTTTTTTTTTTAAATACCCTTGTGTATGCTTTTATTCACCGTTGATGGCATTTAAATGATCCACACAAATTAACAACAAATTGCTGTGACACTGAGAGCACATCATGACAATGCTAGCTATGAGCACATAAAAAAAACAACAACAAAAAATGAGATTCTAAATTTTTTTTGTACATTTCAAATGTCAGCTTCGCTATATAGCTGCCGTTTGCTGTGACTGTGGTTGACTTGCTCTCTGTTTGCATTTCTTATTAATTTGTTAATGAAGTGGCACCAGCAACCATGATGGTAAGAAGCAAACACAACAACAATGAAAAGCAGCTTTAGAAAGGCAATAGAATATTCCTTGCAGGGCCAAAAGCAGCACAAAAAATGAACAGAAAATTGTAAGTTCTTTCATCACAGCGGGATGATGATATTTTTCTGAAAAGAGGCAACACACAGAGGCCTTTGGACTTAAGAAACAAGATTCAGAAATTTGGTTTTGGCGTCCAAGGAGTAAAAAAGCTCACTTAGCTCGCCCAAATTTTACGAAGGTATATCGCCCTTAATTATTATTGTTAGTTTTCATTGGTCACTTCGATGCTAGGCACAATTTTTTCCGGGTTAGAAATGTTTGTGAACTAAAAATTAAAATAAAAAAATTAAAAATAAAAACAATAATAATTTGTATAAAAATTGTAAATCCCAAAATAAAACATTTCTGGGGAAAAAGGCTAAACAGTCTATTTTATACTATATCCCCTTAAACTACTAAGCATTCCACGTTGAGCTTAAATCATTGAGCTCAGGTAATGATATTAACTTTAAAACGTTCTACTACAAAATTCTAAAACTTTATTTTATCTGTTACAACCTGTTGCCACAGATGTAACAGAGAGTGAAATTATTACTAAGAAACAACAATGTACTAACATTTCGAAATTCATTTGAATAGAGCTTGACTAAATAATAAACCCTAAATGCCACAAATAAGCCATGAAATAGCAGCAAATCCATATATAATTCATATAGACCGATACCTATTCGTGCATTCAATATGAAGCCACAAAAATGGCAAAAAAGAACCAAAACATGCATTACTAAATATTAACAGGCATATTAGGCATTCATGGAAACATAGCTTTGAATATGTGTTAGTATGCACTCAAATATGTCTGCAAAAACAAATATATACAACATTTTGAAAACAACTACAACTATGCTGGTTAAAAAAAATGTGTGTACTTGGCATGAAATACCAAGAATTTTTGTTTAAAATATTTATGTAATCTAACACATACGCATAAATATGTAAAAATTCGCATGAATATTATTTACAGAAAGCAACAACAACAAAAATGTTAACCATATTGCATGTCCTTGCTACAAAGTTACAAATTTCATGGCATTCACATTATTTAGATATCAATGAATTTATTAATATTTATTTGTAATTTTCACCAACCACCAAATAATACATACAAAAAAGCAACACAATGAAGCTAACCACTCGACAGCAGTTTGTAATATAACACGGCGTTACAAAAACGAGCTTTAGTTCTGTCCTATGAACCAAATATACTTTTTCGGAAAGGGGAGAAAAAATAAAAAAAAAACACGTGTATCGGGGATTTTATGTACACGTCAGATTTTTTTTTTTTGCAGTGCTCCGTACGTGGTAGCCAAATTGTTGGTACAGCGTACTTTATTGTTGACCTTCCATCAGTAAACTTGCACAAAAAAAATCTCCCCTTTCCGAAGAAGTATATTTGGTTCATAGGACAGAATGTGCGTAACGCGGTGTAATAAGTGGTTTGGATTGATTTCTTGTGGTGTAAGTGCAGCACGACAGGGATGCTAGATGTTTCAGATTTTTTATGTCAAACTTACGAAATAACAAAAAAATACAACTAGAAACAAAAAATTAAATAAAATAAAATAAAATAAAATAAAAAAAAACAAATAAAATAACACAGAATTAAAAAAACAAATAAAGTAAAATAGAATAAAAAAAAAAATAAAGTAAAGTAAAGAAAATAAAACCAAATAAAATAAAACAAAACAAAATAAAAAAAATGAAATAAAAAAAAAGTAAAATAAAATAAATTATTATAAAGTGAAATAAAATAAAATAAAATAAAATAAAATAAAAAAAAAATAAAATATTATAAAGTAAAATAAAATAAATTATCCTAAAAAAATAAAATAAAATAAAACAAAACCAAATAAAATAACATAGATTTAAAAAAAGTAAATAAAGTAAAATAGAATAAAAAAAATAAAGTAAATTAAAAAAAAAATAAAATAGAACAAAACAAAATAAAAAATGAAATAAGATAAAATAAAAAAATAAAATAAAATAAAATATTATAAAGTGAAATAAAATAAAATAAAATAAAATAAAATAAAATATTATAAAGTAAAAAAAAATAAAATAAAATACCATAAAATAAAATAAAATAAAATAAAATAAAAAAATAAAAAAAATAAACAAAATATCATAAAAAAATAAAATAAAATAAAATAAAATAAAATAAAACAAAACCAAATAAAATAAAGTAAAATAACATAGAATTAAAAAAAGAGTAAATAAAGTAAAATAGAATAAAAAAATAAAGTAAATTAAAAAATAAAAAAATAGAACAAAACAAAATAAAAAATGAAATAAGATAAAATAAAAAAATTAAATAAAATATTATAAAGTAAAATAAAATCAAATAAAGTACCATAAAATAAAATAAAATAAAATAAAATAATATAAAATAAAACAAAACCAAATAAAATAAAATAAAATAACATAGAATTAAGAATTAAAAAAGTAAATAAAGTAAAATAGAATAAAAAAATAAAGTAAATTAAAAAAAAAAACAAAATAAAATAGAGCAAAACAAAATAAAGAAATTAAATAAGATAAAATAAAAAATTAAATAAAATAAAAAAAATAAATAAAATAAAATAAAACAAAACCAAAGAAAATAAAATAAAATAACATGAAAAAATAAAATAAAGTACAGTTAAAAAAAATAAAACAAAATAAAATAGAACAAAACAAAATAAAAAAATGAAATAAAATAAAAAAATGAAATAAAATTAAAAAAAAATAAAATAAAACAAAACCAAATAAGATAACATGAAAAACTAAAATAAAATAATACAAAAAATAAACTAAAGTAAAAAGAAATAAGCTAAAATCAAATAAAATGAAATGAAATGAAATTAAATGATGAAAATCAACAAAATAATCTTTGCGTTTTTTTTTATACTTGTATATAAAGTAATCAACTCGGTATAAGATTGGCCCAAATTATACACTGGCAGTAAGTAACATCTCTCTAGTCTTAATTTTTAGTGAAAATATTTCTTGGTCCATCTGGCAGCACCAAAGCTGCAATTAAGATCCACAGCATAGCTCAATAAAAACCTTATGGTAAATAAGAATATTGTAACCCAAAAGTAAATGTTTAAAACAAATACCAAAAGAAACAAATCAATTCTATATATTTAAAAGCCACCGACACTTTTGTTAATATTTCAGTATTTTAAGAAGCTTGGTACAGCAGCAAAAAAATAAAGCAACTTAAATGAGAAAAATAGCAGCAAATCACGAACGCAGGGTTTCTTTGATCATTGCTCTTGAGGAGCCTCAAAAAAGCGTAATAAGAAAATTTCTTTAAGTTTATATAGAGCAAAGCAGAGGGCTCCGCAATTATTTCGTACACACTCCTCTATTCGCTACATATTTTTTAAAATGGGAAATCCATCCGATGATAAGCAAAAACGGCGTCTTTGGAGATTGTTTTATTTGTTTATAATAAATTAGAATTATAATTGATTATTTTAGTTTCTTTTAAACTAGGCTTTAAGAAGTCGTAAAAAGTAAATAAATAAATTTTCTTTTATCAAATGAACTAATGTCTCACCTTCTCAACGGACCAGAATGCATTTTTATCTTCGTTGAATGTGGTGACCGCAGAAAAAAACAAACATTAAGATCCACAAGGATTCCGATACACTTAAAACTTGCACCTTTTTCTACTTAAATTGAAATTTTGTAAAAAAAAAATTTATAAAACGTAAACCGAAATTTTTTTTTAATGATTTTTTTTAATTGTTTTGTTGAAAACTTGACTTTTCAAATTACCAAAAAAAAAAAAAAAATTCGCCTTAATTTTTCTAGATTTTTTTTTTCAATTTTAAATATTTTTTTGTGAATTTGTTTTTTAATGAAATGTATGAATATCAAATTGTTCCAAAGAAACTTAAGAAATATTAAAATCAATGACTTTAAATGCGTTAAATTTAAGTTTAAAGAAATCCACATTTTTAAGGCATTGCACTGTAATTAATTCCAATTATATTTTTTGTTTATCTAATTAAAACTTATTTGATGTGCAATATATCACAATGCATAAATAATATTTGGCTTGTCGACGCCATTTACGTTTGCTTCATTAAAATTCATGAACTTTTTTATTGACTTTTTTCGCAATTCCTCATCACGTCAGCGATTCTTTTCACAATTAATATTATGTCAATTTTATTAAACTTAATTCATTTTAATCAACTTAATTCGTTGCACTGATTTTTATGTCGTTGAAATAATATTTGTGTGTTTTGGGATTTGAAGTGCGCGAGTTTGAAGCATTTTTATTTGGTGTGAGAAAAGAAAAAAATAGAATAAAAAAAATCGTGTAGGCTAAATGTTTATTTAAACGGGATTCTCTATTTTATTTCATTTTTATTGTGTTTAATTGGGCTGTGGCGGGCGCTTTGTTAGGCAATTGACAATATTTCATAAATTAGAGCGTTGAAATGGAGCTTCCTCATCTTAACATTTCCTTTTTTTTGTGCAGTTAATTTATCTGATTTCCACTTATGTTTTGAAAGTTTTTTGAAAATACGCTATTTTTCAATTTGGAATAAAAAAAAATTCACCGGCCAAAAAGCTCCAAAAATAATAAATTTGAAAATAAATAATTAAATACTGGCCCAATGGAAAACTAACAAAAATTTTTTTTATTAAATTTAATTAACATAAATTTTAAAAAATTTTCAAAATAGCTTGAATTTATTTTCATTTTTGCGAGTATGAAATATTATTCTTTTATATTATTTTTAAAAGTAATAAATTTTGAATGTAAATAGCCAAATTAGAAATTCAATAGTTTTTCTTTTGAATTTTCACCCTTTTTCTAATTTTGTGAATATATTTAACATAATTTTGTCATTATTATTTTTATCGTTTTAAAAGTAACAGCCTTTTCATGCCAAAAATAAAATTGAAAATTAATTTTTTATTATATTGCAATATTTCGATAACTTTGAAAAAAAAAAAAATTTTAATATTTTTGAATTTGCAATTTTTTTTTTAATAATATTAATTATTTCGCTTTATTATTATACTTTCAAAATAGCATTGATTTTTAGATTTTTAAACATTTACCCCATATTCGTAAAAAATAAAAAAGGTTTATAAAGCTCTCATAATTCAAAATTTGTATGGAAATGTTATTTTAAAGAGCTTTATAAACTAATTTAATTTTTTTGAATATGGCGGTTAAAGTTTTTATAATTTTCTGGTTTTTTACTTTTATTCCCAAAGCAAATGCAAAAATAACACTAAACTGTTCGCAAATTACTTCCACAACAAAAATAATTTTTTTAAATCTCAACGCTTATCTAAACAATACATAAATTAAATTGTTTAACATTTGGAGATGAAATAAAAAAATTTACAAAACACATCAACTTTTTCAACACATTCCGATAGACACCAAACGCAATCCATCAAACTGTCAAACACAACCGCATCCGAGGCAAAACAAGAGACGCGCATACGGCACAAAACGACAAGCAGCTTAGACGAAATGGGCACAAGTAGAATTAATGAATTTTTAATTTACCAAATTTGGGACGAATCAAACCGACAGACAGACATGAGCTGGGCTAAATAAGGCCTTTGGCGAGCGTAGAGATCAACTGACGATCGGTAGCAGCGAGTTTTTAAATATGGTAAAGAAGAAATGGGTGTACACGAGAACTAATAGGAAAATAGCTGCATAAAATTTAAGTAAATTGAAACCTGTTTTGACTAAGAATGCCCAGAGGTCGAATGTTTGTAGAGAAGAATTAAAAAAAAATATTTTTTTTTAAAAAAAGCTTGTAAAATAAAAGTAAAGAAATAGATGGAGGCGCAAGCAGGCGAGTGAAACATCGATGAAAGCCTGTTGGCTAAATTAAGCTATAACCAAAACATGTGCTTTGTTCTTCTTATTGGTGTAATATCTAGCATATGCGGAGCGCAGCATGGCTGAAGGTGGCGCATGCGCGGTGGCTCAGATAACAAACGGGTTCTCCTACTCCGCTAGATCAAAACGTGATGGAAGTGTGGCGCGCTTGCGTGAATATGTATGAGACGCTGGGGATAATGTACAGAAAGAAAGATGAAGAACAAAAATTGTAAACCAATTTTGCGTTGAATAACAAACTGACCCAAATTTCAAAAAGAAAAAGATTTTAGCATTCAAAAAAGTAGAAGGAAATACAAACAAAAAGCTTACAGAATAATGATAGAATTGAGGCGCGTTAAATTAGCTTAAAAGCTGTGAAGAAATAAAGACAATAAAGGCGCGGTATTTAGAGTGCCAAGAGTAATAAACAAAAATTGCTAAAAAAAAAAAACTAATAAAAATCCGTGAAAGCACAGTAAAGTGGAAAAAATTATTTCCATAAAAATAACTAGACCACAGCTAATTTGTATGAAATTTCGTTTTGTTAATATGCCAAATAGGGAGGAGACGACATAAATAGGTCATTGGTTCAAGGCGTGCAAATGACAAAGAGAGAGAAAGTCATGTAAATGGGACAAGTACTTAATGGCCTAGAGAAAGTATGGGTAACCAAAACTATTGAAGACAAGAAAAAAAATTAAACTGTTAAAGGAAAAAAAGAAAAATAAATAAATATTTCAATAAGAAGCTTAAATTAATTAAAAAAAAAAAATTATTTAAATAAAATACAAAAGAAAAGCTTAAAAAGGAAATATTCAAAAAAAAAAAAACAACAATAAAATTAAAAACAAGAAACAATCAAAAGCAATACAAATAATAACAATTTAGCAGTGAAAACAACAAGAAAAAAGAACTATTTTATTTCAATAAAAAGAAAAATTATGAAAAAAAATAAGAAGCCTAAAAATGGGGAAAAATTTAAAATTATACAAATTAAAAGCAATACAAATAACAAAAAATTCATATAAGAAATTGAACAAATATATAAAACTTTAATTTTAAATTTAAAAAAAAAAAAAAAATTTTAGAATAAAATACGAAAAATTGTAATAAGGGGGAAACATTTTTCACAACCTTGAACATGACAATGCTCGTACGATCGTTGTTACTTACAACAACAACCAGTCTCAAATTGTTGGGCCGCCTTCTGTTAGATTAAGGTTAAAAGTATTTCAAAGTTTTGTTAAAACAACAAATTTTTTTTATTTTTGTCGTATTTAATATTATGCATTTTGCAATCCCTTTTTTATTTTAATTGTTATATATATTTATTTTAGTTGTTGGTTTTATGGCCTGTTCATTTTTACATATTTTTGTAAGTTCAACGAGCTCAAGACCGAAATAGTACTATAACTATAGCCTGCATATGTTTGTTGCTTTCAATTTTTCCCCTAATCAAAAATAATAATAATTAACCAAGAATTATTATCAACTGGTCTTGAGCTCGTTGAACTTACAAAAATATGTTATATATACATTTTTTTAATTTTTATCCTATTTTACTTTATATATTTTATTTTTATTTAATTTTATTCAATAATATTTAATTTAACTTAATTTAATTAATTAAATTTGATTTAGTTTAATTAAATTTTACTATATCTTATTTTAGTTAATTTAATTTTATTTTATTTTTCTTCACTACTCGTACATTATATTATATTAAATTTTATTTTATTATATTATATTTTATTTCATTTAATTTTATTTCATCCAGTTTATCTTATTTTATTTTATTGTACTTTGTTTTATTTATTTTTATTTAATTTAGTTTAATTTTGTTTTGTTTTATTTTACTTTATTTTTTTATTTTATTCTATGTTATTTTATTTTATTTTATGTTATTTTCTTTTATGTTCTTTTATTTCATTTAATTTAATTTAATTTTTTTATTATTTTATATCATTTTATTTTATTTACTTTTATTCTATTTTTTTATTTTATTATCTTATTTCATTTTTTTTATTATTTTATCTCATTTTATTTTATTTACTTTTATTCTATTTTTTTTATTTTATGATCTTATTTCATTTTTTATTATTTTATCTCATTTTATTTTATTTACTTTTATTCTATTTTTTATTATTTTATTTTATTTTATTTTATTATTTTATTTTATTTTATTTTATTTTATTTATTTTATTTCATTTAATTTTTTTTTATTTTACTATTTTTTGTTTTATTTATTTTTATTTTACTTTAATTTAATTTAATAAAATTTTGTTTGGTTTTATTTTACTTTATTTAATTTAATTTAAATAAATTTTTTTTATTTTTTATTTTATTTATTTTTTATTTTTTTTTTTATTTTATAATAATTTGTATATTATTATTTATGAGCTCTAGGCCTATTTTAAATAAAACAACTGGATTTGTTGTTAATATTTATTTTCGATATTTCGATATCACTCTGATATCATCATCAGGACTGAAATTAAAAACAATAAAAACAAACACATTGTATTTCACATAAAAATAACATAAATAAACATAATGCATAAGCGTGACTTACATCTTCCGCTGTGATGCAAAGACTAAAAATTGTGAAGAAAAGTGGTTATCAGAACCAACGAAAAATCTAAACAGAGAATGTACATATATATATAAACTAATAAAATCCCGTAATTGTAAACAAAAATTGAGAAACATTTACAACAATAATATAGTAAGCGGCAAAAACAATAAAGTAGGTATGCATACAAGTAATCAGGTGTATAGTTATTGTACCAAGGTGCAGAGAACTGCACGAGTGTACATGTGCAGAGAACGGAGCAAATTTTCGGACAACAAAACGGCCCTATCATCTCATTGTAAGGATACTGGACATTACCCGGATTTCGATAATGTCAAAATTCTAGAAGAGGAGAAAAATTATTATAAGCGGTTTACTTTGGAAATGCTTCACATAGTGGACACCCCCAATGATAAAAGGATGAATTTCAAGGCTGACACGGACCATTGTGCGTACGCCTACCGCAACCTGATTTTAAAGCACAACCAACACTCGTGATAAAATATAACAAAAATAAAATTAAAAATTTGCTCCGTTCTCTGCACATGTACACTCGTGCAGTTCTCTGCACCTTGGTACAATAACTATACACCTGATTACTTGTATGCATACCTACTTTATTGTTTTTGCCGCTTACTATATTATTGTTGTAAATGTTTCTCAATTTTTGTTTACAATTACGGGATTTTATTAGTTTATATATATATGTACATTCTCTGTTTAGATTTTTCGTTGGTTCTGATAACCACTTTTCTTCACAATTTTTAGTCTTTGCATCACAGCGGAAGATGTAAGTCACGCTTATGCATTATGTTTATTTATGTTATTTTTATGTGAAATACAATGTGTTTGTTTTTATTGTTTTTAATTTCAGTCCTGATGATGATATCAGAGTGATATCGAAATATCGAAAATAAATATTAACAACAAATCCAGTTGTTTTATTTAAAATAGGCCTAGAGCTCATAAATAATAATATACATATTTATTAACGGCCAATAAACAAATTAATTATAATAATTTAGTAATTTTTTTTTGCGGAGGTACGTTTGTTCTGTGAATGCTTTTTTGATCACTTTTGTATGTCTTTTTCTTTGGGTTTCTTTATTTTTTTGGTTTTAAAATTTGAATTTCTTTTCCAAATTTTTTGATATTTTGCTTTGTTCCTTCTTTGCTAAACGTCTTCTTGGTGATTTGTTTGCCCTTCCTATTACGGGATTTTTGGTTTCTTTTTAAGATTAAACAATTTGTTCCAAATAAAATTTTTTTTTTAAATGTTTTCAATAAAAAATTTTTGTTTTATTGCAAAATCTTATTTTTTAAGATGTATTTACAATTCCTTGTGCAAAACAATTTCATAGAATATACTTTGTTGAAATATGGAACATACCGATTTTTTATAACTAAATATTAAGAAAAGTGTTTTTTCAGTGTTGTTGAAAAAAACTTTTTATTATTTTATTTTGTAATTTTTTCCATTTCATATTTCCTTTATACTTCTTCGCAAACAAGTTTAACATTCAGAAATTTATTCTTTCAAACGATCACTCCTGTGCACACACCTTTCACTTATTCTCTCTAAATCACTGAATGAACTAAAATCGAGGAAATCATAAACGATTTGTTGGGGGTCACTAAAAAATCAAGCACCAGCAACTAAACCAAATTAGGCTAAGTGTATGCATATGAATAACGTTTACTATATTCTTACAAGAACTTGCTAGGAAAAATGAGAATACGAGACTAGAACCAGTTCAGATCAATGATCTTTAGCCTGCCAAGAAGTCGAAAAAATATAAACAAAAACAATAAACCAGCTGCCACACACACGCACCACAACAAACTGTTTTGCGCACTCAAACGCGTTTTAGCTAAAAACAGGTTAATTTGTGAGTGATCCGTGTGCGCACGATCGACTGTGGAGGAGCACGTAATATGCAAAATTGGCTGTGAGTTTGAGCGCATTGATGAAACGTGTTTGAATGCGCATATATTTCCGCTAAAAACTGTGTTTTTTTTTTCGTTACAAAAGAAATTTGTAAGCTGATCCACAGCTGATCTTCAAACGATCGTGCAGTTCTAGTTTGCTTTGGTTTTTATGTGCTACATATACCTTGGCTGCTGGTAGAGTTGTGAGCTTTGTTATCGACAGGAAGCATTAACTGTAATCAAGAATTGGCTCATACAACGCGTGCGCGATTTAAGTGCTCGCCTAACGGTAGAAGATCACTCGTGCACTCTTTTTGGGTTTACTGCATTTTAACAGCTAATTTAACTTACTTGGAATTAGCGAATGTTGCCATAAAACCCAAAAGAATTCCAATGAAAAGTGTATGATAAGATAATAAAGCTGCATGCAAAGTTCAGCAGAGTTCAAAAATATTTGTCGCACAATACAGCTAGAGCGACGTCGGTAAGCATCAAAAGCGCCATAATTCAACGAATTGCGAAAAAAGGCAATATAAAATTTGATTTGTGCGAAGCCGCTTTTAATTGCATATTTTCTATGCTATGCTAAGCTTAAGTGAGCCGGAGAAGCAGCTTGAGACGCGCCTTTCATGCACGATCAGCATCAGCAGCAATATGATCCATGGCATGTCAGTTTTGACACGATCGGTCGGCACGAACGCGTTTGCTGAAGGGAACAAATGCTGGAGCAGACAACATGGACTGAATGATTCCTGCTGCTTTTAAAAATGTTGCAATGCACATGAAATTGACTGTGGCGGCAAAGTTGTTGTGTTTTATTTTTAACATCATCATCATCATCGTCCTCCATACCAAGTCATTGCATGCCATACAAATATATACAAAAAAAAGAGCGCGCCGATCGTGCAACATGCAACATGCCTAAAAGGTAATGTAAATAAGTTGGAATAAAGAAAACAAAAAGTGTTTTAAAAATATAAAAAAAAATAAGAAAGTCTGATGCTGTGGAAATATGATCTTACAGTGCAGCTCAAGTATTTGTATGTAGTGATCAACGATCGTTTTTTAGTTGTGGCAGTGATCGTAGGGTTGTAGTGGCATCTTAGATTGGCGCAGATACGAAGCATGCGATGTGAGGAAGTGGTTCAAGTTGCAGGCTTTCCATTTGATGAGAAGTTACTGACAATATGTTGAAGTTTCTTTTGATGGAAAGGAAACGATCGCGCCACATGTGTGAGGATCAGTAAATAACTTTAAAGCACTATTTTGCGTATTTATTACTTTATTGCACGCGGAGAAGACGTTGCAGTAAGCCTACATAACAACAAAGTCATATTTTTATAAAAGAAAATTTGTAAATAGCGCAGGTATCAATTGTAGATCGACCTGTCAATTTATAGTGATCCTCGATTTTTTTTCCATATTCCAAGTCATAAATGACCGCTTAAGATGCTAAAAAGTTTAGCTTACTGTTTACTTAAAGTGCTCACGTTTAACGATTTAAACCTTAAAAATTTCGTGTCTTCAAAGATTTGGAGCCGATTTGGAAAACTCGATTACCTAATAATCGATTTTTTTGGTGAGTGATGAAGCGATTTGTGAAATTTAAAGCTGAGATTTTATGTCACTTTCAGGGATGTGACCACGACTCGAAAAAATTGATAACTCAATAAACGATTATTGTTGTTTAGAGATAAATCGATTGTTGAAATGTAAGGCTAAAATTTTAGGTCACTACTAGGGATGTGACCTCGATTAGAAAAAATCGATTCCTCAATAAAATTTTTTTTGGTTTAGAGATAAATCGATTTCTAAAATATATTAATACCAATTAAAACCCGATAATAAATTGATAATAAAAAAGTAGAAATCGATTATTTATTCAAAACCCTAGCGGTTTCACGGACGATCGTTGGTTAGATGATCCTTTATGTGATCATACGAAAGTTCTGCTAGGAATAAAATCACATCAGCTCTGTCTTAAATCAAAAGAGTTGATCTAAAAATTGTTAATAGGCACAGGGTAACACCATTGAAAATAATTCTCTATCATTTTCTATAATATAGATAATCGATACGGGTTGCGATAATCACGAGGATCGTTCTGAAACGAAGTACCTTTGACGGTTTTAGAACGATTTTGAACTGAAAATCCTATTGCTGTTTGAAAGCGGATTTAACACTAGATTCGACTGGTAGAGCGTGGAGGCCTTTTGGTGATCAAAGACCGCTGTGTAGACTTTGAATGGTTTAAAAGCTTTCCCAGCCTAACTCGAGTCCCTTTGCTTGACTGATCGAGCCTTACTTTTTCTTGTTTTGCGAAGACATTTGCGCAAAAACCCAGTCCTTATATACTCATGCATTCCTTAACTGGCTCGCTGATCATGTTTAATTTGAAGTGCTACTTGAGCGATCGCTCGTCTCAACGCAGACAGCCAATCAACTTTTGAACCAGAACCAGCAGTAATTATGGACGCAGAAAGATAAAAAAAACATTAAAAATAAGTGTACATTATAGTGGAGATTGTTCCCTTCTTAAAACTGCTTGCAAATGAAAATGAGCGCATCACCCAGCCAAGCAGACATGATTGCGCGTACACAAGAAGGATCACTTGGTTGAAATGATCACTTCACAAAAAAAAAATAAAAAATTTTAATAATGAGACACACTCAATGCATTTTATGTGCAGATTTTGTGTTTATGCAGCAGAGCTCCACTGCTCCTCGTTATGCGCACTATAATTTGCAGACTCGTAACGTAAATTTTTGTTTGCACAGCTGCACGATCACTGCACGATCAGTGCAGCTTCTTAGCAATTTTACAATAATTGAGGGGATGGCGCTGAAAAAAATTCAAATATAAGAAAACATTTGACGTCAAGCAAATAGTTACCGAGCATACTCATACCATTTACGATTTTTAGCTTTTGAAATTCCTATAATGTTTTTCCATTCGATACGTTTTAATAATGATCGATCGCTGTAAGATCAGCGCAGCAGCATCTGACTGAGTCACGCTGGCTGACTGTTGGGTTTTCGTAAAAGAACAAACTGTTTGCGCTAGCAAATTTCTTGTGTTTCCAATTTTTTTTTCTTTTTTTGTTGCTTCTAAATTTCTTTGTTTACTCAATCGCTAAGGTGTTGAATGTTTTTGTACCTGCACGATCAGCTTGTTAAAATTTTTTGTTTTTAAATAATTGCTTGGTTTATTTTTTGTTTTGTTTATTTTGGGAATTTCATCATTTCAAATACATGCAAGAGTTGTAAGATTTGTTTACTGTTTGTAAGTATGTAACGCTGCAGTGTTGTTTCCCTCACTGATCGTGCGTTCGTTGATGTTGATCATCTTGTTTTTGGTATTTTTTATTGCTGTAAAACGCAGCGCTACAGCAAATTTGATGCGATCTGTTTTGCTTATGAGTATTAGCGTTTACGAGTACAAAGCTTAGTCAGTTGCGCGGAATTTGTTCGATAATGTTTTTATTTCTTGTAACATATTTTTGTTTCTGTTTTGTGGTAGCTTCAAGTATTTCCTTATTGACGGTTTTGTGCGAATTAAAATTAACTTTTTTATTGGTATATTTCCCTCAACCGCAATAAATGATTGATTGGTTGTTATTGAGCTCAGCTCATGTGTGAAGATGAAGAACTGAGTTTAAGGCAATCTTGATTTGGTAGCATAAATCCGATGATTCAATAAAGTTCTTGGAATGCGAACTCTGCAGATGAGCCTTAAGAAATTGTTCTAGGGATAAATATTTATGTCGGCGGCAGCTCGAGGAAATATTAGCAAGCTCTTTAAAGCTAAATCTATGCATCTAGGAGGACATAGTTGAGAAATAAATTGCAGTATTTGTTAAGACATGTTTAATTTCAAAGTCAAATGTTTAACTTATTCTTGAAAGTTTATTTTACAAATTAAAAAGAAAATTAACAAAGTTTTATAATACAAACCTAAAAGTGAGTTTGAGACAAATTTCCAAAAATTGTTAGGTTCATACATTTTTTTTGGAAATTTATATATTAAAATCGTTATTAAGAACTAAATTCGCAAAGGAAAAAAATTGTTTATTATTGTTGAATTAAATAAAATTTTTCAACTATTTTTTATTTGAATCCAAAGTGTTGGATTTTCGAATTTTTTTAAACTTTTGGACACAAAACTTAAAAAAAATTTTTTGGTTTTTTTTTTTTAATTTTAAGTTTTACAAATTAAAAACAAAAAATTAAAAAGGAATTACAAAATAAAAATTGTAAGAAACCGTAAATCGTTAACGAAATGGTAAATTTTTAGTCTATTCTTTTTAAATCAAATTGTTACAGATTTGTTTTTTCTTTTTTAATTTATGTATACTAAAAATTATGTATTAAAAAGCAAACCAAAAATAGATTTTCGATTTTTTTTTGTTAAGTTTAAGCATAAAAAAATTTGCAAAACTAACTAAAACTTATGCATTAAAAAACAAATAAAAAATTTATTTTCGATTTTTTTTTGTTAAGTTTAAGTATAAAAAAATTTGCAAAATTAAAAAAAAAGTTAACTAAAACTTATGCATTAAAAAACAAATAAAAAATTGATTTTGGATATTTTTTTGTTAAGTTTAAGTATAAAAAAATTTGCAAAATTAAAAAAAAAGTTAACTAAAACTTATGCATTAAAAAGCAAACTAAAAATTGATTTTCGATTTTTGTTTTTTGTTTAAGTTTAATTATAAAAAAATTTGCAAAATTAAAAAAAAAAAATTAACTAAAACTTGTGCATTAAAAACCAAACAAAAAATTGATTTTCGATTTTTGTTTAAGTTAAAGTAGATATAAATATTTAAAAAACATGAACGAAAATTTATTCCGTTAGCAAAATAAATTTTCTTTTGGGTTTGGATTGTTTTTGAAAATTTAAGTTTTGAAACTTTAAAAAAAAAATTTGAACGTAAACATATTTTGCTAGTGAAATGTATTTGTTTAGTTTGTAACGAAAATTACATTTTCGGCACTTTTTGAAATCAAATTTTTATAATTTTGTTTTTTTTCAGATATTAATGTATTAAAAATAAAAAAATTTAAAGAAAACATAATTCTTTGGGTAAGTTGTTATCTTTGTTTTAAATAAAAGTTAAATTTTTGGAACTTGTTTTGAAATCAATTAAAAAATAAAAAAGATAATTATTTCGTTTTATTTTTTTATATTAATTATTTAAAACTAAAAAAAATGTAAGAAAACATATGTTCCCAGCGAAAGAAATTTTTCTTTTTTAGTCAGAATTAAATTTAAATTGTTTAATTAAAATTTTTTTTTTTTGGAAATTTACGTTTCGAAATGTAAAAAAAAATTTTTGTGAAATACATTTCTTTTTAATTTTTAAGGGTTTGGATTTTGTTTCATTACAATTAAGCCGTAAAAAATTGAAAAAAAGTGAACGAAAATATGCTTGTATATTGCCAGCGAAATAACTTTTTTTGACGTTAATCTAACTTTAGTTTTAGGACCTTTTTTGAAATGAAAAATAAAAATTTTTTTTTTTTTAATATTTACTCTGTAAAAAACTTTACCGGAAGAATATTTCTTTTGAGAAATATTTATTTTAACTAAAATTTAGAACTTGTATGAAATAGTTTTCTATAATTTAAAACACCAAAAAGTTTCAACTGAGTTTAAAGTGTTTGACAGTTCGGATAAAAGTAGTATAAAACAAAATCAGAAATTTATTAAATAGAAAAACTTAATTTTTAAAATAGACCTTTGCATATTTCAAGTAAATTTAGCTAATTTTTAAGTTAATTTTTTTGTTGAAAACTAAATTAGTGTATTAAAAAAACTGACATTTAATTTATTTATAAATGTTCTAATCAGCGAATTAGCATCAATACGCTCAAGTTAGTTGCACTCAAACGTGAAATAATTTTCGATGCCCTCAAGCAAAAAAAAAACGCAATAAACGCTTTGTGTGCGCGCACTTGTGTGTGTGTGCGTGTGTGACGGAGTGAGTGCATGTGCGCTTACTGCAGGTGCTTTGTCCATTTAATTACATAATTATAATGTCAATGTCATTACGTTATAAACAAAAAAAACTATTGGCGTGCGCCTAAATGACAAAAACAAAAAAACCGAAAGATTATACGATGAAAAATTGAAAATTTCCGGTGCAAATAATTTGTTATTAATTAACTTTTATTGGTTTTAAATTTTGTTTTAACTTTGAACCCGTTTGTTAATCGTTAAAAGGTGTAAATTTATTACAAAAAAAAGAAAGTCAAATAATAACAAATATATAAATAAAATAAATTTTCGAAATTTGCTAATAATTTTGTCACACAAACGCGTTTTGAACCTGACCATGACGGAGAGGAACTTATAGCCGGTTACCTTCACAGATAGCAGATTGTCGCAGATGACGCTCATGTGAGCAGCAGCATCGAAATGAGCTGCAAAATTTAAACGGGAATATTTTTTTTTTTTTTGTGGTGTGAAATGTTGCTCTCATGCCGACAAAGTGGCGTTGACAGCATTTTTATTCCGTTGCTGTTACCGACATCAATTTATAACAACAAATACCGGACACTGCATGGAAAGAAAAAAAAATTAATTTGCATCTCTCCGTCATTACAGATTGCACTACACATATTCATACTGTTGTATAAAAACATACATACACACGCTTCAAAGCTAACATAAAAATTACGAAACGTATGGTTTTGCACAAAGAAAAAAGAAAAAAAAAAAGAAAAAAAAGGAAAAAAAAAAAAATGAAAAAAAAAAAAAACGAATACAAATGAATAAGGAAAACGGAAAGAAAAACGAGGAAGCCGACAGCAGCGTGTCAATAGCTCAATCTGTGCAGCGGCCGCAGGCCAAATGAAAATCTAATATAAGTGAAACATGGAACGCTCACGCAGGAATGCAAAATTATTTAAATATATTTTTTATGACCGCAAATATGGGTTGCACATCCGCTTATGCTTTCATCGGTTATGCAACGCAAAATATATTTATTAATTTTTTTTCTTGCTTTTAGTTAAACTTATTTCCAGTATAATTAAATTTTTGAGACTACAGCAATCACGTATAGAGCGTGGACAAAATACGATAAGTTTGTCGATACCAAATCTCTCTAAAAAATTTTCCAGGAAGTAAGTAAAAAAAATTAATTTTATTTAAATTTCTATCGTCAAATTTATAAATTCTAAAATTTTCAATTTGGTCTTTTAAATTTTTATTTTTTGCAGGGATGTTTGCGAAAATTTTTTTTTTCAATATATTACCAAAAAAGTATTTAATATTTAATTCTACACACGTTTTATGCGTTACTTTGACATAAATATTGAGCGCTGTAAGCTGTACCATTTGTAGGTATGTTTGTGCTTGCAGTTGCATTATATGCATTTTTAAATAGAAAATATTTTCATTGGAACTTTGTGTTATTCTGCTCTTATGACCATAAATAGTTAATATTTACAAATTATGCCCAGAAATATTCAATTTACAATGGCAATTACTGGCACACATGCACAAATACAAATTAAAATTTGGAGTTTTTGCATATTTGAAAACCAAAAAGAGCATTTTAATCAGATTTTATATAAATAAGTAATTTATGTACCAAAAATGAAAAAAAAAAAATGTGAAAATGAGTTCCCAATAAAAGGATGAAAAACAACCAAAGGATATACGAAAATATAAAAAATATGAAAGCAATACAATTTTATAAAAAATAAAAATAAAATAAAAAAGAAGAACAAATTAATTCGGGTTTTTATTTTGTTTGCACTTAAACTTACTGGAATTAATAAATTAAAGCAAACAAATTTTATAAAAAAAGGAAAAAATCGAAAAAAAAATTTGTGTTTTTATTTGTTACTTACGGTTATACTTAACAAAAAAAATAAAAAATTTAAGTAATAAAACGTAATGAATAACAAAAAAAGAAAAAAAATTATTAAAATTTGGGTCTTTATTTTTTTCGCCGTTAAATTTACTTTAATTGTGACTTGTGACTATGACAATATGAAAAAAAAATAAAGTAATAAAATGTAATAAAAAAGGGGGAAAAAATTGGGAGTACACACATAGACTTACTGGAATTTCGACTTATAGCTATGAAAATATAAAAAAAAATTATATTTGAAAAAAAATAAACAAAAGAACAAATAAAACAAAAAACTAAATCAAATTCGGGTTTTAATTTTATTTAAACTTATCAGAATAAAAAAAAATTAAAGTAATATAATTTTATAAAAAAGAAAAAAAAAGAAAAAAAAAAAAAAAAAAAAAAATTTCGGCCTTTACTTTATTTGCGTTTAAACTTATTGGAGTTACGACTTATGACTACTTAATTTTTATAACTGCAATTATAGCGACAAAAAAATTGTATTAACATGCGAAAATAAGAAAAAAAAAATTGCATTAAATTTCAACTTGTTTACGCCCCCCTTTCTTAGATTTCTAAATTCAATCAATAAACCTTTCTCCACCTCAGTTGTTTGACAGCATATTCAGCACATCTTCCCCACCCCACAATTGTGTATTTTGCATTTTAATCAAACCATCTTAAGTGGACGGCCTATTTTTTCCAAGCCTAGTCTTCCTACAATTTCTTCTGCGGCTTCTTGAAGCCAAATAGCAATCAGCTATACACACTCTGCTTCTTCTTCTCATCGCATTAGTTGCCGTTAAGCAGCACATTAAGCCGGTAAGTTTAATTAGCGTCAGAAGCAGTGGCAGCCAGCCAAGAGCCCAGCATATTCTTTATCAATACAACTCTTACGCTCTCTCTCACACACTATCTTTCACTCGCTCTTACCCACATGCAATACTCATTTATTAACTGCACTTGTACTGAAAAATTTCCAATTTGCCCTTTGACACTTGGTCTAATTGGATTTGCGGTTAACATTCGTCGGATTGGCAATATTCTTACGGCTGTCTGTATGTATGTATGTGAGTTTGTTTGTATGCCTATGCTGACCATGGCAAACTGTTGCTGTGCAACTAGCAATGTTACCGTTAATGTTGTGACTACTCTCATGCCTGTACATGTTGTTGTTGTCGTTGCCATAGCCAAGACTTTTAATTTTTCTTTATGCTTTCTTGCGACTATGCTCGTAATGAGCTTTCAGCACACAAAAAGCACTAACTAGAATTGCATAAGTAGTTGCCTATGTATGTATGTATGTATATGTATGTATGTGGTAGTACGAGTAGATGACAGCAAAAGCAAATGAGAAGTAGTAAGGACATGTGACTACTAACTTCACTGCCAATCCAGTTTGTTGTACGAATGCCAGGAAAAGTAGTAGTCAAAAGGCTTACAAATTTTAATAGCAGAAATTTCTCAGATTCAACTAAGCTTAGCTATTCAACTAGCAAAAGCAGCTTTTCTTTTTCAGAGAAATTAACTAATACATATTAAATGATAATCTCGCTTTTGAAATTTTATCAGGAAATTCTAATTGAAAAAATGCAACTTGGGCATTTTCGATCTTTCACCCTTAATAGCTGTACTTTTAAAGCATAGTATGAGGCGATTTAAAAGCTTTGATATTTTATGTTAACTTACCGAGCTTTTAAAGCTCTAAGGTTTCATGTTCGCTGGATGTGCTTTTAAAGCATTGGTAGCTTTTGTTCAAAACTGATGATTTTAAATAGGATGGTCTAGTAAGTAATCTACTCCTAGTCACACCTTAAGTAAAAGGAAGCTGTAAGTCAAAAGCCCTGCAGTATCGTCTAGAAAGATCCAGAAGTGGTAACTGCATTGGATCGCATTTTTTTTTACCATACACTCGATCCAAGTTTGATCTATTGTTCGATTAATAATAGCAACAATTTCAGGCTGAGCTTTAAAACTTTTGAAAAAGCACTGCTATGTGCGACTGACGCTTACATATCTATTTGGAGCTTTTAAAACTCTAGAAAGCTTTAATAGCTTTGCTTTCAATATATGGCTTCAAAGCATGTAAGTATTTTATATTTGTAATTACGGCGGTTTTCCCCTAAGAACGTTTTCTTTACACCCACTCGTCAAAGAAAATTACAAAAAAAGCTTTTCAAATGCATATTCTGTCTAAGCTTTTAAAACTCGTTCAAACTTTTGGTATTAGTGATTGTTTCGAATTAAACTTGCGTGCAGAGTTCCAGACATTACATAAGAAAAGCAATAAACGACCTTGGTAATGTGTTTAATATGTTATAAAAAAAAGCTTTATACGATTTTGGCAATATGTTGGTAAAGCAATGAATGTTTTAAAGTCTACTCGAAAGCTGCCACTCTAAAGTATTAAGGAAAGGGACGTTAATTATAACAATATAGGAAAGTGTCTAAGCTTTTGGCTCTGCAGTGGAAGATCGCTTAAAGCTCCTGCTTTATTGGTGGAGCTTTCAACGCATAGAGCGAGAGCTTTCGCTATACAATATGAACGAAGGTGACATTATGCAGATTTAAATTTAGCGGAGGAGCAAATTTAATAATCCTTTCATGAAAAAAACATTCCCACAACCGCCCGTTTTATCGTTAATTACAAATTTAAAGCTTCCGCTTTATTGGTAGAGTTTCTAAAGCTTATAAAGAGAACTTTCGCTACACAATATCAAGGAAAGAGGCATCATGCAGATTTAAAACTTGCGGAGGAGAAAATTTAATAGATGTTTCCTAAAAAAATATGTCCATAACAGCCGGTTCTATCGTACCGGGATGACTCGGGTTGTTTAGCAGGCCAAGGGCTGTTGTTTTCCTGTTTCTGTCCCTTATCTTCCCATAATTAATTAAAATTAAATCTTCTATACCGAAATATTGTCTCTCTTCCATTTTCAGTTTAAAGCTTAGCTCTATAGTTTAGTTCACATTAAAAGTTGAGTAGTCGGAGCTCAGGAAAAGCGTTAACATTTTTGCTGTTTTAGTAACCATTTGATACACACAACAAGACGAAGACGGGATACTACGAATATTGCTTCCATGTCATTTACATTCAGAAACATGCTGCACTTCCACTGCCCCTTAACTTCCCTTATCTCCTAGTTTTTGTTGTCCCCTAACTTCCGCTGTCTTCTACATATCCACCTACTCTACCTGCTCTACAACACCAAAAACAGCACTGCTTAGTTTCTAAGAAAAATGTCTGATATTACACACCTTTGCTGCCTGCACACGCGGATCTTAAATCTCTACCCGCACATGAAAAGAAACTTCATCAGCTTTGACACCTCATTAAAAATAATCACACTTGTCAATTAAACAAAATGTTGCACATAAAAGAATAAATATGAGGCGACACTGACTACGACACCGACACTAGTATCGACAGCAACACCATCACCAGCAGCAACGCCGGTATCGGCACTGGCACTGGCATCAACGCCGGTCCGAACTCCAGCGGTTTCTGCAGCAAAAACCAACACACGAGCGACTAGGAGAGGCGAACACCTTAAAAATAGGTGTGGATTGCGCACTTAACAATACAACAACAACACATTTTTTCAAGCAACAACAAGCACACAAAAGCATAGACGATATGCTTCAAGTCATTGGCTTATGCAAAAAATATTTTGAGAATATTCGCATTTAAAATTTTCGCCTAGATAATTATGTGAGGAAATTAGAATTGGTGAAACGATGGGGGCATTCAACTTTAACAAAAACAACAACAAATGCTGTGCTCACTACATGGAGAATGTATGCGCATAAGAATAAGAGGTGCGATGGCTCGTTAAAGCCCTGCGGCTAAGATGTGCTAAGCCAAATGTGTGAATGGGTGTTGGGAGCCTAAAAGGTGTTTGTTGATGTAAAATACAACTTAACATATATTCTTCTAGCCACACACAGACACAAATATACTCATAAGCATGTATTATAAGAACAAGATATGCCGGCCAACCCAGGTTGTTAGCTTTGATTGTCAATTGTTCGTTTTCTATTTGTTTAGCATGAAGCGGCAGCTAATGGATTTGGCGAAAGCTTATTATATTCCATTGAGTACTTAAATTTCTAACTGACAACGGGAACTTAAGTGCTTGTACCTTTAATGATTTAGAAGTTCAGTTAGGTCAAAAATAAAAAGAAATTATTAATTTTGTGAGAATTATTATTTTGCTTTTATTTCTAGTGAATTCCTCATTAGCAATCAAAATGCCAACAGAGTGCGTGGTTAAATTGAATAGAAATAGCAGTTAAGCTGGAAATGGACCATCGTTGTGGCAGTCTACTGGTTAACAGAACATGTCAATATTTCACTGATGAAGAAGTCTAGTCTAGCGCCCGAAATAGGTTTTTAAGAAAAACTTTGTTTGTCTGCAAATTTTTATTTTCTGTTCAAATAAAAACTTTAAATAATTAATAAAAATTACTAAAAAATGAAAGCAATAAAAATTTTCATAACAATTATTATTATTGACCTTGAGCTTATTTATAGTCATGGATACTTAAAAAAATAAAAAATACTTAAAAAATTAGGGTATTTCTGGAACTGAGTCAGAGTCTTTCCGTTGCCAGTTTATGCCCAAATCTGTAGTTTTAACGGACTGGATGACCATTATTCGGATGAGATAGAGGGAAGTTGGAGTAAGTCGTCACAAAACTTGAGACTACTTCGAAATAAATTAATAAAAAAAATTCGTGCCGCTAGATGGTGCTGAAGTAGAGATTTTTAAAATAGTAGTCGTTACAGCTCGATTTAGCTGATTGAAAAATTATATAATATAAGCTAAGCTATATATATTCTCATTTAAGAAAACCTTTGCATGTCATAGGGTTTATAATTAGAAGGAAATTTTTAAAATATTAGTCCAAATTTTTACAAAAAAAAAAAAAAAAAATTGGAACTTTGTTTGGTAACCACGCTGTGTTATGATTGTACTTACTTGTGCCGAAATAACACTCGATTTTTATTTGGCCTTTTGTTTTGTTAAAACTTAGCTAAAAATAATAAAAAAGAAGTTTAATTACAATTTTACTCTGCTGTGGGTATAAATAAAATTAGGCATAGAATTATTAAATTGTATTTCAGAAATCATATTAAGAGTGTAAGCTGGGTTTCTGTGGTAAGCATGAAGAAATTTATATTTTACATTTTAAAAATCAGCTAACTTCTTAAATAAGTCTCAATGTAGAACATTCTTGGGCCAAATTCTGGCATGAAGCGATTTTGAGTTAAATTTATAGAAGGCACGAGCTTGGACCGAATTCAGAAATTGGTGCTCTTTTGGAACAAATCTTCAGGTAGCTTTTGCTAAAATATGGCTTTGAGGAAGAGCGTTTTTTTTTATCATTGGCTGAGATTTTGCATTCCAGAGAGCCAAGATAGGGTGAACTGCTGTCGACATAGGCTGTACTATATGCTGGAAATGTCTCACAATAAAGAGTAATGAATTACATTTTTTTTTGCTGAAAAATTTCTATAACCAACTGTAAATAGTTTCATAATTTATAATAGGGAAACGAAACAGACCTATAACAATTGCCCATAGAACTGTTAGACTAAAGTTTTTGTAAGAGCTTTCCACAACACAACAGTTTCAAATTTTTTGATTTCATAATAAAGCTTTCTTTCCGATCTCAAGGCATATATTGTTTTTGCTGTCAGAAAAGTTTTGTTATTTTAGCTTTACGTGCTGTTGTAAGTCCTCAGCCAACTCTGTAGAAATTTCCATTCAAAAATTCTTAAAACTATTTCTGTTATGGTTGTTGTAATTATAGTATGATGGGAGCGTTGAGTCTATGCTTTGAACATATTTTAGCAACTTTGATGAAAGTTTGAATGTTTCGAAAGAAAATAAAATCAATTTAAACATGCTGCTTATGTATGTAACTATATATTTTCCAATATAGATCGCTTTTTAAATAATCAAGACTTTAGAAAATAATCGAGGATACTTGGTCTATCAGTTGAATATTGGAACAGTGGAAAAAAGCAGAAATTTATTGAGTAAAAACTTCAAAGCCTTTTGTAATTCAGCTTAAATATTTGATCTGAACTATTTTGTTCAATTTTGGAACTGAGCCATTAACTTGCTAATGGCTGTTTAAATACCGTTTATAGTTTGTTTAAAGTTAGCGTAGAAAATTCTTTAAAAAAATGTCACAATTCCTGTTCCCTTACAAGAACGTGCTCATTTCCACATCATCTCAACAGACCAAATCATACAAATTAAATAAGCATAATTTTCGCCGATTACCGCAAGCTTTATTTGCATTTGCTCGCTTTCAAATATCTGCAAGTAATCGTCAGCACAGCCAATGATCATATGTTTGTCATATCCCCACCCATTGCTGATATTACGTGTCGCTTTGCTGCCTACAACTCCATTCACTTTAAAAAAATTTGCATTCAACTTGAATTCTTCTAGCACTGCCATTACCAGACCAAACAAGCCAGATAGACTAAAATCCATGTCTATCAAAGCATATTTTGTGTTTGGCGTTGACGATGATGCGATGACAACAACAACTGCAATATGTTTGCTATTGCGCTCATGATGTTCTTGTTGTGTTTTTGTTGTTGCTACATTTGCTCGTTGTTATTTTTATTGCGGTGTAATCCGTTGGTATGTTTGTCTTGTCGTCTATTGACTGACTGTTTGACTGTCTGGCGTTGGCTATAATTTTGGATTGGCTTCTGTCATTTGCTGTTTGTTGTTGTACGATATTTGCAAATTTGATTTTCTTGTCACGTCGTCAATGTCATCATACTCAAAGTTGTCATCGTCAATAGTAACGGCTGCAGTAACAGTAGCAGTGAAGCCGACGACAATGTGGTCGCACTTGTGGTGGAAGTGTGTGGAGGAAAATAAAGGGTAGCGGTAGTCTCTCGAGTATGACCAAAGTAAAAGAGCGGCAAGTAGAGTTGTGCATAAATAATCTATTCTTACTATAACCGATGATTGTGTTAACTATCGATTTTTTCGGAAAAATTCTTTTCATTTTATTTCAATTATTATATTTATTTTTTTTGAAAATGGTAATTGTAGCTAGTGCTGTGTTTTTATTTTGGTTCTGAGACCAAAACACTGTTATATTTTTTATGTACATATATTCAAGTATTCATGAAACGAGCTCAAGGCCAAGAATAATAATTTTTCACTTTTTAATTTTTATGTATATAGATTTTTCCTATAACAAATCGTTTTATGTACAAAAATTATTATTTTCTTCAAAAATCGATTTTTCAGAAATCGAAAAATCGATTATTGAGTATTCGATTTTTTCAACTTGAGCTCACATCTCTGCATATACGAGGTACGCCTGTACAGTTCCGGACATTGTAGCTGAGATAACTAGAGAAAGATATCGTTAACGCTTTACCGATATAACGAACACAGTGTAAAAACCTCTGCACATAATAAAATTGTTACAAATCGATGTCTGTATGTTGCATACATTCAAGAAAAATTTATAAAAGAGATCGTTTTTGCGCCAATAGAAAGCAAAGCCCCAGTTTTTGGAATTTTTGTTTATCTGTCTGTATGTTTGCGCGCGTATCTCTCGAAAACTGCTAAACAGAATTGAATACAATTTTAACCCTTGCTTTACTAGACGTCCAACTTAAAGTTAAAGATACCTCTTATTTCGATAACTCGACCGGTTTCGGAGTTATCGACATATATGTGTACTAGGGTGACCCAAAAGTTGTTTTAGTACAAAAACATGATTCATTAGAGAAGTTACCCATCGCTTAGACTTGGATAACTTGCTAAAAAAGCTTCTTCAGGATCAGGATCTTCATTGTCTCATGGCTGCTGTGCGTTTTGATGGATTCACTACCATTAGGCTCAGTCATACTAGAGCTTAAGCAGTGGATGGTGCTTTGGTTGAACGAGGTGGTAGTGCGAGCTATGCTGACCTTTACTTTCAGCACAATGGGTGTGTTGGCGGCACCGGACCGCACCTCGTAGACAAACATTCAAAAAACTCAACAAATATAACCCTCATTGTTGACCGAGAAGGAAAGTAGGTGGTAGTCCGCCCGGCTTTACGAGACGATAGACGGTTGCTGACTACTGCTGCTTGACACTTGACTGCTGGTGCTACCATTTGATGCTGCTGCTGCTGTTGGCGCATATCACGACTATTGACTTTGATTTAGAATGTAATCAAGAATGCAATAGCCGGCTCATATGCCGAGCGTCAGTCCGCACGTCAGCCAAACTGCCCTACATCCAACCTTTCCAGTAACTGGCAACTAATAATGCTGCCAGCAATATGCATTTGAATGGCAAAAGATGAAATGAGTAAAATTTAATATTCGTGTTTAGAATTTGCGCTCGGTGCGGTGAGTAAAGCGGCAAGAGAGCAAGCGAATATACAAATTTTACTGCAGGCAGTAATAGAGTGAGAAGTGTAGAACGTGAGCGCGCAATAGAGGGAAGCGTTTGTGTAGGAGAGAGGGAGCGCGCAATACATTGACAAGCCAATGCAAGCCGACTGTTGAAACGTGCTTGGACATGTCGACGCTACTTTTGATGTAAAAGCTGCTGGCGTTATTGCCTCTGCCGCTGCTGCTGCGACGTGTGTTGTTATGCCTTTGCGGCAATTGAGTTTACCAAATCATAGCCCAAGTCGTTGATTCAGTGCAATAGTGCATTAAAATAGTATACATTGTAGTTGTTGTTATTAAAAAGAAAATTTCCAATTTCCTTCAAGAAATTGCCAATTGCAAAGGTAGATGGAATGCTGGAGACTGCAATGCTTGTGCTGCATACATTTCGACGATTAAAGGAGCGCCAATGCCAAGGAGCGGCACGAGCATAGCAGATAGACGTATGTATTAATTTTTAATTTGCAATTTCAGTGGCACTAAATTTTTATTAAATTATAGTGTAATTGAGTATGGATGAGCGCAAACTGAAAGATCTATTTAACTGGAACTGGGTAACAAGAGAAAGCTAAATTTTGCAAAATAAAAAAAGTAACAAAAATCGTTAAGCAAGTTTGGGAACCAGGTCGTTTTGAGGAGTGAATAAAATGAAATAGAAAGAAAAAATTAGGCTATGGAAAATTATTAGTTGCTGGACCATTATAAATTGCCCGAAGAAATTTTGCTGACCTAAAGAGCCACGCTGTATGCATCAGCCACAGGTAGTCCCCGCCTATTGTCCCGCTCCACTTTTAACCGTCCGATAGGCGCCCCAATCCAACTGTCGCTGCTCCGCAACTGGCATGTCCTTCCAAACACTACTTCTGCTTTAGTTTAGAATCTGTTGCTGCACAACTGTTGTCGCTTGCTAACAGTGCCGGATGCGCCGCTCAGCTGTTGTTCAACCGCAACCAGCCGCACATATACTCCTCTCCTTCTCGCCTTAACACTAGCCGGTAAAGGAAAGCTGCTACCCTCCTACCGCCTTATACCGGACTTGCAGGACCTCTGCTTGACCTTGGGCAGATTGAGCTCTACCTCAGCCTTCGACAAAATCCACCTCATAGAGTCAGGGAAATATTAGCTTGCAGCTAACCTGACTTAGGTAAAGAGACCGAACTCGGAGTTTAAATATATACTGATTAGGGAACGAAATCAGTAATAATATAATAGAGAACAGAAGCCGAATTTAAATTTGAACCGAAATCGGAACTAAATTGGAACTTAAATCGAAACCGGAATCGAAACCGGAACCGAAACTGGAATTAAAATAGAAAACTATTAGGAAATAGGAACCGAATAGATAGCACTAACCGGAATTAAAATTGGAATCGTAGCCGGAATTAAAATTGGAACATAATGGGAAAGGGACACTGGAACCCACATCGTAGCTACCCAGCAAGCTTAGCTCAGCAACCAATTTCCTAATTAATTACACCCCAGGTCAACTTCTTTGCTTAATTGGCGCTTGGTCATTTCAAATGGTGCCAAATGGCGCCAAAGGAATCCCAAATCGTTCTCCAGTTGGTGCTTACAGCTGAGTGGGGCTTTCCTTTACCTCTGCTTCCATGGACGAGTTTCCATAATAATACATTCTGGATTGGAGCACCTGCATCCATTTGCATAACATAGCCAACTGGTTGATGTATTAACAGGGCACTGTATGATGGGAATACCTGCAGCGCATATTGTAATCACGAACGAATATGATAGAATATGTTGAGCTCTTGCTTTGTAGATGCCCTGCGCTGACCAAGACTAGCAGAAATTGTTGAAATCCAGCACATTCTGCTGTATCTTAGAGGGACGAAATGGATCAACCACTTGCATATCGAATGAATGAAGAGTCGTAGCTCAAATCAAGAGTGTCAAAAAGCGACTAACATAACCTGCTCATCGTTTGGCAACGCCAAAAGTCCTAGTTCAAGGAGATTTGGATCCAAGACAGACCATGTAGGAAAATAATGCTGAATTGGGGCGTTCTTCAATCGAACTCTGTCATAGAACGTTATTTAATAGCGATATTTTCGAAGCGCGGACGAGATAGGCTCCCCCTCCCTCATAAAAAGCGCTGATCACACTCCACATTTCAATATATAAAAACAACAAATTCGCTTCGTTTGCCTGTCATCACCTACTCACCAAGCGCCCTCAATACTCACACTCACCTCAACGTGTCGCATGCACCTTTGACCAGCATGTCGCGTGTCAGTGTGCCAATATTCAAGGTGTCAATGCTTGGCGACAAGCAATTCGTTGTTGTTATCTATTGCATTTAACACCCACACATTTTTCACACATTTGCCGCATTCTAGTTTTTCTTTTTATTTCCATTTGACTTGTAATTTGCTTGCTGCCTTTGCTGCGGTCTCGTTATTCGCAAATTCACTGAATAATTCTCTGAATAATTTGTAGCCCAACATAAAAAGAATAAAAAGTTATATATACTCTATAGCCAAACATGCTGCACTTGCACTCTTTTTAGGTTTTTTATGCCTTTTATTTTATTTTATTTAAATTCTTATTTCAAATAATTCTAACTACACTTTTGCACTTTCATTTTCTGCCAATGAACGATGGAAAACCTTGAACCAATTTGTGCACTCTTTTTTTCTTGTTGTCAAACTATAACACTAATACCAGTGCTTTGAGAGGCATACGAGTTAGTGAGGCCTGTAGGAAAATTGTGTAAGTGAGTGTGGTGAGTTGGTGAAAAATTTCGGAACCAATTTTTTTTTATTGCATTGAAGTTACAAAACTGCAGTAGACAACATTTTGTGGCCCTATTTTAAGTCATATAACTTTTTTCCATATTGAGGTAAAGACTGAAATGCTGTACTTGTACTGAATAAACCTAGAGCCCGTCGGAGTATCAAAAAATTGAGACATTAAACAAATCCAATGACACTAGTGAACACTTGGGGTAAAAAATTGAATTCACGATATCTTCTGCCTTGTTCTTGGAGTAAAGTTGGAAATGAATTTCATGAGTAAAACAAAAATCATTCATAGTTTTAAGCTACCGGTTAGAGTTAACCTGACATTGAGAAAACATTGCTTTTTGAAATTAAGTGGTGAGTTAATTCGCTACGCATAAAACTGCAAATATAAGAAATATAAAAGCGCCGAGGAAAACTGGCTATGAAGTTGGCAAACTCAGTAACCGGTCTATCTTTAAAGTTGGCAAGAGATGAAGGAAAATAATTCCAAAATATTTTAAACAATTAGACCAATTATAAACATCAACACTCGAAAAGAAGTCTCATAACCATCAATATACCCTGCAAACCATGCATGTGTGAAACTCTTGATAAAGAGCGGGTCGCGAAATATGACAAAGTGGATAAAAAGGTATGTCATTTTTTTGGTGAGTTTCACTTTTTAACTATAGTGAAACCGCTTTTGTTTTTCAAGTGAAATCATTAGTGATGGTATTGGAAATTGTGGTGAAAACCACAGAAAGTGGTTAGCCTGATTGGTAGGGTATTCGTCACTTATCACAACCATAGTAAAGGCAGGCTCGCACTATCATTTCCTACTGGGGTACTTTTCGCAGTGCCATACTGAAAGCGCGCGTCACCAAAGCGCCCACATGCCCGCATGCCCACCGTTAGGTTACGCTTTACCAACAACGTGGTTGACTTTTGCAGTAAACTGGCGTAACTTTTTATGCTGTCATTTTATTTAAATTCTGTTTTAGTAGACTTTTCTGCATTTATTCATGCTTTTGACACACAAATTGACATAGTTTTATGCGCTTTGATTCAAATAAAAATTAAAGTTTATTTACAAATTTTTGTGCAACTTTTTGAAAATTTTTTAAAGAGCAATCCTTAAAGTGCGGCATAGTAACTTTTTGAGTGGTTGCCATATATTTTTTTTAACATAAATGTCACATAAAAAATTTAGAATATAATAATAACAATTTTAAGCAGCTATCATTATATCAAAATTGGAGCTCAATTTTATGCTAATTTATGTTTTAAAAAATTTTTTTTGGCAGTGGTTGGCTGAAAAATTTGTGTTTTTAATTTATATGTGTCAATAGACATTTAATATTTGCATTTTATTATTATCTGTTTCCACAATTTTTATTGTTGTAATAAATTTAAACTTTAGAGTAGCTTTTTTTGTATAATTTCTAAATTGTTTATTACTTTTCAAAATTCATAAAAAAATATATCAATAAATTTTAAATTTAGCAGAATTATTACTAAATCCACACTAAACAATATTATTTTTCTGACTCATTAGAGACTTTTAATTTTTGTGGCTTACATAGTGACTATGCTATTAAAATGCGTTTGGTATTTGAGCTGTTTGCGGTTAGTCTTACATACAGTTGTGTGTAAAAAAATACAAGCACAATTAAAAACTCTATTCCTGGAAAATTTTATTTATTTAAATTATATGCCTCATATGCACGTTGTAGATAGCAAAGAAAAATTACTAAAATTTATAGTAAAAAATTAGAAAAGCAATTTATAGATTTTTCGTCTGCTTGTATAAATATTTGTGAGCGCATCACTAAATATTTACGGCATGGAATTGAATGATTTTTTTGACGTTGTATTGCTGAAAAGCTATATTAAAACATAAGATAAATTTTTATTTTAAAAACTGTATGAATGCAAAAAAAAAATATGTTAAACACAGTTTTGAAATTTTTGAAAAACAAATTTTTTCTTTTGAAATATTTCTTTTTGTAGATGGCACTTTATTTCAAATGAAAGTATATTATGCACTGGAAATTTCAACTTAGCGTGCAAACAATATAATTTTTGCAATTTGTTTGCACTATTTTGCACACAACTGTATCTCCATATATGACGTTAATGTGTAGGTTTTATTGTATTATTATTTCTGCAAATTTTGTGTTATACCAAAAAAAGTTATGAATAACAATATTTGCGCAACTTAAAATTAATAGCTTCCAGCCAATTTTATAATAATAAATAATCGAATTAAAGCTAAATGTATTACAATTCTTTTTGTTACTAACTGTTCAGTTTATTGGCCTACGGTTATTGCTCTAAATAAAGGGAGGTCATATTTTGTAAACTATGCATTTATTTATAAATAAATATTAACGTGATGCTAAATTGTTTTATGTTTTTATTTAAATACAAATCAAGCGCAAAAAAAATGCAGCAGTCTATATTTGTTGAGCATTTTCAGCGCACTTGAGTTTTGAAATATTAATTTATTTTAATGTGACTTAAAAAAACCTTTTCAACAGCATTTTTAAACTATTAATAAAAAATAAAATAAAAAATTTTAAAAATTATTTTTTTCCAAAGTTTTTTTATTTTCAATTTAAAGGTAAAATAAATTTGATGTCAGTACTAAAAATTAAAATTTTTTTATTACATTTTTTTTTTTAATTGATACAAATTTGAATTACCATCTGCTTAATTTTTTCGATCCAAATATTTTTGTGTATTAATACTTACAACGATATAAATCAATTAAATATATTTTTTTAAGTCCTTTTGATTTTATCAAATATTTTTACACTTCCCACAAAACTGTTTAGTGTCTATTTTACTGTCATTTTTGTTGTTAAGTCATGCTTTAAATTATCGCGAGAAGTTTAAAGTTAAATATCACATATTTATGAGCAAATCAAGTGAAGTTTTTTTTAGTATTCATTTCATCACGTCAATTAGAGCTTCGTAAATTTTAATGACAACAAGAAGAGCAAAGGTGCAAAGCGCCCGTGAAAAAAATGAACAAACAAAAACGGCGAGTGAATGGCATATTAAATTTATGAGCTCATTTTAGTATGATTGCATTAAATTATGGGAAATAAAAAACCTGGAAAATTTGTCGTTAATCAAAACCAAGAGTGCGAAAAAATGTGAAAAAAATGTAAAAAAAATATGTTAAGAAATTTGAAAATTATTAGAATGTACAAAATTTAAAAAAATAGTTTTTGTAAAAAATCTCAAATATTTTTCGTATTTCTAATCGAAATGCCATACAAATTTTCAAAAAGGTAGAAATAAAGATAAAAGCGAATGAATACAGGGGAAAAATATGCGGAGATGCTATTATTAAAGAGAAATAATACCAAAATACAATTATAAAAAATATATCAACACAAAAATGTAAATTTAAAAAGAGAAAAAAAATTAAATTTCAAATTTATTATTAAATTTTAAAATTTCATTATTTGTTATTAAGTGCCATACCAGGAAGAGGAAGCCGAAAAAAAAACCAAAAAACATGCCGCAGTTGACTTTTGTGACAGTAAAATACCGTTATACGACCGCGTAAGTGAGGGCAGTTAAAAAATCTCTTTATTGTTGTTGCTTTGATGGCGCATAGTTGCAGGCGACATTTGTTACAAACTATTATGTATGTGTGTGTGATTTGCTGCAAATTGCCATCGATAGTAAAAAGCAATAAAAAAAAAAAAAATTTACCAAAAAATTAAAAAAAAAAAAAAAAAAAATTTAAACAACAAAGTAGCGCCAAGTCATAAGTAACCTTTGCTCGCTGCTCGTGAGCGCGCACACACAAAAACACGCTGCAGTGTACCAACAATATATAAACAAAAGCATAAACTGGGTATCATTTTTAACTGGCGTGATTTGCAAGTTTTTTTTGGCTTCATTTTGTCATTTTTATGTTTTGTAAGTATTTTTGTTTTTATTTTTCTTAACTTTTTTTACAATTTTTATGTTCATTCCCAGCCACAAAACCTAGTGAATGTTATTTGGCTGCCGGCGCTAACCGTTGATGACCTTTGTTGTTACATATATTTGCTTGTTTGTTGTTGTTGTTGTTGTTGTTATTATTTGTGCGCTACAATTTCATTTTTAACAATTTTGTATTTCGTAATAAATACCATATTTTTGCTTTTCATTTCTTTTAGGCAATTTTTTTTGGCTTTTGTTTGTTTGTGTGTGTCGGTGCGGCTAACGCCGGAAATGTTGCACAAAACGAAAGTGAAATAATTTCTTTTTGCGAGCAATGAATTTTTTTTTCTCATTTGAATTTTTGCTTGAACTATTCAATTAAATTTCTTCCAGTTTCTTAAATTTGTTTTGGTTTTCTTTTACTTTTTTTAAATTTTTTTATTAAATTTTTTACTTTTATTTTTTTTTCTTTTATTTCAAATTACTCGCACTCGTGAAAATTTACTTTTTCCAAAAATATGCTAAATATGTTAAGGCTATTTGAAGTAATTTTCGAACTAAATTCTTTTTTTAATTTTTTCCTATTCACAGATTATAACTAATTATGCTGTTAAGTTATTAAGTTAACCGTTCCAACCCGTTCCATATTCCAAAATCATATTCTAAATCCTCAATCGCTTGAAACTGCTTTGTTGGTTGCCATTTGAACCGTTTCATTTTCAAAAACTAGTACCATAACCGTTTTAAACCGTTTCATTTTAAAACAGCTTCATTTATTAGAACCCAAACTCCCCGCTTTATTATTTAAAACCGAAACCAAATTATTTTAAAGTTTTTGAAAATAACCGTAAAGGTTTCAACCCGTTTCATATTTCAACTCCAAAACTGATACCGAATTAATTTCAATTACTTTCAATTGTTCTCAACGGTTTTTTGAGAAGAATCTGATTATCTAAAAGCTTACTTTCGGAGTTATCGCCCAGTGTGTGGAACAGGGTGACCCAAAATGTGTTAGTACAAAGTGGGTATAAAACAAAGGGTGCTAATGAGTGTTGCAATAAGCGATGTAATTAAGCTCCATATCTCAACTGATATCGTAGATATAGGTTTTAAAATCGAACTCAGTCTATTATAAATGCTGAGATGCAGCGAAGCGTGGCCATATTTTCTAGTTTGAAATAATTTTCTGAGCAAAAGTGGCAACTATTAAAATTTATGAATTGGGTTGTTAAAAATCACTAAAATTAGAAAAATGAACAAAATTAAAAAAAATTGTAAATTACAAATTTGAATGCTTATTACTTAAAAAGCGACAGTGTGTCATAAAAGCTAAGCACTTAGTGTCTCATAAAATATAATGTGCAATTTCGTTATGCATGACAAGTAAACCAAAAACAAAAAGAAAAAAAAACCAAAAGCAGTAAAAAAGAAATAGATAGATAAACAAAATTCGAAAACAAAATGAGTGAGCAATACCAAAAGAAGCGTTTTCCAAATTTTCCCATGCTTGTTGTGAGCTTCACTCAAGTTTCGTTGCATTTTGCTCCATATTCAGGTAGTTTTCGCTCAACTTTTCCAAACGCAGCCAACTTCTGCTAATACATATACTAGAGAGCAAGCAAGTCTCTAATCGGATTATCAACTCATGCCATATTGGCGTTAATCTACAACATTAATTATGCCCGTACTTCTACTAACCGTTATAATAACTTGCATGACTACAACAAAGAGTTTAATAAATAGAAAAAGTAGCATAAAAATTCGTGTTTAAAGTGCATGCAATTACGCGATAACTTTTGCTGTTGTTGACTTATGACGCGCAACCACGCGGCCACCCAGTTAGTCCTGCTGACCCACTTCCCTTTTTTGTGCAGAGAAACCACACATACACAACAAAGAATTGCAGTTGCACACAATTGAGTTTTTATTTCATTACCATAAGTAAATTAGAATTTGCACACAGAAACATAGACAACACTAACACAGGCACAAACCAGTAGGCACTGCAAAATAAGTATAAACAGCAAGGCGAACTAGTCAGCTAACTGTCTTTTTCACAGCTAAGCAACTGATGCTGCTAACATGCCGATGTCCTACGGGGTGTGAATTGTCAGATTTCGAAAGTAAATATAGCAGTCTCAAACCAAAGGATACCAAAAAAATGTTTATTAAATTTTAATAGTAATTAGAAAACCCGGGTACGCTTCGCTGCTTCTCAAAATTTATAATAAACTCAGTCTGATGTTAATCATGTTTTTTTGAAACCTGTTAAGACATGGAACTCAATCACATCGCTTATTGCAACACTCATTAGCACCTTTCGTTTGATACCCATATTGTACTAACACATTTTGAGTCACCCTGGTTGAGTTATCGAAATAAGTGTTATCTAAAAAGTTTATTTAGACGTCTAGTAAGTAAACGGTGGAAGTTACATTCAATTACAATCAGCAGGTTTAGAGTGATACGCGTACAAGCATACAGACAGACAGACAAAAATTCTTAAAACTATTGCTTTCGACTTCATTGTTGCTTTCCTCCTAATTTCTCCCTTCCTTTTCATATACCCCTACATGTCACTTTTCTTTGTCGTCCTCCTTATTTTAATTTTAAACCCTATTCCACATATCCGATTCCTCTTCATTCTCCTTCACCACTTCCTCCACATATTCGCTTCACTCTTCCTATTTATCTTCTCCTTTATATACTTTGTTCCCTCTTCATTTTTATACTTTTTTTTCTCTTTACTTCCTCTACATATTCGCTTTACTCTTATTATTTATCTTCTCCTTTATATACTTTTTCTCTCTTCATCTTTATACTCTCTTTTTCTCACTCTTTTTCAGTCTCTACACCAAATATTAGGCAGCTGGAACTGATACGTACATTGGTGCGAACGAAATGCGAATTGAAATTTTTAGGGCGTGGCACTACCCACTTTTCTATAACTATGTTTAGCCTTTATTGTACCCACGGCTTCCATAGCTCTAAGCCCGTGAACAAAAAAAGTTCTACTCCATTTTTTGAAATTGTGGACACTTCAGTGTTCTCTCCAGAAATTGGAATTTTTCTGGGTACTCACTTTGTTCTTTTCGAACCAGTTTGGGATGAGTTAGAAAATTCTATCTATAAACTAGTATCTTTTCTGGCTACCTAAGTGTTTTACTACCGGGTGTCACTATGCGCTTGCACTCGGTTGGAGCAGTAGCTGCAGCAGGCAGGCTATGCCAACGAGCCAAACTTAAAACCAGCATAAAAAGTTTTAGGAATAATGAAAACAAAAAAAAAAAAAGGTGGACGAAGAGAAAGTGGAGCTAGTTGGCAACACTGCATTGCAGAGTATAAAAGAGAAAAGAAGGAGCTAGCGACTATTTAAAAGTCAAAAAGTTGAAAACGGCTTATGACTCTCATGCGCGCCTACTATGAGCTTACGAGCTTGCTGCTGGACAAATGAACAAGCAGTGGAAGTGACACAGCACAAACCACCGCCGCTTGTAAATGCTGTGGTGGCCCTCACTATTTGCACTCCTTGGTAGCTGAGGTTGTGTGACACTTCAGCAGGGCTTTGGCTTGATTTTGTTTTGGTTGTCGTATTTACTTTTAATTTAAATGCGCATAACGTTGACTTCACAAAGCTGACTATGCAGGCGGAGCTGTCCAAGTGGCTGATGGACAAGCAGAGCGAGTGACAGACAGATCAAAAAGAATAGCTAGCGTAATAGATATAAAGTGCAAAGCAGCGGGCAGGCGCTTGTCGCTTGAGTAGACACAAAACTCGCGGCGCTTTAACTTAAACTTTCGTGGTACAAAAATCAAAAAAATGGCAGACGTGGAATCACGTTCCTTCCACAACTAAAGCGCGCTCTACTTGCACGTAATCCCAACTTATTTGGTTGTCGAAGCCTCGCTAGTGGACCATCAAATGAAAATAGCAAAAGCAACCTAAAAAATTGTACGTGAAAATGCTGGCATTAATTTGATGGCGTTGTTGACATTCTAACGGTCTTGTTCGCTTTTTGCAACGTCTGCATGACTTCTAACACGGCACTGGCGGTCTAACGGTGAAGTGAAAGTGAAGGTGACATATGCAAAGAACTTAAAAATACCAAAAGGTTGGTTGAATGTCATTCGGTTGGCTTTTGTGTCTCGCAGCAAAAACAAATTGGCTGCAACGAAATGAAGGAGCAGCATCAACATCATTTACATTTGTGGAATATTTTATGATTGTAATTATCTAAATGGCTGATGGTATAATTAAGAGTTTGCATTACGTGAATGAAAATTGAATTTATTAATGAGAAAGAAAAAGAGAGTAAGGTCACTTGGTCGCAAACAAAGTGTGCTTCAGAGAAAACAAGTTGTGAAAAAAAAGAAAAAAAATATTAGCGAAGATACAAAGTAAACAACTAATTGCTGCTGGAACGAAAATGCTGAATCTAGATTTCATGGTTGCAGAGGGAAGAAAAAGTCTTAACAGCGAAAAGTTGCACCATGCTTCGATTAAGAAACGGAAGCAGGGTTTAGTCACTGGTTGAGAAGTTAGAATCTATACGAACGGCTCGAAAATGGAAACTGGAACGGGGACTGGGCTATAATCTCAACAACTATAAGCCAGGCAGTCATATCGACGCACTGAGTCATGCAGTGTCGTCCAAGCGGAAATATATGCCATAGAACGAGCAGCGAAACGATATTCGTTGACAATCCAGCTAACTTTCAGGCACTGGAATCCAGAGAGACAGATTAATACTAAACAACACTTGGCTGCTTAACCGCAAACCAATCATAGCACTCTAAAGGTAGGTCTTTATCTGGTAGTCAGCAAAAATTCTGAGCCTTCCACAACTCTCCGCAGTTAAATAGTTTACTAATAGTTTATCAACTTGCTTAAACTTTCATTAATATGATTTGTCTTCTGATAATTAGATATTACACTCTATGAATTCCAACTTTGCATCATCCCTAGTCAAGTTAAAGGTTTACCAGTAGGATATGTATCAGCTGTTGGTTCACTCTAGGGTTAGTGGCAAGCTGTTGAATGCATTCCAGCCTAGCGGAATATAGGCGAAGCCTCACACAGATTAAATGATCTCCGGGCGGAAAGAAGGATACCAAGATTGACCTGTCGAAACGTAACCACAAATTGCTAGGGACTCCGTTTGAAATGTGTAAGAATCGTCCTGAGCCGAGGTGGTTTCCAACTGCAGCCGCAGACTAGAACCAGACACTAGTGACTAATAAAAATAAGGATTTTACTAGTAGAAATTAACTGAGTCACTGATCATTATTGCTTTGAAGATTTACCAGTGGAGCCACCTTCTTTTAACCTTTCTGATAGAAAAAGCGTTGACTAAATAACCCTTAGCCTCTCAGATATTTTTTCACTCTTGAGGCTACTACGTTCTTTAACTAAGTCTCTAAAACAATTAGGTTTATCGAGCTTAAATAACCTGACTATTACACTTCTGAATTAGTATGATAATCTACTTAAACGTTTGGCACCAATGTTGAATAGCACAAGCCTTGCCATTTGCAGCAGCAGCGTTGACTTCTGATACGCATTATAATTTTGTATTCCTTCCGCTGAGGTTTAGAATTGCTAATTGAGAGTATCTTTTATAAAAAAGCTTTCAAGAATAAATTATTATTTTGTAAAGGCGATGTTATCAACATTTTCCAACACATTAAAAATAAAAACTAACCTCAAACTCAATTTTCATACTCTTGGCATACTCCCGCTAAAAAAATTACATAAATTATGTTTCCCTCCAAAGCATACCACAAAGCATTGCCCTCCGCCCTTCTGCTGAAAAAAGTTTGTTTCATTATAATCATCAAAAGCCTATTTAAAAATTGCTGACGGGTTGCTTCAATTTCACTTTACAATTACACAACACTCAGCCAACTGCGTCTGCGCTACCCACGCGCTTTTGAGTTAAGCGTTCAAAAAAGAAATTGTCGTACTTTTAATCTTATTTTTTAACATTTTATATAACTCACAAACTTCCAACAATTGTGAAATGCCAAAAATCGTTAAAACTTTTCAATGCAATTGTGTGCACATTTTTTTCGGGCAAGTCTAATGCATTCAACACAGCGCACATCATGCAGCACACAGCAGCAAAGCGCACACACTCACTCACCTACTAGCGAGTGTGTAAATAAATATTTTCATAATTTGAAAAGTGCTGACAAAGCGCTTTTGAGCGTAGGATAAGAGATGGAGGACAGCAGCGACAATAGCGCCGTACAATACATTGAAAATACCGGAGAGTACAAGCGCTGTGTGACAGTTGAAGCTGTGCGGCAGAGGCGCATGATGAGCGACAGTGCTGTGGGGTTTTGATGGCTATACCGAGTAAGAGTTCTTTGAGTACCGAGTCAATCAATAGTTGAACTCATGATGCGTTTTAGGAAATTCTGAAGATATATGTACATTGGACAGACTAAGTCTACGACCAGGTACTTTTCTGCAATTTCTGGAAATTTCGGCTTTACTAAAATTAGTAAAATTATTTTTACCAATTTTTACTAATTTTATGTAAAAGTATGTGTCAGCGTCTAATACAAAAGCTATAATTTATGTTTTTAGTATATATGCGAAGTTCAAAAAAATTTGACGGATTTTTAACACAATTTAATTTTTTTTCCGCAATTTTTAGAATTTTTCGGAAAGTGCAGTTTTGTAGTAGAATATAACGCAAAACAAAAAGGTCTCAGTATTTACTCCGGAAAACCGTCTGCCTTCTAATGACTTAAGTATTTTCCTGAAAAAAAAAAAAAAAAAAAAAATTAAGGCTATAGACGCCGTTAAAGCATCTGATCAGCCAGGAATGCGGGTTTGAATCTCACTCCCGGGAAACACATTGGACGAGATGTATCAGAGGGTTCCTAGGTCACTAACGCAATTTAACCTTTCTAGAAGCCCTTGATATAAAAATTCGGTGCTAGTTTTCTGAAAGACATGCCCGATGTATATTAATCTCACAGGTTTAGAAAATATGTATTAGACATTCAGAGTTTCTATAATTATTTTGAGTTCTTGGAAGCCTTAAAGTATACAGCGACAAATTAGTGCCTTGAATAAAATCATGGAAAAGTTTCACGTTTACCTTTTGCTTAGTATTAAAAGGGCAAATTTCTTAAATCACAATTTAATGAAAACTGAATGCACTTAATTAAAAAAAAAATTCATTTAAAATCGGTACAATCATACCATAAATGTCCAACACTGTTGCGCAAGCCAAGCGAACGGACAGGCAAGAGATTGAGCGCGAAAAAAAAGAAATGTCACATCAGCTGTCAACGTTGAGTCCTATCATGAAGTTTCAGTAGAGCAATGGAAAAAAAGCAAATACACGCGAGCATTAAATGAAAGCAGACAAAAAATCAAGCAAAATAAATGGAAATAAAAAGAAACAAATTTTGTAAAAACACGACAAGATGCAGTGAATAGCTGCCGAAAGAAATTTACGAGCAGCCAGTGCATACAAGAGACGGCGTACACTTTCTTGGAGGGGGTAAAATGCAGCTTAAAAAATTAGATGACTGACAAAAGCGTTTCAAAAAACAAGTGGCAGGAGCTGCCTAAAGATACAGGACTCCACAACAAGAAGCTGGCAATTTTATTTTTGCTACTCGATTTTGCTTTTTTGGTGCTTACAATGCGGAAGACAGTTGAACGACATAAAGTTAGGTAAGTGTCCAAGGCAGATACACAATTTCAATACTCAGCACATACAAAAGTCTGGCAACCATATCACCCACAAGCCATTAAACAGCCACACTAGCGCATTCAACTACAACTCGAAGAGGCACTTACCGGCAAAAGAACTATTTACAACGTAATTTTGTTGCAAGGAAAGACGTATAAGCAGCCAAGAAAGGGCACAAAAGGAGCGCAGGATAATGGTGGGTAAGTGAAGGTAAGTTCTAACCGAAGTAGATACTGAAATATGTTTCTAACTAGAGTAATGGCCCAAGCACTTTCCACAGTGCTGCTTAGTATGTGGTAATGTTGCAGCGCTTAGTCGCCTGCCGCTGTGGCTGACGATGATGGCTGCGCAGCAAGGTTGCTTGTGCAACCATGAATAGATGCTAGCTCACTGCCAGCCCTGCACGTCTGCATGCAATCTTTGTTGCTGACTAATGTCGCCGCCGGCGTTGGGCATGAGTGGGCGATTGCATGATGCTTTTGGAAAGCAGCTGTTGGCGCTGCTGCAAGTACTGTTGTGAGTGCAGCATGCAACAAAATCACTATCAAGATTACACGCATGCATGTTGCTCGTCCAAACATATGTGTGACAATATGTAATTTTAATGCTTGACATAATTGCATTTGCAATTATTTTGTTTCATATTTTTTTGTATTGTGCTTTCTCAGCGCTATAGTCCCACACAACTTTTGTGCTCTCTACAGCGCCAGCTTATTACTCAGTAATGCGCTGGTTTCATTAATATTATACCCCTTCACATCAGTACTTGTCTGCTATGGCCTCTGAGTAAACTATATGCTTGTAGCATATGGCACAGCTGGTAACTGATGCCCAGTTAGTTTTGCTGTCTTTGTAAAGTAACGTCTAGTTGTTGCTGCCTTAGAGCGAAAAAGAGATTTGTCACAGTCAAACTGTTGGCGGTGGATTATGATGGGTTTCGGTTTGAAACTTTGTGAAATTAATGTGCGGTATGGTGTACGATAATATTTCATAATTTAGGTGAAATATTATTTCTTTGACGCGCTGTGTAAAGGAAAGTTGAAAAACTAAGTTTTAAAAGTTTAAAATTTAAAACGAACCTCAGGGATGCGCTTTAGCTGTCTTTCAGCCACAGCGGTTTAGGGGCCTAGAATATATCGCATGGTAGGTATGCCTGCTGTAAGATGCAAGGGGTCTAATAAAACGCCCGCGCGGCAGTGGGCTGCTACCAGAAGGTACTAGCAGCGGGGCTCTAAGCTAGAGTAAAACACCCTTCTCTTATATGCTTTATAAAATATTCCACTTCTGAAATATATGTCTTCCAGTTTGTCCATAATGCATGGTGTACCAAGTATCACATTTGTCGGCCAATGTTTCCTAATTATTCCACTTCTGAAAAATGTGTCCATCAGTTTGCTAAACTAGGCTCGGTTTTCTCAATATAATAGAGCCCTACAGTTTGTGTATAAGTCAAACAAAAATGTGTACTAATATTCTAGAACTATACATCTCCCCAGAATTACTTATGAGACAAGTTATCAGCACCCAAAAAAAGTCCCTTTACGCACGTCTCAGAAAACTCACGTTTGAAGTAAAGCTCCGAGAGCCAAGCACATCCGACTGTGTGAAAAAATATGCAATCATAATTTCTGCAGCATTTCAAAATACTGGAGTAGCCGATCTTCGCTAGTTTTCGAACATCGAAAAGCGAGTGTCAAATTACTATGATGAGCTCTGCGTCGCTGTCGAAATTTTCGTTAGACTTCGACTGAGTGCAATTATTTTAAATAAATAAAAAAAATTTTCTGTATAATCAGGCTTTTAAAACTTGGGTCTCAAGTCTTTTGAAAATATATATTTGATAATGTTTTTAAAAAGGTAATTTTTTATTTTTATGAAACTTTTTTTTTTTTTTTTTTTAATTCCAATTCAATTTTAGATTGGAATTAAATTGAATTAAAATTTTTTCAAATTTCTGTCACAATTTTCAACTTTTAATTTTTACTTAGAAATTTAAAATTTTTATTTTTTTAAATTAATATAGATCTTTTTTGGGACTAAAGTTTTTTGTTTTCAAAACTTAACTAGTACTAAATAAAAATAATCATTTTAAAATTTTTTAGATTTTTACTTCAAAATTTATAATTTTTTTATGATGTTTGCCTGTTTCAACTACAAAACACAAGAAGGAACCAAATAAAGGAATAATTTGAAAAATTTTCACCTTCTTAAAGTTTTTTGAAAATATATATTTGATTCTGTTTTTAAATAGGTAATTTTTTATTTTTATTGAACTTTTTTTTTAATTTCAAATCAATTTTCCAGTTTGTCCTAAATTTAGATTAGTATTAATTGGACTTAAACTTTTTTATTCAAACATTTTTTTTTGGGAAACGAGTGTTTTCAGAAAATTGTCACATTAACCTCTTCAATCCCGCACCGAAAATACGCTCGAAAAATCATTTTTTATGACTTATTTTTAATCACTGGTGTCTAAAGAGTTTATTTCAAACAAATTGTTCTTTTCTTTTTTTTAGTACTAAAAACAGTTTTTCGAAATTTTTAATATAACTGCAAAACAAAAAAAAATATTCTTATGTCATTCTAATAAAAAGCTAATTCAATGTTTTTTTATTAAAAATAAATAAATATATATTAAAGAAAGTAAAAGTGTTTATGTGTACAAAAAAAAAATATTGACTCACTTGTGACAAAATTAGATCCAATCTTGCATATTGCAGTCCATTTGAAAATATCGTATGAAATGAACGCGACAGAAGAAGTAAAGAGAGAAACTAAAAATGTAGAAAAGCGAGAAAAATAATGAAACATAGACAGTTATTTCACAAAGAAAACTTTTGTCCACATATGTGGACATTATACCGGAAGGGGTTAAAGCAATTTCCTCTTTTTATTGCATTCTAATTTTTATTTTTAGTTCCTTACTTTTCCTATTCTTCTCGAAGCCCTTCTACCAATATCCTCTAACGATATGTTGCTGATTATATACTAGCCGTCAGCTCCATTGCAAAACTTCCTCTTGCTCTTATCACTTTTTGTTCGCCGATTTTCGCGGTCATCCGTGCTCATTTTAAACACTTTTTCACAAACTGGCACATAAAAGTTTACCGAAAATTTCTCCTTTTTACTGCTCCATTGACCAAACTGTGCGCCTTCTGTTTATTGCGGTTTTCCCAGCAAAACTGCGACACAACTATCAATACGCTTCTCAAGTATTATCCGAAGCTGCGCTGCACTTAAGTGTCCATAAACTTGAACTGCATCCTTCTTTAAAGTTTAAATCTATATAAGTGAGTGAGTATTATCTGTATTATCTGCGCGCAGACAATTGACACTGCCTGCCGGTGAATGAAATAAGTGCCTGTGTGTGGTCATTATGCTCGTACTTAAAACTATTGACAGCCAGCAGCTCCAATCGTAAACATTGCGAATGGTCAATGTTTGTGCTAAGCACTCTACTACAGCGCTCAAAAGCTATTTAACCGCCCCGAATGCGTACATAGCAAGTACTTTATTTGAACTCTGTGGCAATTGTAAATTGTTCGTAGTTCGACAGCATTGCCAGCGCAGCAATGAGCTGTTCAATTGAATTGAATTCGCTTGTAAATTGTCAGCTGTCAGTGTGTCGGTCCAATTGCAGTGTTGCTGCTCTCTTGCATTTCAGTGTTGGTGTGCGTTGATCTATTGCTGCGCTACTTTCTTTAAAAATTTGTTGGTTAAGTGCAAGGCGGTAATGTTTGAGTTTGGTTTATTACAATTCTTCACTCGAAATTTTCGGTTTATTTGCACTTCTCTACAAATTTTTAATGTTTGGCAATGGGAAATGGAGTGCTAGAAAAGTTTTTTTTTTCGTTTAAGCAGAAGCTCGTTGACTATTTCATTGCTCAAATGCGACCGAAAACTGAAATAGTTTAAATTTCACTTTTATAGATGTTTATCCTAAAAGGGTTGGAAACATGAGTTCGCGTTTATGCAATTCACCACGGTTGGTATTTGATTTTATTTCGCATGCTTTACTGCTAGTAACACTTTTATTTTTATAAAACGATTTTGTAACTTTAAATTAAAATTAAAGTTTAACTAATTTTAACATTTTACAAGCAGGTACCGTGGTGAATTACTTCCCTAAAGTATGACAGCGGCCACTGACATGCGTTGGTGGATATTCTCGTTACTCAGTCTACTCTGTCATTTTTTACTTTTATTCCTTCTTCGTGTTTTACTCCTTTCACAAGCTTCGCCAGCTAGATTAGTTCCATATGGTACGTAAACGGTCTTAATTCTATTCTCAAAAAAAAAAAATAAATACTTCACTTAGTTTTCATTTTTCTAATAAAGGTGTATTTATCCACTTTCTCTGCTATATCCTACCTTTACCCTTACCTCTTTGTTCACACTTTGTTGCGCTCTATTCACAGAATTAAGTTTTTCATTTTGATTAATGACTTTAATTTCAAATTCAACATACCCTTGCTAACCAAGTTGTCTTCATTGTTCTCATTCTCTTTCCCTTTTCAATTCTACAATGTCGTTACAACAATTTTTAATCTTTCTCACATCGCAAAGCCATAAGTTTGTATGTCAGATTGCCTGTAAGTTTGTGGTTTTTAATGTGGCGCGTACGCCCTTCAACTGCCACTTTGATTTGGGTGCGGTGAAGCTTTTCTATGCTGATGGACATGTTTTAAGTATGCGCTGCTTTCGGTGTATATATGTAAGTATGTACCACACCGCATGACATTAGTGAAGCGCAGATTGATTTATTTCCCTCCTTACACTCTGGCTACACGTAGCAGACGGCTAGTTAGGTGAGAGTTGACATGTGTCTTATTTGATTATTAATTTAAATTGAAGCGTACATAAATTTTGTGCTTCAAACGATTTTTCACACGCTAGTTTGTTATGTTGTTAGAATTTCAAAATTGTTGTGCTTCGTTATGCATTAAATACTTCCCTAAAAGCCACAGGGTATTATTGGTTAAAATATTTGTCGGAAATTTTCAATTCACATGCCGTGGTTTTGGCTTTTGATTAAATATTTTTCATACAATTGTCATGCGAAAAAGTTTTAGTTAAATGATCGCACAAGTTTAAACTTTAAAGCTGTCGTATATTTGGAGAAATGGCGCTAAAAAAGGCTAACTGGTGCAGCGTTGCCAGCGGGGAAAAATTTTGGCAATAAGAATAGGGTGAACAGCGTGTGATGTACAGGGTGACTCGAGTGTTAAATTTTTACAGATACCTAAACAATTAATTTCGGGCTACGTATGCAGCTCTTTGCTCCCCTATGCATTGGAGAACCAGAATTCAGAAAACTTATGTTGAAGAAGATAGGATTATGAACTCCTAAATTACGGCATTTTTCTCACCACAGCATCAACTCGAGAAGTACAGCTCACATAAGCTTCGACAACTCTTTCTTCAGAAAGTGCATAACTGGGGTCTGCACTGGATTTAATGCAGAACTAAAATTTTGAAGGCAGTGATGACTACAGGCAACAAAAGAACTAAATATTCTGTGGAACTCTTATTGGCGGAGACTGGTGGATGATTCAGAAGTGGAATATATGTCGGAGTGAATTTCAAGTCAGCATTTCTTATAAGTAAGTATGCTAAGACTTAAAGGTGCTACCGATACTAGTCGAGCGCTCAACCCTTGGTATAGCTGGTTTAATTTTTACAGTAAGTACTTTTAATGTTTTTATTAGTTCATTTTATTTTGGAATTTCTTTGAATAAGATTTTTGTTCCTAATTTGCAGTTGAACTCAGACATAGATAAATCATGTCTAAAAATCATTCCAGTTGGGAAGCTGAAGAGGAATATAATTTGATATGCTTACCGGATAATGGGAAAGCCTTTTTATATTTGGGGTAGCATTTCAGTCACAGTTTTCTGCTTTTCGAATAGCTCAGCTTGGGATATTGTTGGCTCTTGCAGAAGTGGGATATAGGCTTGTTCTTGCTATTTTGTAAACTTCACATTTCAGACTAACCTTTGCTGGGGGATATTTTATTTTGCACTCTTTCGCAGATTTCAGAAGTGGAATATGTCACAGTTTTACCTCAGTGGCTTAAAGAGACAATAAATTGCATTGAAACCTTTGCTCAAGTCCTAGTCTTCAACTCCTTCAAACAATCCCGCTCTGTTTATATTCCCTACATATTCAATCAAAGTCCTTACTTTCAGTCAATCTGGCAATACTGCCACCTTCGAGTTAACGCATATCAATGAGACATTTTGCATGCGGTCGAGCGTGCTGTGAATGGTCAAAAAGTTTGCAGATACTATAGCCATTATGCCATTTGAACTTCCAGCTGAGACTGCCACACTGACTGACTCCAAACCATGCAACAACTTTTCTTTATTTCTTGCTCAGCTCTGCTTAGAGTTAAACTACTTACAACTACACTGCTACTATGCTTTGCGTCCTCTAAACATGCCAGCCACCACAAGACACCAACACCAGTTAGCACTGCACTACTTAGATGTTGAGTGCCTTTAATGTTGCCACAAATTCCATGCAACAATTATTTGCGAGTCAACAACAGCATTGAAAACTTTTTGAAGTTGTACGTTTTGAGTTTGGTTTTTGTGTTGCTCTCAATGTACCATGGTTGTTTGTATGTATTGCAAACTGGTTTGAGTAGGAATTTGTGGTTGGCACGACAGGCGTTGTTTGAGGTTGGTGCTGGTGGAGTTGGCGTGGGTGTTACTACCAAAAAAAAAAGTTAGTAAATTTCGAAATGCTATTTTAAATACTTTATAATTCGTTGGTTAGCCAACAACCCTTTACTTACATACTTACTAATTTTGAAGGCAACATTGCGTTTGAGTTCAAGTGGTGTGTTTATTGTGCTTTGCAGTTTTGGTGCTGTCGCTGTGCTGCTCGCACACCTCACTTGCTTTGCAGACAAAAGTTTTTTATTGCTACTCGCTACTTTGCCAAACTGCTTGCCGAAAGGACACAGCGACAGTGAGAGATTCTTATCAGTTTGTTTAAATTTTTCGGTTCTTTCTTGGTTTTTTGTTTACGAATTTGGCACACAAAACTTTTGAGGCGCAGTAAATTGATTTTCACGCTTTTGCGAGTGCAAGTGATGCTAGTTTTTAGTTTGCAAGCCAGTTGTGGGTCAATAAAAGGCACTAAAATTCAATTGCCAGTAAGGTCATTGCAGGCGCTAGGGTAGACAAGCTGAAGTGCTGAATTGTGGCGTGGAAGTTGGTGGTGCTGTGAGTGAAGTGTATACTCTGCTGTAACAGTAAGCGCAGTGCACTTGATGTATTTAAAGTAAAAGCACTGAAGCATTAAAAACATGACTGCTTGAGCTTCTAAAGCTATAATAATGTGAAAAATGTACGCTCCGAAGATGTAACAAATAGCTTAGTATGGTTACCACTTAGGGTTGCCACTTAATTCTATTCTATGTATTTTTCTTGGATATCCGCTTTTATCTCGAAAACGACTTAACTTATTTTCATTAAATTTTTAATATAAGCTATGTGCAATCTTTTAAGTTCTCCTGCGTTAATGTTGTCATTTAGGTCATTTTTACAAGGTTGCCACCTATCTAAAATGTTGTAAGCACGAAATATGATATATGGGTATTGAAAGAAAGATATTTTACGTCGTACTTCAATAAATTTTAAAATAAAATATTTCTTAGTAGGATTATCATCAAGGGTTGCAAGTTGATTTAATTTTATTTATATTTTTGGAATATCTGTTTTTTCTAGAAAGCGACTGACGTATTTCAATGAAGTTTTAATTATAAATAATATGCTTTTTTCAAGCTCTCTTGTGTACGCCTTAACACTTGTAGGGTTTTAACAGGGTTGCCACCTATGTGAAATTTTGTAAGAAATTAACTGATATATCATAACATGGGTACTGATCGTTAGATATTCTATTCATATTTCAATAAATATTAAAATTAAAATATTTCTTAGTACGGTTACTATCTAGGGTTGCCACTTAATCTTATTTTTGTAATTTTTTTTCCATATCTGCTTTTATAGAAAAAGCTACTGAAATCATGTAGATGAATTTTGAATATAGGTGCTACGCAACATATCAAATCCCCACTTAAGTGGTCTTAGAGTTTTGTATAGCGTTGCCACCTATCTGCAATTTTGTAAGAAATTAACTGATATATCATAACATGGGTACTGATCGTTAGATATTCTATTCATATTTCAATAAATGTTAAAATAAAAATATTTCTTAGTACGGTTCCTATCTGGGGTTGCCACTTAATCTTATTTTTGTAATTTTTTTTTTGCATATCCGCTTTTATAGAAAAAGCTACTGAAATCATATAGATGCATTTTGAATATAGGTGTTACGCAACATATCAAATCCACACTTAAGTGGTCTTAGAATTTTGTATAGCGTTGCCACCTATCTGAAATTTTTTAAAGCATGTAATGGGTTATGCAAGTATGAGTATTTTGGCAAGTAAGCCGTAAGTGGGAGATATATAAGTGAGCTGTGTGTTCAAACCAGCAACTGGGTATATAAAGTTCGAGTTTATTAGCAAAAATACTTTATTTATTTTTTATATTTTCTCTCTCTATTTTTAGCTGCAGTTGGGCGTAATAATTGCGCTAGTTAGTGTTGTAAAGTGAGCTTCGAAAATAAGCCACTTCATTTTAATGATCAGCTTAATAGTAAATTTTAAACTGTTTTCCGAACTTCTTTTGAAAATCTAATAACCTTTGCAAACTAGACTAGAAATTTTCTACATGTTTCAACCATTTCCAAGCCAATTTTTACAACAACAACTGCTGGGTAAATAAACTCAATGCATTCAAACAAACTCAGTGCTTCTGCTACATACAAAGAGGGAAATGCGAATTGGGCTGGAGTACATTTCTAACAGCTTGGAGCTAAGCAGCCTGCAATGCACAGCCAATACACAGGATGTGAATAGGATAATGGTGAAAAGTTTTCAATAGAGTTGAAAAGCAACTTCCGTAAAGTCGAAAATAGAAATAAATAAAGAGTAGAAAAAATAGACATCTACATACAGAACCACACAAAACCACAAACGAGCAAAAACAAACAACAAAAGTGGAGCATTACCATCTAAGCAACCGACTTTCGGAGCAAGCGTGCCAAGCAAAAAAAAGAGTAGCATAGCTTGGACTCTGGTGAACTACAAAAACAAGGTAGCACTGTGGCAATAATAAAATGGAAATCGAAACGAAATGCGCTTGGATGGGCTGCGCAACGGAAACGCGGGACTATGCAGAACATGGAGACGGAGAATGGACATAACAAAGTCTAGCGAACATAGGCGATATACACTAAGCACCGAGCAAGCATAGCACCCGCCCACTGCTGCACTGACCACAGCAGCCAGCACATATGACAACTGCAGCTCGCTTACTCCCCGCAAGCTTAGAAGTCAATTCGTTGCGCTATATTTCAAAATTTCTAGCCATGTTGTTAAATATTATTATTTCTTTTGTGTCACTGTAGTTATATTCTCGATTTGTATTGCTTACTTTGTGAGGCGGCTGTATGCAAAAGTTTGTGCGCCTACTTATGTGCGGTGAGATAACGAGTTCAAAAAGTTTTATTGACATGACCGGTGAGGAGTAAGCGATTTATTATTTATTTAGAAAAGTTGGTGGGCAAGAAGTTTTGAAATATGGCCAGTATTGGTTTGGTATGAATTATTGACTGCTTTTGGTACGGGGTTGCCATATTGGGGGAAAAGAAAGTTGGATTTAAAAAATAAGTTGCAATGAGTTGTATATTTCGATCTATTTTACACAAGAAAAGAACTAAAGTCAAAACTTCTACCATTATTTTGGTTTCAGGCCAATGTGCCCTTCTGGCATTTTAGAAAACCACCAAAATACACTCAACAGCAGGGTCGTATCAGCACTTTTTTTCGGAGGGCGTGTTTTACATTTAATTTTAATTTTTTTAATTCAAAACCGTTAATCTGATAATTATAAAATTGTTAAAACCGAAGGCTGCCCTCTTGACTCGCATAATTACTTTCCTCCCTTTCCGAAACCGTGCCCGTCAATCTTCTAGATGTCCCAGATTTTCGTATTTTCCTACTGTGAAATATGTTTACAAGTCAAACAACAAATAATGAAATAATTTCACACAAAACTTTCAGTTGTTGGCACATCAACAAATCTGCAAAGCAAAAACAATCCTTTCGCTTGAAACTCATAAGCTCGCAAGCAACTTTGTTTCCGGCAGATGTGTAAAAATGAAAAATACTTCTAAAGAGAGATTGCCATAAAGTTAGGCTAACATGTGATAGTGATGCATAGAAGTGGAAAATCGTACCCGGTTAACAGGGTACTTTAAAGAACCGTTGGTGCTGGGTCTTGGAAGAACCGTAGGCTGGTATTTAGAGACCGAAATTTAGTACCAAAAGATGCGTGAAACTAGCACAATTTAAATCAGGCTTTTACACAAACGAACCAAAAATCGGACCCAAGCAAGATTCGGTTCCAAAAAAACGGTGCTAAGTTAACTTAAGTGCGGTTTCAAAAGACCCAAAAATCGTACAAGGCAATTGCTGCTGGTTTCTAAAAGAACCATAAAAAGTTTTGATACAGCAGTACTCGCTTGGAACCAAACGCAACGGATCCGGGTTTTTAAATGCTCTCAAACGCACATCACTTATATGCACTTAAACACATACAAATGCAACTCAGCATGACCACGTCAGCAGCAAAAGCTCAGAATAGTTGTGGATAAATAAGACTGACACGCAAAGAAAATGGGAAAGATTTTTACAAACAAAAACTTTATGCGCAACTTAAGCTCAGCAATAACTTTGCTTGAAGCAAATGAAATTTCAGAACAAAGATTATGAATGCAGATGTCTGACTATGTGTGTGTGTGTTGGTGTGACTAAAGTTTTAGCATTTTTGAAATGATGGAAAGCTTGAAGAAAAATTAAAAACTGATTTACTAAAGTTTTGACTTCTTGGATTTTCTTGCTCAGAGTGATATGTCGCATGGGCGCAAATGTGTTGAGGGTGCATTCCATCTACTGGGTTTTTCTTTTGTCGTCCTCTTGTTTATACAGAGTAGCAGTGAAGATGCACAAGAGTCGAAAACACCAAGGTAGTTCAAGTCAGTGCCAGTCAATACTTAATTCGCTAATTTGATCGAGGGGAAGAGCACTACTTAAGCAGTTTGACTGTCAAGTGTTAATTTTTCTAATCTATTTATTCTTACTTTATTCTCTTAGTTTTGCTTTGATTTGATATTTACTTAACGTTGCTTTTCCCTGAAGCCTTTAATGCCTAAAGCTCATTTAAGCATATGTATGAGCACATAAACATTTTATGCCGATACAAATTCATATTCCATATTCGCTTTAGAGTTGTGAATAAATAATCGATTATTTTTTATTATCGAATTTATTAATAGTAAAAATCGATATTTTATAAATCGATTGTAGGAATTACACATTTTAAAGTGATTTTTTAACACTTTTTTATTTTTACTGTAATAAAATATTTAAGAGTAAAATTTGTATGTGAATAGTTCGAACCTGAATAAATAATATATAAAAATCGATAAATTTCCTTATTTTTATATTTCAATTATTTTCACTTGAATTAATTTAATTATTCATATATTTTTACTAATACATCGAAAAGGCATTTTTGGCATTACGAATCGATTATTTTCTTCAAAAATAGATTTTTTAAATCGATTATTTTCCTAAAAAATTCGTCTCATTTAAAATACCTAAACAATAAAAGGGTAGGCAATTTTTTGTAAAAACAAATCGATTTATAAACAAATATCGAATATTTCTTTAAAAATCGACTATTTCTTAAAATTTTTCTCTCATTCAAAATATCTAAACAAATATCGAATATTTTCTTAAAAGGTCGATTATTTCATCAAATTTTTCCCTCATTCACTAGCCACTTTTCGTATAAAAATCGATTTTTTAACAAATATCGATTTTTTTATATTTCTCTCATGCAAAATCTCTAAATAATAAAATGGTAGGCATGTTTCTTATACAAAGCAATTTATAACAAATATTGAATGCTTTCTTTAAAAATTGATTAGTTGTTTTAAAAATGTCTTTCGTTCAAAATCTTTTAGCATTAAAAAGACAGGCATTTTTCGTATAATACTTAATTCGCTAATTTGATCGAGGGGAAGAGCACTACTTAAGCAGTTTGACTGTCAAGTGTTAATTTTTCTAATCTATTTATTCTTACTTTATTCTCTTAGTTTTGCTTTGATTTGATATTTACTTAACGTTGCTTTTCCTTGAAGCCTTTAATGCCTAAAGCTCATTTAAGCATATGTATGAGCACATAAACATTTTATGCCGATACAAATTCATATTCCATATTCGCTTTAGAGTTGTGAATAAATAATCGATTATTTTTTATTATCGAATTTATTAATAGTAAAAATCGATATTTTATAAATCGATTGTAGGAATTACACATTTTAAAGTGATTTTTTAACACTTTTTTATTTTTACTGTAATAAAATATTTAAGAGTAAAATTTGTATGTGAATAGTTCGAACTTGAATAAATAATATATAAAAATCGATAAATTTCCTTATTTTTATATTTAAATTATTTTCACTTGAATTAATTTAATTATTCATATATTTTTACTAATACATCGAAAAGGCATTTTTGGCATTACAAATCGATTATTTTCTTCAAAAATAGATTTTTTAAATAGATTATTTTCCTAAAAAATTCGTCTCATTTAAAATACCTAAACAATAAAAGGGTAGGCAATTTTTTGTAAAAACAAATCGATTTATAAACAAATATCGAATATTTCTTTAAAAATCGACTATTTCTTAAAATTTTTCTCTCATTCAAAGTATCTAAACAAATATCGAAAATTTTTTTAAAAGGTCGATTATTTCTTCAAATTTTTCTCTCATTCACTAGCCACTTTTCGTATAAAAATCGATTTATTAACAAATATCGATTTTTTTATATTTCTCCCATGCAAAATCCCTAAGCAATAAAAAGGTAGACATTTTTCATGTAAAGATATAAAGGAATATCGATTACTTTCTTTTAAAATCGATTTTTTTTATTTTCTCTCATTCAAAGTCTCTAAATAATAAAATGGTAGGCATGTTTCTTATAAAAAGCAATTTATAACAAATATTGAATGCTTTCTTTAAAAATTTATTAGTTGTTTTAAAAATGTCTTTCGTTCAAAATCTTTTAGCATTAAAAAGACAGGCATTTTTCGTATAAAAAATCTATTTATAAACAAATATCGATTATTTTACTTAAAAATCGATTTTTTTTTTTAATTTCCCTCATTCAAAATCTCTAAACACAAAATATTAATTTTTGGTATAAAAAAAAGTTTTATAAATAAATATCGATTATTTTCTTTAAAAACTGCTCTCGTTTTAAGTTTGTAAATATTATAAGCTAAAAATTTTTAGAATACAAAAATCGATAGATGAACAAAAGTCGATAATTTTCTTCAAAACTCGCTTATTTTCTTAAAAAAAAAATTTTATTGAAATCTATTAACAAAAAAAAAAAAATTCGATTGTTGAGTAATCGATTTTTCTTCCTCCAAGTCACATCCCTAATTTACTTACCATTTTATAAGGCAGCATTTTAGTGGTATTTCCCAGGATCTGCAATAAAAATGAAAATCAGGTAAATTAATTAATTCGTTCCAGCTAACTAAAAGCTAATTAAAAATACAACCTACAAAGCGCTGTGATGCTAATGAGTGTAGCAACTAGTTTTTGTTTTAGTTTTAGTTGTTAACATTTTTTATCTCTTTTTCCCTTGTGCGCTAAACAAGTTGCGAGAAAACAAAGTGAGTGCATTAAACCGTAGTAAAATGTTTATGAACTTTCCATAAACGTAGTAAATTTGTAAGTCGGCAAATTTTTCATGACAGATAAGAGGAGCACAAATAGGAACGAACAACAAAAACTAAAGGCGGCGAAAAAGATAGCAGAAAAATTCAAAAACCATAGCAGCTAAACCAGCTAATGCAAAAACAATGAGAGCGAAAGTTTCCATTGCATGCGCGCTATGACAGATGTCAAAAAAAAAAATTAAAAATTTGAAAATTGTTAAATAGACAGTGAAAAAATATGACGGAGCATGAAAAAAAAATAGTGAAAAATTATCGAAACTTGTTTAGCATTGCTACAGCAAAACAACAATAGCAGTTTCGTGACAAATGTTGCCATACTAAACCACTTTCATTTCATTGCCTTAGCGCAACGTTTGGTACAGGCTCCCGGGCTCGGCAAGCTCAAACTGCTTAAGCCGCACAACAATTTGTGATTTATGAAAGTAGATGAACAAATCGAGCAAAAAAATTGTGAAATTAATCCAAAATGCCATTTTAAAAGGTGTAGATGAGAGTGAAAGGCAATAAAAAGAGAAACAAATTAGAGCGAAAAATAAAAAAAATGCGCAACAAGTTGTTAAAGTGGCGATATGAGAAAATTTTGCAGACATTTTGGTAAAAACAAAAATTGTAGTTCAACGACCGTCTAGAGGCTTAGCTAGACGCAGTGATATTTAAAATTGTAAAGGCGAAAGATTGAATTTTCGGCATAAATAAAAATTGCGGAACAATGGAGCCTAAATAATCTCATTTATTAAATTTTTTTGTATGACTTCAAACGATTTTTGTAAAATTTTTTGATCTTTTTCGTTTTTTTATTTTTATCTTAAGCATCATTTTAGAGTTCGTTCGTTGTAGAACCGTTTTCTCATGTACACTTTAAGTTTTATTTGTCCTTTAAAAATATTTTTTCTAAAAAAAATTTGTATTTTCAAAATGATTTAAATCGACTTTTATTTATTTCGTTTTTTGTATTTTTATTTGAATATTTTTATACCTTTAACGAACATGAAATGGTATTATAACTTTGGTTCGATGTTTGTAAGTACGAGTATAAGAACAAGAAGAGATAGACCCACCAATAAGTATACCGAAATGATCAGGGCGATGAGCTGAGTCGATTTAGCCATGTCCGTCTGTCCGTCTGTCTGTTTGTAAGCAAACTAGTCCCTCAGTTTTTTAGAAATATTGATGAAGTTTGGTATGGAGCCGCCATTTTGCATGAGATTAATCATTTGTCGGAATCAGCAAGATCGGAGCAACACAACGCATAGCTCCCATACAACCGATAGTTTCGATAAATGGGTTTTGGGCTATAAATTTTGCAATTAAAAAGATAGGAACGTAAAATGTTGCAGGTTTGGTACTTATTATGCATGTAATGTGTGTAGTGAAAATCAGCCAGATCAGACCTATATAACATATAGCTCCCATACAATCAATTATTCCGATAAATGGGGTTTGGGCTATGTATCTTTAAATGATCAGTTTTGCAGAGTTTTTACTAATTGTGAATAAGGATCGGACAATTGAAACCGTGATGCCTATTAATGAAAGGTATAAAGGCTTCGGCATAGTCGAAGACAGCCCTTTCCTTACTTTTTTTTTTAATGTAAATCGCTTTTTTTGACAGTAATGCATTTTTTATTCGAATTTAATAAATTGTTTAATTTTTTTTTCTTTATTTTTATTGTTGTTTTAATATTTTAATTTTTTTTTTAATTTTTATTTAAATCGATTTTTTGACAGCAATGCCTTTTTTTTAATCGAATTTAAGAAACTTTAAATTTATTTTCCTTACTTTAACTTTTATTGTTATTTCAATAATTTTTTAAAAATAATTTTATCGATTTTTTCCGATATATTAATAATTTTTTCAACACATTTCTAGCGCATTTGTATCTATTCGAACTGAGTATTTTATACTTCGATCATTATAGAATTTTTTGCTCATGTAAACTTTTAGATTTATTTATCCAATAAAAATATTTTTTGTGCACAAAGTTATGGTTTATTTAAATTTCGTTTGAAACCCTATCCTAATTTTACCGATTGTTTTAATCAATTAAATTTCTTCCGAAGTTTACAGATTTTTATAAGTAATATGATTATTTTCGATTAAAATCGATAGTTTTTTAAATTTCCATCAACTTTGTTGACATTAACACCTAACAATCGATTCGTATTATTATCGATTACTGTCTTATGCACATTGTTATCGACATTTCTCTCTTTTCATGTTATAAATTTCTAAGGTTTTTTTTTATCGATTTTTATCGACTTGTGCGAGCTTCACCCATTTTTCAAGATTTTTATTGGTTTCGCTAAGTTCTATAGATTTTAGTAGATTTTCCCAAAACTTTTATAAATATGACCAGCTGTATTGTCCATCCATTTCATATGCACAACTGATTTTATTAATACCTATTATTAGTTTATCGTGATTATTATCGGATTGAAAAATGGCCACATATTTGTTATTGACTTTTATTTGGTTTTTTTAAATTTATCGATTGCAATTTTTTATCGATTTTTAATACTTTTATTGCAATTTTTTGTCAGTTTTAAAGTTTTTTTTATGTCTTTATCGCGATTATTATCGAATCAAAAATTTTGACAGATTGCGTACTGTTTTTTTATTGCAATGTTTTATCGATTGCAATTTTTTAATCGATTTTTAAGTAACTTACCCATTCAGTAAGCGTACCAGTTTAAACGATTTTGTGTAGCTTTCGACGTTTTTACGGTTTCAAGAATTCTTAAAGTTTCATGCCACCAAAGTACAGATTATGAGTTAAGGATGAACCTGTTACTCCTGAAACTCAGAAGAACCCCAAGAATAGTTTCTATAGCTTCAGTCACTAAGCATCTAAAAATATATTTAGAGTAGAATTGGAAAGCTAATCTAGAGAGAGAGCAGGATAGATACCATATAGATAGAGATCTTAACTCCTTTGCGAGCCTACGCGAGCATCTTTCAAGAGAAGGTGTACGCTATATGGCGTTGTCCCGAGCTAAATCAGCAACGCAGATATAGGAATGAGCGCAAAAGCATTCTTAGCGGCAGTCAAGCCGCACTCAAAGCGTTCTCTTCATGCGAGGTAAAGCTGAACGACCTAGTAATCTATAAGAATGGGTGTAAATGAGCAAGCGGACAGCCTAGCGAGGAACTTAGCTTGAATCTGCACTGTCTGTTCGGCCACAAACAATCAAGAAACACCTTGGCCAGAGCATACACAAACACGAACCCCTCACGCCAACAGTGATAACAAGCTTTCTAAGATAGATAATAAGCTTCCAAAGGTAGGTGAAGGGCAGAGTCGCGCCCTTCCGCAGGTAAAAGAGGATTACGCGAAACGTAAAAGTTGGATCAGTTGGATTCTGTTAACTTTTCTACAAAGTGGCTGCTTCTCAACTTCCATCCATTATCTTCACACTAGTTCACTGACCTACATAGGCTAGCTTCTACATAATTACAGCTTTACTTAACAGCCTTCAAAGCGCAATTAAAACAATTTAACCTCTGGTTTCGGTGCGCTGACTTCCGAAGCACTCTACAGCGCCAAACTTACCCTGAAAAAAGAGCCAGCAAAATTCAAGTTCAAAAGCGAAATTGCTTAAAACTGTTATGCCACTTCTGAATTTTGTTAACACAAGAATCTACAACAACAACAACAGCTGCTCACAACTACGCGCAGAAAAAAAGGAAATAAACAAACAGTGAAACAGACGTCAGCGTCAAAGAAATCAGCATAAAACGTGCACTTGAGCAGCGGCTAAGTCAAGGTTAGACACGGTTCAATTACCTCTCTATTGCTCAGGCGGCTATGTTTGGTAGTGACCGTTCGAGTTGTTCAAAAAGCCTAAGCGAGTGCGAGTTAGTTGCTAATGATGATGCTAATGCTGGCGCAGCTGCCGAGGCTAAAGGTAATATCGCGGCGCGTCTACAGCACAGTGAGCTGGCCAGCCATGCGTAGTAGCTTCACTCTTTTTTTATTTTATTTTCTAAACTACTTTGCTTAATTGGCTATGCTGAAAACGGTCATGACACAGCATAGCAGACAAATTTCAAAAGCGCCGCCTGTCATGCGCTCGTAGGTGTTGATGGCGCCTGCAGTCGCTTCTGCACCATAAAACAAAATGAAGAATAAATTAAATCAGCCGACGTGCTTGACAACCAGTTCGCTACGTGCATTGAACGCGCAGGTATTTAATCAAATGATATTACAATTATTTTTTAAACAAAAAAATATTTGACAGCAACAAAGCTTTGTTAGCCAGGCATTCGCGCGCCAAAAAATGTCAAGTGCACTACGCGAGGAAAATAATTGAAACTTGGCCGCACTGGCGCTCGTTAACAGCAAGTTCAATGCGCGTACGCTTTAGTGCGCTCTCTATGAGTTAGGGTTGTAGCTGTATTCAGTTCACAATAGTAGCTAAGTTCAAAACCTGCATTCATTAAAGGTTGCAGCACTTAACTTTCTCGGGGAATTCATATAAAAAGTAAATTTGAATATTTTGAAGAATCAACACCACTGCCTGCTTAAGAGATACTTTCATGCAAAATTTTCGTCAACTGTAACCTTGGGAACGACGCTAGCTTAAAATAAAATATTGCCAGTGTTGCAATTGTCTAGAGAAAGTTTTCCTGAAAAAAATCTCAACGCTATAGGTCGTAAAAGCTCATAGCTTCAGGTCGTAGAGTCTGCATAGACAGCTTTATAAGTCAGAGAGCTAGAGATGCCTAGGTAAAACTGGCTTCGAAAAAGAGCTACTTCAGCTATGCTTTTGCAGCTAGATGGCACTAGGTATCCATGTGGCCTGGCTGAAGCTTGATTCTGATATAATTTAGAGCTCAATTTCTATGCGTTTTTGTTGTTTCAAAGTTCCTGCTGAAAAAAATGTGAATTTAGTGAGCTGTTAATTACTTGCTCAAATAAGTTTTTGTGCTCTTGGTGGCCACTTATAACTCAGCTAATACAAAAGAAAACGCCATCTGTCATAACACCTTCTCATTAGCGGCTTCGCATACATTAATCTCATTCACATTGCAAGTTGCTGGACGTTGCTAACACCAACTGAGAAGGCTTATTGACAAGCACGCAGCAGATATTAAGAGCATGCAGAAGGAAGTAGAATACAGGAACTCTGAAGCTCATTAATCATATTCTAAGATACTAAGCTGTTTAATAGGTTGAGTTATCAAATGGCGTTCTTACGTCCATCATTTCCGCTTTGGCTCCCATATTAATTATTTTATAACAATTTCCTTTCAGAAGTCATCAATTAAACAAACTCAACCAGCAACGGATGTGCTACCTGTTGAGCAGCTGCCCAACGAAGAGCAATCTTTTTGCAATTTGTCATAATTTTTCTAATTTGAAAAACCGGCCGAAGAGCCAATTGACCGACTACCACACTGCTTGACTGATTTGTGTAATTACTGACGCGCATACACGCACAACGGTTTAGTGTATAGCGAGAAGTGCGACTGCTGCGGAATGACTGCTGTTTAGTTAGGAGAGAAGAGTAGGCGAGCGCGTCTCAAACATGTTGGCGCTTAGAAAGTTGCGCCCAGTGTGACCAGGTGATAGAAAAAAAAGGAGCTAAATCGCCAAAAAGAAACGGCTAAAATTAAGAAAAAAAGTCAGAAAATATGGTGTTGGGACCAGATAAGATTTGGAGTAAAAAAATTTTATAATTGTAGGTTTTAGTTAGCTGTGTAGTTGACATTTTTAGTCACAACAAACATTTAATTGTAATATTAAAATGACAGCAACAACTCTACAACAACAAAAGTGGAAAAAGCAAATCAAGAAAACTGCGCCTACAGTGATGCTGCCAATGGCACTGTTCGCTGAGGCGCAAACGCGCAAATATAAAGTTTTGTGAAGGCAAAGAAAATGTAGAATTTTACAAATAAAAAACAACAAGAATAAAACAGTGCTGACAGTAACAGGAGCAGCGTTTGCTTATAGCAACAAAAGAAACAACAGCAGCAGCAGCTTACAAATCAACAACTAATTGGCATTCGTTCGAGCTGTATGTCTTGTTGGTCTTACCAGTTTTACAGACTGCGCGCAGATAAAATGAAATAAAAAAGAACAAAAAAAATCTTTGGCTACAGCAGTGCCGACATGTTTAAAATACCAGAAGCCTGTGGCGACAGACCAAGTAGCAAGAGCGGGAGCAGTAATATATGCAGCTCGGAGCGCAATTTCACCGCTTGTGCCAGCCTACGAATGGCTGGCTGCTGTGTGTGTAGGCTGAGTGTTGTAACGAGGTGCAGTTGAAGGTGCATTAGAAGTGTGTGGCAGCGAAACCGGCTTGTCTGGTTTGTGAACAAGAATTGTTGAATTGGTAAATATGGGCATAGAAGAAGGAAATGGATGTAAAAATTATTAACATGAATTAATCACCTTACAGGAAAACAAAATAAAAGGAAAGAAAAAGAAAAAAATAAAAGGAATTAAAAAGAAAAAATAAGGCAAAGAACAAGTAATGACTTCACCATTTTTAGTTGGGTATGCACAAGCTGTACACAGCGTTATCGCTATTTGATTTCCACTTATGAAGTACAGCTTTCAAATGGCATACGTTAATAAGTCGACGAGCGGTCAATAAATCGTTCTAGTGGCAGTCGGGCTTGTACCATAAGGTTCTAGTGCCGAAGTGTACCGAGTTCGTTCTGCTACTGCTAATACTACGGTGAAAGGAGGTACAGAACCTTAGTCCCGAGGTCGTCTTAACCCTGCAACAGCTTATTTCTGGACGCATACAAATTGGACTGTAATATAGGCATTATATGTCTTGCATGGTGAAAGACTTCGCCTGACATGAGTTTCTAGTTCGGGTGCATTTTGAACAAACTCGTCTAACAGCAGACTTTTGTTTTTACTCAATTAAAAGGGCATATTTCTCGGGCGCAATTAGAGATGCGTTCGATGTTAACAGCCAATCCCTGGCTTGTTTAAGTTTTCTGCTTTAAAAAATCATGCCTGTTGAGTGGTGATGTTATACCACAAATATTGTGTTATTATTCGTTGGGCGTTTGTGGGATCTCTGATTCACCTTGGACAGCCTTCGACAAACCCCCCCTAATAATATACTGAAGAGGAAGATTTCTCAGCAAGACCTGTATGAAATGTTCAGTGGGTTCTTCGCTCAGTTAAAAGTGGATGTAGCCGTTAAGTTCGCCTTCTAATTTTTCTAAGCTTATAGCTTAGACGCCTTCAACTATTTTTAGTGCATTTAAAAGCAATTCTAGTCTGGCAGTCTTTTTTTTTTTTTTCTCGCATCCGCTGTTAATCTTGAACTTGCTCCACTAGCACGCTGCGCATGCGTGCTCACGCCCAGTCACACCTTACATCACGGTTAAATATGCGATTAATGACCAAACAAAAACAACACCAAAGTGCAACCATTACTTGACCGCAAGCCACATTTGTATGTTTGGTTGTACATTTTTCTTTTCGCGCTTGAGGTGTGCTAGGCGCATGCGCGTGGCAACGAAAAAATGGCGTTTGCCGCGTGATTGTAAATTACCGTTACACAAAGCAATTAAATGATTAATGATTTCGCATGCTTTTTGCTGCAGTTTTAAGAATTTTTTGATTGCGCATTTTGTTTTAAGTAAACAGTTGCTCTTGCTTCAAATGGGACAGCAAATTTTTACAAATTCTTTTTTGCTATTAAATTTAGTTGAGAAACTTTTCAATTGTTTTTAGGAAATTGCTTTCACGAAACTTTGTAAAAAAAAACCTAAGAACAAATTTAATTATTTTTTTAAATGTTTATGAAATTTTCTAAATTAAATTGAGAGAACCAATTTTCAATAAAATTTTTTTTTTGTAAATAACTTTTTTTTAATTCCTTATTTGAAACCAAATTTTGTCAATACAGACATCATGTGTTCATCAAAGTTTGTAACATAAACTAAGATTGCTTTTTTATACCAACAATTTTTGTTGAAACGAGCTCAAGGCCAAGAATAATAATTTTTCACCTTTTTGAATTTTTATGACTAAACTAAGAGTATGAAAAAAAATTTTTTAATTTAGAATTTTATCAAGTATATTTTAGTTTGAAAAAATAAAAAAAATGCTATTTATAATTTAAACTTAGAATTTCATCAAATAATTTTTTGTTTGAAAAAAATATTCATATTATTATTTACAATCCTTTTTTGTATTTTTTTATTTGCATTCCTTTTTAAATTTTAAAACTAAATTATGTCAATACAGAAATTATGTGTTCAGAAATGTTTGTAAGATAAGCTAGAAAAACAAATTACAAATTTTTTCTATACCTTTTTCAAATTTTAATTTTAAAACTAAATCTTGTCAATTCATGAATCGTCTTTCATGAAAATTTGTGAGGTAAACTAAAATAAAAAAACAATTTTGAAAGTTAAAATTAAAAAAAAAAAAAAATGTATGCAATTTTTTTATAAACATTCTTGGAAATTTCAATTATAATACCAAATTTTGTCAGTACAGCCGTGTTAATGCTGGTTTGTTAAATACACAAATAAAATAAAATAAAATTTTACCTAGCATTTTTTTTAAACATTTTGTTATACATTTAGGCAAATTTCAATTTCAAAACTAAATTTTGTTCCCGAAAGTTTGTAAGAAAAACAAAAAAAAAAATTGTAATTAGGAATTTCTAAACATTTTTCTTTTGATACAATTTTTTTTGGATATTTGTTTTGATTAAACTTCAGTAGGAAAAACTTAAAAATAAATTTCAAATTTGTAATTTTTTTTTAATAAAATTTGAAGCAATGCAAATAAATTTTAACTATTACCACAACTGTTTTTATACATTGCAAAACTTTTCATTTACAAATATTTTTTTCTTTAGGAATTTTCAAGTATTCATGAAACGAGGCCAAGAATAATAATTTAGGAATTTTATAAATTTTTTTTCTTCTCCCTGCAAGCTAGCGCCCTCGATAATAATGTTAATTAACTTTCTTCCGCTCAAGATTCGCTGCCACATTCCATATTTTAATTAAATATTATGGTCTGACTCACCACATATGTACATGTATATAATTGTATTTATGTATGTGTGAAAATGTATTTGACAATGTGGTTCATTTGCGTGGTGTTAATTTGCAACAGTCAATTTTGCATTCTGCAATACACAAAATTCCATTTATTTACACAATTAGTCAGAGCGTAGCAAGCAATCGAAATGTGAATGCAGTTTAATTTACATTTCGTAACATATGAATAACGTTTGAGCAATACAGAAACAAAAACAACAACAACGCCCGCCCGCATAGCAACATTTACACATACAACACACTTACACATTTGTGTGCATAGATATCTGGAGCATATGGCAAACGTTTGTAATTCCCAAAAAAAAGTTAAAAAAAAAAAGTTTTGAAATACACGAAAAAAAGTCAGAGTGACAGTTACAACCAGCACTTGACTCGTCATTGGGCCACAAAACGACACAACTCAATTAACACCAAAGCGGATAGTTACATTAGCGCATATGGTGTAGTTACAGTCACTCAAAAGCAAAACGGGACTAATTTTTTTACCAAAAAAAAATCAAAAATTTGTATAAAAAATTTTTCACTCGTTGTTAAATCATAGTTTACAAACGTGTTTTTTAGTAAGTTTGAATAATAATTTCTTCAAAAAAAATATTTTTTTTTTTTTTTCAATTTATGCATATTTAGTTTTTTAGTTCCTTCAACTCTAGTAAGTTGTTTAGACAAAAAATTTTTTGGAGAATATTTCATTTTTGTAAAGTTTTCGAAACTTAGATTCTTTATAAATTTTTGTTTAAAAAATTAAATAAGAAAAAAGTGTCTTCAAAAATTCATACTATATTATAAATATTTTTTTTTAATTTTTCCGTACTTAATTTTTGTGTGCTTGAATTTAAAACTTTTCTTTTTCTTTGGCTTTTTTATTTTTTGTAAATTTTTTAACGCTAAATTTTTTTATGTTTTTTTTTTGCTAATTTTTTATCAACATTTCGGCTATTTTGGTGGAAAAAAGGACTTTTTATTCCGTGCCTTGCAGTTACGAAAAGCTTCCTTTTTTTATTCTTGGAAGTTCTTAGCAAATATTTTCACTAAGTAATTTGAGCTTCGTATTAAAAGCTCAGATGTTTCTTATTGTTAGTTTAACGAGCTCAACAACATTTCAAGTAAAAATATAAAGCAACAAAAAACCAAAATAAATTTAGAATTTCTGAGAAAAAAATTTTTTTTTAGAAATTTACTCTGCATTTATTGCTGGTTTTTTTTCTTTTAAATTTTTTGTACAAAATGCTGAACTTTTTGTAAAAAAATAGGAAAAAACACGGTTTTGGTTATGTTTGTTTTTTTCAAATTTTCTTACATCTAAAATTCTTAGATTTTGCCGCTGTCATTGAAAATTTGTAAATTTTTCGGCAGTTTTTACCAATTTCGCTACTACACGTATCAACATTTTTTTATGAAATATTTTTAAATTTCTAGTAAAACTTCCAAAAAAAAATTTTTTTTAATTGAAACTTTGCAAAGTGTTTGGAAATACTGGGAATATATCTTCCCTAAAATTAGCAAATGCAGCTTGACTAAGAAAATATAAAAAAAAAGAATATACCATTCAACCCATGAGTAACTGTAACAGCGACTACCCGAATCGCTTGACTCGACGTTGACTTCGACTAAAGCCAATTCAATTGCTCGCACATTTTCATTCGTTCGCTCACTTTAGAGCACAAACACACATGCACCACCGCTCGTCATCTCCACATGAAATTGTTTGAAACAAAATCATGCAACATATTGACATACGCTTCTTAATACAAAAACAACAACAATGGCAACAAATTCATTGAAAATGTGTGAAGCAATCAAGTGAATGACGAGCAGAAGTGCAGTTTGTTAACTTAAAAAAAACGAAAAAAAAAATTTTTTAAAATAAATAAATTGAAGAATAATGCTTGTGCGAATTGCGATGGGCTGATGAAGTCAATAAATACAGTTATATGGATAAATAAATATGCGGAGAAGTTACGCTGAAGAAGTTGCTGTGGAATAAAAGAACGAATTATTATGAATAAATTCTTTGAATTATGGGCAGCAAAGAGTTATGTGCTTTATTCTACGAAATCTTAAAGAGCTGTGAAAAATTGAAAAAGATGTATGTTGGCCAATTAATTTTTGAGATTTTAATGTCGAGTTAAATTTTGTTTTCATTACCGATACACATAATAACTTTCGATTTAGAGTTGATTTTGACTTCAATTTGGCTTTCTATTTAAATTTCGCTTTCAAAACCGATATCGGTTTCGTTTCAGGTTTGAAATAAAATTTTTTAAAGTTGAATATAAAAAATTCTCTTTGAGGTGAAAACAAATTATAAAATAGAAAACAAAAAATTAGAAACAAATTTTGAAAAATTTATAAATTTTCAAAAAGTTAAAAAATATTTTTTCCATCCGAAAAAAATGATGATGTTGAATTTCAGTGATTCAGTAATTTTGAAGGAACAACACAGTTAACAAATATTTTATTTTAATTAGAAGAATATTTTTTAAAAATTGAAAATTTATAGCCAAGTTTAACTCCATGTGAAAATCTGTTTAGAACTGGGATGTCAATAAAACATTGTCTAAAAATAAATTGAAACTAAGTTTTAGCTTACTTTACTAATTTTTTCAACAGCATAAACAAATTTTTTTGTTGAAATTAAGGCCGGAAACTAAATATTTACTAAGAGTTTCAGTAAAAAATAAAAAAAAAAATAAAAGACACAAATATGTTTTATTTTAATAAATAATAATAAATATTGATTATATAAAAAAATATTTTTATAAAATATTTTAATATTTTAATTTAAGAGAATTAAAAAATTAAAAAAAAAAATTATATAAGAATTGTAAAACCCTACTGAAAATCATACTGAAAAATGCACTCAAAAGCGACAGGTTTGTAAAAAATATTGGGGGAAAAATTATTTTATAAATTATACATTTTTCAATACTTAAAGACAAATTTTTGGTTAAAAAGTTGATGAAAATATTGAAAACAAAGCGAAAACAAACGAATTAAAAAAAAAATTGATCAGATATTTAGAAAAAGAAACACACTGATTGCAAAAAAAAAAAATTATCAAAATATTTTATTTTAGTTATATAATCATAATAAATGCAATCAAAAAACTTTTAATAATTAACTAAAAAAATGATTATTAAAAAATAAAAACAATAATAATTTCCATAAAAATTCAAAATGTGAAAAATTATTATTCTTGGCCTTGAGCTCGTTTCATGAATACTTGAAAATGTACAGGCCGAAAATCAACAAAAATTGTTGGTATAAAAAAGCAATAATAATAAATAATAATTATTTGAATATTGTAAAAAATATTGAAAAAAAGTAAAAATAAAAACACATTAAAAAAAAAATGTCAATACATATATTTAAAAAACGAAACACTTTTGATTAAGGCGGAAACTGTTTGTAATAAAGATATTCAGTTCTGCAAAAAAAAAATTATCAAAATATTTTATTTTAGTTATATAATAATAATAAATAATAATTATTCGAAAAATTATTTTGAATGAAATATTCGAGAAAAATTAAAAAAAAGTTGGTAAAAAATATATATAAAAATTTTTGTTTGTATTTTGAATTTTTATTTTTGTCTTTAAAAAAAAAAAATTTAGAGCAACAAACATAAAAAAAAAATTAAGAAAAGAATTATTCCTAAAATTGATTTAAAATTACATTCCAGTACAGAATTTTTATTTGTGTTTTTCCACTCAAAAATGATCGCCTTTTAGAAAGAGTTTTACATTGAGGACATAACTTTACCAATAATGAAATGGCATGTTTACATGACATGAAAATTGCATCAATAAAAATGGGAAAAACTTTTATTAGGAAATTTTAAAATTTTTTTTGCCGTGAATTATGTTGAAAAAAAAAAATTTGCGCGATAAGGAAATTTATTTTAATTATATAATAGAACAAATTCAAAAAAAGAAAATAAAATAAAAAAATTATTCAAAATCTATTGAAAAAAATTAAATCAATAAAAAAAATTTTAAGAGCGACATTAGGACTAACTTGAATTAAGAAATTTTGCACAACATTTTGATTTGAATTTCCATTTTTAAGTTTTGTTGTGAGTTTTATACATGTTTTAAACGTGCAATATAAAATTTCGATCAGTACAGTTTCCACTGTAAGATTCTTTCGCAATATTATACTGCAATCATTTGAGAAGTACTTTATTGAATAGTAATAAAAGGTTCAAGCTGTCGCGCATGCGCTTGCGAGTTCGTTTACATTTAACCGAGTTATATATGATATAGCAATTACTTGCTGTTGTGAGAACTTTGGGAAATAATTTTCATAAAATCATGTGAAATCACAGAAACAACAAATGAAGTAAAGTGCGCTTTTGTCTCGCCACACAAGGCTAAGAAGAAGACTTGCAGCGCGCTAAATCAACAAACAAAGCCGCTACTTCCGTCTGCTCCCAGCGCAGCTGCAGCAATTAGAGAGTAATGAGAAAAGTGTTGTTGTTATTTTGCATGAGACCAAACGTCAACTTCGTCATTATTAAATCACTTCAAGTGTCAATTGCTGTCAGTGTTTTGTGCTGTCACTGCGTTGATGTCATATCGCGCTGTCAGGCGCTGCACGCAAGCTTGGCCTTTGATATATGCATACCTACCGTTACAGCAACGACATTTAGTTGCGGTGACAGCATAGCAAATTGATATAAGCCATTCGTTTTTATTACTTCACTTCTTACATTATTTTTCTCTTTCAATTTAATTTGAATTATGCTGCCATGCCATGTCATTGTGTTGCCGCTAATTTCAATCAATTTAACGGTTCCCAAGCGCGGAAATGCTTTCGGTTACTTTTGTCTTACTTTGACGTTTCAAGGTTTCTTTGTGATTGCGCATGTGCGCCCACTTATTTGTTACATATGCAAGGCGGTGTCACTCTAGAAGTGATTTCATAATGTAACTTAAGTGATTTAATAGGTCTTTTATGTTTCAACATAATTGCAGCATTTAACGTTTATTATTTCGTAATTTTCTTTGGTTTAATTTGTTTCGCGCCCAATGGATTTTAGTCGCATGCGCAAAAGCTTTGAGTGCAATTAGTTCAATATCAATGGATATGGAATGGTATCATTGAAAGTTACATTAGCTCAAACACTCTTTATCGGCACAATCGATTGTATGGGGGCTACGCTGTTATACTCACATCCTCAAGCGTCTCATCATCTGCATATCACAAAGGTATCATACAGCAAACGCTTGGCGTAAGTAATGATGAAAGCTGGGTTGTTGTGCCTTTTTGTGATTAAGCTATAGTTGCTGGTTTTTGTTGGGCTATTTTCCATCTTTTTTCTTCATTTTTATTTTTTCTTTTACACTTTTTGCCTCCGTTTCATATTACGTGACTTTATTATCTAATCATTATATAAATATTATTCGACTCATCAAGTCCGCAATGATGTGACATTTGCGTCTGCTGCCAACTGCGCTGCTGCTGCATGGAGCTATTGTTGTTCTTGTAGTGACTGTGGCTGCTTGCCAATGATGTTGTTTTAAGCGCGTCGCCATGGGCAATGCTAATGCGGTCTGATGTAGCTAGACAAAGTATTTTTTTCTTATTTCCTCGTATTTCATATTTTTTCTTTGTCAGTTTTGTTTACTTAATAATGATATTTTGGTTTCCTTTTCTTACTTTACCGGAGTGAGGTCGTTTAAGCAAGAAAAAAATTAACTAAAGTCATGGTCGGGGAAAACCGAAACAAAAAAGCAGATGCGATTTCTGTAACTTCGTTGCTGAAAAACGAAAGTGAAAGATTTTGCGAAAATTTATTTATAAAAAATTATTTTAAAATTTTTAGCGTAGGAAATTGCATACAATAAAGTTAAAGTGCAAGTGCTAAGAAACAAGGATGCAATTCAAATTTCCAAAAAAAAAAAAAAATTTCGTAAAATAAAAGTTGCAGTTTAATGGTACAGAAACAAGGGTTAAAGAGAAATTGCTAAAATAATCCCATAAACTAAAACCAGTAGTGTAATGATTAATCACAAGTGTCAAAATGAAATTGCATAAACTAAAATCAATGGTGAAAGGGTTAATATGCAAGGGTTCAAATTAAATTGCTAAAAATAATTTCACAAAAATACCACTAGCAGAACGGTTAAGAAGAAAGGGTTAAAGTGAAATTGCATGAAATAAAATCATTAATGAAAGGGTTAAGAAGCAAGGGTTAAAATCAAATTTGCAAAAACGATACATAAAATAAAACCAGTAGTGTAAGGGTTAAGAAGAAAGGGTTAAAGTGAAATTTCAAAAAATAAACGTTGTAGTGTAAGAAACAAAGCTTGGTAAAGGTTAAGCAAAGGTAGTATAAGGGTTAAGCAACAGGCTTTAAAATGAAGTCGCAAAACAAAAAATTACATTAAATTAAGTTTATAACATAAAAGTTAAAATAAATGGGGTTGGAAAAAATTCTATAAAATAAAATTTATAACGAAAGGATTACGGCAAAAAAGGCTAAAGTAAATTTAAAAAAAAAAAGTTCCATGAAAAAAAAAATTTAGGGTATGGTTAAGAAACAAGGGTTAAGGTGGTATTGAAAAAAAAGAAATATAGTGAAATTGCAAAAAAAAAAATTAAATAAAAAATGGGGTTAAAAAGCGAGGGTTGAAGTGAAATTTCAAAAAAACTACCATAAAATAAAATCAATAGTGTGAGAGTTAAAGTGAAATTTCGGCAAAAAAAGAACCATAAAATGAAATCAATAGTGTGAGAGTTAAAGTAAAATTTCGGCAAAAACAGAACCATAAAATAAAAGCAGTACTGCAAGGGTTAAAGTGAAATTTCGCAAAAATTAGGGTAAAATAAAAGCTGTAATGTAAGGGTTAAAAATTGCACAAAAATATTTTTTTTCTCTTGAAAAGAAAAAAGTGGGGAAAAAATACGTAAAAAGTGAGCCTCACAACCCTTCGGATTATGCATGTTTTTGTTGTAATCATAAAAGCACTGAAATGTTGCTGAATAAGCCCATGTGACAGTAATGTTCCGGTTGACTTCGATAAATTTCCTATCCTTCTGATTCGAAAGAGTTTCAAGCTAACACACGAGTGAAAGTAACAAGTTCAGCGAAGCTTTTGCTGTGCGTCATCAAAGGCCTTCGGCATGTTGTGAATTCCGAGCCTTTTACAGCTGTTACCTGACACTAGTTCGAACTCGTCGTCAGGCGTACGGTTATATATTCCATCCGGCTTCAGTAGATCTATGGTCATTTTCACAAGGTCTAAGCTGCAGGTTAGTTCTAAGAAACTACGATATTCTCCAAATCCTTGCATTTTTAGTTGACACAAGTTTGGTCTTTTTTGGACTAGTTCGTTTGCAGTCTTGAAAAAAAGGTATTTTACCGCAGGGCTCATACATCTAAACATTTGTAAGTAAACATATCACAACAACAACTAAACACACGCACAAATCGCATGCATCAGCGCATCTTAATAACTTCACTAACCGTCGCAACCTCCCTGCGCAACCCACACAACAACAAAAGTGCTTCAACCCTTCCCTTCTCACACACATCCCACTCTATGAACATGTCATGCAACGCATCTGAGTGAATGTCTTAAATTATTATGACTTCGACTTACTAGTTGACGTGTTTGGCGCTTGCTTTTGTTGTCGTTGCTATCTATAATTTATCAATATCAATTGTTGTTCTTGTATTTTACTATTTGAAGTTCGTTGTTTTGCCTCTTGGCGTTTGTAGTTGCTGCTTGTAGTTGTTTGTTACTATTGTTGTTATTGTTGTTGGAATAATGATGCGTATCTGTCAGTTTATCTGTTCACAGTCATTAACATTAGCGTTCAACTGTAAAATCGGTCATGAGAAATCATGGTCAATTATTGAAATTAAATTGAAAATTTTTAAATGGTTGCTGCGACTGATATGCAGAGAGGATGGGGTCGTACTCAAGGGAATTGGTTGTCAGTTAACTTGCATGCATATTGACGACAGTGAAGGCTGTAGGATGTGTTGAAATTTTTGAAAATCGATAATTACATATGTATGTATATATGCATGCTTGTTATTGCTGAGGCAATATTGGGATATTGGTAAATATTATAGCAATTTGATTGTACGTATGTATTTGTTGTGTAACGTAAACTAATTTTATTGAGTAAAATATTTAGTGAGAGACTAGTTTGAAAATGGTTTGATTTGACGAGTGATGTATAAATTAAATTTAGTTAAATTAGGGAATTGAGACTCTAATCAATTAGAAATTCTTGATTGGTAATCATGCTACCACTAATACGATACTGGTTAAAGTAATGGCAGTACTGGTAATGGTAATGACGCAAGTATTAGTAGACGATGAAATTTTTAATAGTTATTTTAAAGTTAATTATAATTATAGCTGTAATGGTAATGTTAATGACAATGGTAATGCTAATATTAGTGCCAACGGTAATTCTATTTTTATGTTAACGATAATTTGTTAGCCAATGACAAAATTAATTGTAACTGAAAGTTTGTCAATGAAAATGGTTATAAAAGTATTTCATAATTAACAGTAATGGTAAAGGTTAAAGTATTAGTAACTATAATTGTAACCTAAAGACTTCGACATGTTAAGAGCCAGGCTGAAAAAATAGTAATTAAAAGTAACAAATGATGTAAGTAAATTATAACTTATTACATAATAGTTAAAGTAATAACGATAATGGTAATGGTGGTTGTATGACAAAAAAAAGTCCAATGGTAGTTTTAATGGGAATTGCAATTATAGCTTGCGTGCTGAATATTATATAATTACTAAGGTTTTAAGATTTAATGCGGATGTTATGTAACTAGTAATGGTAATATATAAAATTATAATGGTAATGCTTGTTGAAATGGTAATGCCAACTAAATAGCTAATTATTACGGTAATTAAAATGGTAATGCGAATTTAAATTGTAATGCTTACTAAACAAGTAAAGGTAATACTAATTAAAAAGGTAAAAATAACTTGACAAGTAATGGTAGTTGTAATCGTAATTCTCCGTTAAATGGTATTGCTAACTAAAAAGCAATGTTAATTAAAAGTGAAAGATATTTTAAATGGTTATGCTAACTTGCAAAAGTAATTATATTGGTAATGCTAATTAAAAGGTTAAAAAATTAATGGTAATTACAACGGAAGCGGCAGTCACAATGGCACTGGAATTCTCGAGGAATAAAGAGCGTTGAACCTTAAAGAGGTGACGCATGCAGCGTGTTGAATTGCTTATGCCCAAATTACATTTGCATTACAGAATTACAATACCAGCAATATTTTCGTTTCAGCTGTGTAGATGCCTGCATGCAATGAATTTAAATTGAGTCGTCAATGCGCGAATATGCAATTCATTTCCATTTAACTTCGGGCCTAAAATGTTTTTGTAATGCAATTATTTCGATTGTTGTTGTTGTTGGCGTCATCAATACTGCAGCTGTCACTGCTTCATTTCACAGCAAGTCATCATTAACTGCGCCAGGGTTTGTGTGTCTGCTTTCAGGCTATTAATCCTTGTTGCGCTGCAAAAACAGCAAGCAAATCAACAACTCGATTTGAATGTGGAGGCGGCATTTTTCCTCTTCGTTTCTCTTGGCAGTGTTTATTCATGATTATTCATTTAAATAAAAGCGTTTAAAAATATTCATATGTCTAAGTGAATTTGGTGTTCACACTTGCGCAATTTTTTTTACTTGTTTTTTTATTTATTTTTATTTTTATTAAATTCAATGAAATTAACATGCAATTTGGGTTAACTTGAGTGTTAAATATAGCTGCAATCGACGCCGTTGAAATAAAAATTTTTGTTGTGAAGCTGGCGTTAACACATCTGGTGTATTGTGAGACGCGTGCGACGGCTTTCGGTCGTATACTCAAGCGATTGAAAATCATGAAAAGCACATTTGCAGCGCATCAAATGCATTGGCTGGCTTACATTTAATGCGATTGTCAATATTTGTATAAATAAGATGTTTGCGCAGGCGTGCGAGTTTGGCTAGCTGACACACCAACACATGCAAATATACCTTTTCAGCTTAAATGTACATTTCATTGGCATTACTGGAAATTTTTAAGCTTTTTCGCTTATTGATATTTTTTTCTATGGTTTTTTGTTGTATACCATGTTGCAATATATGCACTCAAATATATGTACACATGTATATGTATGTGCACATGTATGTATGAGTATGTGTTGTATACCATAAGCTGCCTACTTTCATCAACGAGATACATTTTTAATAAGATTATGTTTTAAGGTTTTCAGTATGCTGCTAGCAGCGATATAAAAAAAAATTTGGCTGCAAGCGGTTTGGCTGAATTTAATGACAGGTTGATTTGCAATTGACAATTGGGATGTTGAAAACTGTCCTTGCTCAGAGGATAAATGAGCAGTTACGTCACAGTAATGCATGGAATACTTTAAAGTAGTGAGGAGCTAGCTGAGTTAAGAAAGCGATCATACTATCGAAATGACAGTCGTAAGTGCAAAACGCCGCAGTGGGAGTTGTAATTGAAACGGTAATGGCAGATAATTGTAATGGTAATGGCGCTTGTAATGGTAATGGTAATTGTAATGTTTATTATAAAGGTAATGGTAATTGCAGTGGCCAAGTTAACTGTAAAGATAATGGTAATTGTAATTGCTATGGTAATTGTAAAGTAATTAAAATTGTAATGATAATGGTAATTGTGTCGGTTAATTGAGCAACCATTCTAGCTTGAATGACAACGCCGAAAGTAACTGTGATGGCTATGGAATAGATAGTTCCAAAAACGTTAAGGTTAGATAAAATTAATGAAAATCTGCAAAAGTATGTTTCTTATTTAGCTACCTAAAATATTCTTTTTAAATTTTTTAGGAATATATTAATTTTTTTTAAATATTTATTTATTTAACTTTTGTTGAAAATTGAAAAAACTAAAAATTTTCAAAAATTTTGTTTTAATAGAAAAAAAAAAATTGGTTTATAGTATCCATGATTTATACTAACTTTTCAGACTTTTTGCGAAACTTCCAAAATTATTGCTCAGCATTTAAAAAAGGTAAACAAACATTTCTTAACCTTTTTTTAATTAATAAATTCAATTTTTAAATTTTTAAATGCTTAGATAGTAATTTTTTTTTCTTTTCGCTGTAAATTTTTTTAAAATATTTTTGAATCATGTTTGCATTTTTTAGTTATCCTTCAACATTTTTGTATGTCAAAAAGGTCACAACAACTAACTTTTTTAACTTTAAGTTAGTTACTTTTTTGGCATTTTGCGCCAATTATATTTTTGACATTTATTTATTTTTCTTAAAAATGGTTTGTATCGTAAAAACGCAAAAAAAAAATTCTGAATTTATAAGTAATTTTTTGTTAATTATGAATTTTTTACTTAGTAATTTTTCTTCATACTTTTTGATTTTTTTTGTACACTTTCTTTTTTTATTTTCTAAAAATATTTTTTTTTTTTAATTATTCATGAAACGAGCTCAAGGCCAAGAATAATAATCTTTCACTTTTTTGATTTTTATGAAAATTATTATTGTTTATTAAAAAGTAATTTTTTTAAGCTTTAATTTTTCAGACAACTTTTTATGCATTTTTAAAAATTTTTTTTTTTGAGAATTTTTTTCAACAGAAAATAAAAATTTTTCTTATTTTTTTATTTCTAAAATTTCAAAAAAAGACCAAACTGAGAATAATTCGTAGTATTATCATTGCAAATATAGTTTATTTGTCTTAATATTTTGACCCATCCTAATGTATTTACACTCAAAATCTATAAAAATTCACATTTAAATTGCTGTTTGCATGCAATTCACGGTTAAAGCTTATTTATTGTTATATTTTATAATAAAAAACTTTTATTTGTTCTTCTTAGCACGCTCTTCCCCCACAAGCAAAAGAAAACAAACACAAACATGCGCACAAATGAGAAAAACTCGAACAACATGTAATGACTTTCACTGGCGTTGCACACAAAAGGCAATTAATGCCAGCCACATGCTGTTGTTGTATGTTGGACTTGCAACAGCAACAAATAAATGAATTAAAAGGTTTTTTGTTCGAATTGGCTTCATATCATTGCACCCACACACACACATACGATGTGTGCAGCACTGGTTGTAAATAATTGTTATTATTTTTTGTAGTTTTGTGCATATTTAATTTTATGTTACAAAAGTGCCTTGTTGTTGTACTTGTTGTTTACTTTATTACTTATTTAGCAGTGCTCACATGTTAGTTGATATGGAAAAAGTATTCATTTGATAAATCTCATGTTACTCATACGCCCTGTCATCACCACACGCTATTCAATCGTTGCTGTGCTTACCAATATATTTTTAGAGGGGGGTTGAAGGTGTTCTGGTAAAATTTTTGCAACTAGTACACGTTATCTTAAAATTTGCAAAAAAAATTATAACTCCCTTCTGAAAAAGACTGCCTACGGCACTGCTCGCCAATGTAGCCCATATCCATGGTTAGACATTAATTTAGAAATAATTGAGAAAAGCGCGGTACTGTTATATTCTGTTAGTTTAGTGTAGTGTGCGTAAATATATTAAGCCTTAATATATGTTTTTAATAGATATTTGATATGTAGCCAATGGCCGTCATTAGCGTGCTTTGTTAGTGCAAAGTGTGCAATGAATAAACAGGTCGATATTGAGGTAACTATAGCTACAAAGCGGCATATACTAATAAAAGTTAATACAGCTAGGCACCCACAAGCACACACATGAGTAGGCGAATACAAAAAGATGTGGGTAATTTTATTTTTAATGGGTTTAGCGTGACTTTTAGTTCGAGTTTTTTTTGTAATCTTGACATATAATAAAATTGTAATAGTTTGTTGTCTGCATATTGCATATTTAAGCGAAATCGATACGAGGGATAATTATTGAGCCAATAAATTGCAAAGCAGCAGTTTATAGATTTTTTGTCTGTCTGTCGCTATATTTGTACGCGCATCACTAAAAAAGTACTTAATATAATTGAATGTGAATTCGCCGTTGCATTACTTGACGTCTAGCTTAAAGTTTAATATAACGCGTATTTCGATAACTTGACCAGTTTCTTAGTTAACAAGCAATATCTGGACTAGGGTGACCAAAAATATGTTAATGCAATATGGGTATCAAACGAAAGGTGCTAATGAGTGCTGCAAAAGGCGAAGTGACTAAGTTTGATATATTTACTGGTTTCGGAGATTTAATAATTCAAATCGGACTGGGTCTATTATAAGTTCTGAGACGCAGCGAAGCGTGGGCGGGTTTTCTAATTTACAAATAAAATTAGATTTCTTTAGCCTAATGCTTGATCATATAACTGAACTTAATCTATTGAGTTTGAAAAAAAATATATATTTTTATGGGATTGAGTTTTGACAATTCGACATGGAATGACCCTGCTTTCATATTGCTATAAATTAATACATATAATGTTACCCAAACGACAGCAGTATTTTCACTGTTTTTCTATGTAATTATTAGAGGCATGTGCAACATAAATATGTAAACAAAGACATACAAATGCACAAACAAATAATTAATTGTGAGTAACGGTATTCATATACTCGTATATACAAATAGTAAGTAGTGCTTAGTTGGCTATGTCACTGCCACTGTTTTATATTTATAAACCTATGTTTAATGAAAGGGGCTTTGTATGTATGTATATTGCGTAGGTGTATCAATTACAATAGACAGACTTAAGTACAGTGGTGGCGCAAAAAATAGAAGCACAGCAAGTTTAATGTTTCAAAGACGTAAACACAATTAAGTTCTTTATAAAGGATGACAAATTTTAAGCAAAGCTCAAAAAGCTATGACAAAGAAAAAAAATTTTCAAACCAAAAAAAAAATTTTTTTTTTAAATACTCCAGACTTGTAAATCTTATGCTGTTAGTTAAAAAAAACTTTTTTGAAATAAAAAAAAACTATCTTTTCCTTTTGAAAAAATTTGTAGCAATATATTAAAATTTTAAATAAATTTTGTCAAAATTAAAAAAAAAATATTTATATATATTTTTTTTCTAAAAATTTTTATATTTTTTATAATACATTCTTTTTTTTAAATAAATTTTTAAGATGAAATAAGCAAACAACATTTACCTATCATGAAAGGTAATGTTACTATTTTTGTGAACGCCACTGTATCTATAACGTCAGGTAAAATAATAAAGGCGAGCAAGTGTATTATTACCCGTATAGAAGTTGATTATCTCGTATTATAATTATATTTATATTGTGTTTTGTTTATAAAGTAAACAAGTTAGATTAACTGGTCGTTGGCTTTACGCCCATTGCCGTTGGATCATTAAAACCATTGATTTTTAGTAAAACTGATCATTTGGTTCTACCCTATGGCACTGAATAATAGTTATGGGGTCTGAGGGAAAATTTGAAAAGCTTTGATTGATGTTTTTTTTTGGTCATCGCTTTGGTGTTATAGTTATATTAAAACAAAGACAAAAGTACATCATCAAATGACAGTTCTTAATTTGAACGAATTTTTTTTATTGAAAACCATGTAATTTTTTTTTTAAGAAGAAACATATTTTTAAAGTGCTTTCTCGTTAGCCTATTTCCAAATTAGTTTGTAGCTAGTTAAAAAACCCTCAACTAATTTTGACTGCTTTTAAAGGCAAACAGGGAATTTTGCTTCGGTTAACGACAACCACACTTTTTGTAAATTAGTTGGTAGCTAGCTATGTATTAAAACTAGTTTGTTGTAAGTTTTTTTTTGCAGAATTATACTTTCTAATTAATTTGAGACTGTATCGCACAATTCTGGTAGCTGTCAAGCAAGCCATGTCACTAACTACAAACTGCCTATTAAATAACTAGTTTGTAGTTAGTTACTTATTTCTTTTTATTTTATTTATCTATTAAGTTTGGCCACTTTTAAAGACGAATAAAAAATTTTAATAACTAGTTTATAAGCCAAGGTAAAAATTGACGGATTTGAAGAAAAACATGTTTCTTTTGCTTTTTTAAGTAACTTTTTCAAAGTAGTACTTTTTTTTTGAGAATTTTCTGCTTTAACGTGAATCGAGGCGTTTTGCTTCCTACTGAATACAAGGTGGCTCTTTTCAAACTAGCTACAAACTGCCGATTTTTAAACTAGTTTGTAGTCACTTATTTTTTATTTTTAATTTTTTTAAAAATAGTTAAACTATTTTTTAAATATATATTTTTCCAAAGTACCATGACTATAATTTGATTTGATATGATTTTTCTAAAACAGACTATTTTATTAGCCAAGGTACAAATTGACTGCTTTGAAGAAAAACACGTTTTTTTTCTTTTTTAACTACAAGCCGATTTTTTTTTAAAGTAGTACGTAGCTAATTACTTTTTTGAGATTTTTCTGGTATGAAGGGAATCAAAGCGTTTTGGTTCCCACTGACTACGAGCTGAATTTTTGAAACTAGCTATAAACTGACTATTTTTAAACTAGTTTATATCTAGTATTTTATTTTTTTCAAAGTAATGGGAGTTTCTTTAAATATGTTTTTCCCTAAAACTGAATTTTTTTTAGAAATAGAAAATGTCATCAGCCACTCTATAAAATTGCAGTTATTGTTGTGTTTATTTCACCGAATCAAATAAACAAATTAAAACTAGCACACCTAAGCTAATAAATTAAACTTTAAGCAATCAACATACGGTTATTTACTAGTTTGTGGCACAAGTTCAGCACGAGCTTAATTGGCTTTAACTACAAATCTGCTGACATTAAAACAACAATAACAATAAAAAAATTAAATAAAAGCAAATTCGCATTGCAAATAAACCGGTTTTTGGAAAAGTGTTAAAATTCAAATAAACAATTATATGTTAATACTGAAAAATGAAATTGATTTAGTAGCAAATGGAAATGCAAATGAATGTCGGCTACTAAAAGTCACGTTATTTTTGTTGTAGCAACAACAAGCAAGAGTAGTTATAGCTTACATAGATTTAATTAATATTTAAAGTTAAGCTTTTCTAATTTTATGTAACTAGTGGTTAAAGTACTAGTGGTTAAAGACTGGCAAGAGCAGTGATGCACACAGGAGCTTGAAGTGCATACGTGTTTTGCAGCTGCATAGAAGTCGAGTAAGTGTAAATAAAGAGCTTTTGCTTTCATCTTTCTTTAGATGTATCTTTCAAATGTATTTAACCTTGCTGAGCCCACAAACTTAGCTTCAACCAAAGCTATCGGAGTTTTAAAAGCAGCGCTATCAACATTGTCCACCACTGTTTTTGATAATTGCGCATTGACTAAAGCAAATATTAAATGCAGTTGTTGTGGCTCAAAGTCTATACCTTCAGCATCAATTGCGTTTATGCTTGTAGTTGTTGTGTTTTAGCGCTTACTAGCTAATGCTGGTTAAGCCGTTGAAAGTGATAAAATGTTGCGAATCATTTAGCCAATGGTTTGGGCTGGTTTCAGTCCGAGCAGCGCATTTCAATGACTTTAGCTCATTTAATTGGCATTGGCACATGTTTAGGGTGCTATTTGTTGACAGCATGAGGTGAGAAGAATTTTTTAAAGTTAGTTAAAAGGGCCTTTAAAGCATACACGTCCAAACTTCTTATAATAGCCTAACTCAAAATTGTTTAAGTTACTTAAAAGATTTAATTTTGCTTTGTAAACTCTACATTATTAAAATGGTCACAACTTGATGTCTCTACATTGCAGATATTCAAGAAAAAATGGTGAAGCGGGCTTATTATTAAACTTAGAAATTGTTGTCCAACTGTGGGTATATTTGTTCGCGTATCACTTAAAAATTGCTGAATAGAGCTAAATGCAACTTTAACCGTTGCATTACTAGATGTCTAACTTAAAATTATAGATAACCCTTATTTCAATAATTTTACCGGTTTCAGAGTTATCGACCAATATGTGGAGCAGCCTGAGCCAAAATGTGTTGGTACAATATGAATGTCAAAACAAAGGCTGTGATTTATACGTAATTTCAGTGCTGTATAAAACTTTTCTTCTTTTTTATAAAAATATTTGAATATTTGACTTGTTTGCACACACATTTCACATTTATTTTTCAAAAAAATTCAAATTAAAAAAAAAAAATTTGATTTTAGTTAAATCTTTCTAAGTTCTTCTGAAAAACCAATAACGTTCTGTTTTGTTTATTAAATTCTTAATAATAAAACCAGTAACAAAATTGTATAAAATTACTTATTGTCGTTGTGATAACGACCTAAGTCTTATGATCTTCCACCAGTGCATACAAACAAAACACAAAAAGCACTCAAACAATTGGTTTATTTATATTTATGATGTTAGTCACATTTATGCGCGATTTTACTATGCAAAGCGCATCCCATTAGCGCCGTTCTCAGTTGGATTTATTGATGAATAACTACAAAGCTGCTGACAACTGCTTGTCTATGGCTAATCAATAGTCACTAAATAAATATAAGAGCACATAAGTACAAAGCGCAGCTTAACAAGGCAATGGCATTGACAATTAACCGCATTAAAAAAAAAAAAATTTTTTTTAAATTTTAATACTCACATAAACATTGTTTTTGCATTTTATGCACTTGCCATTGTAAACCCTCCAAGGCTCATAGCTTATGATGCGCCATGAAGCACTAAACTATAGTAAGTTTATGTAAACACATACTAGCTGACTTTTTTTTAAAAATGCGTTAAGTGCATTTTTTGGAAATTTTCGTTGTGCTGCAAATTTAAGTAAATTGGCTTAGCTTTAGGCTAAAACTGTGAAATTAGAAAAAAAAAAAAAATTCAAAAATTAACTTAGTGCACTTTTCTAAAACAAACCCTACTTATGAACGTTTAACTGGCAGCTAATAATCTCATTGAGTTCTACAAGTGTGTGTTGATCTTTTTTGGTAGCTAATAGCTAAGCTGACAGAGAAAAAGAAGATTCTAACAACTAGCACTAACAAAACCTTAGTGTTGAGAATGAATAAAAAAAAAAAAATAAAAAAAAAAAATAAAAAAAAAAATTCAAAAAATTTAGAAACTATAAAATTAGAAAAACGCTAATAATCTCATTGAGTTCTGTAATTGTTTGTTAATCCTTTTTGGTAGCTAAGCGGTAAGCTGACAGATACATAGAAGTTTTAAACAAGCACTAACAAATTGGAAATCTCAGTGCAGGGAATAGTAAAAAAATATAACAAATAAAAAAATTTTTTAAAAAATTAAGAAATAAAAAAAAATTAAAAAAAAAAAATCTGAAATTAGAAAAACGTTCTGCCACTAAAATTTTAATTGAATTACTGCTTATCCACATTTTTATAATTTAAAATGCCGTTTTAAGGCCGTTTTATCTTTATTTCAATGCCAACGCTTATTACAAAGCCAAGGTAGGCTTCTAATTATTTCGTGATGTGTAGCAATATATAGAAGAATGGCTGCCAGCGGGGTTTTTCTAAGTTTTTTTTCGAGAAGTCTGACAACTACATGGTGTTGTGCCTAGATTGCGGGAAATATAAGCGCAACCACTTTCGACTAAAAAAAAAATTCTAAAATATGTATGAACATATAGGTTTTATTTATTTAAAAAAAAAAAAATATCGGAACTCCACGTCCTTTCTATTTCAATCACTAATTTTTTTGATTATTTTAAAAATATAATTTTTTTTTAAACTTGCTCCATAATTTTTTTTTAAGAAACACTATTTTTCCTGCTTCTAACACCTATATACTTCAGACAACCACACGGCTTTTACGACTGCGACGCTGACAGCAAAGTGCTGCAGTGCCATTGGCTAAGCAGTTCATTCGCTTCACTGCAATACGATTGCACTGGAATTCGCAACCGTGTTATAAATGCAATGGTATAAGAGTAGAGAGTCTTTATAATCAAAAATTTCAATATTAATTATTACAAAAGCAAATGGTGGCTATAAAATTTCAGAGTTTCGAAATTTATTGTGTTTCAAAATAGGGAAACAATTTGTCCAGCATTTCGAAATGCTTTCGAACGAGCGATTCGAATGTGAACAAGAAAGTAGTAAACGCGTGAAATCAATTGCGGACCTATGATAATCAGCAGCAGGCTGAGACTAAAAAGTTCTTTGATATCTGACAAGAAGACGTAGTATTCTTCAACAGAAATTTTGGTTCTGCCTGCTCTTAATTTTGATTAAAAAATTAGGGCTTCCTTAAAGAAAACGGTCCGAAAGATGCTATATCACCGACACTCGAAAAGCCTTAACAACCACAACAAGCAGGCATATTGAACTCTGCAGAGTCGGTTGATTGGTGATAGGTTCAATGTCGTAATACTAGTTACACATCTTTTCAAAATGGGTAGGAAGCGGGAACCCAGGACTTATGTACAGCCTTGTAGCATATTTCTGGGAACCTTGGCAGCATTTTTCATATATTCTTTTGACTGTTGCAGGAACTAAGGGGGCCACAAGAAGAACAGCTTGATCTCAAGGTAGGCTAATATTTATTTACCAACAAAATGTATGTATTTTGTTCCCTTGAATGCAGTACACACCCACAGCAGCTGCAGCGACCAAAAAAGCAGTAGAGCTAACTTGATGCACCCAATGCGAAATACAAAAATGCCACCTTGGTTTACTTGCCATTTTAGAGTATTAAGTTATTTTAATTTTAGTTGTCAATATTCGTATGACTTCAGTATTATCTTACAAAAAGTCCAAAGTTTCTATTGCCACAAAAGCCAAGGTTAATTTGCGGACTCTTTTAAAGTTTGTTTGCTTTATTTTTTTTTTATTTCTTAAAGAAAATTGGAAGTCAAGTTGGTAATATGACATGACTAGCTACGCTACGCTGCACAACATCTATACCTCTCGCTCAGTGACTGGCTTTTGCTACTTCTTTTATGAACCAGTGCCACTCATTGGCTAGCCCATGGGCACAGTGTTGTACGCTACTACGCTATTACAATAGAGCACATATGTAATGTATAAGAAAAAAGCTCCGCGCGAACTGAGAAATACTTAGTTGTACTGATTTTTTAAGTCAAATAGCACATGTGCAACATAGGATTTGTTTGCATGTGAGCATCACTGACAAACACCAATCGATATCTCTTTCGCTCACACTGTCACTCGATTCTTTGCTACCCATTGCTATCTCAAGTCAACTTATGCTAATTTAAAATTTGTCTCAGCATGCGTTGAGCAATTACTTTCAAACCTTGCTTAGAGCATAATGCCACCTTAAATGGTAAACATAATGCTGCTTTAAATAGTTAATTACTGCACAAAATTTAACAGTAATTTGAGTTAGCGTCTTTTTAAGTTTTGCTTGTGCGCTATAATTGCTTCAGCTTTGAAATTCCATATTCCTTAAAGAAGTTGCCGCATAAAAAACCAAAAACAAAATTTAAAATTTTTCTAAATAAGCGCCGTGTTTTGCTTAGTTAAACTTCACACATACTCGGGTTACAGCGGCTGCGTTCTAATGGTCGTAGATAAGACGCCACTTGGCTTGAAGTGCTAAAAAAGAATGTAAAAAATGAAACTAATATTTTTTTTTTCAGTTTTTCTCTTTCTAGGTAGTCGTGATAGCACTGTTGGTCGATCGACATTTCGACTGGCATGTAGGTTCCGGGATCGAATTCAAGGCCATGAAAAGATGAAACTATTTTGTACAAAAAAGAATGAAGTGGATTATGAAGCTGCAGGTTTTACGCTAAACAAAACTCAAAGCTGAGTGGGGAAGTTTATTGTGTTTCAAAATGAAATAAAATGTTGAGTTTTAACGTTTAACGTCGAGAGAGTGATTATGAAAACATTGGTTGATGAAAATTTTAATATTTTTCTGACTTAGTCCGATGTTTTTAGTGATCGAGAAATACGAACTTGAGATAGTGAGACACAGATAGTGGTCTCAAAGACGACTCTCACTTAAGAATATGAGACTTGTTTTCTCAGTTTTAGAGATGTCCCACTAACATAGAAATGCGAGGTAATGGAAACTTGCCTTCGTCTATTAAGAGAGAGAAAACCAGTGAAAGAGAGAGGGATGCAATGAGAGAGAAAAAGAGAGGAAGAGTCGTCGAGCAATCCAAAAAGAGCAAGGTAGAAAAGTAGAGAGAGAAAGAATACTAGAGAACACGTAAGAAGGAAACCGAATTATAAGCTGTGCGAGATTGGAGCTTCTTACCTTGTCAATCGAAATATATATATATAGTAGAAACACCATTTATCGGAACAATCGATTATATGGGGGCTGTATGTTATATCCATCTGATTTTTGGTTATGACAAGTGAGTAATATATGGTAGATGGATCACTGCTTTGTATTCTTGGGAGTCGTTTGAATATAAGGTAAGTGAATAGCATTCAAGGAAGAGGATTAGTTTACCGAAAGACCGAAAAGTAAAAATATCTGTTAGGGTGCCAGGGAATTACAGGGTCTTCTAGCTGCGCCACGTTCGGGATTCAACTCTTAGGAAGAGAGATCATCATCTTAAGACATAGTTAGACTGCAAATAACGAGCTTGGTGCGAGGTGGTGGAGCTCCCAAGTCATTTTTGATTATCAGTGATCTCTATAGGAGCTGAAGGTGTTAAGGAGCTTTTACTACAAAAAAAAAAAAAAAAAAAAAAATACGCGGTTAACAACAACAACAAGGAGCTTTTAATACACTCTCACAATTCGCAAGTATATTCCATCGAACGTCACTTCTAAACGAGATAAATGCATTAGCAATCACTTGCTCTAAACCCAAAACTTGCAACAAATTTATACAAACAAACCGTTGCAGAAAAGCGAAACTCGCAAAGCTAAACAACAACAAAGAACTAATCCACATTTATTGTGGCTCACAAATTCCATTTAAGTCCGCGTATTCTCTACGCGCAGCAGCTGAAACAGCAACAGTAGCGCGATTACTTGTCCCTCTGTCGACACGCGCCCAATAGACGCGTGGTTGCTGCTAGCTGGCTTGGTTCAAATAATCAAATGAATTCTGTGCAAAAAAAAAAATAATGCAATTGCAGCACACAACAACAACCGTGTCAGCCGCACGCTAGCACACAGAGCGCTTGTTAACGGTAAATGCACCTAAGGTTGTTTGTTTTGCTGTGGAGCTGAGCCATGCGCGGTGGGGTGGACGCGCGCTTTTAAGTCACTAACAAAACATTGCGGCAAACTTTCGACGCACCCAACACAGCTCTTTGAGAATGTGCACACCTCCTTGCACGCGATGCTTTTTAAAGTGTCTGTAGCTGCGTGTGTGTGTGTTTTGGGGTTGGAGTAACCCATGCGCTATTTGGCTTAATTACAAATTTACAGTTATTTTACTATGTCCGCTGCCTCCACGCGTGCCCTCTACGCAGTTGCACTTCTGGCGCGCGCTACATCACTTACAATCGCATTCAATTTATTTGCACGTTGGTTGCGCGCCAACTCTTCTAGTCACTCGCTCACTAACTCACTTATTCGCTGAGGGATTTTATTTTTGTTTATCGGCAAATTTTAGTGGTTTTTGCAATGTGCAGCTTAAATACTAGCCGCTTAAGTGCAACTCTGTTTGTGTTGCGGTGTGAGTGAGAGTCTAAGGGACTGTACGTGGGTACAGGGCGTCGGAACTAACTTTTCTGTGGTTGCCACAATGTTAATGTGCTGTTTGTAGCTTTCAACCGAAAAGTTTATTACAGTTCGCGTGAATAGTTGTTGTAAATGCAGTTTCAGTAGGCTCATAGTGCTTAGACTCTGCCCACTCTTCCTTCAGCGGCGTAGCAGTCTTCCACGGAAGGTGAGACTTGGCTTTATATAGAAAAAAGGTTGCGTTTGCTATTCACCTTGGGAACACTACCCAAAACCTTCGCAGGTTATTCTTCCGTTACAAAAAGCAGCAGCAAGAAACCAGTCAGCTGGCGGGGAGGGTTAAGTGCTATAACACAGAGTCTTAGCTGAAAGAAACATTGGGCTCTTATTAAGACTTTTGACTTTCTTGTATAGAAGCCAGTCGTTTCTTCGTTTTGCGAACTGGTGTCAATTAGAAACACCACAGCTTCGTAAGTCCGGTCCTCATTTGGTCCACCTCTTCCGTCAGTCGGTATCAGGCGAGTTCAGGTAGGTACACCTTAACAATTAGATTACCAAGTAAGGTCTGATTCCAGATATTAGCAAAAGAGTGTATTATAAAAACCTGAGCCGCCAGTTGTTTCATTGTGCACCTCACCGCTTTTCTTCCCTCGTTGGCTGTCATTGTAGGTATACCTTACCACCTTGCTTACCGGATAAGGCCTGAATTTGGGTCTGGTTAGAAAATGAGACTCTTAACATGATTTCAAAACAGAAAACCCGAATCTCATATTATACTCGAGCTCTGCAGACCCTTAAGATTATCAGAACCCTCTCAAGAGAGACGCACATGGTTTCAAAGGTCTTATTGCTTCACGTATCTGTATCTTTCTAGACAGGCCCAGGTTTGCTGTGACTAAAGGCATTTCTTCAGAAATGTTACAGCTAACGTAAAATGAAGTCAAGCAGTCACCAACAAACATGCTATCGGGTGCGTCCATCTAAGGCAGAGTTCGATATTTCATGGCACAATTGTGCGCGCTCACCTCCCACTGATTGTTGTCTAGTAGAAGTCGACGCTGAGCAAGAGATTCAGCATCCTCTGCGGTGCTCATTGTCTCTTAACCCCCAAGATACGCTTATGTTGCTGTCCTCTCTCACTGTTTTCCGCCGTTCTCCTTTCCATTTTACTCACACATACTGCAATTTAATTTCTCTGTATTCATTTGCTCGCTTTTGTTTGTACAAGGCTGAGTATCGGTTTTACTGCCTGCCTTGCTGCCTAACATGGCCACCTGCACCCAATTGGCTATCATAAAGTTTGTTAGTTGTGTGGTGGTGTTTTATTTACTATTTGTCTAGTTTACAATTTTGTGGCGTTGAAGGGTGATAATTAGCCGCTTTTAATTGTATGCATATTTAGTACAAAATTGTGTTTGTTTAAGCTTTAATTAGTAACTACATAGTAGGTAAATGCAGTCATGTCAGCAGAGTGTTAAATTTTGAGGTTAGATTGCATTGGGTTTTTGGCGCTTGCATGCAATTTAATGTTTTTAAATTGTTTGGTAAATTTTTGAAATAGAGTTAAATCGAGTACTATTCTGGTGGTTTTAGTAGTTAATGAAATAAAGTGACTAATTGTGCGAAAAAAATATAAAGCAGGAAAAGCTCAAACTAAGTGTGCTTTAAATTTGAGTAACTTAAATGAAATCACAGAGGGTTAAACGAGTAATTTTATTCAAGCAGTGAAGCACGTGAGAGTAGCCAACCGGGTAGCGTGCACACTGATGTAGTCCGTCACTCTTTAACAAGCGAGAATCAGTAGTGCCACCTGTGCGCAAATAGCTGGCATACGCATTTCGTAGGTTCACTAGAGAGTATTAGTAATTCGCAATGGGTTTATATTTATTTCAAACTAGCCTTTGTCCAGCGCCTGCTATGACTAAACTAAACGAAGTTATCGAGATGCCAATGGTTTAAAACTGAGTCGAGCTTTTATTCATTTGAATTAAAGCTATCTTTTTGAATAATTTTTAGGAAAAATACGAGCTAAAGAACTAAGGCAGTTCAAATATCAAAATCTTGATGGGACGACGAAATTACCTTACATGACTGTAGTTTCGCCTACTTATAAGGAAATTTTTTTGGTGAAACTTACATTAATCTTCTGCGGGCCAATTTGTTTCATTTACTGCGCGGACACAATTGAGCTGGAAGGAAAAAGCAAAACTGAAAGTTAGAATATTTACAAAAGCTTAAAAATGTATTAAAAAATTGGTGACTGTGTTGAAAATAAAAGCTGTTAATTGTAATTGATGAGGAACTTATATGCTGTAAAAAAGGAAAATTCAAATTTAAATTCACTTTCTTTTCTATAAGAGTGAAAGAGTATTAAAAATCCGACAATTTTAACATGGTTTTACAATTTTGCACAAAAACAAATTTCCCTTTGTAAATATTATTTTATTTAAACATTTATATTTTTAATTAGTAAATTTGGTTTTTATTAATGCTCTTGCACCAAATAAATTTCTTTGTTTTTTTTGTTGGAAAGACTATTTATTACTTCACTTTTTTAACCTTGAAAAACATTTTCGTTTGGTTTTTTATGATTTTGAATCAGAAAATTTTCTTCTGCTGCAATTACAATTTTTTAATATTTTTTAACTTTTTTTTTTTTGAATTTGAAAATCATATTATTTTGTACCAAATAGATTCTATTTTGAAAATTTTACCTTTTACTAAATTTTTTAATTTGAAATGCATTTCTTATATTTTTTATGATTTTGCGCCAAACACTGTTTTTTGAAGTATTATTTTGTAAATAGATTTTTTAAATCTGAAATGCATTTGCTTTTGTTATTTCATGAGTTTGCATCTAAACAAAGCCCCAACCCAGCAAACAATATTATTAGCCACTTGGCCCAACGACAATATCAATTTTGTTTTGGTAAAAATATTTTTTTTTTTTTTTAATTTTTTTTTGCATTTTCTTTAATTTAATTAATGGTTTTCCACTCAGCAAAAATTTTATTTACGAAATAGTATTTTTGTTTTAAATATGAAATGCATTTTCTCTTGTTTTTTTTCAATGATTTTGCACCAACTAAAATTTTATCTGTTTTAAATTGTTTTTTTTTTCTTATTTTCTCTTTAGTTTTAAATGGATTTTCCTTTTAATAATTTTGCACCCAACCAACTTTTTTTTGTGGGAAAATAAATTTTTTTTATTTTAAATGTATTTGTTACATTACATTATACAAATATGATTATTTTATTCAATTTTTTTTTAAATTTTTTTTCTTTATTTTTTGAAACTATTTCGCACCGCACAACAATTTTTGTGTTATAAATATTTTTGTTTTAAAGTATTCATGAAACGAGCTCAAGGCCAAGAATAATAATTTTTAACTTTTTTAATTTTTATGAAAATTCATTTTGTTTTTATTTTTTGTTTTATCTTTTTTAACTTTAAAATGAATATTCTTTTGTTTTACATGAAAAAGCAATTTTTTGTTTTTTAAATATCTATAAATTTTTCTTAAATTTTGAAATGTAATTTATTATTTTTTTTTCTGATAATGTACCAAATTTTTTTTTTTAAATATAAATTTTTTAATTAAATATTTAAAAAAATTTTTTTTGCACTAGTTTGAAGCAGATTTTTACTACTGTGCGCAAGAAACAATTTTTCCGTGGGAGCTAAATATTATTTATTTGAAATTGATACCAATAAATGTTGTGACATTTGTGTTTGTTTTTTGTTTTATTTTCTTTTCTACTTCTGTGCTAAGTTAAAAACAAATTGTCTGAGACACCCTGTTCAACAGCATACTCTATTTTTGAAAATATAATAAGTATACTTTTAGAATTTTCTTTTTTTAAATCTTAATTCCAGTGTCTGTTCCTAATCTTATTAAATTAAAAAAAGTGAACTTATGTCACTTTGATATGTTGCAGAAATTCACCACAATAGCAAGACAATACTCACAGAGGAAGAAAAGTTTGTTATAATTAATAAGTTTTGATTACTTAATTCACCGTAAAATTAGTTCGACTAGAAAGAAGAACGAGAACAAGCGGCATAAGAGAACAAAAGGCAAAGTACAAAAACAAGATAAAATATACTGTATGCTATCAGCATTAGTGTAACAAATCCAGATTAGAACAGCATGACACATATCACAACATTAGTGTTAATAAAATGAAGAAAAAAAAAGTAGAACTAAGAAGGGGGAAGACCACTGCATGTGGTTATTCGCTTCAATGATTTACACTCAAAGGCTTTTGTGCGTGTTTTTCTATTTCTAATTAATGCCAAATTAGCACACAACTCAATGGAAGAATAATTGGAAGATGGACCAAAGCACGATGGGAGAGGTTTGGACAAACAAAGCTGTCGATATTGATGACATGAGAGCAGAGACAAAGCAAAGGCAGACCAAAGATGCAGAGCAGGAGATAATTAATGGAGAAAAATAAAAGAAGGTGGCGGTTCGGCGGCAGGAAGGCTCGTGGGGATACCACATTGAACAAATGACATCTGCAGTTGTAAAAATCGATGTATAGGGTGTTTCATGTGCTGCTCTATGTCAACTGTGTATGAAAGAAGCTACATTTAATCAAAAACTTTATTTATAAAATCGTTCTCTAAAGCATTAAAAATAATAACCACTTCAGAGGCCAGCTTAATTTTTTGCAAAAATTGCCTTAAACTATTTTCATATTTTCAAAGGATAAATCATCATATGAACCATCCTGTACTTATGTTTTGGGCGCCTTTAAATATACTATGCGAACAACTAGCATATGTGGGCGTTAATAATACATTTTATTAGACTTCTATCTATATAGTTTTATGTGAAAACATTACAACATTCAATTAGCTAATAACTCATAGGGGTGTGGGGGACTAGCGCCACGCTAGTTGTAGTTCCTTGTAACTACACATGCTTATAACGAGCAAAGCAGTCTCACAAAATTGAGACCAGAAAACATTTTGGCGTAAAAAGTTTAAGCTGAACTAAAGTTGGTGCTGCTCTTCCATTTGCTGTTGCTTTTGTATTCACAACTTCTGCACAATGGGATATCAGCTTTAATGAAGAGTGGATACTCTGCATGTGTTTGAGTTCAAAAAACTTTTCAAATTACTGTGAATGAGGCATTTATGAACTGATTTAGTGTGCGAATTTGTTGAACGAAAAAGGAAGGCAGCAAAATTTTGTATGTAAAATGAAAAAAAAAAAAAAATCATTATTGGGCAATCGTTTATCGAAAGAATGGATTATTTTGGGGCTATATGTTTTATTGCTTCAAACTTACTGATTTTCGCTATTTATATTACAAACGTAATAAATGCAAATGTTGAAAAATTTCACCTTCTTAGGTCTTCAATTCCAGCAGGTGCGGTACATCGGTACAATCGAATGTATTCTATTTGATTAAAGCTCGCCATTTAAATTACATCATACAATTTTTGTTTTTCTTTTGTGATAATGCACCTTTGTCTATTTTCGCGCTTATTTATTTTTCTCAATTGTTTACTAGCTTATATTTACTTAGTTAATGCTTGATTTTATGTAAATATAATTGCCAGATTTTTTTTTACTATCAAACTTCAATCGTAATAATGCTTGAAGGTCGATCGTCAAGCAATTAAAAAGCATATTTTATTGCGTGCGTGTAAAAGCTTTGTTTGCTGAATTTAGAAAAATTTGCATGAAGGCTTTTGTGTGTAAACATGCATAGTTTTTATTTCAACGGTTGCTATCATTTTGATAGGCTATTGTTAATGAAAAAAAATAAAAATATATATATATTAAATATTTTTTGCCAGCTAATGGAGAGTTGCGAAAAATTAGAGGACAAAATATGTTGTTTATAAGCAAAAAAAAAATGAATGAATATATTTCTTCTAGCTGAATTTAAATAAAAGAAAAAATTTTGAATAAAATGTTCATTTTTATTTTTTATTCGATAAACCCCTATTACTATTAATTTTTTTATTTTTCAAGTATTCATTTTCTTTTTTTAAATTAATAAGATATTAATCAAGTTTTTAAATAAAAAAATATTTCTTTTAATATATTTTGAGGTACAATTTTTTTATTACTTGGCAAACAATTTTTAATTTCTTTACAAATTTTTTTATTTTTATAAAATAATAAAATAACTATATTATTAATAAACTTTTTTATGTTTAAAAACTTTGTTTTGTAATATATTTTACGTTTTTTTTTTTTAATATACAGCAAACTATTTTTTATTTATTTAAAAATAAATTTGTTATACATATTTTTTTTAAATCTAAATTTTTTTAGTTCAACATTTTTTTTTTTTGTTATTGCTTTGTATTTGTATTAAAACTATCCAATGAAAAAAAAATAAAAAATTTCAAGTTAAAAAAATTGAAGCTACGGTTTTTTAGTTTTGTTTTAGAAATTTTTTCACTGTCAAATTGTTAAATTCTCTTTAAAATAAATTTGTTCACACATAGATTTTTTGCAAGCATTCCTTTACCGTGAAGCACTTGCTTGACTAATTTTCATCAAGCATTTCTCTTGAGTGCCGAAAGTGGGCTCTTTATTGTCAAGTTCTAGCAAGCAAAATTTATTATTTGATTGTTTGAGAAAATTAAGACTTTTTTTTGACAAAATTCAATTGGCACTTCGCTTACAAGCTTCAGGGGGTTTCGGCGCTGCTGTTCACATAGCGTCATAAATAAAGTCACAAAAAATTAGCAATTAAATTGTATTCTTCTTTTATGCGCCACATCGCTAATAAAGCCTATTGTTTAACTATTTCAAATGAATATTGAACAATTATATGAGTTTTAATTTGTTACCTTTTTAGCACACAAAAAAACTCTATTATTCATTTACAAATCAAATGAGATGAAAAAAAAAAGTTTTAAATAATACAAATTAAACTTTTTAGAACCAATTTAATCAATTTATAACCCTTGAGTGCAAACACTAAATTTAAGAAAATTTTCACAGAAAACCATTTTGTTTGTCATTATTTAGAATTTTGTAGCCATCGCATAGCACTAGTGTAGTCTAGTGTAAAATAAAAGCTGTCAATTAATTGTATTCGGTCATTTCTTTACCTTTAAAGCAACATAAAAAAATATGATCACAAAAAGTTGATACGGCTAATCACCCGGACATGTTTATGTCTACAACCACCAGCCAATATATTGTCAAATAATCCAGCAATTGTTTTCGTTCAGAAACCAATTATTTTTTAAAGATTTGACTATAACCAAAAATAATTTGTCACAGAGCGCTGAGAAACGAAAAAAAAAAAAAAAAAAAAAAAACAAAAAAAAATTTTTAGAACAGAAGTGTTTATGTAAATAAGCTTAGTTTAACGAGTAAAAGGTGAATGAAAAGAGTTACTAAACATTTTAACAATCAATACAAGTTTTGTTAAAAAAAAAATATTGAATTCAAAAAAAAATGTCTAACTGAGCGGAAATGTACAAATAAAACTCACAGACAAAAGGTGCCACCGGAAGAATTTATAAACAAATTGTAAATATTAAAAAAAAAAGTTTATGTATTTCATTCAACCAGATATCAGAAAAGTTTAATTTTTTTCTAAATTTGAATAATTTTTGCTTAACTAACTTTTTCAATTTTTGTAAGGTCGCAAAAAAAATTTTAAATTAAAAAAAAAAATTGCAGAACTTTTTATTTTTAAATCGTCACTTTCATGTGGGTAAAAAGTACAGGGTGTTTTTTTTACAGGTTTGTTTTTCGAATAGAGATAAAACTGGCATTTTGTGGTCAAATCTGGCAACTCTAATGTCATTTATGTTCAGTTTGGTTTGCCATTTCATCATGAACAGGTTGACAAAAGAACAACGCTTGCAAATCGTGCAAATTTATTTCGAAAATAATGGTTCAGTTCGCGAAGTTTACCGTGAGCTCCGTCCATTTTATGGTCGACATAATCGTCCATCAGAGCAATTAATTCGGTTAACCATGGATCGTTTTCGCACTACGTTTACTCTATGTGATAATACGCATCCGCAGAGACGTCGAACAGTGCGCACCGAAGAAACAATTGCCGCTGTAGAGCAAAGTGTTGAAGAGGACCCGAATGAATCGATTCGCCACCGTGCACAGCAATTGGAGCTTTGTCCATCAACTTTATGGAAGATTTTGCGCAAAGATCTTGGCTTGCGACCTTACAAGATCCAGCTTGTGCAAGAATTAAAGCCGCGAGACCATGCAATGCGTGGTGATTTTGGTGTATGGGCCGAAAATGAGATTGATTTCGATGCTGATTTTCATCGCAAAATTTTGTTCAGTGATGAGGCTCATTTTTGGTTGAATGGCTACGTCAACAAGCAAAATTGCCGCATTTGGAGTGAAGAGAATCCACATGAGACCCTTGAAACGCCATTACATCCACAAAAACTGACTGTTTGGTGTGCTCTATGGGCTGGTGGAGTCATTGGGCCATACTTCTTCCGCAATAATGCTGGGGAGGCAGCTACCGTTAATGGAGACCGGTATAGAGCCATGATAACCGACTATTTTGTTCCCGAATTGGATGGCATTAATGTGGATGAGTTGTGGTTCCAACAAGACGGCGCTACATGCCACACAGCGCACGTCACAATCGATTTATTGAAGGAAACATTCGATGAGCGCATAATTTCGCGGAATGGACCTGTCAATTGGCCACCAAGGTCGTGTGATTTGACACCATTGGATTATTTTCTTTGGGGATATGTGAAGTCGCTCGTCTACACCAACAAACCAGAAACGTTAGGGGAATTGGAAGCCAACATTCGTGGCGTTATTGCCGACATACGGCCCCATATGCTCGAAAAAGTGGTTGAAAATTGGACCTGTAGAATTGGCTTTATTCGAGCCAGCCGCGGCGGCCACATGCCCGAAATCATATTTAAACATTAATGGCATAAAATTATCCTTCCAATAAAGCCAAATTGATGGACCTTAAAACGATTTTCTTGTGTTTTATTTCAATTCGAAGTTCTATACCCCTAAAAAAACACCCTTTAAAATAATAACAATCGAAAAAAGCTTAGCGATAAACGTCTTTGACAATATTTTATTCAACAACTCCAAAATTTGAGTTAGTTTGTTTAACAACTAAAAAGTTTAAACTTATGATAGACTGAACAATTTTTTAGAATTTTATTTTTGAGGTTTAAAATATTTTTTATTAAAACGATTATAACATAAAAAAAAATGTATTCCGATTTTTGCAAAATTTGATTACAATCTCCTAACAAACCGAAATAAAAAAAAAGAATTTGCAGAAAAAATATTGAACGTTGGAAACATTTGACACATTAAAAGATTTTAAGTTCTAAAAAGCTTGAAAAGCAATAAAATTTAAAAAAAAAAATAACAAAAATTAAAACTAAATTAAAAAATAAATAAAAACTTTTATTTAAACATTTTTTTTTCTTACGTTAAAATATAGAAAACGAAAAAACTCAAATATGCAAGTATTCATGAAACGAGCTCAAGGCCAAGAATAATAATAAAAAATTTAATTTAAAAAACAAAAAAAAAATTGAAATAAAAAAAAATTTATTAAAATTAAAAAACAAAAAAAATTGGAAAAAAAATTTAATAAAAAAAAAAAATAATAATAATAATGAAGCTCAAATGAAAAGCAAAACTATATAACTATTTTTCAGTTCTTTGGAAACTTCTCTGTATATAAAACTATATTTTACATAAATACTCCATACGAATCACCCTTTGCATTGAACTAATATTCATTGCCATGAGCTCTAATTTCTTGGTAAAATATTAGAAAAATAGTGCGATAATAATAAAAAGTAAGCTTTTGCGTAAGACGACTATTCTATTTTCCACATCTTCCCACTTGAAACCTCTCAAAGTGTAATCGTTTTTTGCACAAACTTTTAATCACTTCACACTTTTAAGCTTTTTGATAAAATCGCAAATACTTTTTTTACATTTAATTGCTGTATGAATGAATATCTCTTACATTTGATCTACCAACTCGTTTCGCTTGGCTGAAATTGACTGCTGAATTAGAATGAATAAATCATTAATCAAATGTTTACGTTTTGAACTCAACAGTCTCATTCATGTGTTTTGTAATAATTCGTCATTATTTCCGACAACACTTGAGTTTTTTTTAAGCAATTAAACACTTTTTTTACTTTACACATTTAACGTGGGTGTTAGAGGATGAAAAGCAAAGCACTTGGGGTTCACAATAACTCGAAAAAAATTGAAAATAATTTTTCATTTTACATTAGTCACCCTGTGTTATTGCTAAACGTATGGGATTAATCTGCTGAACCCTTGGTTTCTTTACAAAAGACATAAGACAAGTATTTACTAAATTAAATAGAAGATGCACAAATATATTTTAGGAAAACAAGCTACAAAATTAAAAAAAAAAAACACGATAAAAAATAATTACGACGTAGAAATAAGGAAACTCAATTGAAATTATCGAAGTTATTATACCACAAAGGTACAATCATATGTTAACACATAGTCACGCATAAAACTGAATAGATGTACAAATTAATTGCAGAATATAAAAAATAATTTCGAGGAAACTAAGCGCTGAGCATCATAACTTAATTTATGTATTTAAGGAAGTCTGGCATTTTTTTTTTCATTTTTGCTTAGCGTGCTTGATAATGTTTTATGAGCGAGCTTGTAATTTAACCTTCAAATAAAATACTAAGAGCTTAGGACAATTTTGGAATTTTTAAAATGTTGAGAGCTAAAAAAAAACCAAAATAAAATTGTTATAAAAATATATAAAAAAAGTAACAAACTTAACAAAAACAAAAGAGGGCAACACTTTGCAGAAAATTAACAAAATATGGGAAATAAATCAGAAAGAAAAAAATTAAATTAGCCTGCACCAAAAATTGTTAATCACAAAACAAAATTGTTTCATTGTCAGCAACAGTTTGAAAAACAAAATAAAAAATTTTAATTTAAAAGTTATATAAGAAAAAATTCAAGCAAAAATTTAAAATAAAGACCCAGACGTTTCACTCTTAAAAAACATTTTTGGTTTTGAAAAATTTTTCAAAAAAAGTTTTATAAATACATTTACAGAACGTAATAGAATTTAGAAAGTAAAAAAAAAAATTTTAATGAAAAAGTAAAATTTATATGAAATTTTTTTTTTTTAAATTTATCCAGCATAAAATCATCAACAAAAATATTTCAACGTATACGAAATTTTGCCTATTTAAGAAATTGAAAAAACCAAAAAAATACAAAATGAAGATATCGGAAACATATACAAAAATTTTATAATAGAAATTTTAATTACACAAATTGTAAAGAAAATTTTGTATGTGCTTATCTATTTAAAATAGCGCAATATATTAATTTCCACCTTTTAGCTGGAAATATTTTAAAGAAGGTTTTAGAGAATTTGGAGATTAAAAATTCTGAAAAAAAAAAAAAATTATTTAACAAACAAAAAATTGAAAATAGATATTTTAAAATGTTCATTAAAAAAATTGTAAGAATAAAATAATTGAAAAACTAACAAAATTTTTAATACAAACAAAAATTTTGATTAAAAAAATTAAAAAAAAAATTTAAGTCATTTTCAAATATTTAATTTACTACTAATTCATTTTATAGAAAATATATAAATTGAAAATAAATATAAATAAAAATAATAATTGTTATAAGAAAAAGTTAAAAAAAATTTTAATAAAATAAATTATAAAAAAAATTTTCAAGTATTAAATTACTTTTGAATACCATCTCAAAATTGCGTCTCGACCTTCGCAATGATAATCGCAATGACCGCCACAGATTATAAATAGAATTTCATTTATCATTTTACATCAAGAATTTTATCATGATGTTGGCTGTCAGCGCTCACCTGTCTGTTATGTTTTGCAACATAAGCCAGAATTTCATTTTATGGCAAAACAGCAAGCACTCGAATACACACATATATATCTACAAAATACATACTACACTTGGGCATAAACATTTACATAAATGCTAGCTTAATTAGTAAATTACTTACATTAGCACCCCGACCGATCACACAGTGCATGTAGAGACCAACAAAAATTACGATGCTCGCATAACGCCTGTGCTGACGCTTTTTAATAGATAAAGTGTACGAGATAGCGAATGACTTTGATAAAATTAAAAAAAAAAAAAAAAGTCATAAAAAGTTTAGAAAAAATATTATAAAAAGAATAAATAAAAAAACAGAAAATTTACTACGTAGTAATATCTTGCAGGAAATGTAGTATAAAAGTTAATAAGACTTTAGCTAAACTTTGCGCTAAGTCTATTGTTGACTTTTTAATTATTCATTCCTTCAAAACCTAAGCATCATCTTACTTAGTTGTATAATACTTTTTGCATGACTCAGTCTTTATTTATAGCGAATTACGTACTTAGGACTATGTTCGGCGTATATCAATGAGCTGCTGAAAAGTTGAAGAACAACAGCTTTGGCTTTGTATTGAACTCTGACAGGGGTTCAAGTTAAGTTAAGTGCTAAATTGGGTGGTGTTTAATGAGACGAAAATTCATTAAGTGTAAGAGAAACAAGGAAATAGTGGAGAACAGAAAAAGTTTGTGAGTGAAGGTGGCAGAAAGTTAGATATCATCGCAAAGCAAAAGTAAAATTATCTTTCTAAAAACATTTCTGAGGAAGCCTTTAAAAATAAGTTACGTAGTAGACCTAAACTTATTAAAAAAAAAAAATTGTCACTGATGTTTGCATAATAAATCAAGTCAGTCACTAACTGAACTGCCGAAAAATCGCCGAGATAGTTTTAAATAATTTTACTCCCTTGCCTTCTCATCACTCTTCTTCATTCTCTTTTTTTTCTCATATCTGCTAGATTTTTTTTTTAAGTGACCTCTTTGTCCTATTTCTCTTCCCGTTTCTATTCCAATTGCGATCCAATGCCTTTTTTTTATTACTATTACTATTCCAGTTTTAATTCCAATTGCTACTCACATTCTCATTCCAATTCTTATTCCCAATCTTATTCCAATTCCTATTTCTACTAGAATTCAAATCCAAATTCCAATTTTCTTAGTCCAGTACCAGTTCCAACTCCTATTCCTAAACCGATTCCAATCCCCACGCTTATTCCCAATCCTATTTCTACTCCTATTCCAATTCAAATTCCCATACATTTTCTCCAATTCCTATTCCGATTCCAATTCCAAATCCAATTCTAATTCCAATTCCTATTACTATTAAGATTCCTATTTCTATTCCAATTCCTAATTCTGTTCCATTTACATTCCCTATTACAGCTTCAATTTCTATATTAATTCAAGTTAAAATTTCCATATATTTCCTCATTCCATTTACAACTCCTAGTCCAATTCCTATTCCGAATGCGATTCTAATTCTAATTCCAATTCCTTTTTATATTAAAATTCCTATTTTCATTCCAATTCCTCTTCTGTTTCCTATTTCCATTCCTGTTTTTATTCCTATTCCTATTCCAATTCCCGTTCCTATTCGTCCTCCTATTCATGTTCCATTTACAATTCCTATTCCAACTTCAATTCCTATTTTAATTCCAATACCCTTTCTTATTCCCATATATATTAGCATCCCAGTTCCTGTTTCACTTTCTGTTCCTATTTCGTTTCATATTTCCATTCATCTGCCTCCTCCTTTTTTATTGTATCTTCCTCTCTGTCCCACCTTTTACCCACTCTTTCCATATTTCTCTTATCTCCCTATATTTCCCTTCTCTCCGTTAATTGTAAATCCCACCACATTTTCTCTCTCTCTTACATACAATTTTCTGCTTTCCCCCAGACTTTCGCACTGATTTTCTGTTGATCCCTCCTTTTCGAAAAACATAAGTCTGTTTCCTTCTTATCCACCCCACCTCTTTCTCTTTCTTCACAATTTAGTCTGCCCTTACCTTTATCATTTCTATTGTGTCTCTCCATCACGCTCTTCCTTTTTCGTTTTTTCTCTTTGAATATATCTTTCTCTCTCTTAGTGTCTCTCGCTGTGCCGTTTTTCTTTCTCTGGCTACATTTGTATTTCCTATCATTTTTAAAGGAGAAATCTGACACACCCTTTCCTTTGTATTTCTATAATAAATCATAAATTTCATAGTTCTTCGGGTACAAAGCAAGTTAGCTTTGGGACGGGATAATTTTTATATTCAAAGTAGGGTGCTGATAACTCAAGGTCCTACTTCGTCTAATTTTTGACCAAGCCAAATTATCTTGAACTAACAATTAGAACTTCTAACAAACAAAACAAATAAAATAAAAATATGGAAAATTACAAATAACTAAATTTAGTTCAAAATTATTTCCGATTTCCACGCTCTGTCACTGAATCCCCCTAAAACGAACCAGTAGACGTCATTAATTTCCTATTTGTAACAAAACAAATTTTCCATAGAAAATGCTAAACTAATTTAGGATGGGAAAAACGAAAACTAAAACGGAGCCCTTAATATTCATTGCTATTCAAATTCAATTACTCAAACTAGTAAAATTTATGTAGTAGGCAAACACAAATGGGGCTGAGCTTAAGTGAGTAAAAGAGGAAGCACAGTAATGACGAACGACGAATTTCGCTCAAAAAGTAACGCCATATCGGGGGGGGGGGGGTATGTGCACGGGAGATTCGTTTTCTGATACGGACGCAACAAAATAGCTTAGGAATAACTTTAGCAGCCTGCTAATCTTGAATTCGAATACAAAATTTAGAATAGTTTACGAATAGGCACAATGAACTCTGGTGCTACGAACAAAGAAAATACGGAGAGATCAAACTGTCGTAGTAAAAGAGCGCAGTACTAACTTAGGTCTTAGCTCGTGTTGTGGGCTCTACCATGCGTATCAGAGCCTCGCAATTTCTAGCCGAACCTCTGGCGCGACAAATTCGCCATTCGTTATACTGTGTTCCCGCCTTTATGTCAACAAGCATGTGTGTATGTATGTATATGTGAGGCGTCATATTTATTATGAAGTGTGTGAACAATTGCATTTACATTCCATACGCAACTGAATGAATCTCTTAGCTAGGCACATTTGGTCAACAGCTGGCTGGGTCTCCTGCGTGTTTGTTGCATTTTAATCATTAAAAGCGACAATGCAACAACAACACGGTAATAGTAATGAGAGAACATACAACTAAAGTCAACAACAACAACAACTACCAAAAGTAGAAAAATGCCATTGCGTGCGTTGTATTATATGCATTTCGAATTAGTGTAGAACAAAAGAGCTGAAGCGCGCTCGAATACCAATTGACATGGATTTATTAGCAGCAGCAACAGCGTAGACAGATAGGGGAAGGGAGTGCTGAGGTAGCTAAAGGGAGGCAACTGACGCTGCAGGACAATGTGCGTGAAAATATGTAGTTCAAATAGACATTGAAAAGCAGGGTGCTCTTGTGCATGTGAGTTATAACTTTTAGGCTTTTTAGGAGGGTCAGCAAGACAGAAAGAAGAAGAAAAACAAGACTGAGTCTTAATTCTGAACGGTTCGCTCAATTTTGGACTTAATTTATAGGGCCACTGCGTTAGCTTTGTTTTTCGATTGCAGAAAATAGAACTCGATTTATTTTCGCGCTGCAGAGGCTAGTATTATTATCTTCTTCGTTGCTTGCAAAGTACTTTTTAGTTTTTATTTTAAAAGGTAATCGATTACCAAACCTTACGTCAGTGCCTAATTTTCATCATCTGCTTCCATTAAAAAAAAATTTTTTTTTATATGTCACCCTGTGTAACTGCGCTTTTTTGTTAATTTTAAAGAAAATCCAGCTCCTGATCTTACGTCACGTCTCAATTTTTTAGCTGCATTTTTTAATTTGAAAGATAATCGAATACCAAAACTTATTTTAGCTCTCTAATTTTTTCCTAAACTCAAAGAAAGCTGATTTAATTAATGCTTTACATCTTCTTCCTATTTTTTTTTATTTTTCTTATAAAAAACTTTATCTGAGTCACCCTGTTTAGGTGCCGTTTTTTTAATTTGAACGGTATTCGACTACAAAAACTTACGTCAGTTCTTAATTTTTATTTTAAACTTAATGAAAGCTATTTTAATTAGGCCTTCACATATTTTTCCCGTTTTTAAGTTTCTTTTTGAAACGCTAATTTTAATATAAAAGTAGAAAAGCTTTTTTTATTTGTATCATAAACTTAAAGAAAGCTGATTGCACGAGGACTCAGCATCTTTTACTATTTGTGTAATTTTTTTTGAAACCGAATCTGGGTCACCCTGTTGAAGTACCCCTTTTAATATGAAAGATAATCGAGCACCAAAACTCACGTCAGCTCTCAATTTTTTCCTAAGCTTGAATAAGACTGATTTTATTAGAACTTACATTTTTTTGAGTTTCGTTACTATTTTTCCTTTTATATAACTCAAGCAGCAAAGAAAAAAAAAATTGTGTCACCCTGTATATTATATTGCCTCAAGCACATTCACATTAGATTTTCACAACAGCCTTTGCTTCCCTTCATTAAATCGCTGTTTGTTGCACGTTTCTATGGACAACTTGTTGTCGCACCACCAATGTGCACGCTGCACAGCTCATTCACTTGTGCTGCTGCAAATTCATTGCATATTTCCGGGGGGCTGACTTGACCGTTTGCCTGCTTCCTGATTGTGCAAAATACGCGCTATTGCTGCTATTGTCTGATGAATATAGAACTATTGTTGGCGTGAAGTAGCATAGCTATAAGGCATTCGAAGGGTGTAACTGGTATTTAACTGCCGGCACAAGTACCGTCTCAAGTAAAGCATCCTAAAAATATGCAACAATTTACAAATGAAAAATGCTAACTTTCGCTCGCTGGGGCTGTAGCTATTTTTAAGCTGAAGTTATGACCGAGTAATGCGTAAAATAATTACTGTGATAAAAAAACAGAGGGAAAATACAACAAAGCGCTTGAAAACAGGGGCTTTGTCGCCTTGCAGGGGTTGTTCTGATTCCACTTTTGTGTTGACATCTTTTGCAGTTTTTTTTTATTCGTTATTCTCCTTGTTGTAGGATTTGTAGTTACTGTCGTACATCACGCTTTTGTTTACGATTTACTGACACTTGAAAATAATCGCATATAATCAATTTTGAGCTTGTAGGACGAGACAGCCAGCAGGAGCAGCAGTGGTGGCATATCCTGACTACCCGCAGGTACACTTACTTTGTTAGGGGAAGCTGGTATAAATGAGACGGAAATGGCACAGACGTTTGCTAAGCTCAAGCACAGCGCAATATGCTTTTTTTTGTTAAAAGCGCACAGAGCGTAGAGATTTGACAGTTGAAGGATTTTGGCTGATTCATCAACGGCTCTGGATTTTATATGGGAAGCTGGGGGAATTTAGCAAAAAGGGTGGATTATCAAAGCGGAAAATTAAAAATTGTTTGAGCATCATTAAAAGTTTAAAATATGGCATACTTTATTTACTTTATTTTGAGAACTAAAAGAAAAAAATTAATAAAAAATTCTATAGCTTTGAATACGGTCTAAGGTTGCTCTCAAAAATATTTTCAAAGCGAAATAATTTCGTCATGAGCGGTCACATCCGCACTCACCCACACAGTACTGAGGATACGAGCGCAGCATTATTCGCATGTCCTTACGCGTACTCCAATGGCCATGAACATATTGGCGAAAGCGCTTTGAAGTGTTGTTCAAATCAAGAAAACATTCGCAATTACTTTTTGCGATCGGTGTGCGTCAACGATGGATTCATACATGCAAATATAACTTGGATGAGGTCACGTGAACGCGTTCGATGAAGGGTTTGTTGCAAGTGTATACATTTGCTGAAACTCCTATAGGAAAATTTTAATCTGGAAAACTCATTAAATAAAAGATATCCGTAAGCACAGCTTGGCAGAATACGACTACCTTCGCTTAGCTTTTCATAGTACCATCATATTTGCTAAGTAAAAATTTGGGACAAAAATAGTATTTAGTTGGGGGAGCAAATTTAGTACAACTATTGAAAACTGAACTTCACGGAGCAATTTTGGGGCACACGTTTTGGGACAATGGTTTTTTTTTATGTTGGCGGGACATATTTAAGAACATATAATGAAGTCTTAACTTTATGGAATATCACCCAAAAGCTAAAAAAAAAGAAATTGGAACACACGGTTTGGGACACACGTTTTATAACAAAAATTTGACTATATTTGCGGCACATTTTTAAGAACAAATATTAAGGTCTTAACTTTATGAAATATCAACGAAACCTGTTATAAAATATTTGGGACACACATTTTGGGACAATAATTTGACTTTTTAGCGCAACATATTTGCTTACAAATATTAAAATAGCGGAACAGGGCTCATAAATGTTATAGAATTTTGGGACACATGTTTTGTGACACGTTTTGCGACACAAATTTGATTATGTTTTGGGACACAAATTGCCACGGAAACATATATGGAAGCATACATTTTTCGGAAAGCATACGAACATTTTGTACAATTTTGGGGTGCACGTTATGTGACAAATATTTAAAAGAATGTGATCCATATACATATTAATAAATGCAAACTATTTTATATAGTTCCATTTTGAAAAGGTAATACAATTTCGGAACATAAACAGAAAAACACTTTTTAGGACAAATTTAAAAAAAAAATAATAACCGTTAGAAGTAGTTTTTTCTAAAAAGATTTTTCCAAAAATTTATTAAACTAATATATCTAAGGCACGATTTCTCACAATTTTTCAATTAATTTTTGAATGTTTTCTCAAAATTTTTAAACAAATTTTTGAATGTTTTGGGACACGCTTATTTCTTAAGAAATCAAATGTTGTGACAACCATCAGTAATGCTGACCTGAAGCTTTTGATTGGTTTCTTAGGAGACTTTTGGTACACATTATTTTAGCAGAGCTTTTGGGACACTATTTTTTTGTTATTTCTGAACAAAAATGGTTGGGACACATTTTTTTATACATCATTTGTCTTATATATATAGACTATATACAAGCTGTAAAATAATATCAATCACTTATTCGAATTAATTATTTCAAACTCTTTCCTATTTCCTACAAGGCAGTTTCCCCGCCATTCATGAAATCCTTTTTACAACCACCCGCTCAATGCAGACTTTATTCGTTCAGCAATTTAAAAATCTCGTTAATATGCGTCGTACACCATAAGTATTGCCATTCACACACACTTACACATGCCCATACACATGAAATACCCAAATGTATGCATTGGCAGCATGTGGGTACTGCCCTTTCTCTTTGCCTGCCTTGTAACAAAAGTACCTTTATGGTAAAAAAAAAAAATCAAAATTACTGCATCCCTTCTACCAATAATAAAAATATATGTAAAGCAGTAAAATGTAGAAAACATGGCAAGACGTGTTAAGCTCGACATAAAAATTGGCTACAAGCAAATAATAATCATTTGATTTTATGTGAATGGACGCAAATATGGAGTGGAAGGAGTTCGAGTTTACTTTACAATATTTTATTAATTTTCCTTTTTTCTTAAGCAAGCAAATATATTTTGTTGTTCACATTCGGGTTATGTTAGAAATTTGATACTGGTTTCTAATGCCAGATTTTGCAAGCTTTTACAAGAAAAGCTTTTACTACCGAAAACATTTGAAGGCAGCACTGGCTTTTGACAAACTTGAAGGCACAAATTTATAAAGCTTTTTAGCTTTTATCTTGCATGAAAGCTTTTTTTTATAAGTGTAAAAGCTTAGTTCATGGAGTTATAAAATTTACTTAGTTTAAAAAAAATACACATTTTTACAAAATTGCTTTAGAAAGTTTTACAGCTTTTTCTTTGCCATTAAAGCTCACCACAGGAGTAAGCTTTCATTTATAAAAGTTTAGCGCAGGCAGATTTTTGTTGCTGATGCTGGGTTTTCTATACAAAATTCTGCAATACCAAAATCTATTTATGAATAGTTTGAAGCTAAACTTTTAAAAATGTTTCTTGAGATGAAAGCTTAGTTTTAAAAAGCCCTTGTGAAAGTTTTTTTTCGTTCTATTAAGTAAGTGCAATGTGAAAGCTCAGTCGAAAGTGAAAGCTCCATCGCAAGTGCAACCTCTCGTCAAATATTTTTGAAAAAGCTAAAGTTTAAATTTATTTGCAAAAGTTAGAGTAAATGAGTGTGAATTAGCTACTAGTAACAAGCTCTTTCTGAAGTGGAATTTGAAAGCACGGTCGGAAGTCAAAGCTTAGTCAGTAAAAGCTCCCTTCAGATCTTTTTCTTTTATTAAATTTTCTCGAAACAGATGTTTATTACAGATTTTGTTTTCAAATTTTAAACGAAAACACGTGTCTATTTCTTACCATCGCAATTATACATAAAAGTTTCTACAAAAAAAAAAAAAAACACAAATAAAAATAAACAAAAAATTTATCTCAAAACTCAGCTGTCTCAAATTTTAATTGCACCCATGCTCATTTAAAAATTCAACACATCAACTTGTGTTAATAAATTAAAATCTCATACTACATATTTGAACATGTACTTATACAGCGCCCCTCAAGTCATAAATTATCAAAATAAAAACCCACCCCCAAATTCGACCACCAAAAGTCAACTAGATTACAAAGTCAATTTTAAGCAATTTTTTGTTTACAAAACCAACAAACATATAAACGTGTAATATTCACATTTACACTTTTTATTATGATTTGTTTAATTTTGTTGCTGCTAAACAAAGCAACAAAAACAACAAATGTGACAACTGACATCCAAGTGGCAAGCAGCATTTGGGGTCGCTCCACTTTAAAACACACATTTTGGATGCGAAAACTTTTGGGGCGCATATTTGATATACAATCGCATTGTTGTTGTTGCCAGTTTAATTATGCCACTCAAAGTGTACCAAAAAAGCCAAATAAAATAAAAACAATAACAAAAGCAAAACAAAAATAAATTTAAAAAATCCCTGATGTGTTTGTCTTGCAAAAAGGGAACGCAAACTGGTTTACAGTGAGTGAGGGGAATTTTTTGTTGTTGTTGCTTTTCAGCATGTGTTTTTTAATATGTACACATGCAAAAAAATAACTCAAGTGCGAAAAAAAAAAATGTGAAATCCTGAAAAATATTAGCTTTGCTGAACAAAAAAGAAACGCCAGAAAAATAAATAAGCGTAGCATGCTTTTAGGCGCTAAAACGGCAGCCACGCGCTGTGCAACATATGTGCGTGGCGAGTGTAGCGGTGTGTGGTGAAGTGCATGGCAAGGGATAAGGCGTTTAGAAGCAGACTGGTGTGGGTGAAAGGCTGTTGGAACTGAGTAGCCCGAATTGAAGTGGTGGATATGTGGAATGTGTTGTTGTTGCCAGCGCGAAATAAAGAGTAAAACAAATTGGTGGTGTTGGGAACAGAAAAAAAGAAGCAAGTGCTAAGTCTTTTCAAAAGTTTGATAGAAATATAATTTAAAAAAGCTTTGAAAACCAGTTTTACTACTTATGAATATGGAAGCAAGACTGCGAACTTTCGAATTGTTTGAAAAAAAAAAAAAACGAATTTAGTTTAAAAAATTTTGTTTTGAAATTTTGAAGAAAAACCAAACCAAAAAAATTATTATTTAAAAACACAAAAAAATTTTATTTAGATTTTTATTTTTTTTTTTACTCCTAAAAAAAATAAAATTTTAAAAGTTAAAAAATGTAGTTATTTTTTCAGTGCGGGTTTCAGCTGGGTTGAAAATTAATATAAAAAATAGTTAAAAGTTTTCGAACTCTTAATTAAATTTTAAGTGTTTTTTTGATTAAATCAAAATGCAACAAAGTTTTCAATGCTTCTGAAAATAATAAAAAAAAATTTATATAAATTTTTTGTCTCCGAATTTTAAAAAAATTGTATTATAAAGTTTTGTTTTAAATAAATTTTTTGTTATGCCCAAATTTTTAAAAAATGTTATTATAAAGTTCTGTTTCAAATAAATTTTTTTTGTCTCCAAATTTTTTTTAAACCATTTTTTTTTAAATATCGCAAAATTTAAATTTATATAAATTTTGTTTTATTAAGCTTTGGAAACTTTGTTGCATTTTGATTAAATTAAGAAAAAACCTAAAATTTAATTAAGAGTACGAAGACTTTTAATTATATTTTTTATATTAATTTTCAAACCAGCTGGGACCGGCATTGAAAAAATAACGCCATTTTTTTAACTTTTTAAATTTTATTTTTTGTATTTGTAGGGAAAAATTCAAATCGGCACACCACAAATTGGAAGAGAAGCTTGGCGCAAAAAATCTCTTAGGAGGTTTATGATGATATACCTGTTGTATATCGCGCCATAGAGAGAGAATTTTATTTTTTCGTAGTAAAAAAAATTTTAAATTTAAATAAAATGTTTACCTGTTTTTAAATAATAATTTTTTTGTATGGTTTTTCTTCGAAAGTTCAAAAAAAAATTTTTTAAACTAAATTTGTTTTTTTTTTTCAAACAATTCGAAAGTTCGTAGTCTTGCTCCCATATTCCAAATCCAAAAATTACGAAGTTCTTTTTAGTATTAAAGTTGTTTTATTTTTTTTATTATGAAGTGGTGCTTTTCTACAAATTTTGTTTTTAAGCAGCAAATTTATTAAATTTTTTTCCAAAAAAAAAAAAAAAACCAATCAAAAATTGAGAAAATGTATTTCGAAAAAGAGTTCGATATTTTATAAAATAATTTACATATTTTTTCAAATTTTTATTTTATTTTAATTTAAGTTTTTTCTTCAATAATTTTAATAAATTTTATAATAGAGTGTTTTATTTTAAATTTTCAGCTCATAAAAAAGTTCAAGAAAATCGGGTACTTCACAAAATCTGGTTTAAAAAGGAACTAAAATTCAAACAACAATCATTTTTTTTTAGTATTGATTTGTTTTTTTTTGTACAACTTTTATTTAAGCCTTTTAAATTTATTTGGATTTTTTGAATCTTTTTTTAATTTGTAAAGTTTTTGTGTCCAAAATTTTAATATATTGTATATAAGCTTTTGTGTTTTTTTTTGATTTTTCGTGAATGTTTTTTATTTATAGATGAAGCGAAACGAAAAGTGCTTAAAACAAAAAATTTTACAATATATGTTTTAAAAAAGAACTAAATAGTTGACACTTTTTTAATACAAAAAATAGAAAATTGAACAAAAAAAAAAAAAAAAAAAAATTAATAAATTAAAAAAAGCTTGTTTGAAAAAATCTTTCAATGCTTTTTAAGATAATTTTCAAAGTTTTCTCTTTGACTTTTAATTTTCTTTAATAAATAAAGTTGTAATTAGTTTATTTACATTTTTTTTAAGAAATCAGAGTTTATTTTTAATAGCTTTGTGAGAAGTTTCAATAAAATTTCTCGAATTTTTTTTTACATTTTGTTTTAAACTTAAAAATATATTACACATATTTAAATAAGAAAACGTCAGAAACTAAAAAAAACAAAATTATTTCTGAAAAAAAAATGATCTCAAAACTTCCACTTCTCTAATTCGTTTACTGTTTATGCATTTTAATAATATACCACACAAAATTTCCATTCCATTAAAACCTTCCACAGCTCTTCACCGCAAAAACCTTTCACCGCCTTTTAGGAATAATAATTTAGTCAACATAAACTCAATTACTTGCCACACACCGCAACGAACTTCAAAGCGAAAAGCGGCGTAAAGCCGACAGCAATCAAAAGTGCCATGTCCCGCGCAGATATTAACGTACACACATACACATATATGCCAGAATATACACCTACAATCGTACAAAGCAATAAATTGTACATTTTCACAAGCCTTTTTAATTTAAAATTTGTATTTTTTCGTTTTTCGTGCACTCCAAAAAGCTGCAGGAGAAAATTAATTTTTCATAAGCGAAAGAAGAGTGGGTGCCAATAAAGTCAGTCGTGCGCAGAGTAAGAGGAAGAAGCCTAAGGCCAAAACTGAATTTAAAAAAAAAAGTCAATGGAAAAATTTTCAAAATAAAAAATACAGAAGTTGCACCAGCGCGACAACTGTTAGAAGTTGTTGCTTTAATTGCGTTGAAAATTAACAAAGTTTTTTTTAAACATATTTGTTGTTGTTGCTCAGCGCGCTTTCTTTCTCTTTGCACACGTCTTTTTTTTATAGCGCAATAAAAAAAAATTGTTTAAGATTTGCTTAAGCAAGTTTTTGTTAATAAAAATTCTCTAAAAATTAACAAAAGTGGATGAGGATATTGCTCCGGAATTTGGCCAATAAATTTAATTTAGCTGGAAGTGGTGTTTTTATGGCGGAAAGTTGTAAAACATTGTCGATATATTTTAAGAACTTTTTATGCTAAGGTGAGAAGGCCTGTTGAATGGATTTTTACTAGCTGTAGTGTGCTTTTAGGCGCAATCAGAGTATTTTTTTTTTTCAAAGTTGTGTGCGGTTTAAGGACACAGTAATTTTTCAAAATTTTTTTCTTTATTATGCTTTAATAATAGCTACATGTTAGCCATAAAAAAAGGACCAAAAATTTCAAAATAATATATAAATGTTGCATACTTTTAGGCAGACTACTTGCTATTAAGGCTTTTATCTTTATCTCATTTTACAAAAAATTTTTTTTATCTGGTAGTTCTTAAAGAACAATAAGTTATATGACAAACAACTCCCGCCAGGAAGCTTAACCCTTTTAGCTCCCTACAGAAATTTAGTAGTTTAGAAAATTTATTAGAATTTATATGATTACCTAATCATGCTGTTTTCTGAATTTGAACTGTTGCAAAAGAGATCTAAAAATATTTTGTGTGCTATGTATATAAACCCTCTCAATTTCATCTTCTTACAACTTATTACATATCTCTAAATCTATTCACATAAAACTTTAATGCCAGCAGTTTAATAATATAATTTACAAATGTGAAAAACTAATCTGTGAAAGGCAATAGCTCAAGGCAGTTAATGCACAAAGTAAAGGTAAAAGGTTACGCTTTGTAATACCAATTGCTAGGGTGCTAAATTGCCAAAAACAAAAAACCCAAACGCCATCTGCCGTTGTAGGAAAAGCGATTAAGCGCTTGCTTGCTAATATAAATTTAGTCGTAAATTACAATAAAGGCAAGCGATAATTCCGCACAACAACAACAAAAATACTAAACGAAGTTATAGCGTTAAAAATAATAAAAAATTGCTTAACTAAATGCGAAACAGCAACAGTCAAAACCAATTTTACGAGTCGATTATTTGCGTTATAGCCCCCAGTAGCCCCCAAAAGCACACTACATTTTCGTACCTACGATTTTTGCAACTTTTTTTTTGATTACACTTGCAGACGCTGTTTTATTACTTTTTGTTATACACTAGCTGAAGCTGTTTTATTTCACTTCTGTGAATATAAATACAACAAATTGCAAAACACAAAACAAACAAGGGAAGCAGCTTAACGAGACCCCGCGCGCAACAAAGGTCAAAAAGCAGAAGGCTCAAGTATGGCAAGTCAATCGAAGATAAAAAAATATGCTCACTCAGTAACTTAAAAAACTGAAATATACAGTTTTAGGGGGCATTTCATGTTAAAGCTTCATCTACTTTTCTCCAAAAAAACTTAAAAGGCTAGAATTTCAAAATTAAAAAAAAAAAAATGTTCGCGTATTTTCGTATCCTTTTTACGATAGCAAACTTCTTGTGAATATGAAAATAACATACATTTTTTTGTTTTTGAAACTTTATTTTAAATAAAAATATTTGAACTGAAAAAATTAAAAAAACAAAAAAAAAAGTTTACAAATATATGTTGCTTAAAATATCGTAAATGCCTGTTTATGTAAAATGGCTTAGCTTAAAATTTGTTTTTTAATTGAAATAAAAATTTGCGCCTTTAGAAATTCTACAAAGGCTTTTAAAAAATTTGAAAAATTCAGATTTTTAAAAAATTCCGCTTTTGGAAAAATGTAGAATTTAGATAAATTAAAAATTATAAACACGCCTAAAAATATCCCACTTTCCTTGAGTTGACATATAAAATATATGTACCAAAGAATGTATAAAAGGAATAAAGCAAATGGGTTCGTATCCCAGTGTCCGAGCAGGGGTCTGATGAGAAGTTGGGCACTTCGAAACATGTCATCCCATACCATCGCTGTGCATATCGTTGTAATTTTTTCTATAATATCAATTATTAAAAATTTTATATTCTTACAAAATTTGCATTTTTGAACAAATTCGAACATTTACATATGTTTTGAAAAACAAATGCCGTGTTTGAAAAATATCTAAATTTCATATTTAAAAAAAATCTATTTTTGGAAAAATTCAAAAATATATTTTTGCAAAATTAGCCTTTTTAAAAGAATTCACAGAGTTATATATTTGAAAGAAAAAACCGCTGTTAAAAAATTCCAAATTTTATATCAAAAAAAAACCCCCTTTTTGGAAAAACTCGAATTTTTATATTTACGCGAAATATAGCATTTTTGAAAAAATTCGAATGACAAAAAAACATCCGTTTTCTGAAAAGTTTAAAAATTTATTTAAAAAAAATTCTATTTTTTACTTAATTTAAATTTTTTATATTTTTGAAAAATTTGACTTTTTGAATAAATTCTAATGTTTATACTTTTGAGATAAAAAAAAATGTATTTTCAAAATTTTCACAAAATTTTTGGATTGCTGGAACTATAGTCAAAATCTTTTTTTAGTTTTGAAACATTTCTAGCACATTCAAAAGTCTTAATTTTTTTAAAAAGGTTTCTCTACAAAAACATTGAACAAAAAAAAGTTGATCATTGATTGCAGAAATGACAAGTGTGGATAATTACTTTTTTATTCACGAAATTTGAATTTTTCAAAATATCGAAAATTATTTAATATTTTTAGAAGAATTTTTTTTTTTTGGACGAATTTAAGGACTTTTTACAGGTTTTTTTGTTTTATTTCCCCCTTTAATCTTTGGTTGTAATTGCGCAAAAAGTAAAGCGAAAAGTCATAAAAATGGAAAGAAGTTAATCCAATCATTCGTCGATTTGACATGGAATGATTCATTGTGATTTTGAAAGTATGTATAGTATTCAAAATGAAAATCGTTAGGTTAAGTGAAATGATATAACAAAGCAACTAAAGTATTCAACGAGCTTGCCTGCGGGCCATTAACTAATTTTACAGTGTCCTGCCAAGTGTAGGCATATCAATAGATCTATGACCCTCAGGGTCAATATCTGATATATTTTTTCTTAAATAAAAATGAAATAAAATAAACTTACATGTGATGTAGCAAATACATGAGCACGTTCGTATTTTACATTACGCTAGAGAATTATTGAGAATCCAGATAAATGAAAATTTGTTGACCTTTAACCCACTACAACCCACACACATAACAGCATAGATGAATAGAAAACCGGCCAAAAAGGAAGAAGAGCCGAAAAGGTCAGGAAAAAATCAGTTAGAAAAAGCATTCAATTGATAACTATGCATAACCAAACGTTCGGGTGACTTGTGAGATAACAACGTAAGTAGTTGTTATGCAAATAAACGGCTAAATTAGTTTCCGTAGGCTGCATGACTGGAATAACGGTTTGCATACTTTAAGGCGCACAACCCCTTTTTTTTAATATATAGAATATGCGTTTTTTATTTCTAAGGGTCTTTACTGATCCTTACTACAACCTATTCCGTTTGATTTGAACAATTTAAATTTTTATGATTTTGTTATCAAACTATACCAGTAAGTATCTTCTTATGACGCCACAGTTTATTAACTCACTTATCAAATGCTTATTTTGAAATTGAAATCGAACCCAAATTTTTTATTATTCATAATATTGGCTGTTTGAGGAGGTGGTAGGGTTAAGCTTGAGTGAAATAAAGGAACAATTATTGATTTTTTATATAGCTATTTTAAAATTACATATGCGCCTAGAAGCAGGCAACATTTTATTAAAAAACAAATTTTTTTGCTTTTCTTTTATATTACATGGCTATAATCAGTAAATACCTGACAAGTAATTAAGATTTCCTGATAAAAAGTAATATCATTCATTCATCCGAATTACGAAAAAAAAAGTGGCATATTTTCAGGCGCATATGAATTTTTTCAGCTTTTGTTGATTTCGCAATTATTTATGTAAAGATTTCGTTCTTGTAGATCAAGTATAAAATTTTCATGTGCAAAAAAATTTTCTGGTGTAGAACACATTAACCCTTTGGCGCACACACACATTTTTTTTAAAGTACGGAAACTCATTTGATAGACACTTTTATGAGGCCACTAAGATTAAAAAACAGAGCAAAATTATTCAAGCCAAAAAATAAACGTTACACTTACATATGCGCCTCAACCTAATTCGATAAAATTTTAAAATGTATAGAGTCAAAGAAAAGAAATTGGCTTGAGAAAAGAAAAAGTTTAAAAAAGAGGCATTTCCAATCAAACATTTTTGTTTTTGGCCACAAAATTTGTGCATTTTTCCTACGAATAAAAAATTGTTTATTTTACCTTTTTCTTCTACTTTTCCTTTTTTAATTTTCCTAGAATTTTTTTTTTCAAGTTTTTCTTAAACATTTTTTTTCCTATTTTTTTTGCATTTTTGTTTTTTTTTTGTCTATGAATTTTAAAAGTTTTTGGCAAAAAAAAATAGCTTGTACATTTTGGCTATGAATCAAATTTTTTTTAAATATTTCTTAATTTTTTTTCCTATATTTAAAAATTTTTTTTTTTTTTTTTTTTTTTTTTTTTATATTGGCAAAACGAAAAACTTGTGTTTTTATTAGTTTTTGCGAGAAAAACATAGACCTCGAGCCAGCAAAAAAGTGAAAGTTAAGAAGGAAAGGTCGACAAAACAGAATTTTTAAAAATTTAAAAAAAAAATTTTTTTTTTTAATTTTTTTACTGAATTAAAATTTGTTTTTTCAAATTTTTTATGTTTTTTTTTTCAAAATTTCAAATTTTTTTCCAAATTTTTTTTTTCCCAAATCTAAATCGAAAGTTCCGTAATAAAAAATATGTACTCATTTTTTTACCTTTTTATGAAACCAGCACTCGATTTGTGGTTATTCTTAGGTACCAGCACTGTGCATGTTGCGGCTTTTCGGATTTTCTAAAAATGAAAAAAAAAATTTGAATTTTATTGCTCCTGTGACTGGTAATGTAAATATATGGAAAATAATTTTTAACTAAATTTTAAAAATATTTTTGCATGCAATGAGTGTTTTCTCAAACAATGCCAATAAGCACCAAGAAGTATTCTTTAACTTTGCGCTGAAACCAGGATGAACTACTTGGCAATTTTCCATTATCCAGGCTTCTCTCCTACACACACACCAGAACTTGCAGCTGCACACATCCTGCTAACCCTAAGCAACACAAACAACACAAACAACACAAACTAAATTTTCATTCTCATTTCCATACCCATCATCATTGCATGTTTTAGTTCTTTATAAACTTTTTTTTAATTTTTTTTTCGCCACCACTGTGCTCACTGACCCAAATTCCAACAGAAAGCTAAACTTGCATTCATTCATTTCAAAAACAGACAAATAACACTGTGGAATGCACACAAGCGAGCATGCCGAACAAGAGAAAAGGAAGCAGCAGCACCATGAGAATGCAGCGGCATCAACAGTCGTGGTGGTTGGAAAATTCTTTGCTCTTTCAAAACTGTTGTATAATTAAAACAAAAAAGCGCTAAGCAAGCAGCCGCTTTAACAAACAAATAGTGAATTGAGTGAAATGCTTAGTCAAAAAATGTTATGCAAATGTGCAATAAAAGTAGTGAAAAGAAAATATTGAGATATTTACATCAAGATATGTGAGTGCACGTGTGTGTGTGTGGTTGTTTAAGCGCACGAAATAGTTGCGCTGCATTTGAGTTTTATAATTTTCACTGTTTGACTTCACAAATGAAATGAAATTAGAATGAAAATTCATATTTTTGTAAGCAGATTTTTTGGGAGAAAAAGAAGGCTAGCAGTTTCTTGTTTTTTTTTTTTGTTAAAGTCATACAATTTTCTTATTTTTTTGTATTTTTTCTATAATGCATTCGATTGAGTATGAAAGAAGAGGTATTAAATGTGTCAGGGGTATTTAGGCAAAAAAAAAAATAATATAAGCGCCTAAATGTATGCTTTATTTTTTGCAGCTGCATTACATGTTCCAAATTTCTTTAGTTATTGTTTGAAGTTCTCTGATTCTGTGACTAAATGTTTTCAAAATATGTTTGAAACAGAGGACTTGCAGTATTTCATATATTTATAAATTTCCGTTGCCTAACTGTAGGCTAGGTTTCGTAAGCTTTTATTAATTTTTTTTTCCAGAAATCGCACTTAAAGCACTTATTTCTATTTTTTTATAATTCGTTCGATAATGCATGCAGCGAAAAGGTTTTAGGCTGGCGAAACTATAGCAATAAAAAACGCTACTAGCGCCTAAAAGTATGCACAATTTTTAGAACTCCATATCAGGCTTCAGATTTCGTTAGTAGTCGTTATATAAAGAACATCTCTGATTCTGTGGTTACTTGTTTTTCAAATATACTTTATAGCAGATAATTTGCAGTATTTCACATATTTTCGGTGCCTAAATGTAGTCCATGTTACAATGAGAAAATAATTTTTTTTATTAAACGGCTTTTCTAACATCTTTGCTTTATCGTATTTCAAACAGCGCTGAAATCTAATTCTCTCACTTCAAGCTATGCTCAGCCGAAAAGCATGCTTCTAATTTTTTATTTTGGTACCTTTGAATCAATTTACTCGATGTAATTATGTTTCCAAAATCGTTACAATACCCTAGTAAAAATTTCTCAATGCTAAAAAATATGCTCTAGATTTTACTTCAGTTAGAAGAAAGTCTTATTCTTACTTACAAACTCAAAAAAAGTGGGTAGTTTCTTAGTTCAGAGCAGCGAATAAAAGTATGTTATATTTCTAGTCGTTTGTGAATACCTTTACATTTAAATTTCCACATTTTTTTTTTGTATTCATTGGCACTTTAATTTTTCCTTCTTTTCCCTTCACTTGCTTATACTTATACTCCCCTCAATGCGAAAATATCCAATAATTTCGCAATTATAATATTTTAATACTTCAGCGCCGGAAAGTAGACTTTAATTTATCTTCTTTTTTATTTTCTTCTTGTTTCTTCGCCTTAAGCCTGCTTCTAATACTATTTTCCGCTTAACCCCGTCATTTCTTTACATATATTCCCTGCTGCTTGGAGACTACCCGCCCATCGTATCTTTACAGCAACTCAATTGAACTCGCACGCTTCTGAGTGCCCCGCATATGTGCTTCTACAAGCTTCACACACACTTATGCGAGCACTTGTTATAAAAGAGTAATACTTCAAATTTATTTTCATTCCACTTGAATATTATGCAGTGAACGCTTCACTTGACTTGATTCACTTTTAATTCGTCTTGTTCTTCTTCTTTTGTTGCTGTTTATGTTGTTTTTGTATTGGCAGCTAAGTACTAAATACATATTTCCTTCCAAACACTTGAGATACTTTACTTAACTTTTAAAGCCCACTCCAAAGTTCTATGACTCTTCTCCATCTTCTGCTTCTTCTTCAATGGCTGTGAACAAGATTTCATTATTGTTGCATTGTTCAATTGTTTAACGTTGGATTATTGCTTTTATATTATTTATACGCTTCCAATTTTTTTGTTATTTGCTTGGCTGCCGTTTCATGACCCAGTAATCAAACTTGATCGACATATGGATTTGTTGCAGCAACACTTATTGTACATACAAACAAGTTCTTTTGCCTGCACCAAAAGCGTTCTTGTTCTTTTTATTTTTGCACTTCGCAAACGTCAAATGCAGCATTGTTTATTATTTCATGATTTGTGAGCTCTCCCAAAAGAGCTTTGTTGAATCTTAAATTATATATATGCTCTCATTTTAAAATCCTTTGCGTGGTTGTTCTTTGATTAATGTTCTCATGCCTTTTACAATTGTTTATTTTAAGATATTTCCTCTCCATTTTTTTTTTACTATAATCTTTTTTTAAATTTTTTTAATTTTTTATAAGAATTTTTGTAATTTTCATTAATTTTTGTATATCCCAAAAGGTTTTGTTGAATTAAAATTTTAAAATTTTTAATATGTTTATTTAATTTTATATTTTTTTACAGTTAAAAATTTTTTTGTTGAATCTAAATTTTTAACTTTTTTTTTCGTAATATTTGTTTGTGTTTAGATATGTTTAATGATAAACATTTTGCTTAGAATTTTACTTTTTGTAACTTTTCTATTTTTCGTAATATTTTTTTAACTCTATATTTTTTTCGACCCAAAAAATATTGTTAAGTTAAAATTTTTTTTGTATTATTTCACTTATTTTATTATTATTTAATGTTATTATTCAATTCAAAAGATTAAAAGTCTTTTAATTAAAAAATTTTTTTTTGTAATTTTTGATTTTTACTATTTTTATTTATATTAGTCTTTTTTCCAATTCCAGAAATTTTGTACTGAATTAACCTTTTTCTAATTTTTATATTTTTCGTCATATTTTTTTAACTTTTATATTTTTTTTTCGATTCGAAAAATGTTGTTGAATTAAAATTTTTTGTTATGATTTTTATTTTTTTGTATAACTATTTACTCTTATTTTTCAGTTCAAAAAAAATTTTTTTTTAAATGTTATGTTTTTTTGTAATTTGTATATTTTTCGCAATATTTTCCTTTAAATTTTATGTACATATATATATTTTTTTTCAATTCAAGAAATATTGTGTTAAATTGAAATTTTTAACTCCTTCGTAATATTTTATTATTTCCATTTTTATGTGTTTTTCTTTGATACAAGTAGTTTTGTGCTGAGTTAAATTTTTTTAAATGCTTATGTTTTTTTTTTATTTGTTTAACTAACTTCATTTCATAAAATTTTTTTTCTATTCAAAAACATTTTGTGCTGAACTAAAATTTAAAAAATTTTTATTTTTATATTGTATGTATAACAATTTTTTTTTTTAATTCAAAAAAATTACGTGTTTTTAAATAAAGTTTTTTATTTTTGACTAAAATTTTTTTTTTCAATCTCCTGAGAGCATGACTATGTAATAAAAGTTATTATTTAATTATTATTTTTTATTTTAATAGCAATTTATACATTAATGTCTTCAGAATTTTTGACGGAGTTTTAATCTTTCTAATTTTTTTTTTAGACTTTACAAGTTTATTTTGCAAATAGAAAAAAAAACTCAATACTAATTCAATTTCTTTACACTTAGAAAATTATGTTTCATATCTTTTCTTAAATTTGAAATTTTGTAAATATTTTTATAAAAGGTTTAGTTTCTATTTATTGATTTGTTTTACACTTGTGCAAATGTATTCCATCTTGCTTATTAAATTTGAGTTTAAATAATTTATTTTTTATTTTAAAGTTGCATTGCGTTAAGTTTACTCTCCCAACAGCAGGTGCCCTTACGCTGAGCCGCCTTAGTATTACGCTTTGTGGTTTTGTAGGATTTTATTGGCTTTTGATTGTTGACATAATTTGAAATTGCCAATTATGACTTGCCCACGCCTCAATTGGTGTCACGCAACTTGTCTATGAATATTAAAAGCTGCACCTTAATCGCCAAATAAAATTGGCATTGTGGTATGATCTTGCGGTGAGTTAAACATTTGAGTGGATTTGAGAAAAATTGGAAAAGTAATTGCTAGATTAGAGCTCACAATGACATCGAATTCGCGCAGATTTTGTGGAGTGCTTCTGAAGTGAGTGCCAATTACTCAAGATATAGATACATTCGGGGTTGCTCCAGTACCATTGCGCTGCTGGCCGTTCCAAGATACTAATACTAATACTCTCCCTCAAAAAAAAAAAAAAATATATATATATATAAATATATATGGCGCTTCACCTTTTTAATCCGTATTTAATTATGCAAAATTGAACCATAAATCTGTATTAAATGTGAATGAGGCATGCAACTTATAATAACAACATCTACAAAAAAATGTACAACAAAGTTTGTAATTGAAAAAAAAGGCGGAGAAGGGGAAAAGAAAATTGGAAAATTATGCGAAAACTAAACTAAGTATCGTTGAAAACCTGAAAATAAATTGTTTGAAAAAAATTACGTACTATTCGCATTCGATGGGATACTTGAAGACACTCCGAACTTTGCCCTATTTCAGGGTTGTTGTTTTTTTTTATATTGCTTTTGTTGTAAGAGCACCAAAAATAATTGAAGTGTAATTTGCGCGGTGATTTTGATTATACAAATTGGCAACTGGCATGTCAAGTGAAACTAGAACGGAGATTTCACAGCAGGTAGTGGCACATGTACCACACAGAAAAAAAATAATGAAAGTCAAAAAATCAAAAAAAATATTCATGAAGAAAAAAAATTTTAATTTTAAAAATTTTAAAATTTTGAAGAAAAAAATGAACAAAATTGGGGTACAATGAAATATTAAAACAAAATTGGAAAATAAAAAAAAATTTTAAAAATGTGGAGAAACCAAAACAAATTTATTAAAAAAATCTTTAAGTTGTTAAAAAAAAAGTATATCCGTCCATAAATTTAAGGTTAAGAAAAAAAATTACTAAGAAGAAAAAATGAACAAAAAAATATTTGACCAAAATGAAAAAAAAAATAAAAACCTTGGAAAATTATAAAAAAAGAATGAAAAAGGCAAAAAAGAATTGAAAATTAAAAACAAAGAAATGAAAATATAAAAACGAACGGGAAAGAAATGTAAAAAATAATAGCTTGATGATAAAATGAACGAACAAAGTCATTCATTCTCTTGTAAAAAAATTGAAGTTTGGAAACGATGAAAAAATTAATAAAATCTGGAAAAGTAAAACAAAAAATTAAGAAAATAAGAAAAATAAAAAAAGGGAAAAATAAAATTTTGAAAGAAAAATTTCACGATAAAAAGTAAAAAATTTAGTTACACAAACTAATTATTAAACTGGTATTAAAAAATGTAATGCTTTCCCAAGAAAAAAACAAAAATTTAGTTTGAGAAAAGATTTGAAAAAGAAATTAAAAAGTAAAAATTCGATGATAAAATGAACGCACAAAGTTATTCATTCTGGTAAAAAAAATGTAAGCTTAGAAACAATGCAAAAATTAACAAAATCTGGCGAATTTAAAAATATTAAGAAAATAGGAAAAAAGGGAAAAATAAAATTTTGAAGGAAAACATTTACGAAAAAAGAAGCAAAATTTATTTACTTACAAACTTATTATTAAATTACTAAAAAATGCAATGTTTTTCCAAAACACAAAAAAAAAAAAAAATTGTTTGAGAAAAAATTTGACAAAATTCATTATGAAAAACTTATTTGAAAAAAATGGAAAAAAATTAAAAGTTGGAAAAAATTAACAAAGAAGTAGAAGAAAAAATTGCAAAGAAACAAAATTACGAAAAATTTAAAAATAAGTGACACCACTTACACTGTAATTCATCAAATTGCTTATTAAGAATGCACGTTGTTAAAAAATGGCATTAAATTCATAAGAGCCACGTACCATAATCTAATAAAATATGACAATAAATTGCTGCCCTTCCAACTAAGAAAAAAAAAAAATAAAAATAAGAAAGGGCAACTCATTTTTCTTCTTCTGCTGCCAGAAGTGACAAAAATCGGGCAGCTTTATTAGCAAATACGTCAGAGAAATATTCAATAAGACGACAATTTTCTAGCACTCACCGAGCATACCCAGCTTGGGTTATTGTCAACATTTTTTTTATTATTTTATTCCACCCTCCAACATAATCCAACGACAGCTGTATGCGCTCATTTATCATTTCTAACATTTGCTTTGTACAACATGATGAAGTTGTATGTAGCAAAATATTTGAAAATTTTTCAATGAAATTTTGTTGGAAATTACATGAAAATGTCAAATGTTGTGTTGACGGACGAGCGAATGGAGAGTGGCAGCATTTGACAGTTACAATGTTTTGTAAGTTGTTGTAAATTGATCACAATCCGATTCAATAATTTGGGTAAGGTTGAGAGGGCGTGAATGGTAGCTATTTTCCCCTATTTTGAGTGCCCTCAATGAGTGCTGTGTAGAGACCCATTGGCCGATTAAGAGATTTTTGACTAATTTGCTATTCACCTACACTTTTTCACTCTGACTTCAAAAAAAAATCGAAATTAGAAAGTTTGAAAGAAAAATCTGAGTTGAAGATGTTTCCACAGAAATCTATGGTTTCCTCATAATTATTGCACCTTAGGTCCCATGAAGCATCTTCGACGTGAAAGTAAAATAAGATGACCTTGACTTACTTCTGCCATTTCGCTCCACTTTTGAGTCAATAAGAGTGAAATACGCACTTCTATTTTGATGGTATAATTATTTGTATTTATTGAACAATTTATTTGGTTTCAAGGTTAACGCCACTTTAGTCAGGTAATCGATGCCACAAAAAAAATTCAAAATTTTTGCATGCACTACACGTACTGTTTGCACGGAATTTGGTTGCGCGAGGTGGACAAAAAGTAATATAAAAAAGTTAATGTATCAAATAAAGCGCGTTGCCAGTTGGCACGTAATTCAAGATATCATATACATTGTTAGTTCCATGGATTTCCAAAAAACGGACACAGCGAGTCGCACCAAGTTGGGGGCTGAATTGGACTTCATTAAGAATCGGTTGTTGCTGTTCTCTAATCCTAACTTGTTTCACAAACAGGCAGCCTGATTATGCTACTTCAGCGCTATACAAAAAACTAGAAATAATAAATAAACTTTTTCTGATTTTTCAATGATCTGCAAAGTTTCTAACTGATCATAACTTGATGTGATATCATCCTTTTTGATATGATTTTCTCACATACTGAGCTAATGATATTAAAACACTTCCTGTCCTGGTCTGATAATAATTCTGTGAAATTCTTGTTTGATCTCAGTTTTTTTAAGTGATTTGATTTTAATATTTTAAATTCGGTACTAATGTGATGTGATAATTTTTGTACTTATGATATAATGTATAAGACCTGCTATCTGTGACTTGATATTTTGAAAGTGGTAGTGATGTGATTTTTGTATATGACCTACTATATGAGATGCTTTGATTATGATGTAACATTACGAATTTGGTACAAATCTGATTTTTGTACTCATGATGTGACATCACCTGCTTTCTATTTTTCTCTATAATATAATAGTAATCGCATAGAAAAAATCAGTAGAAAGCTAAGAATTGTGACTTCCTCTGACTAAACTGATACCATGTACTTTGTTTTCATCGCATGCGGATCTGAAGATATGAGAGTCCTTCGTGATTACAGTATAAGAGTTCTGTGATTTTATTAATGGTATGGTCTGATGAAATGATATGATCCTTTATAGGTTGTGACTTATTCCAGATATAAGAGTATATGTTAATATTTTTCTAACCAAATCATATTAATGGTAGGCGACGAATATTTAAAAGAACACTACAAGGAAAAGTAAGTTACCCTAAAGCTGCTGAGAGTTCGGTTATTGTTATTTTCTAATCTTACGTCACATGATCTGATGTCATGTGATGCAAATTTTATCAGCTTTCTTATTTGCAATGTTTCATTTCGCGCATTCTTATAAGTCAATTTCGCGAGGAACTTATTCAAGTTTATTTTTTTTTATCACCTGACCTGCATATATTTCATGTACATGATGTGAATTACTTTCACTACTACGGTTGATTGGAATATCACCCCATTACAAAATAGTTTTTAAAAACACCCTACTTAAATGTTTTTCCAGGTAGGGCGTAAATATCCATCTATAAAGCAATAAAAGTGAAAATAAAATGATTAAAGAGCCTTCATTGAACAATTCAAATCAAACACGCAGTCATTATGAATCGCATGCAAGCTCACACTCAAAAACAATCATCCTCAAATGAGCACTCGCACATCATTGAAGCACTTATTACAAGCTCAAGTGCAAGTTTAATACAAAGGACGGCACTGGCTTTACTCATTCACCACACAAACACCTTGACGCTACAGGTTCGATGATTTGCATTTCGTTTGACGTTTGACGGTTTGGTGTGGCGGCAGTTGAATGCGTTGAAATGGATGCTATAAAAGGCTTGAAATATCAGTTAATATTTCTATTTGTTGTTGTTGTTGTTTTTTTTATATTTTTGTTCTTGACGTGCTTAGCTTATGCAATTCAATGCTGACCAACGCTGCGCTGTAATCAAACGACTAAATAAGCTTTACAAATAATGAATGAAACTTTCCAAAGTGTTGACGTTCGCCCGTTGGTCAGGTGCTGCTTTGGCATATGAGCAGGGGTGGGCAAGCTGAAACACAGAAAATGCAGCAAAGGTTCTTGTCGACCTCGCCAGCAAATTGGTGATATCAAACTAAATCTTATGCAGCGGTAATGCCCATCCTGGCAAATGAGTAAACGAAGCCTTAACCAATTTCTATTAATCTAATAAAGAATCTTTTTTTTATAAATCAAATTTAATTAATGTAACTATAATTATTTTTTATTTATTTTTTTTATTGTTTTTTTCACTTTTTTCTTTTTCTTAATTTTTTATTTTTTATTATTCTTTTTCCAATTTTTATTTTTTTGTATGTTCTTTTTTAAAGCTTTATTATTTCTTTTTTAGTATTATTTTTTTTATATTTCATTTTATTTTTATATCTTATATTTTTTTTTAATTAATTTTTATTTGTTTCTATTTTTATTTTTTTAGTTTTATTTTTATGTCTTATACATTTTTTAAATTATTATATTAATTTATATTTTTCCATTTTTTTATTATTATTTTAAATTTTTATTTTGTATACCAACAATTCAATTGAATTTTTGTTTTGTAAAGCAGCATCACTATAAACGAGCTTAAGGTCAAGAATAATAATTTTTCTTTTTATTTATCAGAATTATTTTTGTTTTTATTTTGTTTTAGTTACTTTTTTCTTTTTTCTCAATTTTTACTTTTTTATTTTTTATTATTCAATTTTTTTTTTTAATTTTTATTTTTTGTATATTCTTTTTTTAAGCTTTATTATTTCTTTTTTATTAATACTTTTTTTATATTTAATAAATTTTTTTTTCTTATATATTGTTTTTTAATTATTAATTATTTATTTCAATTTTTATTTTTTTTTAGTTTTTTTTATACCTTATACATTTTTTAAATTATTATATAAATTTATATTTTTAGTTTGTATACCAATTCAATTGAATTTTTGTTTTCACTGCCTATACATTTGTAAAGTAGCATGACTATAAACGAGCTCAAGATCAGGAATAACAATTTCTCTTTTTATTTATGAAAATTTTTATTGTTTTTATTTTTAAAATAATTTTTTTTAATTTTAAATTACATTTACTTTTTCTTAACTTATACTTTTTTATTTTTTGTTATATTATGTTAATTTTTTTACTGAATTTTATATTTTTTTTGTATGTACTTAGTTGCTTCTTTTTGATTATTGTTTTTTTTTTATTAAATTAAATTTTTATTTTTTACATATTTTTTTAAATGATTAATTATTATTTATTTCTATTTTTATTTTATTTTATTTTATTTTTCTTTTCTTCATATATTTTTTATTATATTTTTTTGTATATTTTTTAAAACTATTTCTAATTTATATTTTTTTTATTATAATTTATAATTTTTTTTAAACTTTTTTTTTAGTTATTGTTTATTTATTATTTTTATTATTTGGTAACTTTTAAAATTTCTATTTTTTCATTTTAAATTTTTTAAATTTATTAATTTTTTTTCAGTTTTTCGTTTCTTACTGATTCCTCTTATTACTTATTTTTATTTGTTTTTTTTTTTTTAATTTTTTTGGTTCTAATTAAAAATTATTTCATTTATTATTTGTGTTACTTTTTCTTTTTTTATATTTTTTCCATCCTTGACTTATTTTCAAAATAAAATTCAATTCGATGGTGTGGCCTGCAGTGCATTGCTGTCATTTCTAAATAAAGTCATCACATCGCATGCTCGTTTAGTACACGAAATGCTTCACACATTTTCATTTGCTTTAATTGTTCGTGTCATGCGCAGTGCCACTTTAGTGTGATTTTAATTAAATTTAATTAAAAAATCTATTATGCGACAATTATTGTTGGCTTACTAGTGTCTAGCGGTGGTTGTTGTTATTTTTTGGTTTTTTAATACTTAATGAATCACTCAATTACTTTTGAGTGGCTTGCATTGACTTGCAGAGATTTCTTCAAATGCGTTTTGATAAGAACCTTGATTTATTTATTGCAGAAAAAAGAATTCCAACCCCAAGTCGTTGACACACTTACTTCTTGAAATTTTAATTAACGTCATTTGCTTGTTTAATGTGCTCAGTGTCAGGTACTTTTCGTATTGGTCTATGTGATTGCAAATGCGGTTGCTATCTCGGGTTTGGTAGCAATTTCGTTTATGTTTTCGAATACCGTTAAAGTTGTGGTACTTTTTCTAGTTTTAATTCCGGGTCCCATTTTGTTTCAATTCAATGCTTCTTTTCCAGTTCCGGATACCGTTTCATTCCATTTTCTTTTCCTGTTCCAGGTTCGGTTCCGTTTTCAGTATTGACTTCATTTCTGGTTTCTTTTCCGATAATGGTTACTGTTTCGATTCCATTTTCTGCTGCTGTTTTGATTCTGGATTCTTTTACGGTTTCTGTTCCATTATCGTTCCCTTTCGACTACATTTTCTGTACCTGTTCGTGCTCCGGTTCCATATGCTTCGATTCCATTTTGTGCTCCTGTTTCGATTAGGTACCATTTTCAGTTCTTGTTTCGGTTTTGGTTACCTTTCTGGGCTCGGTGCTATATTTGTTTGAGCTCTGGTGTCGGTTCCGTTTTTGATCTTGGTTTCGGTTCTGTTTTTGTTTCAGGATTGAATTCCATATCTAATCATAGTTTCGTATCTGTTTACTTCTCCAGCTTAGGATACCGTTTCAATTTCACTTGCAGTTAAGGTTTCGATTCAACTTATATTTTCAGTTCTAAACATTTCATAAATCAACAAAAATTGTTGGTATAAAATTCAGGTTCCCTTATCGATTCTCTCCTTTCCCTTCCGATGTTCCGTTTTACTTTTTCCTTTCCATTCTTTATTTCCGATTTCCAGTGCTTGTCTAACTTTTTAAAGCTAAGTTCCCACGAGAAAAGTAAAAATTCAATATAAAAATAAAATATGCGATTATTACATAATAAATTAACTGCACATATGCCAAGTGCACTTTTCAAAACACTCACACACGCACAAGTTGTGTGCACTTTAGTTGAGGAAACTGTATTTTCTTATGTTTCATCGAATATGAAGCAAATATCACATAAACATAAAAATGTGTAAGTGCTTGGTATATATACACTTTGACCTAATGTGTTTAACGTATTAACATCGTTTATGACCAAAAGGAGCAGCACAAAGGAGAAGGAAAGCAGCGAAGTAAAAGCAAAACGAAAGAAGTGCAGGGGAGCAAGGAGAAGTAGGATTTGCTTGTAAAATTTATGCAAACAGAAAAGTACTGAGAAGGTGTCAGCGAAGCAGGGGTCTCCGTATATTTGAAAGCAGTTCCAATTCCAAAAGTCAACATTAAGCGTTGACAAGCAAGGAAATGGGCTATAAAAAGCTGAGATTTTGATTTTGAGTGAAAGCTGCTGCGAAGCAAACGACTATCCGCAATGCAAATAGCTCACATGATTGCTGAAACAATAAACACATTTTAAATTGATAGAGGAAGATATGTCTTATTTTATGGCTGAAAGAGCAGCTGATTTTCGTTTTTCTATTAAATTTCAACATTTTTGGTTTTATTAGGAGAGTTATGCTGATAATGGAAATTGAAGCAAGATACTTTGGCTGTTGGGTTCTAGGTCTAAAAAGCCTTATTTTCCTTGAACACAAGCCATACAAATCTGTTTGCTCATGAACTCGACTACAGAGAACACAATACTAAAAATAACTCATTTTCCCTCAAACTCGACTTTGGTTGTTTTTGCTTGTTGAAATATATATATCTGTTATCTTTGTTGCGAAATGCTCACTAGTTGTATTTGATATTGATTGATTTCTAATTGCTATATGCACTTGATGGTTTAATGAAAGGACGCACACACACAGATACACTTACACACATGCAAAACGCACACGTTTGTGCTACTAAGAGTTAAATAATCTTATAAATAAATGTGGCGCGTGTGTAAATATAGGTCTGCCGATAAGTGAGATGCGTGTCGCTTAGTTGCACGCTTGTGTAGTTCACAAATTCTTGATTCGATTAGTTCATGGAGCTTTGGTGTATCCTAATTAATGCAAATAAACTTGTTTTGCTGTGGAAAATTTCGTTAGTTATTTTGAAGCAGCTCGTTATATTTTTCCACAAACTACATACGCGAAATAAAAAAAAAAAAATTGAAAATTTATAAAATTTTTTGAAATTCAAGTATTCATGAAACGAGCTCAAGGCCAAGAATAATAATTTTTCACTTTTTGAATTTTTATGAAAATTATAATTGTTTTTATTTTTTAATAATCACTTTTAATTAATTATTAAAAGTGTTTTGTTTGAATTTGTAAAATTTTTATGTAACGTTTTTTTTTTACTTTGACTTTCATTTGGCTAGTTTCAATAAATTTTTGTATCTTTTTTAAATATTGAAAATCTGAAAATTTGTAGACTTTTTCTTGTTTTTTACTTTTTTATGATTTTTCTTAATTGTGACGATTTTTAATAAACTTTTGTTTTCTTTCATCATACCAAAATATAGAATCTGACAATTTTTATGATTTTTTTTTTTCTTAATTATTTTATTATTTTTTATTTAGTTTTGGACACTTTTTTTAATCGCGGTGAAATAAAAAAAAATTTTGAATTTTTTTAAAATTTTCATAATTAGAATTTAAAAAATTTCATGTATTTATATTTTTGGTTTATTTTTTTAACAAATTTCTTTAATTTTTACTCTCTGGTGTTTTTTTTAATTATGGTTAATTTTAATACATTCTTTAATTCTTTCTAAAATATTTAGATATAGAATTTCGGATTTTTATTAATACATAATATAAATTTCTTTTTAGAATTTTTTTACATTTTTATAATTTTTCTACAAATTAAAAAAAATTAAATTCGAGACTTTCATGAAAAGGTTTTTTTCTTTGCTTCATTTTTTTTGTTGCAATTTTCATCTTAAAATCTGAAATCGACACCAGATTTTTTGTTGGAAAACAACAAAAAATATTTTTAAATGTTTTTTTTTTTGAAAATTTATATTAACTATAAAATATATTAATTTATGACCGAGTTCAAGATGGTAAGGATTGAAATTGTACGTTGGATTTAGTGCTTTCCAAAAAAATTTTTTTTTAATATTAAATATACATTTTTTTACAACTTAATATCGACTATCTCAAAATCTGTAAAAAAGTTGGAGTGTTTTCTAACAAAAAATTTAAAAAAAAAAATTTTTTTTGCTAATTCTATTTATCTCAAACTCGAAAATAAATGAAATATCATGTTGAAAAAAGTTTAAGCGTTTTTCCAAAAAAAAAAAAATGTGAATTAAAAAAAAAAATTTTATTATTTATCCCAAAAACAAAAAGTGCTAGGGAACGGTGATTTTAGAGGCCGAATTGAACTAAACCTATGCTAAATTCTGTCAAACCAAACCAATCGTGGTTGAACATGTTCGAATCAAGCAAAGAGTTAAGTCCTTTAAAAGAGTATATTTCTTATAGCCACCACTGTTTCGAAGTTCCATTCAATTAAGGTAACTTAAGGATTATACTAAATTAAAGTTATAACTCTGCAAGCAGAAATTGCTATGAAAACAAGTGGGCAAATGGATCGCAAACACTCAATCCTTCTCCATCCACATCAGCTTTCTCTCGTTACAAACATTTACATAGAATCGCCATTAAGGTAAGTGAATTTTAATTTGCCAAAAAACCTAAAAGAACCAGTTGAAAGCAAGAACTTTAGAAAAGTAAATGCTTAGAAGCAAAATACATCTACACATACGAGCGAACGCAAACTCTATTTGTACGGACATGACAGCCAAACAAGCTGTGAAACTGACAAAACACGAAGGAAATGAAATTTTGAAAGAGTGAAGCGGAGAGTGTGTGGAGTGAACGCATACGGGAGTGAGAGTATGTGAATGTGTTTGTGTCTTCGCAACAGGATGTGGGCGTGTGGGTGGAGCAGAGATCGACAGCTAAAACTGTCACAGTACAAATATGCAGATAACTCCTAATAGCGCTGTCACATAAATATGTCGCCTTGTTTTTTGATATTTTTTTTTGACTTTGTAAAAATCCAAAAAGAATTTATGGCGCTGTCAATGTTCGATTTTTGCATGAATTATAGATGTGTTACGATTTTTGCCTCACTACATATGTACGTATATATGTATGTATGTGCGTGTATTAGACAAAAAAGGTGCTGCCGAAAAACCCCAAAAATATTTGTATTCGAAAGGAAATGAAAAGCAAAGCGCAGCAAAAGTAAAATGCTGCTGGTTTGAGTGTAGAATTTTAATTGGTTATACGTGCAAACGCTAAGGCGAGTATCTACCAAACAACTAGGGATGGAGTTTTTTTGGATTTTAGCTGATTTTGCAACTCCGGGTTCCCGCGATTCCGGTATTAAAGCTTAATAATATATAACAAATAATTACTGCTCAAGTTTTTTTATTTAAAACAAAAGTAAAATATTGAAATACAATAAAAAAATAATTTTCATAAATAAATCACACATATTTAGTTTTTAGTAACAACATAAGTATTTCCAATCCCGAAAATGCTGGAATTTTTGTTACCTAAAAAAACGACATCTCGGTATTGTCATCCCTGATTTGTATATACAAACACACTTAAATACCTCTCAAAGGTCATTGCAGTAGTTACTTGGAAAATATTTATGTAAGTAAGGCAGTTGTTAAATTGGGTAGATACATATTTAAAAAAATTGGTGACCATAAAAATCGGTTGACTGCAGGCGTTCTGCAAAATATAAAGTCAGCAAGTTAGGGCAGGGCGAAATAAATAACAAAAAGGGATAACAAAGAAATTGTAAAAGGCTTGATTTTTATAAATTCGACACAAATCAGCAGCCAATTTTTCCTCAAGCAAAGATGTTTAGTAGAAAGGTCAGATATTATTTTTCACAATTTGAAAAAAAAAAATAAAAAAATATCTGAAAGTTTAAAGCTGCGAAGCCATTAAAGTAAAAATTTTGAATATATTTAAAAAAAATTTAAGAAATAAAATAAAATAAAATAAAATTAAACAATATCAAATAAAATAAAACAAAATAAAATAAACTAAAAATAAATAAAATAAAATAAAATATAATAAAAAATATGAAATAAAATAGAATAAATTAAAATGGAATAAAATAAAATAAAATAAAATATATAAAATAAAATAAAATTAAGAAAAAATATATAATGAAATAAAATAAAAAAGAAATAATAAAGAAATATAAAATAATATAAAATAAAATAAAATAAAACAAAATAAAAAAAAATAAAATAAAATAAAAAAAAAATATAAAACAAAATAAAATAAACTAAAAATAAATAGAATAAAATAAACTAAAAATAAATAAAATAAAATAAAATAAAAAATATGAAATAAAATAGGATAAAATAAAAAAATATGAGACAAAAAAAAAATAAAAAAAGTAAAATAAAATAAAATAAAATGGAATAAAATAAAATGAAATAAAATAGATCAAATAAAATAAAATAAATAAAATAAAATAAAAAAAGAAATAAAATTAAACAAAAAAATAGAAAATGAGATAAAATAAAACATTATCAAGTAAAAAGAAATAAAATCAATGGAAAATAAAGTAAAATAAAACCAAATAAAATAAAATAAAGTAAAATAAAATGAAGTAAAATAAAATAGAATATAATAAATAAAATAAAATGTATTAAATAAAATAGAATAATATAAAATTAAAGGAATATTACAGAAAGTAAAGTAAAAAAATGTAAATAAAACAAAATTAAATTAAACTAAAACAAGTAAGGAAAGGGCTGCCTTCGACTGTGCTGAAGACTTTATACCTTTCATAAATACGAATCACGGTTTTAAGTGTCCGATCCTTACTCACAATTAGTGAAAACTCTGCAAAACTAATAATTTAAAGATATATAGCACAAACCCCATTTATCGGAACAATCGACTGTATGGGAGCTACATGTTATGTAGGTCCGATCTGGCTGATTTTCACTACACACATTACATACATTATAAGTACCAAACCTGCAAAGGTTTACGTTCCTAGCTTTTTAATTGCAAAATTTATAGCCCAAAACCTATTTATCGAAACTATCGATTGTATGGGAGCTATGCGTTGTATTGCTCCGATCTTGCTGATTCCGTCAAATGATTAATCTTATTCAAAATAGCGGCTCCATACCAAATTTCATCAAGATATCTCAAAAACTGAGGGACTAGTTTGCGTGCAAACAGACAGACGGACAGACTGACATGGCTAGATCGACTCAGCTCATCGCCCTGATCATTTCGCTATACTTATTGGTGGGTCTATCTCTTTTTCTTCTCATACTTACAAACATCGGACCAAAGTTATAATACCATTTCATGTTCATGAAAGGTATAAAAACTTGAAAATATATATTTGGGTTGCCACTTACTTAAAATTTCATTTTAATACCTTGGTTACACAACTTATAAATCAAGAACGGCTTAAACAACTTTGATGATTATCTCGTTGTTGGAAAACAAGATAGCTACTAAGTGCTCAAATTTATAACAACCGTGAAAATGGTTGAAAGCTGCTCAAACTTTTCTTTTTAGAGAATAGTTAGTTTGATTTTCAAATATGAGGTGTCATATTAAAGGGATATCACTTTTCTAAACAGTTTTTCCTGCCAAAAAAATGTATTTTTACTGAATGCCCGAATGCTTAGCAACTACCGGCCAGTGCGTCATATGTGACTCATATGACCGTATTAAGCAAAATCGGTGCGTCAAATGTGATTCGTTTTTGTGTTGAAATGTAGCGCATTTTTCGTCATAAAGTTCTGCACCACCCTTCATGTTTCCGATTCACCCTAATTCTATCTCACGTATATATTCATATTAACTTATGATTCGAATTAAATGCCGCTCAGAGACTGTGAATAAATTGCCGAAGTGCAGCTATAAATCGTGTTCAAACAGTGAGGTAACAACCATTGGACTAAATTATGGAATAGAAAAATTAAGAAAAAAGAACGTTAGTTGCATGACAATTTCAAAAAAGAAGAAGAAAAATGGTTCCGCTAAAAAATCATGAAAAAATAACCTTCTTATGCTTGGTTGAGGCGCGACCTTCAAAAAATGTCGTGAATCAATGGTAGGGCAGTGTTCTTTTCCTACTTAAAAGCTTAAATGTCTCTGAAAAGTAAGAACTGTAAAAAGCTTTTGGAGGGTTTTCTACCTTAAAAACTAACACAAGATCTCAAAACTTGTGCCTCTCACCCAACAGTAGGAATCAGCAGCCAATCACAAAAGTAACAACAAATCACACAGGTCTGTTTTGGACAAAAATTGTTTGAGTTCTTCAACAACAACAACACCAAGTAAAACCGGTACTCTCGGAAGTTTTTTCGATATCGATTCGAGGTTTTGCCCGTATTCATCTGCAGAACTCTCGGTTTTTTTGATTGAGAAGAACATTCATAGAAGGTTTTAGGGCGTTTGTCGAAATGACAGAGTTTTGCAGATATCAATGCACCCTTGGAACTAACGGCACTCTTTAAGACCTGCTGTTGTTGTTTCGTTTATGGTAGGGTGAATATTTAGCAGTCTGCCTCAGTCTTATCAAACTTTAAAAACTTTCCCTAATACAACCACTTCAAACTCAGCTAACAACGTTCGCTACTTAGCCGCTGCGATTGTTAAAGTTCTTCAAGAGTCACACTCGAAGCTTGTCAGACCAAAACTTTCACTGTTCAACTTTTACTTGCACTTTAACCCACGCCTCCCGCTACTTCGTCCTAGTTTTTCGCAAGTAAAGCATCCCTTTCCAGCGCTCATTAATTTCGCTCCAAAAAACCAAAACAAAACAAGAACTAAAAACAAAGTAAAAGTAAACAATGAGAGAAAGGACAACAAAACGTATTCAATGTCATCAGCTCAACAACTTAATTACCCCACACTTAGATGAGTCAAATGCGAGCAACGCTCATTGCGAGTTTCATGAATGGTGGTAGAAACTTATAACAACCAATGTTTGCCTAATAAAAAAGACTAAAGACTCGACTAACTTTAATGCGAGCGCGCACGTGTAGGCGAGAAGAGTGTCGCTGCTTTGAATTGAAAACTTTTGTATTTAGCCTACAGAGAATTGCTTTTGAAGCTGCCTAATTACTGTGCTGTCAGTGAAAGATTGGATGGTCTTTGGAGCGCGAGCTCGGATGACGTTGGGTGTCAGTATAAATAGATGTTATTACAATTTTCATTTTCAACTTTTGCGCATCGTCACCTAATGACCCAAACTCTCGGTGTGGTGTGCGCTTTGAAATGTGTTACAAAAACAAAAAATCGCACCCAAGAAGAAAAACACAATAACAAGCAAGTGTTCTACATAAAAGACAACAAAAAACCCTTGACAAGTAGCAAAGCGTAAGAGCCTGAACGAAAAACAAAAGAAACATGAAAAACACTTTCCATAACTTGCACCAACACACACTACTTGCACACCCGCCTCTGCCTTCAATAATGACTGCGCGCTGGCTAGGCTTGCGACGTGTGCTACGCTTATGAAGTCCACGCATACACTTAAAGGCCCACACACATTGTCAACGCAAATATTTTACTCCTCATCAGCGGCAACATCATCAACGAGCTCGGTTGACTTGTGTGCTATGAGTTTGTGGTTGGCTGTTAGGCCGGCGGCTGTTGTCGCTTGTTTCGGTTGTGTAAGATCTATGTTTCGTTTTTGTTTTGCTAGGCCGTCTATTGTTTTTGTTGTTAGCTACTGTTTGTTGTAGTTATTATGTAAAAACAAAGCGCTGACATAGCGTGAAGAAGATGACCTGCTACCAAACTAGCGCAATTGTCATTTGGTTGGCCGTACAAGCAAGCATCCAAACGACCGACCAACCAACCAGCTTTAGCGCCGCTGGCATTCGACCTGCTCTACATTTTTCACTGAGCTGGGTATTTATGCTAATGCGAACATGTCTTACTGTCAATGAGTATTCGCGAGTGTTGTCGGTTTGTTGTTACTTTTTCTTAGTTTCTTATTGGACGAGGGGAAGATGATAAGTGCCTGTGTTAGGTGAATCAAACGCTCAACGAGTTTCGAGATTTGAAATCCTAAGAACCCAAAAAGAGAAAGCTTATCTCAGTTTGGCACGAGTTAAAGCAATCAAGCTGAAGGTGGGATTTCTATGTCGATCCTATTTGTAACCACGATACTTGGGCAAGGGGCGACCGAATTCGATCACGCGGTGTTCTTAATTCGCGGCAACTGGCAGTGGAAAGAAACGACTGACCCGCTGTGTTGGACGACCAAAACCGGTTAGACTGTTAAGTGCCATTTAAGTAAAATGCTCTTAGAACCTGTAACGACAGCATAAGTACTCAAATACAAATATTTCTCCTACGAGGATGGTAATTAGTAGGGCTCGACAAATGAAACAACCATCTTGGACATTTCATTTCCTGTATGGGACGCCTTTCATATAGTTTTGTGGCATGAAATCGCCTGACGCCGAATATACGAAAGCAGAGTAGGGATGAGCGCAATTTCGAGTTGAACGAGGCTCAAGTTCTTCTTGTCTCCGTATTTATACATGGCCATCAACCTTGAATCATGTCCTCATCAGACGAAACGCATCTTGGGATATTCAAAAGAAATTTCTTTGGAGAATTTTTGAAGTTTCACCCATAAGGTAGCACAAAAACCATAGGAGCAGAGAAGGGATGCTGTTCGGTGGGAATAGTTTTCAGTTCAGTGCAAAGAATCGCGCTGATCAAGGAGATCGACGTGGTAAGTAGACCCTGCTTGCTTTCAGAAATACTTAATATGAGCTGACTCCGTAACGAATTGTAAGCCTTTCAGTTATCTCACTTATCAACCGCCCCTAGTACCTGCATACACTTCACGCTAATGTGCTATTCATTGCTTTTGTGTCGAAAGCATTTTTTACTCGACCTCGTCATCACATTTCTAGCTGACCCGCCAGCAATAATTCTTTTACTGAGCGCTTTACGCTTTTTCTATTTTTTTTTTTGTTGATTTGGTTTCATTTCGTCCACCTTCCTCGCATAGTAGCACAGCTTCAAACATGATCCACACTAAAACGACGCCTTAACAACCGTCATTTGTTTTCGTAAATTTTTTTTGGGCAATCCTGCCGCACACCACTTACGAGCTTTAGCGCTCCACGCGGCCTTTTCAGTGGGTTGAACAACTCATCACATTTGAGTTGATGAAATAAGCTTGATATGACAGCGCGTCGGCAGTATTGACTCTGCTTGCCGTTGTGGCATAAATTTCATATGCGCCGTACATGCAGTCGTCAGACAAACTTTTACGAGCTCTCTCATCACTGTGTTACCTCATTCGGTGTGCGGTAAGCTTCACCAGCATCATCTAAAAGGCAATAGAACAATCTGCGAAATGACCAAACGTGCAAGCGAGCTCTTTGGTTGAGTGTGTGTGTGAGCCGTTTTTTGACTGACTGTCAATCATTAGCGTTTTTTTCCCGCTTTGCGACGTGCATTCCCAGTCGAGTCGTAGTTGTGTTTGGCTTTCTTTGTTGCCAAGCACTTTCGTTGCCTTTTTAGGCGGCTTTTCCGCATATTTTTTTTTACTTTTTTTTGTTCTTTTTCTGTTTTATACCTTACATGAATATGCATACTAATTTGAATTCAGCTGACCCGCCGGCTGTGAGCTTGGAAAGTAGAATGGGATTAGCCCATTAAGTCCGCTGATTGAGATGCTGGGCGCAAATTCCCATTAAGGTCGGTTATTGTTGCTACATGGGCTTCCCAGTTAGCTTAGGTTAGGTTAAGATAGCGGCTCTCAGCGCTTGTTGGTGAGGGTTCATTCGGCCAACAAAGTATTGATCACACAATCCTTTTTATTCTCTATTTTTTTTTATTTTAAACTTTCAGTTTCCTATATGAACTTAAAACGGAGAGAAAATTCTCTTTTCTCGCCTCTGTCAGACTGTCGAGAGAGCGGGCTAAAACTAAGTCGCCTTGTCCGCAGCTCTGAACATCGACAAAGGAAGTGGTGGATTGTCTACTCTTCATCCTTATCCTGACAGCTTCTGTAAAGGAACCTTTTCGTCGAGGCACCGGTGCGAGAACACCATATCCTGTGATAGCACCTAGAAGTAAACTTACGGAAGATTTGTTTTGCTAGAAAAAAAAAGGTTAGTTCCTTTCCTATTTATACATAACCACATGGACTGTAGGCGTCCTAATAATCCAGATTAGTCGATAGTTAGCTTGTTCCCTTAAAAGTATGCTTCCCGATTCTTCTTAGGAGATTATCCACTGGTAGTCGCACAGAGCTTTCCATCTCATAAGTTTTTCGTTCTTTTCGACATTGATGAGCCCAGGGACCCAGCAGAGATAATGATATGATTCAGAGTCTCTAATGAAGTTCAGTACATCCATAACCCATCGGATTTTAGGTTTCCTCAGTTAGTGGGAGAGGTTGTCTAGGGTTCACAATTCGAGGAGTGGGCAGACATCGTTACGGGAATTCTCTTATAGCATCAAATGATATAAATAATGATACTTCCGATTTCAGACCTTTTCTCCTTCATATCCTTGACAAATAGAGATCGCTCTATCTATAGTCTGATTAGTAGTCCTGTCAGAGCCTTCTACCGCAAGGCTATTTGTCTGTTTTCGTGGACTCTATTTCCCCGAAGACATGGGTCTTTCTTTGAGTTCGTTTTCCCAAAATGCTTACCCACTACGCTATCTATAACTAGGAGGAGGAAAGTGCGCAGGATACTTAGTCAATAAGACTAGAGAACGTCTACATCAAGGAAGCCGAGAAGATGTCCGCTATTTCGAAATAGAAGAGTAACTAACATCGAGGTAACATTAGTACTGATTCGCCTTATGAACAGTTTCCATACTACTCAATACTCAGCTCTTTAACTTATGAGTGGTATAACGGCTTCTTCACATTCGAAGTCAGCACAGTTCCATCTTGTGTATTCTGCTGCATTTTTCAGTTCTTGCCCCCTCCTCGGGGTTCTTTCGCCGTCCTTTTTTTCTTTTTATTTCATTTTATTTCTCGCTTGCCATATTAAGCACCATTGGGGACCGTGTGCGCTTTATGCACATCGCAGCGCACCACCACAAGTAGGCTTTTGTTGCAATGTTCCCGGTTTTATGAGAGTTGTCAATTTCTTGCTCGTACTGTCTTTTCATGTCTTTTGTTTTTACTATGCGCTTCGCTATGCCTTTTAAGCCCAAATGTGTCTATTTGTTTTTGCTGTCAAACAATTTTTATTCGCCGCTAGCTAGTTTGTATTCTACACTCGGCCACGCTATGTTCAAGCTCAAGCATAAAAGCAATTTTTTATTATTTTTTTATGTCGCGCTCTTCCTCTTTCTCTCTCTGCTGTCGCCGCTTCCTTTTAAGCTAACCCGTTTTTATGTTTTCTTTTTAGACTTTTGCTTTGTTGTTATTCATAGCATGTTGATTTGTTTGTTAGCTGTCAAATGTGTAACAATATGACAGCTGACAGTGCTATTTTCGTCCAGCATAGAGCGGCCCAAACAAGCACTAAGCAATTGATAGAGATTGCAAGGCAGCAAGGGACATTACGAATTTGCTATTTTTCTTTTCCTCTCGCAATACGCCCACGCCCAGCCGTCGAGTATTTGACCAATGCTGTGCCTTTTTCGCTTCTTTGGCAGTCGTCATGTGTGCACCGAGTGTAAGCATATCTTGCTGATAAGAGATATTGCGATTTGCTCATTTCTTGCTTCAATTGCTTTGATAAATTGCAAGTGATTTATACAAATTGTCTTGGAAGGCACAAAAATTGGGCTCATTTCATTTAAGTAGCGCTTAAAGTGTAGTAATAAGAATTGACCTCTTTTCCAGCACAGCCTACCAGATGAATCGCTGCACATTACCGCGCATCCATCAAACAGTGCGAAAATGCTAACAAATGTGGTCTGCAGTGAGTTATGTTGCAAGGGCGTAGACAAGATTCGAAGTCAAAGGTAGACCGTGTGAGACAGAGACACTATGAGACAGAATTGTAGATGTAGAGTGTGGTGGCTCTTGTGTGCAACAGAAGGTGGAGCGTGTCCAACAGCAGGTGTAGTTTGACACAGCTCAAGCAATATTTCTTGTTGTTTTTTTTGCTCTGGATTTGGTAGGCCAGAGACTTGCAGAGTTGAGTATTCTCGGTCCTCTGACGTGTTGAGCATAGGTGCACTGCATTACCACCGAAGTGAACTTGGGGTATATCTTCCTTAGGTGTACGGGAAAATTGAACTCAAAGTGACTTTCACTTGAACAATACATCTGGCATGTCTTCCGATTGCACAGCTTCCCATTATTATCTCATCCAGTAGTCCTCTTAGCCACCTTGTAATAGTAGAAGTATGCTGGCCTACTATATCGAAAGCTCAAGCTTCCATTGTCGGGACAGGTAACTTCCAGTATAATAGCTTAGAAAACGGTTTCCGAACCCGGAGTGGGGTTTGCTGCAACTTTCGAATAGATACCTGTGATCAGCCTGCCTTCCAGCGTCAATGGTTTTGTATTTATAATCAACAGTATAGACGTTTTCCCATTTCTTTCTCCCTAGAACTCATGGAGCCCTATATTAATAGACCAGGATTGTACTGAGTCTGTCTGCATTGCCATTTGATGACGTTGCTGTCTAGCACAGTTCCTTCAAAATATTTGGGAACGAGACAAACATAAGAACGTAGTCATCTCCGACTCAGGTCACATAAAGTCTATAGCTTTTGAAATTCCGGTACTTACCCACTGCTGTCGCAAAATTTTCGAGTAATGAATTTCAGTCGCCCCTTATGACAAGCAAGCGATCAGTATTTGCTTTATGACCTCACCAAGGTATCAAAACTATGAATGACTCCACGAAGTGGTAAGATCACATGCCTTAGGCATGTAAATGGAAGATACCGAATAGGGTATCACAATGCGCCCCTCAATGGCCTAAGTGTAGGACTGTTAGCTTATTCTCTTCAGCCTAGCTTTCACAACCTAACCTGTGACAGGTTCAGCCGAGCCCTTTACTATGACAGGCAGACATTAACAATGTATTTTGTTAGAAGGTAACCCTTCAATTGAGGTTCCACTGGTGATAAGACTCTACTCCAGTCGGGAAGCATTGAGATCATGTCGGCTTTTATTACTAAGCAAACATGGTCGTGTCAAGCTTTGCTGTTCCAGTTCAAGCTTAAAGCTATGTTAACTGCATAAAGCACCGCCTACACCTCTGGCAGCTTTTGCGATTATTCAGGCTGATTTGCTAAGAATTATTTAAGCTAAGACGTCAGCGCTCCACACTGACTCAACTGCTCCATAACGGTTAATCGCATGCGCTCGTAATTGGGGTAAGTAAAACTTTCCTGCTATTTGTTAAACTTTCTCGCGCGCTGCCCTTGCTTTCACATTGACCTTTTGCTGGTAATAACGGAATTTCCTTTGATTCATTTAATTCTCGGTTAAATACTTGCCATAAATTCCGACGCTCCAGTTTGTTTCCTTTTTACTTTCTTTTATTCAGAATTGCGCTGCTTTGGTTAATCTCTTTCTTTTTATTTACGCCGCTGCTTTAGTGTAATTTTTGTTTTTTCTTTTATTCCAAATATTTTCGACTTGCCCTTTTACATCCCTCCTCGCACTTTGTGTGCTTGCGCTGATTTGTCACAAAGTTGCATTCCGTTTGTTTCCACCTCCACTCATTTCTCGCTCGCTTACCGCGTTGCCAATTGCACACTCCACATTTGCTGCATTCATATGTGTAGCTGATGTTTCTTCTTTTTTAATATTTTTCCTTTTGGAAATTTTTTCGTTATGCCAAAGTTATGCTTTATGCAAATTTATGACTTCTACGTAGCACAACGACAGCGCTGGCTTTGAAGGCGGCAAAAGTCTTATTTTTATAAGATTCTGTAAAAGTTTTAACTGTGCTGTAAAAGAATGAGAGTAAACGAAATGCAGAGTGCACAAACATTTAAGCGCATAAAGAATGAAATAAATTTGTGTAAAAGAAATTGCAATTTACCACCTTTTTATGGCGCGTTTGTTGTGTGGTGCGGTGCGGTGTGCCCTGCGTTGTGCTGCGTTTGACGTCGCCAGACACAGCGGGATGTTGAAATTACGCATTTCAGGCTTTGACACTTTTCCCTTTCTTGCCATTGTATGATTGTCTACACTTTTTTGATTGTACAATTTAAGATTTTTATTCGCTTGCGCTTATTCGCCCTTCCTTTCAGATCAAGTGCGAGTGCATAAATAACTCGAAACTTATCGTCGGATGTCAGCGATTGAGGTTAATTTGAAAAGGCGTGCTACTTGAAAATAAAAATTGTATGGCTTGAGGGCGCAAATCACAACAAAAGTAAGCACACAACAAAGCCGCACTGCACAATTGCACCACAATAAATAGTTATAAATTGATTTTCAAACACTTTCGCTGCAATCGATTTTTTACTTGGGCTGCATCCGCATGCCAAACACTGCTTGCTTGTTATTTTCGCTTGTGTAACTGTTGATGACATGACTTCTGTAATTTGTCAGTGCGGTGCTATTGCTGCACATTTCACGACAGTCTGTCAGCAATCACCCAAATCCTGCACACACACCATCTTACAATATCAGATGGACAACTGCTGGCCGAGACTTTTTTTAAGTCTGACAGCACTTACGCGCACTGCAGTAGACGCCGCGGAAGTAGCGTCGCCTTCCCACTTCAACGAAAAATCCATGCACCTCACCAATCGTAACAACCGCAAAACCAAACATGGTGCAGCATTGCACTCACATTGCTACTCCACCTCAGTGGTACAAACGTTCCTCGGAACGTTCGAATTTCAGATGAGTGTGCCTGCGTGTGGAGTAGGCGTTTTGTTGCGTATTTGGGCGTTGTTCAATTCGAACGGTTTGTGATAGGTGCAATTTGTTAATAAGCGTCTGACGCACATTGCGTCAGCAAGGTTTTGCGGTATTTTAGGTAGTAATTGAGTTTTGGTTTTTGTGGGCAAAGCAGGCACTTGAAAGGTAGTGAGTGCACTGTGCAAATTGCGATTCAATGCAGAGTTCATCAGCAATTGCGAATTTATTTGCTTAAGTGAATTTAGTCAAATGTGCTGTAGTTGTGGTGGAAGGAGAGTGCGTTAGATGCAACGCATATACGAGCGTAGTAAGTGCATTTAACTAGATAAAGCGGTGCGCTGGAAGTTAGCATAAGAGCACATTGAAACAAAAAAACTGTTCTGTTGACTTGACAGCTGCAAGAAACCCTTAGGAATAGTGTGGCATATGGTGTTTGGAATCTTCTAGATGGAAAACATTTCTGAGTCAATTCGGCGGCTTAAGCTTTAAGAAGTAAGTATCTGTCGTCCATGGTTCGCATGATGTCCTATAGCATGACGGACTAATGACTTAATAGTATTGGATTCTTGATTCTTGAGCTCAAGCAGGTTTAGGTGACAAAAATATTGCTCACCTAATTTCGCTTGTAAATGTTTTCCAAAAGGTCTTAATTATCTTCATCCGTATTGACTTGTTAGAATTCAAACTTTATCCAATCTTTATTTGCAGCACCGCCTATGTCTGCACCAATAGTTTTGCACTCAATTTGCCCCTTCGCATGGCAAGCTGTTTGAAGTTGAAAAAAAACTTGGGTTTGCATACACGTCCACTTTTGCCTCCTCTTTTAATTTTCTCGTTTTTTGCATTTATGCTCAGATTTCTATGGAAAAGTAATCAGTCATTCATCTTGCAGTTTCCTTTGTGAGCTCTTTTTATTTCTTTTCAAAATCGTCTTATAGTTAAACTGTCATTTCGTTTCTCTTGCATTTAAACTTTGCCATTCAATATTTTTGTTCTTGCGTTTTTGTTTCTGCAAAAAAAAAAAAAAAGAGAGCGGAAAATGTGCGCCAACTTTACAACGCCACCTTTCCTATTACCTTTCGCATTTAGCTCGCACAATACCCCCCGTTGTCATGTCATACTTTTCAAAGACATATTCTTCGCGATGAATGTTGCAAAAAAAAGGAAATATGTTTTACAAATCGACAATCGGCTTATTTATTTGTTCTCTCGCTGCTTTGAGGCAACAACAAGTAGACGAGACGCTGCGCAGTGTGCGGACTTTGAAATTGTTGAATGGTGAAATAGCAAAAAAATAGTGGTGGATTTGAGAACGGAGTGGTAGATTTAGTTTGAAGCCTAAATCGTGGGCCTTTTTGTTCATCACTTCGAAAGAAGAAAGAGTAAATTACAATTCAAATTAAGAAAATTTAATTCAAGTTTAGAATTTCCAACTTAAATTCAATAAGATACAATACATAATCAGAAAATTACAACTCAAGCTTAGAATACAATACATAATCAGAAAATTACAACTCAAGCTTAGAATTTCGATTCCAAGTACAGAAATTTTAAATTCATTTTCAGAAAGTAACAATTTAAATTTAGAATTTTCATTTAAAGTTCGCAAAAGTGCCACTTCATTATCAAAAAATTACAATTTGAGTTCAGAAATTTTGAATACAAGTCCAAAATTTTCTATTTAAATTCAGAAAGTGCCAATTTTCTTACTGCAGACCCGATAGTGGTAGAGTTTTATGAAAAATCGAGCTGCACTATTTTTCTTCCTAAATTATTTAAAAGTAGTGCAGCTGGGTATACAAATTTCTAGGCTTCCTTTAAATTTCTAAGAGTAAGTGGTGTATTTTCAGCTTGAGTGTTGGAAGTGGTGAATTTCTAATTTGAGGTGAAAAAGGTGGTAGACTTCAAGGGTAAAAGTCCGCACACTGACGTTGGGTATGGCTTTACTCACTGCCTTGGCGACAGGCTAAATGCGTCTTTGTTGCACACAGCGCAATATTGATGATTTTTAATATATTTTTGTGTAGCTCGTTTGCTGATTAATTTTTTTCTTCCTTCTCTTTTTGCAGAGACAACAAATAACTCAACAATAGCTATTACCTACAATGCAACACTGTCATTATCACAATGAGCACAGACATGAGTCGGTGAAGCATGAGGAAATGTCAGAGAACAGCCAAAGATAAAAAAGTGAATAGCTAGAAAAAATTTAAGAAACTTGGAGCTGTCATTATGAAAACGAAAAGTAATGACAAGGAAGAAGTACACAGCAAACTAATCGGGCAAAGAAGATGTTTGTAATAAAAGAAGGAAATGCAAGGACCCAGGCAAGGCATGGTTTAAAGTAAAATGAAATAAAAAGAAAAAAATATAAAAAAGAAAATGTTGTGCACAGCGCAAAGTGCAAATAATAGCGCAAGAGCGCATACTTTCAAGGTAAGATGAGTAAATAATTAAGGCTTAAAAGTGTAAGGAAGGCGTAGAAAAATATATTTAGAAACTTAAAGAAAAAAAGCGCGCATCGAATCTCGAAAGAAGCCCTACAAAAGCAAACCAAGCAAACGCTAGTTGTAGCCGAAGATAGTGACTGCAAGAGGCAAGCTTAGAAGAGGTCATCGAGTGCACTCAAGAAAAAAAAAGAGGAGCGCAATCTTCCAAGAGTTAAGAAAAAGGGTGGATACTCGTTTGCAAGAAATCAACAAAAATGTGGCACAGTTGAAGCAAAAAACGTGCGAAATCACGTGACTATGCAATGGATTTGAAGGTAGAATCAATAGCATCAAACCGTGTGTAAAGCTCGTTAGTGCTTGAATTGATTGTTGAAATACTGTGGCAAATAAAGGAGGGGGGCTAACAAAGTTTCGCTGCTTTTTGCGCCCAACATTTTGCAGTCCTTAACATATCAATATTTGCTTTCTCAGCAGAATTTCCTTTCTGAAATGATTCCCAGTTCGATAGACAGACCAGAAAGCCGTCTTATCCACAACACGAGCAAAACTTATGACAGGTAAATGTCTGCTTTACTAGAGAACAGATCATTACCTTGTTAACCATTTCGGAAAAATGGATTTATCCTCTGTCCCTGGATTTAACCTTATTTTAATGGGGAGGAGATTCAATCTTTTCCACTGGGTTTATCCAGACGCTTGACCATAGTGGGAAATGTTGAGCTTGCTTTTCCTTAACGAAATCTTGAAGTACGTTCTTTGGACGCAAGTTCAAACAAATTCCAGGCGAGTCGTTTTCTACCTTCCACTGAGTTAGATATTAAAATTAAACCGTTTTTATTCGTCACTTCGATGATAGTCAAGTTATTTTTTGCTCGCTTAAAGTAATTTTGAATTGAGAAGAATAAAAAATTAGGCAAGCAGAAAATATTATAAGCGACGACAATTTTTGTTGCAATCGCAAAAGCGACATGTTCACATTGATTTTCAAAGGAGCTGGCAGTTAAAAAATGTTTGCAGCATTTTTTCAGCCCATATCCTTTCTAGATCTGAATGAGTGTTTTGCATTTTTATGAGTTTAGGTTAAAGTATTTAGACTCTCTGGTTCCAGTTCTGTTAAACAATTCGAGCTTTTCTTATGATTTTACTTAAATAATAAACCGATTTTTTATGAGATAATTCTTTCTTTCCTATTTTTTTTTTATCTTATTAGCCAACTGTCTAAGCGCGTGCAACCTCCATCTGGCTTGTACCAATAGTCTTACACTTTCTCATCTCCATACTTCGTTATTTTCTAAATTTAAATTTTGATTCTTCCAAAAACCAGCGCACTTTTGTCACTCCCCCGTTAAACTCGTTGCCTTGGTTTGCCACAAAAATATTTCATATATATTTTGCTGCTAGGTGCAGTTGGGTGCAGCCAACAAAAAGAAATATAATTACAACAACAAAAATCTGCTACACTAATGGCCTTATGTGCAATATTGACAGTTGTGATTGTTTTGCTGCCAGCTTTTTGGATTTGTTGAACGAAATTGTAGTAGCTAGCAAGAAGTAAATACCCAACAAGCATTTGTGTAAATATTTTCAAAAATAAATTACAAATCGTTTGTTTTACTAAGCGTTTTATGATTGTTTTATAAGCGTTATATAAGTGTTTCATAAGCGTTTTCGAAATAAACTTATTTCAAGATTTAAAATGGACTTTCTCTAAACTTCACAAAAACAATTTTTATAAGTTATTTAACTTTATAAGTAAAATGTAAATATTTACAAAAAAAATTTTTTTTTTTCATTTTCCCAAAAATTTTTTTTCTGATTTTTTTTCAATTTTTGTTTGATTTTATTTTTTCCAAACTGAACAACTTTAAAAATCGTTTCATAAAATTACAGCATTCAGTGCATTCACTTTTGTAAGCTTAATTTTTATTTCAGCGAGCTTTTCAAAAATTGCTTAACGTTTACTTTGCTTGCTAAGCATAATTCTGCGTACTTAAGCAATTTTGCATTATATCAGTGTATGCCATAACTATGCATGCGCGTCGAGCTTTTTTTGAGCTTACGCACATACGAGTATATACCCTCACCAACAATGATAAGCTCTTCTTATACGGCAAACTATTTCTCATGCTTTTATAATTTTTAATTTTCGTACTAGCATCACTCTTATCACATGCACATTTTGCAAATGCACACGAATGCCCAACACTGACATATACTACCTCTCTATTGTTATAGTGAAAAGACTCCAGTCACCTGCTCATTATATCAACAATTTTCATTTATTCGCATGACTGCTTTGTTATTTGCCCTTTTCATTTTCTTGCCTTCCTGCACAATTTTGCTTGCATTTTTTCTTTTACTTTTTGCTTGTTGCACTTTTAATTCTCTCTTGTTTTGTGTTGTGGCATTTCATTGGTTTACTGGTTATATTGATTTCATATCAGCAAACAAAAAATGTCAATCAAAATGATATGCTGCAAATTTGCTGGTTGTTGGTGCTTTGTTGCACGTTCACTTTTTTTTAGGTTTTTTTGTTTTTGATTTTCCCTGCGCTCTTAACTTGTTTGCTGTTGTTGTTATTTCTTTTTGTTTTTATATTTTACCTTTTGCTTTCGTGCTGATTGCTAATTTGTTCTCATTTGTTTTGCCAATGTTTTGCAATTTGTTGAGGTAAATATAAGAATGATGGTTGAATAGGTCGTTTGAGAGTGACCTAAGGTATATGTGTGAAAAACTGTTCAAAACTAGCGAACGTGCAAAAGGGTAAATCAAAGTAAATTGGAAACTACTTGCGCTGAATTACTTTTAAAGGTGCTGAATTACTTTTAAATGCGCTGAATAAGGGGTTTCTGTATATATTTACTTAAATGCTTCTTAATTCACTCTTTATTGATAAAAAGTCTAGCGCTGAATTGTATAAGGAGGCGCTGAATACGGAATTTGTTTACACAAGTTTTGTTAGCTGGATTTTTCATAGAAATTTGGGTACGAAAACATTTTGTATCGAATCACTAATGCGCTCACAAACGGGTAGGTCAAAGTAAGTCGAGAAATACTTGTGCTGAATTGGTTTTAGTGGCGCTGAATAGTACTTTATTCGATGTATTGCTCAAAATTTTACTTGAATCTCTAATAACAGATAACAAACTCGCGCTGAATTGTATAAGAAGCCGCTAAATAAGGTATCACTTACACAATTTTTTCTAGTTTTGTTTCTGTTTAGCTATTACACTTAAAATTTACTTATTTAAAAAATTTACATATATGAAGTGCGCTGAATTGCAAAACGCTACCACCAGAACATTTTATTTAAACGTATGTGCCAAAAAAATTGTTGCTGAATAACAAGTGAAGCAGCTGAAAGGCGCTAAAATACCTTGCATTACATTCTTCAGCGACAGCGAAGTTTATTACTAAGCTGAATTACTATTTGCTACAAACATTTGCTCATATAGCACATCATTTTTTCTCATAAGTAATGTTTGTTCCCTAAATAAATTCATGCAATATACCACTTTCTCAGCACGAGCTATTTACACCTGCAGTGCTGAAGTGTTTGTTGCACAGTGATGCGAAAGGGCGATTCTTTAAGAACATTTTTTTAAAAGCTAAAGGAAAACATTTTCAACTTAGTGCAGCATAAACCATTTAATTTACTATTTGATTTATGGAATTCAGCCGTATTCAGTATGATATTCTTCAAACAAAATGTAGCTGAATAAAATATAATTTGAGATTATAAGTTGAGAAAACCGCTTACAGCTGAATTTTCTAGGAAAAAACAGCGCTGAATAACTTGAACGTTAGCTGAATAGCTTTTTAAATAGGACTTGCATGAAGATAGCTTGCTTTCATGTAGGTAGTTAAGGAAAAAAGCTAAATGATCTCTGAATTCTTCGGTAGCTTCTCGCTGATGAGTAAAACTAGCTGTGTAAGGTTTGATGCTTTGGCAATGGGCTGAAGCTGTGGTTTCTTACAGAAAATAAGGTTAAACACTTTTTTCTATGTCAAAAACTTAGCTGAGTGCGCTGAATAGCTCGAATTTTGTTTATTTACTATTCTTTCTACATTTGTTCTAGTTAAAAAATGTGCTGAATAGTCAAGAAGTTAGAAAGAAAATGTGTGTTGGAATTTGTTGAAATAAAGTTATGTCTTAAAATGTTAATTTTTGTCAAAAAAAAGTGCGCTGAATAAACTGAAAAGCAAAAAAATTTATTGAACACCCGGATTTTTTGCAGATTAAACAGAAAAAGCTATGAATATACATAAAACAAAGCGCCGAATAGCAGTAAGTTCGTGATTTTTTTTTGTCGCCCTCAAACGCCAACTTGACCCACTGTGCGCGTTTTACGCTGTTTAGGCTTAGCACAAACAGTGCGGCTGTCTATTGAAAGTAAACTTCAAGCGAAAAACCTTCACTTGCTACATTTTTCACGCGCAACAACAAAAGAATTCACAACAACAATATAGACTCACTTACAAGCAAAAGTTAGACAGGCTAGGTTGGTAAAGCATAATAAAAATCTGACAAATATGAAAACAAAAGAAAATCACAGCAATAACAAAAAGTTGTCTAGAAGAATGAAAATCAAGTGCTTAAGGTAAAAGTACAAATGTGTGGAATTGGATTGGTAGAAGCAGCGCTGAATCGAAGTTTGAAAGCCAACGCAACCAAGCACTCAATGTGAGCACTGTGTGGCAGCGTGAAGAGTGTGCTGCGCTGCACTGAGTTGAGTTGAAGCAGCGCAGGTGTTTTTGCTGTTCGCTTGGGCTTTGCTTTTGTTGTCTCTTTTTGTAGTAATTAAAAAATACTTTACGCTACTGTGATTTGCAGTGTCGGCATTGTAATTACGCATACTTTCTGTTGTTGTTGTTGCTTGCTTCAGCAGGCGAACGATGAAAGTGATGCCAAACATATGTGGCATTAAAAAGGCATGCGAAAAAAAAAACAACAATAAAGCAAAAGTAAAGATGTTAATAACAACAATGGTAATAAAATTAAGAGTCTCAAGTTGAGAAACAGTTATTTAAAATGCAACAACAACCAGCTGTGGGTTGGGCCTTTCAAGTGAATTACTTGCGGAAAATAAATACAAACAGAATAATGCAAATGAAAATGGAAAAATGAAAAACTTTTGCAGCTCAAGCGTGGATTGTTGAAGGTGATGTTGCATATGAGTATTTATATAAAGGGTGTTTTTTTTAGGGGTATAGAACTTTGAATTGAAATAAAACACAAGAAAATCGTTTTAGGGTCCATCAATTTGGCTTTATTGGAAGGATAATTTTATGCCATTAATGCTTAAATATGATTTCGGGCATGTGGCCGCCGCGGCTGGCTCGAATAAAGCCAATTCTACAGGTCCAATTTTCAACCACTTTTTCGAGCATATGGGGCCGTATGTCGGCAATAACGCCACGAATGTTGGCTTCCAATTCCCCTAACGTTTCTGGTTTGTTGGTGTAGACGAGCGACTTCACATATCCCCAAAGAAAATAATCCAATGGTGTCAAATCACACGACCTTGGTGGCCAATTGACAGGTCCATTCCGCGAAATTATGCGCTCATCGAATGTTTCCTTCAATAAATCGATTGTGACGTGCGCTGTGTGGCATGTAGCGCCGTCTTGTTGGAACCACAACTCATCCACATTCATGCCATCCAATTCGGGAACAAAATAGTCGGTTATCATGGCTCTATACCGGTCTCCATTAACGGTAGCTGCCTCTCCAGCATTATTGCGGAAGAAGTATGGCCCAATGACTCCACCAGCCCATAGAGCACACCAAACAGTCAGTTTTTGTGGATGTAATGGCGTTTCAAGGGTCTCATGTGGATTCTCTTCACTCCAAATGCGGCAATTTTGCTTGTTGACGTAGCCATTCAACCAAAAATGAGCCTCATCACTGAACAAAATTTTGCGATGAAAATCAGCATCGAAATCAATCTCATTTTCGGCCCATACACCAAAATCACGACGCATTGCATGGTCTCGCGGCTTTAATTCTTGCACAAGCTGGATCTTGTAAGGTCGCAAGCCAAGATCTTTGCGCAAAATCTTCCATAAAGTTGATGGACAAAGCTCCAATTGCTGTGCACGGTGGCGAATCGATTCATTCGGGTCCTCTTCAACACTTTGCTCTACAGCGGCAATTGTTTCTTTGGTGCGCACTGTTCGACGTCTCTGCGGATGCGTATTACCACATAGAGTAAACGTAGTGCGAAAACGATCCATGGTTAACCGAATTAATTGCTCTGATGGACGATTATGTCGACCATAAAATGGACGGAGCTCACGGTAAACTTCGCGAACTGAACCATTATTTTCGAAATAAATTTGCACGATTTGCAAGCGTTGTTCTTTTGTCAACCTGTTCATGATGAAATGGCAAACCAAACTGAACATAAATGACATTAGAGTTGCCAGATTTGACCACAAAATGCCAGTTTTATCTCTATGCGAAAAACAAACCTGTAAAAAAAACACCCTATACATATGTATAAGAAAACGGTAAATAAACACCTACATACATACACACATATACCCACAAGTGCGCTCAAATATTTACATACTTAAAAACCCATTTACTTTGGCACTGACACTCAACTTACATTTGCGACTTTGTGCGTTGTGTTTTTTTTTTTGTTTCAAAAGAAATTAGTGCTGGCACGTTGATTTTAAGTAAAATTTGTTTCTCATATTTTCTTTGCCTCATCTTTCTTTTGCGCCAACGTTAGTCAGACTTACAGCTATATTATGTTGCATATCTACAAGCGTACAATTTACAAAAATTTATTAATTAGCTGCGTGGCGTGTAGCGTTTGGCATAAAAGGGTGTGGTAAAGGTGAGAGAAATAAATGAAAAAATATGGAAGTGATGGTTAATAAGAAATTAAGAAGCCCTTCTGGTTTCGAATTCAGCAAATGAATAGCGTAAAAGTTATAATTTGTAAACGAGAGTGGATTTGTACTGGAAAAACTTGCGCTGAATTGCAATTAAGAGCGCTGAATTACAATCAAAGGCGCTGAGTTCGAAAAGGGAGTGCACGTAAGGCTAGTACAAGAGTTTTGCTGCATATTGGTGAAATGATAAATGGCGCTGAATAAAGTTCAATGACGTTGACTCAAGAAAAGTAGATAAAATAAAGCTGATTGAAGGTTTAATCTATGTTTTTGGTAAGTAAAACTCGTGCTGAATTACATTTTGAGACGCTAAATATAGTAGATAAAAATGCGATTGATTTGCCATGGGTTTTTCAATAAAAAGCTACGCTGAACAAAACTTTCAGGCGCTGAATTAAGGAAAATACATAAGATTTGACTGATTAGACCTTTAATCGAAGTTTTTGGATATTATACCATGCGCTGAATTACATTTTTGGGAGCTGAATGCAGCACATACTGAATACTATTAAGCATTGTTGAATTACTGAGAAGGTGAACCAAAGATAATCATATAAGATTTATATTGGAACGAATTTTCGTTATCCCTTGTCAATTTTGGCCATCTTCAGTGATTGATTAATCATAAAAAACGCAAGCTGAATTTGATGTTAGCAAGCTGAATTAGTAAAACTAAATGAAGGCTGTTTGAAAGACAGTTAAACGATAAACTAAAATAAAAAAACTTGTGCTGAATTGCTTTTGAAGCTATTGAAACCGGTTTCTTTTTAACATAAATAATAATCCTTAAAAAGTTTTTTTCCTTCTCTTAAGTCATTACTGTATTGCTAACTAGATATAAGTAAATTAAATTAAATTTAAATGAAATAAAAAAATATTATAATGCAAAAAATTGCGCTGAATTGGATTAAAATGCGCTGAATCAAGAAAACTGAGGAAGCTCTAAAACTGCGAGAATCCGAGTATTAATAAAATAAGTAAAAACAGGCGCTAAATGAGTATTTTTCGATAAGTACAAACAATAAAAAATGCTGCTGAATTGTATTTGAAGCTGTCAAAATGAGTTTTATATAATTTTTTTTATTAATTCGCTGCTCTTCAAAGCACATAGCTCTCATATTTAACGATGTTAGAAAAAGTGAAATTGCATGCTAGTCTGCGCGCTCCACTGCATGCCTAATTGATTAGCCAGCTAACTAACTAACAAGCGCTGGTGCTAAATATTGGCAGAATTTAGTTGAGCTGTGTTAATTAAATTGATAAAACAAATATAAATCAACGTGTTTACAAACAATGTATGAACAGCGAAATTTGAAAAATTTTAACAAGAAAAGTGTTGCCAATTTTATTTAGAGTTTTGTTATTTATTTAAAAAATTACAAAAAAAATGTGTTTGCTTTAACACTTTAATATTTTCGATTTTTTTGCACAAAAGAAATCGCAAAAAATCTCACAAAATAAGTTGAGTGTGAACAGGTAGTAAGGTGGTGAAAATATGGCATGCTTACAATGTATGTCAGCCACATACTTGAATGGGCGCCTAGGTGCGTCTCTGCTTAGCCCACAACATTTGCTGTGCAATTTTTTCACTTTGGCGCCTTTAAACGTAAAAAAGACTTTGTACTTGATGCTGTGCAATAAAATGAAATGTGTTAATGCAATTTTCACTTTTTTGTAAGCACGCACGCAAACGCAAAGCACTGCACTTCCCCGCGCACTTGACTTTAAAAATTATATTAATGGTTGGTAAAAGTGTTTGAGGAAAAGTTGTCATGTGCGCTTGGTGCAAAAACACACACAGATTGAATTTTAGGACATGCGTTTTTTTTTAATTTTTCTTTTGCTAATCCTCACATGAATCCCTTGCCTTTTTTGTTTTTCCTACTTTTATTCAAAACGCTTAAAACTCACTTTGTTTGATTGTTTAATGCGGTTTATCAGCAAAAAGTACACAGAAAAAACTATGTACATAAAACTATTTTCTCATACAACCTTCATGATAAAACACGCTCATCATAGCGCGCTTATGAAAACAAATAAAAATTCAGCGCTCCCTTCGCTCAGCTGAATTGCTCCACCAAATACATTTCAGCTGTTTGCACTTTTTATCTTTTTTTTGCATTGCGTCTTTCTTATCGTAGAAAAAAATAATAACATTGGCGCATTTTATACTCCTTTATCTATGTATTCATGAAGCTGAATAACATTAAATAGCGTTTTAGATTATAATTTCATACATTGATGAGATAACGGAATTCGCAAGAAAATACTCATAAAACTTTTTTCATATCTTCACTAATTCAGCAACAAAAAATGTATTTTCTTAGAACAAAAATCTACTCAGCATTTTCTTTCACCACAATTAGTTACTTATTTTAAACTTTTTTGTAATTCAGCGGACCTTTAAAACTATTCAGCGCATAGTTGCTTATCTTTCATGGAATTCAGCTGCACATTTTTCGCACCTGCAGCAATCAGTAGCCAAAAGGTGAGAGGCAGTGACCAGTTTTACTAATTCAGCTAGCCAAAACAGCTATTCAGCGCATAAATTTTTCGTTTTTGCTCAAATTTAGTAAACCACTGAAATCAATTCAGCATTAATTTTTTTTTATAAAAAGTAGCTCTTCAGCGCATTTTCAGTGTGAGCGTCTTTTATTTACGGTATTCAGCAGCATAAAAATGCTATTCAGCTTATGTAAGCCGACACATAAGACAACAAAATTACGCTTTTTATTTATTTTATCACTATAATTTATAATAATTTCACAATTCAGCCAAAGGTTCAAGTTATTCAGCGCATACAACTTTAAGTTTTAAGCAATTATAATCGAGTTACATTTTAAGGAATTAAAATAAATTTAAAAATGTTCAATGCTATTTTAATATATTTGTTTTTTTTTTTCCATTGAATATTTTAAATATTAGCTTGGTTTACATTTTTTTCTTACTTACACAAATTTCGTTTCAAATCGTCAAATAGTTATACAAAAAATGCTGCGTTAGAAAATCTGAAAAAAAAAAAATAAGAAATGTTGGAAATTATTACTTGTTATTATAAAATTTTTAAATTTTACAAATAATAAAATTGTAAAATTAATATATCAGTAGGGTGTTAGAAAACAAAACTACAGTTTTCAGAATTTTTGACTGTTTGTCTATATGTTTGAACACGCATCACTTGAAAACCGCTGAGTGCAATTGAATGAAATTTTCGCAAAATATTGTTAGATATTCAACTTAAAGTTTAAGACCCTTTTTAAAGAAAGGAGCTACTTTGTTGCCGCAGCATCAGTGGTAGCCATGAAAGTGGGCTCACACTGTTTTACATTTTTTCATTTTTTAATATCAATGCGTATATCGATCTTAATTACAATCTCACTCTCACTATCATTATTAATCTTATTCCTGTTATCATTTTTAATTTCGATTTTACTCTTAATTTCATTCTCAATATTAAGCATAATCTCAACATCAATATCAATGCCGCTCACAATATCTTATTCAATACCTATCTCACTTACACTTACAATCTTAATCTCAATCCCCTTATTAATCTCAATCTCGATATCACTCCCAATCTGAAGCTCAATTTTAATCTCAATATCAACTTCTATATAAATATCAATCTCAATATAAATCCCAACCTCAATCTCAATCTTAATATGAAACTTAATCCTAATATCAATATCAATCAAAATACCCACTTTAAATCGCCTTCGATTCCACTCATTTAAAATGAAATAACCAATTAAAACATGACCTAAGAGCCTTTTAATAACGGGTAATAAATAGCCAGGAAATTCCCAATAATTAAAAGTTTTGCTCAATAAAAAGAAATTAGTCATTGGAGTGTTGTAATTTTCTGCAAAACAACCTGGAAAATCACAAAGCAAACAATCAAAAAAAAAAAAAGTAAAAACATGTCAGCAGTCAAATGCAACACTGCATCAAGCCAAAAACAAACAGAAAAAATCAAAAACAACAACATACAACAAAAGCCAATTGACTTTGGTTTTCATTACTTCACCGTAGCCACCCACAAGCAAACAATTGATTTCCCGCTACGCCCAGCCACTACTACAGCAAACAACTAAGCAGTGCTTTGAGTATGTGGGGGCGCATGTGAGGTAGCCGTTTACCTGTTTATTGAGCTGTCTCGCTCGTTCTCTTTCACTTTATGCGCTTTCAGGGCGTCTCAGCTCAGCAATTAAATCAATTGCTACCATTTTTCGGCGAAAAGCGGGTAAACCTCCCACCATTCATTGCACAACAATGGCTGCTTCTTCTTTTTCTGAAATCACTTCCTTCTTAACTTTGCCGCTGTGAAAAGCTGATAATTAAATCGTTTGAGTGAAGGCAGTTAAATTTGCACATTTTCTTCCGTTTTTCGCTTTTTGTCTGATTTCTTCTTAAGTGTTTGGAATTTTCTTTTTATGCTGTTTTCCATTTAAATCGTTTTATTCCCTTTTGAGCCATATGTTTTTGCGAAAAATCAACTCCTTCATAAAAGCGTAAATTTTCTTGAGAATATTTCTACAGGCAACTTTTAATGAGAAACTGAGCTGTCAACAATGGAAAAAGTGAGAGCCAGTTAACCTTCGACATATGGTTGTGTGCCTTATGATGATAAGGAGCTTAATCACATAATTTATGCAGCATCATTTTGGTATAAAATCTCGGTTCAGATTCGGTTAGGAGCGGTCTGAAAAAGCTGAGCCATGGCTGAATATTTTATTTGTAAATAAAATTTTTTTTTTGATACAAATCTTGAATAGAGAAGTGACATTCTAGACCTTTTTGCAAATTATAACGTCTTTTTGAATTATAACGTCAAGACAGCGTATGGAGTAGAATGTGTGGCACAGCAATGTGTTAGAGTTGTGAAGAAACAATCGATATTAAATCGATCATTGTTTTTTGTTAACATCATCACTTTTTAATGAATCGATTATACAAGGTGGCGCAAAAGTAAGCTTCCCATGTTCAGCATATCGGTTGTGGCACGTGCAGTGTGTGCTGTTGCACCGTCTTGTTGGAACCACATGTTTTCCAATCCCAATTCATCAAGTTGCGGCAAAAAGAACTCGTTGATCATTGCTCTGTAGCGCTCACCATTCACAGTAACCGTTTGGCCCCGACCGATTATTGGTCAAATAAATAGTCAGCAATATTCCGCGTTCTGGAGCAGTGTAGCGTAACATTGTTTATTAACGTGTATTTCGCATGTGTTTACTACACAAATGTCAAAACAGAACTGACTTTAGGGGCCAATCGCAAAATTTATAGCAATTTCTGATAGGAGGATTACTTTTGCGCCACCCTGTATGAATAATACATTTTAAATCGATTTTTCCTTAATCTCCTCAGGAGGTATATATCGCGCCAATTATTTTTTTATTTATTTATTTAAGAAACAACTTATTGTATTTTTTAGTTTTAAGGCCAAACTCTTTCTGTTTTATTAAATTTAATATACAAACGTTAGTTTAATTTTTCATTTATTGAAACGTAGATCACAGGTTGAGTGAAAGAGTCCACCTCAAGCAGGTCTTTAGTATAAATAAATCGATTATTACTTGTATCGATATTTTTTTTTATTATTATTAATGGTAAACATCGACTTTTAATGCAACGATTATAACAATTTTGAAACCTAAAAAGTATAATATATTATGCTTTTATTGTTTGGCATTATTTTTACTGTAATTAAATATTTAGGAATATAAAATAATTTATGTGTGAAAAATACGATAATAAAATCTGAAAATCGTCCCATTGCTTATTTTTTTCACTTTTATCTCAAATGATTTTCACTTGATGATTGTTCATAATATATTTTTACTAATACATCGAATAGACATCTTTCGTATAAAAATCGATCTATGAACAAAAATCGATTATTTTCTTTTTAAAACTATTATTTTCTATAAAAATCGACTATTTTCTATAAATATCGACTATTTTCTTTAAAATCGATTATTTTCCTTAAAACCGATTATTTTCTTTAAGAATCGATTATTTTCTTTAAAAATCGATTATTTTCTTTAAAATCGATTATTTTCTTTAAAATTAATTATTTTCTTTAAAAATCGATTATTTTCTTTGAAATCGACTATTTTCTTTAAAAATCGACTATTTTCTTTAAAATCGATTATTTTCTTTAAAATCGATTATTTTTTTTAAAATCGATTATTTTCTTTAAAAATCGATTATTTTCTTTAAAATCGATTTTTCGCAAATCCAAAGGTGGGCACCTATAATTTCCACCGTTATGTCACCCCTTTCTATACTGTTATTCAAAAATATCTGTTTATCTTTTTCAGAAAGTACTTGCGTTTCATTTTCAAAAATTTCGAACTAAAGCGCCATCTATCGGCACTTGAAGTATAATTAACGTATTTTCAGTTGCTCAATACTGCGCGAATTAACAAGTCGAATATTAATTTTAACTATTATCATCACATTATTTTTTAATTATTTCTACCAAGCTATATGGATTAATATTGCGAGCCCTAATTTTTGATATAATTTTTGTTGGAAATATTTCAACAAATAAATAATTGCCACTACAGTCACCAAGTATTGCCGTTTGTTTGTTTATTGTTGTTGCTCATTTGTGCTGTAATATCTAGAGCTATCATAAATGTTATAGTATATGATATAATGATTATGTTATAATATATGTTGGTAATAGTAGTTGTTGTTTCTATTTGCGCTTTTCCTGTTGTTATTGTTACTAATAAAACGTTAGCGGTTACAACTATCAAATTATCAGTCATCGGCATTTGTTAATTGCTTTTAATTGGTCTAAGGTCATTTGCGCAAATTAGTAGCAAATGTAGGGAACTCTATAAGCTGATCCATGCTTAGCTTTATGTATGAATGTACAAATGTAGCACTTATATATATAGGAGCATATGAGATGTAGATATCAACACCAATTTGGCAATAAATTAGTATGTTTGGCAAATATATGTAGATGCATATGAGATGATACATGTAATTCCATAAATAAGTGTTTATGGTACTATCTGTATACCTATTACTGGTCATTGTAAGACAAAACAGCCCTGTAGGAAATTTGTGTTGCTGATTATTGCAGTGACTAACTTGTAACCGACTTTGTACCGCATACTTCTATTTATTCATATCCAAACATTAGCGCCAAATGCTTGGATTCGATTAACTTGTTCAACTAAAACGGTCTGCACCCGACTAAGCACTTTATGCAAATTGTAATTAATCAGGGATTTAATTTTTTTCTTGATTAATCTAAGTAGTTTCAGGCAAAACTAATCAAAATTACTCAAGTAATCACTTCATTTAAGCTCATTATCACACAGAAAGGCTGCAATCCAATTAATCGATAGATTAATACAACATGACCCTGTGAGAAATCAGTGATGCATTACAAAATAGCTACCTTTTTACTGACTTTTTGTCTCACTTGCATTTGGTTCATTTATAAACATGAGCGGCAAGTACTGGGATTGAAGTAACTCGGCTTTTTTAAACTAATCTTTTGATAAACTAATTACTTTAAAAATTCTAATCAACCATAAAGTAAAATTTCAACTAATTTGCTTTGTGATCATTACTCTTAGTCGAAATTTTGATCAACTAATTTAACAATTAATCAAAATTTTAATCAATTTAAATGATTAGCACTCCACTAATCTACTTATTAAAAGTTGCTATTAACCAATAAAAATATTATACAATCAAATTTCCTCTTGATTTATTTAAAAATTCACCACTCTTATATTAAAGTTTATTGGTCTGTAAATGTTTAATTATTCATTTGACTTATTTGTTATTGTTGTAAATTTGAAATTTTTGCAAGTTTTATGTCAATGTTATTATAAATAGAAAATGTGGAAAATATTAGAAACAAACAACACAGCTATTCGGAGTCTTATAAACTGGTTTTTTGATTAGCCATACACTTGCGATTAATTGCGTAGCTGGATACAGGCAATTCTACCAAACCACTGCCGAGGGGCGACCCCGTTAAAAAAAAATAAAATGTCTAACCACTTTTGATGTCCCAGGGCTCGAACCTTGGACCGTCGGTGTTTTAGGTCAGCAACACTAGCGCCATACCACGCTGGCCACTACAGCCGTTTACAACTAAAACTACGTTCGTTGTTGTAAGCTAGAAAAAAAAAATGTTTGGCACTCCTGCCGTTTACAATTAATAAGCTAAAGTCAAGTAAAAACAATTAACTGACTAAAAATTAACTTAAAAATAAACAGTTTGTATGCAGTTAAAGAAAGCAGAAATTTTTGTCGCTATTCTCCATTGGGAGTAATCATCTAAAGACAAAGCAAAGTAGGCGGTCAGATTCATGCTATAAATAATCAACTAACTTAAAAATAATTAGTTTATAGTCAGTTAAAAATAACCAGCTAAATACTAATCAGCCTATTATATCGTGCCCTAACAGCAAACAAAAATAAAATTTTACAGGAGAAAGTTTTTTTAGTTTACAAATATGAAAAATTCGAAGACAAAATGTTACTTACATCATAATTACCTTTGCTTTAATTTTGTAATAGTACATATTACAGTTGTCATCTTTTGTGAGATGGTTTAATATAAGAAGAATTATCGATATCTGTCAAAATACGGATTTCGAAAATTTTGTTGGTTACGCCAAAAATGCGATTAGTGCGCGATATACTAACTAAAAAAGAAATTAGTTTGTAATTAGTAACAAAAATCAGAATTTTTTTCGCAACTGCTATCTATCAGTAATGACCTAATGAGCAGTCTATCAGTACCACGCTCTGTTTAAAAATAGTGCGGTTAGTTCACTTTAAGTCCCTTAAATTTCCTAGTGGGTAAGTATAAATCAAATTTTGGTATGTTAGGAAATATTTGCATAGCATGTAGCAATAAATAGCCCATGAGCACTTCATTGTTGTATATTTTTATGAAAAGTATGTAGTTCCAAGTATTTCGGATGAAAGGAATTGAGTTATTTAGTAGTTTTTAATCTAAATCTGTTTCAAATCTAAAAGCAAACGATAATTTTGTGGAGACTGGGATAGAAAAAGTGAAGCGAATTAGAGCCCAAAGGCAGCACTGGCTAGGTCATGTTGTGCCAATAAACAAATTAACTCAGGAATAGATGCTGTTCCTAACGACACTTGAATTCGGTGGCAACGAAAGGAGGAGACTTAAACTGAAATAAAAAAAAAACAAAAAAAACAGGTAGAGGATGTTATGGTTCCCTTTGAAATTGGGAAAAGGTTTGACTGAGAGTAAATAAAATTCGCATATGATTTACAAATGTTGGAATGGATATAATTTGGAGTGACAAATTAGCGCCCTCTGCTGGTAAGTAGTTCAACGTGTAAGTGCTTTCCTTTGCTCTATTGCTGAATAGCAGCGATCCAAGAGTTGACGTTCTTTCGCCACTCGTTTGCAAAAGATTACCGCCAATATACATCCTTGCGTGCGCTCACTTTAATCGCTTTTTTCACTTTCTTCGCCATATTGCCTCACATGCATATTGATTTTTGTATGTGCAAGCACCAACATGCAAAATCTATGCAAACATCTTTTTTTCTCTGGATATGCTAAATGCACTTGCAAGATCCACTTTTGCTTGTTTGCATAAAAAATTTTGTTGTCAACTCTCTACTACCCTTTTCACGCTCATCGCCCTTGCGGAAGTGGTCCTTCAACATCAATTGCCAATAAAAATTCATTAAATGAACGGATATTGTCTGAGAGAAAATCAAGGGAGTGAAGATCTTTGTGGTACTCTGTTTGGTAGATGTGGCTAACGAGGGTTAAGAAAGTATTTAATAGGAACAATAACAATCAAATATTTCATAAAATAAATAATGTATAAATAAAATAATATAACAGCTGTTTGTGGTGCATAAGCCCATTAAACTTTATGCATTTTTTTTTTGTGAGCTATTCTATTCTATTATAAACTTTTAAATAATTAATTAAAATTATTAGATAAATAAAAAAATTTTATTTTCATAAAAATTATTATTCTTGGCATTGAGCTAATTTATAGTCATAAAAACTTTATAAGATCTTTCAAATATCTGTATGGAGCGATTTTTGGGTCAAATTTGACCCACGTAGTAATTTAAAAATTTTTTTTTCTTATTCTCTTGCTGTCGTCGGTCAACTGTCTTAAGCGCAAATACGTTATAGCTATGCAAAGCCATAACAGTTGTTTAAAAACGTATAAATTTTCACACACGACCTTACAAGGGTTAACGAGCAGCGAGAGCTTAGTGTAGTGAACAAGAGAAGTGCTGAGCGGGCAACGATTAAAGCCCAAAAACTCTTAAATTGCGTTTTTAGCATAGCAATGGTTTGTGGTTGTTGTTGTTTTTGTGTCCGTTATTGTTGTTAATATTTTAACTGTAGTTTTTGTTGTTGTTGCTATAATACGACCACTTTTTGCTGATAAATCGCTTTAAATTTATTAAGCTCATGTAAATTCATGACAGATATTTATCTAAGCAATGACTTAACGCTATCTAAAGGGTCAAGGGTTACATATCCTTACAGAGCCTACATGCACACATACACAGATATCTAACAAGCAACACGTATGTACATGTATGCAGACTGTGACATATGTCACATTGCAACCAAATAAACGCCTCACTCATGCCGGTCATGCCTCTTGTCTTTTGTCCTTTTTTTTGTCTACGCGGCTGCCATAATCCCCTAGCTACTGTTTTTCACCTTTATCCTTCCCAGTCCTTTAACTTCTTTTTTTTATTTCAATTTTTTGGCATAACATTAAGTCTATCCCTTTATCTTGTACGTGCCACAAAGTGTTGCAATGTCACAGCTGCTGGTCTTGCTTATAGCAGCACGTTTTTCTTTTTTCTAAACGCTTCCTACTCAAAATGAGCCTCGTCGCAAGTCACTTATCTGTACGTACAGAGGCATTCGAATTATCCTTTTTAAAGGCTTAAGCCAGCTAATTTTTGGTTCGGTTCCGTCAGAATGACTTAAATTTTAGAGTAAAAGAACGAGTTTGGTTGATTTGAAAACATACTTCGTTGACTTTCCCTTTGTCATCCAACTCTTTCATTTAATTTGAGCACCCTTTTTCACGCCATCCTTTTTTTTCAAAAATGGCCCTAAAATTATATAATTTATTTTGCAGCTCCTTTATTTCGTGCATAAAATACTCGTCCTGGCTCAAAGCCGATTAAGTACCCTAAATATTTAATATGTTTCAAGTAGTCGAGAGTTGCCAGATGTGAGGAAACTTCGCAACCTAAAGATGTACTGTAATAAAACATAAAAAAAAAATATGAAAAAAAAAAACAAACAAAAAAATATAAAAAAAAAATCTAATAAAAAAAAGTTAAAAAATAAAATATATAAAAAAATTTTTAAATTTTTCAAAACTTATTTAAAATAAGTGCAAAAATTTAACAAACAGTTTGAGATGCATTTATTATTATAAAAAAATTTCTTAAAAAATAAATTTTTTTTTAAATAATTGTGCATTAAAAAAATTCAAAGTTCAAAATATTTAAACTTTTTTGTTTATTTACAGTGCATAAGTAAATAATTTTGAAAACCAGTTGGAAAAGCTCCAACAGTTAAAAAAATCGAAAATTTTTCAAATTTTATTTAAAATAAGTAAACAAATGAAAATAAGAGTTTGAATACTTTTATAAAAAAAAATCACTTAAAAGCAGTAAAGTGAATAAATAAAAAAAAATTATTTGAGTTGCCGAAAACTTTAAAAGTTTAAAAAAAAATTTTAGATTTTCAAAATTTAAGTAAACAAACTAAAAAGTTTGAAATGCATTTAAAAAAAAAATAAAAAATTAATGTAATTTTTGTTTGTAATTTTATTTTTAAATCTGAAATTTCAGTTTAGCACAAAAAATTTAAAAAAAATTCAATAAAAAAAAAATTTTTTTAATTAATTAAAAAAAAATTTTAGAAAATAGAATAAAAATGACTACAAAACATTAAAATAGTTGTTTTGATTTAATTTGAAACTAAACTATTTTTATAAAGATTTAAGAAAAATTAAAAAAAAAATTATTACAAATATGTTTTAAAAAAAATTGCTATAAAAGCATTATTCTACAAACAAAGAACTGTAAAAAACAAAACTTAAATATAAATACATGCACGCAAGTGAGAATATGATTTTTGGAACTTTTTTTCTATTAAAAGAGAATTTAAATAAAACACCAAAATTTTCAAAACTAAATTTTTGAAATGCAAATCACCCTTCTACATCTTGCCGCAACTCAGCACTGAATAGTTTTCATTAGTCAGTTATTTAAAAACAGACAAATTTTCAATATTAAATTCCAACGGCCAAACAAGAATGTTGTTTATTGTTGTAGCGCATAAATCTCGCATTTGTAGTGGCGAGGACGACACGCCCTACAAGCGCACAAAAGGCGAAAGCAATTGACAGCACGAACAATGTACGGACAAATCGGCACACACATACACGAACTTGTTAAACACGCCTCAAAGCTGCACAATTTATTTACCTACAAAGGAGAGCGGCACAAAATACCAAAAAATAAAAAAAAAAACAAAAACAAAAAATATAGCAATAAAATATTTTCATATTGACAATCCATTAAAACAAAGAATAACCGAATTTTTTTTTTTTTTTTTTTGAAACTCAAAATTCGGTCAATGCAATTTAATACCATGCGATAGCATAAAATTTTTGTAAAACTGCAACAACAAAGTGTGTAACGTTGTGTGCTCATACCCCTCCCCTTTGTTGTTACAATGCCATGATTCAACAGAAATTCAATGATCTCCTTTGATTTACTCATCTCTACGATTCGACTATTGTCTCAATTTTATAAAAATGAAAATTCTCAAGCTTCTGGCATTTCGGTGCGCTTTTGTTGGCTTCATGAACTGCCAGCTTGCCATACATAGTTGCTACCAAATTTGGTGCATGGCACAATGCAATATTTAATTGTGCGCTTAATCACATATGAAAAATATTCATATAGAGTTTCCAGAAGTCACGATTTTTTTGTGAATGCAACAACTGCGGGTGAGGGAGATGAATGAAGTTTGAATTAAAGTTTTGTAGTTAAATTTATGAGTTTTGACGAACATATTTGAAATTGTTTTAGATCTACTAATTGGAATTTTATTATTTTGGAACTATTAAAAAATTATTTAGATGCCTTAGGTTTCTGGTAATAATTACAAAATAAAAATAAATGTAATAGTTTCAAAAAATATTTTGAAACAAGAAAAAGTTGAAAAATATTTACTTTAGAACATACACTTTTGAACAAACCTTTGTCGAAATTTAAAAAACAAAGAAAAATGCAAATTTAGAAAATAAAAAAGTCTAGAAAACTCCAAAGCAAGTCTATAAATGTTTTGCGAAAAATATGACCATAGATTTAAGCTCAGCAATCAAAGAAGCTGGCTTTGACAAAGAAGGTATGATAAACAAAGATTTTTGAAGAAGGTTTAATAGAAACATGAAAAATTGAAGTAAAAAACAAAAAATATTAAAAAAAAAAAATCTAACAAAAAAACAAATTCCAAAAAGAAAATGTATGCTACTTGTACTAAAATATTTGAAATAAATTTTGATATAAGCTTATTTGCTTTAGGTGAAGTGAAAATTTTGTACTAAAACTTAGTACTCATTTTAGTACTTAGTACTTATTTTAGTACTCATTTAGTACAAAATTTTCACTTCTTAGTACTCATTTAGTACAAAATTTTCACTTAGTACTCATTTTAGTACTCATTTAGTACAAAATTGTCACTTCACTTTTAGTACAAGTAGCATACATTTTCTTTTTGAAATTTGTTTTTTGTTTGATTTTTTTTTAAAATTTTTTTATTTAAAAATTTTTTTTTAAATATTTTTTAGTTTTTAATTAGTGTGCTGAAAAAATTTAATTTAGAATTTTTTTTTTATATTAAAGCTGATGATCAATGATGTTCTTAAGTTTTGTATTAAAAGTTCTGTAGTTAAAGTTTTGTACCAAATCCTTAGCTGTTATAAAATAACAAAATTTTGAAAATATTTTATTATAAACTTAGATGCTTTGGGTGTAGTAAAAATGTGTTCCTGCTTTGAATATTCTCGTTGCGTGCGGTAAAAATATTGTACTAAAACTTGTGTACTAAAAATTTGTCTACTAATTTGTCTACTACTATTTTATGTTTTTTTTTATTTTAAAGCTGATGATGAGTTATGCACTTAAGTTGTGTACTAAAAGTTCTAGAGTTAAAATTTAGTACTAAATCCATTTTGATTCAAAATAACAAATTTTTAAAATTTTTTTCAAACTGCTTGGGACACATATTTTATTTTAAACTGAGAAGCTTTAGGATAAGTGGAAATATCTTTCCTCTTTTAGAGACTCTCGTTGTGTACACTAAAACGAGAAAAAAAAATTTGTACTAAAGCGAATACTAAAAAAGTTTGCACTGAAAAAGTCAAAATTGTGTACTAAATCATTTTTTTAAAATAGAAAAACAACCTACATTTTATTCTCAAAATCCAATATTTCCTTTGAAAATCAAACGTGTACTAATCGCTTGGGGGATAGCAACCAAACTTGTTCTTATAGTTCTTCCTGCTTGCTTAATTTTATGTTGTTTTCGATTTAAATTTTTTTTAGACTTACAGAAAAAAATCGTGGTGACGTCTGAAAATGTATTGACCTCTCTGGCAGTCTCTTTCTATACCTTACTGCAGTGTTTATTTACATTGTAATTTTAGTACGAAAATTTCGAATTACTGCCCATTCCATTGCGTTCTTCTATAATCGCGTTGTTAGCTATGCGACATCTTCCTGATACCAAGTACTGTTTTAGATAACTTCAGGCGGTACAACTTTAACCTCTCATTACTCGCCGTCGGCCTGCCTAATAAAATAGGACACACAATTCACTTCCTCGAATTCGTAAGCAAATAAATTCGATTTGTTAGCGACTTGACTTTCGAAAGTATTACATGGAGACGAGCTTTTGCATCGTTTTGCTTTTCTTTTTTTGCTTTTTATTCCAAATTTTTTGTGTGCTTTTTCAATTTGTTTGCTCTTTTTATTTTATTTTCTTGTTTCATTTTGTTTCGTCGCATTTATGCTTCATTATGCTCACAGCAACAGCCTCACTGCAGACAACATCTTACCTCCTCTGCTTACAACTACAGTTCAGGTGAGCGCCTTAACTGCCGCAGTTTATGACTCTGAATTTGTATTTTTTTTTTTTTTTTGAATGTTCACTTTATCTTTTGAACGCTGGTTTTGCCAGCAATGCCTTCCTTGGTCTTTTATGCTGCTTTTCTAAGGCACCCAAGGTAAGTGACTTCTTATTTTTTCGTATATTTTTCCAAGGCATAATAATGCTAAAGTATCGATTACATGCCACATGCACCATGTCAGTCTGAGAAAGAAGAGGTAGCAGGGCGTGGAAGAGCCGTATCCGAGTGCCATCGACTTACGGCACCTAGCAGCTTGGAGCTCTTCTTGCTTTCTAATAGTCATTCTAATACATCTATTCTGTTGGCCGGGAAAACGGGTTCTTCTCCTATTTAGTTGTGTATTGAAAAATTCAGAGTTTTTTTGTAATAAAAAAAATCTTAGTAACCATAAACGTTTAAGTAGTACTTTTCGCATATGTTTTCAGTTTTGTTTTTCTATTTTTAAGTACCAAAAAAAAAAATTTTCATTTGCTGCATTTGCCACAGAAAGTTGCTACACCACTCTATACTTATTTATGCCTACAACTTTCGAACTTTTTTATTTAATTTTTTTCGCTATTGACTCATAGTCTGGTCGCGAATTGACCTTTTATCTTTTATTCGTAAATAGGCTTTGTGCGAAAAAAGAGCAATAGACAAGTTGAGTCATTAAAAAGTAGGCTGTAAAAAATTCGAACACATTCTATTTTGAAATGTGCTTGTGTGTGAGTCACAAAAGCGAACAAAGAATAAAAAAAAAATTCGAAATTAAAATTTTCTTTCAAACATTATTCGTGAAACGTGCAAAAAAATTAACATACAAATATTTTGAACCAAATTTTCCAATTTTCGAGAATTACCAAATTATAAATTATAAAATTCCATTTTCGAAATTAAAAATTTCGAACTTTCTTTCGAACAGCCTTTATCAAGCGTGTAACTATAAATAAGAAAAAGGCTTTGATTTTCGAAATATGCTGGCAAATTAGTTTTTAAATACTATTTCGAAAATTATTTCAGGGTCATGAAAGTTAAAAACATTTTTTTGAATTCTATTTCGAAAATTATTTCTGGGTCCTGAAAACAGATATTGAAAAGCAAATATATGTCATGAAAGTTAAAAACGGGTTTTTATCTTAATTTTACATTTTCGAAACATACCACAATTTTTTCGAAAATAAATTCTTTTTTCGAAATCGAAAATTATAAATTTTTCCTCGAAAGGCCTTTTCAGTTCCGAATCGTTAAATGGAAAAATTGCATACATTTTTTCGAACATTATCTTTGATTTTCGAAATATGTATGTAAAGTAGTTTTTGAATTCTACTTCGAAAATTATTTCTGGGTCGTGAAAACAGATATTGAAAAGCAATTATATATCATGAAAAGTCAAAAAAACCTTTTTTATCTTAATTTTGCATTTTCGAAACATACCAATATTTTATCGAACATAAATTCCTTTTTCGAAATCGAGAGCGAAAATTATACATTTTTTTATGGAAAGTCTTTCTAAGCCTTGAAACTTTAAATGGAAAAATTGCATACATTTCTTTGCACATCATTTTTAGTTGTCGAAATATGTATGTATAGTAAGTTTTAAATTCTATTTCGAAAAGTATTTTTGGTTGAGGAAACCAAAAAATGAAAGGTATTTCTGGTATGAAAACGAAACACTAAATAGCTGCACGCAGTACTAAACAGAGCACATAGGTAGTGATTTCAAAAAATTAGAATCACGGACTTTTTCGAAAAGCCTTTCCCAGTTAAACGAGAAAAAAATTGAAAACAAAATTTTTTCGAACGTAATTTGTGAAAATTTCCAAATAACATTTTTTTTAAATTCTATTTACAAAAAAATATCTGTGCTAAGAAGGTGAAACATGCTTAAAGTTTTAGATATTCAATAACATTTGAATACGGAAAATGAAAACAAAATTTAAAACCTTTTTTCGAACATATTTTTTGATTTTCGAAATCAAAATTTTTACAAATTCTTTTTTTTGCACGGGAATTCTGTGCCAGAAATGCAAAACCGCTTCAAGTTTACCATGCAGAAGAATTTTTTATGCGCAAAAATTTTCCCACTAAACCACATAGTTCCATAATCGTAACGCGACTTGCCTTGCCTTTAACATTTTCTAGCGAAAAAACATGCAGATATCTGTGATCCAGAAAACTCTAAAAACATCGTAAATCTTTTTTGTTTGATTTTTAATTCTTAAAAATCATAAAAATAGCGCTCATAGCAAAAACGGAAGCAACAGCCAGTGTTGCGCACGCACGCACGCACACGCTTCACACAAACACAATCGTGTGCCCTGGCTGTGCGTACTTCGTACTGGGAGCTGTTGCTTCAGCGCTGGCACTTTCGCATGTTTGCTCTTTTCGTAAATTTTTTTACTTTTTTTAATGCTGCCAACTCGATTGCTGTTGCATGTTTTTACTCCTTTTTTTTGCAGCGCTGCCAAGTTGCTGGTAATTCGCTTAAACGGCGCGTCTAAATATTTAGTGTGTGCGCTCTCTTCGATGTTTGCCTAGAAATTTATATGCGCTTGTTTTCTTGGGTGTCTTTTTAGCTGTCTGTTTAGTTGTTTTTGTTGGTGTTGTTGTTGCTGTTTGTCGAAATATAAAATTTAGCACCAACATGTGCGCAACACGTGTGGCACATGGCATGTTAATAGCAGGCATTCGTGGCGAGCACTCAGCACACACTCAAATTGTTCGGCAGGTTTCATGCTTTTTTTCTGCTGTGTGCGCCCCATAATCGATGTCCCGTTTTATCTGTTTAATACTTTTCATTTTCCTGGGAAAATTTCTCATTTTAGCAAAACACTAAAAGCCACGTAACTAAAAAATATTGCTTGGAGCACGTTGCTCATTTTATATTCACGCCTCAGTGCGGTTTACGGCGCGCTTTCTGTTGCATTCGAGTTCTACCTAAATAATTCCAGCTGTTTTGCTTTAAACTCGTCAAAAGTGTTGCCAGTGCGATTACTTTGGCAAGATAAATTTAATGTAAGCAATTCAATTAAGATGTTTTATGCGTGATAGCAAGACGACGAAATTTCTTGCGAAAATTATTTCCGTAAATTCGTCTGTAGGCAGCTAATTTACATTGTAGAAATGATGCTACATCAACTCTGAACCTGGCTACCACCAGTGCTAATGTTCGCTAATTTCAGTTTTGTAATGCACTTTAGCACAAAAATATTGTTTCACAAATTTTCGACTTAGAATTTTAATTTTTTCTGTACTAAATTTTTAACTAAAATTTTTGTACTAAAAGTTTTTGTACCAAGCATTTTTTTTTATTTCGTCTACTAAGTAATATATTGTGTATTGAAACTGAGACAACAAAAATATTACTATTTTAGTACTAAAAATAGTGCGATATATTACCACTATTTTTGTTATAAAAATAAGCATAGGAACCTTTTAGGCACTAAAAAATAATACACCTTTTGTACTAAAAATTATTATTTTTTCGACTATTTACTAGGTACCAAAAACATAAATTCTTTCTGCAAGAAATAGCTTTTATCGTAGAAGTGTATTCAGTTTTATGCTAAATAGTTTATAATGGCATGCATTTACTAAAAAAAAGTTAGTGTGATATTTTATGTACTAAAAAAATTTGTTTGATTTGTACTAAAAAGTTGACACAGAAAAAGGTTTTCTTGTCGAAAAGTATCTAGTGAGTTTTTTTACTAAAAAATGTATGCATTTATTGTACTAAAAAATCTAAAAAATAGTGTGATATTTTATGTACTAAAATTTTTTTGTTGATTTATACTAAAAGTTCAGCGCAGAAATAACTTTTCTTGTCGAAAATATCTATTGCTTTTTTTTGCTATACTGTATTGTACTGAAAAATATTGTGCGATTTTTTATGTACTAAAAAATTGTGTAATTTTTTATGTACTAAACAATAATAAGTTTTTGTATCATGACTATAATAATTTTGTATCTCCTTGTATTTAAAATTAGTGTCATTTCAGGTACTAAAAAATAATACTCCCTTTGTACTAAAAATTATTATTTTTGCCAATATTTACATATGTACAAAAATACACATACTTTCTGCAAAAAATAGATTTTCTCGTGGAAGAGTATTCCGTTTTATGCTAAACAGTTTATACTAGCATGCATTGTACTAAAAAAGTTAATGTGATATTTTATATACTACTTTTTTGCTCTAAAGTTAATGCATGTCTTGTACTAAAAAATAATTTATGTACTAAAAAGTAATAAGTTTTTGTATCATGAATACTATAAATTTGTATCTGCTTGTATTAAAAATTAATGTAATTTTTGTACTTTTTTTTTATAAAATGGCACAAATTATCAAGTTGAAAGATAGTTTTTTGTTGTGTGAAAATCTGTGCGCAAAATCTGTACTAGAAAATTGGTTCTAAAAATTTTTTTAAATAGTTTCTGGTAAAATATTTGTTAAAAAGTTTAAAATTAGAACTGTTAATTAAATTAAACTTTCGTTCAAAATAAATTTGTGTGTGCAAGAGATGTGCACGCCAAGTGTACTAAAAACGTACTAAAAGTGTGCTTAAAATATTATTTATTGACTTTCTACTGCAGACTTACCAAGTTGCAGAGATTCTAAATATTTCTTTCGCGTTTGAGGTTTTTATTTTTTTTCAATTGTATTCCATCCTAATACTACGCATGCACATTTAAACAGCACCGGTGCTCAGCTAATGCGGTTCACATGCACTTTTTCATTTCTATTTGCTTAGTTTATGCGCGTCGAAAGAAATTCCCAAATTTACAATTCCATTTAGTTATGCTCAGGAGTTAACCCCATTAAAAAAGAGAAATGTGAAAAGTAAACAAAAATTTGCTGGTTAACACCCAAATACAATGAGTCGGCAATTGGCACACACACACACGTGCACATGCACATGAATAAAGATATTTCTGTTTTGTTATTGCATCAACTGCTTACTCATTTACAAAATATAATTGAATCCCCTTTCCTTTTACATGCTCAATCAGCTTAGACAATTGCATTTGCGCTTAGTGGCATGCAACTCAAATTGCTTGCGGTTTAAAGACATCAGTGCAGCTGTGCAACAACAACAACAATTACCTCAATTACTTATGGATTTATTTTTCCTCTAACCCAATTTCAAAATTTGGTTGCATTTTTTTCAACACACAATAGCTGATATTTCTTTTTTTCTTTTTGATTGTTTGCCTAGTGTTCATGATTTATATGGCATGCCACACAATTCTCTTTTCATAACCAATAAAATGCAGTTAGCAAACTGAATGGAAAAGCGACCAGCTAAGCTGTCAAGCAATCAAAAATTTCGTTTATTTTATAATTTATATCCATTGATTTGTATTAATTTTTGTGCTTAAGTAAATCAGGAAGAAGACTTTGGATTTTCCACAAGCACAAATGTTTCTTGGATGGATGCACGTTAGGGTGGGTCGATTTGTATGGACGAAAGTTAACCGATATCGCGCCATCGATTTTTTGATAGGTTTTGGGCTCAGGAAAAAAAATTCCACTACGCATAACAAAAAATTTTCGAGCCTGCGAAATTTAATTTTTTTGACTTTTTTCGACTTTGATTTTTAAGGTTTTTTCCATGACCTGCTAAAAAAATTTTCATTTGATTTTAAAATTTTCATGTACGAGTCGACCCAAAATGTCCGCTAAAAACGTTGGCGATAACAGTTTTTTTAAAAAAATAATTATTTCTGGGTTTTGGAAAAGTCGATTTTTCGACCAAAACAAGTTGGCGAAAGGGTAAATTTTTTTTTAAGGGTTTTTTCAGCATACATGCAAAAATGTTTTCGGGTTTTGGGACTTGTTTTGGTCCTATGAATATCTTTTTCTTCCGATGAGTATTCTATATTCCACATATATAAGCCAGGTTAGACTAAAAATACGAATTTTCAAATCTCAACCTGCGCGCCACATAGCTGCTATTGATAGATAGATAGATTTGATTCTTTTTTTTAAAATAGTATATTTTTTATTTTTCATTAAACTTTTTTTTAATGTCCATTAAATTTTCCTTTGATTAAAATCTAGATTAGAAATAATTTTAAATGGGATTTTCTCATAGATTTTTCGTTGTTTTTTTGCAATTTTTACAGAAAATGGTTTCTTTCATTCGAATTTTTTTCAACTATTTTAAAATTTTCATTTTTACCTTGAATTTTTAAAATTTGAAAATTGGCAAATTTTAACTTTTTCTCAAGTCTTTTGAAAATATATATTTGATACTGTTTCAAAAAAGGTAATTTTTTATTTATATGAACCTTTTTTTTTTTTAATTTCAATTCAATTTTAGATTAGAATTAAATTGAATTAACACTTTTTTCAAAATTATAAGACTGTTTTTTCAAAAAATTAGCACATAAATATGAACTTTTGTTAGGTGTAATTTTCTCTCACAATTTTCAACTTTTAATTTTTACTAAGAAATTAAAAATTTTTATTTTTTTTAAATAAATCTAGATCCTTTTTGGGACTTAAATTTTTTGTTTTCAAAACTTAACTAGTACTAAATTAAAGTAATCATTTAAACATTTTTTAGATTTTTACTTCAAAATTTATAATTTTTTTTGATGTTTGCCTGTTTCAACTACAAAACATAAGAAGGAACCAATAAATATACAATAAAGAAATAATTTGAAAAATTATCACCTTCTTTAAGTTTTTTGAAAATATATATTTGACTCTGTTTTTAAATAGGTAATTTTTTATTTTTATTGAACTTTTTTTTTTAATTCAAATCAATTTTCCGTTTGTCCTAAATTTAGATTAGAATTAATTGGACGTAAACTTTTTTTAAATTTTTTAATTTAAAATTTTTTTTGGAAAACGAGTGTTTTCAGAAAATTTTTGTTTGGAATTTCCTCTCAAAATTTTCAACTTTTAATTTTTCTTCGAAATTTAAACTTTTTATTTCTTTTTAATTAATCTACATTTTTTTTCGGGACTTGAATTTTTTGTTTTCAAAATTTAATAATTTAAGATTTTTTTTAGATTTTTACTTCAAAATTAAATTTTTTTTGGGATTTTCATGTTTCAACTATAAAACCAAACAACGAACCATATAAAAAGAATAATTTGAACAATGTTCAGAAAAGTTTCAGAAATAAATAATTTTTTTTTCGAGTGATCTAAAAATGTTTTTATTTTTAAGTATTATTAACGACTTCCAACACGCAAACAAGACCATTTTTTTTTGCCAAAAATTTTAAACAAATTATTTCAGATAAATATAATTTTTATTTTTTTTTTAATTATTGCAAATAAAAAAAAATTTATACAAATATGTTATTGTTACAAAATTATGTAACCAATTTTTGCAAAGTTGTGATATGACATAACCCTCTCTTTGGCTGCATTTGCAAAAATATAAGCTCTTTCGTTATTCCCCAATTATTTGCTTAATCAATTTCATTGGCTATTTGTTGGTGATTAGTTATTAGGTATTTAAACCTTTCCTTTACCATCCATGGATCAACCTGTTTTCCTCTTTCTATGCGGTTTTCCTTTCCATTTATAACCACATAATCCATTTGCATTTACTAAGTTACTTTCCCACGCCGCTCCCAAAAATCCCATAAAAATGAATACTTTAATTTTCTCATCAATATTCTTCGTTCACTTTTGCTTTATACTTAGCTACGTCTTGTCTTTGCTGACTTCAATTTCGATTTATTAACTGCCTTTTTATGTGCTTCAAATTTATTTTTATTGTTATTGGTTTGCAAAGCTTTGATTTGCATTCGATTATCAAATACTGCCATACTCTAACTAGCTCTAACATTCAACTCGTTCGCTTTATTTGAGTCGAATATGCTTTCATGTGCATCTCTGCTTCTATTTTGCCCTATGACATACATTTATGTTTGACCCAAACTTCCCAAGCAATTGACATACTTCTTCGTTGCTTGACATAAGCCACAAGGCTGCAATTGAATCGCATATAAATTTATTGTTGCAAAACTAAATTGTGCCAAAGACTTGTTTGTACAACAAATAGGTTAGTTTTCATGTATGTTTGTATCTATTTATTGGCAATTTTATTAAAAGCAATCAAATATATTTTGTGGCTTTCAGAGAATCATCGATAATAATTTGGCAAATAATGCTGTTTGATAAACAAAACAACACAAAAAAAAAAAATAATAACAAAAATTGCAATAAATTAAGACTTTTTTATTACCTAGTTTTCTTTAAAAATTTTTTATTTTTAACTTTTTTTTTTTGTTTTCATAAATTGCATACTTTTACCCCCGATTATGTGTTCTTGACAAATTGTCAATATTGATAAACAGTCACAAAAAAATATTTCTGTCATGGTTTTGAATTTTAAGTTAAAAACAACAAAACTAATTTTATTTTTCTCACAGAATTCAAAACACCCGATCACAATATTTTTTTCTTAACTCTTTATTGACATATTGTAACGAGCACAGAATTTGTGCGTTAAGCTAAATACATATCTACTTATAAAAAACATTGTTCTACATCTCGAAATATTTCAGAAAAGATTTTTTTAAACACTTGCTCTGAACGCTGTTAAATTTTTTTTGTAGCAGCATTTTTAATTTTTTTCTCAAAACCTTTTTTGGTTTTTTTTTTTTAAATATTTTCCCTTGAAAAAAAGGTCGATTTTTTCGCTGAATATTTTTTTGTTCCGTGAAATTTTTTTTTCAAAATTTTTCATCAAGCAATTATCCTTTTTCCAATTTTTTGTTTATTTTACAGAAAATGCTTGTATGGTAGGGATAATTAAAATTATCCTCCCATTTTATTTTGTTTTGAAAACGTTTTTCTAAAAAAAAGTTGCATTCCTTAAAAATCAATAACAATAATAATTATTATCAACTCATATGGAGATCGTAAAACTTACAAAAGTAAGTAAAATCCATGACCTTAAACCAAACCAAAATAAATTAAAAAAAATAAAAAATAAAAAAAAACAAATAAAAAAAAATTAAAATTGGTTTATTTTTGCCCATTTTGTTTCTATGTTGTCTTTTCTTAAACTTTTTTTTTATTGTTCTCCCCACATTATAAGAGTTATTGATAAAATAACTTTTTTAGTTTTTTTTTGAAAAACTTTGTTTCAAAAATTTTCTAGAAACGTTTTTCAAATATTTTAAAATTTTTCGCACCACTGTTTCCTTTTCCTACTATTTTTTCAAAAAAAAAAAAAAAAAAAAAAAAATACAAAACCTGTTTTCTCGCATTGTTACCAGGATTTTTTCTATACGGTAATGAGTTCTGCAGATTTTCTAGCACACATATTTTTTAGAACAAACTTTCAAGAACAAACGTGCTTTTTTTATATCATTTTTTATCTAGTACGAAAAGGAAAAAAAATTAGTGGGAAGTTAGCCAGTTAAATCTGGCAACATGCACGTTTTTAGTTTCTACTTTTTTGGTACTACTGATTTTTAGTACTAAAATGCTTAGTATACCATTTTTGAACATACTTTTCCTACAAAAAAATTTTCCTACACTACTGTTTCTTAGTAACTTTCGTACTACGTTTTTAAAACGCCATTTTTTAGTACTAAACTTTTGAGAACTAGTTTTCTTAGTACTAAAATTTTATGAACTATATTTTTTGGTTCTCAACTTTTTAGAAGTACATTTTTAGTACTTTTTTTCTGGAAAAAGTATTGGTTATTCTCATCTCCAATTTATTTATTTTGTATTGATTAAGCTTTTTGATTATTTATATATTTATTCTTCCTTTTTCCTTTTCTTTTATTAAAACCTCAAAATTCAATAGAAACTAAATATGCTATAAACTTAATTCACACATACATATATATGTTTGGTTGTGCTTGTGCAAATCTTCCTTAAAAGTCTGATTATAGTCGTAAAGTTCATTTTGCTCCGTCTTGCTTTTGTGGCCTTTCAAAAAAACGTCAATGCACTCACACACACAATAACTCATGCCACATGCCACACACACTCACACATATGTATATGTATATGTATATGGATATGTTGCAGAGGAACACACACACATCCAAAATGAGCAAAACTCGACTAGGAAATTAAAAATCTGTCGCTACGTTGGCGCGCCTGTGGCAGCAACATGCGCTTGCAACAAGCATTCCACACCAACGATTCGTGCATCAGCGCAGCAACATGTAGTAGGTAACAACAAGAACAACAACAACAACAAATGTATAATAAATAAAAAAAGACTAACAACAGCAAAACAATAAGAAGAGAAAAATTGCAAAATAAAGAACAAATACTAAAAAAAAGGTGCTGTAAAGGCAGCGGCTGCAATAACAACAAAAATTGCAACAAAAATCCAAGGCATTGTCAGTCAGTTTAGTCTTAACAAAAATTAGTTGACTTGCCAGGCACACAAATTGATAAACTGCCTCCGCTCGCACTGCTCAGCCAGTCAGTCAGTCAGCTGCTTCCACAAGTTGCACAAACGCGGTGCTACCAAATAAATGCCACTTGATGTCTGCTTGCGTGCCCTCAACACACAATTCGCGCATACATTCTATGTGAAGCATATGCGAGAGGGCTAGAGATGCGAGTATTAACGATAAATGGTGGAATGGCCAACACCGCAATAATGGGATCTCGAAATTCGAGCGACTCTTAAGCTATGTATGTCTGTATAGCGGGTCAGTCAAGTATATAGTCCGGGTTATGTTATTTTTTATTTTATTTTGTTATATTTTATTTTATTTTATTTTGTTTTTTTTTTATTTTACTTTATTTCATTCTATTTTGTTTTATTTCATTTATTTTTTTTGAGTTAATTTTTTTTTAATTTTATTTTTTTTTTATTTTTTTTTTTTATTTTATTTTTTTTTTATTTTATTTTATTTTAGTTCCTTTTTTTAAATTTTGCTATATTCTATTTTACTCAATCTTATTTTATTTTACTTTGTTTTATTTTATCTTATTTTATTTTATTTTACTTTACTTTATTTTATTTTATGTTACTTTATTTTATTTCATTTTATTCTGTTTTATTTTATTTTATTTTACTTTATTTTATTTTATTTTATTTTATTTTATTTTATTTTATTTTATTTTACTTTACTTTATTTTATTTTATGTTAATTTATTTTATTTCATTTTATTCTGTTTTATTTTATTTTATTTTAATTTATTTTATTTTATTTCATTTCATTTCATTTCATTTCATTTCATTTTATTTTATTTTATTTTATTTTATTTTATTTTACTTTATTTTATGTTATTTTGTTTTATTTTATTTTATTTTATTTTATTTTATTTTATTTTATTTTATTTTATTTTATCTTATTTTATTTTATTTTATTCGTATTTATTTTATTTTATTTTATTCTTATTTATTTTGTTTAATTTAATTTAATTTAATTTAATTTAATTTAATTTAATTCTATTTGATTTTATTTTATTTTATTTTATTTTATTCTACTATATTTTATTTTATTTTAAAGTATTCAGCTCCAGGCCAAGAATAATAAATTTTCACTTTTTTGAATTTTTATGAAAATTATTATTGCTACTAACTGTCAAATGGCGGAAGTGGTTCATGCATATGGTAAAGAAGAATAGAACTAGGAGTTTAGATGACATCAAAACCAGCGCATTGTTAGCTTTATGGTTAGCAATGCGTGCCAAAATTTCTCTGATGAAGAAGCTTGGCAGCTTCCGAAATGGATCTATAAGAAAAGCTATGGCAGTTGTCTCTAAACATTTTTCCTGCTCTATTCAATTAAAAACGTTTTATAGTTACATAAAAATTGATTATTAAAAAAATAAAAACAATAATAATTTTCATAAAAATTCAAAAAAGTGAAAAATTATTATTCTTGGCCTTGAGCTCGTTTCATGAATAGTTGAAAATGTACAGGCCGTAAATCAGCAAAAATTGTTGGTATAAAACAGCAATTATTTTATTTTAATATCTTTTATTTAATTTTATTTTACTCTATTTTACCTTATTTAATTTATTTTATTTTATTGATATTATGTTATAACTTTGACTTTACAAAGTTTCGGTATCTCGAAATCGCTGCACTCTTTAGCACAAGCTATTCAAGCCTTCTGTTCTGTGGAACAATCAACTGCAATAGCCGCACAACTCGCTTGACTCACGAAGCAACGCTCAAACATACAAACAGCCACACGTACTTAGTACACCTACAACGAAACGTGTCTTTAGCCAACAACAGGTATTTACAAGAAAAAAACTCTACCTCAAACTCTACAGCCATGATACCACCGCACAAACGCACAAACGCGCTTCGATCCGAACAGGGAACCGGTTTCAGCGCTGTTGTGGTTTGTAGCTACTTTGCTTACTTCACCTTTCTATATTTTCTTAAGATATATTAACGTTGCCCTTTCTTTGCTTTGCGCTTTGCTCTAAGCGTCTCTTCCTCTTTTATTTATTTAGTTTTTTTCTTTGCTGCTAAGTCTTGTTGTTGTTCTTGAGCTTCATTTTTAGTGCTGTGCAAAGTTCATAGGCTAAAAGTTGTCAACCCATCATAACTTGCTCATTTCTCAGCAATTTCCTTGGTGAAAAAGCCATAATAAAGCATAGTACAATAAATATGAACAACAACCACAACAACAGCTACAATGAAATATGATTTTGCTGAAACCTGCTTTATCACTTTATCTATTATGTGGCTGTATTTATTAGCCATTGCTTTTATCCATAAGAGTTCATCAGCGGCTTTAGCACGCGCTCCGCTCTTTTGCATTCCAAGTAAGACATTGTTGGGTTTAGCTCATGGACTAGAGATGTTGATATCGCACAGTTATATTTATTACGTAATAGTCACTTTACATTTCACTTTGCCTACTGTTTAAATGAACTACTTATTTAAAAGCGGCATCCCTTAAGAAAAGGGGGAGCATTTTCTCCTCTCCTGTGAAGCTAATTTACCACTCTCTACAAAGCTTAACCGGGTTCGATGTTGACATTATTAGTTCGATGGGTCATCTGACTATTTAAGAGCTCCTGCTTACGAGGTCTATAGTAGCTATTAAAGGGAGGGATCTCAAGTTTTCTTATATATTAAAAATTACTCTCTGATCCAAGTCTCTTACCTACGTGACAATCAGTGCACACAAACGGGTCGCAATTTTCCTACGACCACAGCCTCAGGAGACCCCTCCTGCAGCAGGTTTTTCATCTAGTCATTCCGTCCATTATCCCTGTTTCGTTCATCTTCGACTTTTCTTCCGACCCTTCCACTGTCAAAGTAGTCTCATTTATATTCGTCTCTTTCAGTTTACCCATCCTCGACTAGTTTAATTCCACCTTCGTGGTTTTTGTCTAGTCCATCCTCGTTTGTTTAGTCTCGCTCATTTTATACTAGTCCATACTTGTTTCTATCCTAGTTCATCTTCGGCTCTTTCACAACCTAAGCCATCGTCATCTCTTTCATCTTAGCCTCATACTTGTCGCCTTTATTTTAGTCACGTCCATCCTCGGCTAGTCCATTCTCGTCTTTTCGATTTTTCACAAAAAAAAAAAAAAATTGTAAGTCTCGTTCATTTTGGTCTGCTCCAAACTCACCATACCGATCTAAATGTGAGCTCGTTTATTCTTTGGTCTAAAAAAAAAGCGATATCCCAACTAAGCAAACAATTTTGTCGGACCTACTTGGTCTTATAACTTTCTGCTTAATCTCATCGCAGCGACACCTTCTGCTGATAGACTTCCCCCGAGTCTTGAGTCACATAAGTCTTTGTGGTTTTTAAAAGATTGAAAAGATTTCGTCTCTTTATCAAAATAACATTTCCAACGAATCATTCATTGCATGTCTGCCCACCAAAGAAATCTTAAAGACGGAAGTACGCACATTTCTCACCCCACACCCAGGCACACACATTACACCGACACCAATAATTAACTCGAAAAGCCAATAATTCACATTAATCAAACGGTTTGCGCTACAATGACGTACGACATACCCATTTCCAAATCCAAATGCAATTCAAAGCTTTCATACCAAATTATTACAGAGAAACGTGAAGCGCAGTGACCTGAGCTCAGAGCTCAAGCAGCTATAATTGAAGCAAAGTGAATGGATTACGACGAGCTGTATGGCTTAGCTGCGCCGGCTCTTAAGCGGATTGAAGTCGAAATATTTAAGGCTTAATTTAACCTTAAGAGTCAGCCACAAAATACAACAACAGCAACAACAACAACGTCAAATGCTTAAACAAAAACAACAACAAACGAGCTGGCATAACAAGCCACATATGCTCAGCATCCAATCCCAACAAAATCGCCTTGACTTACCTCATAGCACCACTGAGCAGCGCAGCGCATGTATGGAGCGCAGCGTTTAATAGAAATACGAAAACAAAATTTGTTGAAGTTCGAGCTTCAAAGCAATGAAGCTGCTGGCAACAAAACGCGCAACAGTGGATTCATAGCTGTGCTTTGTTGGCGAGCAGCAAGCAAAACATCCAAAAACAAATAAAAATTTGTGTAGCGCATGCATAATTAAAAGTACAAAAATAACAAGTAAAATATTAGCAACAACAAAAACAAGCAAGCAGCAAAAGAAGAAGAAGTCAAGTCACGCTAAACCATCTCACGAAACTTTTGGCTCTTTTTGACGGTCTTAGCTAGACCCCAGCAGCAGCTAGTAATAGGAAGTCATTCATATGCGTTCCACTGACTGGCATATGAGTAATACGTAAATTTGGCTTTTAATCGAAGATTAAATAAACATAGAGGGGCATTCCATGGCGATTCGTCACGTGCGCATAGACATTTTTATCAATTTACGCATTTTTCTTTCTCTGGCTGTGATTGTAAGAAATGTGAGAAAAACAAGAATAACACAAAATAAAATAAAATTAAATAAAATAAAAAAATTAAATGAAATATATAAAAACTAAATAAAATAAAATTAAATGAAATAGAATAAAATAATATAAAATAAAATAAAGCAAAATAAAATAAAATTAAATAAAATAAAAAAAACTGAATAATACAAATACAAATAATATAAAATTAAAAAAATAAATAAAATTAAAAAAATTAAATCAGATAAAATAGAATAAAACAAAATAAAATAAAATAAAATAAAATAAAAAAAAAATAAAATAAAATAAAGCAAACTAAAATTAAATCAAATAAAATCAAATCAAATAAAATAATATTAAATTAAATTAAATTAAATTAAATTACATAAAATAAAATGAAATAAAAAAATAAAAAATTAAATAAAAAAAGAAATCAAAATAAAATAAGATAAAATATAATATAATATAAATATGATGAATTTCATTTCAAAGGCTGAAAAAAACGTACATTTTGAACCCGACCACCTCAGAATTTGATGAAATTTTGCATAGAGGTACATCTTACCTACCCAAACACAACCTCATTTTTAGAAATTGCATTTTCGAAAAATTGTGGGCGTGGTAAGGTATCGCAATATTCGAAAACATTCGAAAAATGACGATAATAGGTACTTTTAAAGTGTGATTACTACGGAATGGCTTTACCGATTTCAAAGATCTTCATACCATTAGAAAGGTATTGGAATAAGCTATATTAAATAGATCTTTCTAAAAAAAATTTTGGAAAAAATTAAAAAAAAAAATTTTTTTTCAGTGTCATATAGAATCTTTACAGTATATGTTTTCAAAAGGTGATTTTAATACCTTTCTAACGGTATAGTCGGTTGATTAGTTTACGCGTGATATCAAAATATCAGAAAGTAACCAAGAGATGCATTTACTTAAATAAATTAAAAAAAAAAGAAGAAAAAACACCCCATTTTAGTTTTCAGATATGTTATATATATTAAATAGCCCTTTCTAAAATAAAATTTTATTTTTCAAAATCGCGTGATCTTTGAAGTGTTCTTTTCAGTTTAAAATTTTATTTTGGAAAACATTTTTTTTTAGTGTACTAAAAAATTTTTACAGTATATTTTTTTGAAAGCTTATTTCAATACCTTTTTAATGGTATGAAGATCTTTGAAATCGGTAAAGCCATTCCGTAGTAATCACACTTTAAAAGTACCTATTATCGTCATTTTTCGAATATTTTCGAATATTTCGATACTTTGCCACGCCCACAATTTTTCGAAAATGCAATTTCTGAAAATGGGTAAGATGTAACCCCATGCAAAATTTCATCAAATTCTGAGGGGGTCGGGTTCAACGAATATTGGATTTGATATGAAATTCATTATATATAATGTAATATAAAATAAAATAAAAAAAATAGAATAAAACAAAATAAAATAAAGTAGAATAAAATAAAATTAAATAAAATAAAACAAAATAAAAGTAAAGTAAAATGGAATAAAATATAATAAACAAAAAAGTAACCGAAAAAAAATAAGAAAAAATTATTTCTCACTTAAATCAGTTGTCGTGTCTGTAAGCTATTTCTTTTTTTTTCGAAAATGTATATAAATTGAAATCAGACGCATAGGCACGGAATGACCCATATATCTTCCTATTTTAAAATATATGCTAATACTGGTAGCGCCGATTGAAGAGCGTTTGTATTGTATATCGAGCTATTTAGCATATGTGTGTAATGAATCAGCAGCTTTAAGTTGAAATTAAAGTAATATTATACAATACAATATACAAAAACACTAGCATAAGCGCACACAAATACATTTGAATATTTAATTAAATGTGGTATGAGAAATTTGTTTAAAAAAAAAGCCTAGTTGATGAGCTTAAAATATATTTTTGGCGCTTGATTCAAAAGACTAACAAGCAGAAGATACCAGTAAAGAAGTGCTTCGCTAGTTGTTGTTACTAGTTTGCTGATCTAATCGAGACGCGAGGCACGCCTGGTTACGAACAAGACACTGAGCTGTGACGCTAAATACTTTTGTAAATAAATTAGATGAGTGCAAGCGCAGGAATTCGTCATTCGGCACGACCTAAGCAAATAGACTCTGTGCGAGCAAGAAAATTGTGCGCAACGGTAGTTCATTTATTGATGGCGCAGCATTTGGAATTCGCAACTGGTTAGTGGAATATTGCCATAAAGGTGCAAGGATGGCAAAATGTTAAATCCGTCAGAATAAAAGCCAAAGTATTATGAGTTTGTTCAAAAAATATTTTTTTCGAATTTCTTCAGTATTTAATTTTATACCGATGACTATATAATCCTTCATTAAATTTTCTTTATAAATAAACAATTTGTGTTCTCAAAAATTTGTTTGTATTGTTTTGCCAAATTTTGTATATGTTATTTCATGATTTGCCAGATTTAATTTCTCCACAAATTTATTTATTTTTGTGTATTTGTTGGGCAATTTGTTGCATCTATTCACATTTTATTTACTTTTTCAATTAATCAATTTTAACTTGGTTTTTCTCAGAAATATGTAAATTTTCACATGCCAAAATATAAAGCAACAATTTTGTTTTATTTACTTTTTCACTTACTGCCCCGTGTCCCACTAAATAACAACAAAACTTATTTACTTTTGCACTAATTGATTTTTTAATGCAAATAGCAACTTTTGTTTTGATTATTTAACGAGCCGAAAAATTGCATAAACATGCATGTGTTCCAATAGAAATCAGGGTATGGGAAAATTTAGTTATGTGAATTTTCTTTTTGTATTTGCATATATTTTTCAATCAAGAATTTGTTGAAAGTTCTCTTTCCATTTTTTGAGTTTTTTCAGATCTTAAATTCGCAAAATAGAGAGAGCTTGAGCTTTGAAAATTATATAAATTCAATTTTAAAAATATCATACAGGGTGTTTTTTTACAGGTTTGTTTTTCGAATAGAGATAAAACTGGCATTTTGTGGTCAAATCTGGCAACTCTAATGTCATTTATGTTCAGTTTGGTTTGCCATTTCATCATGAACAGGTTGACAAAAGAACAACGCTTGCAAATCGTGCAAATTTATTTCGAAAGTAATGGTTCAGTTCGCGAAGTTTACCGTGAGCTCCGTCCATTTTATGGTCGACATAATCGTCCATAAGAGCAATTAATTCGGTTAACCATGGATCGTTTTCGCACTACGTTTACTCTATGTGATAATACGCATCCGCAGAGACGTCGAACAGTTCGCACCGAAGAAACAATTGCCGCTGTAGAGCAAAGTGTTGAAGAGGACCCGAATGAATCGATTCGCCACCGTGCACAACAATTGGAGCTTTGTCCATCAACTTTATGGAAGATTTTGCGCAAAGATCTTGGCTTGCGACCTTACAAGATCCAGCTTGTGCAAGAATTAAAGCCGCGAGACCATGCAATGCGTCGTGATTTTGGTGTATGGGCCGAAAATGAGATTGATTTCGATGCTGATTTTCATCGCAAAATTTTGTTCAGTGATGAGGCTCATTTTTGGTTGAATGGCTACGTCAACAAGCAAAATTGCCGCATTTGGAGTGAAGAGAATCCACATGAGACCCTTGAAACGCCATTACATCCACAAAAACTGACTGTTTGGTGTGCTCTATGGGCTGGTGGAGTCATTGGGCCATACTTCTTCCGCAATAATGCTGGAGAGGCAGCTACCGTTAATGGAGACCGGTATAGAGCCATGATAACCGACTATTTTGTTCCCGAATTGGATGGCATGAATGTGGATGAGTTGTGGTTCCAACAAGACGGCGCTACATGCCACACAGTGCACGTCACAATCGATTTATTGAAGGAAACATTCGATGAGCGCATAATTTCGCGGAATGGACCTGTCAATTGGCCACCAAGGTCGTGTGATTTGACACCATTGGATTATTTTCTTTGGGGATATGTGAAGTCGCTCGTCTACACCAACAAACCAGAAACGTTAGGGGAATTCGAAGCCAACATTCGTGGCGTTATTGCCGACATACGGCCCCATATGCTCGAAAAAGTGGTTGAAAATTGGACCTGTAGAATTGGCTTTATTCGAGCCAGCCGCGGCGGCCACATGCCCGAAATCATATTTAAACATTAATGGCATAAAATTATCCTTCCAATAAAGCCAAATTGATGGACCTTAAAACGATTTTCTTGTGTTTTATTTCAATTCGAAGTTCTATACCCCTAAAAAAAAACACCCTTTATAAAAATGAATTGAACGTTTTGACAAAATTATAATTTTATTTTTTTTTTTTCAGAAATAAAACTTGTAAAAAAATGCTGAGGTTTTTCTGTTCTTCAGTTTTAAAAATAGCATAAAAAAAGAAAAATTTACGCCTTCAAAAAAAATCTTTTTTGCAAAAATTTTTTTTTTGAGAAATGATTTTTTTTTATAAATCTTCAAAATTTTAACATAAAAAATTTTCATTTAATACTTAAAATTTTTTTATTTTAAAAATGCCAGTATTTATTTTAAGAGACTTAATTTTTAATTCATTTTTTTATTTATTATTTCGTATATTTTACAGTTTCTGAAATGCGTTCCGAAGTTCAGTTATTTGTGCTGAAATCAATTTTACGGTTCCTGAAATTCAATTGACACATTCCGAAATAAATTTTAAATATTCTGTAATTTAGTTGACTTATCCGAAATACATTTCATAATTTTTCAAGTTAAATTATTGAGCTTAAAAATAATTTCTTACTCACATTTAACTTTTTTTAAGTACATTTGATTAACTTTAAAGTATATTTCTAAAAGATATAGCTCTCTTTTGTGAGTTGGGTTCCACCCATCACTAGGGTAACACCCAATTTAGCTCAGGGTTAGACGTGTTCTCTTATACACAAGTTGTCATAAATTTACTGCGAATTTCAGCGCTTTTGGCTGGCCAACGAAATGTTGAATTTTAACAGCGTTCTCAGTTGCACCTTTGCTTTTGACCAGGTTTTTCCCCTGTAGTAGCAGCTGCCGTTGCTACTTTTGTTGCTATTCAAATGCAACTTCACACTATCTCTCCCTCTTCCTCTTTCTAGATTGCTATGACCCTTTATTTCAAACCTCATTTCGTTTCTCTCTCTATATCTCGAGCTCTATCTGTCGCTCTCTCTCTACCTTTCTCGCTATCTTCATGTTTAGGGTTATCTCTTATCTCTCTATCTCTCTCTGTCACTACAGCTTGCTCTCTCTCATTCCAGTTATCTCCCCATCTCTCTAACTTCCTCTACATGCCTCTATATCTCTCTAGATTTATCTCTATTTCAATCTCTACGTTTCTCTCTCTCTAGCTATATCTTTCTGTTTCTAAAGCTTGTTCTCTTTAATTATAACTGCTCTATTTCAGTACAGTTTGTACGTTTCAACGGAAGCTCTCCCTCTAACCCTTCTGTTTCAATAGTAACTTTATTTTGGATCTATATCTCTCTTTATCTCTATCCTTAGCTGTCTCTATCCTTTTTTGAAGTTTTCCCTGTCTTTGTCTCTCCCTCTATCTGTCTTTATGTCTGTCTCTTTCTCCAAACTTCTCTCTCTAATTATAACTGCTCTCTTTCTAGTACAGTCCGTAGCTTGAAACGAAAGCTGACGTCATGCACTTTCAGGCTTTATAAATCCGCAAAAGGTTTACTTTTTGTCGCAAACAAATTCATCAATACATTTTTTCTTAACGTAGTACACAATCACCTTTTATGAGACAAGCACGATGGCATAAAAACACTATTTGACCTTACATAATATTGTCCTCGCGCCTGCAAGTGCCACAAGTAATCAAATAAGCAAATTCGATATGTGCTTTGCTTTGCTACAAATTCCCAGCTGTATTTAAATCACTGCGGTCAATATACTACTCCGTATCTGAGCTCAAGAACCACATTTGTATACAGTCTAAAAGTATCAAATTTATTTATTTATTTTATTTTTTGTGAAACAAAACAAAACGAAGAAACTTCTACAACCAACCCACCCTTGAGATTAGACTCGTACACATTCCCCCACACAAATAATAAATAACTTTTTGAGCAAAACGTGCACACAATACTACGCACAGGTAATCTGATATTGTTTATGAGCCCACTTACGCGCACACACACACACCACTACACCAACACATGCGTTCACTTTGGCATGCCTCATTGCCTAGACGAAGCTGAAACTCTAGAAAATAATAACATATTCGTTTATATGCGAGCGTGTGTGAACTCATTTCGATCAAGTACATCTGCCCCTTTTGGGCAATCAACTCGACATTGGCACTTGTAATAATAGAGAGCAAACACAACGCTTGGGTGGCGTTTATATAGGTCGACTCGTTGCTTGACAAGTCGTTGCACGCAGATCAATGTTAGATGACAAATTGAGGAAGACAAGGGAAGCTGACAACTCGTGTCACTTACGCTGATTGTGGGCTGTAGGACGTTAAATAAAGACGATAGGTGACGTTATTTAGATAAAGCAACTTGTTGTACGGGCAATTCGTTGCGCTTACTCCATATTAAGCTGAGAGAGAGCAACTCGCTGTGCTTAACCTTTACACTTCAATACTTCAATCTATCATATTCAGTATACATATGTAGCCTCCTAGCAACTTATCGGCGCTACAACAATTCTGCCTATCTCCACACCACCTAAGTGGTCGAAAGTTGGCAACTCAACTGGCACCGGCGGCACTTCTGTGTGTGTGTCCCTCATCCATACAATTTATATGAAAAAGTAACTGCTGACTTGCCGTCGGCAGCAAATTACTTCCATGTGCCTATGTAATTCAACTCAGCGGGGGTTCTGCTGACATATTGCTTTGTAAGCGCGCAATGATCCACCAAACAAAGGATATTTTGCTAATGTCAAAAATATATATTTCCTCTCTGGAAGTAAACTAGGGCACATTGAACACAGCGGGAAGCGACCAATTTTTTGTGTTTCTATGGGAGCAATGTAAATGCAGCTGCTGGAGAGTCAATGGTATGACGAAAAATATTGGATGCAGAAGGCAGACAGAGAGGCATCATGTACTACGTGGGATTCAGAAGAGGGTCACAGCATAAATATCATAGGAATTAAACGCGTGATTTCTTACCCTAGGAAGGTAAGGGTTTATTGAAAGGATAAGCAATGGGTAGTACTACAAGCGGAGTGCCGCTCATCATCGGTCCACCAAAAGCGCAAAGCTCACTGTCATGTTAGGAAGAGCGCGTCAAAAGAGTTATCCACTTCGAAGGATAGGCAGAATGCTGCCTACTGAAGATGTATGATACAAAAACACTGAGTTTTTAATAAAATCAAGGAATTTGAAACTCCTATCTCAGATAAAAAGTGGCTTCCAGTCTTTCGCCATCTATTTCGAAGACGTACCTATACCCAAATGACTAGCACAGGCCGCTTAAAGTCCATTCCTTTTCATGTCATGCCCACTGAATAGTAGTCTATTGAACTTTTTAATTAGATCATTTATTAAACCTTAACCAAAGGTGCTCCTGCGAAAGCAATGCGGGACTATTTTTCTTGTCCTCAGATAATATTTTCCTCCCATCTCAATCTCTTGATGTCTGTTTCGGAACTTCGTTGCGCTTCACCCTCAACTTTTCAATTTCTACTTACCCAAATACAACACCGAAAGTGGTTTAAGAAAACTGGCGATTCAGATATGTCGTTAATCTCAATTAAATTTGTATCTAAAAAAATTTCTCCCTCAAATATAACTCAAAAGATGCTTACTTGCTCTACATAAAACTGTAAGAAGCTGTACATAGTTCAGTGATGCACAGGGGCTACTCGGTTGTCATATAGGAGCTAAGAGTAGTTTCTGTCAGGGTTTCCGTACTCATATCGACGGCTGAGAGGAAGATGACCCTGTTTGGAAAAAATTATTTTGAAAAAACTGCCTATCTGAGAATTTGAATCTCCGATTTTTTTTAATAAAGTCCTATTTGTTTGACTAACGACCTTAACTCACTATAAGTCAGTTAAAAATTTGTACAATTTTCGTTGAGATGTGGCGTTGTTGAAAAACTTTCCAAGATAGCACGTTCTTCAATAAATATATTTTCTAGTCGGTTGATCTTTCACTCAGCCGTCGAAATCTGCCCTCCTTACGCATCAGCTTTGTCGCTGCTGTGCATCACTGGCCTAGTTGACAGAACCGCTAATAACGTTCGCATTTATTACGCCAATTTGTGCTCGTAACCTCTTAAGCAGCGCACCTACGCTCACCTTCAATAAGATACTCTTCTCTTGTCTCTCACTCAATTCTCACTTTCAGCATTCTCAATTTGCCTAGGTAAAAGTGACAAAATATGTGTTGGCAATTGTAGCTAATTCTTGACAGCTGCGCTAATTTTTTACAAGCTTCCGTCTTTCACTTTTTTTTACCTTTCTTTTCTCTTCAACAAAAAAAGCAAATTTTTTTTTTGATAGAAAAGTAGCGCAAAATGTTGTTGTATTAGGCAATAGAAAACCCATTAGAGGTGAGTTAATTTTTTTGCGCTCAATTTTTTTCCTCGCTTATGCTTGCCAACTGACCCTACTGACACCCATTTGTATTGCACTGCTTCACTAACAGTGTGCCTGACTAGGCTAACATGCCATGAGCGTAGTGAGTGTGAAAGCTCTTGTTTTTTTCTTTCTTTTTTTGAGTGCCTCGCTGTCTGCTTGGCGCTGCATTAACTCGTAATCATCATTGAGGCTTCGATTTGCTAATGCTTAGCCATTACCATTACGAGTATGTAGTTAATGCAGTTGATGAGCCTTGTTAATGTACCTACGGTGTAACTATGAAAATGTATAGCAACAACAAATTACGGTTAAAGTGTATAATTTTATAGTAGAAATTTCGTATTTAGCATAAAACCAGCTTTAAATGGCTGGGGAGTGCATGAGAGAGAGATAGCGATTACTCACGATATCACTTAACGGTAATTTGTGAGCTGTTTGAGCTAATTTTAATTAAAAAACGAATAATCAAAAGCGAATGTGTTGAGCTAAAATATGGTCGTATTAAAGTGTTCTTGCTTAGGTGAGTTGGAGAGTTCTTCTGAAGCTAGGGTTCAGTTATGTATATCTATTTGAGTTGCTCCAGCTTTCACCGATGTTGTGAGTAAAAAACTTATTTTTAATGCAATCGATTTTTTATGTACCGACTTTTTGGATGGATTTTAGTAATATCAACTTACGAGTAGTGCTCTGCATCTAAAATATAGATATGTGTATAATTAATCGAATTCGACATTAATCGACTACTTTTTAGTTCTCGATTTTTGTGATCGATTTTCCTAGTTATAAATGTCACTTTTTAATAAATCTAGTCTAAGCATTACACATTTTAAATTGATTTTTGTGAAGATTACCATCTGTACGTCAAATGAAAAAATGGGTAACACATAGTTTCGTATAAATCAATTCCAGTCAATCTTGACTCTAGTCTAATATTAGCTAGTACTGAGCATTTGTGACAGTTATTCATTTTAGGTTCAGTACTTAAACTCAAAGTTTTCATAAGAATTTATCGCATTTTTTAGTTTTAAGGCCAAATGATTTGCGTTTAATTCATTTACTTAAAACCCTAGCACGCTTCACTGCGTTCGATTAAGTTCGATTTTAATCATTATATCTCCAAAACCAGTTGAGTTATGGTACGTAATCACATGGCTTATTGCAGCACTCATTAGCACCTTTCGTTTGATACCCATATTGTATTAACACATTTTGGGACACCCTGGTCTACATATTAGTCTACAACCCCAAAACCGGTAGAGTTATCGAAATGAGGGATATGTAAAATTTAAAGTTAGGCATCCATTAATGCACTGGAGAAAGTTGCATTCAATTGTATTAAGCAGTTTTTGTGTGATACGCGCTCAAACTTTCAGACAGACAGACAAAAAATCTAAAAATTGTTGCTTGAGGTTCTATGGGCGCTACAATGTTCACTGAACAAGTTTGCTTGAATATCTGCAACTTACAGACATCGATCTGTGACAAATTTATTATACGAGTATGTAGAGCTGAATAAAAATCTATTATTTTCTTTAGAAAAATATTATGCAAAAATCGATTTATCTTTAAACAAAAAAATCGATATTTCCGACTTGTGGTTACATCCCTAAAAATGTTTTTCTAGGTAAATAAATTCATCTGAGACTTCGTAAGATATTTTCTTGGACATGGAGACTTGTTTGAAAAACTTTCGAGGAGGTTATCTTCGATCAAGATGACAGACTCTTCCTTAGGAACCTGTATACTTTTGAGGTCGTCATAGGTCACCTCCTCTATTGCAAATGTCCGGTAGACATAAATTGCATCTGATTGGTTAGATCATAAGTTCCTCAAAGACTACAGTGCGTTGTGTTCCAAGTTCTTGGGTAGATCGTAACATAATCATTTGGGTTAATAAAATTTAAGGACAGCAGTTCTATGGTTCATAAAGTTTTAGTTTCAAGTGTCTGATGCCTTCTTGTCGAACTATAAGATAGTAAGCCAACTCTTTTAATAGCTTAATCCTTCTGCATGTCATTCAAGCCAAAGAGTGAGCGGGTTTTCTATGTGTTCTAAGGAGTAATAATTATTTTTGTATGAAAGCCCCAGAAACCCAGTCAATCCCACGACCACTTAAGTAAAGCACTTAATGTACTTCCTAACAAACTTGCTTATTTCCCTATAAGTTTAACTCTCAACCACAAACCCCAACCAGCATTTATTACGAAATTCCCCTATTGTCACCTACTTGAGCGCCATTGATTGAGTGTTGTTGACAACTGCTGCTGTTAATCCAATTTCGCTGACGTGACGTACGGGTATGCATTTACAAATATAAATTACAAATATTAAGCAATTTATTTAGCAACAACAATAGTGAAAAGTGAAGAGAAAAATAGAACAAGTGAAAAAAAATTTGAAAATTTCAATGAAAGAACGAAAGCAAAAGTTGCGGAATTTGGCGCACAAAAAATAGAAGAAAGAGAAATAGATATGTGAATGTGTGTGTGAATGAAGGGAATTTCATTGCAAACATATTTTTGTATTTTGTTTTGTTGTAAATTTTTGTTTTAACAATGTTTTGTTGAACACATAGCAGCGTACATAAAAATGCAACTCAAGTGATTTTGAAAACTTTCAGTCACTTTGTACTTACTAACTAGTTGCAAGCTGCTTTCAAACAAGTTGATAGATATGTAGTTAGTAGTTAGTTATAGTTAACTATTCTCAAAGTGATGATATCTTGTTGAATATCTTGAAAATTTCTTTGTATAAAGATTTTAAACAAACATTTAAAAAAGTTTGGCTCAAACCCATCGTTCTCATAGCCTAATGGTTAACAGAACGTGCCAAAATTTCGCTGATGACAAAGTCTAGGAGCTGGTGAAATGGATCAATAAGAAAAGCAATGACGGTTTTAGCTAAATTTTCATTTTCTTTTCTCATAAAAAATTTTAATATTCAATAAAAATTATTTCAAAAAAACAAAAAAAAAATTTCATTTTCATAAAAAGTATTATTCTTGGCCTAGAGTTTATTTATAGTCATAAATAGTATTTGACAAAAAAATTATTTTTAATTAAAATTTAATAAATTTTTTTTTTTCTCAAAATTAACTTTGCTCAATTTCCTACATGGTCAACTTGTTGAGTATGAAAAATAGCAAGTATTTTACTAATTCCGTTAGCGCTCGCAGTTTGAATTTTTGTATGCTACATTCGACTATGTATGCACATTCGACTGTTTTGGAAACTTATTTTTTTGCTGCTTTCAAACGCGCTCAAAAGTTTCATTGGTATAAAATTTAGCAGGCCGATATTTATACATACATAAAGTTACAGATGAGAATAAAGCATACTGTGGGTATTCAGTTGCGAAACACAAACCAAAACAACAGTTTTCAGAATTCTTGTCAGTTTGTCCACATGTTTGTATGCGCATCACACAAAATCTGCTGCACTGAATTGGACGCAATTTTGAGCGATGGATTGCTGGAAGTCCTATTTCAAGTTTAGAAGCCTTTTCAGGCAGCGAAATATTTTCTTAACGCTGTATACAATGCCTGTTATAACAATAGGCATACAATTTTTATATACTTGTAGTGGCAAAACCTCACTTCACCGCACTTCACCTCTAATGTTTATGGAGAATAACGGTAGCACAATTTTTGCTAGTTTTCCAAATTTAAGTTGTTAGCGCCACCCCTCTGCTGGTGTGCTAAAGAATTTTTTTTTTCTCTTTTTCTTATGAAACGGTCTAATGTCACTGCAAATCCTTTACAAAAAAAATATGCATGCTGCTCAGCTTCTTTCAAATTGACAATAAAAATTCTATATGTTATTTTGGACACATTTCGTTTCAACATTTTTTTATTTTTGTTTTTGTTAAATTGGTATTTCGCTAAAAAGCGCTAGGGCATGCTTTGTTAGGCCGCAACAAGCAGCCCGAATTTAGCATTTGTAAAAAAATATTTGAATACAGAAAACAAATGATATGCTGATGAGCAAGTTATTATTGACAGATGCTTGGTGAGTAAACAAATATTCAAAATAGAAATTGGGTTAAAAAAAATGTGTGTAAAATTTTCAATAAAATTTAAAAATAAGTTAAGGGTATTGGCAACATGGCATAACTACTGGCAAGACAAATTTGAAATAATTTTTTCTTTTTCTGTTGAACTCACATTAAAAATCTGTGTTATTGCTGATTTGATTAGCTTCGCTTTGGCACTTATTTTCTACCGGGAGCAATTTACTTCAAATTGATTAAAAATTTTTCATTTTTGCTGTATGTTAAACTGATGATCGTAATTTTCGACTTCCCGCCATTTTTGCTTAACCTAAACAGTTTGACAGAAGTTACATTTTTTTTACTATAATTTGAATTTCGGACCAGAGTACTCTAACAGCGGCTTTGGTGCAGACACTTGGGCTCGTATCACAGTGTCCGAGAAGGGGTCAGTTGAGAAGTTGGGCACTTCGAAACATGTCATCCCAAAAATTCGAGCACTGCTCCAACAACAATTACCAAACCACACCTTTTCCAGATGTACTTCAGAACTCATCAAATGTATTTCCAAATAGTCAGATGTACTTCAGAAATTGTGATATAAAATAATTTTCAGAATAAATAATTGTAGTTCAGAAACCGTAAATTCTACTTCAGGGTAATCAATTATAGTTCAAAATTTATGGTTTCTAAAGTACAAGGTGGCGCAAAAGTAAGCTTCCGATGTTCAGCATATCGGTTGTGGCACGGGCAGTGTGTGCTGTTGCACTGTCTTGTTGGAACCACATGTTTTCCAATCCCAATTCATCAAGTTGCGGCAAAAAGAACTCGTTGATCATTGCTCTGTAGCGCTCACCATTCACAGTAACCGTTTGGCCCCGACCGATTATTGGTCAAATAAATAGTCAGCAATATTCCGCGTTCTGGAGCAGTGTAGCGTAACATTGTTTATTAACGTGTATTTCGTATGTGTTTACTACACAAATGTCAAAACAGAACTGACTTTAGGGGCCAATCGCAAAATTTATAGCATTTTCTGATAGGAGGATTACTTTTGCGCCACCCTGTAATAGGAACGAAAAACCTAGTGGCAGTAAAAAAAATATTGAGCAAAAAGGTAAGGAGTAAATACCAATACAGAAAAACGTTAAAATTCAACAAATGGACAGCGAGTACCCTGCAAAAAACGGAAATACTCCGTTTCATACTCCATAGAATACTCCTATAGGAGTATCAGAGTACTCCAACACTTATCCTCATTCATATAAAAAAGGTGGTCCAATTTACATGGCAATGTCCGGTGATTGGATCACCTAATCCATCTCGGAGTACTCCGTTTCTTTGCTTTTGAATACTCTATAGACCACCTACGTTAGAGTACTCTCAAAATACTCCCATGGGATTACTCTATAGAGTATTCAACAGCAAAGCGAGAGCGGGAGTAGGTGGTCCTCAGAAGAACACATACTCCCATTCTCGCTTTTGTCTAGAGTACTCTATAGAGTAATCTTTTGGCAGCATTTTCAAAGTACTCCAACGTAGGTGCTCTATAGACTATTCAGAAGCAAAGTAAATGGTACTCCGAATAGGATTAGGTGATCCAATCACCGGACATCGCTATGTAAATTGGACCACCTTTTTTATATGAATGAGGATAAGTGTTGGAGTACTCTGATGCTCCAACGTTTTTTACAGGGTAAGTGCACTCCAATGCAAAAACAATTTTTTTTTTTTTTTTTCAAAAAAATAATTACGTTCAAGCCATGATTTATGATTATTTTTTATACTTTACTTTATTTATTGTATAATTATTTTAAACAATCAAATTAGCTTTTTGTGCCCTACGCTTTTGTTGCACTTTGCAATTTAACAGTTTTTTTCTAATTTTTGCAGTTTTCTCTCTGTATATTTTCCCTTACAAAAAACCTTTTGTTCTTCGCGTGCTTGTTTTCACTTTTTTCTTTCGCATTGTTGGCAGCGCTGCTAGTTTTGTTGGTGTTGTTGCATTTTCATTGTGAAAGTAAACGCGCTGTGTTTGTTATTAATATGAGTAGCTAGTTGCCTACGCAATAGAATTACACGTGAGCTAGTAGAGCTCATGGGCAACAAGTACCGTTGTTGGGTGAGTGAGATTGAGAAGTTGGCGGTTGAATGAATAGCTCAACAAAGCAAGTACTATTTTTGCATTGAATAAATGTTGCAGTAGCGCTGGAAATTGCGATAGGAAAAAAATTAGTAACTGAAAATATATTTATTCCAAACATTAAATTACTCAATTTGCCAGGAAAATTATAACTGGAAATTCGTTCTGACAGTTTTACTTTCCAATTTACCTGCCAACTAGTAATTGATTAAGAGACTTATAATAGAGCTGTAACAACTAAAATTAGAATATCTTGTTAATTTAGAACCTTCTCCAACAAAAGTTAATCCACTTTATCTTTCTAGTCGGAGGGAAATGCTTGGAATTGTTTTTGTTTTCTTCTAAGGGAAGTGAACTTCAATGTACCGTCTCGCTCTTCAAGGCATTTTAAACCTCTAGTCTTAAAACAGTGCCGCACCAATTTTCAGTCAAATGAGCCTGTTTGTGTCAAGATTATAACTCTCTCTCTGGTAGGTTTGATATTTCAGACTCGCTTTTCAGCATAAAAAAATCAATTATTTCTATCCTAAATACATAGCTACTAATTGTTTCTTATTCTTTGAGTTCTATATTAACTTCTAACAATAATTTTATTCTGTTAATTAGTTATTTCTTAATGTATAATCTATCTTATATCTACTTTACTTAGCTGATGCGGTTTTATCTGTAGCTGAGCAGTTTTAGATCTCGACGATTAACAAACCAAAGCATCTCAACGACTCGGCACGAACGAATAATCCTCGCGTTATGCGGATGCGCCCGGTCGGGCGGGATATGGTGGGTAATCCGTTTCGGAATCATTATTATAGTCATAAAGCTAGATTAAACATAAAATTCTAGGCATGTAACCCAGACCCTGCAATAACTCCAGTTCTTCTTCATTTTTATAACAAATGCGTTTCTACCCTGCAACAAATTGTGAGATTAATCGCTAAAGAGAGTGATGCGGTATCAATACCTTTCATCTACAGTGGGCTACAATTGATCCCAACTACTCCGTTATAGACATAGTAGTTGGGATAAGTCGATTTTAATTTCTGTAGCCTACTTTTAGGTGTTGAAAGTTAACTTGAACAAAGGGAATCTGTCCGACACTACCCATTTCGGCATGAAAGGGACCAATTAGTCTCTTCATAGGACATGCACAAACAAAAGGGATCACTCCAACCCATACAAAAAGATCAAAACTGGCATTGATCGCATGCTGCTTTCCGACTCATCCCGGATCCATCCTATACTAATTGCATTTTTTGCAGGTTGTTCAATGATAGTTTGGATTTAGCCGACTATCCAATGCAATGGCCTCACATCTTCATTATTCGAGCTTGCTCATAAGTTAGTTTGTTTAGAACAAAATTATCAGTAAAACATCCTAAGCGACAATACATAAGTAGGTGATCTTGAATTATAACTAATTACTATTAGCTGATATTACACAAAATAATTAAAACAAACAAAATAATTGTTTCGTTTGATACCCATATTGTCATATCTGATGTAAATCATTTTGAACTTCAAATAGTCCATAACTGGGTAGCAATATCACCGTAAGGCTCATATAACTTATCATTAAATCGTGTTCGGTCAGCACCGTCGGCATCGGTAGAGGCCCAAAAATCCGTTGAAGAACCTTTCTCTCAAATACTCCAAGGGCCGACTAATCTGCGGCTGTCACCGTCCATGCTTCTGCTCCATATTGCAGGACGGGTATTATGAGAGACTTGTAGAGCGTGTCTTTTGTTCGTCAAAAGAGGGCTTTTCTTCTCAAATGCCTACTCAGTTCAAAGTAACATCTTTGTGTAAATGTGACCTTTTGTCTGATAGCCATATTAAAATATCTTATTTCATTTGCCCTCGCATGTACTTGTTTTGTCCTCTTGAAACCAAACACACACAAGAGTACTTCTAATGTTGTTGTTGCAATAGTACTTCACCCTGCTTAGTCGACTCGTCTACTTCTAGATACGGATTAAATGTTTTAACGCTGAATTGAGAGCTCGTGATCGGGTAAAGCGCGAGTCATTCCGCTACGTAGACGCGCCTGTCTTGGGAATGAGAATCTTTATGTTGACAAAAGTGTAGTCCTGTAAGGTCCTCTTCAAATGTGTTCCACAGTCTCCGTCTGCACTTTCTTTAAATTTTGTCGTTTACAAGATCTATTTTGTAATTAAGTAGAAGGCAGTGTTCAAATTAAAAGCCTGCAGGCATCCCTTTTGCGACATAGAGCTGTTTTTTGAGTTTTCCTTTGTAAGGCTTGCATATGAGTTATGAAATTTAATAGCATACAGTCCCTTCCTTGTCCCTACTGCTGGTTGGAACTTTGGCTGCTTTCGATCTAGTTACTATTTCAAAAAACCTTTGCTAGCGTTATTTTTGTTAGTGGTTTTCCGGTCTGTGTTACCTCCCTATACTAATCGCTTGAAACTCTCTAATCTTCCTACCCTTGCTAGTCGTAGAGAATTGCACGGAACAATATCTATAATTAAATTTTTTAACGGGTTGGTCTCTAGTCCATTTTTGTTGGGAGAAGTAAACTTTAACATTCTTTTTTTGGCCATCAAGACGTTTTAAACCTCTTCTTTTGAAACAGTGTAGGACTAATTTTGAATTAAATTAGCCTTTCCGATGTTTGTGTGACAATTATTATACCCACTCCAGCACATTTGATATTTCTGACTCGCTTTTTAGTATTAAAAAATCGAGACCTTCCTTGCTTAACCCTTAGCAACTTTAACTCTTTATCATTTAACTGATTATCTCTTCGCTTAATACATTATTTATATGTTTTAATTGCCTGTGTTACTTAACTCATGAGTTTTTCTCTGTAGCTGTTCTAGATCTCGCCACTTAACAAACCCCTGCCTTTCGACGACTCGGCAATATATATATATATATATGCGTGAGTTATGTGGATGCGGATGCGCCCCTCATGTCGGTTGGGCGGGATGGTGGATTATCCGTTGGGAATTATTATTATTATAGTAAGTTTTACGGGCCAAATACCAGTTGCTACTAATTGTTATTTAATTATTGTTTCTGAGTTGAATGGAAAATTGAAAAAGCAAACAGACATATACTCGTATAGGCTTAGGTAAAGCCACCATTACTCGTCCGACTAATGCGTAAAGTTTTGCTGCGTGTTGTATGCATGCTGCTTAAATCAACTTTTTCCTTTTCTAATGGAAGGCTTCTCAGCAAAAATTCATCTCCTTTGTAGATGCCGTTCGTAGTCAGCAAAAAACTGTAGGTCGCACCAATTTGTAGGTAAAATTTAAATCGGCACACCACAAATTGGAAGGGAAGCTTGGCGCAAAAATCTCTTAGGAGGCTTATGATGATATACCTGTTGCATATCGCGCCATAGACTTATTTATTTATTTTAATGATTTTTGGCATCTGCCAAAAAGTGTACAAGATTTTTTAGACATTCTGACTATATGTAAATCTTGCATACTGCACTTTTGTTTCTGTACCTTCTTCTTACTATTTTCAGGCGACGATTATTGTAATGGCGATAATTGGAAACACCAAGTGATCTCAAGTAGTCGTAAACTTGATCGCTTCATAGGCGCTTTGATTGTATAAAGCTCATAGAGCTTATAATTAAATCTTCTTCAAAAATCGCGTTCGCTAGAGGTTCAAGAGGTTCTTTCAAGAAACTTTTTCTCAAATACCCTCTCAGCAGATGTTGCTAATTTGCAAATTCTTAAATTCAATATGGAATTTCTTGAAGCCCATTCACTTTTCTGAAATCCAATAAACATCTGCCACGTTTTCTTTACTACTATAGAAAAGTTTTATGAGTTCACGCTTGAAAATATGTAGACTTTATGCTCTCTTGCAAAAAAAATTCTTTCTAAAAATAAATTGGAAAAACTCTTGATTAAATGTTAATAGAAACAATTTGTACCAGTGGTATGCACGTAATCGCTTATTTCTTAACATTGGTAAGTGTCACTATACCTCTTATGCTAGAGTTGTATGTAATACTACCTCTGTTTATTGTTTCTCGAATGTTGCTCTAAAAGTGCTAAATGAGTGTAAAGACTCGGGTGTTTATTTTGACCCCAAGCTCAGCTTTACGACGCACATAAGTTTTATTATTTCCAAAAAATACGCAATGCTGGCTTTTATTCGCAGGAACTGTTCATAGTTTTCTAACCCTTATACTCTTAAACTGTTGTACTCATCTTTAGTGCGGTCTAGGTTGGAGTATGTGGTATTTATCTGAAGGCCTTTTCATGCCGTTCATACTTATAGGTTTGAGGCTGTTCAGAAGGCTTTTTTACGTTTCGCTCTGCGACGGATGAATTTCGTGGAGCCAATCCCGTCATATCACTCTCGCTGCTTGCTCATAATTCTTATGTCATTAGACTCGAGGCGTACTCTTTTGTCGATGTGCGTTATCTATGATATCATCTCTGGCTCTATTGACTGCTCATACCTCCTAATGAAAATCGGGTTTAATGTACCTTCTCGGATCCTTCGCTATAACGAAATGTTTTTTGTGGGTGTTGCTAGAACTGTTTACTCGATAAACGCTCCTCTTAGAAGGACACTTTCTCAATTAAATGATTTTTCTGGTTATTTGGGATTTGATTTTTGCTATACCAAGTTTACTTTTAAGAATTTAATCATAAGGCACCTATCATATCTATTTTACATTTAGTTTATATAAGCATATATGAATGTATTTTGCACACAGTCTGTAAACATCTTGTTTGTTGATTTTGTTAAAATAAATAAATAAATAAATAAACAAGATTACAATTCACTTACGTTATTCGTCTTTTCCTGCGTCGCAAACTTAAAAAAATACGCCCCAAAGCTCGTAAGCAACGTGTTGCTTGTTTTGGGTTTTCTTTGATTTTTATTGTTGCTCCAAAACTCCTTTTTCCGGTTTCTATTTTGTTTCACTTGTTTTTCTACTATTTTTAGTAGCAACAATTTTTTTTCTGTTTATTTCGCTTTTAACATTTTCTGTTTGGCTTGCTTTCTTTAGCAAACATTGCCCTGCATCAACGCAAGATGGATGTTTTACATGTAACCTTTGGCAAAATCAGCGATGCTGCACAACTTCTCAATATTTAGCACACATTCGTTCCACTTGCTATACACAGCCACTAAATCTCGTCACTCGTAGCTATTCGTCACACGATAATCGAAACAATGGCCAGCAGGTAGCATACGTTTGTGCATTTAATACCAGCCACTACCTGGTCTTGGGAAATGCGCTTTATACCGGCGTAAATAGCTCAATGAAGAAAATCGCACAATACAGGCACATTCATGAACGGACACGTAACGAGATAGCGTTATGGCAGAAACAAAAAGGACCGACCGAAAAAAATTACTTATTCCAAAAGCAAACAAGATGCCAGCAGCACTCAAACGACCATGCTACCACGAAAAATGCAATTCGTTGCGTCTCTCGTTCTTTGGTAAATTTTTCTTGAACGCGATTGAATATTTGTTTGAATGATTTGTGCTTGCGCTGTAAGTAATTACTTTTCTTCTTTCCTTTTAATCACATGCTTTCAGATAAACACTAAACAATTTCCTCTACACTTTTTCGTTATTTCTCACTATATACTCGTTTTATTAGTTTTAAATATTTTCCTTTCGTACATAATCATCAAAGGTTTCCACCAATCTATTCAAGCTGCCTCAATAAACACTGCGTTTGTAGAATGAAATTTTTATACGAAAATTTCTTTATCGACTCTGTTTTACTTCGCTCGTCTAATTCGTACACAAAACACGTCCAAACGCCACAAAAACCGGCACGAAACTGGTTGACTGAAATGCTTGCATGTCATACAAAACACCAGCGTGGTTCGTGTTTGCGAGGTTCAAAAAACTGGTTGCGCGGTTTGATGTTGTGTTCGTTAGTCAAACATGTGTAGAGTAAAGCGACACCTACATACATACTGGCATACCTAAAAGGCTTGCTGTGTATATATATATACTAACGGCTGTTTAACGTTAGTGGAATGTATTTGGCGAATCAAACTGTTTTTCGACGGAGACGGAAGATATGAGCAACAGTTAATTTAAAGTTATCGCTGTTTAACCTCATATACGGAATGCCGCCAGCTCGACGAGGGAGGAAGCAAGTTGTTTTCTTTTGAATTTGTCCTGCTCAAGGAACCATGTCTTCAAATTTAAGGTGGGTCTGGATCTATGATACTATTTGCTCCTGTTTTTTTTGCCGCAAGCCAGCTATTAACAATGTTGGAGCATGAATGCCATCTAGATGCTCCGTCAGAACGTCTTTGTGCATGATGCTTATAATTTTTCCAATTATTTTAATGATTAGGCCTACTCCAGATGGGTGAAGTACCCGCACACCACCAGAGAAGAGCCTCAATGTTCCACCATTTTTTTGTATAACTTGAGTTTAGTTCTGCTATCTTCATTGAACCATACTACTTGGTCATAGACTTTTCCGTCTTTCTGCTGACGGTGTTTCTAAAATGATAAACCTTCTTGATATGTTCCTTTGAGACACATTTGCTTCCGTTGATGCAACTTTCCCTTTTAAGAAATTTGCCTTTAACCAGCTTCGGAACGTTTGAGCTGCAAGTTTTCATTTGAGACCTTTTCTCAGTAGAAGTCAAAACAGAATCCATTTTACTCAATCGGAGAATTTGCTTGTCATTACAGGATGTGACCTTTCTCTTCGTTTTAATAAGAAAATTCTCAGAAGTCTTCTCCGTTTTTAAATATTTGATGGCATTCTTAAGCCTTCCTATCTCTACTTATGTTTCATTTTTATGAGTCTCTCCTGGAGCTTTTCAACTATTAGATTTTATCGTAAAATATTTTTAATGTAATATTAATTGATTTTTACTCCACTTCACTTTCGTTTTAATTTTTTATCCACTTCGAAGTGAAAACTTAATAGGACCACTACCTTTCCTTACTCTCGTAACTATTTAGCTTGCATAAATTCCTATCGAAATTGGTCCCTCAAATTGACAATAGTTTCGGTTGAGCTTTTTAATAGTGACCACTAATTGTTTTCTCTAAAGCCTCTCTATAAAATCGGTTATTCAGTTGCTCCCAGCTAACCAACAACAAATTACATATTTTTCTACTAAAATGAATCCCCTTAAATATATTTTCCTGCTGTCCATTTTGATAATCCCATTCCATTCATGACCACCATCAACTCACAATCCACAAACGTTTATCAAGAAAATTTTACGTTTCTCATCAATCAAAGCATCAAACTTGCGAACATGTTCGATGCAGGTAGCAGCAACAGCATGCAACTTTTCTTGGCATACATTCAATGAATTTTCCGTTTCAGATGCAGCAATTAGAAGTTCAGTTACTTAGAATATGGAAGGAAAACGAAATGAGGAGGAGTTATTAAAATCACTTTCGGTGGTTGTATAAATAGTTTTTAAATAGACAAATAAAGATCGGAATGAATTAGACACATGAATTTGTATGCTTCGTCATTTCTCAATATTTCGGCAACCTCGGGGATGCCTAACGAACCGCAGAACCCTCTTTCTGCCTTTATTAAGAAAAGGGCCACATTTAGAGTTTTATGATGTTCGACAGTCGTAAGCTCTGGATGAAGCGGGTTGATTACTCTACCTAACTAATTAATATACTCTCTTTGCCCTAACTGTGTTGTAAATATTCTAGTGGCGCTCTAATGTAATGTTAGCCCTGACCATTACAAGTTATTTGTTATTCTTTGTGTTTCTTTTGCAAGTACCATTTTTGTGTTTACATGATTTACTTTGCTTGTTGTTGATTTTATTGCGTGGTTTTCTTTTATCCTCCTTTTTATTCACAGTCATACTTAGATCAGTGCTCGAACCGAATAACTTTCATTTCGTAGTAGATCCTAAATAATTTAGTATAATTTATACTTCTGCAGTATAGCTAAGGCTTTCGACTTCCTACGCTCTAGACCACTGGGCAAAACTATAATTAGTTATCCTTAAAAGGTGTGATTAGGATAGAATGCCATTTAGACCGGGGGCTAAGGTATGGCTTCCGGTTAGATATGTTTTAGCACATACACCCATTACTCCCAACAAAGGATTGGGAGATCCTACCAAATAGGCAGTTCTCTCTGAACAAGGACTTACTAGACATACGTGAGAAGAGACAGGGACGACTTCAGTACGGGCTAGACGATGTCTCCTATTAGTCAGTAGTCTGGATTGTAATCTAAAAGGGATCAGCTATGCGGCGGACAGGCTGATGCCGACGTTACCGTGATTGGTGCGGAGGAGCAGGCAGTCATTCAAAGGCTCCATAATCGGCGAATGGGAAAAATGGGATCGCTTATATAATAAAGGGCCAACAGCTGAAAATAGTGGGAAAATATTTGTCTTTAAATTTTATTTATTAATAATCACAAAATACATCAAATTCATGAATTTCATCGTTGGTTTTAAAAAATCTACTTGAAAAGAAATATACTGAGGGACTAGGATTTTTACTACTTTTTATTACATCATTTACTACAATTTATTTCTTCGGTAGTTCGAACTCTGTTATAGTTAAATTCACACAAACATTCTTTTTCTCGTTTGCTGCTGTTGACTTGGCTGTTCTTCCTCTTCTTTCGTTAGTGAGTACCCACTATTTGCCTGTTTGCCCGCCACCATAACCTACCGCACATATGTATGTACGTTTGTATGTTAATCTGTTCCGTATTTACTGTGCCCATCAACAGCTGTGTCTTCAGTGGATTCGAACTCTGCGGTTTTTTGTGCACTCTGCTGGGAGTCGATTTGACACAAGGGGACATGCAGGAGCACATGTAATCGTGTATATATTTTTCAATACATACAAACCAACACACTTACATTTGTGTATACATAAACGGGAAACATATGCTTATGAATTCTACGGTTATCAGTGCAGGCACTCAAGAGACAACAACAAAGTTATGAAAGGCACGGAATGTGTGAAGCACAGAAGTACCTGGTAGGGGAGTGGAAAGCGAAATATGCTACTGCTCAGCTACTGGTATGCAGCTAATCAATTCTGCCTGTTTGTTCGAAATGCATTAAATTTCATTGACGAGGTCGTGTTTGCTAACAAATGTTCAAATATTTACATAAATGCAATTCAACCGGAGGCACCAATAACATTGAAATTTGAAACTTAGAAAAAATCCTAAATAAATTCTCGGCTGAAACTAACGTTAGCATGACTTTCAGGTCTTATCTAGCTGCAACTCAGAAGTGGAATCCTAGAGTTCCTCCCTGGAAACGACTGCCAAATCAGTACTAATCTACCTCGGGTATACTCAAGGAAACCAGCTCCGTCTTCCAGCGACATAAATAAAAGTCCCAGTAAGCCATATTATGAGATCCGGCACCACATTACTGAGCCGTTTGATTCACGGAACAATAGGTGGGCTATAAATGACCTCCGGATCGAGTCGGTAGATACCTCTGTCAGGTCTTAGCCTATACACCCGTTACTGGCATTCAACAAGCTGAAATAGCAGAAAAAGAGAGCGTATTTCCTGAACTAGGTCCGCTCTTGTTGAAACTGTCAGTTTCCTTGTTGTTTTTAGCGACAAAAACGCTCTCCGCAGGTTTTGGGGAGTGTTGCCGAAAGTAACAGTCCTGTGCCGGATCTAAACTCGGTACGCTCCGGTATTAATTTGCGGTACATGACAGACTGCCGCGGGAGCTATTTGGTATGACCAGTTGTTGTTGTTTTTAGCCACAAAAACAATGCACAAAGCCTATGGGAAGTGCTGTCGGAAGTGATAGTCCTTTGCGGGATATGAACCCGGTACTTACTTGCGGTACTGCAAGAATGTCGTGGTAGCGATTTGGTATGACCAATGGAACCTTCTAGGTCATCTCACCCCCTCCTTCCGTAAGGAAGAAGGTGGGTAATGAGAGGTGGGGGGCATCACTACCGGGGAGTGTTTTTGTCGTTACCACAACAACAACAACAACTACCGTAGATCAACCATCAGGTTCCACACTAATACGACCGGCATACCTACCTAAGCTATATTCTATCCGCCTAATTCACAGGGGGATTTTCAGAGCGAGCGTTCCCATTAGGCAGCATTGTCAATAACAAGAAAAGTCGGGATCATTCAGTAAGATTATATTCTTTTGACTTGTTCAGTTCTTAATAACAAATATGGATACTCTTTTTAAAAATTTATATTAGTTCTTGTTTGAGCACAAAGTAGTTTTGTACTTGGCTAGGAGTGCGACCTCAGAACTTTTGATTTTGAGTTAGGAAATGAGAGCCTGGCTGTGTAGGTCTTTAGAATATTCAGTATTCCCGTTGAGAATTTCGGTCTTATGCTTAGATGAATGAAATAAATCTTTTGACAATGTTAGACAGTCACCCTAACAGCACTTCGGTTCAAACTTAACAGTGCTATGTTAGCAACAGGTGAATGTCTGCCAGTTAGCGTACACTTTTGAAGCCTTTTACAACGGGATAGTCCATAAATTTTTGTAAATAATGCTTTAATTCATGCACTAACAACAAAAACGTAATCGAATGTTTTTGGCAATGAGTTCTATTATAAAAATAAACAACTCAAAAGCGGTGCTGTTAAAGCGAAACAAAGGTTGTAAAGTTTAGACGAGCGGAATGCGAAATATAAATGAGCCATTAAAATGTTGGTTGAATGTAAAAAAAGAATGGAATATGTGGTGTCTTTGTTAAATCACTGCATTTTAATTTTTCAGTTTTGTAGCTAGCAATTAAATGGGCACTCAAAGGGCAGTAAAAACACGCCACGAAGTAAGATGGACTCAAGCGAAGGAAGATAAAGATGAAACTCAAAGTAAAGCAATGCCAAAGAAGTGTATGAACAAAGGGATGGGGGTGGGTGGAGTATTTATGAATACCAGCAATCAACAAACGACAGCCAGCAGCAGTCACTATGCATCAACTGCCAACAAAGCGTCAACACACTCTGAGTTTGCGGCAAAGAAATCCAACTAGAACTATAACGCCTCCAAAAATTAAAGCTTTTATGATGCAAAGAAAAGTTTATAAATTCCTGCAAGACAAGTCTTTCCTCCTGTGTCTATATATGTTTTCTAAATTAAAATGGCACTTAAGAACTATGAAAGCTACATGCAAGAGCCACCAAGAGTCGTAAAAATCGGAACAAAAGCATTGAGAAGAAGTAAGAAAAGAAGGATAAATAATTAAAAGAAAAGAGAAATCAGAAAGCGCTAGGAAACCAGGCGTAAGATAAGCAATTGGCGGAAGTTGTAAAATTAAGAGGATTTCGAGAGATAAAGCATAACCTCAGCGATCGGCGTCTTGTGCGTTTCCGCCGTTCTAGACGGCAACTAAAAAATGATCAGATGAGATGAATCCTTCCGAATTCCTAACAGAAATTCGTTGCTAATGCATTATATGCCGGATTGCAGGACTTACGCGACTGCATGAAGGCGTTAAGAGCAGCGGTATCCAGCAACAACGGCTAGTGTGTGCAAGAGGTTTTTGTTATAAAAATCTCTAAGGAGTCTTCATTGAGGGCTACAGACAAGTTGAGTGTGATGGACGTCAGATATGGAGTGATTCAGAACAACCTCGAAAATTAGGAACCCTATGAGATGTGCCCAGAAAGTTATATTAGGGCTGAAGCTAAGACCTTTGTGCTCCGATCAATGCAGTTTCTTTTAAACTAGGACAAACCCGACTCGATTGTCTGGCGGAAGTACTTTCGTCTTGTCCTTGGGCAATCAGGTGGTATGTAGTATCGATTGACCCAACTTTTTCCCAGCTTATACAAGATCCACATGTCTACCAAGAGGCTGCGAATGGAATGGTGAAACGCAAATCCGCTTTGTCTGACCAATTAGCTTACTGGATCGATATAATCTATAGCGAGGTTAGGCGGCGAAATCACCCTAATTTAGCACAAGTATTGCTTGTGGTAGGTCACCAGATCTCTGTTGATTGCCGAAGTACTTATTCCTATTTTTCATAAGAAGAATTCTCCTCCATGAATTCAAGAAGCTTGTTGAGGGATGATTAATGTACCTTAGTCAAGCTAAATACTGCTTAGATGAAGTAGATTGGAAATCCTACACTTTTTATGTCTTAAGTGGCTAGCAATGTTGGGCTTCCGAATTCCGAATATCAGTTTTACAAGGTTCTAGGTTCGTCCTAAGCCAGAAAGACAACTCTAAGATTCTCAAACGATTTCCTAACCGATCTCCCCACTATATTTATAGAGTTGGGAACTCTGTTTATCTCTCAGTTTTTTTCCTTGCTGTCTACTCTTTGCAGATGCTGTTTGGACGAAAATAATATTCGTATAATCGGAGCTCTCATTTTTTATTGGCGCTTAACCACCTAGCTGATTTTGACCGCCCCATATAAAGGCAAGCCAGTTATACATTTCTAGTCGAGGGCAAGTCATCATCCACCTGTTTTTAGCCATCTTAGTCGAGGCCTCCCCCTTCTTGCGCTGCCGAATTTGGGTACCGATAGGAAACCCTTCTGGGTCGGATCTTCTATGTCGATTCGCATAATATAACCCAGCCAACGGAACCGTTTTAATCCTATGCCCTAAGTCATATCTGTATAAAGCTCATGGTTTAGTTTCCTCCGAGGTCCCATAAATCTTCCTGAGAATTTTCCTCGGAGCAAAGCACAGCAGTCCCCAATGACCCAAATCATACTGGCAACGGAATATACTCTTATTTCCAACAACATACTCGCTATGACTTAAACCTATTGAAACTGCACCAGTTTCCTAAGACTTTTCTGAAATTAAATTGATGACAATTTTGGCATTGGACGCGCCGATAAGACAGATCGAAGTATTCAAACAACAACAACTGAAGCTTATTGAAAGTAACCCTGTAACACCACTTCTCTACTGCTAAAGTCCAATATCGAGAGAAGCACCTTCTCGACTAGAACGTCTTCGTCCAGCGATATTTAATTACTCACGAAAAGCCATCTTTCGCATTTGGCCCATCTGTTTGCCCCACGCAGATTCGTCACGAGTTGTAGCTACACAAATCTCTCGGCTTACACATATTTCATTATTATCTATGCATCAAAAGCGTTTATAACTCAATTCATTCCTTAACGATGATGCTTTAACATAATTTTTCCATTTTTATCAGTCTCGCTGCCTTTTATTTTTTCCTTTTTGGGTCATTATGTCCATATTTAAATTACCGTTAAAGGCAATGTTATTGCGTACGTGCCCCCTGTGACCGTGGAGGCCAACAGACAGACACACACAGCACAGGCTTGCCTCGAAAAGCTCGCGCTTGTTGGCTGGCGTGTCGCATTGCCAACTCATCAGCAGACACACAGAACGTGTTGCCGAGAGCGGTGTACGGCAGCAACAACAAAATGTTTCTTGGTCATTTGTTTTCGCGTTTTGTTGTTGTTTTGGGTCGCAGTATTTCACGTATGTCGTACATGAAGTAATCAAGTGACGCTTTGGCTCATAAAAAAATAACAAATGATCATTTGGATAACAGAAAAAATGGGCGGAGAAGTGTAGGAAGATGGGACGATAGGGCATTGAGTTCAGATAAGGTTCATTTGGGCTCATACCTGCAGTTTTTATAGGGCGAATTGTTAGCCTCCCACTGCAAGAATTCATTTTCCATTGCTAATAGCCAGTGTAAGTGCTTTTGGAAAAGTAATTTTTTACAACTTTGCGCCCCTACTACGACTGGCCAATTTCAATAAAGCCTGCAGGAAACGTGAAAGTCTATTTAACAGCAGTGCGCCTTCGACACTGGCTCAGCTACCAAAAAGTGTTATAGGCTAGAAACGCTGTTATGAAAAGTCAGTGCACTAAACACTAAGCCCATTGAAAGGCAGGATGGGCCATGGTTTCTACTCTGCGAATTTCATACTTAAAGCAAAGTAAGGTTAGCGAGCTTTTGGGTATTCTTTCAGCTGAACTAGCAGCTAAGAGGTAGGCACCTCGGTAGAGTTTCTCTAAAAGTCCTACCTTCAAGGTAGGAATAACTCACCCAAGGTAGTTATCGAACATAGATAGGCGAATTAAGGCACAGAAGGCTTTCCTTTCGACATCCGAACTCGGTCGCAGAGTAATGACAGGCCTAAATCGAAATGGAAAAACAGAGTTGCAGGTTGACTTGGCCTTACTCTTTGCTTCCAATTTGCGCCCGTTATCGCTAAAAAGGGATAACTGCCGGCCTTGCCCCAAATCTCCCCGGCAGTTACGCGCCAATGAATGAACCTCGAGTCGCATGACCAGAACGGTTTCTGGTAGGTCCATACTGTGAACGGCGCAGAAGTCAATCAACCTAGTCCACTATTACTTGGAGGAGCAGTATCTCTCCCATCATAAATCCAAAACCACGACTGCTCTTGCCTTTCTTCCTTATTTCACAAGGTCAGCTTAACTTAATGCCTTGTCCCATCCATCGCATTTCCTGAATTGTTGTGATCTTGAAAGATATTTGAACATTTATACAGCGAGCCGCTTGCTTTAAGACTGACCTCCTGGTCAACAGACACTGCGAAAGACCTAGGTGAGCGAATATGTCAGGGTATTTCCACAGTGGCTCTCTCTATTCTGCCTCGAACCTAGATATTGCACGGGTTGGCTAACGCATCTTTAAAAAAAAGATATCTCTCGCTTTCCAGAGTGCATGAACGAGGATGTAAAAGTCGGGATCAAGTGTGGCCACACAACTGGGACTGCTTGCCAAGCAACACAGTCCCGTCCCATTACACTAAATAAGTTGGGTGAGGATTGTCTCAAGAAAATCGTGTTTTTCGAGAAGCACACAAAAGATCATACATCAGTAGCGAAAGACCCAGCAGGACCTCTTGGAGTTTGTCTGTACTCAGCCAAAAAGTACTGATGGAATTGAGAGGCACCAGCGGCGATCTTCTGGCGAAACCATCTGAAGGCATCTCCACTTCAAGAAAACGAAGAACCGATCAGAAGTGTCCACTCTACCTCTTTCAATAATTACTGCAATTAATGGCCGAGTTCTTTATCTTTTACACTGTAAAAAATTTAAAATTTTCTTAGCCCTTCTCCCTTTTTATTTATTAATTTTACTGCGAATATTTTGCACACTTAATTCTTTTCTTTTGTTTTTCTTTTTTGTAGATTTCGACTTCCTTGACTTGGCAACATGGCCAGAAAATTAATCAGCAAATGGATTTCGGAGCTGAATGCACAGCAATGTTCATTATCTGAAAGCGCAGTGAACTTACAATTACGTATATTATTATTCAGCAGTGAGAATAATGGGCCAGAAGTTGATGCAAATGCTGCAAGTTAATAGCAGAAAACATGAACAAGGCGGTACGTCGAAAACTAATTTAATGGAGAGTACCTTAACCCTCGTGGGATGAAGTTCCTTCATTAAAATGATTGCGATCTGATTTTGAAGCGCTAAGTTTGCTTGCCTAGTTGAAACTTTATTTTAGTTAACTTTTTGCAGTTTTTCTTAAAACAATTTCGCACAATCTGGCAACCCCTTTTTCACAAAAATTGAAGAGGGGCAACAAATGTTTAAAGAAATCGGGTTATATGATTTCTGCGCTCTCAATATCAAACGCTCGCTCTTCAAACACCTGTTTGTGTATTAAAAAAGTAAGAAGAAGAATACTATTTGGAAGCAGAAGATCGTCTTAAAAGAAGATTTCGTAAAAGTTAAAAAAAAAAAATAAAAAAAATAGTTGTGGCCATGGACCCACATTTGATAATAATTTGTGTCGTATGTTTTATATTCATAGTCATTTCCATAGCTGCGTGCTTGTACATCCTGTGTTTTGGCTGCGTGCCTGAGATACCCGAATTTTATGGCGTGAATGGTGTGGCCATGAGAAGTATGTCGTTTGAGGGCGAAGAGCAGAATGCGGATGCAGAAGAGGATGAAAAGTATGAAGAGGAGCAAATTTAGTTTTTATTGTTGTTATTTTTTATGAAATTAAATTCTATATTTTGCAGTTTTAAATTAAAAATTTTGTTAGCTCCTTAAGCCGCTTGGTATTGCAATTTTATGTTTGTGCTTTTTAAATATTTTAAAACTGTTAATGGAACTAAAATAATTAGAAATATAAAAGTGAAAATAAAGTGTTTAATTTTTTTTTTTAAGAAATTCTTGGCATTTGGTAATTTTTTTTTCCTTTGAAGTCGTAACTTACAAAGCAAACAAAATTTTCATCACGCGTAAGCTTAAAAAATATAAATATTATGCCCTTATCCCCCGCTTCATAACATATAAATTAAATGACAGTCTGGAAAGTTTTATTAAAATTAAAAAATTATTTACATAATTAGTTTTTATTTTTATGTTATAATTAATCATTTCTAATCTAATAATTTTTTTTCGTTTTTGAAACTTTTATTACTTTTGTTATTTTTTTTCTTTTTGCCTTAAATTTTTTCATATTTCATTATATAATTTTTGCTTATGTTTAAATATTTTATGTTTTTAATATTTTCTTTATTTTAAAATTTCAAATTTTTTTATAATTATTTTCTTTTTGATTTCATTTTCTTTAATCTCTTAGTTACGCAATTACTTTTGAATGTTATCTAAATTTTGTAATTGATTTTTTGAAACTTGTATTCAAATAATTTTTATTACTTTTGTATTTTTAATAATGGTTTAAATTATTTTAAATTACCATCTTTACTTTAAAATTTTTCCTGTTTCTTATCTAATTTTTGCTTATGTTCAAATATTTATTATTTGCTTTGTGTTTTTAATATTTTTTTAAATTCAAATTTCAAGTTTTTTCTTAACTATTTCCGTTTTAATTTTAAGTATTTGTACTTTTTGATATATTTATCTCTTTTTACTTTTTTGAAACCTTTATTCAATTATTTTTTATTCATTTATTTATTTATTTCTTACAGCTTAATTAAGCCTAGCTTAGATCCAATCACATTTCATTTATTTTATACATAGAAATGCATACCGATTGGCAATTAGTAGGGCTCATTGGTCTGAGGCTTTCAGATTTCTTAACATGTTTTTGTCTTAATGACAATCATTCGGAATAGCGTGATTCTTTTGTATTTATGATATATTTTAAAATTATTAAAAAATTTTTTTTTCAATCACCTTTCTTTTTTAGTTTAAAATTTATAAACAACTTAAGATTTCTTTTAATTTTATTTACATAACTTTTGATTGTATCTATTTTTTCCCTTACGGAAATTTTATTCAAATACTTTTTATTTCTATTTTATTTCTAATATTTTTAATAACTTTTAAATTTCAGCTTTTTTATAATTGTTTTATTTTTATTGACCCAAATAAAAATAAATTGTTTTCTTTTTAATTTAATAAAATTTTCTTAATTTTAAAAATTTTTTCATATTTATTTTCACTTAACCTTATTTACATAACTATTTTTGACTTTATTAAAAAAAATTAATTTTTTTGAATCTTTGTTACGTAGAATTTTTTTTCGGTATTTCTATTAGTTTTTCAAATATTATACAACCTTTTTTTCTATAAAACTTTTACTGTTGCAGCCAAGATAAAAAGAAAATTTAACTTTTTTAAAGCTCTTATACAAGGTGGCGCAAAAGTAAGCTTCCGATGTTCAGCATATCGGTTGTGGCACGTGCAGTGTGTGCTGTTGCACCGTCTTGTTGGAACCACATGTTTTCCAATCCCAATTCATCAAGTTGCGGCAAAAAGAACTCGTTGATCATTGCTCTGTAGCGCTCACCATTCACAGTAACCGTTTGGCCCCGACCGATTATTGGTCAAATAAATAGTCAGCAATATTCCGCGTTCTGGAGCAGTGTAGCGTAACATTGTTTATTAACGTGTATTTCGCATGTGTTTACTACACAAATGTCAAAACAGAACTGACTTTAGGGGCCAATCGCAAAATTTATAGCATTTTCTGATAGGAGGATTACTTTTGCGCCACCCTGTATATATACAAAAAAATATGCGGTTTTTTTTAAATTTATTTTATTCTCTTTTTAAATTATAATACTTTAAATTTATCACTTTCTATTTTTCTTAATATTAACTACTTGCATTATTATAATTGAGTTTAATACAAATTTGTTTGAGACTTTTTATTTCCAATTTTTTATTATATATATTTCTTTTTTTTTGTAGATTTTTTTGTTAATGCTTTTTTATACCAACAATTTTTGTTGATCTACGGCCTGTACATTTTCAAGTATTCATGAAACGCGCTCGAGGCCCAGAATAATAATATTTCACTTTTCGAATTTTGCTAATATTTTTTTTCTTGGCACTGTGTGGTTTTTTTGGTACTAAAATAGCTCCACCCAATAATGAAATATATGTAGGACTTGTAATATTATATTGCTGATAAAATAAATGCAGAAGAGTCGAAAACTCGGAAAAAATTGACAGTCAGTAGGTACTTAAAATAATTTGGTGATCCTAAATTTTTAAGTTAATAAATCTTTTTTATCTTTTGATGGCAACGCCTGACGTGCTCAAGCTAAAAACGAAAACAGATGCATTTATAAGTATACAAATATCCAGTACATATATTTTGTTGTTTATGTTTTTTTTACTCTTTTCTGCTCTTGAATATTTGCTGTCTAACGAGAGGCAAATAAGATTTTAATCTTTGATATGGCTTATTATTTTATATTTAATTTTAAAATATTTTATTATTTATTTATACACGTCGGATTTTTCTCTCTTCTTAAATATACATTCTTGTATTATTATTTAGATAATTTCCAAAAAAAATTTCAGACATTATTATATCATCGTAAAGGTAAACTTGAAGTATTTTGTTTTCATAAAAGTTATGAATTCTTTTTAAACACAAAATCTAAAACAGACTAAAAAACACTAATAAATATTTAAGATACTAAACAAATGACTCCTTTGAAAATGTTTGCAATTTTTTTTATCAAAACTTAGGTGCTCAATCATCCTCCTCATCTAGCGCTTTGCTCTTACGCTTGCCACCTGTTTCCACTTTCGTTAACACCACTTCGTCAGACATTTCGCCAGCTTCATCATCGGTATTCGGTTCATTGGTGTCGAGCATACCTTCCTCGGTGAATTCCTCTGAGAACGGTATTTCACGCATTCCCACCTCATCCTCATCTTGGTTTTCTTCTTGGCGACGCCTGGCGCAGCACATAGACCATGCAAGCCACAATAGGAAACCCAAAAATATGGCTACCGCTATGTAATAGATTGTGAAATAAATTCTTGCTTGTGCTCTTACGGATTCGTTCTCGTCGTGAGCGTCCATTTTTTATTTTGTTTTATAATTAGGAGGATTAATTTGTTAATATATTTTTTCTGAAAACAGTTGTGCCTACTAACTCTATGGACTTTGATTTATTGGTTACTGTAAACCAACAGTACATTATTTAGCATTCAATTAGTAACGAGAGAGTTACCAGATTGTTAAAAATTTCATGAAGAAAATTAAATTTTTTTTTCAGCACTTTTTTATAATTTATAAAATCTTATATTTTAAAAAAGTACATCATCAGAAATACATTAAAATCTTAATTTTAAGATACAAATCGAAATTGTTTTCATATAATTTTTGTTAACTTATAAATAAATATAAATTAGAAAATTAAAAAAATTTTAAATTTAATAAATAAAATATTCAAATAAAATTGATGAACAATTTTTTTTCAGCACTTTTTTATAATTTATAAAAGCTTATATATTAAAAAAGTACATCATCAAAAATACATTAAAATCTTAATTTTAAGATACAAATCGAAATTGTTTTCATATAATTTTTGTTAACTTATAAATAAATATCAATTAGAAAATTAAAAAAATTTTAAATTTAATAGATAAAAAAATTCAAATAAAATCGATGAACAATTTTTTTTCAGCACTTTTTTATAATTTATAAAATCTTATATATTAAAAAAGTACATCATCAAAAATACATTAAAATCTTAATTTTAAGATACAAATCGAAATTGTTTTCATATAATTTTTGTTAACTTATAAATAAATATCAATTAGAAAATTAAAAAAATTTTAAATTTAATAGATAAAAAAATTCAAATAAAATCGATAAACAATTTTTTTTCAGCACTTTTTTATAATTTATAAAATCTTATATATTAAAAAAGTACATCATCAAAAATACATTAAAATCTTAATTTTAAGATACAAATCGAAATTGTTTTCACATAATTTTTGTTAACTTATAAATAAATATAAATTAGAAAATTAAAAAAATTTTAAATTTAATAAATAAAAAATTCAAAAAAAATCGATGAACAATTTTTTTTCAGCACTTTTTTATAATTTATAAAATCTTATATTTTAAAAAAAGTACATCATCAGAAATACATTCAAATCTTAATTTTAAGATACAAATCGAAATTGTTTTCATATAATTTTTGTTAACTTATAAATAAATATAAATTAGAAAATTAAAAAAATTTTAAATTTAATAAATAAAAAATTCAAATAAAATCGATGAACAATTTTTTTTCAGCACTTTTTTATAATTTATAAAATCTTATATTTTAAAAAAAGTACATCATCAGAAATACATTAAAATCTTAATTTTAAGATACAAATCGAAATTGTTTTCATATAATTTTTGTTAACTTATAAATAAATATAAATTAGAAAATTAAAAAATTTTAAATTTAATAAATAAAAAATTCAAATAAAATCGATGAACAATTTTTTTTCAGCACTTTTTTATAATTTATAAAATCTTATATTTTAAAAAAAGTACATCATCAGAAATACATTAAAATCTTAATTTTAAGATACAAATCGAAATTGTTTTCATATAATTTTTTTTAACTTATAAATAAATATAAACTAGAAAATTAAAAAAAAAATTTATTTAATAATAAAAAATTCTAAATAAATAAAACATTCAAATAAAATCTATGAACAATTTTTTTTCGGCACTTTATTATAATTTATAAAAGCTTATATATTAAAAAAGTACATCATCAGAAATACATTGAAAACTTAATTTTAAAATACAAATCGAAATTTTTTTCATATAATTTTTCGTAACTTATGAATAAATATAAATTAGAAAATTAAAAAATTTTAAACTTAATAAATAAAAAATTCAAAAAAAAAAATCTATGAAAAATTTTTTTTTCAGCACTTTATTATAATTTATAAAAGCTTATATATTAAAAAAGTGCATCATCAAAAATACATTAAAATCTTAATTTTAAGATACAAATCGAGATTTTTTTCATATAATTTTTCGTAACTTATAAATAAATATAAATTAGAAAATTAAAAACTTTTAAACTTAATAAAAAAAAATTCAAAAAAAAATTATGAAAAATTTTTTTTTCAGCACTTTATTATAATTTATAAAAGCTTATATATTTAAAAAGTGCATCATCAGAAATACATTAAAATCTTAATTTTAAGATACAAATCGAAATTGTTTTCATATAATTTTTCGTAACTTATAAATAAATATAAATTAGAAAATTAAAAAATTTTAAACTTAATAAATAAAAAATTCAAAAAAAAAAATCTATGAAAAATTTTTTTTTCAGCACTTTATTATAATTTATAAAAGCTTATATATTAAAAAAGTGCATCATCAAAAATACATTAAAATCTTAATTTTAAGATACAAATCGAAATTGTTTTCATATAATTTTTTTTAACTTATAAATAAATATAAATTAGAAAATTATAAAATTATAAAAAAATGTAAGCATAGTTCTCGCTACCTAAATTGTATCTGCGAGTTGCATTGTCCGCTTACGTGCTTTTTCGCAAGAGCTATTTTTCTTTGTCAGCCTTTATTCGAGCTTTTTCGTTTATTTCTGTTACACTTATTTTCTCCTCGCCATTCTCAATATATCCTTCTTCAATAACTTTATTAGCCTCCAAATCAAAATCTCTGTACGTTAATCTCTGGTCTGTCTGCCCGTATTTCACGCATTGCTATCACATCCTGAAGCTGGCCTTGGATTGGGGGATGCCTGTTGCAGCACATAGACCATGCAAGCCATAAGATGAAACCCACAAATATGGCGACCACCATGTAATAGATTGTGAAAAAAAGTCTTGCTTGCGACATTACTATCTCTTTCTCTGGGTCCATTTTTGGTTTTAGTGGAATAATTTGTTAATATTTTCTTCTGAAAACAATTGTGCCTACTAACTCTATGGGCTTTGATTTATTGGTTTCTGTAAAACAGCAGAACCTTAATTAGCGCTCAATTAGTAACGACAGCGTTACCAGATTGTTGAAAATATTTCATGAAGAAAATTTTATTTTAATTAAGATACTTTCGGCTGTGAATTTTGTAAGTTCTGCTCAGTTTCTATACTTTGAACCAAAGAAAAAATGGAAAGATAAATAAATTGAAAAAATTATAAATATGAATTTCAAAATAAAATACAATTTTTCAGCACTTTATTACAATTTATAAAAGCTTATATATTAAAAAAGTACATCATCAGAAACACATTAAAATCTTAAGTTTAAGATACAAATCGAAATTGTTTTCATATAATTTTTTTTAACTTATAAATAAATATAAATTAGAAAATTAGAAAAAAAATTAAGCATAATTGTCGATACCTAAATTTTATCTGCATGTTGGATTGTCACCTTTCTTGCTCAAGCCCGCTGACTTTTCTCTCAGCCATCTTTTTCGTCCACTTGCTTCTCAGCTTCCTCGTTAGTGTTGGCATCTTCTTCAATTTGCGCTTCAATCTGTGCCTCAGCGCCATTCCCAGCTTTTCGCTCAGCCTTTTCGTCGATGATGTTTACGTTAACTGTTTGCCCAACTTCTTGGCCAGCTTCTATTACCACCTCTTCTTTGTTTTTATCAGCAACTTCTTCAGCTTTTGTTTCAGCTTTTGCCGGAGTATCTTTGTCAGGTTTAGTAGTTTTGTGCGAGTCTTCTTCAACATTTTCAACAGTCTCCGCATCTCTTGCTTTGTCAGCCTTTATTTCAGCTTTTTCGTTTATTTCTGTTACACATATTTTCAGCTCGCCTTTTTCAATATCTCTTTCCGCACCAACTCCTGGTTCAATAACCCTATTAGCCTCCAAATCAATTTCCCTGTCTTGCACACTCCGCTCTCCTTCGCCCTCTTTGCTTTTTGTTTCAGCCCCAGCATGCCCTTCAGCTTTTTCTTTAGTCAAAACTGCCTTGCTCTGTGAGTCAGCATCTCCATTTTCTGCTCTGTTCAATTCAACCACGATCTCTCGCTCTACTTTTGCGCAAACCTCTGGGCTATCACAGCTATCCGCATTTTCGTTCACGTTTACTCCCACATTTGTTGCATTTTCTTGCTCACCATTATCATCAGCAAATTTTACGCGCGTCTCTCTTTTGACAACTGTAGTTGAAACTCCTTCCCCACTCACCTCACCAATCGGTTCTAAGACGTCAAACTCCCTAACGGTTCGCCGTATTCGTCTTCTGCGCAATTCCCGCAGTTTGCGCATTTCACGCCTTTCTACTCTGTCCTGCAGTGGAATAATGCAGCACATACAAAGGAATGCGATTATATAAGCGGCCATGGCAACTCCTACGTAGACAGCAATTATTACGGTAAGAATTTGAAAGGCGAGATACGAATGGAAATCTCCTTCCATTTTTTGGGTGATCTATCCGCCTAAGTTTATTTTTTCCGACGCTCCCCCTTACCCGTTTCAGGCGGTACTGGTAGCTTTCAGTTTCTTGCTTCGATCACCACTTTTTGAGCAAAGGTTGCCAGATTTTATTGTACAATTTTCTTGTTGAATAAAAAGTATATACATAAAAGATTAAAATGTAAAATTTTTTGATTTAAAATTTTTGGAATAAAAATTTTAGCTTCTGAGTTCTTACATTAGATTTTTTTATTTTCAAATATAAACATTTTTTTGACTCAATATATTTTCCAATTTTAAGGTTTTTAAGGTAAGTTTTTAAATTTAAAATTTTTGAGTACCATAACTCAACTTCTACTTAAACATTTTCTAATAAAAAAATTTCAATTTAAGCTTCAAATTTTTAATATTTAATTATTAATACAAAAATCTGTTACTTATTTACCAAAAATTTTAAGGTGCTTTTACTTTCAAATTTATGATCTTAAACGTTTTAAATTTAAAGATATTCTTACAAGTTTTTATGCTTAAGTTTGTTCTTTTTGTTTATTATTTCTAGTTTTAAAAGTTTTAGTACTAGTTTTTAAATTCTCAATCTTAAACTCTTAAGTATAATATTTAAATTCCATATTTAAGTTTTTAAATTTAATTTTTCATATTTTAAGCACTAGTTCTAAGTTCTTAAATTTAAAATTTTTAGTTTTGAACTCTATGAAATAATACTTAAATTCTATATTTAAATTTTTAAAATGAGTTTTTAAGATTTTAAACATTAGTTTTTACTCCAGAATTTTTAATTTTAAATTCTTATTTTAGTTTCTGAAACCTTAATTATAACATTCAGATTTTATATCTTAGTTTTTAAATTCATTTTTCAAATTTTTAACACTAATTATTCGTTTTTAAATTTTTACTGATGAAAACTTTAGTGTGTTGTTTTTAAACTTAAATCTTTACATTTTAATTTAAATTTTGTATTTCTTTATTTAGATTTTTAAAGTTTAAATGATTGTCTCTCAGATTTTTATTTCTAAACTTTTATCCTTAAACAGAAAGTTTAAAGTTTAACTTTCTAATTTTTAAATTGTTTTTGTTTATTTTAATTTTGAGAAATAAAATAATTGACGTTTTATTTTTAATTTTGTCTTTCAAACTTTAAATTATTGCTATTTAATTTTTTGTTTCCAAATTTTTATTCCAAAACACAAAGTTTCAAATTTTGCTTTTCAAATCTTGGTTTTTTTTTTGTTATTTAAATTTAAAATTCTTAACATTTCATTTTAAAATTTTTTGTTTTTAATTATTCATGAAACGAGCTCAAGGCCAAGAATAATAATTTTTCACTTTTTGAATTTTTATGAAAATTATTTTTGTTTTTATTTGTTTTTTTTTTAGTAATCATTTAATTTATTATTAAAAGTTTTTTGAACTGAATAGAGTAGAAAAAAATGTTTGCAGAAAAATGTTTGTTTTTAAATATTAGTTTTTAAAATTTAAACCTAACTTAAAACTGGAAGAAATTTTAATTTTTAAAATTTTATTTATTGTTGTCTTTTTTAAATTTTAATATTATACTTCCAGTTCTAAGCACTCAAATTAAATTTTTATACGTAGCCAAAGTCTGGACTTTTAACTCTTTATTAAATATTTGGTTGTATTAAATTAAAATTTTGTAGCCTTCCCCTTTTGATGACTTTGTGGAGAAGGATCTTTATTGCTACGGTGTCCCAACTGGTGTCAGTTATCGAAAGGAAGAAATCAATGAACTCCTCCAAAAAGGTCTAAGTAATTAGAGGCCATTAAAGAAGAGAATATTCGAATTCATCAGGTGAAAAGCGCACCTAGTTAGTTTGGAAGAAAAGAATTCGAATTAATTCTTTTGAGGTCTCCATCTGCAATCTGCTCTAGTGGGCTTCTTTCTAAACTTCTATCGAACTAGTGAGTGAATATTTGAACAGTAGAAAAATGTAAAAGTTAAATAAAAAAACACAACGTTTTATAAGGTGAAAAATTAAATAAAATCTGTAAAATAATTTTTTTATCTGCACTTTATTTTAATTTATAAAAGCTTATATATTAAAAAAGTGCATCATCAGAAATACATTAAAATCTTAATTTTAAGATGCAAATCAAAATTTTTTTAACTTATAAATAAATATAAATTAGAAAATTAGAAAATTATAAAAAAAATGTAAGCATAATTGTCGATACATAAATTTATCTGCAGGTTGCATTGTCAGCTTTCTTGCTGCTTCAAATGCGCTCTCTCTTCTCTTTGTCTGAAACCCGCTGCCTTTTCTTTCAGCCTCTTTATTAAACATTTCGTAGTTTTGGAATTTAAATTTTAAACTCACAATTATAAAATTTGGCTTTTCAATATTTTTAATACGTAATACGTAGCTTCAAATTTCTTAAAATTTTGTTTTTTTTTCTTCAATTTTACTTTGGAGTGAAATTTTTTTTTTCTCTTTTTTTTTTTGAGATATTTTTGCATTGGACTTCATTAACGGGAAACAATAATTTTTGTTTTTCTAATACAGCCAACACTAACAGCACTTAAAAAAAAAAAATGCATTAAAGCGCAACATCAGCCACTGCCGCCGCTGTGTCTTCCTCCTCCTCTTCTTCTTCTTCTTCCGCGTGTGTGTCCGACGAGCATGGTGAGTCTTCCAATTCCATTTCATCAACGACGTCCGGTTCGTCTGAGAAACACTTGAAGTACACAAATATAGCAATGATACCGATGACCACGCCACACGAAGCTGATAAAAACATATACAGGACAAAATCCGTCAATCCCCATACAGCCATTTTGAGTTTTTATTTTTTTGTTTTTCAAAATAATAAAAGAGTAGCAAAGCGCAAGACTAGTTTTATTAATACTTTTGCTTTAATGTATGTTAAGGTGTGTATATGTATTTATAAGAGTTTATTGGCATTTCGCTGTTTCTCCTTTTCTTAACTATAGGGTTGCCAGATTGTTGTGCTGAGCTTGTGCAATAGGCGGTGGTGGGTATGAATTTAAGGGGTGGTTTTGTGGGATTTTTATTTCAAAAGATTTTTGGAGTAACAACTAAGAAGATAAAATGGGAGGAGGGAGTGAGAGAGAGGGGAAAGAGAGAGAGAATGCACGAGAAGATTGGGACAAAAACGTGAACGAAAAAAAAGATCAGTAGATACATTTTTTACTAAATTTGTTGTTGTTGTTGTTGACAGTGCTTCGCCCTGCCCCAGATTGGACAGGGTTACACTGAAATAACAGCCCTTGGCCGGGTGAAAAACCCGGGTCATTCCGGTGCGATAGAACCGGCTGTTGTGGGTATACCGAAAAAAAATTAGATAGACCGAAATAAAAAACAAATAATCTTTGCTAAATCTTTTACACGGCATATTTGTCTTGTACAAGGAAGTTCTTATTGAAATAATGTTGGTGTGGATGGAAAAAAATTAAGAAACCAGTTGATAAATTTTAAAATTTAAAATGTTTGAAAAATTTCAGAAAATTTTTAAATATTGGGGTGCAGTAAAAAAGAGGGATTTATTATATTTAGTTGGAAGATTACATATTTTTTGTTTGGAGTAAAAACAATTTTTTTAAAATTTTTTTTAATATATTTAATATTGAAATCTGTTTAAATCTAAATTTTTTATTTATTTTAGAATAAATATTTGTTATTAGAAAATGTGCATACAAAATAAAAATGTTTGAAAAATTTGAGGAAACCGTCGATATTAATTAGTAAAAATGGAAATTATGTTGGAGGCGAAAACTAAATCAGTGAAAAAGCTTTTAAAGTTTTTTTGTAACAAATATTAGGCGAGAGTGAAGAAACAAATATTTTGGAAAATTTTTTAAATTAAAATTTTTGAATATTAAGGTGGCGTAAAACCATACAAAAAATTTTTTAAATGCACAAAATAATATTTTATAACATTTTTTAAATTATAAAATTTTGTAAAGTACCAAGAAAAGTATAAATAATATTTTATTTATATTAGAATAAGTATTAGGGTGGAGTGTAAACTAAAAAAATAGTTATCCACCATGGTGACTTATGAGTAAAGGTTATTTTAGTTTGTAGTTACATTGCGCGAAGATTTCTCACGCTCTCGAAATTCACCAAATGACCAAAACGTGCAGTTTTCTATTCCATTGAACATTTCTTTAATATTTTCTAGCCAGCTCGTAGTTATTTGCTTTGCACAACCGCAAATGAAAACAGAGTTTAGCATAATACGTACTTCAAATTGCGTTTCGCAAATGCCAAAAATGCCACTTTTTGCTTCTCCGCCGTATGAACTCATCTCCCAAACTATGCCGAAACCATCGTCACCTACTTTAAGCTATTGTAAACCATCTATTTTTTCGCTTCATCGACTTTTATTTACTCCTTTATTTTGTTCGTCTCCACCACAAAAACCACTTACTGTAAAACCAGCGAATTTATTCCATACAAACATTCCACATTTTATGAGCCACTGGCGTTGATGACAGCGACCAACCACGAATCCATAATGAGTTAGCGGTTTCGGATTTTACGAAAACGAAAAAAAAACCTCAGTCAAGCAACCACCCACATAAATATAACGATAGGGCTAGTGATAGAGGAATGTTTTTGTGACATATGGATATGTATGGTAGTGAATGCGTGTGTGTGTGTGTATGTGTGGTAAACTGCCAATTGCTAAGTACGCACTGCCAACCGCAATCACGAATACCATTTCATTGATTACCAACACCAATAAATATTTTAAGTAAATATTTAATTTTTGTTAAAAAATGATGAAAAAACGCACCAAAAAATTAATAAAAATTTAATATTATACATTCATGGAAAATCGCATGAATAAATGAATGAGTGAGATGAATTTGGTAAGTGGGGTAGATAGCAGATAATATGGAATTTTTTCAGCAGGTGTTGCATGAAGCCGATGAGTGTGGCTGATTTTCTGCCTTAAGAAAAAAACAGAAAACAAAGAACATGGAAAAGAAAAAAAAAATTGGTAAAAAATTATATATTTAAGCTTAACATTATGACGAAAATGAGTTCACTTTAAAAGGTATAAAAAAATGATGATAGTCTACTTAATTTTTGTTTTTTAAACTGAAATACGATATCACTGATAAGAGTTGTTTTTTGCCACTTTTAATAAAAGTATGAGCTATTCAACTTATAACAAAAGTTCTACATCTTTCTCAAAAAGGCATTGGCTCTCAAACTGCTGCTTAAACTGCCTCTCAATTTTTCAGTTGAAATTGCGAGAGGAAACATTTCTTTGTTACTTTTTTGCGTTCTTACAACAATTCACAATGTTAAATTTTTACTCATATTTTATATATTTCTGAGAAAAAAAAACATGGGCTTTAAAACTGCATACCCGTTGTATTTTGCAAAAATTTACATTTTGTATGCATTTGAATTTTCTTTTTAAAGATAAAACGATTTAAAAAACGAAAAGTAAGCAATTTTCTTAAAACTTTACATCGGAAAACTTTTTAAAACTTAAAAAAAAAAGCAAATATAAAAAAACAAAAATTGTAAAATATAGAACAAAATTAACATTTACCTTGCTTGATTCTCTAAATACAGTTAAAAAATTTTGACAAAGGATAAAATTGCATTTTTCTACATTTTTCTTAATTTTCTGCTACTCTAAAAGCTGCACAAATGCTTGAAACAATTTAAAATTTTTTTTACCTGTTCTATAAGATATGGAATTAAAATTTAAAATATTACTTTATTTTCTTTTAAAGCAAAGAAAACGCTGAAAAGTGAATAAATGTATTTTACAATAATGCTCAGCTTTTGAAATTTTTACTATTCTACAAAATTTTTTTTTTTTTTTAAACACGAGAAAGTAAACAGAAATTGCAAAAAAAATTGCATCCTCAAAAACTTGTTTAAATGATAAAAAAAATTGCAAAAAAAATTTTAATGAAAATTGTAAATTGTTTTTGTTGTAATTTTTTAAATAAAGAAAAGTTTTGAACAAATTTTATCAGTTTTAAAAACTTGGTGCTATAAATATATAAAAAAAAATTTATATATATACATAAAAAAATTTGAAATAAATTTTTTTTAAATATTTTCCAACTTTCGAAAAGTTTTAGAAGGTTTTTTTTGATTTTCTAAATAATAGTCTTGGAACTAGATTTTAATTTTTTTACAGTAAAAAAAAAAATTTTTTTTTTAAATTTGTTTTGCAAAAACGTTTTGAAATTTACACATAGACCTCTTTTTTTTGTTTACTACAGTGGTCGATTACCAACTTTTGTTCTAACCTTTGGCCAGATATTTCGTTTTGAGACAAATTGCTTAAAAATACGACATAGAGCGCGTAAACTCACCATTGAGTGGCTTATTGACTTTTAAATATTATAGTGCATACTTTTAGGCGTTCTTTTTGCATATAAACTGAACTCTATTTATAATACAGCATTTTTTTGGAAAGTCAATACAAAATAAAATTTTTGTTGCACTAAATAAGTATCTCTGCAAAAATTCTGCAATGAAACTTGATTAACTCACTTACAATGCAATTTATGCGCTTCAAATCCACACAAATTCAACCACGCACAACAGAGGCATACACGGTACACTTGCTACAGTCCTGAGTTCATGCATCTTCCAACAACTCCAACGTTCATTCGCTTGTCTGCTTGAAGTTGTAGGTATATTTATCGCTATCTTTCTGTTTTTAAATTCAGTCATATTTGCTTGATTCAGAGATGCACAATGAAGGCTGCTGGAGCTACTCGGCTTGACTTTTTATAGAAACTTGTACCTAAACGAAACGAAGCACTGAAGATGGCGGAACTCCAAGTTTCCAACCTGTCTTAAAATCAACAAATCGAATTTTTTACCTTTTCATGATAATGAATTTTTTCTTTAAAAACGCCACAGATGAAAGTGTGCGCATTCTGAAGTAGAGCATTTCAAAATAAATTGGTTGGATAGGAAGTTTAGAAAAAAATATTTTAGTTAGGGCGCTGTTAAAAAAATTCTTATGTAGGTAGTTTTTCAAAAGTAGTATATTTTTTGTTAAAAGGAAACTTGTTCTATATTTTTTTTTTTCAAATTCGCAGTTTTTTAAATTTAGAAAAACTTTATATTTTCGGTTCCTATATGCAGTTCTTGCACATGCAGCTAGGTTCGGAAGCATCATCACATTGTTCAAGCTAAAATATATCACTAAGATCTGTTTACGTGCAGTTGGTTTACGGCATGCTGGATGCGCTATCACCGTTGTGCATCACTGGCCTAAATATTTATTCTTTGTTGTTTTCTGTCCGCTGTATTTGTTGTTTTTTCTCTGTTCTTGGAATTCATTGTTGAAAATCGTGCATTATTCATTAAAGTGTAAATTTGAGCATATTTGTGTGCATAAATACATAACTTATTTATGTACAGTAGTGGCGCAAAAAATAGTACCAAAATGCAGTTTTGCCAATAAGAATTGTTGCATTGAATTGGAATAATTTTCTTAATAAAAAACTCAATTTAGAAATGAACAAATGTGCGAAAATTTCAATAGGGGGACATAAACCAAATCTAAAAATTAAAAATGGTGAATAAGGGTATTCACGAAAAAAGATCAGAAAAAATGAAGGATAATCAAATGGAAAATAAAAAAGTGAAAGAAGATGGAAGGGAATAATGAGAAGAAGAAAAACAAAAAGATGAGGAGGAAGCAAAAGAGCACGGTAAATTGTAATGGTGATCGGTGGTGGTGATGATGAAATGCATTTGAGGTGAATTCGAGTCGAATTTACATAAGTGCGCAGTCCTTTTGCTGAATTTTAGGTAAACAAAAAAAAGGATAAAAACTGTACAATCACAATATGCAAAAATACCTCATTTAAATGTTGGTGCTATTTTTTGGCCCATGACTGTAAATGCATTCATATCTAGATATGCCAGTAGTTACTTAAATTAATGAGACACACAGGTGCTAAAGTCAATTGCTGCGTGTCAAGAAAAAAAAAAAATGTTTTTAATTGCAGTATTCTATGTGTTGAGGCGCGAGTCTTCAGTAATTTCAGAAGCCTGGCGGCTGACTGTGAGATGAGACAAATAAAAAGAAAAGGAATGGACACAGAAGCTAAAGGCTCTGAAATATGAAGATAGCTTTCTCTTCGGAGTGATAACAAAGCCTAATGTTCTACCACTGCCTTAACTTCGGCCTTTTAATCCGCATCGGCCAAAACCCAGACATCGATGGAGCTGGCTATGCACAATAAAGGTGGTATTAGCCACACCCCCGCAGCTCCTAATTTCAGCCAACTTATTTCACACGCGACACTAACTAAAGTCTGAAGTATGGTAATTACCTCAAAACTTTAAATCGCGCTTAAATTTCAATTTTCTCTAGACATCCATCCCCATTGACTTATTTGTTGTGTCTCGAGCTACTTTCATTTGTGCCTGTGGGTGTACGCGTAATTACCTCAAAGTGGCAATTCATGCTGTAATAAAGATATTATTATCCTTCACAAGCATTAACATCCTTACTTGTGAGTGCTGAGAGCTGGTTGGCTTAGTGGTTCGGTGGCTTGTGAGCTTGTGGGCTGTTGGCGTGTACACAAAGGCACTTGGCATTGCAACGACCAGAAACAGCCATGCATTTACTTCAGCATAGTGATGCTCAGATTTCGCAGCTGTTATTATAATAAAAAACAAAACAAACAATAACAAGTACAAACAAGAACAAAACGAAACGAGGATGCAAGCCAGTTGAGCAGTAATCAACATAAGTTTTAATGATGACAGTTTTAATTGATGATGATGAGTGGCGCGCACTGTGGGACATTTGGGAGACATTTCTCGGCTAGGTCAAATATTTTGGCTAAGCAGGTCATTGAAAACAATTTAAAGCTGAAGTATTTGCGAAATCTCGAAAACTCGAAAAATAATAAAAATTTCGAAAACAAATTTTTTTGGTTTTTTGCTTGAAAAGTTCCGAAAATGTTTAGAAGCAAACTTCAAACACACTTAAAGTACGTAATTTTGCCGATTTGAGAAAATTGAAAACGATAGAAAGTTTCAAAATTGAGTATTGGAAAACGTATTGTAAGTGTTTTGAATTTGAAAATGTTCTGGAATATTTAAAATACTTTGAAAGGCTCGAATTTTCCGCAATTAAAAATTTAAAACTACAAAAAGTTTCAAAATTTAGTATTGAAATTTTGTAAAATTTACTTTATTGAAATTTTGTATCGAAAAAAATAATTAGGAAAACTTGGAAACTACAGTAAATTTCAATATTGATTATCGAAAAACATATTTGTTTTATCGTTTTTGAAATGTTTTAAAAATTTGTTTGACATAAAATTTTTTTTTTTTTTTTTTGAATTTCAGACATTTTCGTAACCAGAGCAGAGCTAAAAATTAATTAATTTACATACTCGAATTAGACAAATCAAAATCTACAAAAATGGAGATTTTCAAGATAAAAAAGTTTGATCTAACACTTTACGCTCAGACAACCAAATGAAAAGCAAAAAATATATTTTTCAAAAACCATTTTCATACTAGTTTTTTAAAATATTTACTAATATGCTGAATTTTTACGAAACACTTGGGTTTTAAAACTGCAAACTCGACAGCTTTCTAAAATAATTAAAAAAAATTTTGATTTTTTTATGGAATTTTTAAACAGACAATTTTATGACAAGTTGAAAATTTGTTTATTTTTTTACATATAAGAATCCGAAATATAATTGAAAAAAAAATTTAACATTTTAATGAAAAACATTTTTGAAGTTTAACTATAAAAATTGTTTTCTAATTTTATTTTAAAAAATTTTGTCAAATGTTATTAAAAAAAATGTTCAATGCTTAGTTCTTAGAAAAGTTTGATTTTGCTAATAATGGAAAATTTTGAAACGAAACATTTGAAAAATACATAAATAATTTTTTTTTTTTCAAAAAATTATTTTTCTAATTTTATGTCTACATGAATTTTGAAATTTCATTTTAAAAAAATTTGTCAATCTTTATTTCTCAAAACTTTTTAAGTTTGTTTTTTTTTTCTAATTTAATTCTTAAAAATTTTTTAAAAATTTCAATGAACAGTTTTTAGAAAAGTTTTATCTTGCTGATAATGGAAAATTTAAAAATACTTAAATTTTTTTTTTTTATTTTATTTCTAAAGAAATTTTGAAATTTGATTTTTAGGGAATTCGTCAATCTTTATTTTTCAATGCCTAATTTTTCTTTAAAAGCTCGAATTTTTTCTTGATGAAATATTTTGAAATGAAATCCTTTTTTTTTATTACCTACTTTTGCTCCTGGTGTTTCCGCAATATTTTGCAAAATTTTGTTCTCAAACTACCCCACACTGCAGCATTGAGGACGCAGCGTAGTGCGACATGCCACTGAATTTTGCACAATCTGGAAGTACACAAAAACACAAGCACAAGTGCATAGCGCCGCAGCTGTTCAGTGTGTATGTAAGTGTCGCTAGGTCAGCGGCTGGAAAGAAAAAATTTTCAAAAAGGCAGCATATTTCCAGGCGCTTACTCATTAAAAAACTTTCACATTTGATTACGCGTTGGCCGAATGTTCGTAGCGCCATCTCGCAGACAACAAGACGACAAACGTTAAAAAAGAGTCGTCGTAGTTGGTGAAATAATTATAATAATGGTAGCTGCAATTGCAATAACAATTATGGCAAATGAATGCCACAGCAGCGCAACAAAAATAAGCAGACAGCACACACACACCGGCACTTACTCACACAAACCCAGAGTGTCAAATGCCGACTACGACAATTAACAAAAGTTTTTCAATTAAAAACAGCTGAGACAATACCAAAATGATCACTCGGCGGCGATAAAATGATTAAAATGGGCCGTTTGGTGTTTTGCAGTTGGTTTTGAGTGAATTGCAGCGGATGGTGAGAGTGAGTATTCGACGCAGGGGAAAGTATATTAAGAAATCTGGAGCGCAAAAGCAATGAATAAATGTTATTAAAAGTATTTTAAGTGATTGAATGTTTATGGTGAAGGTGAAATTTTACCGCACTCGAGTGCGTAACTCACTCAAACAGGCACTCAAAAAGGCACTCAAATGGGGCGCTATATACGTGCGAGGCTTTAAGAGAAATGATAATGGGAAAGGGAGATGTCTGTACATAACAGATATTCAAAAAAAAAATGAAGAGGAGGAATTGTTATTGAATCCAAAGCAACTGTTTTTAGAATTTTTGTCTGTCTGTCCGTATGTTTGTGCGCTTATCACTCAAAAACTGCTGCATATAATTAAATGCAACTTCTACCAATAGGGTACTAGATATCTAACTCAAAGTTTAAGATATCTCTTATTTCGATAGCTCCAACTGTTTTCGAAACAGGCAAGTTTATATGAGATGAAACGCCCATGAGTCGCATTTACTTTACGAGGTTATTCTTTGTGTTCAACTTGGAAATTTTGCATGCTTAGTTTCTCTATCTTGCGACTACTATTTTCTTTCTAAAAAGAATGGCGTGTTTTGGCTTGAAGTCATCCCTAACTTAACCAACTTCCGAGAATATTTTAGCTCTGACTTAATTTGTTCCTTCCTGCCTTCATGTTCCAACAAGCCCATGACATTATTTTGACACTCAAACTAGTCCCTTATCGATCTCCGTGTCTCTCAAGTGTTATAACAACATACAACATGCGACATATGTCTTAGTTTACCGCTCCCGTGTGTCAGTTAGCTACCTTTTCACACCCTTTGAGGTGTCACCCTTATTTGCTGGATATCAGCCTAAGTTACTTCGCTCGCCTCTTACCCTAAGCAGGTCTTGCTTGCTTGAGACTAATAAATAAAAAAAAATCATGTGTACAAAACCCTCAAAAAGGGGGTTCAAATTAATTACCCTCTGTCAGCCAAAGTCATGCGCTCCGGAAGCGATAAAGCAATGAATTAGTTTCCATGTCGCTCTAATCTTTGCCATTGTTGCGCGCTTTGTTGGGTTCTAGTCACAGCAGCGGATAGTTCTTTGGGAAAGAAAGCAATTCTGAATGGCAATAATTCACGAAGACAAACAGTTAATTACGCACGTGAGTTTGCAAGGGGTGAGTTTACTTTGCGATGGGTGTTAACAATAAACAAATGCGTATTGGAGGGTATTGCAGGCAGAGCTCCGGCATAACTCTTAAGAAACTAAGAAAATGTCACAAAAGCTGTTGCTTAAAAAGTGATGTGACAGTGTCGTCGAAGGGTGCTGATGTTGAACTCGTTGGTTCGTCTGCGAATAAGGGACCTATATGATAACTCTCAATGCGAGTCTACTGCTTTACTTTCACATTAAGTAGCATTATGAACTCCGAAGATTGCTTTAAGAAGAGATGGATAAGGTGAGGCGACCAGAAAATGGTTCCAGCGACAAAAAAGGCTAGTATTAGAAGGTGCCGGTATCGGATCCATTACCGGAAAGGACTTGCCAACATGGACAACGCTCTACTGCGGGTTAAAAATAAAAACGAGTTAGGAATGCCTGTGGTAAGAGGCTGCTAAAACCACATAAACCCTGATTTCAGGTTCAAGGAAATCGTTCCCACGATTGTTGGGCTGGTACGGTAAGGTGCTAGTACCAGAGCATACCGGAAACTGCTTGGCCTACTCTTATTTTGGAGTCCTGCTTGCAACACAATAACTCAATTGATTGGACAATCCATTTCAAGAGCTCATAAATAATTCATAAAAGGATTTTTAATCACAAGAAGTGGTTTAAGTGCTTGAAGGTGCCGGAGTGGAGGAGGAATGGAACAAGGACCCAACATAAATGTTCCAAGTCAGGGCGTAGGCCAAAGACCACCAGCTCTCTTTGTCATTGAAATGTTTAGCCAGTTTCTTCTTGAAAGGTTTCCACTTAGGATAGGGTATTATTTTTTGGATGCGCTTGTTGTAAGACTAAACCTTAAAAAGTTCAAAAATCCTAAAATTTAAATGCTGATATGAACTGGATCAGGAATCAGTCCGGAGCCGAATTTGGAACTATGAATGTAGCGAAACTCAGAAATCCGCAACTGAAGGGTCTGGCGAATATACCAGCGTTCATGTACGCCTTCTATAGGAGACGACTTGAAATCCCGGAAGGCCCGTAGGCCCAAACAAACCGTTTCCGTGGCAGAAGAATTATTTTTACAGAGCACTTCTTCACCGAGCTCGCCTTCTTAAGCGCTGTGATCTTTTTTACACCCAGCTAGAGCCGAATGACTTTTGGGTAAATTTTATTTTCTATCTATTCTGAGTTGGTTTCTTCTTCTTTATCTCACTTCAGTTCTTTGAATGCACCAATCGCCTTAAGCCACCACGTCAATTTGCTTAATACCAGATCTGAGTTAATTTCTTAGCTTCCGCAGCAACAACTTTCCTTAGCACAGCTGCGCACCAGTTATTTCGCCATTAAACGAGCAACAGCTGCACTCGGATAGCCGCTTGCTTACGTTGCGTCCTCAACGATTTTTACATAACAAATTTCCAGCTTTGAGGCTCCTTTAGGTGCCTCGAGCTGCACTGAGCTTCTTTTAGTTTGCCATTTACTCAGGCGGCATTATTTATACGCCTCATTTTCATTTTTAGTCTATCTTCCATGCCATACTTGCTTGCCTCTCAATCTTTTGTTGCTCAAGCCTGCTGTGCTGCTGTGAGAAATGTGGCAGCACCAATTCACGCCAGTGCCGCATCAAACTTGCAACATAAACACATAAATTCAACCACATCCAACAAAATCGAAACAACTGCAGCACTGGCCAATAGCAAATAGAGTGTGGTGTTGCATGCCACTTGCTAGTGTCAAAACTTTTAGCAACTATTTTTCGAAATCAACACATCAAAGAAACAAAAAAAAAAATATATATACATATATATATAAAACAAGGAAAGAAAATAAAAAATTTAAAAAAGGGGTGGCATGAAAATTGCAAATTGCAAAGTTGTTTCAAAAGCAATGTTGCCAATAAAGTTTATGCAGCAGCAATGCGGCAGTGGCAATACGTTTAAAGTGTTTTTCTCTATTGGCGCTACAGCACAGTGGGATAGATTGGTAGGTAAGTAAAGTACAATTTAAAGTTTTGTAGTTTTCGAAACAGATTTAATTTAAAACAAATTTAAATGATTACAATTTAAAAATTTCATACAAAAAAAAAATTTGAAAAATATACTCAAACAATAACAAATATATTGATATTTGAAAGCTTTTTTAAAAATATTTTATGCGCAGGAATTAACTACCAAAAAAAAAAATAATAATTAAAAACATTAATATATGAATATTATTTCAAAAGTAATTTATGCACGAAAATAATTTTTTTTAAACATTTTTAAAAAGATTAATATAAAAAAATATTTTTTATAAATTTTATGAACAAAAATTAATTACCAAAAAATTGATATAATAATTTATAAAATATTTTATGTGCAGAAATTAATCACAAAAATAAATATTTAAAAAGATTGATATTTAAAAACTATTTTTAAAGTATTATATGTACAGAAATTATTACCAAAAAAAAATATTTTAAAAGACTAATATTAGAAAATAATTTTTTATATATTTTATGACCAGGAACTTACTTCCAAAATGTATTTAAAAATATTAATTTATGAAAATGAAATTTGTTTTATTTTGTTTTGTTGTTTTTCCGACAGGGTGAATAATTGATGTATATTGATGTATATTGGAACGATTTTCCGTCATCCCTTGTCAAATTGGGTTTTGAGACAAAGGAAATATAAATTATTTTTAAAAGCATTTATTATTAATTATAAAAAAAATATTTAAAATGATTAAAATTATCTTTAAAATATTTTATATGCACAAATTAATAATTAAGAAAGATATTTAAAAAAATTTATATTTGAAAATTATATATTATTATTATGTGCAGAAATTAATTACCAAAAAAAGATATTTAAATATATTAATTTATGAAAATGAAATTTGTTTTATTTTGTTTTGTTGTTTTTCCGACAGGGTGAATAATTGATGTATATTGGAACGATTTTCCGTTATCCCTTGTCAAATCTGGTTTTGAGACAAATGAAATGAAAATTATTTTTAAAAGCATTTATTATTAATTATAAAAAAAATATTTTAAATGATTAAAATTATCTTTAAAATATTTTATATGCACAAATTAATAATTAAGAAAGATATTTAAAAAATTTTATATTTGAAAATTATTTTTTAGCCATTTTATCTCAAAACATCCCACTGTGAAACTCTATCAACTTTTCCAATACGGTCATGTCGTCAACGATGCTGCTGCTGCTCTCCTTGTTGTCGTTTTTGTTATTACTGCGTCTGCTGCTCCTTCGTTTGGTGTTAAATGCAAATGATGAATTGTTTGCTGTGTGCTTTTAGGCGCTCTACCGCCACTACGCTTGAGTGAAACCAATGCCAACAACAACTATACCATGCAAGTGGTTGCTTCCAATAACTTGTGCGTCTGTGTGTGTGTCTGGCATACCACTTGAAGGCATTTTATATATTCGTAGTCCAAACTAGATTCAATTGCTGCGTCCGTATTCACACCCTCCTCCACTGGTGCATTATAGATGCGTGCAAAAAGTGTTTGTTGTTGCTGTTGTTATTTGCAAAATTCACTATTGGCACTCACAGCCATTGAAGCGTAAATGCGCAAATAACAAATATTACTAACACAGGTGAAATACGGCAAAAACTTTTCGATTGCCCGACCACCAAAGGCTTTTTAGTTTTTGTTTTTTTTGTTTATTGCTACCATGGCTGATAGCGCCAAAGGTGATTTTGAAATATCTAGAGAATTTGTTAAAAATAAAAAATTGCTTTCGCCGTGGAAAAAAGCGAAAATTATAAAAAAATTGTTGTTTGTGAGTGTCGATGGAAAACATATTTGTCTAGAATGAGAGCATAATAAATTTGAAATTTTTGTTTGCCATAAAAAACGAACTTTTTTGCTCAAACAAATTCTACAGCAAGTAATAATAGCGAAAGTCGATTTAAGTGAAAGTTGTCCTTATCTCAGCGTTGTATACTCTGCACTAAAATTTGCATGCTTTTTGCATTTGTTTATTGGAAATAACGACCAAAGTACTTTAAAAGTACCTGAAATTAAAAATTTTTGAATAAAAAGTCTAAGCAAAATGTATCTGTTAAATTACTTTGAGATAGGCAAACTATTATATTTTTGAAACTAAAGTTAACTTTGGTTGTTATTGTAAAACTAAATAAATTTTTAAGTATTTCAATCTGTGTTGCTAAAAAAATATTGAAATGATTCGACTACAATTTCGGAAAACTCCCGAAATGGTCCTGAAAACAAGCTCGAGTTGATCCCGAAAAAATACCCGAAACAATTCCGAAATAATGCCGAAATAGTCTCAAAATTATCCCAAAATATTCCGAAACAGTCCAGAAATAATTCTGAAATGATACCGAAGTGATACCGAAAAGGTCTCGAAGTGATCTCAAAAAAGTACAGAAAGAATTCCGAAATTATCCTCAAAAAGCACCGAAATGGTTGTAAAATTATCCCGAAATATTCCCAGTCTCGGAATGGTACCGAAGAAATATCGAAATGAGTCTGAAAGGACGCTACAACAAACCTGAATTCATTCCGAAAATGACCCTGAAAAAGTCCCGAAATTATTACGAAAAAGTTCGGAAATAATCTCCAAATAGTACTGAAAACCATTCCAAAATGGAACCAACCATGCCCAATTCTTCTAAATTTTACTACAATACTCTGCTACAATTTTTAGCTTCCGTTGCATCAGTGTCGATTTATTTAATTTAATTCAACCTACAGTTAGGTTGTAATTAAACTTTAAAAAAAGTAAAAAAAAACAGACTTTGGCTGTTTGGTATTTAGAGCAAAAGATTTCAAACTAAACTTTGGCTATTTTTGCTTGCTGCCACAATATTGCTTCAACGAAAATTGATGAACGAATTGACATTGTGCTGAATTTTAGTTTGAGGGGGAGTCTGGCTTTTCATCATGATGAGTATGAAAATAAAAGTTTTTATGGCTTGAGTGCTTTTGAATTTTCGAGAATACATTTCACCTGTTCGTAAAGCACAGCGCGACCTTCAACGGCGTACTAGTTATTCAAGCCAAGAGTACGTTGGCTTCGATTTGCGCACCGTATTTGTATGCAATGCAATGATGCAATTCATATTGAATTTTTAATAGAGCGCAGAGTGATTGCGGGCAACGTAGTGCGGTTTTGAATATTTTTTACGTGAGGGGGTCCTTTCGCCAACAACTCATCTTCTGTTTAGATAGGAGGCAAAAGCGAGAGTAAGACTTGATTTCGGTTAGTTAATGGAAGGTTAGTATAAGTTTAGGATTCGGCTTAATTCAGCAATAGCGCTGTCTTTGTCTAATCAACGCTGAGTTCGAGTTCTTAGGTATATGTCCATCCAATGAGCTTTCTAAGTGCTCCCTGCATGTTATCGCATTTATATTTAGGCAATGGCATTCCTGAAAGAGTTTAAAAAGTATACCCTATATGAAAACGTTTGATACTCAATTTTTGCCGATCACTGCAAATATGGAATCAACGAAAAAATTAAATCAGAACCTATTCAAATATATACAACTCATAGTTATTCTGTTTAATATTTTTTTATTATCGCCCCTTTTCGATGTCCTATAATCCCACTAAGACACCCAGTCTATAATTAACACCATCTTGCCCCCCATTGACTCCCACAGTCACTCACCAGATACTTCACCATATATTAATATTATTACTTAGTTAGCTCAACCGCATGTTTTCAATCACATTATCTAGTTGCTGTTATTGTTGCTTATTTCATATTCACATTTGAGTTTAATTTCTATTAGTATTTAGGCTAATTAATTATTTACCTCCTGGTACGAGTAATACACAAGCGATTTTGGGACTATAACTACTTATACCCAAATGTTTATTAATTCAATATTGAAATTTGTCATTGATTTGATTGGATTTGGAGTGAGTGGCGCGTGAGCATGGAGTGAGAGCAAGAAACTAAATTGAGAGCTCATTAATGTCTGCAAAGGCATTTAATTAGGTATATTGTAATTTATTTAAAATAAATGTCGTCTTAGTGACTGGAAGCTAAAATTAGCCTAAAGTGTCTGATGAGCGCAAATATAAAAAGTTAAGTTGAAAACTGAAATTGTAAACTTTTAATTGAATGTCTAGAAATAAATGCTCTTTTAAGCTTTGTTAAATAACTAAACAAACATATTCAGAGAATTTATACTAGTTGTTATCTACAAATATTTGTTCATTTGCACTTCGCATTCTGACTTTGACTTACACCAGCCTAAACGCTAGATGTATGCCGTTTAATTTATAAATTTTTTTCCAACAATATTTTTTTATTTTTTTAGACCAGTTTTACGCCATTTAAAATTGGCAATTTTTTAGGCCACAGTTCATTTGGATTTTATATGACAACTTCTTTTCTGCAATAAAATGCAAGCCATACATCAAAAAATACATATCTTCATTTCAGAAAGCAGAATTTTAGACCAGTTTCCAACAGTTGATGCAATTAGTTCGAATCGCGTTTTCGTTTTGTTTATCCTAAATTTTTATATGGAAACTTTATTTGTAAGCTGTTATTTATACCAGTTTATACCAATTTCGAAAATTTCATATTATCCAGTTATTCACTTCTTAGCTCATTGTGTAGCCCATTTCGTATATTTTCTATAAGTTATACATTTTGTTACTATTTTTTTACTTATTTATTTTAGTACAGTAATTAATGCCAGTTCAAACTACTATTGCAAGCAATAATTTAGCGCTTTTTATGTTACTTTTACATAAAACTGTAATTTATACCAGTTTGCAAAAGTTTGATAGTCTTTACAGAAAATGGCACCATATTCATAAATTAAATATACTTATTAATTTCCTATTCTCATTTTCCTTTGTCCCAACTTTTTACATTCAAAATATTATTTCTTTGCCTGCAGTTGTTTATACCAGTCGATAACTGCTTTGAAATCTTTATACCAGTTTCATTTCGTTTCCTTTTCGTTTTTTTCTTCTATTTTTATATTCAAAATAGGCTTGTTACTTTCATTAAGGTAATTTATATCAGTTTACAACTGCTTTGAATTGTTTATACCAGTTTGAAAAAGTGTAAGTTCCCGGCATTTAACATATTTTAATAGAGATATTACTGTTTTTGGTATATAGGCATCACTAGGATTTCTTAACTAACCTGTTCCTTGGAAATTCAGATTTAGTTTCATCTTTGGCATTGCTTTATTGTGAAACAATTATTATTTAAAGCAAAAATTTAGTTTTTTGTTAGACCAGTTTAGACCAGTTTTTGAAAATTTTATACCAAGTTCACGTTTTAGATATGTCTGCTCTCTGAGTTTAGAAATTTGCCTAAAGGTAAACTAAGCCAAAGTACAATTAACTTTTTTATGTTATACCAATTGCTAACAATTTATAGAAGCTTTGACATGTGTGGTGCTCTGGGCATTGAAAAATTGAGGGCTGATTTACATTTGATTTTGCATATTTGCTCTAATATTTCTTTTTATTAATAAAGCATTACAATATTTTTTTTGTGCTAGTTTTATTTAGCCAGTTGAACTTAGCCAGCTGGCTTATGGCCCTTTATCAGCCAACTCACTTGCTGACGTCCTCTAAATTGCACACCTGATCAATTATCTTTAAAATTAAATTTAAAATTTAAAATGATTGACAAGAAATTTCAAAATTACGCTTGTAAACAAGCACCTAATGAACTGACGGCCTCGAGGTGTTGATGTTTTTTAATGGTTGGGTTTTTTATATGTGCTTTTTTGTTTGTTTTGTTGCACACAATGTTTTTAGTGCCACAAAATAAGTGGCATATGTTGCAACTTAAACACCTTTAGCTGTTAAAGGGAAAAACAAAATAATTCACTAAATTGTGAAGCATGAAAAATAAACAAAATTAATTTATTTATAGGCAAACAGTTAACATAAAACAAGAAAATGAAGTACTTAATTGAATAAAATAGATAAAACAAAAAAATAATTAAAAACAAAAATCAAATTTAAAACGACTTTGGCTTGGTCTAAGAGACACTCAGCCACTAAATTGAATATCAAAAGCTTTCAAATTATATTTAAATCACTGTATTATAAAATTTCATTCACTATATTTATCGCTGCATATAAGTTTCAAAAGATTTTGTAGTATACTGCATTGAAGTAACACATTAAGAACCTATCGATTTTGATAATTGTTTAAGCGTACAACAGATTTTTATCGATTTTTTTAAAAGTCTTCAAATTTGATTGCCATACTTATTGTTTTTTAAGTCACAACATTTAAAAAAATTTTATAAATTATTTTTCATTTTTACAGCGTTTTATTAAATTTTATCAAGTATCACGACTATAAACAAGCTAAAGGCAAAAAATAATATTTTTTAATTATGAAAATTATTGTGTTTATTTTTTTAATAATTATTATTATCGAGAACTAGTTGCTTAGTATCTTTACTCTTGCTGTCCACTGGTTCCTATGGACTTTTTAAATACGTAGCTACAAGTATAAATTAGTTGATTATATTTTGGTTTAACTTTCATTTTTTTTAATTGGCTGTTTAGTTTTACTTATCACAGCGAATTAAACTTGATTTAAAAATTTCACAGGTTCGTTTTGCCTTTTGAAGTTTATTCTTTATCGGTTTTCTTTTTTGGTTTTATAGGTTTTAAAATTTTACTCAAATAATCCATTTTTTAATAAAAGTTTGCAATTTTTACAGATTTTTAAAGCGAATAACGCTTTTGCTGGCGTATAGAACATCGCCTTTTTATTGATTATCTATTTGTCTTGTTTTTGATTATTTTATGTCACCGTTTATCGCCTTTTTAAAATATGTATAGGTTTCCAGCCGTATTTAAATTTTATCTGATTTTTCTCGATATTTAATAAATATTATTTTTAAAGGTTTGTATGTAATTTACATGGATACAAGCGTAAGTAACCTCGTCTATTTATCGCTTAATCATCTTTTCCCACTAGTTGTTTACCCTTTTACGTTATAAAAAAATATAAATTTTTAACTATATTCGATATCCGATGAAATTCACGACAGTATGTAAATTAATTCCATCTTTGATTTAGGATTTCAATTCGATTTTGTAGCTTATATGTGGTTGCTGTTGTAGTAACAATTCCCCGCCCTGTTCGGCCGTCATTAACTTAAGCATTACCGTATTAAAGGCTCTTAAGGCCATTTTCTCGACTGCGTCCTAAAATTTATCTCTTCTTTAAACAAAATTTTGTTTTCTCTAAACCTTTAAAATTTGTCGGTTCGAAAAACTCAAAACAGCTGATTGTCTATTGATATTATTTCGGCAAAAAAAAATATAAAACAAAGAAAAATTAACAATTCCTAGGAAAAAGGCACGTGCGTTTGCACTGCAAGAAGACTTTGAGGAAACCAGTGAGCTTAGTTTAACCAGTAGGACTTTTCGCAACCGCTCCCATTACTTTTAAGATTACAAACACAAATTTTAACAAATTATGTTTCGAATGAAATTAGCCAAATTTTGTTAAATTTTTGTATTTCTACAGCTGTTTTTGAGCCATCTTTTCGAACATTTTTTACAAGTATTTAACAGGAGGTTGAGAAAATAAAGTAGAATTTATCTTACCGACAAATTTATCTGCCGGTTGGCTAATGCTGCCTTTAACAGAAAGTCGAGAAAACGGCCCTTAGTCTGCTAAAACCCGAGTCCTGCCGATACGTAGACCCAACTGTCGGAAGGCAATTAGTTATTTTGTGGATTTTACAGAAATAATCTATTTCATTTAATTTTAATAAAATTTTATCGGTTATAAACGATTATTAGTCCAACAAGTTTGCGATTGGTATCGATTTTTTTTAATTTCTATCGATTTTTCAAGCTTTTTATCGGTTTCTTACCAAAGCAATGATTTTTATGTTTCATAATTTTATTTTTTTTGAAGATAGTTGCAATTAGTTCGTTATATATCTATTCTTAATGGAATTTTAGTTGTTTTAAATATTTTCGATATCCGATTGCATTAACCGCAAGTTGAAAATTTGTTCAACCTAGATATGTATGTATAACCATTTCAATTAGATTTTATATGCTAAAACTAATTATAGTTTGTGTCAATTCTTTGTTGGAATTTCAGCAATTTTTGTAATATTTGTATCGAAATAGTTAACTTGTTTTTGATTTTTACAAAATTTTGCAGCTTATGGTTGATATTATTTTGTTACGGTTTATAGCGATTATTATCAATTTCTTTGGATTTTTTCAAGACGCTACATTTTTTGATTTTTATCGTCTCTTTAATTTTTTACCGATATTTATTTGTTTTTATACGAGTTTATGGGTTTCTTTGTCGAAAGATGTTTAGTTATCATAAAACTTATATTTTTTTCTATAACTGTTGTTATCGATAAATGCAATTTCATCGATTCCGAAAACGGCGCCAATAATATAATAATACTTTCAGCGCAAAATTAAACAATCTTTTCGCAAAATTTCTAAAAAAACTTAGCGGCGAAGCAGAGGATTGAAACTTTGTGAAAAATTCTCCTAAAGGTGGCGCACGGATCATGATATATAGAAAATTCTTATTTTTTATACGATTTCGCTGATATCACTGCGTTACAAAAACTAGCTTTAGTTCTGTTCTATGAACCAAATATACTTTTTCGGAAAAGGGAGAAAAAATAAAAATACACGTGTATCGGCGATTTTCATGTGAAAGACGGGCAATACGGCCTTCATACTTTATACATAAGAAAAATTCTGACGTGTACATGAAAATCGCCGATACACGTGTATTTTTATTTTTTCTCCCCTTTCCGAAAAAGTATAATTGGTTCATAGGACAGAATGTGTGTAACGCGGTGTAGTTGCAACATAAGTAAAGCAAAGATAAAAATTTTAAAAAAAGTTTGAGTGGCTATGTGTTTTTTTTTTTTTTTCTTGGTACTGAAGCCTAAGAGCTATTCTACGTCAAACCCAGCATTAATGTTTTGCTGTAAATATGTTGAAACATAAAAAATATTAAAATACCGCCTTCTAAAAATTGAAGGCCAACTCACGCGGCGTTGATCTCTTCAACTCCCTAAAAAACAAATATTTACAACTTTGCCACTTACTTGCAACATCAACATCATCTTACCAACCAAAGCTGTGAAAATAATTATCGTCAATTTAAAGACGAAAAAAGTGAAAATTACCAAAAATTACTAAGCAAGCAAAAGGCGCCAAGGCCGTTGGTAGCATAAAAAAAAAATAATAAAAAAAAAAAATTATAAAAAAAAAATCAAAAAAACCTTATTTTCATTTTTGCAAGTTGCATTTCAATTGCGATTGCTGTCTGCTGCGATAGGACAGATTGCGTCATTCGTTCGTGCGCTGTCATTGTGTCACAGTGGCGTTGCTCAGCTCAGCGTTGTCTTAGCCATTCGTGGTAGCTGTGCAAACAGCCAAGAGGCAGCCTAGCAAACGGCTAGCGACTAGACGGTGAGTCAGTAATTCGTTACACCCGCAGCGCTGACAATTAACCAGTTAAGTCATTCAAGTGTTGCCACAAATCGCTACTGCAACACTTAATCGCCTCAAACACTTTGCAATTATTGTTTTGAATTTTTTCGTTGGGCACGATTTTCAAATTTTCGGTAAAATGGAGAGAAAAAAATAATAATAAAATTAAAAAAAAAGTAAAAGTTTAGAAGTAAATTTTTGGAAGATGTTACAAGACATGGAGCGGTGTTTCGGGTATATTTGGATGTAGGCTTGCATAGCGGAAGCTAGTTTGTTGAAATGAGATGGAACAAGTAAGTAGTACGATGTCTTCTTCACAATTTATTGTATGGGAGATGTATGGTATATAAGTCCAATCTTACTGATTTTCTCTAGTGGTGACCATAGCGACCTGAAAATGAGTGACCCTTTCTTCGCAAAATTTTCGTGGCTGCAGCAATATTTCCCCCAGGCTGCCAGCGTAACTTCCCAATACTCTGTAGGATTATATTGAACTACCTCGAGCCGTTTCCAGCACAAGGTTAGGATCGGTCAAACTAACAATTTGTGCGTTCAAAGAGACGGAAAGGGTTAAGCCTCGGTAAGTACCTTATCGTATTTTTCACAGACCACAAAAGTTGGGATTTCGATCCGTGAAGGCAAGCGTAAAAGCTTGGTTTTTAAGGGGTCGAGGCTAAGGCTGCAGTTGCATGCTAAGTCCTTCAAGCTCGCTATTGCTACTCTCATGATGCCTGTTAGAAAGCTTCGCATGTCAAGAGCTACTCTGTCCAGTTACTATAAGGTCTTCTGTATCTAAAGCAGAAAGAGCATCTTATTCTGTACGAGTCTAAGCCTGCTATGAACAACAAGATTTGATATTGTTAACTTGGAGTCTCATCTCTGAGTCAATGATGAACCAGTATTAAATTATCTCAACTACAAACTGCATCATCAAAAAGATTCCCACCGTCAACGTGTGCAGATCGGTTACAAGCGCCGTCACTTCAATTATGTGGCAAACGTCAGACAAGATACGCTTCAATAGTAAATACACCAAAAATCATTAAAAAAAAAACTTAAAGTAGTTCAATACATTTTATCGCTTGAATAAAGCAACAACAACAAAAAAATTTTCATACATTTTTTCATTTTGTTTTCCTCAAATGTTCTCGCAAATCGCTGCTGGCAATCGCATAATTGCAGACTTTAACCGTCGTCGTTGTGTGAGACCCATTTAGTTGCAATGTTGCTTGTGCCAGAAAGCTTTTATTCAAGGTCGTTTGCTTTGTTTAACCAGACATATGGGAAAAATATATGCTTAGTTTTAGTTTCTCAGCAATTTTCGGAATTTAGTTCAGTTTACGATATGTTATGCAGGTTGATTAATTTGATGCGAAAAAAGTTCGCAAAAAAGCAGATGAAAGCGCTTGCGGCAAGTTCAGTTGGGAATAATAAACGAATAAAGTGTGTTACGCGCTGACATTGAGCACTTGCTAGCTGTAATGCTGGGAAATTAATATTGCTGCAAAGCTTGAGTGCAATTCGAAGGAAAATTTAATTCGTCGAAAATGCTTGAAACTTTTATAGGTATAGAAGTTCCAAATAAATCAAAATCTAAAAAAAAATTTTACGAAAGCCAAAGAGTAGTATAAGAAATTCTGTTTAGAAACTACCATTTTATAAGCGTGAAAATAAAATATTAATGGAAGCTCAGTACCCAGCTTGTATTTGGATTTCTAAACTGGTCTAAAGACTGGTAACATTTTTTCTATGAAAATTTGCTAGAAATGGAAATGTATGAAAATTCGTTAAAAATGGAAATTAAGTTTACACCAATTCTACAAAATTTGTAGACATTCTTTCCGAAACTGGTCGAAAAACTTGTATAAACAGTTTTGTGTATGATATTTTACTAAAATTGGAAATAAAAGACAACTTAATAAACTTAAAAATTATTTTTTAAATAAGCATGAAATTTTTTCAAACATTTTTTTCGAAATCGGTCTAATAACTAGTATAATGTATAAAAACTTACTTAAAATAAAAATTTAGGCACAAAGCAGTTATGGAATTTGTTTAGAAACTATTTTCTTCACTGGCCTAAAAACTGATATAAACTTTTTTGTGTATGAGACTGAATATAGGAAAAAATTAAACTATAGAACTAGTATAAATTGATTTGCTAAGCCTTTGTCACATAAATTTAATAAGAGTAGGAAAAATATTGAATTATATAATAAAAGCCAAAGTTACCTTTTTAAACTTGTTTAAAAATATAACTGGAATGAACTGGTATAAAAGGTATAAAACTTAAGCTAATATAAAATAATATATTCCCTACCAGATGAGTTGATTATGTAAAATGATTTATTTGCTAAAAGGTTTAAGAACAAACTGGTATAAAATGACTTAAATTTAAAAAAATTGTACGCATGTAACTAGTATACACCTAGGTCTACAGATTTAATTGGTATGAATCATGTTTTCTCAAGCAGATAAGATGCTTTCAATATTGAAATGATTTATGCGCAACAAATTTGAAAAATTCAGTTTTTATCAAAACACAATTAATTTAAAAGACTGGTATAGTTTTTAAAAGATAAGAACTAAGTGCATTGATTATTTTATTCCAGTTTTCTTTTAAGAAGGAAAAGCTATAATCGGTGAAATTGCAACAAGCGAATTAGGAATCTTTTTCAAGTCAAACAAATTTTTATATAATAATCTGTGTTAAAAGAATCTGGTATAATAATTTGCTTTGAAGAAATTTAGAAGCTTCCTTTTAAAATAGTTTGCTTAAATAAATTACAGCAAGAAGCTGGTATAAGGAAGACTTTTACAGACAGACAATTCGTAAACTAAATTGGTATTCAAAACCGGTCTAATTTTTTTTGGATCCAAAATATGACTTTTTTTCACCCAGCTGCTAAAAACCCTTTACATGAATTTGTTAAGGGCTCATTTTGTAAACTGGTATAAAAGAATTTCGTAGATAAATTAGAAAACACATTATAATTGTCGTAACATGTGCTTAAAGCTGTTTTTGAAATAAAAAATGTGTAACATAAACTGGTCTAAATGGATGTGGTATAAATAGTGATGATCTTAAAATAACATTTTAATCTTGGTAGAAATGTAGTCACATTATGAATTGAATAAAATTTTGGGTTGAATGTGGTGCTTTAAATTCTCATAAAATTTAAATCCATTTCACATCCAACTCACTTCATTTTTTAATACTTTGCAAGCACATGTGCGCATACATACTCGTCCACACAAAGGCAACATTCAATTTATCCAATCGCACTTATGGACTTAATTTACTTACGAAAATTCCCATTGAACTCCAGAATTAAGAGGAAAGTACACAAAAAAAAGAAATAAAAGTAATGTGAAAATGCGTGCGAAATGCGGAAAACAAAAGGAAAACTGCAGCAAAAGTTGGTGGCTAAAATGTGGAAAATGTGCGAATGATTATGTCTGACTTTGGCGCGTCCTTTCAAGTTGACTGTGGCCGGTTGGCGATAAAATGGACTTCATCACTTAATCTACCCAATACTGTATGGACGTATGAGCGCCAAGCTACGATTGTGGAATCAATGAACTGCAATAATAACTTGAATGGCGAAAATGGCTTCCGATTGTCCGACAGACTGTGGTGCAAATGCAAGCAAACAAGGCAAGGCAAGCGGTACGCAAACAGACGGAGGAGGTGATTGGACGGTAGAAAACAAAAACGCGCGGTAAATGAGAAAGCAGATAACCCCAAAATGCCAATAAATGCGGGTGAGTGAGGCGGAAGGAAGCCAGAATGCCACTGATTGCGAGCAACTAGCCAGAAGGAGGCTTTATTTGTAGTGAAATGCAATGAAACGCGTGCTGCGCCCATAAGTAGGCAATCGGAAATTGAAATGCGCCCAAAGTCGCAGAGAACGATTAAAATTTGATAGGCACGCCATTAACGAAGATAAATGCAAATAAATGCGTTTTATTACTTATGCTTATTTATGTACGATGTTAGGGTGAGGGGTAAAAATATACTTTTTTTTTTTTAATTGAAAAATATATGTTTAACACCACTTGGAACTCTGTGAGCTTTTTGGCGAAAAAACAGTTTTCCAAAACTGTTTTGACAATACACCAAAAATAAAATTCTATAATTGAATTGGATATGCTAACTTCGAAAATGCATAATGTTGATTGATCTAAAAGATTTTAAAATATATGATAAAATTAAAAAAAAAATTTTTTATATTTTTTGATAGAAAAATTTTTTGCTTAAGCTTCTTTTTCTTGTTTATTTCTTTAAACAATTTAGGGCAGTTTTCTCAAGTAAACTTTAAAATTTTTGTGCCAAGTAAACAGAAATTTTCTATACAAAAATTTTTACAATCAGGCAGATAAATCTCAAAGTATACTTGAGAAAACGGACCTTATTTCTACAAAGTTTACCTTTTGCAAAAAAAAATCAAAATTTTTTTTCAAATATATTTACATAATTTTTTCTTAAAAAAAATTTACACATTTTTGAAATTTTTTTCTTGCTAGAAATTGTTTCTTTTTATTTTTTAATTCTTTGTTTTGTGTAAGTTTGCTCATCCAACTGTCAAATAAATTTTAAAGAGATTTAAAACATTTTTTAAAAGAAACCTTTTCTTAAACCAAAAGCTGTAACATTTTTTATTGTTTTTTAAAAATTTAAATTTTAGAATCCTTAAAAATTCAAAAATTCTATGACTATAGAGAAGTTTTCTTGCTCTAGTAGCTTTTTTTTAAGTTTCTCATGATTTTATTTTTCCCCTTTTTAATTTTTCACAAATCTTTTTTTTTTTTTTTGTAAAAGGTTTTTTTTTTAGACTACAACCAAATTTCCTTTGAAAATACAATTTTTTTTAATGGTTTTGTTTAAAAAAATTTGTTCCATTTCAAATTTTCTCAAATTTCCTAATTTTTTCAATATTAAAAAAAGCCCCATAAGCATAATTTTTTCTTGACATTTTTCCGATATTAATTTTTCACAACTTTTTTTTTTGAAAGTTTTTTTCGTAGACTACAAAAAATTTTTCCCGAAAAAAAAAATTACAGCTAATGTTTCTCCAAAACCTAAACACTTTTTTTACATGTTTCTTATTTCTGAATTTTATTCATTAACCAAAATTTTCAAAATTTTTAAATGTTTAATTTTGAACAAAACAATCGAAATTGAAAAAAAAGTATTTTTTCGAAATTTTGAGGTTTTTGACTTTACATAAACAATATAAAAGAAATGTCTTCAAAAAAAAACTATTTAAAGAAAAAATTCAAAAATTTACCAAAAGCATATGTATATACAAGTTCTCGAGTTAAAATTTGCTGTAGCCTAACAAGAAGAGTGTAAAATATATTTTAGAAACTTGCTAGAATTTTTATTTTCTTAAGGACAGTAAAAATATTCTCTGAAGAAGAAATTGTAAGATTTCAATTTTTTTAGTTTTTCAAGTAAAACTATATGCGGTTCAAAAAAATTATAATTTAAATATATAAAAAAAAAAATTTCAAAATTTATTTTCGAAAACTTTCAAATCCATTTCTTTTAAAAAATTTGTTTTTAAGAGCATTTCGACTGCTGAGTGGAAGATCACCCTTTTTCAAAACATTTTTCAAAAACGCCCTATCTCAGAACTTCTTTGATGAACGCCCCACCTCAAATTGGTTTTGAATAACGCCCTATTTCAAAATTTGGCTTAAGAACGCCCTATCTCAGAATGAAACGCCATATCTGAAAGAAAATTCAATACATTTTTAGCTGAGATAGGGCGTTTTTGAATCAAATTCTGAGATAAGGCGTTTTTGAATCGAATTTTGAAATAGGGTGATCTTCCACTCAGCAGTCGATTTATTCTAAGATTTTTTCCCGAAATATATTTGAATTCGCAGAACAAGAGATGTTTCGAGAAACTGCTTTATATATATTTTGAAAATACTTGCTCTTCAATTCTGCGCCTAACAATTGTTCATCATTAAATTTCAAATTGGCTTCGCCCTACACTCTGCATATTCAAATTAAATCGCCACAAATGTACAGACAACAGAAGTTGAGTGAAAATAAAGAAAAGTGAAATAAATTGAAGCAATTGAAAATTTGTTGGTATGCCCAGTAAGGATAATGAATATATAATCTGGCCTGCAGTGTGTGTGTGTGAGTATTGGCTGGCTGCGTGCTCAGGCTTGAAATATTTACCATTGCAACAAAAGCATTTCACATATGCGTGAAGCAGATTGGGCAGCGGACAAAAAGATAGTTTTATGCGCCACAGCAACGTCGGAGGGTACGCCCATTCACTTATCCTGCCATTCACGTAAAATCCATTGCTTCTTCATTCATTCCGGCATGCTGCTTTTGTTGTTACACACACAGATGTAGAATTGAAATTTCTTTATTCTCATGCCTCAGGCGGAAAATCACTTCGTAAATTGCTGGGAAAATTTAGAATTTTTTTCTGATTTTCACTTGATATTTTTGAACTGCGTAAAAGTAGAGAATTTCATAATCAAAGCACACGTGTGAATTGGTCAAGAAATGCAAGAACATACAGCCATTAAATTTCAAGGTGGACTATCATACAGAAATTCCTTTTAAAGTTTGAAATATCTCTTCTGAAAAAAAAATTTAAAAAAAAAATGCCAGCATTCAGTGAAAATGAGCTCAAAAATTTAGCATACATCTAGGCGCATTCGAATGGCACGTACGCGCATGCTTTCGTTGTCAAAGAAAAAATAATTAAAAAAAAAATAAAATATTATGCAAATATGTGATTGTTTGAAATATGCGCCATGAATAGAATTTCCAGCAAATACTTTCCCTGCCTCTGCTGTTGGTATAATTTCCAACAAACTAAAAATATTTTACTATCGGTTTTAATATCACGCGCGCTTTACCTCTTAGTTGATAAGAACGTACATTTTGTGGAAGCAACGTGTGGCAGATAACTATGGTATAAGCACCGTGCAAAACTTAATTGGTGTAATATGCCCGTGGCGAAGGAGCTATTGCGCATCGGTGGAAGCTGTTTTGAATAAAAATAATTAAAGTGGTGCCATTTATCGTGTTTTAAAAATTGTTTTTAAAAATATATTGTTTAAAAGAAACAAAAAATGGGAAATTGGTATAAAAAAATATTAAGAAAACTGGTATAAAAAATGTTATAAAATAAAAACTGCATAAAGTACTAGGTAAAATAGTATAAGGTTTACTTCAAATATAAATTTTTACAAGAAAAAGGGTTTTAAAAATATGGTATAAAGTTTTGTAATGCTAACCAAACGCTACCTAAGAGGTGTTCTCTTAAAACAGAGAGCGTAATAAAAACTGATATAAAAGTGGGTATTTGCTCAGTTTGCATCTGTGAGTGGACTTGTCCAGTAGGGCTAAATATTCTTACAACAACAACATCTATAAATTTTCAATTAATCTGGTATAATTATTTTTAACTGGTATAAAATCTAGCTTACATAAAATCTGTTGAGACTAAAGAACTACTTGTAACTTGTGATAAAACTAAACCCCAGAAAATTACATACTTAATATACCAGTCATAAAATTTAGACGAAAACTGGTATAAATTTATATTATTTAAATTAAATATTTTTGTAAGTATAACGAGCTCAAGAGCAGTTGATAATAATTCTTAGTTAATTATTATTATTTTTGATTAGAGGAAAAACTGAAAGCAACAAAAATAATAAATAATAATAATTAACTAAGAATTATTATCAACTGGTCTTGAGCTCGTTATACTTACAAAAATATGTAAAATGAACAGACCGTAAAACCAACAACAAAATATATTTAAATAAAAATTTAAAAATGTAAATTGATTTAAAAAAATTATAGATTCATTTTTTCAGTTTCATGGTCAGATGAAAACTGGTCTAAGCTGAATCAAAACTTTAATAATGCGTCCAAAAATTTTGGCAAAAACAAACGAATTAAAAAACTAACTGACATAAATTGAGATAAAATTTCTCTAAAAAAGAAAATAAATGAAAAACTGCGAACTGGCATACATAAATATATTTAGAAGCTGAATCATACTCGCTGTTTGCAAAAGAAAATATAAAAATTAAAAAATCTAAATTTATTTAAATTAAATTAAAAAAAAAGAAATTTAATAAATAAACAAATAGTTTATAGTTAAAAAAAACTCAAAGTAGAGACAAATAAGATAAAATTTTCAAATGTCGAAGAAAGCCAATTTAGTTTGAATTGGTATAAAAGTTCCTATTTTTTTAATGAAAAAAAATGGTATAAAATTCTATAAACCTATTTTTTATTTATCATCGAAAAAATTTATAAAAAGCAACAATGAAAAAACTTAAATTGAAATTAAAATTACTCTGAATTGGTATAAAAGTGTAGGTTTTTGTTAGTAAAAAAACTGGTATAAAAGTCTTCAAGGAACATATATTCAAAGCGCGCGATGTTAATTCTCAAAGTATGAATAGCAAAACAGTAAAGTTAGCTTTAAAGCAAAAAAAAAAAAATTTCACTTGAGACTTGCTTCTTTCCCTCTCCAACCCCGTTCCTAGCTTTTCATTCTATTCATCTTCCTCATTTAGTAGCTTGTAATACTTGACCATTTTCTCAGGCATTCCGGCACAAAGCATGCCACATTTTTTAGCTTCCTTTTCCGCAAAACGCTTATTCAATGCCATTTGATGAATTTGTTTTCATTTGTTCCAAGGAACACTTGCCACATGTCACTTGTCAATTGTGCCAGCGTTGCTTTTTTCAGGCAAAATGGAAATTTATTGGTTTTCGACTTGCTGAGAAATGCTGTGGTGTGGTGGGGGTAATGTTGTTGAGAAAATTGAGTGGTGAAATTTTTAAAAAATTTTCGCAAATAAATATATTGCAAACAAGTAATTGGAGAAGGAGAAAGAAATATGAAGCATACCTGAGAGTCATTTATTTTAAGTTGCCAACAATTTATTCGATTGTAACAGCTGATATCGCCCTTATCTGACTTGATACTTGAAGTCTTGCTTTCTATGATTGCCAAGTCTCTCTGTCAAGTGTAGAGCATTTCAGTTAACAGCGCTAAACAGTCGTTTTTTTTTTACTTTTTACTTTTTTGTTTTTTTACTCTTCCGGCCCATGCCAACATATCTCATTTGTTTACTGAACGATTTGTTCGCCTCATCTCCTTCCCTCTTTCAGCTGACGTATACACGCTGCAATTTCATATTCTCTTTTTTCAGTATTTAGTTCTTTGAAGTGTCAACTGAAAAGCTTCACTCAATGTCACAAAAATGAAATGTATTGGCATGAGCTTGTGAGAGAAAAAGAAACCCTGTAGAAAACTCGGCTGACTCTGAAGTAACCCAGTTATATTTTGAGTGGCTACTATGAATCGACTTTTGACCTCGCTTTGCTCATAACTAAGCACATTTGCATATTAGTAGACCAAAGAAATCCATTTTTTCAACTAGCTACAAGCTGGTTCCTTATTACTTAGTTTGTAGTTAGTTAACCTAAATATTGCTCAAAACATAAACTATGGAAAAGTAGTTTAAAGTCAAAGTTGTATACTCATTCGAGGTTCCCAACCACTCTAGTTAGCCCTGGTGCACCATTTTTATAACGCACTAACTACACTAGGAACTAGAAAAAGTCCTTAGCAATCGCGCAGTCAGTCCTCCAACTTGGTTCAGTCCATTTAAGGATTCTTCAGTTCTATCTTTTCTATCCATTAAGTAGGGCTGATGGAAAAATGTTGCCTTTTTCGCTTATTGTTGAGATATGCGGAGCGGGGAAGAACCTCCACTGCTTTTGATATCCAGACCACCACCACATTAGCAACGAGGAATATTGTCTAAAACGCTGGTTTCTGTTAAAAAAAAATTTCATATTTATTTTACTACAAAATTCTTATTTTTAAACTATTTTGTAGTTAGTTTATTGTTGAAACTAAAAATCAAGGACTCCGCCCATATTTTTGAAACGGAATTTTTTTAAAACCTTAGGATATCTTTTTATGGCGTATATGTTTTCTTTGCACTTAACCTTTCTTTTAATCCAAAAACAAACAAAAAAATACAGAAAATCATTTGGTGTTCAACTGACTACAAACTGCTTATTTTTATACTAGTTTATAGTTAGTTTTTTAGTAAACGAAGAAATAAAAAATTTTCGATACACAAGTACTGAAAGTTATGAACAACATGGCTCTAAATGCACCCTGAAAGAATTTAAAAGTAATTAAACTTAAGCTGAAAGTTAGTAGTAAGAATTCCCACCAGGGATGCTCATAAAAAATTTTAGCTATGTATCTGCTAAGCTAACATGTTTGACATAATTGACAGATATGTCAAGTAAAAACAAAAATGTTTGACATTTTCCGCATATTGAGATAGAGAGAAAGCAAAAACCCCACTACGAATAAAAATTGTTTTTATTTTTTATTTTATTTTTAATTTTTTTTTTTTTTTTTTTTTTGCACGACAAATGTTTGCATGTAAAATTTTATTTTCTAACTTCAAGCATTTTGCTATTGTCAAGCTACTACATAGTTTAAGCTATTCATGTTGTGCATGTAGTTATCATTCGCTGTTGTTCTTGTGCTATGTTGTATCAACTTGATTGTGTCAATTTTGTGAGCGTTCGTTGTAACATTGCCCTCTTTGCTTTGGCTGATTGGTTGATCGCTAACAACAACGTTTTTTTTTTTCCCCACAGAATTTTATTTGCGCTACATAGTCTTTTATTGTTGTTGTTTTTGTTGGTAGTGTATTTGACAGCAGTGTAGTGGCTGATAAAAATTGATCCATTGGCACGAACAAAAACAAAAAATCCTTCTACATAGTGACTCCCAAATGTATTCATAGACGCCAGTCCCAGCCTTGTTTGCATAGAAGTGTTGCAGGGCAATTGAAAGTGACACTTGGCCACTCTCACACATTGAAACGAATTTATATTCATAGTTCAATGTGAATGGATTCATGACAAAGCTATGTACATACGTATGGAATATCCTGTTGAGTTTGTTGCTTTGTTTGCTGACTTTTCACTGTTGCCCTGCAACATGTTTTGCCAATTGAAAGTGACAAGTTAGAAAGAGAAAAAGAAAACGCAATGACGTAAAGAACAGTTTTCAGTGGAGAAATTACTAGTGAATACATATAGAACACGTAACTTACTTAACAATAATTTTGGTTAAGATATTAGAAACATCAACATCACAGTTTGGTGTAAAATAAATTTAGTTCAAATTTCAAAATACTGGCTTAGTATGATATACAATTTTTTGAAAATTTATTAAAAATTTAGTCAAATACAACTGGTATAATTTCAGTCAAACTAGTATAACATGAAACATTAATATTTTACCATACATATACACAATTTTACCATGTATGTGTTGAATTTTAAAAGAAAAGGGCTGTAATTTAAGCTGGTATACGTTTTACAAAACTGGTATAAAATTTAATTTTTCATAATCGTGGAAATTTTGACACAAAACCATGTTCAGTTAATTTAAAAGCAGGCACTTTGCTGGAATACAAACTGCTTGAAATTTTATCGATTTGGCCTAAAATTCCTGCATACCTAGACTTGCATGGCATAAGAACTTTATTGACTTAAAACTGAAATACAACGATGCCTGTCAAATTATAAAATGAAATTCTGCTCAAAAAGTAACTGCTATAAAATTAATTTTTGCCAAAATTTAAAATTTTGATATTAGCCATACTAACTAAATTTGAATAAAGAGCTGGCTTAAATACGGTGTGTTTTAAATATTACTTGTAAATTTATTTAAGTGCAAACTAGTATAATCTCAAACAAACTGGTATAAAACCTATACTCAATTAAAAATTTAAATCTTATCATACATAGACACCATTTTACATCGATGAGTTTAACTGGCTTACAATTTAATTGGTATAAAAGCTAACTGGCATAAAATTTATATGGTATGAATTGAAACTGAGATAAATAAAGAGAAGCAATATTTTCATAACCAGTTCAGTTTGGTGCATTTGTAAAAGTAAACTAGTAAACATGACTAGTATAAATTTGAGTTGTTACATAATTTAATTGTCACAAAAATTAACTAGCATAAAATTTGATTGGTATAAAAGTTAACTGGTGTACAATTTATCGGTTGTGAATTGAAAACGCTGAATAACTGGTATAATTTATCTTCCAATTAATGCCGAAAACATGCAATTTACCCTGAAACTTTTAAACCAGACGCACACCAGCACCCACACATACCAGCACTCGCACACACACACACACATATTACCTAGCTAAAAGGGAAAGTGCGAATTCGATGTTGAAAGCAGTTTAAACAAAGCAAGTCAAAGCAATATTTTGGATGCTGCAACTACGCACATGTCTCCTGCACCTCGACACCGACTTTTCACCAGCTTCTTGCCACACACTCACTAATGAATTGCATGCCACACGCATTGTGACCACATTTGCCTAACGAAAACGAAATAGAAAATTTAAACTGACATGTTGCCACAGTGGCAGCAGCAATGACAATTTGAAAGCAATATTTATTACTGTTTCTCTGAAAAAATGCCAGAGTGTATGTAAATGTCTATGTGTGTGAGTGCAACGGAAAGAAAGTGTAAATTTGTTTGTTAATACATGCAACACGAGCAAGCCGCACACTTGCATTTTATCTACTTCTACAAACTGGGGCGGTGTCTGTGACAGCTTTTGTAATCGACGGCGACAATTTGAATCATTGCACTTGTGGCATGTTCCGCACAAAATGTACAACATGACACAAATACAAGAAGAAAACATACGTAGCATGAAGAAACATACATGTTGCACACACACACACACACTAAGAGATACACTAAAAGTGTAATCATAGAAATTGCCTGCGTAGCCACTGCCTCGACTAGTGTGCCGCAATGTGTGGCAAGCTCGCGTGTGGCACTGCAATTTTCGTTTAGTTGCCTTAGCTGCAATGGAAAAAATGTACTTTATCGCTTGCCTTACCGACCTTGTTCCTCTGCACTCGCTGCTCACTGCCGCCGCTTCTCAGCCTGTTTGCTCATCTCTTGCTTTCTGTTTTATTTATATTTGTTTATCTTTATGCGACAGATTTCATGGCTGCTGCCAGAAGGTGTCGTTGTCGCACTTAATTCTATTCCATGCTACACGCTCAGCCGCTTCAGTTTGCCATGTGACATAATGTTTTTCTTCATATTTTTATTTTGCTTATTCCTCTTGCAAAATATGTAGTCTGCTTTAAGGCGATTTAGTTGTATTTACAATCAGCTGCTACCATGTTATCACTGCAATTGCACGATTATGCCTGGTAAACGAGGGTTTCGCTGCCGCTTTGCCTTTGCTCTAAGGCCATGGTTTCTGTGGCTGCATTAGCTGCGTGTGTGAGCATTCACCGTAGCGCTGTGCCTCCGCAGCAATGCAACCATTTTTCGTCTATCACACTCTCGGCCTAACTATCAGCCTTAGCTAATCTTAAAAGCGAAATGCAGCAACATTTGTTGGCTAGAAGTTTTGGTTGCTTTTTGATGGCGAAACTGGTATAAATTATAGAGTTGGATCATATCAACAGAAAGTGGTATAAAGTACGCGAAATGTATAGCTGGTTTGAGACAGAAATAAGATTTTGCAAAAACTGGTATAAAACGTATTTTAAATAATTTGCCAAAACAGGTATGAATTGGAAAAATTCACGTAAACTGGTATAAATACACTAAAGCAGGCGTGCAACTGGTAGAAATGTGATGCGATAAGGATAGGATTTATATACTAACTAAAGAAGTGAAAACATACATCAAATAAGACTCTTATAAAAATAGTGTACTGATAAATTTGTATTCTATCTATCTCTATGGCGCGATATACAACAGGTATATCATCATAAACCTCCTAAGAGATTTTTGCGCCAAGCTTCTCTTCCAATTTGTGGTGTGCCGATTTGAATTTGGCGGCCGCCGTGGTGTGAAGGTAGTGTTGCCGGCCTACCACACCGAAGGTCCATGGTTCGAGCCCTGGTACAGGTAACATCAAAAGTGATTTGAAAAAAGTTTTTCAAAACGGGGTCGCCCCTCGGCAGTGGTTTGGCAAACTCTCCGAGTGTATTTCTGCCATGACAGGCTTCTCAGCAAAAAATTCGTCTCCTTTGTAGATGCCGTTCGGAGTCGGCAAAAAACTGTAGGTCCCACCAATTTGTAGGGATAATTCAAATCGGCACACCACAAATTGGAAGAGAAGCTTGGCGCAAAAATCTCTTAGGAGGTTTATGATGATATACCTGTTGTATATCGCGCCATAGAGAGAGAGATTTGAATTTTCCCTACAAATTGGTGGGACCTACAGTTTTTTGCCGACTCCGAACGGCATCTACAAAGGAGACGAATTTTTGCTGAGAAGCCTGTCATGGCAGAAATACACTCGGAGAGTTTGCCAAACCACTGCCGAGGGGCGACCCCGTTTTGAAAAACTTTTTTCAAATCACTTTTGATGTTACCTGTACCAGGGCTCGAACCATGGACTTTCGGTGTGGTAGGCCGGCAACACTACCTTCACACTGGCTGAAATTCAGAAAAATTTGAAACCAGCAACTAACGGCTTACTGGTAATAAAGATGCGATATTAGGACAATTGATGTAAACGAAAAAAGGGTAAAAGATATATTGAATAAAACTGGTCGAAAAATAATATACATTACAATTTGTGTAAAACTGGTATAAAACATAACATTGAAAATTGCCGCAAAAATTTTGATTGGTCTAATTTCTCAAGTCGTCTTAAGTTATTAGGATAAATCGACACGGAAATGTACTTGAATGCCTTACAAATAAAAGTCTATGCATTGGTATAAAAATGTATGACAATGATAGTTGGTATAGATAATTGTTTTTTTTTTTTACCTAAACTGTTATCAATAAATGAGGTTTAAACGCCGTGCAATTAAAAACTTACCCATTTACATAAAAGTTGATTTTATAAAAACTGGTATAAATAAAATCTTCTATTTTTTATACAGAAACTGGTATAACCGAAGAATTTAGCACAAAATTTAACTGCATTTAACTAATTTTAAGAATTAACATGTGTATACGATTATATATAACAATACTAAAGAAATTATTTTACAACTGGTATAATAATATGAATATTCAAAGAAATTATTACACAAGAAAAACTGGCATAAGCAAAATTATGTATCGAAAAACAAGGTAAACTATATTTAATAAATAATTAACACTAGTAAGAATAACAAGTAAAAATGAACACAAACTGGTATAAATTAGATAATAAAAATTGGTATAACTTATTTAAAAAAACTTTATTTTTGTGTCTGAACTTGCGTCTCATCAAATCAGCCGAATGTAGTCAAACGTCTTCTTGGTTTTGCGGTATTTTTAGTTTACTTCAGAGCACCCAACTTTCAGGATACACATGGTTGAAAGAGGGTATAAAATTACGGCTTGCTTGTTTCTTTGGACACCATAATTACTATTCAGTAAATCGTTTACTAATTAAACTGCCAAAGAGTCCACCTCTCATCAGCTCTGCACCAAGCAAACTTTGACCACTTTTTAGTCCACAAAGTTAGCAGCTGTCAGCTGATTGGCACTTTGAGTATTCTTGTAAAACTTCATAGCCTCTCAAACTTCTATCTTACTACACTAGTTCTACCAGTTCATAGCCTCTCAAACTGTTAGCTTCCTACACATTTTCAATTTCCATCCTTCCAATTTATTCAGCTGCTTGTTAACCTGGTTTCTGACTCACATTTGCATAGATTAGCATTTCTAAACTCGGTGCTGTTAGTGCAATTTGTTTGCTCACCTTCGAAATTCCCAAAAAAATTGAGCTCATGAGCTTCGGATCGAAGCAATGCTTTCGCTGTCTCTCTTTCATTGCCTTAATTCCATTACGACATAACCGCATCAGCCACTTTATATAGGCAAAGTCTATACATAGCCCTTTGGCTGCAGACTTGCATGTGCAACGCTACTGCTGTTGTGGCACACTTTTAGCTAAAAGCCTTCAATTTACTCACAAACTGCCCTGCCCTCCCATTTTGTTAATTTTTGCTATTCAATGCAACGTTTTTGTTTGGATTATGCGCTCACAAATTTGTTTGGTATTTTTGCTTAGGCTCATACACCGCACGATGCCTCCTCAAACCCCTGCACTCACAGTGCCTCGTTTACCGGGTGTCTTCAGGCTGCCGTCCTTTGGTTGTTTGTATGTGAGTTTGTTGCGCTCACTTTAAAGGCTGCCACTTTATTGAACTTGTTGTTGGCCTGATCCCTGCATCAATCTATATTAAACCATGGAAGCTGGACGCTTTTGGATGCTACCGCTGGCAAAAGCATGGGATGCTGCGTCTGTACAAATTTAAGGGTCATACCCACTAGGAAAAATTGCAAAAGTTTTGAAGTTCTTGCACAAAACGGAAAAAATTTTAGTATTTTTAAAACTTTTCTTAGATTATAGTTTTTTTCCAATAACTCTTAATACATAGCACATTTTCTGTACTGACACTTAAAACACCTCTAAACTGAGGTGTTCATATTCAGCAAAATTCACGTACTCCTACTTACTCACATTTATCCATAATCATTTCTTTGCAAATGCGTGTATGTGTTAGTGTGTGCGTACACGTCGGCTGGCTTTGGCTTGTAAATGAATTAATGCGAATATGCGAAGCGCAAAACTGACAACGAAATTAGGATAATGTCGGATATGGCAGCGACAAGCACAATGGCAATCAACGTTGCACGTGTGCTGCAGGATAAGTAACAACAAACAAAAATGACGATCATGGGCAGTAAACAGAACATTAAGAAGGAATAAAGCGAATTGTGGAAGAAAAATATTTCAAAGTTTTAAAAAATACTGAGAAAAATGTGGCAGTAAAAAAATGGAAACTTTTGAAAAAATTTTGGGATAATCAAATTTTTTTCGAAAATGTTTAGACAGCTTAAAATTTTTTTTTTTGGAACTTTATTAATTGGGGACTTCGAAAACGTTTAGAAATTTTTGAAATTGTTTTTGTAAATTTTAAATAAAAAAAAATTTTTTTTAAAGTTACTACAACTTTCATGGAAATGTCAGTTTTCTTGGAGATTTCGAAAACGTTCAGAAATTGCTTTTAATAAAAAAAAAATTACTAAATTACTAAAAATTTCATGAAAATGGAATTTGTTTTTTTTTTGAGACTTCGAAACAGTTCAGAACTTTTTTTTGTAACTAACTGTCAAATGGCGGAAGTGGAATAGAACTTGGAGTTTAGATACATCAAAACCAGCATACTCGTATTGTTAGCTCAATGGTTAGCAATGCGTGCCAAAATTTCTCTGATGAAGAAGCTTAGCAACTTCCGAAATGGATCTATAAGAAAAGCTATGGCAGTTGTCTCTAAATATTTTTCCTACTCTATTCAATTAAAAAACTTTTAATAATTAATTAAAAATTATTATTAAAAAAAAATAAAATCAATAATAATTTTCATAAAAATTCAAAAAAAAAAAGTGAAAAATTATTATTCAAGGCGTTGAGCTCGTTTCATGAATACTTGAAAATACTACAAAAATTGTTGATATAAAAAGCAGTAACTTTTAATTAAAAAAAAAATCTATTTTAAAAAATTTGCTAAAAACTTTCCAGAATGTTTGTAACTTTTAAATAAAAATTAATATCAATGCTTTGCCGGAAATCGGGGATTCAGAATGTAGGAAATTGTAACAAAAAATATTTTATAATAGAATTGCACATTTTCAAGGATTTGCCTTATGAACTTTTGAATAAAAAAAAAATAAATATTATAAACAAATGTGCTATAAAATTGTATGCCATTTTTTTAGTTTTATTTATATATTATAATATTAAAGTATTTGAAAAAGATTTTATGAATGTTTTGGATTTTTGTTTTTCAACCTTTTTCAAACAAACACGTCTTATATAAAAAAAAAATTATGTTTTATGATTTTTATTATTTATTTAAAGTTTAGTAATTCTTTTAAAATTAAAAATTGTAGAAAATTGTTTAACACAATCTTGGAAATTAACAATAAAAATTAGAAATTGAAAAAGAAAATAATTTTAAACCATGGAAATATTTAAAACATCTTTAAACTTTTTTGGAGTTCTTGAAATTGCTTACAAAGTTTTGTAGTTGTTTTTTTTTTTTAAATTTAAATAAAAAAGTTATTTTTTCAGTGATTATTCAAAATAATTTTTTTTTTTTTATCAGAGTTTTTTTTATTCAAAAAAAGTTCAAAAAATGTTTTTTGCACATTTTAGAAGAATTTTTTTTTACTTTTAAAACAAAACCGTATCATAAATAAACAAAATAAACTGCTTAATAGCATTGTTTTGAAAGTGGTAAGTTAAAAAGAGAAATTTTTTTTTTCTTCTAACGTATTTATTTTATACAGCTTACAAGCCTTTAATTTTTTTTTTTTTTGTCAAAAAGATTATTTTAGGGAATTGATGTGTAAATTTAACAAAAAAAATGTCCTGTGCTGGGTTTTTTGATATGTAGATTTATTGTTTTCCAAAGAAAAGGTAAAAAAATGTTATTTAAAAAAAATTTTGGATTTTCCTTTCACTTTAAAATTAAAAAAAAAATTTTTTTTTTGTCAAAAATATTAGGGAACTGATGTTTAAGTTCAACAAAAAATTGTTATTTAGAAAAATTTTGAATTTTACTTACCCTTTTTTCATTTCTACAATTTTTCGTCGCACACATCGTTCCCCATTAACTCAACGCCTAGGTCGCTCATCTCATGTTTGGTTTGTGTGGCATGCCACTACTGCAATGCTCGTCTGTGTCCATTTTCCGGTTGACAAAATGTAAGCAGCACATATCTACGTTTATGTAATAATAGGCGTATACATATATATGTATAAGTATATAGTCATATATACATACATGCATTAGTACACGAATACAAACATGGCTTAGTCATGTTGCAATGTTGCAAAATCATGTTCTAATGTTGCAGTGACATTGCAGTTGTCGTTCCAAGAATATTTTTTGTTGTTATTATTGTTTTCACTTTGATTGTAAATTTTTGTTTCATACTGAAAAATTATAATTATTTCCTTTGATGTTGTTAATATTTTTGACCTTTTTTATGCGTCATACCATTTCTGTCGGACTAAAATTTTGTTTAAATTGCAAGCAATAGTGTATTGAGTGTATACATAAATATATAAATATTTAATATACTTGGACGTTCCGATCAATGACTCACTTACGACTCATAAATGAATCATATGTGACTCATATTTGACTCAGAATACTCTGCCGAATTCTTTTGAGTATATCTAAACATTTGCCTATAAATGCGTATATATACATATGAGTTAAAGATCTTTGCTACTTAGCAATGTCACTTAACTGTGCTGCCAATAACGATAACACAACAATGACAGCAACAACCATAAAATAACGGTAATTGTTGCCAATACACAGCGAACAAACAATAAATGAAAATGCTGACTAGCAATCAATAACAAGAAAAAGGCTAACAATGTGCAAAGACGTAAATGTGGCATGCTGAAAAGGGCTATCGTTGGCCGCACAATGGACCAAGGCGTATACGCAACCTTCACTGCTGTGGTCGCCATAGCCACTCCACAGCACTTAGCAAACGAGTTGTATGTGATTTATGCGAGCGTCGCCGGTTGTGGCATATTGGCAATTGGCGTTATGTGGTCGCTTATTATTGTAAAAGTATTGGTGTCGTAATTTCTTTTTCCACTTGGCTTTTTTAATTTCTTCCGCCCTTTTGTGGCGTTCTCTAAAGTGGTCACCTACGATGTTTGAATTTCATTTCACTTGATTGGGTTTTATTTGTTTAATGTAACGCAGTGGCTAAGACCGCCAAAGAGCAGTAAAACAGGTACAAAAAATCCAGCAGCAACAACAATATGCTGCTCAACAATGCAGAAAATCGTTTAGTTCAAACACAAAAAAAAAAAAGGTCAATTTCATGCGCTAGCTTTGTTGCGTCCCTTTTTCTGACTTTTTCGTCTCTCACGCTCGCACCATCAGCCGCCTATTTACTCCCCAATCTCTCTTGGAACGAACTCGTGCAAAGCGTCTGATTATTTTTTGCTATTCGTTTGTCGATGATTTATTGTATTTAATTTCATTTGATTGCGTGTAGCGCATACTCAATGGCAAACGCTCACCTTCTACAATTGGTCTCATCACTTCGTGGAACTCTGACCTGCAGTGACTAGTAAAAGATTAAAGTTGTGATTTATTTTTGCGGAGATTTCTTTCCATGCATCCAAGTGTTTGAGGTATTCGACAGCAGCAAATAATGCGACACACCCACGCTGATACACAGATGACTATGGAAGTTGGAAAATGCTTATCAAAATGTTCGCTATTTAAAAGCTTATAAATAATAAAGTACTTTTACTTGAATAACTTTTACTTTTTATGTAGATTTCACTCAATTATGAATGACTTTTAATTTTTTGTCGCTCGTTATTTTGGCTTTAATTACAATCACAGTCTAAAGCTTAGATTTAAGTAAATAAGTAAAAGCTCTTTTGAAAATAAGCATTCAATAAATATTATACTCCTGATTTTGTAAAGCTTGAGACTTCATAAAAATACAGTAAGCGAAATTCGAAATAAAAAATATCACTTTAACATAAAAGCTCACTTTCCTATGCTTTAAGCTAAACTAACTATAAAATAGAGCTTTTTGCGAAAGCTGTTAGAAATTTTAGGAAAATTTAACCAATGAATTTATAAAAAAACTAGAGGGACCGGCAGACTTTGTCCTGCCCAGATATTTGCCTGAATGGATCTAGAAATATTGGCTTTTTCTATCCCTATCATTATCTCTATCACTATCCCTATCCCTATCCCTATCCCTAGAGATGTAACTATTTCATACACACACAATTCCACTTCACCATCAATCGATCTATTATTGAGCTTTTCTAACAACAAAAAAAATTATAAAAATTCGCACCATACAAAATGTATGAAAAAATAATTTTTTTTTCAGGAATTTTTCGAAAATTTTATTGGGTATTCTCCTATTCTGGTCAGAGAACCATCTAAATTAGTGTCAATCATCCAAATCGGTGCAGGCGTTCTTGAGTTATGAGCGTTGAAACTAACGTCACTTTCTTTTATATATATAGATAGATTTAAATTTAAATTTAATTTAAAACTTGTATTCAGATGTCAAGTTAAAAAGCTTTACATGGCGTTTTAAAGTTTTTTTTTTACTTTTATGAAGTGGGAAAAATCTATACGTCCTTGTAATATCCAAATCTCTGTTTAAAAAACACCTCCTGATAATGTAATAATTGATAAAATATGAAAACAAGCCAAAAGCTCCCCTTCCAAAAACTTGGCGTAAAAGCTCCATCAATGTTTTCAATTTCGATTTTGATAAAAAGCTTTTGCAATTCAGCTGTACATTGTAAATATGTTTCTAACTTTGCTGTGAATCTGCTGAAATTAGTTCGGATAATAATCCTAAAGCTACTAAATACATATTTAAATTCGATTTAGCTATATAACTTACACGAAGCTTAAAAAAGCTACGTTTAGTAAAAGGGCAGCTCTCCATTGCGTTCTCAATCACGCTAAACAAGAAAACTGCTAAAAGCTTTCAAAAGCTCATAACGTAGCTTTGTGCAAATATTCATACCAAATATATTTTTAGAGAAGTAAGGCATCTGCTAAGCTAAGCCTATTGAAAGCTAAGCTGTCTAATGAATTAATTCAAAGTAAAAAAAAAATTTAGTAAAAACTTCGAAAAGCTCTAAAAATCACTTTCTGTGAATTTTCATATGCAATTTTTTTAGGGACTTAAGGTCTCAACTTATAGAAGTGGAAAGCTTCGAAAAGCTCTGGGAGTGCCTCTCTGCAAATATTCATACTTCATATCTCTTAGCGACTTCAGCGCTAGCAGGAGCAAGTACATTTGACAAAACCTGTCATTCTACTTGCAGAAAACCAAAGAAAACTCAAATTGAATTAAGTCTATCTCTATAAAGGTGAAAGCTTACAAGCCATAAAGGAATTTGGAAGTTCAAAAGTTATTTGAAAACTTTTACATAAAGTTTCGGCCACTCCACGACAACGTGATCACAGCTATAACTATATATTTTTGGTAACGGAAACCAGGCATCACAAAGTATTTAGCATTAAAAATTTAACCAAATTTATTAAAAAAAGCTCGCCAAACATACTTTCTGTTCAAGCTTTGAGCTTTATATGGATTTTATAAATGATAATTCACCTTACAAATTTTTATAAAAGCAAATGGACATAAGAACCGTTTACGCTGCTACGATGTATGTAAAAGTGTTAAAAATGGCTTTTGAAAATGCCAGATTTTTGTTTTACTTTTTGGCAGTCCAACTCGCAGGTTTTGGTTGGCGCGCTGCCGAAACGCCAAAATCGTAAACCAGATTTGCTTTTAAGCCATTTAAGCGAAGTAATTTATAAATGTGCTTTCAGCTTAACCGACAGCTCAGCCAATTCCAACAATAACAAATACAACAGCAACTAAGTACAACAACAGTAGTTACAACAGCAGCAAGCGTAAAAATTGCTACAACAGTGAAATGAGGAAAGGCGGTAAAACCAGCGTAGTAGCCCCACCCAAAGCATTAACGCGTAAGTAATGGGCAGCAAAGCAGAGTTCCAAGAAACTGTGAGTGGCGTAGAAAGAGCGCTGAGGAGCTTTCTAGAAATTTAAAAGCCAGCAAATTTAGTTGCTGCCAACGTAAAATACATTGTAAAAGGGTTAAGCTTGGCGCATTGCAATTTATTTCACTTAACGCGCGTAACAAATGTAAAGAAAAAGAAGGAAGAGAAATAAAGCAGGCCATAATAAAGAACTGAGTAAAGTGGCTGTAACAACAACAACAAATACAATGACAAGAAAGTGTGAAAAGACATTTGCTCTGTTGAGAAGTGTGAATTGGAACCGACAAAACCAAACGAGAAATACGCCGGACCGGAATGAGTCAAATCAACAAAGACGAATGCGCACTGTGGGGTATTTTGAAGAAACTTCACTTATAATGAAATATTTTGAGGACGGAGAAAGTGAAAGCTGTAAACCGGCAACTGGTTTAAAGTTCAAATGTTGCCCATATAAAAAAATCTAATATTACCAAAACTTTTTAAACTGAACATTCAGAAGCGTTTTTGAAAAACTAAAAAAAAATATAAATTTCAAAAATATGTTTGAGAAACTCTATGCGGAAAAAACAGTATTAATGAAAGTCTGAAAACGGTGTTTGAAAATCGATTTTGAGAAATTTCGTAGATACTAATTAAAAATTCAAAACTGAAGAAATTTTTTTTGCAAAATCCAATATTGATAGTCAAATTTTTACTAATACTGGAATTCACAAGAAAAATCTCCAGTTTTGAACCAAGCTCTTTAAAAATTAATTTTTTTTTTTCAAATGAATTTTTAATACAAATTTTAACAATGAGTATAAGAATTTTAAATACTTTAATTTTAAAACTTGGAATTGGAAAATGTATTTTTTGAATATTAAAAATCGATTTAGGACAACAGAGTATTGATAAAAATTTAGCATGTAGCATTGGAGTTTTTTTTGGAAAAATCCAATATTCGTAGTAAACCTTTAATTTAAAACTTAATTAAAAAACTCACTTTTAATGGAAAAAATTTTGTTGAATTCAAAACTAATAAAAATTTAAGGCTAAGTTTTAACCACGTTTTTAAAAATTCAGCACTAACAAAAAAATCAAAACAACGTAAGGAATTTCTTTGTTATTTTAAAAATCCAGAAATAGTGAACATTTTGAAACGAATACTTTGAAAAATTTTAACAATCTAGTAAAATTAAAATTTTAAAAATTTGTACTGAAATATTTTCAAGTTAAGTCAAATATCAAAAAAAAATCCAAAACTAAGTATTAAAAAATGATTTTTTTTTATTTAGAAATAATATTGCCTAATAAAATCATAAAAAATATATTGATTTAAGTTTAAAGACGGAGTGTTGAAAATCGGGTATGAAAAATACAATAATAATAAAAAAATTTTAACTGAGCTTTCAAAAATATTTTTGAAAAATCCAGTATTAATAAAAATTTCAAAACAGCTATTTTAAAAGCTTTCTTTAAAAATTCAATGCAATAAGAAATTTCAAAACTAAATATTGGCAATCGTTTTATAATATCATAATATAGTAAAATCATTCAAAATTCTAACCTAAAAAATTAAATGTTTGACAATAAACTGCGTTTACTAAAATTTCAAAACAGAGTGCTTTTTTGAAAAATAAAGTTTTAATAAAAAATCGAACTAAGCATTGGAAAACATTTTAGAAAGAGCCAGTATTAAAAGAAATTCAAAACATATATTTCAAAAACGTTTCTAAAAATCTAGTGGAATTAGAATTTCAAAACTGGCCATAGGAAATCGTTTTATAATATAATAAATTAAAAATATTTCAAAACTCTACATTTTTAAAAAATGTTTTTCGAAAATACCATATTCAAGTTGAAAGATGTTTTTAATTGAACAAATGTAAACAAAATGTCTAACCCTTAGTTGTAAAAACTAGTTTTCTAAAACTCATTACAAAAAAAAGTAAAACTGAGTATTGGCAAATATTTTTGAAAATTCCAATTTAAAAGAATTACTTAAAAAAAAATGTGCTTTAAAAAATTCTCGACTTTCTGCTATAAATTTCACTTTAGCCGGGACATGTGATTTTTGGCCAAGTACCTTCAAAATAGCCCACAGTGCAGCAGCGAACTTCTGTAAAGGACAATCACAAAGGATAAGGGTTATTGTAAGCAAACGGAAAGATTGGAGATATCTACAGTTAAAGAAATAAAAACGCGCCAACAAATGTGTGATTTATTTGTGTGAATAAATTTAAAAAAAAACTGTACACACACACACATAAAACACGCATTCATAGAAGCATTTGCCACTTCAGCGAGTTTTATTTTTTTTTATATAAATGTGTGTGTATGTGTGTAAGTCCTGTGTGTGTGTGTATAATTCCGATTGCACTTTTTACAACAATTTGGCAAATTTACAGAGATTTGTTGCCACTGTCTTGTTGTAAGGCGCTAAAAGCATTCGTAACATACACACATACATGGACACCGCAATAAATTATGGCATACATTAAGGCGCTTCAGCGTAAAGTTGTTAAAATAGCAGTTAAAGTGTGAGCAAAGAAACTGGGTTTTTATTGAAAAGTCAAAAAGAGTTTAGCTGTCACAAACGCACAGCAGCAGCTCGCTTTCAGGTATGCAAATTGATGAAGCCAGGCAACGGTTGTGAAGAAAAACGTTAAAAACGTGGAACCATTTTTGGCAGGAGCAAAGCAAATTGTTCTGAAAAAAATTCAATATTTACATATGCGATAGGCAGACTGAAGGATTATTCATACGCTTAACTGAAATTCAATTTTCATAAATTTCTAACGCTTTGGGCAACAAAAAAAACGAAATTCAATATTATGCATGTGTGGAGGTAATTGATTTTCCAGCAATATGCAAATTAAATTTGTTTATTATTCAAAATGTGCTTTTTTTCTTTTAAAGTACTTTTGAAAAAGTAACAAACAAGCTCTAGGCCTGGCAGAAGGAAAAGAGGAAAGCTGCAAAGAGCTTAAAGCACCATAATATGTAAATTTTGAGCAAAATTGGAAGTTCTTCAAATAACTAAGAGCCACAGTTTTTGTTTACATCAACCTCACTTGCGATTTTCATTACTTTAGAAAACAAGTTCAAAACTAATTTTGTGTTTTTTAAAGCTTTCAACCTTTTACAGCTTTCGTAAATTACCAAAATTGCATTCAGCAATCATTCACTAAGATCTTTTTCAAAAAACTTTTAAGAGCTTCAATAATTTAAAACATTTGCAATAAGCAATCATTTATTTAGGATTTCGCAAAATAAGCTTTTAGAAGCTTTCAGAAGCTGAAACAATTGCATTCAGCAATCATTGACTAAGGAGTTTTCCCGTAAAATTCTAAAAAAAAAATTAAATATATAATAGTTACACAGAATGATGCCATACCTAGCAAATTTTTAAAATTTTTAAAACTGATTTACAATTTCAAAAAAATTTTGTGTTAAAAATTTAATAAATTAAAAAAAAATTAAGATTATAAATAAAATTTTTAATAATAATTAAGTAAGAAAACAGCTTAAGTTTTTGAGAGCTTTGTAGATGTTTGAAGGTATTTTTCAAAGTTTTGGAGAACTTTTCCCGAGCTTTGAAAAGCTTTCAAAAACCTTTAGAGAAATTTCTGAGACCCTAAAAAAATATTAAAATAAACCATATAATCTATAAAAAAAGAATGTCCAGTCGATATCTACTAACCGCAAGAGGAAATAGGAGAGGCCACCAATATGAAGACTTTAATAGCTTTTAAAGGTGTCTGATATACCAAATATCTTGCAAGTACATTTTAGTATTCTTTTTTAAGGAAAATAAGGACGAAAAGCTTATATGGAAGTAAAAAAATTAATGGTATGTCGCAAAAAAACCCCAAACTATCTAACGGTTATAGTGGAGCTTTTTTAAGCTTTCGAAATAAATAAATAAATAAGCGCATACGGTACTTTGAGCAGGAAAGCTTTTAGAGTAGTAAAAAAACTTGTTGTTATGGCATCAAAAACTCCCGAATTGTTCGGTGATAAAAGCAGAAATTTTTGAAGCTTTCAGAAATTTTATTAAATAGCTGTCACATTATTATTTGTTAGCGAACTATTGCTATGGCTACGAAAGTTTTCAAATTTACATATAGTAAAAGTGGACCTGACAAAAACTGTTAGAATATTCGAAAGCTCAAACAGTTCTATTTTTGAAAAATATCTTAAAAGAAAGCTTCAACATGTGGCGGTCATTACTACAAAAGAGAGTTTACATGGGCTTTTAAAACTTTTAAAGTTTTGCCTTATTTCTGCTAACTTTTACGATCTATGCTATTAAATCAAAAAGAAAAACGCTTGCAGTTAGTACCGTAGCTTTGAGCTTTTTTTGAAAAATTTTTTCAATTTTTCGCAAAACTTTTTGCTATCAAAAAAAAGTATATCTTTTGCAACTAGAGCCACAGATGTGAGCTGTCTATTCGGCTTTTGCTGTAAAAAGGCTCCAAAATTATTGCAGGAACAATTAGGGCCTTTGCGAAGCTTTGAAACTGTTCGAGCTAGAGCGGTCAAAAGTTCTTTTATAGGTAAACTGTAGAACTCAGAATTTCCGACTAAACATGACATTTTAAAGGGTTTTTATTATTAAAAAACATTTCATAAAACAATTTAGCTAAAGACGTCTGCTCACAGGAAACGCAAATTGAAACGCAAAAAGAAAATGAATTATGTAAAAGCAGCTTTACTAAATTTACCGTATCAGCGCCTCTCACAAACACCGCAGGTGATTGCAATGACATGTTCTGCAGAGGCAATAGCAATAAGTGTCACATGTTGCCTTATAAACATTTGCAGCTAAAGTACCCTTATATCTTTAGCACACACACGCAGCGTCGTCGCAACTGCGCGAATACAAAGGTAACCCAGCAAAAAGCTCACGCAATGCTGCATGAAGGTGACAGAAGCAATTTCAACGCATAAATAATTTTCGCGGCATGTAGGCACACGCATATTTACTGCTGCAACTCCCACACATACACACAGTCACAAATATACACACACAAAGGGTGACAATGGCAATCTAACACCTGCAGTGTTACTTTGAGCTTTCTTATATGAGTTTTCGTTATTGTTTATGCAAAATATGTGATTGGCTCTTGTTGTTGTTTTTGCTGTTCTTGTTGTTATGTACTCATAGTGACTTGCTTGTATGGCCATTAAAGTTACCTCCTCGTGCGTGTGATCTTCAGCGCCGCTTGACTAGCATCAAATTGCCTACAAACGAAATGCTTTCGAGTATGGCTGCGGTGTGGCGCTCTTTGTGAATCCTTCGCGATTGCCATGCTGTTGTTGTCCTTTGATGAATGTAAAATTAAGCCCCTAAGTGTCGTGGAATTAATCATAAGTTGCATGGAAAACTGGCAATAAATGCAGCAGTAGCAGCAGAATATTGAAAAAAGAACATTTTGCATACAAAGAGCTTTTATGACTGGAGCTTTTATGAGCAGTGGATAAATTGCACTAGGGTACAGAATTTTTAATGTTTTGATATGTGTCTTAACTAGAGCTAATTTTTAAAAATGTAGTCAGTTTTTATGCACTTTCAATTTTGGAGAGCTTTTCAGAGCTTTTTTAAGGTACGGATTTTTTGTTTGATTCACAGTAGCAACAGTACGTGTTGTACGAAAATTTGACTTAAAGCTACTATTATTTATTTTTTTTTAATATTTTAGGCTCAAGTTAAAATTACTAAAGCTTCAATGGCACAAAGCTTTGTGAAGCTTTTAAACCAATTTTTTACTGTTGTTCCTAAAGCACTGAATATTGATACCGAAAATGTATCCTATGGTTCTTGAGAAGAAATGTTTAGTGATTTTAATTTACAAAATAAGTTTGTGCGGAGGTTTCGGTCGAACGTTTTATAAAGCTCACAAAGCTTTGATGTTTTTTAGTGATTTTTGTTTTGCTGTGAATAAGCCCAAAGTTTTACGAAAATGTGAGTTTTAAACATCTATTATAAACTTTTTTAATAAAATTACGGTTTAAGCTTATAAATAAAGCTTTGATGCTTTACAAAGCTTTTTTGTTAAATTTGTGACTTTTTTATTGAAATTTGTTACTAGTAGTTACCAAAACACTGAACATTAATACAAAGAATTGTGCGCTGTGTTTCTTAAAAATATGTTTGAGTAAATTTTATTTAATAGATAATTTTACAAGGTAGTTGCCACCAGTCTAAAGTCTTAAAAAGCTCATATAGACTTTGACGTTTGCTCGAGATTTTTCGCTTAAAAAAATAACTTTGGAAAGTGTTTTCCGAAAAAATTTGTTGTTAAGCGCTATTTGTTTATTTTTCAATATATTTTCGGTTGCAGCTTATGCTCAAAGATTTGCGAGTAAGAGCTTTTTTCTTAAATTTGTGTCTTGCAATTTACAAAGCACTGAATATTAGTACAAATAAAACTCATTGACTATAAATATGAAGTAACCAATAAAGAAAAAAATGGCTATAAAATCCTTATGGGGTTGCCAGCTATCTTGAATTTAAAACTTTTCTAATTAAAATTTTTTCTCCTAAAATAAAGTTTTCGGTGTCTTTCTCTTTTTTTAATGTTTTATTCTTCTTATTACTTCTTACTATTTTCTTCATATCTTCACATTTCGAACATGTCATTTCAGTCTCATTTACAGTTACTTTTTATACGAACTCAGATATGACTTTCAATATTATTGTTTCTTTTGTTGCTTAGAGCTAAGTAATTGAACTTTCTAGCACGTCGCTTGATTTTTATTTACTTTATTTTACTTTTTTCAATTTTGGCTTTTGTTCTTCTAACTTTTAACCAGTTCAACTTCGCACTTGAATGAATATCAAAGCTAATTTCATGCGCATTTTTAAAAATTTAACTCACGTCCGACAAAATATACAAACAAAACCCAAATGGCATACAGCATGTGTGTATGAAAGTGTGGCAACACTCGCACTTTGGAGACCCAATATAAGCTTGTTTGTATGTGTGCAGAGTTTTTAAAAGAAATTCAAAAGACACGCGCCATGCGAAGAAAATAGAAGAAAATCAAATGTATCAATGACGCTAATGTGGTTAGGAACGCCGTGAACTGTGAGCGTTTTGTTGGGCTATAACAAAGCTTATCACTGCTCACTGGCGTGTCGTAAAGTTGCAGGCAAACTTAAATAAATAACCATTTCGCCCAGTGACTTCGTGAAAGTTTAAACGAAGAATGTAAACCGAAAAGTGGAAAATAAAGTGTGAGTTATAAATTATCTGTGTTGCCTAAGGATCACAACACTTGGCTCATCACATAATCAAAAGCTCAATTCTTTTTTTTTTCTTGAATTTTTAAAGACTACTTAAGCGAATATAAACTTTAAAAATTCTCAAACTTTTTCTTTGACTAAATGTGTATTTTATTTTGTGACGAATTAGCACTCGTAACAATAATAGGAAAAAAAATTAAATATTAACGCGAAAGCTTTCATATCGTGTTTGAGATATAAGCTTTTTTTTGGTTCAAATGAAAGTTTTATTGTTTCTTGTCATGGTCATATCAAATGTCACTTTAATAGCTCGATCTGAATAGTAAGAAACCAAATTTTCGTTCATAAGACATTTGAAAGCTTAGGAGTAAGATTAGAAAAAAATTTGGTTTTTTGTAAACACCAGAAATACGATAAACCTTTCCAAGTTAAGTTCAAAAGCTTCTTAAATTTTATCAACTTGTATATTTTTTACGTTCTTAGAACCCACTGCCTTTTGTAGTTCCTATACAGTGCTTTATATACGCAAATATATGAAATTCCTGTGCTGTAGATTGTAAATACAAAGCAATTCACATAACCCCAAAAAAGCTCTCTTGACAAAGAACACAAATTTTAATATACTCAACAGCAAATTATGTAAAGTTGTTAACGTTTTATAATTTTCTGGTTTTACCAAAACAAATAATAAGGAAGTATTTAAAAAAGCTCGCTGAAATATGCACCTGAGTGCCTATTGAGAAAAGCTCGCTTGTACTATGCAAAACCTCAATTTTACCGACTTGTATATGCCTAAATCAAAAAGCTCACTTGCTGTATAGAAAACTAAAAAAGAGAGAATTAAAATGGAAGTTACTCAAGAATCCCTATTGCCGTAAAAATTAAAAGCTCGATTGGACGACTAATCTAAAATTTTCTGAGAAAGCTATATTGAAAGCTCTCAAGCTCAATCAACGAAAGTGTGGGTTTGTAATACAAAATTAATAACGTGTTTACTCTTCAATCGCAATTGAAAATGACTCCGGGTTAAAACAAAAATAGCAGATTTTATTTAGTTCCTAAAATTAAAGTTTTGTTTTGGGGTTCCATGAAGTCTGTAGAAAACTATGAAATTAATCCAAAAATATATGTCTTTATCCAGAGTGTTTTTCCATTAAAAATTCAAAATCATCTATCAACAATATATGAAAACCATCCTTAATACCAAGGTCAAAGCTCAACACAAAAGCTTTTGGTTTATCCTTAAATGTTCACTTATAATTTTTGTGAGACTTAAAACGACAAAGACGGTTTTTGAATAATGTTTGCATTTTAAATCCGAAAGCTAAGTATTTACTAAAATATTTAAAATTTTCTCGTCAAAAGTTCAACACAAATATCTTCAGCATGGACTTATTTGCCTCTAAAAGATAGTACTAGAAAAAGAAAATGTGAACAGCTTTGAACTTAAAACTAAAAGCTTAATTGAAAGGACGGTTGAAATCCCAAAATAGTATGGGGGTACTAAAATGTTGTTTCATATAATGTTTGTATGAGATGTAGGATAAGTGGAATTAAACTTCAAAGCTCTATGTCCAAAAGCTTTTTAAAAAGCTTATTCAAAGAAAAATATTTTGCGAAAGCTCGCACCTGAGACTAAAGGTTGTTGATACAAAGCATCTTAAGAGAGTGCAGTATTTTCAAAACCATTACAGCTTTAGTTCAAATTGAAAAGAAAAGACTTCGTAAAATTTGGACACAACACATTTCACCGCACACGCAAGTTTAACGCGCACTAAAGTATTTCTCTAAATTCTCACACCCAAATTCAGTAAAAAGTCCAAAGAAACACTTTTGAAGTGCCAATAACACCAATAACTTGAACCCCAAGCACGTTTGACAAATATTCTTGGCTCGCATTTTAAAGCAATCAAACTGCGGAAGTTTTCAACGGATTGTCTCGCACAATCACAAGCACATAGTGAGTACGTAAAGAGAAACTTTGACTGGAAGTGCAGACGTAGTTTAAGTGGAGAAAATTCAAGTTTAAAAGTGTGAGTGAAAAATTATAATAAAAAGGATGGAAGTGTGAAACATATGAGTGTTTATATATGTTTGGGTCTTGCTGTCATTGAAAAGGTAAAAACATCACGCTTTGACAGCGGTTGGCGACAGCGGGTTAAACGAAATACATAACTGAGCAAGTGAACTGTCAACTGTCACGTTCGAATGTTACGAGTAAATATGTGAGTACGGCAACAAATACTCTAACTACTGGTGTTTGTGTATTTGTGCTGTAAGCGGATCGATGCGTTGGATATTTGCTGCTTAGCAACAAAACTATCTGCTGGGGGACTTGAGCTTTACATGTGAGGGACTTGAATTTGAAGTGACATGGGTTATATGATTAGATGTACAGTAACTTACAAATATAATCGCACAGTAATAATTTGTGCAATATTCTAAAATTGTGAGAAATTTAAAACATATGTGTGGTATTTAAAAATTTGAAATTTTGGAAAGCTTTCACGTCTTTAGATAGAGCTTTTAACATTTCGATGGACTCTAAGCGAAAGGACCTGCTAACACAAAGCTCTGGCAGTGTGAACAATTTAAAGCTTATGAACTAGAGCTACAAGCACGTAATCACTAGATTAAAAAAAACTTAATGCGATTGAATCGCATTGGAAAAGTTGCAAAACGATTATTTTGAAGAATATTAATAATTTCTAAAGTTTTGGGAGCTTTTTTCAAAGCTGCGATATTTACTTAAGTTTTCAGGAGCTTTTTCAAAGCTTCGAAAATCGATGCAATGCTTTGCAGAACATATTTGTGACATTTGCTCAAGTTTCATAAAGCTTTTACCAAAGCTTCTCACCTAAACCCAATCTTTTGAAGAGTATCTTTGTAATATTTCGAAGTTTTTCAAGCTAAACAAATCTTTTGCAGAACAGTTTTGAGATATTTTCCAAACTTTTAAAAAGCTTTTTTCGAAGCTTGTGAAATTGATGCAAACCTCTCTAGCCATAGGAATTTGAAGTAGTTTTGCTTAGTAGTTTAGCTTTGTGAAATTTCAAAAAGCTTCGATAGGTGATCAAAAATTTTGAAAGTATTTTTGTGATATTTTTTAAAGTTGTTTGCAAAGATTTTTAAGTTGATGCAAACTTTTTCTTAGCAATAAAAGTTCCATACGCTAACACTGAAAAATATGTTTGCTTTTATGAAGTTTGTGAAAGCTTTTTTCGAAGATTATTAAATTGTTCCAATCTTCCATAAAATATTTTTGTGATATTTCCTATAGTTGCAAAGAGCTTTCTTCGGCGCTTCGAAAACTGATGCAGTTGTTTGAAGAATATATTTGTGATTTCTTGAAGTTTTAAAAAGCTTTTTTCGAAGCTTATAAAGTTTAACTAAGCTGTTTTTGGCACTAAAAACTCCAAAATGTTTGAGTTACTGTATTTTTATATGGAAATATTTATGTATATCTTCTGCTGCTGTTGGTTGTATAACAAGTTTGTGTTGCACGTAAATCGACGCTAATGACATTTAACGCTTCCGCTACACACACAAACACATACGCACATACACACATACAGACACACAATAACAAACGCTTGACAAAGTTGCTCTTTGTCAATTGCGCGCTGTTCGCGTTTTATATCCAAAGTAGCATAGCGCGTCTCTGTTGCGTTGCATGCAACAAACCAACAACACAACAAAGAGCGTTAATATTGAATTTTACAGCAGTCAATGTGGCAGCAGACAAAGAAAATCAATTCCCTCAACACGCAGCCAAAGTTGGTACAAACAGTTACACTGTGTAATGTTTGTTGTTGTTGTTGTTGTTGGTCCCTTTTTGCTACACTGCTAATGTGTGGCAAGAATTAAGTGGCAAGAGTTAAGTGAATTTGCTTTGCAAATTGCGCACGGCATAGTGAAAATATGTGAATGCGTGTTTGTATGTGTGAACGCTGTTATATAAGAGATTTTACCGTTATAGCTGCTACTTAGCTCACACGGAAGTATGTAAAGTACGGCATGCGTCCAAAGTGTTTATTGAGTTTTTGTTGCATTAGAAATTTATAAACGTTGCAGGCATCTGAAATGCCCTATGTAAATACCCAGCAGTCAAAGCAACTAGTTGCAAACTAGTTTTCAAGCTGGTTTAAACACCATTCTCAAACTAGTTCAAAATAGGCCGCAAAATTATTTTTAAATTTATTTATTTTTGTTTTGATCGGTACTTAATGGGTGTTTTTCTGACTAGTTTTATCTGCGTTAAACAATTCTAGTTTTTAACTCGTGCTTTTTTGACCACTTTGGTGTTTCAAGCTACTAGTTCGCGAACTGTATTTTTTTCTTATAACCAACTTGCATTTTTAACAAGCGATGTCCTATGTCCAAGTTTTCTGATTTCGGTCAGAAATAAACCAGTCTCAAACTACTTCAAAATTGAGGAATAATTTAAATACAGCATAATTTTCTGAAATTTGGTATAGTGTATTTGTCTTTATGTAAAATAAAATTCTTGCTGTTATTGCTCTCAACTTTTGTCCATTGTCAAAAGATAATTAAAGATAGCGGATTAATTACGAAAACCACAAAATTTTGCTCTACAATTGTTAAAGATTTTGCAAGTTTTCTCGCTTTATTACAATGTGAAACAAAGTTTTTGAGGTCTATGCAAGACAAGCATCTAATTTTGAAAAATATTCGATTAAAGTGCTAATTAAACACATCACATGAAGCGCAAAAAATGCTCAATAATTACCCAACCCTAAAAAAAACATCAAAATTCACGCTTTGTTGCACATTCGAGCTAAATATAACGGTATAATCAAGCAAATTAGCTTAAAGCGCCAAACAACCTAACTACAAAAAAGGTCAAAAAAAAAAAAACAGATATTACTAACAACATAAACAGCAATAACGAGAAATGCAAATTAAGTAAATTAGAAAAGTTGCTGCATAGTCAGAAACTAATTAAGTCGAACCCGAAGCCCTAAGCCCAACAAACCCTTGTAAGTCGATCAACTCAAAGCATCAAAAACGAGGAACTCCAAACGCATTTGAAAGTTGCTTTTACAGAACAAACTTTTTATGCGTCACAACGCTGGTTAACTATGCAAAGTACGTTTGCCTCTTGTGCGCTGCAGACATTGAACTCTGACCTTCCAACTTTGACCACTCTGGCTGCACTGTTACCCAAAACACTGATAACAATTTACCAACTCAATTTTCTTGTTTTGTGCTTTTACTACGTCTCAAAATGTGAATAACAAAATATTAACAATTTGGTTTGTGCTGCAAGCGATAATGACAGGACTAAGGATAACAGTAAATTGTTACACTACTTATATGTAACAGCAACAACAGCGACGGGTAATTAAAAGTACACACTAACAATAATACAACTCAACTTTGAGTCAATTAACTCTTCCTTCTGAGGTTTTCCACTTTAGTATTGGATCATTTTAGGCAAATTTTCGGAGCTTAATTTTGCGCCCAAACACTTGCCACGTATTGACTACTCTGTAGGGAAGTGGAATAACTAAATATATAATATATAAATGTATAAGCGCAAGTTGACGGTTCTTCCCTGTTACTGTTACCATAGACTGATATTGTATAATTTCAAGTAAGTACAAACTAGTTAGTTTTAAGTTAGTTTGTAATTAATTGAACAATGGTTATAAGAAAGAATAATTAATTTTCAACTTATTAAAAACTATTTATTTTTAAACAATTTTGTAGTTGGTATTTTAATAATGGTTTTTTTACTAGTTACAAACTACTTTCTTTGTGGCTAATTTGTAGTTAGTTGCAAACCGCATATAAACAGGACAATTTATTTTTAGCCAGCTACTATATTTAACAAAAACAAATTATTAGTTGTAGCTAGTTTATTAATGGATACTATGATTTACCTTTAACTAATTACAAACTAGTTATTTTTCATATAGTTTTTAGCTGATTGAATAATGGATATGAAAGCAGAACGATTTACTTGTAGCTAATTACGAACTAGTTTTTTTGAAGTTAGTTTGTAGCTAGTCGATTAATGGATATCGAAAGATGATGATTTATTTTTAACCCATAACAAACTAGTTACTTTGCAGTTAATTTGTTGTTAGTTGATAAATTGGGTGTTTAACGGGGAAAAACAGATTCCTGACTGAACTAGGCATAACATCGAAAAATGTCTTCCTCTTATTTGAGTTCAAATTTAGCTTATTTGAATTTGCTTCGGTGCTCCCGACAGGGAGATGTTCGGCGGCTCTGGAGCTCTGTCTGATTTCCTCCAGGATGTACCTGTTTATGTTTTATGGAGCTCATGTGAAGAGAGATAGAGCGTCCTAAGAACCGAAAGGACTTAATTCAGATTCACTTACACTATGGCGAGTCTCTATAGGGTGACAAGCAAATGCTGCTAGAGATCCAAAGCTAACAAAGATTTAAAGGAAATCGTACCAGGCAGGTTGGCTAATACCGGATCGTACCGGACTTAGATCTGACCAAGGATTGTTAATATCGAAAGAAGGTGTAGGAAGAAAAATTACGTTGTTAAACCGTTATGGTCTTACAAAGCAAGGGATGGATGAACAATTGCAGTGATAAGAGGACCATTGCAAATATTTAAGGGTAAACGGATGGTCTGTGGGATGTTTAATGGACGTGTCGATTAGGCAAGGTGAAGTAGTGTTGCAAAAATAATTATCGTATGGGTGGGTAGCTAGAGACGATTAGATGAGCACATTGTCTTAGGTGAAGTCCTTTGGAAATACAAGCTGTCAGATAAGCGTAGAGAAAAAAATGTTATGCCATTTGGACTAATGCATTATCGGATTTATGGGTGGATAGTTGCGTCTCACGAATGTGCTGAGAGTTTTTTGGTTATACGGAAGAAGGTGGGGCCACACAAATAAATTGATGGGTAGACTATATAAAGGGCGATTTACCAGACCTAGGGACGCATGGAGTGATATACACTTGTGCAAACTAATAGAAAATCGGACGTAGAAGTACAAAAGCTAAAACATGACAAGTCTTTAACAACCAAACATTTACAAATGCTTGTTCCATGTATTTTTAAGTGAATTTTCGTGTTTCCCATTTTGTCCATAAACTTTTTATTGCCTCAGCAGCATCCTAACGCATTTCGCTTGAATAGGGCACAACAAACTCGTAATAGCAACACAGCCACCACATTTACGTCAAACAACAAAAAGGCTTGACCATTTTTATGACCAACAAACCGACCATAACAAGCAACAACAACAAAGTCAAAAAACGGGGAAAACGAGATGCAAATAGCCAGCGCCAGTAGCGAGCAACAGCAACAACAATGCATGTAGTACAACAACAAATAAACAGCAGAGAAACATAGTGCGGAAAATAGCTTGGAGAACACAAAGTGAGGCACACCGCTGCGCGCTCAAAGCGCTCGGCAGCAGCGACGGTGGAGTAGCGCATAAACAAAACTAAATTTACAATAAAAATAAATGACGGACTAACATGAGGAGCAAATAGAGAAATGAAAATAAATAACAACAACAAGCATGCGGGCAAACTATTGAAAGCGCAGCAGCATAGCTGGCGAAACAGCAAAAAAATGCGAACAATGCCTTGAAGGGTTAGGCAAATGACGAGCGCTGAAGGTAATAGTCAAACGAGGGAACAATAGAGAGCTGGGCGCATCCAAGAGTGCCATGTTTTGCATGACGGTAGAGAGAGGCAGATGCGGGTAACATGGGGGGCGCTTTAACGTGATACCAGCACGCACAAAAGCAGGCAATAAAAAACCAAAAAGGGCACAAGCTCACCGCATTTTGGGGACTAAACCTTTTATGGGCCTAAAGGATGAGCGTCTAACATTGGCATTTGGTTATGTTCGCATTGCTAAAGGCTTAACGATGTTTGTTAATTAAAGCGGCGGTGCGAGGGGAGGATGAGATACTTAAAAACTAGGAACACAATAAAAACATAAACAAATTTTTAAAGGTTAAATGGTTATCAGCGGCACAAACAACAGTCGGAGCGTTTGAGAAAAAGCTGCAAAAACAATTTCAAAAGGAATGAAATCTAACTGAGATTTATTTCAACAAGCACTCAGACATATAATGCTACCCATTCTGCCCGAGGCGGAATAAAGTGTTCAAGCGCGATAAGGGAAACATATCTTGTTTAGAAGCCAAGCCGACTGTCCATTGAAGGTTATTTATAAAGTTTGCTGAGGGCTAACGATTACACATGACCACGTCCAAGCTAATAAGGTGTCGCATCTTGCTTATCAAATGTTTAGCCATGTAGTCGTGATTCACTCTATAATCTTTACTATTTGAAATTGTTCTGCACGGAACTGCTTTTTAAAGTATATCTTGAGAGATCCCTGTATAGAAAAATGTTCAGAAAGACTTCAATGTTAAGTGTTCTCAGTTTAGATTTATAAAGTTGCAGTAACAAGTAGCTCTATGAATTTAAAATTCTAAGAATAAGTTGCCTAAAAAAATATTTAATTGATACCACTTATAGTATATACGAGGTGTGTTCAAAAAGTATCGCGAATTTTGTGTTTTTTCAAAAATTATTTATTTATTCATGAATATCTATTTTGTCCCCTTCAAAGTAATCCCCATGAGATATTATACACTTGTGCCAACGGTTTTTCCAATCTTCGAAGCACTTCAAAAAATCATTTTTTTGTATCTTGTTCAGCTCCTCCTTCGATGCCGTCTTTATCTCGTCAAGAGAAGCGTAACGTCGTCCTTTCATGGGTCTCTTCAGTTTAGGGAACAAGAAAAAGTCACAGGGGGCCAGATCTGCGGGATCATTAGTGTGTTGTTTTTGGCCAAAAAGTCGCGCACAAGCAACGATGCGTGAGCAGGGGCGTTATCGTGGTGCAAAAGTCAATTTTTGTTCTTCTTTGCACATCTTCTCGGCCTTCTGAGAACATTTTGTACCACCGATAAACGTTGCTTCGGTCCAAAGTAGCTTCTCCGTATGCCACAGTCAACATTCGGAATGCATCCGCGCACTTAATTTCGTTTTTCACACAAAATTTGATACAGGTTCTTTGATCCATTTTTTTGAATAGGTAAAAATCGAAGACGATCCAAAACACGTGCAAACAAAGCAGCTGTCAACAATTAACTGAACATTCAAAATGGCCGAGCTTGTCGTCATAAGTAAGAGACATGAGTACCAACATAACGCCACAAAAAATTCGAAATTCGAATATACGTAACCAGCGAAAATTCAAAATTCCCGATACGTTTTGAACACACCTCGTATATACGTAGTGCTCGAGTAGGTATGAAAGTTTTAACCCAATCTATGGACTAGGCGCGATATGTTGCCTATAAGACTTTCATTATTCTTGCTTTGTTGTATTTTGTAAGCGTTTTACCAGCTGCACAGAAATTTTCATTTGGATATTCATAAAACTATTTCTGTTCTGGCGCTTGTAATTAGGATAGGCGATGTGGATAAGTTAATAGTCTATACCTTTTATAAAGCCTTTGTCAAGCGTTTTTAAGTGCGGCAAGATATACCAGTAAATTAATCACGTATTTCAAATTTTGTTAAATGTATGCAATAAATAAATTTATGAGAAATAAACTGAGCAGCTTAAGATGCAAAGCATTGCTGAGTAGGTCTAGGCGACATTGACAAGTGGATGTGAGGTGTTTTCTACTAACTTATTTAACTAACTAGTTTAGAAGGAAGATAGGCATCAAAGTCATTAAACAAAATTTGTACGCATTCTAACCTAAAAGTATTTCAGTATGACTATCATTAAAGCACGCCTCTGAGTTGTGTGGCAACGCCTTTATCTTAGCTAATAACACTTAAATTGCTCTGCTCCTGTAAAACTTCTTCTCCTGTAAAACGCAGTGCTTAAAAAAAAGTGAGCGCATCATTTGTAAAGCGTTTTATGGCTTAATAAAGACGGTGTCCTTAATGTAATATTTAACAAGTGTTTACTGCATACTTTTAGGCGCATATACATGAGACTCTAAGTTATTTAAATTTTAAGTTTCGCAGCAACTTCACTACAAATTTAAGTTGCGCTCGACACACGCTTTACTCTTTATTTACTTTATTTGCGTACTTGAATGACAATCAACGCCATGCATGACAAATATTTAAACTATAGAACGCCGGAAAGTATGCAAATAAGTTACGCATCAATGTAAGAGTTGCAGCTTTTCAACAACAATAAATATTTGTCTACTACTTTGTTGTTATTGAAATTAAAGTTGAAGCGTACGAAGAAAATGGCTGGTAAGTAGTTGGAGAGTAACGCAGGAATAATAATAAGTGCGGCAGCAACAACAACAACAACAACTACAGTACGCTTAAATAGCTTATTAAGCAAGCACAACAATGTGGTTAACCGCAGCAAACACTCAAATGCAGCAAGTTCATTAGAAATGTATAGTGTGGTGAGTCGAAGTAAAGCATGCGCAAAGCCGGCTGCGACAAGCAAAGTTTTTTATCGGGTGTCTGAAAGTCATAGAATTTATGAAAATGTTGCAAGCACATTTGTTGGAGCTAGCTAAAAGTGTTTGGGTGTATTTGCTGTGTGTGTCATTCCGATTTTGCGGCCACTTGTCAAATGCAACTTCAACATAAAATCTGTGAAGTGCGATTCAAATGCGGATTTTTTCTATATTTTTTATTTTATATTTTCACTTAGATCTCTTTAAAATTGTGCTCGTATGCGTGAATTTGCTGCCACATGTTGCAAGCGCTGCGTACTTCATGCAAATATATTTATGCATAGGTAAGTGCTACAGCGCCAGACAAGCTGAATGTGGCAAATATGGCAAATATGCTTTAGCTGCTGTCGCTTGTGAAAAATAACGAGCAGATTTGCATGCGCAAGTGGCACAGCATGTGATGAAGTACCCTGCAGGAAATACAACTAGCTAGTGCAACTGCATAACGTGTTAGCTTTTTGCGGTTGTTCCCACTCTCCTTTGCTTTTCGCTGAGTACACAGACTCAAAAACTTTAATCGTTCAACTAGTTGCCAGCTGTTTTGTTATAAACTAGTTTGAAGTGAGTTAAAAGGAAAGTTCATTGTTTATGCTAAATGTGTGCTTTATTTCTAATTTAGAGCTGGTACAAAATCTTCTTGCGACTCTGTTTCTGGAATAAATTACTGCATATCACTATCACCTTCTCAGTTTGAGTGTTAGCGAAAAAATTGGAGCTTCTATTCAACTTATTACAAACTGCTTACTTACAGCTGAGCTCATAGTCAGTTGACTAGTCGAGCTGCTTAGGAAATGAATTAATAATTTCTCGCATAAATTAAATATATCGAAGAATTTTACAGAATTTTCTTACTGACTACAAAGTAGTTACTTTAAAGGTAGCTTTTAGTCAGTTGATTAATAACACATTTTTAGTACTTTGGTTGCAGTCTTATCTGGCCCAAGATTTTTAAACCAACCGAGAGCCAGCCCTAAGGAAGTCGTTAAAAGTTTTTAACAAAATATACCGAAATTTTTCACTGACTACTAACTAGTTACATATAAGTTAGATTATATTTATTTGATAAATAAGTAATTTATGGCCAAAGTCTAATCTGCTCTAACAAAAGACTTTTAAACTAACTTAAAGCTATCCCTTAAGGGTTCGTTCAAAGTTTGGAAAAAAAAATATTCAGAAGTTTGTTACTGACCACAAAGTAGTTATTTATAGGTTAACTTATAGTTAGTTGATTAATAATACATTTTTGGTACTTTAGTTTTAGTCTTCTCTGATGCAACATTTTTAAACTAACTTAATGACGGTACTAAAGGATTCGTTAAAAGTTTAAAACAAAATTAGAGAAAGTTTAACTGCCTACAAACTAGTTACTTTTAAATTAACTTATAGTTAGTTAACTAGTATCGTTAATACCTTGGTTTCAGTTTTCTCCCACATGACTTTGAAACTAACTTTAATCAAACCTTAAAGCATTAGTTCAAAGTTCGCGAGTAGTCAGCAACATAAGTTCCTACCAGTTTGTTGTAATAGCCACATATTCACATAAGATCGACAGAATTTTATATGGAAATACTTTAGGAACTTGTTTTTGTAGCTACTTGAAGTGCGAATTCGAGCTCATGTTTTCGCAACGCTGCAGGCGGTAACATTTTCTACACCGAGCTAAGGTGAAAATGTTTTTTTTTTGTGAAGGTGTGTAGAGGAAGTCATATAAGGGGAAGTGATAAAAGTTCTGCATGTTTTTTTGTTTTAAATTGTCGTTTGTCTATGGAAAATTCAGAAGCTCTAAAATGAGCCCATAAAAATAGAAGATTCTTTGATGTGAGAGAGAGTGCTGGTACAACGTTCCTCTTGATCGCTTGTTGCTTACTTTGGAGCCTTCGAATAACAAATTTTCCGGCATCTAATTTTCGCGTTACATCATTACCTGCTCCACTCGCAGCCATTCACCGAACTTTTGTTAGTTCCCCTGCATACATCTGTATGCCTACACCTGCAATAAATTTCCAAATGCGCTTGTGACACCTTGTTCGTTTTTGAGAATAATAATGCAAAGCTAAAATTTATTTTATTTTCGTTTTTTTGCTCGTTTGGGTTTCAAATTATTACGCTCACACTTTTACTCGCTCGTCCTACTCCACCGTGCGAGCCCCCATCATTATTTAAAAATAGTGCAACCAAATAAAAAAGCTAGAAATTTTGCAAATAATTTGAAGATGGCACTGCAATGGCGATAAAAAATAATAAAAAAAAGCTCCTCGAACTCGTTCGTTTCTGGCTTCCACCCAAAGCTTCGCCAAGAATTTATGCAAATTTTTGCTTGTTATGAGGGCCTAGGCGATTTCAAATTCGCCTGTGGGTTGAGATTAAGCATCATGTATTTTTTGCAGAAAAAAAGTGCTACTGAAGTTGTATTAGAAAAATACTGCCTCTGAAGCTTATGCAGCTACACTGTAAAAAACATTTGGCGTTCAGCAAAAGACGGTCTTGCGTGCTTTACGTGGGCGTCTTTACTGTGCAGGTAGTGAGTATCAAATTAGCTGTCATTATACTTACTGAGTGTTGAATTGACCTATGAAAATCTTGGAACCATTAAATTTCTCACAGCGCAGGCACTTGCATGCGAACTGTCAACCTGCCAACACCGGCCAAAGATACAAGTGTCCACTTCACTTGGCTTGGCCCGCACTTCAAATACTTCAAAGAATTTTATTGATTTCATTTGCACTAAATTGTGTTGCTCTAACACAAAAGAGTCTTAAATCCATGCAAAGAGCTTAAGAGAGAAAATCGCAATAAAAGTGAAAGAGTTCAAGCAAAAAAATAATAAATTCAGCGCAGCAAATGAAGAAGAAAAAATGCATTGAATGCGAGGAAAATAGCAGTGGTAAATTGGAAAGGACAAGTTACTATGAGCAAATAACTTATTATATAGCAATAGAATTCCTAGAAAACTGAAGTGGAGAGAAGCGACAATACAGCGAGAGGTGATTAAAAAGGGTGACCAGGAAATTTAAAACTCTAAAATAAAGGCATGAGCTTGAAAGACTTAAGCGCATAAGAGAAAGATTCAAATGAAATAGAGGAACGCAGTGTATTATAGACTTCTTTGGAAAGCAATTGAAATGACTCACACACTTCATCAGTCTTAACCCACTAATGGTGATTTGGGGTACTAAGTGTCCAATAATGTTTCAGTATTAGAATACTCTCAGCTTTTAGTTATTATAAAAACAGATACGACCACAGTTTTTAAATTAATTGCGGTGTTATAATACAGACACTTACCGCTGTTGCTGTTGTTGTTTTTAGCGACAAAAACCCTCCCCGAAGGTTTTTGGAAAATGTTGTCGGAAGTGACAGCCCTTTGCCGGAAACGAGCGCAATACGCTCCCGTACTCCATTGCGGTACATGCCCAACGTGGAAGCGATTTGGTGTGAACAGTGAAACCTTCTAGGTCATCTCGCTCTTCCTTTCGTAAGGTGAGAGGCATCATATCCGTAGATCAACCATAAAGTTGCACGTCATTACTCTTTGTGGATTTTAGTTGCCTCATAAGACCGGCATACCTACCTCGGGCACATTCGAACCCCCTAACCCGCTCCTTTTCTTCTCTACAAAAAACAACCTGACACGTTCCCTTCCAGCCAAACATATTGCAATCTATGCGGAAGGACAAACTATTCAAGAAAGTAATTTTCGAAATGAAATCATTGCAAATAGCCTTTGCTAGCGGGCATGCAACCATGCCACATGTGGCACGTATACTAAAGCAAAATGTAAACAAGCAAAATTCGCTCATAGAAAATTCCAATAGGTAGCAAGAAAATTTTATTGCAAGGTGTGCGCATTTGTGTCGGTGCAACATTGCAGTGTGCTACATGCCATTACACACCACCCACACTTAGCAAAGTTGCGTCAACAAGCAAGGCGATGAGTATTAATGCCACGTGAAACAAGCAATCTAAGAAAAGAAAGAGAGAAGAACCAACTGAAGCTAGTGGCATTTCAGCTTGTTTTGTTGTTGTTGCAAAAGACAAAAAATTAAAAGAAGAAAATATGAAAAGAAGAAAAAGGAATTGAGTAAACTTGCAAGACATTGCTGACTGTTTACACAAATGCAATACTAGCAATTCATGCAAAATCGCAAAATAAGGCTGAGCAGGTGTCAGTTGCAATCAGCTACCGCCTGCCGGTGCTAAGGTGGTGCATAGCTCCATTTGAGGCTTGCAACAATGCAGCTAACGGCAATAGCGCCGTAAGCACTTAAAGCTAGCAAAAGTGACTTGATTTGTTGAAGCTGCTGCCTGAGCACTCATGTTTTTTTTTTGTTATTGCATAGTAATATGTACTTGCACACTGCAGCTGCTGCAAAAACAATAGCCAAACACAAAAGCGCGCACCGTTGCACATAAACAACAAATGCTTTCCTATGGCTTCTGTCGTGATTGCTTGCTATTTATTTTTATAGAGCATACCTTAAGGCGATTTTTGCTACAACTGCATCACACAAAGCGTACACCCACACACGCACAGCGGCATGACAATGCATTGTGCAAGTATGTAAGAGCTGGCGCATAGCATTCACTCATAGCATAGTGCAGCATTTTGCATCTGATAAGCAAACACTTGGCCAACGCTTAAATTCGGAATGCTGACGACGCGTTGTAATAACATGTGGACTTCGGTTGCAGAGTGCAAGATGCAAGCTCAAGTGCTCAGTTGTGTGTGTGTGCAAGTATGTGTGCGACATTAGATTGTGGCATGCAATCAAGGAAAAAGCATAGCAGCTGAGACACAAAATATAATGTCACACCGCTACACAAACACATTGCTGCTGAAATTCTTTACTTCACGGCACTGCACTTTTTTGCGCACTTTCTAGCCACTTTCACTCTCTCTCTCTCTCTTTAACTTTTCATACAAAATATCTGTCCACCAAGTATTGCACTTATTTTTGGTTGCTACCTGCTCGGCACATGCTTGCGTTTGTGTGTAACAACAATCAGCTGCCAAATGTTGCACCATTAACAACATTCTTGCAATCTTGCAACATGAGACATGCAATTGCCGCTGGCTGCCTTTGCAATTCAACAAATTTACTCATGGCAGAAAAGTGAAGAAATTTTGTATAAGCAGAAACACGCTGCAACATGCAACAAAGTAAATAAATATAAAATTTAAGCAGCAGCAGGTGGATTAATATAAGACAATATATGTGTGCTTCTTCTTGCCTCAGTATCAGCAGCAGAGGTAAAATAATCCCATAATGAAGTTGAACTGGCATATAAGCAACAGACTGAATAAATGACGAAGTGAATAAGTAACAACTGAGTTCATGTTGAAATGAATTCCCTTGTGACTTGCACAGGGTGCCTGGAGAGTAAAGAGACGCTCTTTTCTATTTTATTTTATTTAATTTAATTTAATTTAATTTAATTTAATTTAATTTAATTTAATTTTATTTATTTTTCTTTGTTTCATATTATTTTCATTTATTTTTTATTTATATTATTTTTATTTTACTTAATTTCAGTTTTATAAATTTTTTTTTTTTATTTAACTTAATTTAATCTAATAAATTTTTTTTTTTTCATTTTATTTTATTTTATTTTATTTTATCTTTCTTTATTTTATTTTATTTTATTCTATTATTGCTTTTTTATACCAACCATTTTTGTTGTATTCATAAAATTATTATTGTTTTTATTTTTTAATATTCATTTTTAATTAATTATTAAAAGTTTTTTGATTATTTATTTAATTAAATTTTTTTTATTTTATTTCATTTAATTTTGTTTTATTTTGTTTTATTTTACTTTATTTTATTTTATTTTATTTTATTTTATTTTATTTTATTTTATTTTATTTTATTTTATTTTATTCTTATTTATTTTTTTTTTTATTTTTTTTATTTTATTTTGTTTTTTTTTAATTTTATTTTATTTTATATTGTTTTGTTTTATTTTATTTTGTTTTGTTTTGCTTTATTTTATTTTATTTTATTTTATTTTATTTTATTTTATTTTATTTTATTTTATTTTATTTTATTTTATTATTGCTTTTTTATACCAACCATTTTTGTTGATTTACGGCCAGTACATTTTCAAGAATTCATGAAACGAGCTCAAGGCCAAGAATAATAATTGTTCACTTTGTGAATTTTTATGACAATTATTATTGTTTTTATTTTTTAATATTCATTTTTAATGAATTATTAAACGTTTTTTTTATTTTTTATTTAATTGAATTTTTTTTTATTTTATTTCATTTAGTTTTATTTTATTCTAATTTATGTTTTTAAATTTATTTTTTTTTATTTTATTTTATTTTATTTTATTTTATTTTGTTTTATTTTACTTTATTTTATTTTATTTTATTTAATTTTATTCTTATTTATTTTTTTTAATTTATTTTATTTTATATTGTTTTGTTTTTTTTTGCTTTATTTTATTTTACTTTCTATTCTATTCTATTTTTTTATTTTATTTTATTTTATTTCATTTTATTTAGTTTTCTTTAATTTTATTTAATTTAATTTTATTTTATTTTATTTCATTTTATTTTATTTATTTTTTTACTTTATTTTATTTAATTTTTTTTTTTCTCAACTTTTATTTGATTTTATCATATATTTGTTATTTTATATTAACTCCTGTGTTGATTATTATCACCACCTTAAAAGGAGATAGCTTCATTTCGATTATGGCACACCTTGTAGCTTAAAATTTGAAGCTTTGCTGCTGTTGAAAGTGAAGTAATTTCAGCACCCGCAGGGGATTAAGTAAGCAGTCAGTTTCTAGTAAGTCCCTAATTCCCTCAAAGTGCTTACACACGCGCAAACATTCGCGCAAACATTCGCAACACGCATCTACACAAATTAACATGCATAATACATTCCTGTATGACTTCACTGTTAGCTTTGGGCAAATTTCTTTACATCACCATGAACATTTCCTTACTCCAGTCACTTGAAGATAAGTTAGTATTTAGTTAGAAATTTTGTGTATATCTTACAAAGTTTCGACGAGTTGATATAAAGGCAGATGATCTCCCTATGGGTTAATGGGCTATATACACGCGAGGTAGGTGTGCCTGTCGTTAGGGGAGACTAAAAGACTAAAACCCACATCGACTTCGGTGTCATGGTTAACGAAACGCTCACAGGGCAGTTGGGCTAGTATCATAAGTCGGTGGCACCGGAGTTTACCGAATCCATTTTTTTTTTAGTCCGCCACGTCGCATTCCAGTTGCCTAGTATTTAGTCAAATTTTTGCAGGCAATTATTCTTCCCAGTTTTCAATTTCGATATATTGTGCTGTAAATAAATTTATAATTTATTAATAAAACAAAATCGCTCTTGTCATCCTCAATAAATCATTAAATCCCAAAAACAAAAATAATTATCGAGCGCAGAATTTTAAATACCAATTAAATATTTGGTTGGCTGCGTTTCACACCAAAAAAAAAAAAATAAAAAAGACAATTCTTATTTCCTCAATGTGGCCGAATTAATTACCAATAAAATATTAAAACAAGCGGGAAATTATTATTGGTGATAATTACCTCTTAAAAATGAATTAACTATAATAATGAGCATTTGTTAATCGTTCAAATTGATTTTTTTAGTTCACCAAAAAACAAAACGTGTTAGAAAATAATTGTACAAATTTAAAGCTTTCAAGGTTGTTCAAGTTCGAATGCTTTGAAGCGGAAAATAGCCACAAAAAAGTATTTAATCAGGCGCTTGTGGCTCGGAACGGAATGAAACAACTCTTGGGGGCAAAGCGTCACAAACGCTCCGTCATGGAAAGCGCTTAGTTGTTGGATTCATAATTTAGCCTTATGCCGAGCACAGCATGAATGTACCGATTTAGCACCTGGTCTGCTATTACTGCTATCCGGACCTCACTGTCATCGATTTGTGTCGAGTTTTGTTAATTTTTAACGGCAGTGCAGCATTCGTTTCATCAATTATTTTCTATTTCAATTAATTTTTCCATTTTTTATTTTAGTAAAATATTTTCATTTCGATTCTTTTTCGATTAATTACTGCTTTTATTTCTTTGGCCCAACTAACCTCACTTTTCAATTCGGGATCATTTCTCGTTCTTTCCGAAATTTTTCTTATCGGCTTGCATTTTGGTGTTTGCTATCACATATTTTACTCGATTATATTACTATCGAGTATTTATTCTAGTAATATACTTCCTCTTCGCTAATTTTTTTTGTTATTTTCGATTATTTTTCGTTAATTGTTTTTAATTTTGTTTATTTAACGGCTTGTATTTTTATTTTTCTGATATCATCGACCTAATCAACCTTTTTAAAACTATTCTTTTTAGTTTTGATCGATTTTCATAAATCTTACTCTTGGTTTTATTTCATATTTTTTTCACTACTATTTAGATTTACTTCGATATTTACCAGCACAATCGACTTTTATATTATTTTTCCGATATTCATTTATGAGATCCGATTCTTTGCTGTTCTTAAAGCTTTGAATAATCAGCTTTTTTTTATAATCACTTATTAAAGTGAACTTTATCGATACAGTTGTACACCGATTGTTGTTGGTTTAGATCGATTTTTATAACCCCAAAACTCTTCTCATTGCTGATTTTTAAAAGTTTACTATTTTCAAAATTTTTGTCTATTTTTGCTTTTATTTATTGATTTTATGTATCATATTTTAGATTTATTTTGAATACTTAACGTGTTAACCGATTTTATATTATCTTTCCGATATAGCTTTCAATGTTAAATTTTTTTTATCAGTTATTAAAATGAACTTATCGTTAACTTTTATATCGACTATTATTTTTTCTAATTTTCAAAAATATTATAATTTTTTTTTTAATCGATCATATTCGAGCTTTTTTAATCGGTATTACTTGGTCGGTGCTACTTCGATATTTGCCGACGTAACCGATTTTTATAAATCTTCTACAATTTGTACTGCTTTCGGGAATATAATTCTCTTCGTAGATTTATATGTCTACGAATTACGATTATCGGCAATCCCGATATTGTTGTTCTTTAAGCTTTAAGGTCTTTCTACCTCGTTTTTAACCATCAAAGCTGTTCATCTATTCACAATTTGTTGGACTTCATTTTGGAGTGAATTTTAATATTTAATTCACATCTACCTTTGAACAGTACTTTTCTAAGAAATCAATTCCTCCCCTCCATTCTTTCTACCCAGAAACAAGCAACTTTGTACTCGTGACAATCCTGCCTCTGCCCACGCCTTATTTACAAAGCACAAAGACGCAATTTTTTCCGTTTAATCCATTCTCAGTAGGTGATCCCTTTTTGGTCTTAACTGCTTAACATTAACGGCAATAATAATGACAGCAACAACAACAATTTGTCGCAGAATAGACCACCAACTATAGTTTAACCAACTAAAAGCTTTGAAGTAGGCCACAAACTGGCAGCCTATCGGGGGTTTCAATTCAACTGCAATTCAAGCGATTTTGGCTTTGTTGATTCCAGCAAACTCACAAGATGTGGATGACTAAGTAAATTTGCTACATAACGTTAGACAATTGTAAATAAGATAGGTGTACATGTCGTTACATTAGTGATGTGAGATTTCAAGTGTTTGATCGAACGGATGGATATAGTGTCATAAACAGTTTTGTCCACTTTATCGGTTTGAAAATATTTTTGCGTTTTTTGTTTTGAGTTTACAGTCGGTTCTGAATAGGTTGCTCTAATTTAAAACGTCGAATCATTTCAACTGTTTTTCGAGTATATTAAAATTGTTCCCGAGTTTTTTAAATCGAGTCTCGAATCGCCAGGACCCATAACTCAAGTTCTTTTGGAAGGGGTGGTCGGTTTATAAAATGTTTATATTCTTCGCTATGATGGTTATGTATGATTTCAAGCATTTGGGAGACCAGAGAGAAGAATGAAAGTAATCAGTCAACCTCACTTTTTCATTGAGATCATTTCTCGTGCTTTAGGAATTTTTTTTAACGTTTATTTGAAAAAGGTTTCTCGGATTGCATTTCGGTTCTATTTTTAACTGTTTTGCGGATATCACAAACTCTTTTCAGTGCTAAAGAATAGCCTTTCTTGTCTTGTTAGTTCGAGTCTCGAAATATTGGGATCTATGATTGAAGGTATTTTTGAGAAAAAAGGGTTTTCTTTTTTGCATAGTTCTACGTCTTCGAATGGATTCTTTTAGCTCTTTCATTTATGTGCGTTTTCGAGTCTTTTTATGACCAGACAGAAGCACGGAACCACACAAGACGGCCACTTTTTTCACTTCGAGTACTATTTTTAAATGTGTTTCGGAAAAGTTTCTCCGATTCCATTCTTTGGCTGCTTTTAGCTGTTTTTCGAATGCCGCAAACCCGTTTTTATTGCCCCGGCGGAAAGGTTTGACGGTATTATAAGTTTGAATCTCGAATAATAAGTTCGAGTCTCGAATAATAAGTTCGAGTCTCGAATATGTAATTGCATTATACTTTTTTTTACTACTCGACCGGTTAATAAAAGTACGCGCAACTCCGGCACCCTTTCTGGCGTTTTATGCATCACTAATAACGTAGTCTTGCATTTGCACTGATTTGTATTAGATGTGAATTGTGGTATTTTGTCTTGTCTTACTGTGCACTTACGAGGTATTTTGGTTAAATGAATAGTCCTTCATTTCTAATCAAATAATGTATGCAATACGAGTTGACATAATGACTTATTGACTGACCGCATTGACCTGCTGAAGTTTAGATGAGATGCACTAATCAAATGAGGACTTCAAAGGGAGTACTAAGACAGAGAGATATTTGGAAATTGCTTGAGGTGTCTGACAAGCAAGAGATTACAGAAAATTGTGTCGAAAGTTGTTAGGCACTGAACACAAGTCAGCGATGCGAGCGCCATCTTTGGGCGACTATGATCCCTGTTGTTGTTATTAACAGTTCTAACTATGATCCCTCGAATCGCCCACTTGATAGATATGCAGTAATTGAAAATTTTAAAAGTTCTTCCAGTCAATCAATCAATCTAAGATGTCCCCCTTTTGCATATTTCTTCAATCATGTTCGCTGTGAATCAATCAGCGTTTTTGACGTTTCATATTTTTCCCTTTTGCTTGATTTATTGTCCGAAGCACTGAGTAGCTTGCTTACTTGCCATACAGTGGACCATTATGCGCGCCTTTTTCTATAAATAACTGTACTACTTGTGACATTGTTAAGCAGCAACATAACTGTCTTACCGCCATTTGCTTGTCACTCAACGGACTGTCAGCGAAATGTCAGCTGTCAATGCGAAGCAAGCCCTCAACTCTGTCGGTGGGCTTGTTGGTATGTGCGGAGCAACGGGTTAATTGGCTGAAAGCATTTGTGTAAGCTCAAAGCGCCAATGTATGTCCGTGTGTATGTGTCCGAATTTCTTCACAGATTGATGTATGGACATGTGAACAGCCTTTTTGGTCAGTGGGCTTTTATGTTGCCGATAACTCATCGCTCGTGGACAAATGATTGAGTGGTTGCATGCGCTGCTTCAACAGCAGGTAGCTCAATGCGGCACTGTGCCAGGGAGGTAAAGGTAATTTGTCAGTGGGTTACTTGGTACTCAGCTGTTGGAAATTAAAATTAAATTAAAATTGAAATTCCAGCTGTGTCACAGAAAAACTTTACAGGTTATGATGATGGCTTTATAACAACATTGTATTCTGAGAAGCTGTCAGAGGGTCAGGAAGGGATTTGACGAAGAGATATAAGATATTGCAACTCAACGAAGGTGAAATGGTAGTTTCGCAAGCTTATGGGGTGAACAAGATACCATAGTGAGTAGTTCATTGCTAAACATTGTGGGAGACTATGAACGCGATACCTTAAACTGAACTATAGAAAATACGTTCCATCACATGACTATGAAGAAGATTCTCATTTCTTCAACACCCCAAGACTCCACGTATAAATTTTACTCCCACCTAGATTTCTAGGATTGTCCTAGTTTGCAAAAAAAATTACTTTTTAAAAGTCGCGTTTGTCTCACCTATTCATTCAGCAAAGAAATTTCCGGTGAGCGCGCTTAACTGACTTCGACCGAAATCGCAAAAGTTACTATCGCACCAATCACTAGGAAGTAGAATAATTAGAAAACGGACAGCTCAAAAGCGCATTGTATTTCATTTGAGGTAAAGCTTCCACTTCCATATCCGCAATGCTGAAACTTATCAGCGCCTATTATTGCTTTTCGCACGCTAAAAAGTTTGCTAAGATCTAAATTCGTTTTCTTTTGGAAACCATTCGATTTCTTTCTTTCAAATGGCTTTTGTTAAGTTCAGTTTTTTCTCTTTTCTTAGTTTCCACTGAGCTGTTTGTGAAAAACACTGAGTTTAGTTAGGCTCAATACTCATGCCCATTGGTATCTCTCACAAGTGATTCGACAGGTGTCTAGATAACATCAATTTCATTGCGGACGGACCAAGCTGATTGTGTTGCGATAAACAGTGTTGCCAGATTGTTGACAGAAGATGTGTAATTTGTTCGGAGAAAATTTTGTTAAGTGAAGGAAATGGAATTGATTATTAGAATTTTTATTAATTGGAATAGCTCTTAGAACTTAAAACACTTTTAAAATTAGAAGTTTTCTATAGACTTTTTTGTTCGAAAAAGATTTTTCTGTTTAATTTTTGTTATTTTTTTTTTGTATTAAAGTTTTGTTGAATTTAAAAACTTTGTTTAAATGTATATTTTTACATTTTTCTGTTGTAAAAAATGTTTAAGGACGGTAATTTTTAAAAATTTTCCTTTTTTCAATTAAGGTTTTATGACAATTTTTGTAAGAATTTCAATATTTTGTCAAATTTCACCTTACAACAAAAATTAATCAGGTAATTGCTTGTTTTGTCTCAGGTGTCAAGTTCTTCAAGATATTTTTCTAAAAAGTCCGTGTTTTTTGAGTTTGAACAGTTCTTCGAATTTAACATTTTTTCGAAATCGAAAGTTTTTTAAGAAATTACAGATTGAGAGTTCCCTTTTCATCTTTTTATCAATTCGTCTTCTCTTGTTTTTATTTTCACTTTTTTCCTACTTAAAGGTGTTAAAAGGAAATTTTTTTTTAAGTATCAATGCCTATAAATCAACTCAAGGCCAATAATAATATTTTTTATATAAATTAGTACTGTTTTTTATAATTTTTTTATAACATTACTAAATTATAATTTTTTTTAATAAACTAAAACCAAAAAAGTGTAAAATTTTTTAAATCATAAAAACAATAAAACAATGTTGGTTTTCATAAAATTATTGTGGTTTGCCTAAGGCTGATTTACAGTCATGGACACTTTAATAAAATAAAAAACAAAATCAAAAAAATTGTATTTTGTATACCAACAATTCAATTATATTGTTTTTTTATTTTATTTAAACTATTTAGTTTTTTTTTTGTTAAATTAATTTTGAAATAAAATTTGTTTAGAATTTTTAACAAATTTCCTTTTTTGTTTTATTTACTTTTACAATTTTTTTTTGGCTTTGAAGGTTTGGAAATTTGTTTTATAATAAAAATTCTATATTTAATTTTTTTCGAATTATTTGCAATCTTTTGGAAGCTCGAAACTTTTTCTTTTTTGAGTTTTAACGGTATAGTATGAACTGATTTTATTTACTAAACTTTCCATCAACTTGAGTCATTGTTTTTGAATCTCTCAATATTTTTCAACTCAAATTTTTTTCGAATATCGGTATTTTCAATTATTTTTTAATTTTTTTCAAAGCTATGTGGCTTTCAAAGATTTCAACATAGCTCAAATTTTTTCTATTTGTTTTATTCCATTTTTATTTATTTAATTTTAAATATATTTCGTGACACTTGTACTTACTATAATGGATAGCTTAAACCTCTAATTGCTTATTTTAGGCGTTCAGTTAGGAAGTTGAATCTTTTGCGACTTTTATATATTTTCCTCTAATTTTAATCGTATCCGGCAACTTCACACTTTTGCTTCCCACATTGCGCTTCACCTCAAAGACGATTCTCCATTAACTTTACACTCAATCCATGCGAATATCAGATTGGCCACTAGAATTTAGCCACAAAAATGCTTTCAGGTGGACACAAAGATACCAGACATCATTTCATTGAGGAAATAGAAATATGTATATGAGATTGGTATGTATGTGTGTATGTCAGACTGTCGTCAGTGCTTCCGTTGCAATTCGATTTATTTTGAATTTTCTATCAAAGCAGCCTTACGTAAGCAAAAGAATTCCAAAGCAAATACACAAACAAACAAATATTCAAATGAATTCACACATTTTCACACAGATTTATAGATAAACAAACATCACACACACGCACACAGGCAAAGGTGTTGGTAAGTGTAATCGAAACGGGGAACTGTATTGTGTCGAATGAAATTGCAATACTCTCACAAAAAAGTTCTCCTTTTCCACAGTATAATCCACTCAATATTTACATATTGTTGTTGCTATTGTTATTGGCTTAGTTAAGTTGCTGATTTGTTTGCTTTCGTATTGGTTTTGGTTGCGATTTGAATTTAGTTGGTATTTTTCTTTTCTGGTTTGCTTAGCTTTACACCGCCTTTCCTTTACGAATTTCGTCTGCCAACCTGTCCCACACAAACACACACCTACTTGCTTATCCAGTATATAATGATTTATGCACATATCCAAAACCTATCAGCTGCCTCTTCTAAGTTTATCAAGCACTCGATATCCTTTACAGCCGCAATTCCTCGTTTACGGTAAAAGTTTGCCCACAATGCTTTTGCTTCTCGCTCCTCTCCTGGAATGAGATTCGCTTTGTGATTTGTTGCTTTCGTTTTCCTGATAGCGCTTTTACCTATTCAATGCGCTCACTAATCATTTGCGTGTATTTTTTATACCCTTTTGTAATAATGCAAAATAATTTCACAACTTTTTTCATGTTTGCCTGCCACGCCCACTTTTTCGATAGCGAAATTTTCGAAAGCTTTGGTAGATATTTTAATAAATTATTGAAATTATGTTAAAAAATTCTTCAGCTTCGGAAACAGTATTTTTTCTGAATCTAAACATGCCTCCTTTATCGACATCGAAAATTTTCGAAAACTAAAGAAATTGCATTCATCAAATATAGTGAAATAAAATTAAAACAAATTTTTTATCGTAGAGGAGAATATCACAGCTGAAATCGCAGATTAGTTACGCCTTCTTTTTTCATACATAAAATGACAAAATTTTCGAAAGTCTTAAAAAGTCGGGTTTATACTAAGAGATAACCACGCCCAATCTTTCGACATCGAAAATCTTCGAAAATTACAGAAATTGCATTTTATTTAAACGAAAGCGTAATAAAAGCGGATGCTTGTTTATCTTCGAATCAAATATAACTTCTGAAATCTTAATATAGTTACGCCCACTTTTTCGATATTGAAAAACAGAAAATATGTGGTTTCATAAAAATCTAAATTAAAAAAATTTGGTTTCGGCTCAGAATTATAGTATTGTAGCGAAAGTCGAAAGTTTACCACACCCACTTTTTCGATATCGAAAATTTTGGAAATACTTTACAACTTATTGTATGCGTAAAAAATAAAAATTAAATAATTTTCGAACTTCTAAAAAAAGTCGAGTTCGAACTTAGAGATAACCATGCCGACTTTTTCGATATCGCACCACACTTTTTCGATATCGAAAATCTTCGTAAGTTACAGATATTCCATTTATTTCAAACGAAAATGTAATAAAAGTAGATACTTGTTTATCTTCTAATAAAATATCACGTCTAAAATCGTAAAATAGTTACGCCCACTTTTGCGATATCGAAAAACATAGAAAATTTATTATTTCTGAAGCAAAAGTTAAAAAAGCTATATCAAAAAAAAAATTGTGTTTTCGGCTCAGAATTATAGCATTGTAATAAAATCTGCAAGCTTACCGAGCCCACTTTTTCGATATCGAAAACTAAGGTATTCCTGTACAACATATAATACCAGAAAAAACATAAAATTATACAATTTTCGTTTGCGTACAAACTCAGAAACAACCGCATGCACTTCTTCGATAACGAAAATTTTCGAAAATTACGAAAAGTGCCTTTTTCTCAGGCGACAGACAACTGAGGTTTGAATATTTTTTATCTTCAAAAAAATGTGACTTTATGTGTTTATCTTCGAAATAAATGTAACGCTTGAAATCAAGATACCCTGCTTTTTCTATAGTTGTGGAAGGTATAAAAAGGTCATGTTTAATTTCGAGAACAACCATGCCCTTTCGAAATCCAAATTTTCAAAAAAAAAACGTTTCAGCTAAAAACTGGGTATAAAATTTTCCCAGCTTCAAGTTTTTCATTTTGTTTTTTTCTTCTGTTTGTTTTATCAGATTTCGCTTGAAATTCATTGAATTTGAAAGATTTTCCAATTTCCTTGCGCCATTTTTCTTCCAAGAAAACCTTTATTCTCAACACTTTATAATTTACCCACCTCAAAGTTAGTTTATCGGTTGTAGATTGACGTTCGTCTGCGTGTCAAAACATGAAAGCGATAGCAATACCTTTAAGTGCTTCACCTCGTCCCCACTCCCGTTGTGCTCTCCCCAATTTGCTGCTCTCATCGTCACTACCACATTCTCTCTTCGGGTGGGTTGTCTCTCCACCACTCAAACTGTAATCTTGGTTAGCTGCCCTTTCGCTTTTACTCTTCTTCATTCTCTATGCACTGAACTTTATTGAGGATACGACAAACCGTTGCTTTAAATTGTAAATCGCCTGAGAACTTCCAACTCAATGCACAAGTTTTCCGCTTTACTTTGGTATGCATTTGTTTTTGTTGTTATCCTTTTTTACAACCCACTAAATATTTACGAATTATCTAGATTTTGTGGCATTTATTTTTTCAACTTTTTGGATTTTATTTTCATACCAATGTGGTCTGATGTTGTTGTTTCAATACACTTTATCAGCAGTTTATTAAAAGCTTTAACATTCCGCCTTCTCCATGTTTTGTAGTTTTGTTTTTGTAACCAAAATCGATATACTGACAGCTCAATTGCTTAAAGGGAATTACATTAGGCCTGACATGGTAATCACTTACTAAGACGATATGGGAATGCTGAAATGTAGCAGAGAGGAGAACTGTCTAGGTGAATAGGCTTATATAGCAATTGAGATGCCATTGCGCCTAAAAGTATGGCTGTAAATTTGGAAATTTGTATTTCCCTTTATGCAAAAGGTGAGCGTGAAATGAGTGAGTGCAGGAAGTGGAGGAACTTATTTTTTATTAAGCATCTGCAGTTGCTTTAAAGCGCTGAAGTTTGTGTAAGGTATTTGTCAAGTCTTCTTACTTTTAATTTTTTCCGCTTGCTTTCGTGCAGTTCTAAGCTTTTCTTAAACTTTTCTGTTCATTTAAAATTTTAAAGATTTTATAGCATTGATGCTTTTAGACTAGTGCAAATGGCTTATGAGCCTAAATATGCAACAAATATTATATTATATCCAATACTGTTGCATATTCCAAGAAGTAAAGGTTAGAAAGAAAGTAAATTATGGTAAAAACGTTCTTTGGCTTAGGAAAGGTTTGCTACTCCATCAATGACTGGAAAATCATATGATGGGTGCCTCAAAGTATATATTAATTATTTAGTTACGTATGATCTCCTACTGCCAAAGTAGTCAGACGTCTCCGGTTGTGAGACTGAGATATCCAGAAAATGTTGTATGCTCTTAGGATAATCAAGTCGTATATCTCAGCTTTTAAAATCTAACTTTAGGGTGGAAAATTTCTAGAATCCAAAAAGCAAGTCGTATTCTCGAAATGCTTGCATAAAATCAGGCGCTGATGAGCTTTAAGAGTTCACCCTCATATAAAGTGAACTGCTTTATTATAAATGGTTAGAAGCGCTGGAGATGCGAGACTGATAGTTCTGCTAAGGCAAGTTGGACATTTTTGAATAGTTATCCCTAGCGCGAGGCTCTTACCTCAGCGATTTTAGAATTTTCCAATAACATATACACCAGCTAGAAGACCCAGCTGCTATCTTATGACTTCTTATCCCAAAGTAATCTTGTCATCACTGCATACAAAGGATACTTCGAATAGAACGGTTGTTGCTGTTGTGCCAACGACAAAAACACTCCCCGAAGGTTTTTGGGAGTGTTGTCGAATTAACAGTCCTTGGCCGGATTTGAACGCGGTACGCTCCGGTACTCCCTTGCGGTACTGCCTGACTGTCGTGGTAGCGATTTATGGCCTAGGTCAAGTCACCCAGTAGAAATGTAGAAAGTAAGTAAGCAAACTCTCTATAAAGCACACTTAAAAAATGATCGGCAGATCCTTGCTATTTCTGGCGAGCTCAATAAAGTACTCCAGTCATTCCTTCGTTAGTACAACAATAGGCTACACCAAAGTAGTTGAAGCCCCTATGCACATGTCTTTCCCAACAATGTGTGGATCACCACTGGCCAAAAAATTCAGACGCCAGCCGTGGCTAAGTACCGGAATAACTCTAGTTTTACCCGACCAATGGCTGTTAAATGAGTATCAGAAGTGGACGGGCGCATCTAAGTAGGGCGAAGACTGTTCTACAACAACAAAACCAGCTGCCAGAGTTTTTCGAATCAATTTGTTTGTCTTGCTACTAACATTTCTTATCTTATCCCCATTCACTTGCCTTCTGTTCTAATGGTACTAAGCTCAACGCACATTAACTTGCGGTGCGGAAAACAAAGAAACCTAATAACACCCCACCACATTAAGTAAACTTCATAAATGCTTGGCAAACACTGTGAATGCTGACAGATAAATGTAGAGCGAGAGAAAGGGGCAAAAAGTAAAAAAATAACTGTTGTAATGACATAAAAAGCGAGCCAAAGGATAATGACGCGGTCAGCAGTACAAAGCAATATGACTAGGCTGGCTCTGAACACTGACCCGCTACACAAACGCAGCGTTGACCCAAGTGCAGAGCCATACCACCAAGAGAACCATTTGACGTAATAAGAACAAACAACAAACTTCATGCAGCAATGACAAGCCGTCCCTCACACGCTACGCGCGCTTCTCTCTTCCTCCCTATTTGCTTCTGTACCGTCGTTCGCATATTTTGCTGCCATGATAATTGCATTTAATGCAACAACATTTTATTATAATTGCATTGTAAGCGGAAAAATAGCATGCCAAGTTGCGAAGCTCCAAGCGAGCAGAAATCGTGGCAAAGTCAAGCAGCGCAGGAAGGTTGCATAAACAGAAACGGAAGGACTTGTCGTGCCATGCCACACCACGTGAAGGATGATGACTGAAATGATGCTGCGCTTTAGCTGCCGCAGGTCCAGCACTAATTGAGTTAATGCCTTGGAAAATCTATTTAAATACTACACAAATAACTTTGTAGCTTGCAGCTTTGTTTTTGTTGTTATTTTCATTTGTATTTGTTTTACTTACTTTAGTCTGAATATCGGCAGGATATTTAGGAGAAAGCGTACATAAATTGCAAATGTTTTCTGTAAAATAGAAATTGGAAGGTAAGCAAGAGCATAAAGTGACTGAAGAGATAATAACGGAAATTATGAAAGGGCATTTTGTGTGCTTAATGAGCGAAATGAAGATTAGAGACGTTAAATGTAAGGAAATTTTGAAGAACTAGCTGGAAGCGTCAATAAGATGGTTGTGTGGTGAGCAAAATGCGAGACTCGAAAAGGCGTTAAGCACGAACTAGGTTCAGGGGAGTCGGAGAAATGTAGAAGAGAAATACTCAAATTTCCCACTTACTCTCATATGAGTCCCTTACTAGCGAGATCTTGTCTAGGAGTGAGGTAACACACCCGAGTGGAGGAGAGTCTCCACTTTCTTCACTAACAAATACACTTTGGCTTGTTAGCATTTTTTGTTTCAACAAGTGATTCTTTTGAGAAGTTAAGTCCTCTCTCGACTGACAAAGACCGCGTTCTATAAATCTCTCTTCACAATTTTTCTCTTGTATGGAATTATGGACGATGTCGGAAGGGAAAACGTTTTGAGAAATATTTGGGCGGCTGAGTTTTTTAAAAAACCCCTACCTTAGAATTTTTAAAAAACGATTTACCTCAGCAAAAAATATACTGAATTTTCATTGAGATGAAGCATTCTTGAACTAAATTCTGAAAGGCAACAATATTGAAAAAATTCTGCAATGGGTGGCTCTTTAATTTAGTTCTAGAACAGGGCGTTCTGGAACAAAATTATGAATTAAGTCATTATTGAGAAATGTTCTAAAAAAAGTTCGAATTAATCGTAGGACAGGGCGTTCTTGAAGCAATATTTTGAGATAGGGCGTTCTTCAAACTAGCCCTGGCACAGGGTGCTATTGAAACAAAATTTTGACGACAAATTCTGAGATAGGAAGCTTTTCAAAATTAATTGTGGAACAAGGCACCATTGAACTATATTGTGTGATAGAGCGTTCTTCAAACAAGTCCTGGAACAGGGCGTCCTTGAAGAAAATTCTCAGACAGGGTGTTCTTTTGTCAGAAAGTGGAAATTGTCTTGTTCGGTTAACCTCGCTTATCCATATTGACTCTGAGCTTACCAACAAACTTACGGTGATAAGCTCTTCATAACTAATCATAGCTCGGTGCCTTTGGTGTCCTACACAGGGTACCCCAAAATCTGTGGCTTGACACATAAATTAGATCAGCAGAGAAAAACGTTTGCTTACTTAATAAATCTGAATGAGCACAAATCGCATAAAAAGCTACTGAGATGCGCTGCAGCTGTATGATACAAGTGGTACAGAGTTTGCAAACGGAACACGCACGCCGACAGCTAGACAAATCGCTTCGACATTATTTTTGCTTCTTTTTTGTTGTTTCAACAAACTTGTATGTGATTGTTTCGAACTTTTTTTGTTGCTCCGCCTTGAATGTCGACAGGCTACGAATGACATTTTTGTGGACGCAACATTTATCTTCATTCTCGCATGATATGCTGCACGTACAAATACAACAACAATAATGTGAACACTCTTTTCAACTTATGCAGACTAGCTTCACTAAGGCTCGCTGACTTGCTCTGCTAGTTTTTTGTTGTTGCACAAAAATGCAATAAATAAGCGCACATTTCAGTTTTAGCTGCTGCCATCAAGCAGCGTCTATTTCCGTCATACAACATCTAGCGCAATCTAGTAGTTTCTGTTGCATACTTACAGGCGCACAAAAAAGTTTGTGTTGTGAACAGTTAGCAGAAGCAGGGGTGAGAGCGGAGTGATGAGGGACTACTAAATTTGCAAGTTGATTTTAGATATTTATTTGTAGAATATGTTGAAGTTTTTGTCAACAAATTTTGACAAGTTTGTGCATAAATTAATGTTGCAGCGAATTTCATGCAACGCCTTTGAATAGTGTGAATGGAGATAAAGATTGTTATGTAGAGCTTTGGAATGCGGTCCTGCTGCAGCATTAATAGAATTTCTAATAAAAATTGTTTCGAAACAGCTCAACTGTGCAGCTGCAGGCCCATACAGTAAACGCTCATACATTTTGAAAGCTGAAGCCAAACTCTATGCATAAGTGTTTTAATAATGAGTAAAAAAAGGGTTAAGGATTACATTATAGAGAAATATATACAGTGGTGGATAGAGGGTTACGAAATAAACTATGAAATTTCACTAGGGGTGTTCTCATATAAAATCTTTGTACAAAGAACGTGAAAGACTTAAGCGCGTAAAAAGTGAACTTATGCGCCTGCAAGTAGGCAACAAATTTCTATATTCTCTTTAAAATAGATTTATCAGCTGACAAACAGGGGCTGTGTGTTTGTATATTAAATAAATAACGTGATTTTGTAACAACGAAAATATTTATACGAGCATGTTAAAAAAGTGTTGCCTATCTCAAGGCGTAATTGCATAGAAAAAATGGAAAAGGGTGACTTAGCTAAACGGAGATATATGCGTTTTGACCACACATACAATAAAATTTTAACAAAAACTATTTGATAAAACATTTTCATCCAAATAGGTGCAGCTCACGAAAGCTTTTTGGCCCGTTTTTTGGAAAGCGTATATTAAATGGTATTCTGAAGGTTGATAAAGGGTTAATAAAACAAAAAAACGCATTTTTGGCATATATATGACTGATAGGTCGAACAACAGTATCTGTATCTATTCCTGTAGTTTTAAGAATGCGCAAAACATGTCAAAGCCTACAGCGCAGAAAATAAAAAAACGTTGGCGCCTAGAAATATGCAACACTTTTTCATGTTTTGTTAATTAACATTTTCTGTTCAAAAGAACATTTCTGGCATGCTAGTTTTCCGTATTTGTAATAAATTTGGCACCTTTCTAAACAAAAATTCCAAAGTGAGTATGACTAAAAATTTGTTGCATACCTTCAGGAGCAAATTTTCAGTTTTTCATTTTCCCTGAATTTTTTTAATTTTTTCTGTACAAGAATTTCGTGCGAGAGCATGCTATTTGAGATTTTGACTGCTGATATTTTTCAAGAAAATTTTATCGCTCTAGCGACCTCGGAGGATGCAAACAAAGCCCACAACGAAGAAAATTTTAGACACAAATTCCCTCAAAATTTTAATACTATAGCGACTAACTAAACATATCTAATTCACACTTAAAAGTGGTAATAATCAAGCGTTCCTTATGAAGCTCATATGGTAAGAGTTTCTCCAAAATTTGGGTACTCAAGCAAAAAATTTCTTGCATGTGTAAGCATTAACCCTTTCACCGCCTATTTTACAAATCTTCGTTTAAGAATTTTCAAATTGAAATTCATTCACTAGACGATATTTGCATTTAGCTGTGCCCACACTACAGCAACAAAGTCATCTCCATCAATCTGCGCTTTTGTCACTAGACTTTTCGTATTACAGCACTTTTCATTTCAAATCGACTTTCCAATCTGTTGGAATGTCCAATTTAATCTAGTTTTCAATCTGATGGTATTTTCTATAATTCTCAAAACAACTTCAGCTTGCCGGAATGTACTACTACCCCTACTCCCCCACATAAGACGTATACTTTTGCTGCACTCAGTGACCCTTAAACACTCAAAAGCTTCGCTTCAGCTTACTGCAAAGTCCAAAAGTGGGTTAATTAGGAACGCTTCGAGCATTACAACAATAAACAAATGTAAATCTACAAAAACATATGTGAGATCGGATCTGTGTATGAAGAAACACATTTACTTTAACAAACACGCACTCACTACTAGCTAACACTCATAAGGAAAATATTGTAAAATCTGGATTGAAATGAAAATAGAAATTGAGATTGAAAGCAAAAGGAAATGGGAAAATTTCAATTTGAAGCGAGCAAACAATACGATAGTTTGTGCTGGCATGTTTGGTTGAGTTTCTGTGTAAATTTTCTGTTGTAAGCGACAAAGAACAATTGGTAAAGAAAAAAGAACTGCTGCATAGAGAGCTTTTAAATTGAAAAAGGAATAAAAAAAAGTCAAGCAATCAAAGATATGTGGAGCTGTAGGAGGGGGGAAGTTTAAACAAATATTTGAGACTGCTCTCCTTTAATGAGCACGTGCTGGTTTGAGCATGTAGTTCTCTTGATGTAATGGGACTGTGCACGCGGTCAAGAAGGAGGAACTTGAGGAACTTCGGCACACAGTTTTCGAAGATCTGACTTCCCTCAAATACATTTATTGCGAGAATCCAAGGATACATTAGCAGACTTTAGGATATTGTTTCTTCGGCCGACACCTAAAAGTATGTTTATAAAAAAGCGCGCCTAAAAGTATGTAAGAACTCTTCAAATGGAGTCGAGTTTAGTGACTTTAACTTCTATTCAAGCTCAGAGTTTTCGAAGATTTGACAAGTTGAGAGAAAGATTAATGCGAACACAAATGAATTACTCAAGTTATCGTAGAGCATCATTTAGAAGGCCCTTTTTGGAAGTCATGCTAGGGGATTGTGTCTGAAGGAGGGATTCCAAACATCCTTAATCTTATCAACACCTCTGGTTGTTTTTTTGTAACATAACCTCAGGTTCTAAGCGCTTAATAAGGCCTATTTAAACGTATTCCTTAGATGGAACAAGCTGGTTCTACGGTACCTGCTAAGCTAACTAAAAATTAGAGTTTAACCATGGATTAATATGAGCTTTATAGATTTGATATCAAGGTTTGACTGAAAACCCTTCAAACTACTTATTTGCACTGATGAGTTTATCCACATAAACTAACTATGCGAAATAGCTTTTACCTAGCACATCACGATTTATATAGTTTCTTTAAGAACTTTGTGGCTAAGAACTTTCTTCATTTTATTTCAAAATAATAGGGAGCTAAACTAAAACCTTGCTATCGAACTAAAACTTTTTCTTTGTTCTTAAAAGCTCATTTTGTAATCTTATGTATCGTTTTCATATTTTGCGCCTAAAGGTATGCAACAGTTTAAAAACTCAAACCCAAAACCACACACTTTTGCAAAACGTGTGCCTAAAAGTATGCAACAGTGTCGGACTCCAGACCATTAGATGAGCGAAAGTATAACTAATGTGACTGATTTTCAAAATCTCTAAAGTCATTTGAGTTAGATACCTTTAAAATGAGATACCAGTTAAAAGTGAAAATTTTAAATATTAACCCCACACTCATATTTCCAAATCAAATTAACTAAAATGTTTTATTTAATACCACGGTTTTACCCTCAAAAATGCGCGCTAAACAAACTTGCGCATTATCTATGCAATCATCGCTTAAATGTGTTAAATCGCAAATTGCACGCTTACTTTCACGCAGCATTGCATTCAAAAAGTGCAAACGAAATTCACTGCAAGCCCTGCTGCATTACTGCGCTTAAAGAGAACTTATGAATGTCAAGGGAAATGCGTTAAAGTGAAGACCAGTCGCGCAACTCACTTTTCATGATATGAAAAGCTTTCAGCTCGCTTACCTCTTCACTTCACTCAATATAGTACATCTGACCCGCTGACTGTGCTTAAGCTCGTTGCTCTATTTAACATTCCCACCATTGAAGTCAATTGCAGTCATGGCTTCCAATTATGTTGATGTTTGGCGAAAGCGAAAACAGCGCCACTAATGCACACAGGGAGCTCTCCAAAAGCATCCACAGAACAAGTGCTTGGCATCTACTTTTTTTGGATTTTCATAATCGCATATTTTGCTTTCGCTTACAGGTTGTAGTTAAAGCACTCGCTTTTGATTTGAAAATGCAACACTGCGTTCATGGGAATTGCGTAAGAAAGTGCAATGAGCGTGGAACGCAAGGGGAAGTAGCTTTGATGAAAATGTGAAATATTTCTTGTGTATTTCGACAACTTGGAAAAGTTGTGAGTATCATAATTGTCAAAATCTGTTGCCGACTTTTAGGCGCACAATATTCTTTGGGAGATAAAATTCGAGGCTGGACCTCTTTTAGCTTTCAAAAATTTCTTAATAATGCGTCACCTTGAAGTATGCAAGTTTTATCAAGTCTAAGATATTATTGCCGTAGAGCAAAATGCATGGGTTTCTTGGCGTGCTATGGGGTCTTAATTTTGCATGCTTTTAGGCGCATCTGATAAGCAAATGAAAAATCAACAGTTTCGCTGGCTTTGTCATTTTATGCGAAGGTCTTTTTTACGCATCAACACCCGTTTTCAGCAGAAAAGAATGGGACTGACCCATGCTGAACTGAAAAAGCAAGGATTGACTTCAGAGCTTTGATACGCATATCAGAGAATGAATGAAATTTATTAGAAAATATTTTTTATGAAAAACAAAAATATTTTTAACGGGACCAAAGAAGGGTTTTGTATGGCGAAGTCTTATCATTACAGTCTCACTAATGAAATTAAACAGTAAATGTATTATATTTTTACAAAAAAAATTATATAATTTTGAAATAAGTCTTAAAAATTTTTAAATAAATTAGAAAAATTTTTTAAATAATTTTTTTTTTTTTGCAGACGGAAAGTTAAAAGAAATTTTCAAAGAAAATATCTACCTTTTCAAAAATTTAGTTTAAAAAAAAATAGTTTTTTTAAGGCGAAATCTGTTTAATTTCATAATGAGATTGAAAACAAAACATGCATATTTCACCTCTACTTTAAAATTTTAAAGTTATACAAATGGTATAAATATATACATTAGGGTGGGTCGACTTGTATGGACGAAAGTTACCCGATATCGCGCCATCGGTTTTTCGATAGGTTTTGGGCTAAGGAAAAAAAGTTCCACTACGCATACCCAAAAAGTAATTTTCGAGCCTGCGAAATTTAATTTTTTTGACTTTTTTCGACATTGATTTTTAAGGTTTTTTTCAAGACCTACTAAAAAAATGTTCATTTGATTTTAAAATTTTCATGTATACCCTGTCCGGCCCAAAAATGTCCGCTAAAAACGTTGCCGTTAACAGTTTTTTGAAAAAAACAATTTTTTTTGGGTTTTGGAACTTGTTTGGTCGAATTTCGCAAGCTCGAAAAGTATTTTTTTGGGTATGCGTAGTGGAACTTTTTTTCCTGAGCGCGAAACCTATCGAAAAATCGATGGTGCGATATCGGTTAATAAATCGACCCAGTCTAATATACATACAAATAAAATAAGTTTAAAATTTCTGAAATGAATTTTAAGATTTCTAAAATAAATTTTAAAATTTGAATATTTTTTTGTTGCAGATAGAAAGTTGAAAAAAAATTTCGGAAATTTTTGCACTGAACTTTTTTCCTTTACAGGGCGTTGGTAGCAAGATCTGAAGCAAACCCTAAAAAATAGCTAGATTAAAAAAAAAAAAGATATTCTAAACTTTTTTCACCCAAGCCGTAAACTTAGACTACTTTTACATTTACGCTGCTTTATTTTCACACTAACAACCATATTCTTAAAAATTAAAATAAAATAAAAAGCAAAAAACCACTTTAAAGCCTAGAGCCCAATTACATTTATATGAATTTCTGGGTAAGTTTAAAAAATTAAAAAGATTTAAATGAAAAACATGTAATAAAAACTATATTTTCATACCAATTTTCAATTATGCATAGGAACTGAATATATTTATTTTATCTATAAATTTCTTGGTGATTTTATAAAATTTAAAAATAAAATATAGTAAAAAAAAAAATTTTATTTCAAAAAAGTTTATCAATAAAAGCTCTTTCTTTTGTATCTATTTGCACTAAGCAGCCGGTAGCACTTACCAAAAAATGCGCTTCATTTCATAAAATCAAGCCTAGCTGCTCTAAAAACTGAAAATTCTAAAAATTATGCAATATTCTCTAAAATTTCAATCCAATTTGTTTCCTTTGCTTCCGTTTAAAATTGAAAATTCTATGTGCGTAAACACTAAAGAGATTCCAGCTTGCATACAAATGTATATGGAAAAGATGTACGAAAACATTTACTAATTCTGTTTAACTGAAAAACAAAATAAAAACATTTTTGTAGAAAGCAAGAAGAAAAATATGGAAATTTGTGGCATGAAAATTGAAAAAAAGAAATTTGCCAAAGCACATGAAATTTCATAATAACTTGAATACACAAAATGAGCCAAACATTTATGGCTCAAGTAAGTAAGAAGGGCAACACAAACAAGCGCAACAACAAGAAAAATAAACAACAACTACAATAATAATAATCATAAAAACGTACAGCAACAGGAAGAAATTAAATACAAAATGCACATCCTGCTTAGACGACAGTCGAGCAAACAGACCGAGCCAGGTGTGTTGAGCAGAGCTGAGTCGGTTGTTGCACGTATTGAGTGCTGCCAGGTGAGAAGTAAAAAAAAGATTGTTTGTAGTTGGTCAAGCAGACAGGTTGATTGAATTTTCGTGTAGTGAATTTTATTTTTCAATTCAAATTTCCGGCGCTGACTGCTGAGTGGCATGGCTAACGAACAAGGGCGTGGTTCTAGAAATATGCTTTGATTTAAAAGTTTAGGTATTTTTGCTTAAATTTGAAGGCAAGAAATTTATCAAATGAATTTGAAGAGTTTTAATTAAATTTATTTACTGTTTCGTTGAAAAATTTTAATTTAAAAAGATATTTCTTCTTGTTTTATTTTATTTTTTTAGGTATAGGGAAGGCGAAATTCTATTTGGTTCCTGCAACTGCTAAGAAAATGATTCTTTTTACACTTCTGCCGTCTTTTATCTTTTTCTGTTTTATTAAAAAAAATTTAATTTTTTTTCGTCTGGGTTTTATTAAAATTTTTTTTTTATTTCAAATTTTTTTTGACCTTTTTTATTTTTTTCTGTTTTATTAAAAAAAATAAAAATTTTTTTCATTTCTGGTTTTATTTGCATTTTTTTTTTTTGTTTTTCGTATTATTTTTTTTTTTTGTTTTTAATTTTTTTAGTGTTTTATTTTTAAACTTTCACAAGAAATGTTAAAAACATCACATTTCTGAATAATCTTTTATTTTTTTTTTTCATTTTAATTAAAAATATTTGCTTTACGTTAAATTATTTATTTTTTATTTTCATCTTTTTTTATTTTTATTTAATTCTCTGCAAAAAATTTTCATTTCTGAGCAGTCCCTTTTGGCTTTTTATTACACTTTTTTTTTATTTCAATTTTTTTTTTGAGCTTTTTTACTTCTTTTTTTGTTTTTAAATTTTTTTTTTTCTATTTTGAAAAATTCTAAAAAATTTAAAGTATCTGAGCAATCTTCTATTTTCGCTTTTTATTGAATTCTTTTTAAAAAAAATTTTTTTTCGATTATTTTTTTGCACATAATTTTTTTTTTCTTTATCCTTAAAAAATATTTAGGATACTTTGCCTAGAGGCTTACTCGTTACTCGTTAAGTGTTACTCACTTCAGTTTTTTTTTTTGTTTGTAATTTTTTCAACATAAAATTTCTTGAATCCTAATAGTATTATATTTTCACCTTGCCTTTGGCCATGTCATGCAAACGGAAGTTGTACACTGAACTAGCTTGTCATGACTTGTTGTTGCACGTACTTATGCATATTGTTAGGAAACACCAGTAGCAGATATTATGCAAATTGTATATGCAAATTCGTTTATCAGTTTTATGAGTAGTTGTTGCCGGTTTTGCATGCTACGAGGCGGATGGTATTAAGATTATGAGATATTTCGTATTTTTTCAATTTTGAAGTAATCAGCTATAAGAGCAATTTAAAGCAAAGAAAGTTCTTTAGTTAAAGCTGGCTTTTTTCTTTGAAATAGGGAGTCTTTAAAAAGTTAAAATATGTATGTGATCACATATATATCGCCTCCGCAGGTTCAAGGGTAGTTCAAACAAAATTATCTTCTGTGGGCGCTAACGGGTTAAATAACTTAAAATAATTTTTTTCAAGAATATTTTTGTTTTTATTGTTATCATTATTATTAATATGCTCTAGTGTTATACTTATAAAGGATTCGCTAAAGATTAATTTAAAAAGCCTTAGAAAAATGATGCTCCTGAAAATATGCCTATTTTGTTATGGTTTTATATATCTTACAAGTCTTAAAGAAAGGATGTATAAAGCTTTATAATTTTTTTCTTTTCATATTTTTCATAAATGTAGAGGTTTTTGGGTGAGACTCTGGTTTTTTTTATATTTTTCACACATTCATTATTTCTTTTTTAAGTTAGTAAGAACTAACGCTCATAATTCTTAGCACGTTATAAAAAAGTTGCCTAGTTTTAGGCGCCAATGAGATTTTTCAAGACCAGGGCTTTTTGAAAGCAATTTTGGAATTCGATTGCTTGGTATTTTCTGCTCAATATATGAATAAACGCGTATTTAATTGGAGCAAGAAACTTTTCTGGAGACAATAAGCTCAGCAAAGTAGCCCATCTCTCTGCGGCTACTTAAACGCCTTAGGTACTTCACTTCATATTGTTGCTTTCACTTTGAAGTCTCTACCAATAACTTTCAGCCACAATCACTTTCCGCAAATCTACCTGCTTTTCACGTTTGTTGCTATACAAAGTAATATGCCAACTAAATCTCATGCAAACCTAATTAACGCCTAAAATGCTGCTACATAATGTGTCGTTGAACCATGTTAAGTGTATACTTTCGCTACGCCTGCTTAGTTTATTATATTTATTATGCCTATTTGTTGTGCTTAGCACATCAGTGCGCATACCTCTTAATTAAGCCATAAATACAAGGAAATTAGTAAAGCGTAAATATTTATATGAGAAAAGGAAAATTCATGGAACTCAGCAGAGTAGGATCGATAAATAAGTTCTGCGTATAAATCTGGCTAAATAGCAGAACGAAATGTGTGAGCTGAAACGTGTTGCGAAAGGTAGAAAGGAGGCGTTATTAAAAGAAAATATGCACTGAGAAAAATGTATATATTTCTTAAATTTGATAGCAAATGTTTTGAAAAACATTGCAGACTCACATCCCAGCTAACTTTTCCACAATCTCTTAAATCTTTGCAAATTATTGCCCACCTAAAATCATCTTAGGCAACTTTCTCAAAGTATAAGCTCTGAATTAAACATATATCATAAACAGCAAATAACTGGCTACACAATTAATCCAGTGCTCAGCACTCCCCATTCAGTGATTCCAGTGCTTCGTAGGGCATTAAACACATCAGTGGCCTACTTTTAGGCGCACACTTTTACTAAGTCCACAAGCACCTCACAAGCATACGAATTTTCAAAGGTAAGCTTACATAAATAAGTTAAGGAGAACAAGTCAACAGTAACAGTGCGTGTGATTTATGATAGTTCATTTTGGCATTTCATTTGCTTTGACTTGGATTTTATATCAATTAATCAAGACTTTTGTTGGATTTAGCTTTAATGAGCAGCCAGTACAAGTGTAAGTGGTTGTATTTGGTAGAATTGTGTTATGAGTGAAAGTGTGCAGGTGAAATACGGGGGTAGCTTGCTAAGAAGCTAGTCAACTAAATTTATTCTATGAAACTCGCGCCAACATGACAAAATAGCTAGCTTCTTACCGAGAGAGCATAAGTTGTAATAAATCGTATGGCTTTGGTAAACAAAGAAGGAGAGCAACTAATTCAAATCAAGCTCCCAAAATGCCTTTAAAAAGTAAATGCTCCGCAGAGCGTTAGAAATTATGGGCACTTTTTGATTCACAGTAGATCTTGAATAAAAATGCGCCTTGAAGTATGCATCTGACTCTATGCGAAAACACCATTTTTTGTAGCATAATATTAGGCGCATATGAAACTTTTTTTTTTTTACAATTATTTTTATTTGTACACACAATCGGCATAAATTCACATATAGTTTGCGCTAATAACTCACGAATGAACAGCCACTGAAGCAATACCGCTTTATCTGCAGACTTCTTTTATGCGCTCAACAATCAAATGATTTATTTGAGGTGAGTCCAAATAGACACAGCTCTTTAAATCTATCAGTTAAATAAACCGCAGTTATTAACCTATAAGTTATCTAAGCAGTTATTTAGTCATAACAAAGCTGCAGGTGTGCCTCTCCATTGCTTTACTCTTTAAAAGCCCAAATGTGCCTAGAAATATGCAAAGCACTTATGTCGACAAATTTCGAGCCAAATATTTGCTGCCACATCATAGCAATTTCAATAGCATTTTATTTAATTGCAGTATCCTTGGCGTACACAATCTACTATATTTATATGTACACACATACATAATTGCACACATACAGTCGCATAGTATTTACTGAGATTTAATTGAGTTATATTTGTTTATATGTCTATCTGCCTAAAGCCTTACCACACACTTTAAATGTTTATATACTTTACTTATGTCTATTTATTGTTGCATTGGCTTAAAGTTAAACATTTATCGTGTATGTGTGTCTCGTCCATTATTTATGTACGTGTTAGGGCAGTGATTTAAATAATTTGTAAATTATTTTTGTTTTTAAAACTCGAAATATTTAAAATCTACTTATGTAAAAATATAAGACGTGTTCCCGAAAAAAAAATAAAAAATTATTTAAACAAATTTATATTGATTTTAAATTTTAATTTTCGAAATATTCTATTTTTTCTCGGTTTTTAGAAAAACTTAAAATAGTAATAATCAATAATACTTAAGAGTTTCTTTTTTTTATATTTTTAAGTTTTCTTTCGTTTTTAGATATTTTTTTTTTTTTTTTTATTTCTAAAATTTTTTCAATTTTAGGAATATTTTTAGTTTATTTAGTTATTAGAAAATTATCTGAAAATCAAAAAGATATTCTAAAAATTTTTTGGGAAATCTCTAGAAAAAAATTTTAAATTTAACAAATTCAAATAATATTCTAAAAACGAAAGAAAAAGTTAAATTTCAATTTATAAACATTTTTTATACTATTTTTGTTTTTAATTTTCAGAATTTTTTCTTGAAACATCCGCAAAGCGCAATTTTTTTAAATTTACAAAATTTTGTCAAGTATTTTTTTTATAGTTTTTAGAAAATTAATTTTTATATTCTAGTTTCCAGAAATTTTTTAAACGTTTCCATACTTCACTTTAAGACATTTTTTTAAATATATGAAGTTTTCTTTACATTTATGTTTTGTATTGTAGTTTTCAGAAAATATTTTTATACTTTAATTTTCGCAAGAAACGTTTCTAAACTTTTTTATAAAATATATTGATGAAATTCTAAAAAACATGTTATATTTCAGTTTTCAGACACTTATTTTTTTATAATTAAGTTTTCAGAAAGCTTCAAATAAACTTTATTTTAGATATTTTTTAAAATTTAAATAAAAAACTAATAACAAAAATTAAAACAGTTTGGTTGGCCTTTTCAAAGGAAAATTTTTAAAATTTTTAATTTTTTAGCATTCTATTTTAGAGTCCTCGAAATTGGGGCACTTCAAATGTTTGTTAACATTTCACCACTTGCATTGTAAGACATGTTTTCAGAGTTATGCGAAAATAAAGCAAAATTTTAAAAATTATTTACAGAGCGCTCACAAAATTTCAAATTTAAAAAAAGAATTGCTAATTATGAACTACAATTTTTAAGGCCCTAGGGACGGAGAACTGGTTTAAATAATGGTTTCAATGAATGGCTCAAAATGCAATTTTGGGAAAATTTAAACGCTAAGAAAATTATTTCTACCAATATTTTATAACTCCTGTAGTAACTAGATATTGATTGTTGCATGTATACACACTTTTCCCAAAAATATTTTCCAAAATAGTTGAAAAAATGCATTATATTTCATTCCTTTCTAGTCTCAACTAATTTAGAACTTTTTCTGTAACAAAATTTCAATAACGAAATATTCAAAAATGTATAGCATATTTCAAGGCGCTGGTCACTTATTTTATAAAGCATTTAACAAAATGGGACACCTTGTGAGAGTGACTAGAAAATGTTAGCACTTAAACAACGGTCATATATTTGCTACAGATGCAATTTATAACCCTTCAAACACTTTTTCGTAAAATGTTTAGTGAATAAATTTTATAGCAAAAAAGTTCTTTTAAGCTGAGTGGGCTTTCTATCAAATTTTACAAAGTTTTGTACGAAGCACTGTTTCTATGCTAAAATTTAATATATATAAATTGCGCTTATTCCACTCAAGATTTATTGCCTTTTCCAGGTGTTGACATTGCCATACTAACACAAATGCATACATATATGAAACATTCGTACTCACACACACACGACTAATCTCTTCTATGGTCATTGCTTACAGCTTGCTATCAAATATTATGTAGAGCAATTTATATCTGCAATATATTTTTATATAAAGTACATCAAACTTATATAAACTAATACATATATATGCATACACACAAACGCATTCATATCAACACACACACACAATTACGTTCAAAATCTTGAATTCATAATCACTTGAAATGTCAACTGTTGAAAGGCAACCAGTCAGCCGAGTGCTTTAGGGCAATCAAACGTAAAACACACAAGAACACCAACAACACAAACCAATACCCAGCATATCCTTTGCCAGCACAAATTTAGCATTCGAAATAAATGTTCTTGCATAACTTTTCATTCTAATGTTTGTATGTTTATGCGTATTGCTTGAAGCAAAATATTTACTTTGGCATTTTAATCGCTTCAAATTGTTCGTACAGTAGGATAATGCATTTGTGATTTTAGCTGCTGACTGTGAGTTTTTAGTGTATTTAGAAATGTATATTATTTGGTAGGGTTAAGGTATTTTTGATATGACTAAGAATAAATAAATAAAATGCAATTGTTGCAAGAAGCAAAATTTTTAGGAGCCTGAAAGTAGACTATGCAAAATGTGAGTGTTTAAAATTTATGATGCATAGCATTTGCTTGGGAATTTCGCATACTTTTACGATATTCAGTTTTGAATGCTTTTGGAAAAATTTAACCCTCTAGCGGCCTCCCAAATTCCTCTTTAGTTGATTAATTATATGCAATCTGTTCAAAAAGTGCCCACCATATCAACAATATCATAAAGTTCAAATTAAGAAAAGCTTTAAACAATCCCCAACAAAATAACAAAGTTTAGAAAAAGCGATTGCATATTTTAAGGCGAAATTATTATTTACATACTCTATGTGAGCTTTTATGTCTTTCATAGAATTTTTTTTTTTTTTTCAAAGCTGCCTAGTGGGAGTTAAAGTCACATGATCTCCAGTTCAATTGGTATTCTCTTAATATGTGACTTCACTTTAGGCAGGTTTTAAAAAAAATTATTTAAAAAAGCAGTTGCGTGGTTTAGATATGCTTAATCAATAATATAAGTTCACCGTCAATAAAAAGTAAATTAAAATAACAGTGCACTTTGGTTGCATACTTTTAGGCATATGCCTTTTTTCTGCTGACTTTTATGCCTTTCCTATACAAATAGTATTTTAAAAAAGCAACCTAGCTAAAGTTGAAGGCGCATAATTTCCAGATTTATTTATTTTTTAGCACATTTTTTATGACATACAATTATTTTGAAAACAATTATAAACCCAAGAAAATTATTGCATGTCTTCAGGCACTTATTTAGTTAATTTGGCTTGATGTGGACTCCTGGAAATGTTCTTTGCAAAATTTTGTCTGCGAACATTGCGGATGTAACTTTCTGGTAGACCGTTTTCCAAACCGTGTTAACCCTCTAGAGACCTGATAGTTCATTCAGTCAGATTTTAAAAAAACAGCTACGAACGAGATTTTCAAGAGAGTCAGTGTATTAAAATGATGTATATTTGTAATGCCTCCGTTAGAAAGTGTAAGAAGTGTTAGCATATTTTCAGGCGCTTAAGTACTTTCTTGGGTGTTAGTTCTGAAAAGGCCTCTACTACAACTCTGCTTTATACGATTTTTGGAATATTTTAAACATATTTGACTCAAAATACTACTAGTTAAAACCTATTTTAAAAACTGATTTATTAAAAATACCTTAAAGAAAATTATCAACGTGGTATTTTTCTCCTAAAGAAAGCATTTCAAATATTCAACTCCCTTATTTTTCATCAAACTCTGATCGCAACTACTCCATCTAGTATGAGTCTTAATCCCTTTTCCACTTAGTCGGAATATATTCAATCCACTTTATAAATTCCCTAACCACTTTTTATTCTAATTACTTTGCGTAAGTAAATATTTACAAGTTTTTCCCCCAAATGTTTCCCTTTTTTATTTGCTTGGTAGAGACAGCAACTTTTTGTGACAGTGACTTCAAATTCATGCATTATAAATATCTCATAACGTGACCCCAGACAGCTGTCAACTAAGGTGAAAAACAGCAAAGACAGCCAAACAACTAATAGGGAGTAGTAGGGGGAATTGTATAGAATCCGCCTTTACCTACTCTGTCCTAACTATCTTCGAAAATGCCCCTTATTTAGGTTTACAGCTAAAAGACATAATAGCTTTTAGTTGTCGCTGGAGAACACCAACATTCAAACTGTGGTGAATATGACAAACAAAAAGTATTTTAATTATTTACAAAGCATGCAACAACACATAAATACACTTTAGTATGTCTTTCCTTTTTTCATAAACAAATACAAAGTGACTGTCGTTCAAAGGCAAATTATGCAATAGGCATACAGTGACTCAGAATATTGAGCTCAAGCTGCATTATTCAAATTTCAAAAAAATGTTTAGATTCAAAACATTTTATCACAAATTTTAAATAAAATTTTAAGACAGCATTTTTTTTTTTAAGTATTTTTTAAACTTCAAAATTTTTTTATAAAAGAAAAAAATATTGAGCTTTTAAAAATTTTTTTTTTTTAATTTAATGCAAAATATTGAATTTTTTTTTCATCTTATTAAGCAGTTTTTTTTATAAAATTTAGGTAATAAAATTGTAAGAATGTTGATTTTTTTAAACTTTCTTAAAACTTCAAAATATTGTGTGATAAAATTAAAAATATTGAAATTTTTTTTAACAGAACTTTGACTGTTTTCAAAAAATTTAACGGCCTTTATTAAAGTTAAAAGTTTTTATAAGAAATTTTTGAAATTTTTTCAATTACAAGTTTTATTTTTTAAATTTTGTATAAAAAATTTAAAAAAAATTGTAAGAATTTATTAATTTTTTTGAAAGTTAAAAATTTTGTATATAAAATTTAAAAATCTGGATTTTTTAAAGTTCAAATTTTTTTATTAAAAAGTTTAGTATACATTTTAAAGCAAATCAAATTGTTTGTTCTTCTCAATGACATATTTTGCAACAAATATTTTAGGAATCGGAATTATTGAAATACGAGCAGGAATTAATAAAATAAAATTTTGAAATTAAAAAAAAGAGAATTTGAAAAAATTTTAATTCAAGAAAAAGGTAGAAATTTGTTTAGGAAATTTTGAAAAAAGCATCGTGAGAATTAAAAATTTTATTTCAATTAATGATTTCCTATGGGAGAATAAAAAAGGATGTGTTAAGATACGGAATATTATAAATATATTTTTTAAAACGGTTGTAAGAATTTGCATTTTTTGAAGAAAATGTTTACTCGCAAGCTTTTAAATAAAGTTTAAATTTTTACAATAACATTTTTTTAAAACAATTTTCAAATTTCGAAATTTTTTAATATAGTTATTAAAATAACTTTGTAAAAAAAAATTGTTAAAAAAGCAGAATTAAAAAAAAATTACAGAAGCTCTATGCACAAAGTTCAGATAATATTTTCCTTATAATAGCGCACATGACGCCAATAATAAACGCAGGTTTTTTTTAAAAACAACATTTTACCAGAAAAAAAATTTTTTTTTTGTTTCCTAGAAAGAAATTCTAAATTGATTTTTTTTAGTTTATAAGAAAAAAATTCTAAATTAAAAATTTGAATTTTTTACTAAAATTCATTTAAAAAAATCAAAATTTAATTTTTTTTTAGGAAAAATTCTAAAACTATAAATTTTTGTTATAAAGGGTGTTTTTTTTAGGGGTATAGAGCTTCGAATTGAAATAAAACACAAGAAAATCGTTTTAAGGTCCATCAATTTGGCTTTATTGGAAGGATAATTGTATGCCATTAATGTTTAAATATGATTTCGGGCATGTGGCCGCCGCGGCTGGCTCGAATAAAGCCAATTCTACAGGTCCAATTTTCAACCACTTTTTCGAGCATATGGGGCCGTATGTCGGCAATAACGCCACGAATGTTGGCTTCCAATTCCCCTAACGTTTCTGGTTTGTTGGTGTAGACGAGCGACTTCACATATCCCCAAAGAAAATAATCCAATGGTGTCAAATCACACGACCTTGGTGGCCAATTGACAGGTCCATTCCGCGAAATTATGCGCTCATCGAATGTTTCCTTCAATAAATCGATTGTGACGTGCGCTGTGTGGCATGTAGCGCCGTCTTGTTGGAACCACAACTCATCCACATTCATGCCATCCAATTCGGGAACAAAATAGTCGGTTATCATGGCTCTATACCGGTCTCCATTAACGGTAGCTGCCTCTCCAGCATTATTGCGGAAGAAGGTTGGCCCAATGACTCCACCAGCCCATAGAGCACACCAAACAGTCAGTTTTTGTGGATGTAATGGCGTTTCAAGGGTCTCATGTGGATTCTCTTCACTCCAAATGCGGCAATTTTGCTTGTTGACGTAGCCATTCAACCAAAAATGAGCCTCATCACTGAACAAAATTTTGCGATGAAAATCAGCATCGAAATCAATCTCATTTTCGGCCCATACACCAAAATCACGACGCATTGCATGGTCTCGCGGCTTTAATTCTTGCACAAGCTGGATCTTGTAAGGTCGCAAGCCAAGATCTTTGCGCAAAATCTTCCATAAAGTTGATGGACAAAGCTCCAATTGCTGTGCACGGTGGCGAATCGATTCATTCGGGTCCTCTTCAACACTTTGCTCTACAGCGGCAATTGTTTCTTCGGTGCGCACTGTTCGACGTCTCTGCGGATGCGTATTATCACATAGAGTAAACGTAGTGCGAAAACGATCCATGGTTAACCGAATTAATTGCTCTGATGGACGATTATGTCGACCATAAAATGGACGGAGCTCACGGTAAACTTCGCGAACTGAACCATTATTTTCGAAATAAATTTGCACGATTTGCAAGCGTTGTTCTTTTGTCAACCTGTTCATGATGAAATGGCAAACCAAATTGAACATAAATGACATTAGAGTTCCCAGATTTGACCAGAAAATGCCAGTTTTATCTCTTTTCGAAAAACAAACCTGTAAAAAAAACACCCTGTAGAAGATAATTCAAAATTTTTAGGACACAATTTTTAAAAAACAATAATTCCAACTATATTTTGTTGCAAAAACAAGTAAAAACGAAACTTGGCGAAATATTGCTATACAATTTTCTAACACTGTATACTGAAAGCGCAAAAGAGCAGTAGCAGAAACGTGTTGGTAACAATCAGTTCATATTGCATGTGTCACAAAGTCTGTCAGTAAGTTGCACTATGCCAACGAATACCACAACGATTGCGCAAATTAGAAATTGTTTGGCATGGAAAGAAAAAAATTTTATGAAATACCCATATCGAAGGCTATGTGAGAAACTAAAACCTGCGGATAAATGCTGCTAATTAGTTGCTAGCACTAACTATAACTGACTACTAGCTAAGTTATAACCCATTAGTTTGTAGCTAGTTGAAAATACACCAGTTTATTTTTGATTTGAAAAGGGATACAAAAGTAGCCAGCTGAAAAAAATTTAGAAGAATAAATTGAGGCCGAGTTAATAGCTCAGTTATGCGCAGTAAATGGAGTCTCCTGCAGGGTCACCAGCAAGTCGCTATTAGAATTTGCTAAAACAATAAACGCTACAACAACATGCAACATGTTAGCAATCAAAATTGAATAATCCAACTACATCTACTTCAACTAGCGTTGTGAGTAGCACTTTTGTCAAGCATTTGGTTTGATACTGGCCCCAAACCCAACCACAAATTATCATTTTCAAACAAGCTCTAGTCATTGCAGTCACAGACACACACACATGTGAATATTGTGGTGAACCGATGGGGGAATACGTAAGTTTTCATGGCATTTAAATACATTTTAGCATGTCAAATTTGTATTGTGTTGCATAAAAGCAAGTAAGTGGTGTTGAATGTGTGTGACTTATGGAAAAAGAAATCTCTTTTGAACAAAAAAAAAAATACCAAGCAAATTCTCAAACCAGGTTCTCACTCACAGATGACGCTGCCATAGAAAAATTAAGAAGTTGTGAATATTAACAAATAATTATTTTTAAATCAGAGCTTAGGATAGTACATGAAGTAAGGATTCAAGGACAAACCAGTGAATAAAGCGGGGAGTGTAAATACTATTCAAAATATTTCAAAAAATACCGAAGCTTCAAACCACAATTTTACACACAGATGGCTTGTTTAAATCCAAAAAATATGAAAGCTCTTAACGATTATGATATAGATCAAACCTAAAAAGTTTTCAGATTTTCCACATATTTGCGAGTCTAAACGATATTAAAGGCTAATAGAAATGCGCTGAATTAAGATTTAAAGAAAAAAGTCGCTTTTAGTGAAGTTGAACCCGAATTCCAGTCACAGAGCGAGCTTTATGAGTTTGAGTTTGATTAACTACGGAATCCACAGGCAAATTTTGAAACTCGCGCCACAAAACTATTACTATTATTTACGCCCAAGAGTTCACTCTTAATTTTTTTTCGTAAAAGCCAAAAGCTCGCGTTCTACTTTTCTATATTTCAAGGAATATTTAAAAAAAAAATTTATATTTTCAAACTTTCCCCAGCGAACAAAGTTTCTTAATTTAATGTTTGACTGGCAGCATATAATAAAATATTTAAATAATAGAAATGCAAGTAACATTTTCTGAAATAAACTTACATTAGCAGTAACACTCGTACAAGCAATGAGATAATTTTCATACCGAATAATACAAAATTCCCGCACAGGCACTCGTAACCATATCTACAGTGGGGGAAAAATTAGAATTTGTTGCCTACTTTTGGGCACTGGCATTCCACAATAAAACACACATGCTGAGAGAATAATAGCATGTGAGTTAATAACCATGGCTAACCACCTTTGCCGCTGTGAAAACTTAGATTCCGGCATTAATACAAATTCAATTCTTCTCAATACAACCGCATATTTATGGAATTTGTTTGCAAAACATTAAGTGGCTAAAAGTATGCAAAAAAAGTGAAACTCTCCGAACAAAATTACCCATTTTTTTTGCCCACTTTTGTGTTATCCGAAACTCACTAACTAACCAGCTTTTTATCCATTTGTTGGTGAGCAGGTAGTGCTGTTTACCAAATAAGCTACATTGCCAGAGATCAAACTGCATACACACCTCTACCACACCAGCGCCACGAGAGTATCAAACTGCTCCAACCCTCAAACCACCCCCAAAGCAGCGGCAAACTACTTTGCATATTTTGAATCTAATTTGTGGTTGCTCCACAGCTATAGCGCAGCCTTACAGCTACGGCGTTACTTCATTTTATATTGGATGAACGAAATTAAGTTGCCAGCCAGTGTAAGCGCCTTGTGGTATGCAACAAATATGTGGCATATTGCCATGTAACATATATTTTTCGGGCGCTACATACTTCACACTTCATTTGCATGTAATTGAAGGCCGCTTTATAGAGAACTTTAGATCTGCATAAACTTGTGCATGTGTATGTTTGGGTGACAGAGCTGTACATATGTGTGGCAAGCGTAGCATACTTTAAGGCACCCGTAAGTGTTTTGCGCGCAATTTCAACCAATAAAGCGCACTTAAACTAATTATTCGCGCATGTACAGCTGACGCACAACAAAAACTTGGTTTGACTTTTGCGTGCAGCTCACAACATAAAAAAGTTCGCTCGCACCACGTTCAACGCCTTGCGGCATGCAATAAGGATGTTATGGAAAATTTGCAAAATTCCCGCTACAACGCTTTTCAGCACTTAAAAATATACTACCCATCTGCGTCGGTTTGTAAGAGTTTTGATGTATTTGCCCAAAAACTATTTTAATTAACCGAACATTTTCGCCCGCATATGCTGCCACCCTTTTGCCCCTCACACATGCTGACGCGTTTTGTGCACGCGATATATTGCATATTTTAAGGCGTTTGCCTCGAACACTTTATTGCCATCAACGCTAAAGGGCGTGACTGTAACTCAATGCCGCAATTAGGTATGCAATGCATTAATTTTATCGTCAAAGTTGAATAGAGTCCCAACAGCAGTGCTTCACCGTTGAGTTGATTTAATTACACTGTACAGCAACTGGAGAGATTATGCGATGTGGTGCACTTTTTGCAGCTTAAAAATATTGAAATCTTGCTGAAAGCGAAGGGTAGAAGTCTAGTTTGATTTTGATATGATTTCATCGATTTAAACAAATTATATACCAGCGAAGTTATTCGTAGCTGATCTGACACATAATCTTATCGTTTATTCAAGATCATATTGATGCGATAGGACTGATGTGACATGAACTTAACTGATCAAATCCAATGTAGTTGAATCTAATCTTATAACATGGCAAATAACTTGACTTACTTGGATCTAATTAAAAACATTTCTAAAATAATTTTTCAACATATCTGCAATCGACTAATTATCATCCTGATCTTGTGATGTACATATTGTCATCATTTCATCACATTTCATTATCACGTCATGCTTTGTATTCAACTGCTCTTTGATTTATTGGGAAAGTGAAACCAGAGCTATGACTATTATCGGTAGTCACTAGCCAGAATCGAGCTGTACATTTATAAAGTTTAAAAAGTTTTCCTATTAAATTTTCGATTGTGTTTGCGGATGTCAGCTTATCATATCACATCATGCACTCTGACTCATATGTTATTCACTTCAATTTGAATTCCTCTTATATTATATCTTCTGATCTGATGTCAGCACATCTTATCTGAATCAGTCTGTACTACCATTCATATCCGAATCACTTTAAAATAAATTGTTATAATATCACATCGTTAGATCTAATAAAACATTATCACATAGCATTAATTACGCTGATTCATATCCGAACCACTTCACTTTGACTTGTTATGACATCACATCGCCTGATCTTATGATATCACATTGGCTAATTTAATATATGCCCATCACGTCCCCAAGACTAGGCCAAAAAAAAAAATGTTCAGAGTATGTAGTTATAGTTTTCTATATATTCATTTTTGCGTGTCTTTTTTGTGGCAATATAATTTTCTATGATCACATAATTTCGTACTTGAGGTGACTTTTTAAGTCACCGGTGATTTTTTAGCATGATTTCGTGATGTTTTTTCAGATAATCTGATCAAATACAATTTGCTTTGATCTACGATACGAGCTGAATTTTGAAAAATTAAATTCTAAAATATCGAGTGTGGTGACTTTCAAATGATCTCCATTGATTGATGTGATCATTTATAAGATATGATATTTTAACATGGCATGATCTGATGATTTCATGATCTTTTTTTTTCATAGAATCGGATCAAATATGATTTGAATCTGATCAAATATCGTAGGAATAGGTCTATCATGATTACTGCGAGAGCGTATATGAAATGCCTTTTGGAATGAGAGGCACTGATTGATGTGATCAATTGGATGATATGCGAATAATATGTTGATTTTGTGATGTTGTTTTAGAGAATGTGATCACATATAATTACTTGCGATCTACGAGGACACGATATCGTGACTTTTGAAAAATTAAACTCTAAAATTTCGAGTGAGGTGACTTTTGGTGTGATCTCCATTGATTGATGTGATTATATGATATGACATGATAGCATGATTTGATGTTTTCCTGATCGGTGTTGATTTTTTTTTTTTTTTGGGAGAGACTCTGCTCAAATTTTATTTGCTGTGATCTACTAGGGTGACTTTTTTGCACTATTCAATCCTACAAGCGATTTTTCTGAAGCGAATCCTTTTCTTAGCAAAAAGTCATGATGATTTGCTGCCTTTTGTTACACACTGTACTTTTATATTTTTAATTGCTTCTACGGCATTTTGTATGTAAAAAACATACTTCTAAATAAACTTTGTTTCACAACTTTCATCAGTTGAAATATTTCTTCTTTTTACTTCGAAGGGAGAAAAATTAAAATGCAACCAAAACTACAAGCCAACAATTTAATAATATTCACATGAACTCACAACTAGTTACACACAATATTTATATGTTTCCTTGCACATATACAGCTGCCATTTAAATGCCAAATATTTATTTATAATTCAACAAATAAATAAAAGCTTTAGCCTTATCTTGCATTTTGTACAACTTCACTAAGCTGTCTGAGCCGCTTTATCGCATTCCCTCAAAAGGCTAGAGCGACTCTGCGTCAGCTCAACTGCCAGCACAGCAAATGCATGGAAGCAGCAAACGGATTTGGGATTTTAGGTCGATTGATTTGCTGCAATAACAAAATATCGCATGATAAACGCCCAAAAGTAGGCAACGCTCCCACTATCCCGCACAGTAGCTGACGCACACACACACAAGCAAGCTGAGCGCACCACAGGCATGCCACATAAAATGTAAATGTGTGCAGCTCAAGTTATTTTGCTAGTGTATTAAGCAAATGCTTTAGGGAGAGACGAGCGCACAAAACAAAAAATACACAATAACAACTAGCAGCAGCACAGCTTACAGCTTCAGTTGCTTTGCTGTTGTTGCCAAGTGGATTATCAGGCTTAAGCGTTTGCAATTTTATCTTCTTACTTACTTTGCATTTTTTCCCCCTCTTTATTTGTTGTTTATTGCTTGCTTGCTTTCTTATCTGACCGCTACATAAATATTTACAAGTATGAATTGTGGCTTTAGGTGAATTTTGCCCATATCCAATTGCAGCAAGCAGATGTGTGCTGAATTTAAATTTAATACAGCAAAATTTCTCTTCATAGATAGCTAGAGATAAGTTTGTTTTGTTGTGCCTGATGTGTGTTTGCTCAAGCTAACGCAAAAATCCGATAGCAATAAATATTTGCATATCAAAATAGAAAATGTAAAACACGCAAGAAAGCTCAGCACTCTACTTCTTGCACAAAAGATTAAGCAGCAAGTTTTAGTTGACTTTAAAAGTGTCTCAGGTGGATGTGCACTGAGCAAAATTGATCATCACTGAGTTCTAAGAATATGTTAAAAATACTCGCTAAGTTGCCGTGATCTGATTTGTAGAAGTATGGGATGATGGTATGATATTTTCTATCTTGGTGATCTTGCAAGTGTAGTTGAACCCATTTAATTTTTTCCCCCTCTTCTTCTTATGAGATCATAATAGCATACCTCTTGTGTCTGATCATTATATCAACGGAAATCGATCCAGCATCTCATCATGGTTAACACAGTCAAGGTTGAATTTATTTTCCATTTTTCTTCTTTTCTTTGTTTTTTTCTTCTGCACATTTTTGTCTAATTTTCTTTCTTCTCTATCAGCTTACATTTTACAAATCATTTTAGATCACAAGGAATCTTATGCTATCTGGTTATTCCAAAAGTGATAATTGTAAATACAAATCATGTTGCAAATATCCGATTGAATCAGCTTTCGCTGTGCTTTCCCGCTTTTTCTCCTCAGCATATTTTTCCAAATTGTTTTTCTTTTACTTTATCTTCTTTTTTTTTCTCCCTTTACACGTTTTTTTCTTTTTCTTCCTTGTCTCATTTGGTTTCTTCGTCCTCTTCATTTTATTATTCTTCTTCTTTCTAATTTTCTTCACCTTTCTATTCTTCTCTTTGTTCTTTTTATTTTTCTATTACTCTATCTTATTTTTTTCTCCCTTTACACATTTTTTTCTTTTTATACCTTTCATGAACATGAAATGGTATTATAACTTTGGTCCGATGTTTGTAAGTATGAGAAGAAGAAGAGATAGGCCCACCAATAAGCATACCGAAATGATCAGTGCGATGAGCTGAGTCGATTTAGCCATGTCCGTTTGTCCGTCTGTCCGTCTGTCTGTTTGTACGCCAACTAGTCCCTGAGTTTTTGAGATATCTTGATGAAATTTGGTATGGAGCCGCCATTTTGCATGGGATTAATCATTCGTCGGAATCAACAAGATCGGAGTAATACAACGCATAGCTCCCATACAATCGATGGTTCCGATAAATGGGGGTCGGGCTATGTATCTTTAAATGATCAGTTTTGCAGAGTTTTTACTAATTGTGAGTAAGGATCGGACACTTAAAACCGTGATGCGTATTCATGAAAGGTATAAAGTCTTCGGCACAGTCCGAGACAGCCCTTTCCTTACTTGTTCTTCCTTGTCTTCTTATTTTGTTCCTTCGTTTTCTTCATTTTATTATTTTTCTTCTTTTTTTTGTTCCCTTCTCCTTTTTATTATTCGTCCTCTCCTCCCTATTCTTCTCCTTGTTCTTTTTAGTATCCCTTCTCTTGTTTTTCTTCCCATTCTCTCCCTTTTTCTTCTTCGCTTTGTTATTCTTTTTCGTCTTTCATATCTTCGCTTTATTCGGTTCCCTCTTCCCCGTTTTCTTTTTCTCTTAAATCTTTTTCTTCTTTTTATTATTTCTCACCTTCTTCTCTGTCTATATAGTCCCAATTTTCATTAAATTCTCCCCCTTCTGGCTTTTTTGTTATGCCTATTATAATTTCTCCAATTTTCCTTCTGTTAAAAATATTCTTAGTAAAATTTCTTACTTTTTCCGCTTCTTGCTTTCTTCTTCGTTTTTTCCATATTCTTAACTTTCGTTAATTTCTTTATATTCCGCTATCATTGGTTTTTAACATTTTCGTCTTTTTAAAATTTTTTTTCTCGTAATATTTTTGCATCGTCTTCTATTTTTGCCCTTTCAGCCTCTTTCTCTTTTCTTTTCTTCTTTTCTTTCTTTTTCTTTCCTTTTTCTTCACTTTCCTTTTTTCCTAGTTTTTTCTTTTGATTTTACTTTTCATCTTTTTTCTCCGCCTTCTTTTTTTACTTTGTGGTATTCTTTCCTAGCTTTTCGTTCTTCCTTCCATTCGTGGTCTTCAGCTGGTTCTTCGTCTTCACCTCGTCTTATTTTTCTTTCCTCTCACTTTTCATAATAATATCTCATACTTTTCGTGCTATTTTTCTTATATTTTGCATCCCATTTATAATTATAATTCCTTTTTTCCATCACTTTCCATTTATTTTCCCTTCTCCATCTTCTTTTTCTTCTGATACTTCTGGATTTCTCTCATTTCTTTTCTTCCTTTTCTCTTGACTTACCTCTTATATTCCTTTGTATTCTTATTTAATCATTTCCCGACAGCAAATAATTTCCTACAGGGCAGCTCTGGCAACATTATAGCAAAGAGACTCAATAGACAGCTGTCGTCTGCAACTAAGTTTTCAATTGAATTGCAATTTCGCACAATAAAATCTGATGTCCATGGAATACCATGTGTACAAGGGGAAGCTGCTAAGGTTTGGCAGAGACAGTGAAGACTTGAAGAATTTGAAGGAAAAAACATAATAAAATTTAAAATAAAAATGCATTTAGCCAAAGCCCGTTGAGAATTCAATTCGATGATTTAAAAAGTATACATTTAGAGTGGCAGCTGGCTACTGGCAGTGATTTGCGATGGTCAACAGGCACTGAAACAACAACAACAACATGGCAAATAAGTTTTGAAACGAATAAGCAAAATCGAAAATCAATCAAAACCAAAGCCAATGCATAAATCATTGCAACGGAGCCACAGAGCGCTGAATGTGTGCAACAAAAAAGAAAAACAACAATAAAATATTAAGCATACAAATATGAAAGTGGTATAAAGAAATAACAACAACAATAGCATAGACACAAACAACAGCAAAAAGTCAGCAATCGAAAAATAATAACAGCAACAGCCCAACCAAGCCAAATACAGCGCTGGATGTGGCCAACATAAATCATGCCGTTTGCCACATGCCACACACACACACGCTAACACACATCGCAAGTTTGTGCATTATAACGAAATTTGTTTTAAACACAAAAATCTGTTGGCCATGGTTCTTATAACAAACACAAAAACAAGCGAAATACAACAAAAAATAACAAAAACATAATACAAATTATATACATATATAGATCGATGTGCTATCAATATTTTAGCGCAAATATTTGCCAAGCCACCTTTCAACCCCGTAGACTTGCCTGTGGCGCAACATACTACTAATCGAATTTATTATTATTTGGCATTGCCAATGGCTTGTTGAGTGATTTAGCATAGTTTTAGGCGCTGCATATGAAATTATTTGCATTTGCACTCTTCGTGTATTTACTCAAAAGCACTTTTATCGCCTAATTTCATATGCAAATTGGTGTGGCACACAAACCAGTGAGCTTCAGCCTGCTCAGTTTAGTTCTCATATGCACTTCCCAAATTTATTGCCTACATATAGGCGCACCATTCAATTGTGCTCGTTTTCAAACGCTCAATACCACAAATTCGATTCAATTTCAAATTTTGTTAGCGTAAATCGTTTGCATATGCATTTATTTGGGTTATTTGTTGTATGTGGCATGTAAATTACATATTTGCAAATTATGTTGACTTGTTGGCGTGCGTCTCGTGCGTTGTGCGCCTTTAAATATGCAACACATTTTTGTTAACTCTCCCCGCTGGTCAAATGGCTACATTTTGTAAGCTCTTTGGTTTTCGCATTTGTTATCATTTGTTTACTGTCGGGCGCATAGACAATGTTGCTGATAATGACGATGACGTGTAAGCTTTGGATATTTAACATGAATAAACATTTCGCCTCTTGGGAAGGTTTAATAAATGTCCAACAATTGGAAGTCATCAACTAAAATGGTTTAATTAAAATTTGATTATAAATCAAAGTGATAATGGTCAGCAGAATAAAGAAATTTTGATGGTAGGAGTTTCGGGGAATTTGAGAAATATTTTAATTTGAAATGACTGAAAGTTTTTGTCTAAGGACAAAATGCATTTCAACACTGAAAAATATACCTATATAGACTCTTATACTTAGTAAGGCCTCCAAATATTTCACAGCCTTAAGTCAGTCCCCTTAACTAACTAACCATATACACTTGAAAAACTAATCTGATGTTCTGCATATTTAATATCAGTTTCACAGGGGTTAAAGCTCGTATGTTAACGAAATATTTTTGAAATATTTGTAAAGCTTTCCATGCCACTAATTTTAAAATACATCTCCATCATGGCCTATCGAATTTACAGAAAGTCTGGCCAAACTGACTTTCCGTGGTCACTAAAGTGTTAAAAACTTCTAAGGAATTATTATAAAACATGGCACTGAGTATTTTCTTAGAGAACAACAGACAACGAGATTCGTTAGTCTATTTATTTTAGGTACACTGCAGGTGTAGAGTTGATAGAATCTGAGAAAATTTCATCAGTGGTGCTAAAACTTTTGTCAGTGGTACTAAAACTTTCGCCAGTGGTACAGAAACTTTAATAGTACAATTTTTATGATCCATCTCACGTCACCCTCCCTAATAATTCAATGTTTCGAAAGTGTCCAGAGCTCTTCATTGCGATAGATATTACTTACCACGACATCTTTCATCGCATTGATTTTAGTCCTTCCCTGCAGAATATTTCTTAGAGCACGGCGGTCGCCGTGGTGTGAAGGTAGTGTTTCCGGCCTACCACACCGAAGGTCCATGGTTCGAGCCCTGGTACAGGTAACATCAAAAGTGATTTGAAAAAAGTTTTTCAAAACGGGGTCGCCCCTCGGCAGTGGTTTGGCAAACTCTCCGAGTGTATTTCTGCCATGACAGGCTTCTCAGCAAAAATTCGTCTCCTTTGTAGATGCCGTTCGGAGTCGGCAAAAAACTGTAGGTCCCACCAATTTGTAGGGAAAATTCAAATCGGCGCACCACAAATTGGAAGAGAAGCTTGGCGCAAAAATCTCTTAGGAGGTTTATGATGATATACCTGTTGTATATCGCGCCATAGAGAGAGAGAGAACCAGTCTGAATATTGAAGCCTTGTATTTGTAACGGTGCATTTATGCAATATTAAATATACCTCAAAGTCGGTCAGCAATACTCCCGAACTGGCAGTAGCTATAGGCTGGTCTCAAACTGAGTCTACCCTTTAAAGCCATGAGTAAGTTGCCTTTAAAAGGGCCCCTCTGAGAGGCTCACAGAAATTTTTTCGCTGAAGTCTACAATACGTCTAAGTAAGTATTTTTTTATTTCCACCTAAAAGCTCCTCTATGTCTTTAGGTCCTATTCCCGAAAGCCGCATCACAAAAAGTCTACCGAGCATATTTGCAAATGGCGCTAGACCTGTAAGTGTGGATTAGGAAGTATGTGTAAAACCTTCACCAAAGGTATTGAAACTTTACACAGTGGTATTGAAAATATCCGCAGTGGCATTCAAACTTTCCGCGGTGGTATTTAAAATTTCGCCACTGGTACTGAAACTTTTAGCAGTAGTATTCCTATTAAAAGAGTAGAACAAACACAAGTTTGTTACTCTTCGACAAATTGGAGAATTCTTCTAAACAAGAACTGAGCGTCTACCTCTCATACAAAGGCCACTGCAAAATAGTTATACGGTCTCTGAAAATTAACGAAAAGGTCGGAGCTTTACTTCAGGAGGTGTTTGGCTAACACGACGTCTTCAACGAGTAAGTTCATATCAATGTGGGACCGAATGGTCTCAAAATCTCACTTTCCAGAACATTTAAGCGTCATTTACATCTCAAGCAGCTAGACCAATGATGATTCCAGCACTTTTTAAAATCTAAGTCCATCCAGTTCGTATGTAGGTACATATGTATTCAAAAAAAAAAAAAAGCAAGGTATGGCATCTCTAACTGAAGGAGAAGCTCAGCTTACCATTGAAAAAAAACAAGGGCTTTCCCTTGGAGCGAAAGTTCAAAACCACAAATACTGCCGCGAACTAAATAATGCAATGACAAGCGCAGCAGTGGGAGAACACTAAAAGGATGGCACAAAAACAGCAATAAAAACTGGACTGCATCCACAATCCAAAATAGTGGTATTATTTGTGGCATTTATTATCCGTGGTTGTTATTTTTGGTTTTATTATAGTTGTTTTTTTTATTGCTCCTGTTATACTTCAGGCCCTTTTGGTGCGCTGCGGCTTTAGCTCATTGGACAGGGAACACAACGGAAGGGAGCAAAAACATTGAAACGGAAATGCAAAATCCGTTTAGTACATTTGAATGAAAATAAACAAAACGGAAATAAAAACAACAAAAATATAAGCAAAACATGAGAAAGGCAAAAAGACAACAACAATAAATAACATAAAATCCTGTGCAAAAAATAAGTGATGCCAACGTAAAGGGATTTAATAAATGTGAAGAGTTAAGACTAAGTGTAGGGGAATTGGGAAAGGCAAACAAATTGAGGAAATTCAAAAGGATAAAGAATTAAGGAATTAGAGGAAAGAACAGAAAAAGCTGTAAATGGGATTTAGCAAAATACGCACGCACGTAATGAATTGGGAAGCATTTGAAAAAGTGAAAATGAAGTTGGAACAATTTGTACAACATTAAGGGAAATTTTATTGGGCGCCTAAGAGTGTGCAATAATTTTAGGGGCGTTTTCTCAGGGTGCAGTTTGAATCAAAATTTTATAGAAAATATCTCACATCTCTGTGCACTATAAATTCAAAAATATTTTTAAAGGTTTTTTCCGGGAGTTTTTTTTTTCATGAGTGGCATTAAGGAGTTAAAACTCACATTTAGGAAAATAAGAATAAACCGTCAATCCCTTTATATTATGGTATTGAGTTCATTTGTATGATAATATTGTCAAGACTGGAATTCTTCGTTAGTATTTTTAGCTTAAATGGCAGAAGAGGGTTAAAATTTATATTCAGGCAAAATATAAAAGACCCCAAATGTGTATATATTAAGGGACTCAATTGATAGATAGTATTACTAAGTTTGAAATTTTTTGGTGAATATTTTTAGCATAAGTGGCATCGAAGGGTTAAAATCTATATGTAAGCAAAATACCAAATGTTAAAGTTTTATTTATTTTAATTTATGTGTGCGATAGTATTACTGAGAAGAATATTTATTGTAAATATTTTTAGCACATTTGACATATAAGGATTTAAATAAACATTCAAACGAAATTAAAAAAAAAGCGGGGTAAATGTAATAGATCAAGAGCGAATTCAATCGTTTCAATCGGAATTTGGTAGTGAATTTCGATAAAGTCAATAGAGATCACAAAACTCGATTACAATTATTCCCCACCGGCAGTTCCGCCGCAATAGTTGATAGACCCCAACAAATCCTTGCGTATTATGAGAGTAAATTTTTGTTAGAGATAATCTTACTTATTTATTTTTTTAATGTTAGTGGCATTTATGGGTTAAAATTCTTTTTTTAAAAAAGAAATAGAAAACTCCCCAAACCTTTACAGTTAAACTGTTTTCTGCCATAATACCAGGTAGCCTGATTTTTTAGCTGACTGTTTTTAGCACAAGTGGCACAGGAGGGTTAAAATACTACGCTCATCGAAATAGTAAAATCTCGAAACATCTGGAATTTGGGATAATATCAAGAAAGTTTAAGTTTGTTGTTCGATTGTTTTTAGTATAAGTGGCATGAAGGGTTAAACTCGACAACAAATCTGAACGAAATATCTGGTGGATGTATTATAGGTTGTTCCAAATGTATATGATGTTCTAGAACACCGTTCTTTGTCCCTAAATTTGAATTTACTTGCCTCTAAATTTAAATAAAACGTGATTCGCTGCCTGCTAGAGGATAAACGTCTCCTGTGATAACTTTTTCACTTTTAAAACTCTGCATTTAAATGCAGAAAAAAGCTAAAAATCATGAGATAGCGAACCCGACTACAGGGTGATGGTACAGGGTGTTCAGTATAAAGATTTAAATTTTATCGAGTTTGCTTTCAAATAATATTTGGTTTTCTCTTTATCACCAATCCGTCTACTGTTTTTGATTGTATTATTATTTTTTTTTTTTTTCTTTTGCTTCACTTTCTTTATTTTCTCCGATTCGCACTTTCTCTGTGTTGTTTTCCCACTACTGGTTTTTTGTGGTTTCCTGTCAGTTCATTTAAGCTGTCAGGCTGACAGTTGCATGCCACACTAAAGCTAAATAAATTCTGTGAAATACATTTTCAAATAGTTGGTTTGCTTTGTTGTGGCCTGGAATAGAAAGCAGAAGGCGATGTGAGCTAGTGAATTGGTTCTTTGTAGGTAGGAAGAGGCAGTTGAGTAGGGGCTTATGATGGCAACTTGTCAATTGGATTGAGTTGTCACTCAGGTGAAGTTTATTGAGCCGAATAGAAGGATGCAGTACCGTAAGTGTCGGTTCGGAAGCGTCCTATCTCAGTCTTTTTTGAAGAATGTCCCATCTACAGGCTATTACTAGTTCTGAGGGAGTACGTGCTTTGCCCACTATATCCTTTCCTTCCAACTGAAATTTCAGTTAAGCTGACCAAGGATTTTTCATTTCCAAATGATGTGAGAGCTCCCACGGTGGATATGTGAATTTCCAAAGCTTAGGTTGAAAATACAAATGAAGTATGGGTAAATGAACTGAGATCTTGCAATGGGTTTGAGGCTTAGAAGTTAAGCCGGGAAGGGAATGTCTGTCATAAGAAGTGACTGAAACCCCAGACCCGAAGATTCAAAGACTCAAACAAATCGTTCCTGCCATAGTCGGCGCGTAAGAGCAGCTGCTTGAATTGGAGCGTCCCGGTTTCATTGCGGTACAGCATTGTCCCACACAAATTTCGGGGACTATTTTTGCGCTTACAACAACAATTTTAATGTGATTTATATCCATCTAAGGCGATATAACTGCGGTCTACCCAAAATATTTGTCTACAATACCAAAGAGATTCCAGTTTAGATTAAAAGATAATATACTTACCCCTAGTCTTCACAACAACTCAGCCTGCGAGAGCGGAGTGTACTAGGTTTTAGAACAAGCAAAAAGGGTTTTATGTTTTTGATCTTGTTTTTGTTGTTGTTCCAAAATTTTTTGCTGCTAAGTCGGCAAATCCATTCATGTGAAGGGCCAAACAGGGTTATACTGATGTTGACAGTGCTTTGGCAGATATAAATCCGATGCTACGGTACTTTGCGGTACAGGTACCTAGCGGTACTGGCCCAACTGCCGTGGTAACGATCACGTTGATCGCTCAATCGGAGTCGATGCGGATTTTAGTCGCCTTTCACGTTCGTTTTTTGTTGTGCGATTTTGAAGCGACTCGAGTTAAAAACAAGGGCGGGCGAACATATAGTTAGCGCAGTCTTTCAGGTAGATGAGTAGCAGCTACTCAGTTTATATTCAGCTAAAAAGACTATGCGCCTTGGCAGTGCAATTGGGTCTACGATATCCCAATGTTTAGTGATAGAATTCATTTGGGAAGATAATATATTTCAACCCCATCGGGCAAGGGGGTTAGAACATGCCCGAGGAGGACATACCCGTCGTACGAGGCGACTACAATGCACAAAGGTAATGACTTGCAGCTTAGTGCATGATGACTCTCATCTTTCATTACACATCTTCTCCCTCCTTACAGACGGAGGGTGTGAGATGACCTAAACGTTTCCATTGATTATATCAAAAGCTTTCCTAAGTCTTATTCCACCGTCATCATGTGATCTCTACAGTACAAGCTTTAGCGGCTGCTTGCCGTCATCCTTTAGGATATAGTTGCGCATTGCTTGCTTTCTGATTAGACCGCTTGCAGTTCATTGTTCGATCTACTTTGTTGTGTGATCTAATGCAATCCTTAGCGTGATATCTGTCCTTGCCGTGAGCTATCTTCTTCTTCCATACGTTTATTTGCCACAACAGCTTAAAGTGCTTTACAGTTCTTCCATTTTTTCTCTTTTCATGAGCTCAATTACCACACTACCGCTCACAGCTTACTGCTTCCATATTTTATGGCTCATCGCTTCTATTCGCTGGTTTCGTTTTTTTTTTTATTCTTCTTTTTTTTTATATACTTTCCAACTGCTTATCCGGTTGATTTATACTCCGCTTTATTTCTTCACTCATTCACTACGTCCTATAATAAAGTCGGCTGTCGCTTACTGCGCTCTCACAACTGAGCTGCCATACATCTGCAGCTAAAGCGCTCGGCGTGTGTGGTGGGCGGCAGATATGCCTCGCTATTGTTGTGATTGAGGCAGTAAGCGTAAGAAGCTGGAAAAAATGCGAGTTGTAGACAAAAGAAGAAGAAGAAGACGGAGACTTTGATTGATGAATGTTTGCCAGGCGAAAAGGCGCACAAACGCGTGGAAGTCTTGTGGTTCAATCTCATATTTTCACTGTAAAAAAGCTTCCTCATCTTCTTGTTCTAGTTTCTTATTTTAAATGAAAGCTTTGTCTTGAGAATTTTTTTCATTGGACCGCTTTTTTTGCTTCTGCTTTCCTTTTGCTATTAAATCACCGCAATGTTGACAGCATTTTTCAAGCAATGAAGCGCTTATGAGCCAATGGATGGAAGATGTGTTGACGGCTTTTATCAAGGTTCTTGTTAATTGACTGCCGCACTTGCTATCTTAATTACCGTCATGACTTAGAGGATGACATTGGATGAGGGAGCTATGGGCGAGTTACTTTATTGGGTAGCGGACTGGTGAACTGCTCTACGGATATGTGGGTTTTGAGAGCTTGACTGTAGGTGGCTTTAGGGTTAGTGGCTAAGAATTTAATCGCGAAGAGACATGCCTCTCGTAAGAAGCGACTAAACCCACGAATCGAATTTTTCAGGGGTAAAACAAATCGTACCTGCTGAGAAAGGAGCTAGACAAGCGGAGAACTGGTGTACGGATGGATCGAATAGGGAAGGAAAAGTTGGAGTGGAAGTTTGGTTTTTCCGTAGAAACGTTGAAGTAAGCCGCAAGCTCAAGCTGGCTGTTCATTGTATTGTCTTTCAAGCGGAAGGCGACCACGATGCACTGGACATTTATTCAGGCAGCCCCCGTCAACCTATATAAGTTCGCAGGCAGAATTTATTTTCCGGCTTACCTTTTAGTATTATCTGAGCAAGCAGACGCCCGAAGCGGCTGAGTGGGCTTTGAGGTTCCCTATGAAGCCAGGAAGGAGCTGGCTTATATTTATCCCTTACGATACCCAATGTATGAAAATCTTAGAAACAAAAGCCCTGCGTACTGTCGGAAGCTTTCCAAAAGAAGCGCTTTTCAACTTGTCACTAAAGCGGCTTCTTTGCTACCTTAAAGCAGTTTTTAACAACCTGCTAACCAACTTACGTTTCCCAAACCTTTTGCCTTATTAAAAAGTACTAAGCAAGTTTCGTCGCTCTTTGAACTACGACGGACTTCTTTAGCACTTTAAAGCCGATTTCGCAGTTGCGTCTCTTTTTATTTTCCATAAATTATGATAGAGCTTTGAGAGAACTTTGAGGTTAGTCAGAGCTTTTATATAAATAGTCTATGAAGTGCGAGCTTGAGTTTAGAATTCCTGCTGTGTAGCTCACAAGAATTAGTTTGATGTTCCTATTGACTGCTGCTGTTGATAAGACTCTAACTCAAAGAGCATTCAACTTTGAAATAATAAGCTTCAACTGCGCCTCCAAGCGTAGCGTCGGGCTATAAAGCCCAACTACGAACTGTGGAACGAATGGGACATACATTTGCGAGCTTCAGTTACTAAAACTTAAGAGACATTTCTTAGTTTTTCATCACACAAATTAAAATAAATGCCAATTTTTTTTTTTTGTTATTTCATGCTTTGATTTAATTGAGCTGTAATTCTCAAACGGTTTATGAATTTATCGTTACAAGATGTCTAAATTTATTTTGTTGAAAGTTCAATTGTCCTTATTCAGCACGCGAAATTCTAACACGACGTATCCAATGTAGACGAGCACTATACAACCTAAACGCGTTTTCAAATTTGAGCCACCGCAAAGCTACCTTTAAACTTTCTAGATCTAGACTTACGCACAGTTTTCGTCTTGAATTTAAGGTGCGATTTTGTTCTTGTACCATTAGTGCTTTTGCGGAGTTGTTGGTCGTCAATGCCGAAATCATCGCTTATTAAATTCGCATTTGTTAAAAGTTGTTTTTCCGCCAGCATTGTATTCTGCAGACGCTGCCAAGCATTGAGCGCTTCCAATGAGTGATTCGAGAGACGTTGGAGGAATCTTTTTGGAATTACTGCCGGGAAGTTTCGCAACCACGTCCAAGGCTTGCTAGGATCGAACGGTTCATGATAAACAACTGGATAGAAAGGTACCTGTTTCGTCTCTCTTAAGTAGTCTACTATTTCTTTTAAATTTAGCACTGCGTCACCCTCGGGTAGCACGGTGTGGCGTGTAGGAGCTGGTGGACCAGTATTTACAACGTTATAAAATGAATCCAATTGTTTAACCATGGTGTGCTCCTTTTCATCCAGTTTTAGTGATTCGGTTCTTTGTAATTGGCGTCTTGAGGCGGATATAAATAGGTATTTTGAACGTTCTTCTTCTAGCACTTGCTTCCAGCTCGGCAGATTATAATCTCTAGGTGTCTGTTGGGATTTCCCACTCGCTCGACTCCATTCCGGACGTTTATAAGCGCTATGTGTTTTATCAGCTGACAATCTTTCGCTATTTTGTGTATTGAAAAAGATACTCCGACGCGAGATTATTGGCAAGCCTCCAATTGCGCGTATACCGTATGAACTGTCCATCTTTAGATTTTTAGCGGGGGGCAAGCTGGCATGCGCATTACTATCACGAATTCGATAGTTCCCATAGGATACCGAACCATCTAAAGTATCCACAGTTAACCTGCGTGCCTGACGGATGTAGCGCCGCTGAACGCGCTGACGAGATCGTTTGTGTGCCTGCCCTCCGTCATCAGCGACTTCAAAAGTGTGCAGCTGACGCGAGTGCAGACGTTGAGGAGACGGCCTGCGCTTATTGACCTGCGCACTCTGAAAAGCAGGAACTTGTGTTGGATCCAAATATTTACCAGGGCCAATAAGTTCATAAGCATTTGGGGTTTGAAACGCGTTGAGCAGACGTGGATCCGTAGAATTATATGGATGACTTTGATCTTGTTGTTGTTGTTGTTGTTGCAGTAGCAGTGCTTGATAGTTTTCAACAGTTTCAGCAGCTCTTTGTCTTACTTCCTCCTTGCCATACCGGGCATTCGCATTATGCCGTGATCTGGCATTTGGGCCGTAATCAGCAATGAGCACTTTAAGCTCTTTGCGACTCAACACATCTCTATTGTAAGCGTAATCGCCTGCTGCGCCTTGAAATCCACCAGCAGCCAAGTAGGTATTTAAAGTATTTTGACGCAACTGCGCTGGTGAAATATCTTTCCTATCTGTTTGTGCGTCTAACCGCTCAGCGTTACCAGCTCTGCCGCTGCGTGTTTGCGCATCAAAAGCTCCCAACATATTTCTCCCATAAATTCCGCGTAACTCTTCCGCTACCGGCTGGCAGTTGCCATAAAAACCCGCACTAGCTCGGGCCTCCGCTACCTGCTGTGTGATGTCGTACAAGCCTGCACCAGCTGGGGGATCCGCTACTTGGTGTCTGTTGCCAAATAAACCCGCACCAGCTCGGGCATCCGCTACCTGTCGTCTGTTTTCATATAAACCCTCACCAGCACGCTCCAGTGCCTGCTGCAGTCGCATATATCTTGGATCATTTCTGAGTGTCTCCGCATCTGGCACACCAAACAAGTCCGTGTAAGGTGCTGCCGTCCGCAGAGGTATTAGGCTACAACGTCCACTCCCATCACACAACCGCATGCCACCATGACGCATCAGATCTGCCTCTGTCCCTGCTGCCGCATGTGGCATGTGCGCTTCAGTGATGGGCGCACGTTTGTAATCCAATTGCTCAAAATCTTCTGGGTAACCCCAACTGCTTACGCGCATTGCATTCATGTAGGCTCCCCTTGGTTGCTCCCAACAATCAAAAACGTTCGTAAACGGCACGCTGGGCAACTTTTTGACAAAATTTTTGCTTTTCTTTCTTCTTCTATGCACGATCCTCGGTTTCACGACAGGCGCCTCAAAGTCTTCTTGCAGCAACCAACGCAGCACTTTCGTGCTAAATCCCGACTTCTGTTGCAGCTGGCGCATGAGCAAATAGTTTTTGAACATTTCACCGCTAAAGCTGCGTATAAAGTGCCATTCGTCTTCGCTTATGTAACTGGCGTCCATGGGAAACTGACGGCGTGCATCGCAGGCGTATATCATTGGGCGCCGGAACTTGTCCATGATGATGGTGTGCATGGTCCCTGGCTGACGGAAGAATTGTGAACGCATCGGTGCACACATGTTGGTGAATTTTGAATTTTGTTTTAATTTTCCAAAATAAGTGCGAAACGAATTATTTCAGTTTTCAACCAAAATAAATGAAATATAATTTTGATAATTTAATTTGAGTTTACACAATCTCAGAAATTTGAAATCCTTAACCCGAAAGTTGTGAGCACAAATGAGAAATCATTAGTAAATTAGGCTAACTTAGCAAAACGAGAAATGATTCGGCTACATGAGGCTCCATATAGGGAAGACCGAACTCATCATGAGGCACCCTTTTAGCACGCAGGTCCCCAGGGAACCTTTAAAATCTCTGAAAACAATCAGTTCAAACTGAGTTTTGGTCCAAGCGCCAAAAGCTCTATTCACACCGATCAGTTGAGTGCTCTATTGTGGCTCACAGTTCAAACGAAATGCATCAAATCCTAATTTTTTGCTGAAGCTTTACGAAGTCTATAGACAGCGAACATGATACGATCCCATTATCGATTAAATAATTAACATAACCCCTCCAAGGCCCTTCGAAACTTTATTGCGGTCCTAATTTTCGACCTAAGCAATATAGGCGTTGCTCAGAGGGATCATCAGGAGGCTCCATTATTGCATGCGAATCATCTAAAGCTACCAAAAGCCCTTAAACCCTGGTTTTTGTCTGAGATTTCCATCCAAAGGTCATTGATAGTCAAAAAGCTGTATTATAGTGCACAAGCCCCAAACCGCATTCTCGCAAAGATTTTCCATCCGATCACTAGAAATGACAGAGAGACGAAGCCTCGTCAAAGCTTTTCACAACTTGAACCTAAAACAAAAAATCTGCAGGTTGCAGTTGAGTTGAAATATTTGAAGATCTCAACGGTATCAATATCCCTGAGTGGCGAAAGGCTCCCGAAAAAAGCTATTGGTGGAAATTTCACTCTACCACAGAAGGTAATCAGTTAAAGTTCGCACGTGCTGAGATGTACGACCCCTGATAAGTTCAAGGATTGCTGTGACCTTTTTCACTCATTAGATATCAAGTGATGATCCACGCAGAGACAGCTAATAAGCCATCTCGCTGACGTGTGTCCTGCCATTACCCGGCACCTCAAGATAGATATAAGCTATATCGACTTTCTAGTTTCATTGCCCACTGTCTACACTGACCAACCCGCTTTAATGTTGTCGTTGCTAATTCGCAACTCTCGCAGGCTAAGCGCGCCTTGAGCTGCCATTGTTTTGAAAAAGAGATGATCGCAAAACAGCCACCTCGTTGAACTTTCCTAGCATGTTGCTCAACAAGAAGGTCCATCAGGCTCCACTAAATCGCAAATATCAGAAGGAACCCCTTCAAGATCTGATTGAAATTGGAACAATCTTTGATCCAAGCAACCACGACCAATTTCACAGAGATCATTATGGCAAAAATCTCATCCCAGGCAAAATATAAATCCTATATAAAATGCATCCAGCTGACGTTGGCATAAAACTGTTGTAATATCCTTCTTCCACCTCTCAATGCTAAAAAAACCCTTAACTTCTGGCGTTTGAGTCCTGTCGGCTAGCCACGAACAAAACGGACTTACAAGCTCGCTGATAAGAAACTGTAAATTTGAATCCGCAAGTACAAGTGCGCTATAACTTTGGGTGTTTCGATGCCGGACGAAGAAAGAGAATTCAAGAGCTTATTAGCATATTAGCCTGGTCTCAGCATACATCTTTGCATTATTTTATCTACAACTCGTTTGAGAATTCTAGGGCATGCTTACAGCGAATAAATTTTAGCGCTGCTTAGGCATCTACGCTGACGCTCATCAACGCTTCTCACCAATCCATGTAAATGCATATACTGTATGCACCAAAGAGCGAGACAGAGAGAGAGCAGAAGCAGAGCAACGCATTTGGGTGACAAAAAATTCGCGCTGGGAGCGGCTGCTCTATGACACGATTTCCAATTACCAGCCACTAACAGTTCCGTGAATATTCAATTTTTATTAAGCCTTTCATTGAAATTAAAATAATTACAAGAAACTTCTCCTCAATTCCACCAAAAAATGTCGCCAAATTACATTGAATCGTTTTGTTTTTTGCTGTTCCCTTTCTTGCGGCCCTTATCTGCTTTTGCAATCTTTTGTTTGCTCTGCCATTCACTCAATATCGCCAATGTGTATGTGGATAAATGCTTCAAGTACTTCTCGGGAATCTCTACCGGAAATGCCTCCATCCAAGTCCAGGGTTTGTCGCGATCGAATGGTTCGTGAAACAAAACTGTTTCAAATTTTTTATGACCCTCCTTCTTCAACAACTCAACCAGCTCCGCAAAACCTAACTTTTCAATTGCACGCACCCCATCGTCTAGAGTTTCCTGCTGCTCCAAATAAAATTTGTAAATGTTATCTGACTCCCTACGCTCTTCTTCTTCGTCCAAAACTTTAGGTGGCTCATTTAAATCGGCATAGAGCGCTTTGAGTGCTTTTAAATGTTTTCGATCGCGTCCGTGTTCTTCTCTCAGCACTTCCGAAGGTGTACGACGCGCGCGCATTAGATGTCTTTTGGCTTGACGTGTGAGTGAAGATGGACGTGATGCGCGGTAAATGTGTGCTTTTGCAGGTAGAGCAGGTCTGCGAAATTCAACCGGCTTACCATAAGCCCCTTTGGCTTTTTCCAAAGTTTCTGCTCCACCGAAAGCACCACCTTCACCGAGCACACTACCACCTCCTATCTGTCCTTTGATAAGCTCACACCACATGTCCTTTTGTACTGACCATGTATCGCGTTGACCATGAAATCTATGGCTCGCTCGAAACTCTTGGTCAGGTCGTAGCCTATAGGGCGGTTCATGACGCCCTTGAAGTAAAGCGGCACCTTTGTCAGCGTTTGCGCGGCATAAGTGTTGGCCATCTACGTTAAAACAGTACGTGAGTGGCACAAGCGGCTTCTCCATATCACCTCTGCCATGCATTGCACGCCAATTGGCACCCATTTGCAAGTTATCGCATTCCGCTTTCCTTTTGTAAAAGCCTGCACGTCTTTTTATCTTAGCGCCTTTAACTCCAGTAAGCCCCATATTTATTTCAGCTCTTTTCTTACCGCGCAAGTGTCTTCTCTTGCCTGCCGTACCAATTGAGCCGTCACAAATGTCATCGCCATTAGTGTGATCTGCTTTGAGCAGCCAAAGTAGCGTTTTGGCTGTGCCCGTCGACGCTGCCTTGAGGTGGCGGATTTGTTGGAAACTCCGCTGTATATCATCGCCAAAGTATTTTATAAACTTTAGTTCATCTACGCCAAAGTAATCAGGATCATTTGGAAGCTTTCTTTGGGACACATTAGTTGTGTGCGGGCACGATATGTAGTCATCCGTTAGCTTCTTCCTGCAAGCAATGCAAGCCATCACTGGGGACTTCTTTAGACCAGAACTTAGCTGTGTATATATTTTGTGATTTTTTTTTTTTTGTCCAAAAGCCTTTTGAATTTGGATGTCTCGTTCAGGATCTCGGTACTGCCAAAGTTTCAATATTTTTTCTATGTTTTTTTCTTTTTGGCTGAAGTTTCTTTTACAAGATTTTTTTTTTAACCTTTCAACTTTTTTCTATATTATTGCAAGATGAGTTACGTTGAGTATTAACCCATTGAGGCACAATTATGGTTATACGTAAGCTACTTGGAGTGTTATCGCATAAGACAACATATACTTTTCAGAGCACACGTACGATCGAAAGGCTCTTCTTAAGTGTTCACTGCACTAGTGGGTTTTGTTGTTCCAATTATCGTTGAAATAGGCTTGGCATAGCTTTTCCGGCCAAAAAATCTGCTCAAACTCTGCTTTTCCAATTCACGGCGCTTCCCATAGCTTTTCTCACTGAAACTCTCTTCAAACTCTACTTCTCTGTTCCCGTACCAAAAGCTTTATGTTCTAAAATGTTAGAAATATTCAAAAACTACTACACAGAGCTTTTTCAAAAAAAAGCTTTTTGGGCTCAACCCTTTGAAATATTTTGCGTACTCAGCTCTTCTTGTTTAAACATTCGCAGCTTTTCCACTAAAAAGTGTCTCGAGCTCTGCTCTTCCGAAATCATGAGAAATAACAGAAACAGTAAAAAGCTACCTCGCAGAGCTTTTTCCAACGAAAAGTTCAAACAACAAAATTTTCTGTTATTCTTTTACAACGGCATTGTCGGAAGGACGAGACATCTACTTCACAGAGCTCTACTACCTGAACGCTCTCCAGGTTATTTTCCAACCATTGCTACTACTTTACAGAGCTTTTTCCACTGAAAAGCTTTTCAAACTCTGCTCCAAAGAATACCTCCAAGTTGTAATTCACAGCGCCTGTTCATTCAAAATTCCTTCAAATCCTTATCTTCTCAATATTTGTAGCAGTACAAACTTTTTGGTTCAACAACGACAAAAGCAGTAAAAAGAAACCTGGAAGTGCTTTTTTCAATAAAAAGCTGAAACAAAAAAATTTTCTCTTCTACTATTCATTTACAACGTCATTGTCGGAAAGACCAGATATTTACTTCAGAGTGCTATACAACCTAAACGCTTTCCAGAGTATTTTTCAACCATTACTAATACTTTACAGAGCTTTTTCCTATAAAAAGCTTGCCTAAAATCAGCTCTCAAAAATTTTTTTCGTACAACATTTCTGGAAATCGTTAAAGTCTACTTCACAGAGCTCTTTCAACCAAAACCCTCTTATAGAATTTTCCAAAATCGTAGTTAAACTCAAAGACTATTTTAGAGAGCTTTTTTTTATCAAAAAGCTCCGCAGACTATTTTCCAACAATCGCAGGAAAATCAGAAATCTGTTTTTACAGAATTCGTACTTTAACTTCAGTCTTCCGTATTCTTCGCATACGAAAATCCCACTTTAGGGTTCCAGCAATTGCTGACTCTAAAATTCCCGTCCGTTATATCCGTCTTGAAATAAAGAGCTTTAAATTGCCATAGGATAGAAGTAATTCGAAAGCGGAATACTTTGAAGTTTATTGCCGAAAGTTCGCTGAATACGGATATTATTTGCGGCCTGCACCTCTCCAAAACTTTGTTTACTTTTCCTTCCGTTGTAAGTTCCGAACTCCGGAGCCAAAAAAGGACTGGCTTTTTAAATAATTTCCGTAAAATTTATTTCGTAAATTTTTTTTTTTCATAAAAAATTTGCATAATGTACAAATTTAGCGTGTTCATCATATACCGCTTTATTTTACCCGTTATCAATCAACAATCACACCAAACTAGCAACACAATCGAAGTTATAGCACAGCACTGCTACCGACATAGCCGACCCGCCGTAGACAAGACGAGCTTCCATGGGTTTTACTTGTTTACGCAAGTCGTGCAATCTATACAGTTTACGCACGCCATGCATAGCTTGCGCAAGCCAGCAAATGCCTTCCTCTTTGTGCGCACCTCTTGTTACAAAGACCTCCTCATGCTACTTGACTTCGGCCTTCTTTGACTGTGCATCGGTGACGAACGTGTCAGTGAAGTTCGACGATTCTTGACTTTAGCTTTTGCCATTAAATCGTTCTTCAACTTCTTGTGCGCTTTCAGAAATGCTTGGTGCATACGTCTTTCCTCCTCAAGTTTAGCCTCCTTCTCAGCCTCTTCTTGTTGTCTACGTTGCTCATCCTTCTGATGTTTCCAATCATAGTAATAACGCTCCAAGCCACGACGATACGGAAATGTTTCCACTTTAATGCGATTCATGCGAAATTGTAATAACTTTTGAAAGTCCGCTTGAAATTCCGCCCATGGCAACGGTACATCCCATGGCTGCAAATATCCATCTTTCTTAAGTCCATCAAACTGTGTTGGCTCTAGGGGTTTCTCACTTTCAACAGTTAGTCTTTGTGACTCTTTCGGTACTAAAAATGATTCTTCATAGTGAATCAAAGACTCGCTCATTTCTGACATTCTCATCAGACGCAAGATCTCCGTTTCGCGTGGCGATATCGTATCATTTGTGTTTCTACGCATACGCCGCGTAATCGATTGACGTTTGAGTGTTGCTTCCAATAAAATGGTGATAGCATTTCCCAAGAGTTGCTGCTGCCACGATTCGAACTCCATTTGGCCAACCATGCTTTGTAAATGTTGCAGTACGCCGAGCTCAATTACGCCCTTAGCGTGTAAGATGGAGAAATAAACCGTTATTTGTTGCGGCGTGATTTCGGCTAGACCTTGCAGAGCGCGCGCTAGCAGCTGCTTTTCACCTGGCGCCAACTTGCCGAAGAGTTTTAGTTTTTTAAGCAGCGCTGCCACGAGCTCATAGTCCATAGCTTTTAAAGCCGTTAAGGGATCGTTGGGCTCGCGCTGCTTTCCAACATTGGCTGGCTCATAGAAGTTAATATCGTACAAACAATTTTGCATTTTATTGGCTTCCATGACTTGGCGCATATAGCGCGCCATCATCGGATTCACATCGTCAATATATTTCGCTTGCATGGAGTCCCTATTTTGTTTTGTGGGCGAAACATTAGCGGCTTGTCTCAACGGTTTTTTGCGTTTGTTGTTTTGTTTGCTAGGCGTTTCGTAGCGTTGCATCAACTTCATGAGCTCGGGCGAAATATATTTATAGGGCAATTTCGTCGTCTTGATCTTCGGTGTTGTTTGCTTGAGCTTCACTTGCTCTTGCACATTGGCTTGTGGTGTGCCACCACTGTGATTGTATGCCGCTTCAGCTTCGTGCTTGCGTTTCTGTCCATCCATAAATATCCAATGACTAAGATGTTTACTGAAAAAGCCAAACCGATCCAAGCATTGTGGATGGCTAAGCGGCACTTTTAGCTTACCAGCAAACATCTTTGAATATTTCAAGTGGACGCTGTTAAGTGGCACGTACCGAAGGTATTACGCACGCTACTCCGTGGACGGCTCCTACTACAAAAAGCGAAGCGCTCAAAAGCAAAGACTTCTTTCGATGAACTCAATTTTTTTTCATAAACTTAATTTGACGTATTGCTTTGACGTTTCTGTTACAAAAAGGAGTTTGGGTTCTTGAAGTATTTGTAAGTTGGAACTAAACAGGGCGGTTCATATACATCCAAGATAATAGTAGTAAGCCACTGAGTCCCGGACATCGGATGGTAGGCCAGACTGAAATTATTCACTCCATTACCCCTCCACTACCGGTTAAATTACGAAACCTTTCATATCAAAATCATGGGTTGCAAATAATTAAAAGTTCTACACGCTACAAAAGTTCCAAGTCCCATACCGACATCAGTTGATAAACAGAGCATTCTTCCAGCTTTCCGTTGATATACAACTCTCAAAAATAAGTGGCAAACTGGGTATGTAGTAGTAAATTAGTTATGATGAACACCAATCTTGTGTTTCCAATGCTAGACAATGTTTTTATATGATTCTATGCTATGTTATGAAATGTTGTGTTATGTTAATCGGGCGATGTTGTATTTTCTTGCGTGGTTATGTTTTTACGTTATTCGATGTTATGTTATGTTATGTTATGTTATGTTATGTTATGTTATGTTATGTTATGTTATGTTATGTGAAGTCATGTTATGTTATGCCATGCTTTATAGTATTATGTGCTGTTTTATATTTACATTATATTTTACTCTGTGAGCTTATATATTATACTTTTTCGACATCTAACTTCACATTATTCTAGTCGTTATTCTAACCTTCCATCTCCACTTCAACTTCCTTCTACTAAAATCCCACTGCAGTGTTTTTTTGTTGCTAGATTTTTTTTGTCTCCCATTTTTGGTTGTCATCCATGCTGTGTGTGTTGTGTCACTGCAATGTAATAAATGTCAATGCAATGAGAGTTCAATAGCTCTTGGCCTTAAATTCAGTGTCATCACATGTCATTGGCTGCCGTTTTGGGTTGGGCGCATTTGTTTCGTAATCGATGTGACTTGGTGCGATTTTTAACTTTGACGTGATTTGTTTATCTTAATGAAGTTTAAGATTTTAAATTTGTTAAATCATTTGGCAAGGACATGACGGGAGACTTTTACATAAGAGGCAGGGGAAAATTTTAAAAAAAGTTGGTTCTTGAAAACGAAAAATTTGATGTTAGCAAAATATTAATTTAAAAAAATATTGAAATTTGGCGTACACGCGTCCGATACAAGTACCTGAGTTCTCAACAGTGTAGCCATATTCAAAAAAATTTATTATGGAAAACACCCACAAATCAAATAAAAGAAAATGCCAGGAGAATTTCGTATAAACAAAAAGAATGTTAAATATTGTTATAGCCCCTGAAGACGATCTCCGAAGGAGATTGAAATATATTGGGTAACCCCGCAATAAAACTTGTTTTTATTACATTTGACCTCGAGCCAGCTAACACAAAATTCGTGAAATAAAGAAGGTCCCAAAAAAAAAAAAAATAAAAAAAATAAAAATACAAAAAAAAAAAAATACAAAATTCATCAAAAAGAAATATGTTTGGATCAAAGCTGAAGCCGTTTCGTCAAAACCAGTTCTTTCCTGATCAACCTCGCTCCAAATATGCCAAGGATTTGCATCCATGGGTATTACAAAATTGAAAGCCTAACGGTCTATTTTATTTTATTTTACCTTATTATATTTTATTTTATTTCTTTTAAATTTTATTTTATTTTATTTTACTTTATTTTATTTTATTTTATTTATTTTACTTTATTTTATTTTATTTTAGTTTATTTTATTTTATTTTATTTTATTTTATTTTATTTTATTTTAATTTATTTTATTTTATTTTTTTTGTTATTTTATTTTATTTTATTATATTTTATTTTATTTTATTTTATATTATTTTATTTTATTTTGTTTTATTTTACTTTATTTTATTTTATTTTAGTTTATTTTATTTTATTTTATTTTATTTTATTTTATTTTACTTTATTTTATTTTATTTTTTTTGTTATTTTATTTTATTTTATTATGTTTTATTTTATTTTATATTATTTTATTTTATTTTGTTTTATTTTATATTATTTATTTTATTATATTTTATTATATTTTATTTTATTTTATTTTATTTTATTTTATTTTATTTTATTTTATTTTATTTTATTTTATGTTATTTTATTTTATTTTATGTTATTTTATTTTATTTTATTTTATTTTATTTCATTCCTATTCGTTGCTTACAATCGGTTTCCCCTCATTTTTATAGAGATTTAGAGCTGCTTGAGAAACTAAGTAAATATCTCACCTATTTTTGGCAACATAAATTAACAAAAGCTTTATGGATGTATCAATTTCAAAAACTTTCACGTACAAAATTTTGTTATTGACCTTAGTTTTGCCGAAAGTTGATATAAACACTTTTCGTAAAAAGTTTTTGCATGCTTTCTGGTGGTGCAATAAATTTTAACAAAAAAAAAAGAAATAACAAAAACACTTACAACGCATATTGCATTTACTTCTATCGCTCAGATCTTAACTTAAGTTAGAGAAATATTTCCGTAAAACTTTTCCTACTAAATCTTGAGAAAATGGCACAAACGACACGTTGAAGGCGACTATTTTGCGCAAAGCTTTTTTGTGTGCTTTGAAAAATTTCTGAACTTAATTTTTTTGCTCTGTTAATTTTCTTTAGTGATGTTATGCTAGTCTCACTCCTCTTGCACTCTTCACTCTACTTATTGTAGAACATGAAAGTTTGGCCAAGCGCGTCACATAACTTTGAGTAAAGTTCAGCTGAGCTGCAGGTGCAACAAATATTATACTTCTTCCCCGCTTCTTTTCCCTTGCCTCTTCTTACCACAATTGAATTTTATCTGCGTGCAAGTATGCACTCTCCCTGCATTTACGCACACAAAGAACGCACAAATAATGCAAACAATGGACGCTAACAAAGCTCAAGTGAAGCAAGAAAAAAAAATTTGATTGAATGGGTGCTAAAACGGCTTGGCCAGTTAAAGAATTTTTCATGGTCTCAAGCAATTGACTGGCGGAATGTTGCAGCAAAGAAATGGTGCGGAGTAGCGTAGGAAACTAAAGCGCCCGCACCAACAAAAACCAAGTAAAAAGCTCAAGCCGAACTTCAACTTTAGTTTTTGTGCGTTTTAGCAGTTTTTTATTTTGTTGCTTTGTACCTTCAATTTTCTCCACTTTCAGCTCGTTCTTATTTACACATTTTCTGCCTTGTCTACAAGCTTAGTTGCCTTGATACTCGCTACTTAATGTTTTTTTATTGCTTTTGTTTACAACACTTTTGCTAACGTCGATTTGTTGTTTTGTGGCCATTGGATGCCGCTGGCGTTGCGTAAAAGTTTTACTGGCCAAGTGTTGGCGTTGAAGTTGTGTGAATGTGTTGAAATATTCGAAGTTGTGGCATGTTGAAATGCCAAATAACCACTTCAATAAAGCCAATGTGGCTGAAAAAAATGCTGGCGGGGACAAAGCGAAGAATTGGACCCTACCAAGGGGCTTATGCAATGTACTTAAATGAAAATATTAGGCGAAAAAAGAAATTAAATAACATTTGTAAGACAACCAAAGATGAAAAAATATGACGTTGCTTTGCGTAACATAGCACAGCTTGAAATAACATAGTAAAGCATAACGTAACACAACATAGCCTTATAGAACATAACAAAGAGTGGCATAACATATAATAATAAAAGAAACGTTACGTGATATAGCACAAATAGCACAACATGACATAGCATAACCTAAAATAACACAATATGACATAACACAGCAGAGCATAATAAAACATAGCAAAATTTTAAATGACAGGGTGCTAAGAAAACAAAACAAAACTTAACATAATGTAGGCTAACATAACATAAAGAATAATGGCATATCAAAATACAACATAAGATAACATAACACAGCATAGCATAACATAACATAACTTCAAAAAAAGAAACATAATACAAAATAACGTAAGATAACATAACATAATAAAATATTAAATAACATAACCTTACACAACATAACCAACAAAGACATAGGCTTACCGACAACTTGCTAGAGATTGAGCTTCCATCTTCCTTCAGCCTCGACATAGACCATTTATTCGTTTGTAGGCCTTTTGCTCACTTTTTTCCATCTTCATGAAAACCAATTCTGTAAGAGGCAACTCTCCCTTACTACATAACCTTACTTAAATAATTAAAAATTCGACACGACTTAAAACTGTCTGCCTATCGAAAATACTCACATTGTCATTTATCTCTATATTTAATTTGTTCGCCGAGTGTTACACACATAAAAGTTGCCTAACGAAGTGTTAACAAACTAAACGCGCTGATGAACAAATTAACAGCTACCTGTAATCTACACGAAGGCATATTCATAGTTACAAAACTCTCTGAAGTTTGCTATATTTAGCTGGCAAAGCAGCTTCTGCAAGCCGCAGGGCTTCCGCGTTAAGCAAACTAAAACTTAAATAAAGCTAACTAAGCAAGAAAAACATAAACACGGCCAAAGTAAAATAAACGAAGCATCTGGCAACGCAGCCAACACGGCAACTGGCAAATGTGACAGAAACGTGCCGTTGCGCCAATGCCGAGCTGTTGTAGGCACATCTTATGCGCCACAGGCATGCTGAAGAACTTATGTGGTGAGTGTTATATAGTTGCTAGCGGTACACCAACAAACACTGCTGTTAGTTAACATATTTAATTTCATTTAATTAAAATAAAATCGCCAAGCTGAACTCAGTTGCAGATTTGAGGTGCAGTGCGGTGTAATGCAGCGTGGCATTGTGCTATAGCGTTGAAACCATAACAACGTTTGTGTTTGAAATGTGGGAAGCCAGGATGAAAACGAATAGATAGAAGTAAGGAGAGCGCTGTGCCGAAGTCTTTATTAAATACCTACACAGCTACAAATTTGGTTTTAAATTTTAAGCCATTCAGCGGCTTAAGATATATTTTAAATTACAAATCTCTGAATTACACTGAATAGGAGCATTTAAGCTGGTATTAGGATAATGGCTTTGCAAACGTAAGTTGAGCAGTTACATCACATCATTGCGCTGATATCCGCCATCGCGTTGACTGCCTGTCTACAGCGCACAAAAGCTTGCGCCATTACCCAGCCCTACCAAGGTAAAATGTAACTAGCAGCTGATCGATGAGAAAATAACTATATTTCATATTTTCCAAACGAGACTTGTCTTGTACAAAAATTAAGCAAAAAAAAGTTAATAAACGTAGTTATGATGCCGCAGATGCTAACAAACTTGGGAAGTCTGACGAAATTCCCACTTTAGCTAGCTAAATCATATTGCATAACTGATGTGGAATTCTACAATCATCATTTAACCATTACAATGCTTTTTGAAACACGAGATCCAGTATATGCGGTAAAAAAGCTAAGCTGGAGTTTTCTGGAGACTTTCTGGTGAATCATTTTGTGATTACTCCGTTTTCTAGACAATCAAATTAATTAGACTATAATATATTCAAACCGTAACTGAAAGAAAATGAATGAATAATTAACCGAGTTGAGATTAGTTGGCATTTTCGACATCTACCACAGGTTCAGTTATAGAAAAAATAAAAAAAAAACCGGGTACTTGTATTTAGAAGTTGTCTCTTCGCAAGAGGGGAAGAAGATTCCAGTGAATATCTTTCAAGCTCTGAAAACATTATCAAATAATAGAAGGCAATAGAACCGGTTTACTTCTAAATAAAAAAATTTACTGAAAGTCAAAGCTCCCTACCAAAAAAAAAATCTATATTTCAAAAAAAAGCTCATAAAAGTTTGTACCCACAAAGCTTAAAGCTCTCGAAGTTTTCCACTTCCGCCTTCCATTATTTGTTCTTTTAGTGGGATCGCATTGTTGACATACGAAAATTGGTTTGGACCTAAAGCTTAAAGCTCCTTTGAAGTAAATGTTCCTTTGAAACAAATTTACCTAGTATGAGCTTTTTTCCATTAAGCTAACAGCAAGCTCAGCCTGGGGTTTCAAATAAAAACTAGGACAAGGAAAGATCTAAGATTAAAAAAAAAACTAATTACAAACTGAATAATCGCAAGCTTGAGCGCAGGAAAATAGTTAGAAAAAACTCAAAAAAGCTCACAAGTTTTAAAGCTATATTAAAAAACTACCTTTGCTTTACAAGTTTTGCTTCATTAGTTCCCTCAAGGTGTTAGTAAAAACCCACAGTTTTTAGAACTAAAGCTTAAATTACATTTTACAAAATAACTCTGGCGTGTTGCTTAGTTCAAAAGTTAAAAAATCTTTCAAAGCTTAAAGCTAGCCGTTATAAGAGCTAAAAACTTGGACCTGGCAAGCCCTTAACAAATTGAAGGTACACTAAGTTTAACCCCATTTAATACTTCGGTACTTCTTAGTGCAGAGTGTGTCCTGCGAAATGCAACCCTAAGCCCTGCTAATAAACAGCTGCATTTATGACTTTTCGCACTACAATAACAATGCAATTTGTTGCATAATTATGAGACATTAATGCGCACAAATTTAACAACAACAACAACACCCAACCAACCAAGCAAGCAACCACGATAGCCTGCACTGAAGAGACCACAATTTAGGCATTGTAAACTCATATGAAAACCACCAGCAACGCTACCAGCCGTTATTAGCCGCAACAACCGCGTCAGCGACATCATCAGCTTGCTAAGTAGGTTAGGAAACGCATAAGCATCATTTACACGCTCATCTCAGCGGTTATTGTTGTTGTTTTTGAGTTGAGTGTACTTGTGTGAAAGAGGTGAGTGCGTTTAACACTGGATATTTGTGTATTTGTTTGTTGTTGCATTCAAGCGTGCGGGCGTTTGTGTTCTCTCACAAAGCTCAACTACATTAGCCAACCACAATGAGCGGTCGGGTGTGGTGCAGAGAGAACACGCACCGCTACATTTCACCACAATAGCGTTGTGGAGCCCATTATAATCGTTCCCCCTACCACTTCTTACATAACAACGGATGCTGGTCGGCGCAGGATGCCGGACAAATTGGCTGCTACCGGTAGTCTAAATGGTTGTGCGTTCAGTTCCTGTCATAAAGATTGCGCCTCTGCCGCGCTACCCAGCTATTGCCTACTTGCTTCTATACGCAGTAGCGTTATCGTTGGGATAATAGTTGGCGCAGAGTGGCGGCGCGTTTAGTGCTGTTGCTGCTTGTGATGCACAGTGTGTTATTTTGAGGATCGAAGAGGTAAAAGAATTATTGTGTTCTATAAAGCTTTAGTCACTATATCATGCGCCCCGCTGAACCTCGCTTTCATTTATCCCATTTTACTATAGTTTTGTAGAGACTTCCCTTGAAATATAAACATCCAAAGCTCCATAAGGAAAGTCTCTTGTTGGTTCGGGATACCCGCTGAAATGCTGACTTTGTTGTCATTGGAAATTTGGGGCCAGCACCAGGTGAAGGACGTTCATCGAAAAATTTAATGCAGATGCTTAGAACCAGAAAGTATCGGCACACGTCGCTGGAGGCAGAGGAATAGGGTGACCACCACTCCAACGGAAGGAGGAAATTAAGATCGACTTGCGAACCCATGGTCTTTGCAGTTTGCGCCAGTTGGCTGAGCCAAAACATTAAAAGCGCTATGTTGGACGGCCAACTATTTAGATGGTTAAGCACCATTTAAGTAAGCAAGTAACCGGTGAAGCTGTTAATGATTGTAACGAAATTACACGGAAGGCTCATTGCTGTTGTTGTAACCGTGAAACTACTCCCCACAGAGTGTCACAGATAAAGCATTTATCTTCCGGCATTAATCAAATAAGCTCCGGCACTAAATTTTTCTTGTACCAGCCTTATCGAAACGGGTAAGATTTGTTTGAGCCCTCGAGCCTTTAAGTTGTGCGTTTAAGTGGACTTTTACTACAACATACCTCACCGTAGGTGCATTCTAAACCCCTAAACCGATAAAACTATCTTTCAATCCAGCCCTCGATCATATTCTGCAAAAACGTTATTCTTTTTTCTTTAAAAGGCTTTTAAACGTCAAGCAAATTGGAGACTTGAGTCTTCCATCCATTCTCTTTTCCTCTGTTTGTTTTTAACTCATGACTGCAGAGCTTTCCACGGTTCGAACGCAACCAAGAATAAAGTAAGTGCTGTACATCTTTTCATTTAATTCATTTAATACATTCACTGACAGATCAATTCTGGAATAGCTGGCGGTTCTTTTGAAAGCTTTTAAGTTCCATACCCTGTGTTTTATGCAGTTTCACACCCTGTGTTTCCTCTCGCTGAACACCTTATATTTTATCCATTCCCAAATTCTGTTACACACTGTGCCATGCTGCTTCATGAGAGATTGTAACAAGAGATAGTGATAGCATGTGAGTGATGGAAAAACTTCATAGAAGTTGGGAGTACCGAGAGCAACGAAGAACAAGTTGTGCTTATACACAATGCATTGTATTTGTATTGTTCTTGCGCTCGGAGCGAGCGATTTTACTACATAAAATGCAATTAGAAGTCACTTGAAAGTTTTTAAATAAAAACAGGATGCGTGGTTAACTCGCTTTTAATTTTTTTATTTTTTCTAAATTTTGTTTCAGCGCTTCCTAGTTTGCTTTTACTTATCTTCGCATTTATTTTATTTTTTACTATTGTGTTAGTGGTTGGGAGTATTTAATTTTGTATTTCCTTTTTGTCTAGCATAATGTGCTGCACTTTACTTAGCCCATGGGCGCAGCTTTTTAAAGCGCTCACACACTTCCTCTCACAGAGATATATGACTAAGGGGGAATAAAAAAAGTTTTACATCGAAGTGTATTTCCTGTTTAACGGATTCACGACTGTTGGGCTAAGGCGCTGCTTATTCCCCAATTGTGCTGTTTCTCACAATGAAATTGAAAGTTGTGTGGGAGGAAAACTGGTCAGTTAAGAAAAGCTCGCACTTACATAAATCCTCACCTTTCTTGATTTTTTTTTATTATTAACGTACCTCTTATGAGCTCGATAACAAACTTCACTCCACATGTGTGAGCATCACTAATTCAACAACATAACCAGCAAATCATCTACATATGTGTGCACTTTCTCTCATACAAATATGTTAGTCTTCCCCAAGCGCGCTATGGCATAATTTTATTAAAGTTTTGTTATTCTTTCGTATGCATAGTCAAATAATTGTTTTTGTGAAAATAAATTAAAAATGTGAATACACTTGAAAACAAGGAAATCCATTTTAATATTTGCTCGGAAAAGCATGTGGAAAATTAGTTTTGGAAGTTTCAGCTTTGGCAAGCAAAGCAGAAGTAGAAATGAGAGTTTGCGAATATTAACAGTAAAGGAACAACGTTCTAAATATATTAAAAAAGTATATATTTTAATTAAACTTTTATTCGAAGAAAAAGCAGAAAAAGAAGAAATTAGGTAAAATACAATTTCTCAGCTCCAAGAACTAAGTTACTTAAAAGGAATTATAACTCTGTTGTATAGTGCAGGACTGCAAGCTTAGTAACAAATTAAAATAACACAAAGAAGCATAGCTAAATATGATTTAGTGATTAAGAGGTTTATAGCTGACAAGCTTTTGTTTGAAATAAAGCTCTTTGAAGTTTTTGTGAAAGCTTGCATGAGCGTAAATGTTGTTAGATAGTTTTAAATCTTTTTAATGTACATCTACAGTGTTGAAATCACTGAAACTTCTAAACGATTTATAAAGCTTAGATTTGAAACAAAAAGGCTTAAAGCTTTGAGTCCAAGGCTTTGAAAAAATTTAAAAAAAAGTCTAGCAAAATTTCAAAGCTAAATAAACTTACGAGCGTTTAATGTTAAGCTATTACTTAAATGAAAACTTTTCGAAAAGTTTTTGTGAGCTTTGAGGCTTAAATATAATTGCAAGCTTATGCAATAAGCACCAAAATTCGTGAAGAAATTTAAGCGAGCAGACTTGGAAAATGTATAGAAAAAAATTTAACTTTGAAAAAGTAAAGCTTGCGAACCTTTAGTGGTTATTCGCAGCTGACAAGCTTTTGCTTCCATAAAACCTGTTACAAAATTTTTCTGAAAGCTTTTGTGAGCTTTGAGTTCAATAGGCTTTTGAATAAGCGCATGTACGAGTAGTTGTGCAGAAACTTAAATGAGTTATCTAAGTTTGTCGATACGTAAAGTTAGCGCAGAAAAACTTTGTAAAGTTACAGATGTAATACAATAGAAGGCTTAAAAGCTTTTGCTGCTGTTTAATATTTTAATTTGAAAGCATTCGATGGAATCAATTATTAACGAAGAACTCGAAAATGCATTAATCAGTCAAAAATAAGGAACATCAACCGAAATTGAAGAGAAACCGAGTTATCAAGAGCTTTTTTCAGCTTCCAGAGCTTTTAAGATATTTTGAAAAATAATAAGGCCCGTTTTCCTATAAGAGCTTTAAGGTTTTCTACTTATTGGTAGTGAGTACATATCTAAGATTAATATGCTATTAAACGTTTGATATAGATCATAGATTACCGCGTTTTTAACCCTATAAAGCTTTATATGAGGATAAACGTTCGAAGCCGATTCAGTTAGCCATCCAAGTTGATTTTAACTGTTTTAAAGGCTGATTATGTAAAACTATTTATTTTGGTAAATACCTTTTTATGGAGTACATTCAAGCAGTTTAACCCTCTTCGTGCGTTGTTAGCTTAGCACAACAAAAGCTCATTTGTTTAATGCTTACATAAACAATATAAGTTATGACTTTAAAATAAATTTAAACTAAATCTTGTTGCAGATAAAAGCGGCTAATAAACTCATTATCAAACATGAATTTATTTTTACTACGCAATTTTAATTTTTTTTCTCCTTCTTTTTTCCTAGCTGCGGTCACTTTGTCATAACTGCAGCTTTTTTGTTTCTTCACCCGCACTCCCACACAACTCTCAGCCAGACGGCTACTTTAAGCCATATTTAAGTGGCACTTTGAATGTGGTTATCGCGTACGTGCGGTCCCTAGCTCTAGCCAGATCAAGTCATGCTATCTCATTTGGATTTGTGACAAACGCGCCTCAGCCGCAAGATTTGTGTCTCTGACAAGCGCATCATGTGGCTGTTGCAGTAGTTACGTAAGTAGCTGATGCTATTTTGCGATAACGACTCGCGTTAGGTACTCGTGTTGTTGTTGTTGTTGTTTTGCCACTGCACGTACTACGTAGCCTAATCAAGTGAAATGTCGCGTTGGTTCATAAAAGTAACAAATCACTTGACATAAAAGCGAGCTAGAAGAGAAAGCCAGAAGTGGCGGCTCTAACAGAAGCTGCAGTGTGGGCGATATGCAGCTAGCGCGTATAGTGTAAAGGTAATGAAAACCTGATGTTGGTTGAAGATTGGCCATTTCGTGCTGTGTAGCAGGTTTCCGGTGCGTTGTGACGTTGTTGGTAGAAAATAATTAAAGAAGAATTTGAAAGGAAATCCAAAGAAAAGATATGTGTAGTGCCTTCCATTTGCCGACCCGTTAAAGTTTACAAGTTCAGAGGAATTAGGTTGGGTAGGAAAGCACAATAAAATTGACCACCAAATTCTGGTACCAGTCGTTAGAGTTCAAGATCGCATTGCCTTCCTAGGCGCAGAACGCCGCCGACTCATATCAAAAACTTAAGCACGTTGACCTCAATAAATTAAGGTACTCCCTAAATTTCATACCTGAACAATTGAAGCTTGAAGCCGGAGCGAGCTGGACTCATAACGCCCTATGGGCTGAAACTGTACCAAAAAACTTCAGCCAATTGTTTTTGCTTTGAAAACAACAGCACTTAGTTCTTGTTTAGTTGCAATTATCTAGCTGTAACAGTTCAAAATATGCCCGAGCTTCTGAAGCTTTTCTGCTTTTCAAGTATACGAATAATATCTCTTTAGTGTTAAATTAACCCCATGAAACGAATATGGAAAGATTTGAAGTTTTTTTAGCTTTTTGATTAATGCTTATGTCCGGCTCTGAAATCATTTACTACATGTGATTGATTCTCTCTTTGCATACCTTATACCCTTTAAATGATATCTTTGAGGTTTCGCAAATTTTTTGCGCTATTTTGCTTCTGAAACTTTATAAGCTTTGAGTATTTTTTAAGATTTTTTACTCTTGAAGCTTTTTAAAATTTAATGCAGAGAAGCTTTTAGTGTGGTATATAGGTGTGGGTTTAAAAAGAACTAAGAACAATTCAAGCGATGTCTGTTAGAATTGGTTTTCCCTACAGCGTTTTTAGCAGCTATGGAGGCTTCAGATCTGAGCCTCTCAATACATAGTACAGGCTTTTAATGAGATCTTCGAAGCTTTGAAAGCACTTTAAGCTTTTCTTTAGCGAATATGTATCTTGAAACTCAACCGACATATACATCTATTCTCTAAAAAATAGATCTGAAAAGCTTTAAAAATGTAGATTACTTTTGAAGCTATTGTAACTTTTAAAGCCTTCCGAGCTTTTAAGTAGAAAAGGTTTTAAAGTATTTTTAATTTCCCGGTTTCTTTAAGAAATGCCTTCAATATATTTTTAAGCTCAATTGGTGTAAATATATATGCTTTGAAATACAACTACAAAGCTTTGGGAGATTTTGTGAGTACTTTAACCTTTTTGGGATTTTAAAGCTTTACTTTTATAATTCTATTAATATTTGCAAACAAAACAACGTCTATATTTTCTGTAAGCAATGCCTAATGCAATCATTATAAAATATGCATATATGTATAAAGTCAACTGCAAAGCTTTTGTGGATTTTTTGGGCTTTTGAAACTTTTTGAGCTTTAAAAGTTTTTCTTGTATAATTTCATAAATATTTTCATACTCAAAAGCGTGCATGTTTTCTTCTAGCAGTACCCAAAGCAGTGCTAACCTTTTAATCTTTTCTTCGACAACATATAAAATATCCAACAATAAAGGTAGACTACAAAAAAATTTAGCCAAAGCTCCGCAATGAAATTCAGCGGAGTTAGGATTCCACTCAACATTTTCTCTAGTCTACATACTTTACGGCTAATTTATTATATCTACTGTCAAATTAATCAAGTGTCCAGTAATAAAACGATAAATGTCAATTTAATGGTATAATAATGACGATAATATTTTATTTGGACCATAAAAAAGCAGCGAATCGTGCAACGCAAAAAAAATCACGAAAAAGCTTTGTAGTAAAAAATATGTTTTCGCTGCCATAAACGGTGCAGTAAAGCTTCTCAATATAGTTGACGTTTTTAATTAAAATACCAAATTAGCGCAGACCATATTTTCAAACGATGCGCTGTACTGGCGGCAAAAAAAGTTTAGCCGCATGAAATGAAAAAAAAAACAGAAAAAAGAATAGATAAAATTAAAAATGTGTGGGAAGGTAAGAATTATGAAAAGCAACAGAAAAAACAGAAAATGCGTAAAAAATGGTATACAGACAAGTAGAAAAAACTGAAAGCTTTACGTAAAACCTGCGCCACAGCAGAAAGTAATAAGAAGAAGTCGCCCGAGAAGTTCAAAAAATTCAGCGACAAACTCTTAGCAGCTCGTCAAATTTTATAATTACGAGCAAACATTGTAATTTGCTGTCGTCCAGTAATCTTCTTAGCATAGATTTTGAACTCCATTGAGTGCTGCCCCTGTCGGCTGCGTTGATGGTAGGCGGCAGCAGTCAATGAGGTTCAACTGACAACTTTGTAGGCTGATCTTATGACCGTCGGACTGACGCGCGCGCAAGCCGGTCTTACGGATTCACGTCAAAGTATTAGCGTTGATGTGGGCATGTGCGTGGCGGTGTTGCTGTATGTATTGACATGTTGAGCTTTACTCGTTGCCTTTTGTGGCTTTTCAGTGCCCTTATTGTGCTTGACTTATGGGCGTAAGTTTGCTCATAAATCAAATGAGTGTCAGATGGTGTTGGGTAAAAGACGGTGGAAACAATATTGTTGCAGAAAGTAATTAAGGCGTCCCTTTGACAGTGAGTTCAATGCTTGGGACGAGCTAATTTGGTCTCGTATGGTGAGCTGAGCGAGCGCAGAAACGAGTTCGACCTTAATTTATTGTGTGTTTGGAAATTTCTTAAAAGAGTTTTAAGAACTCCTAAGCCTCACTTCAAAGCTTATAGTATCCGGAGGTCTAATATCAACGATTTTTTTAAAGAGATCGGAAGGTCCTTTTCCGTGCTTAGACGTAATTTTTGTGATTTATGGCCTCAACAGTCTCTGAGATTCAGTTAGTTGCTCCAGCAAAACTCACTTTTCTCAAAAGTTGTATAGCTAGCACCACTGTAGTTCAATGACACCAAAGACCACCTTCGGCCTCTTGATTACTATGAGAACTGCTCTGCCTTTATTTATTAATTTTATATTGCTTTCTAGGAGGTCTTAAGGATTCCAAGACCATGTTTCTACCGTCAATTGAGTTGCCACATAAATATTCTTGGAGGTGTTCTAATCCTTCAACGTGTGCTGGTCGCGTGCGCGTTGTAGTTCACTTCAACTGAGTCGCGTCGCTGCTTCTTTTTAATTGCGGTTTTAATTTAATTTAAATGTTCTCAAGAGAAGGCGTATTTATTAATAGAAACAGTAAGTGAAGTATTGAAGAAAAGTCGGGTTCGCGTGTTATGGACGAGTGGACTCTTCTAAGGGCGATGAATTTTGTTGAGAAGCATTGTTTCGTCGCTTAAATGTCACTGGTTAGCCCATGGGCGCCCATAAATTTGCATGCACTAAATCATGCTTTAAGTCAGCGCCTCAAGCTTCTTGCACTCATTTCCTTCCACCTACAGTTTCATTTCTCTAACTAGGCATATCGCTTCCCTACTTTTTGCAACGTTATCTTATTCTTCGAGGCTCGCTGGAACGCTGGATATCGAAGTACCAGCGTTCGAGCAAATCGCTCCAGCTACGGGCAGGCTAAATCATTGAAGCACTCCAACATCACGACTTCACCCTCTGAGTCTTTCAACTGGCGTTCGACTCATGGCACTCCCCCTTTAATAACCCTTAAATGATTGCAGAGTGTAAATGTCGCATTCAGTTTTCAAATAATTTTGAGTCCCCCTCATATTTCACCAGCACTTTTGCTACTCAATCAGCCATTTAATTAGCCAGGCAATGTCGCTAATTGAATTAACCGCACAATTTCACAGCAGGTACGTGGTCAATTTGTTGTTGTACATGCTTTTTGTTGTTGCTTAATGCAATTTTAAGACCAAAGCTTTTAGTAGACTTGACTTGAGCCAAATATACTAAGGCAATTGATTGGATTTGTCATTGCTGGTTCTAGTATCGTCCCATTTAGTGGTGGTGGGCAACAATTTGTGTGGTTTGCGGCCTTGGCCACTACTATCTGATGCAACATTGGTCGATAACAAAGAAAATTTTCCCGCTTTCTCTCTTTTAAACACTTTTATATTTGTGTTTTTTGGATTTTAGGACATATCCTACCTTTCTTCTTACCCCGAATATCGTTTTGGCTGCGCTGTTCACTTGCCAGTAGTGCTTCTTGTTTGTGTTTTTTTTTAATGAATCATATTTGTTACTTTTAGTAGTTTTTGTTTTTGCAATTAAGTTAATTATGTAAATTGAATACAAAATGCAAGTATTTAACAAGGCGTGCAGAGAAAGGCCAACAAAGAGCAGCCAGTCAGTAAAAAAAGTGAAAGGGGAGGGAAGGTTATTACGTGACTTGGCCCGAGGCCAATAAAGCTTTTACTTCGGAGGGCATTGTTTTGTGTTTTTTCGCTTTATTTTTCCCTTTTTGGCTATCAATTGTTTGGATCGTTCAACATATTTGCATTTTCATTTTGTTGGCTTTATTATAATACTTAATTAATAATAATTTAATTAATGACATTATTGGCTTATTAAAATTGATGATCCATGCGCAAATAAGATAGTTTGTTTTTATTGTTGCTGTGAGTATCCTGGACAAAATAATTATATGTTAGATAGCTAGGGTATGAGATGAGAGATATTTTAGTAACAATGCAAAAAAAGCAAAAAAGAAATTAAAATATAAACAAAAAGTGAAAAAGTGAAAAGGAAAAAGAAAAATTAAATAAAAAGAAATAAAAGAAAAGCAAAAAAGTGGAAGAGAAAAAAAATTAAAACGAAAAAGACCAAAAGAAAAAGAGAAAGGAAAAAACCCGTAACAAGGATAAAAGAAAATGAGGGATTAGAAAAAACTAAAAAAATTAAGAAAAACCAAAAGAAAAATTATAATAAAATGAAAAATAAATAGAAGAAGAAGGAAAATAAAAAGAAAAGGAAAAAGAGAAAGAAAAGGAAAAAGAAAGAGGAAAACAAACAGAAAAAGGAAAAGAACAAGAAAAAAAACATCAAAAAAAAATATTAAAGTATAAACAAAAAGTGAGAAGGAAAAAGAAAAATAAAAATACAAAGAAATAAAAGAAAAGCAAAAATAGTGAAAGAGAAACAAAAACTAAGAAGAAAAAACTAAAAGAAAAAGAGAAAAGAAAACAAACCGTGACAATAATAAAAGAAAAAGAAGGAATAGAAAAATAAACATAAAAAGAAAAAGAGAATTCAACAGGAAACAACATTGAAAAGAGATGGAAGAGGGAGGGTATAAGATGACAGAAAAGAAGTAGCAGAAAAAGAGTCGCCGTAATGATTATGGCGGTGGTAATGACAAAGAGTGGACAAAAAACGTGGTTGCCTATTTAGGTAAAGCCAAGAAAAAAGATGTAGACCATAGCTAACTCAGCTGTAGCTTAACGGTTACCATTACCGTAATAATATCAATGGCAGAAACGTATCGAAACAGGAATCTTAGCTATATCCCTTAGACTAGCCATTACCGTAGCTCTTGACGTAACCGTAACCACAAACTTAGCATTAAACACAGCTGTAAGTCTAAACTCTACTGACAGCAGTCGTAACCAACCGTAACCACAACCCTCACAAATACAGTAGACCAACATTTGACGTAGCCCACTAATTGCAACCCTGCCTCTAACTGTGAAGGAACTTAACGTTGCACTTCTCCACTTTCGAGACGGTTGGTTATGGTTATGGTTACGAATTCGTGTATAAATACAGTTTGGGTTATGTTTGCCGTTTAGGTTATGGTTACTGTCACTTTCTACGGCTACTGTTAGAGCTCCAGATGCGATAACTAAAGCTTTACTAGGACTTGGTACTCACGCTTTCATTTTTGGCTAAATTTATTAATTTTTAGTATGTGAAAATGAGGGAAATCACATACTAAAAATGTCTAAATTTAGCCAAAACTGTATTTTTTAATTTTTTTTTTTTTGCTTGTGAACTTTGTTTTGCTTATTCATTCATATAATGCTTTCAAAATCTCATCAATCATTCATTGAATAAAAAATAGTTTTGCTGGGCGGCTATGAGTTTGCGGACATACATGAAACATTCATAATGCATTTTTTGCAGGGAGGGGAGGGGGTTAGATAGATGGAGGGAAAAACGGTTTTTAAAATATTTGCCTGTCTGTTTGTTTGTATGTATGTTTGCACGCGCATCACCAATAAACTGATGTATGAAATTGAAGAACTACTATACGGATCTACTGCTACATTGAAATATAATAATAATTTGAGGCAACATACCTCTGAACAGATTAAGGCCGAGCTTCTCTTGCAATTTGTAAATTGTTGCTACTATTTTTAATGCTTTTTTTTTAATTTTTTTAAAACACCATTTTCAATTCGCTGAGAGTTATTCCGGAGCTTTGGCGTCAGATCAAACACAACTCCAAATAAGCATGCAAGCAAACATTGCTCTGCTGCTCGAGTATGCTGGGCGAGCGTGCAAATAAACAAGTTGAATGATGGGCAGCAACAAGTGCACGTGAGCGCGGGTGCGTGTGCATGTGAGTGCATATGTGCGTGCATTAGATAGTCGCATGTGGTGCAGATAGTCATTCATACCAGCTTGAAGGTAATTATTTGTTTAGCAGATATTTTATGCTGCCAGCCAATTCCTATGAAAATATCTAGCCAATGTAGATGAATGGATTTGTAGAGAGATATGGAGAGAAATGTAAATGTGTATGAAGTTTTTTGTGTAAATATTCTATGTAAACGCATACGTAGTATTTAAGTAAGTGTAGAAAAGTATACAACAGCACATTTGCTCAAGCTTTGATCTCGACACAAATCCATGTAACACTTTAATTCATATGAACATATTTTTCAATTTTATTTTTTATTTGTGTTTTTTTTTTTATATTCGTTTTTCGCTTTAGATAGCAACTGCCACCCACACATGTTGCTCATTTGCATAACTCAGTTGCATAACACCAACTCCCACACTCTCCTCTACGCGCCTACCCAGTGAATGCTAAAGTTGGTATAATATTATTCTATGATGTGTAGAGAGATATTTTTTATAAATTTTTTTTACATCTCTTCACATTTCTATGGAATTGTAAATATGAAAAGGATGTGCTTCCGTTCTTTTTCAATTTTCTTTTTATTTACTTATTTGTATATTTATATATGTACGTTTTTCAAGTCTTTTGGTTTTGTCGGCTGCATTAGCTGAATGAGTTGAGTGCAGTAAGTCAAGCGTTGCAGACAAAAATTCAATGAAATAAGTTGAATAAACTCAAGCATTTTTAAATAATGTTATATGCTAGTTTATTGATTAAAATTTTAATAAGTTCCTTAAATAAACGAAAATTTCTATTTCAGTTTTTATATTAAGAAAATCTGGTTTGCTATAAAAAAATTATAAGTAGATAAATCTTTTTTATTGTATGTTAAATTTCTTATTTTTTTTATAAATTTTTTTTATTAGTGTCTTATTTTGTTATGTTGTTTTTTCGACAGGGTGAATAATTGATGTATATTGGAACAATTTTTAGTCATCCCTTGTCAAATTTGGCTTTGAGACAAACCGGTTTCGGCGTTGCGCCATCATCAGTGTTCAATTTTTTTTATTATTATTTTATTTTTAAATTTCGTACCAATTGTTTCTTTCTATCCACATATTTCTGTATTTTAATTTATTTTGAAGAATAAACCAAAGCCGATATTGGAACGAAACCGAAACTTATTCCAAAACAGCGAAAATCGAAGCCGAAACTTATTTTGAGCACCGAAATCAGAACAATTCACTTAGCCCAAAGAAAAATTTTACCGAATCGAACCTAAACCAAACGAAACACAAAGTAGTTATTAGGAATGAAAGCAGAGGAAACGCAGCACCATTTTCCAAAACAAAAAGGAAACCAGAGCAAAAGCAAAACTTATTTTGATGAACAAAAGGAAATGAAAAGGTACGTAATTTTCGGGCAAGGAAACTCAACGAAACCGAAGCAGTCTGCTAGATTCAAAAAGTAAAGGGAACCAAACAAAACTTTTTATTGTTATGTGGAAAAGAGATAAGTCCCAGGCAGTTTGCCACACCGAAACAAAAACGAGTACGAAGATGGAACAAGTTTCGAAAAACACAGATGAAACCCAAAAATAAAGGCAAAAGCAAGACTAAACCGAGTTCTTTTTAGGAACGGAGCAGAAACTTAGTTGGAAAAAAAAAACTGAAATTCGAACGAAATCGAAAATAAAACACCAAAACAGGAATTTACGAAAATGAAACTTACTTATTTCGTGGAACAAATCGAAAAATCTGAACCAATACTAAAACTGGAATAGTTTCCAAAACTGACAAAAAGGTGAGATAACACCAAACCTTCTAGAGCCAATTTTTTGTTACAACAATAGCAACAACAACTTGGAATTGAACCAAACCCAAAACTTAGTGCGATAAACGAAACCAAAACAAAAAATTAAAAATCTTTGCAGCCATGAAATAGTAACCATCCAAAACAACGAGGCAGAAATCGAAATAAAATCTAAAAATATTTCATACCCGACGCAATTAAAAATCCGAAAGAAGAAAGAAACCCGTAACTAGTTTTGATGTGCGAAACTAAAACTAATAGCGAAACATGAAGAAAAAACAGGAAACGCGGCAAAGTAACACAACGAAAATGAAATCGAAACAGCGAACCTGGAAGAAATCGAGACTTATTTTAAAACGAAACGGAATTGAAATCAGAACGGAATGGAAAACGGAACGGAATTGAAACAGGAATGGAATCGAAAACGGAATAAGAGGAAATCGAAACGAGTTAGTTATTTTCAATCGGCGTCATATCTGTTATTTTTTGGGGTATATTTTTATTTTATTTATTTTTAATATATCTACTTATATTGGCTCCGATGCTTTAATTTACCACCCTAATATGTGTACATAAACTCTTGCTGACATGAATAAACATCTTTTAATCAGCTTATTGAGAATTAAAGTAAATATTTAATTTAGATTGAACATATACTCGCATACAATAACTTTTATTGAAATTACGTTATCTACCCCGTAGAGAAAAACTCTAGTTCTAACACTGCGTTACAAAAACGAGCTTTAGTTCTGTATAATTATACATTAAAAAAAATTCTGACGTGTACATGAAAATCCCCGATACACGTGTATTTTTATTTTTTCTCCCCTTCCGAAAAAGTATATTTGGTTCATAGGGCAGAACTAAAGCTCGTTTTTGTAACGCAGTGTAGTTTTTGATGTATTGTTTAGACATCAAGTTACAATGTAACCAGTTACAGTTTGGTACTTTAGCTCTAATTTTTGCAGCAGAAATTTGACTCACTAGCTATTGTTTACCCTACAGGGTATGCATCTTCTACAACAAAAATATTTCTTTGCTACAATTCTGCATAAATTCAAAATACACACTAAAACGAATTTCAATGAAAACTTTAATTAGACTTTAAATGCTAGTGAAACTGGGATTTCTCATGTCCAACTAATTTAATTGGAATATGAACTGACAGCTTCGACTAATGAAGATTACACATAAATATGTGGTTTTATTTGCATAAACCAATTATTTATGTATATGTCTATTTAGGTTTGTCTGTATGTATGAATGGAGCTTGAATTAGAGTGAATAATTAATGTGTTAATACGATTTTTCGTTTTTTGAACTAATTATTTATTCATAATCATTGCCAAGGCGGTCAGACAAACGACGAGTCATTATGTGGTTTGTAAAGAGGCTTTAAAAATAACTACCACATACCATAAAACATGTAAGGAAAGGGCTGTCTTTGACTGTGCCGAAGACTTTATACCCTTCATGAAAACGCATCACGGTTTTAAGTGTCCGATCCTTACTCACAATTAGTACAAACTCACAATTAGTACAAAACTGATCATTTAAAGATATATAGCCCAAACTCCATTTATCGGAACAATCGATTGCATGGGAGCTATATGTTATGTAGGTCCGATCTTGCTGATTCCGACGAATTATTAATCTCATGCAAAATGGCGGCTCCATACCAAATTTCATCAAGATATCTCAAAAACTGAAGGACTAGTTTGCGTACAAACAGACAGACGGACAGATAGACATGGCTAAATCGACTCAGCTCATCGCCCTGATCATTTCGGTATGCTTATTCGTAGGCCTATCTCTTCTTCTTCTCATACTTACAAACAGCGGACCAAAGGTTTAATGCCATTTCATGTTCATAAAAGGTATAAATATAAGCAAAATTAAAAAAGAAATGTATTTTAATTAAAAAGATTTTACATTTTAAAAATATAAAAAAAAATTTTTTAATTGTGAAAAATTTATCCTAATTTTTTTTTTAAATATATATCAATTAAAAAACAAGGCTAAAAAAGGTTTTTTAATTCAAACAAAATTTTCAAAAGCTTAAAACTTTTATATTTACTTTATATTATTTATTTATATTGAAAAATTATTGAATTAATTTCTCGTATTCAACCAAGGTTTTTGTTATTTTTGTAAAATAGTTATTTTTAGCGCACGTGGAGTTTTATTTAAAAATATAGAACTTCACATCAATCAACTTTAATAGAATTTTGAAAAAATTAAAGCTCGTCAATTTTTTACAAATAGTACATAAAAATAAGTGAAAAACTTAAGTAAGAAAAAAAAATTTTAAACAAAAAAGAGATTTTAATTTCAAAAAAAAATTTTTTTAATTTTTTAAAAGTTTAATAAACTAAAGCACTTTGAACAAGTATATATGACATAGCTTTAAAACTAAAAAAAAAACCGAGGCTGAAAAGATTTTTTTTTTTTTTTTCAAAAAATGTTAGATCTTTTTTTTTACTTTTTATTATTTATTTATATTTATTATTTTTATTAATTTAAATTTCCTTTAATTTTTATGAATTTTGCAGCCACATTCAAAATTTTCTCCACGGCCATTGAAGGGTTATTATATAAAAGAATATTAGAAAAAAAATTATAACGATAAAAAAGTTTTTTTTCACTTTAATTTTAAAAATATTGAAACTTGAAAAATTTTTTTTTTATCTTGCAGCAACATTAATTTCTTTATTGATAGCCATGTTTATATAAATGAAAATATTCAAAAATTGAAAAAAAAGATTGGATAAAGGGTTTTTTTATTTCTAAAAGATTAAAAATTTTAAAATTTGATTTTAATGTATTTTCTTTTTTTGAACCATATCCTTCCTCTCTCTTCTGGGGTTATAACATATAAGAATATAAAAAAAAAATGTTTAAATAAGAGGATTAAAATTTTTGTTTTTTATTCATGAGAAATTAAAAACAATTAAAGTTGAAAAATTTTGTATTTTCAACTGAGTTCAACCTTTTCCCCATAGCCATTAAAGTATTAAATAAAGAATATTAACAAAAAAAAGTTTAAATAAGGGGATAAAAAAGTTTTTTTTTTATTTATGATAAATTTTAAAAATTTTAAGTTTAAACATTTTTTTATTTTGAACTAAGTTCAAACTTTTCGCCATAGCCATTGAAGCGTTACATATTAAAATATTTAAAAAAAAATTTTGAAAAAAAAATAAGGACAAAAAGTGTTTGTTTTTTTTTATCATTTTTTTCTTCTACTTTTCAGCCACCTACAATTTGTTACTCATAGTCATTAGCGTGCTGTTGTTTTAAGAAATAATACAAATGCAATTAAAAGAATATCAGCCATTTGACACAATCTCTTCGCTTGTTTACTTGATTTATAAATAAAAAAAAAAAAAGCCTTAGATCAAAGTAAACGGCATCAATATCAACAACAATAAGCAATGAAAACGAAAGCAAAAGCGAAGATAGGGCAAAAGGTAGGCAGCTGTGCTCTGTTGTTGTTGTTATTAGACAGCCATACAATTATTCACTTTCTAATGGATTGCCATTTGCGCTCTGCTATTTTGTGTTTATTTTTTATATTCTTATTTTCAATTTTCATTAATTAAAAAGGCAACACAATTATTCACTCACGTGCGCGCACATCCAAATACATGAAATAGTTCAATTAACAAGCAATTCAACAGCTATTTGCCAAACACAAGAAACTTGTTATATTTCACTTTTTTCTCGCTTTTTTTGTTGTTCGAAATTGAAAGCTCTAAATTAGCAAATGTCTTATTTGAGGTTTTTCGTTTTTTTTTTTTTTTTGATTTTTTTTGCTTCTTTCTTTTTGCTTTGTTTTCTCTTCCTGGCTATTCATCACATTTTTTTTTTTGGCTTTTTTTTGGATGTTGGTACCGTGTTGCTTAGGAGCTTTACTCGCTTGTTTTAACCATAAAATGCCATGACTAATTGTGCAGCGCTGACTTTTTTCTCACATTCATTATTTCTTTTGATGGTCTCTTTCGCTTTTTGCATTTGCTTTAATTAGTCAACTAATATGTTGTAAGAAGTTACAACAAAAAAAGAATCGCCAGAGGTTATTTTTAAACTAGATAAATACATATGTCAACAAAGTCCTTTTTTTTAGAAAAAAAGTAAGCTGGAGGTAATAATATGAAAGTTCCAAAACATCTTCATGTATTTAAAAATTTCCTTGTATGATATCAAAGTTCAAAGGTTATGACAAAAATGTTCGTGCAGTTGACGGAGAACTATGGGGTATTTTGAGGAAACTTTTGTCAAAAGGAAATATCCCGACAAACGGCTAAAGCAAGAGTTTTTGTTTCTCTGGGTACCCGTATGAGAACAATCAAATACTAGTAAAATATTTAAAAGAATTTTAAAAAAGTTTTCCGAAAAATAATTTTTTTTTAATTTTTTAGTAACTTCCGAAAAATTTCCTATTAGTGAAAATCCCAAGTTTTACATTTTCAAACGTTTTTTAAAAATTTAGTATTGGTAAACATTTTCAAAAACTGTACTTTCTATTTAATTCAATTTTTTTATGTATTACCAATATCAATGAAAATAAATAAATAAATAAATAAATTTTTTAAATTTAAAAACTGAGTTTTCAAAACGATTTTGAAAAATATTTCTTTTTACCTTTTATTAACAAGTGAATAATAGAATATTAGTTAAAAAAAAAACTTGAGTATTGTAAAACGTGTTTGAAAACTGTAAAATTTTTTTAGCGCATCGAATATTAAGAAAACTATGTTTGTAAAATTTTCTAACTTATAATTACTAAACCGTTTTCAAAAAATTGAATTTTTAGGGATTTCAACGTTTTAGCAATATAAAAAAAATGTGTATCAATAAAAATGTCAAAACTTTGAAAAAGTTTTTTAAAAATCTAATATTAGTAAACATTTCCGAAAAATGTTCTTCTTACTTAATTCAGTTTTTTTAAACAATTTAAGCAAAATCGATTATGTACAGGAAAAATATAAAAAATACGTTTTGAAACAAGTTTTTCAAGAAATTATATGGTCGTATTACCAATATGAATGAAATGAAATATTATTAAAACATCCGAAAAATACTTTTTTTTTTTATTTGAAAACTGAGTTTTCAAAAACTTTTCTCAAAAATATTTTTTTAGGGGTTTCGACGTTTTAGCAATATAAAAAAAATTGTATATCAATAAAAGTGTCAAAACTGGGCTTTGAAAAAATTTTTGAAAAACAAAACGTAAAAATTGTAACAAAGTGACGAAAATAAAATGTTAGTAAAAATCTCAAATTTTGATTATTAAAAAACATTTTTGAAAAATACATTATTTTTATTTAAAAGCTGAGTTTGAATAGTTTTGCTTGGAAATAAATTATTATTTTTTTAAGTTTACAAGCAGAGGACAAATAGAATATTACTGAAATTTCACAACTGATGCTTGAAAAACGTTTTTGAAAAATACACTTTTTTGAAATTGCTACTTATATTCGATTGCGACCGAATATTTAAGTTTTAAAACTGCTCCAACCATTGCTGAGATTTTGAGACAAGTTTGTTCATAATACTTTATAGTGTGACGTCCGTTTCGTCGTCTGGTCAGCAGCGGAAAATAACTTTAAGCAAGATCAAGTAAAAATAGTGTGTAGTATAGGAGGACCCAACCTAAACGTTGGGTAATGTCCTTCTGTAGCCAATATTTGCTACAACTTTGTAGCAGAAAACAAAGCTTGTATTTAATGACAGCCAAGCTCTTTCACTCATGCAGCTCTCCTCGTATATTTCGCAGAGAGTTTCTGGCGGGGCAAACAAATGTTAATGATGGTATCATTAGCTTATTACCGTTTTGTTTAGCCAAAAAATGAAAGTCAACCTAAAATAAAAATAAAAACTTTGCTCAGACAGCTTTTACTCGTAATGCAGACAACTTTTAAAATCCAACAAAAGTACATAGAAACTTTATTAGACTGGGCCGAAAATTTGTATCCTAGAAAACTTTAGGCTGCTAAACTTTTCACTCCAATGGTTTGATGGTTTTAAAGCAAAAATGAGATCAGTTTTAAAATAATCAGAACAAGCAATGATAGGCCACGTAAAATAAATAGTACTGGGGTGACCGAGCCTTGCTCGTTGGCAACCCTAGGTGGCAATCCTACTTAAAAATATTCTGGTTGGTATACGGCCTCAAATACCTTCCGTTTGATACCCATATTGCCATATATTGCTTAATATTTTTAAAAAAAATCGGAAAGGTGGCAACCCTCTAAGCTTCCTTTAGTGGCAACATCCAAGTAGAAAATCTTAGAAGGAAGCATACTATCCATCTACCAAATTTCTTAGAAATCGGTTTAGCCGTTCCCGAGATAGTGGTCGATATCTGAAGGAATAAGTAAAATGCGGTCAGGTGGCAACCTTAGGTGGCAACCCTACTCGAAAATACCTTTCATTTGATACCTATATTCTCATATATTGCTCAATATTTTTAAAAAATATTTATATAGGTGGCAACCCTGTGAACCTCCCCAAGTGGCAACACCAAAGTAGAAAATTTTAAAACAAAGAATACTACCCATATACCAAATTTCATCCAAATCGGTTAAATCGTTCCTGAGATAGTAGTGGATATACAAATATACAAGAATAAATCGTTTAAAGTTATAAGATAAAAGGTTAACTGAATACAATTAAAAAAAAAATATTTTTTTTGAGTCAGTCTAATATTTATATCAAGTTTTATATTCTCATAAATATGCCTTTCAAAGTTGCTGCTCATCGTCTCGTTGCTTAGTGAGGCTACTCCTGCCGCACATTATACTCATAAGCTTCCTGATTTACAAGTCAAATTTTTGTTGTTGTTTGTGTTATATGTTACAGTTAAACAAACGCTTGCTGTCAAAGCAAAATCCAGGAAAATGGGAAAAACGAAATTTAATGAAAAAGGTAGACGCATAGGTATCCAAGATCCCAAATGGAATTTTTTTATTGTGTGAGCTAGAGCTACCTAGATTTGTAACCTCGAATTGGAAAATTTGATTACTCAGTAATCGATTTTTTTGCAGAGATAAGTCGAATTTGAAGAAAATAATCGATTTTTTTTCATAAATCAATTTTCTATTCGAAGGTAAAAAATATAACTGATTATTTATTCAAAAGTATCTGCTTAAAAATAGATGTATACTAAAAAAAATCGATCTAAAAAAAAACAATCGATAAAGTAAAAACCGACTATTTTTTCACAACCCTAGGGCTATCAAGTCAGTTGGAAATTTAAAATTTGCTGCTTAAAATTAGACGTATACTACTAAAAACATCGTTTAAAAAAGGTGTTAATTCAAAAAAAATCGATTTAATTTAAATCGGTAAAATTAAAGTCGATTAAATGTAAACCGATTGTTTAATCACAAACCTAAAATCCACCAAATGAAGCATACTATTAAAAAAATAATTGATCAGGGTAAGAATCGAATATTTATTCACAACCTAAAGCCACACTGTAAACTTCAAAATGCCCTGCAGTGCATGACAGCCACTTAGACAAATACTTTCAGTCACGCCGAACCGCACACACTTTTCCATACCCAAGAGCCTAAAGGCTGCCCTAATAACCATTCAAGCAATGAAAATTAATGCAAACGAGCGCAATTCAAAGAAAGTGAAAGTAATGAAAGTAAAATGAGTAAATTATTTTAGGCTACGAAAGGCTGCTTTGCGCTTGAAGCAATTAAACCGGAGCCTTGGTTTGGTTACGTTTGAATTTTAATTTAACCAAATTTTTTTGTTATCAGTCTCAGCTTTTTTTAAGTGAAGATAGCTCGTCTGTACGCAGCTCATTTGGTTTTTAATCAAAAGCTGAGCTGTCTAGAGCACCAGTAGACGGTGGTTGTGGGGCGTACAGTTGTGTGCAGGGGAAATGTTACTTTTGTTGAGTTTTCATTTTGTGGGTGGTACTTTGGCTTGGGATAATTGAGAAGTGTTGATAATTAAGTTATCAAGTTGTTGTTATTATTTTATTGTGGCCATTGATGTCTAGTGTTAGCAGTTAATGAGTTTTATGCATTCAGTGCTGATGGAATTATTATTTGAAGATGGCAGGAAAGGCACTTTGAACTTAATAAAGGATATAATCTTATTATAGGTTGCTTTTGAGGAGGGAGCTTAGACTTATAGAAATGACGTAAAGGCAAGAAAGTGGACTAACTGGAATTCAATCGATTGAAATGCGAGGCCGTAATGACCTCAGAAAAAAAGAAGAAAATTTAAGCTCTTTAGAGCTGCAGCAGGCCTCGGGCCGCATCGACTCACTCAGAGTCGGCTGCAGAAGAATGAAATCGAGAATAGGAAAAAATTTGGAACATAAAGGACTCTCCCAAGGTCTCAGCCATAAACATCCCAGCAGACAATTGCTTCTGAGAAACCCCTGTAGGGAAAATCTTTAGTCGCCACCACTACTAATTCGTCTTCAATCTCTTTTACATGCAATAAACTGATCAATTTACCATGGTGGGGTTCTAGGATGCGGAAACTCTACCCGTTGCATAAACTCTTCTATGTATCGGTATAAGTGAACGGCGAACTAGCAGTGGTCCCGACTGAGATTTTTCCTACATGGTTTGACCTGAAAAGGCACTAGCAGGCTCTCAACATCATGCACAAAGGTTCAGTAACTTCCTTTCTCAACTCATGCTAGGTGAACTTTGTCATACAAAGAAATGTGCCACAGAAGAACGCGATGTGCGCCGAGAGACACGAGTGTGTTATTTGGTCCGTACGAAGCGAAGCACCGAAGATGGCAAAAAGCCTCAGCCGATTTTATCAAAAAACCAAATTGACAACAGATGATGGAAAATCGTGCTAGCAGTTTTGATAGAATAAGAATACAGTTCAGCTCCTCAGATGCGACTGTAGTGCAAACTAGATCTGTAGTGAAAAAAATGTGTTTCTGAAATCGACAACGCTTAACTGGGCACTGATGGAAACTGGCGGCTTTAGTGAGGGTAAGCTACAGACTAATCACCAGGCAGCATTGAGGAACTGGCTCCAGAAGGTTGAAAAGAAAGCAGAACGTAGAAGGCGGATGGGACTGCTTTAGTTGCTAAGTTTTGGGGATGTAATGCGGAGTAAATATGCCTTCGGTTAGACCAACAAAAGCTCTAAGGAAAACTTATTATTTCTGGTTTTGGATATGACTTTTAGAGGGTGTCCCAAAAGTGTAGGAAAAACAAAATTTAAGTCCCTCTTCTACCAATTCTCTCTGTGCCTCTTTTGAATCAAAATTTTTCTAAATTCCTCTCACACACCAACAACTCAATTGCACACTTCAATGCTTATGTATTTTATACTCTATTTGCCATTGGCGAAACACACGCGAAAACGCTATCAAACTGATTTACTTCATTCAATATGCCTTTGTTCGTGTTGTAGGGAGTTCATTTGCAACCCAAAAACGTTCGTTTGCATGCAACGCACGAAGTGGTGTCACGTGACAAATGTCAAAAATCGCATTTTTTTCATTTTCCTTTTATCTACCAGCATTGTAACGGTAAAGTTTATATTATTTAGTTCTGTTTTTTGTTGTTGCTCATGTTTCTTTGTATCTCAAGGGTCCATGTCAATTGACAATTTACATAATGGCGATGTGTCGCTGATATTGCAACCGATTACGTGGCGACAAGTTTGACATGCAAAATTGTTAAGCTGAAAATGGTGGCAATATTGACAAATAAATATTTAGCAAAGTTTGGGGTATAAAAATGTAAGATTAAATATGAAAGTGCGGTGTACGTTGTGGATACCGTCTAAACTAATCTGTCAATGACCACGCCCAGTTTTACAATTAGGAATTTTTGGGGCAAATGAAAGTTTACTTATTTCCATCAATTGAGGAAATTTATAACTTTGATTGACCTTAAGGCCTTAGATGCAGATTTTGTACAACTCAAAACATTAGGTGTGGTACTTCTCACTTGACTATAGTGAAAGCGGTGCCACCTTTTAGAAATTTATTTTTTAAAACATTAGTTACACTAACTAAAGAATGGCTTGACCTATTTTGTTTTAGGATTTTCTTTGTCAGAAATATGATAATAAGTGTATAGATGTTTGAAATACATAAAAAGAGTTGCCACTTTTTCAATCTAAAATGAATATTTGAACAATTAAAAAAAAGGACAAAAAATTCATTTTTTATTATTTAGCTTGTTTGATTCTCAAATTGGAGTAGCCATATAAAGGTGCTTAACACATAAATTAGTAATAACATATCTTTTTCATAAAAAGTGTTGCCAGTTGTTTAAAAATTAGTTTTGCATGTGCTGGTTCTAATTGAAGAATGGCTTGACTTATTTAGTTTTAGGATTTCTGCTTGTAGTGTGTAGGATAATAACTATAAAACCATGTATGATAATTACTAAGCCGGTTGCCATATAATCAAAAATTCAAATTATTGTGTTAGTATAAAAACATATGATATTTATGAAAATTGTTACCACTTGTTGAAGTATTAAAATTAATTGTATAGTTTGTTCGTTTAAAAAGTTTGTGGCATGATATCAACAAATATACTAAATGAACAATGAAGTAGCATCTTCCTTAAATCAAGAAGGGTTGCCACGTGCTCAGGAATTTATTTCTAGCGAATAGTTAACTTTATTTTAAAATTTGACGTCTTATATGAAGAGGCTTGTCGGAAATGAACAATCGCGTTTCCGTTAAAATGAAATAATTAGATAAAATTTTTATAAAACGCGTTACCACCTGTCCGAAAATGTATTTTTACTTTGTTATTATTATTTATAAATTATTTTATTAAAATTATTATATTTTAACTCAAGAACAAGCTGACCACATTTTTCCTTGTGGTTTTCTTTGCCTAATTATTCTCTTATAATTATAAAAATATATAATATTTATAAAAGAGGTTGCCACTTTTTAAAAATTTAGCACAAGCCAAGCGTATCTCTAAATAAGAAATCTTCCCTTCTGCAAGCGTTAGACTTAAACAAATCTACTTGCTCGTCATTGCTTTCATAGCAATAGCTCTCTTAAAACTTCTCAGCCATTCAACCATTTTCCATCATCGAAATCATAATTATCTCACTTACGCTATGAACTAATTTCCAAACAACAACAGTTATTAAGGCACCAAAAGGTCATTAAATGAACGAGCAAAGTTCTTAGTCTCTGCTAGCAATGAGCAATCATGTCGTAAACCAAACACGCAAAAATCTAGCAAATCTATGTTCATCTCCCTTACTCTCATACGCACACTCTACAGCAACAAATTACCGTAAATGTTGCCATAATTCAAAAGCTAATACTGGCACATTTACAGCAAAATTTTAGAATGACGAAGTAATTTTTTTGTTTAATAAATTTTGTAAGGAAAGTTTGGCCGAACTTTTAGGAGCATCTGTTATTTACATATTTAAACGCTTAATAAACTTTTTGAAAAATATTCAAAATACTCATAACTCACTGTGAAGGAAATGAGCCGGATATAGAATGCTCGAGGGAAATTAAATTAAGATAAATAAGCGAACAAAGCTGGTAATTTGAGGGGAAACACAAAAAGAGAGAGAAGTGCAATGGTTGAAAGTGAGCCTATGATTTACTGTGAGGTTAGGTTTGAATGTGAGGTTAGGTTTGAACGTGAAGTTAGGTTTGAATGTGAAGTTAGGTTAGATAGTGAGTTTAAATTTGTAATTGAAACTAGGTTTGGAGGTGAGGTTGAAAGTGAGGTTAGGATGGAATTGGAGATTAGGTCTGGAACTGAGGTTAGGATTGAATGTGAGGTTAGGTTTTAAAGTTAGGTTAGGTTTTAAAGTTAAATTAGGATTGAAAGTGAGGTTAGGTTAAAAGTGAGGTTATGATTTCATGTGAGATCAGGTTTGAAAGTGAGGTTTGCATTAAAAGTGAGAATAGGGATTGTGTGGTTAGGTGAAAAGTAAAGTGAGGTTAGGTCTGGAAGTGAGGTTAGATTTGAGAGTGAGGTTAGGTTTTAAAGTGAAGGTGAAGACGAAGACATTAGAACCAGATATGAATATAGATAATAAAACATGGAGGAAAGAGAAATAAAGTGGGAAAGGCGTCCTGAGAAGAGTAGGGCAGCTATTCTTTCAAATTGTGGTATTTCCATTTTTTGCACTTTTTCAATAAATTTTCATGTTCTGCAGTTTTTTTATACCGACTTCGAATGGCATCTGCTAAGGTAGACCAATTCTGAGCATATTTTTCATAGTATAAATGTACTAAAATGTACTCTTTCACGTATGTTTCCTTTTCACTTCCTCCCTACCTTTACGACTTCTCTCTTACTAGCAAGAATATTTTAAGCACCCCAATATACCAAACTTTCATCAAACTTACCTTCAGAATAATAGCAAAAACGATTCCAACACTAAAAAATAACAACAAACATTTCTGAATGGCAGTAACAACAAGCAACTTAATTAAATAAACAAAACAACAATAAAACTAAGTTTAAAATTTCCTTCAAGTTTGCTTAGCCTCAATTAAGCGCGTCTGCAACTTTGTTGCTGCAACATTGTTGAGCAAAAGTTGCGTTTACTTTGCCTATGCTTTACATTATTTATTTTTGTTGTTGGTGTAGTCTACGTTAGTTAGCTTAACAAAAATGATTATTTACACGAAAAAAGCAAATAAACATGATTTCTACGCGAAATTTTCCAATGTTGACGTTTGTTTTTTTATGTTTTTTTTTGCTTTTGTTGCCGTTAGTTAACTTTCTTTGTTGCTATTTTTTCTTTCGCATGCATTTACTTTGCTACGGCGTCTTCTCTCAGTAGTTATATTTGACTTGTTTGTATGTCTAAATAAATATTTCCGTATGGAGTTTTTGTAATTCTTGGTCTGTTGGCATCTAACGGTAAAATGTTGCTGTCAAATTGTCGTCGTGTATAGCGTTTTTTTTTTTACAAAGACAAATTCATTTGTTTCGCTGCTTTTATGGTTACTTTGTTGCTGACAATTTATTGTTGTTGTTGACAGCCAACATATTGATATTTTTGCGTACTTTGTTGTTTTTAGAGTGGGTTATACAGTTATGTAGAGGATTGTTCTATTGCATTGTTATGTTGTGCTGTATTATGTTATGTAGTCTTATGATAAGTTGTGTTGTGTTGGTTTTTGCTATGTTATATTATGGTATGTTATATTGTGTTATGTCAAATTATGTTCTTTTAAATTATGTTTTCTTATGCTATGCTATTTTATGGTATGTTGTTTTATGTAATGTTATGATACCGTATGTTTTGTCATGATTTAGTATATTATGTTGTGTATTGTTTTGTTATGTTTTAGTTTGCTTTGCTATGTTGTGGTTTTGTTTTGCTGTCTTATTTTAAGTTGCGTTATGTTATTTTATGCTATGGTATTGTGTACTGCTATGTTCTGCAATGTCATGTTACTTTATGTTATGCTATGTTTTTTTATTCTATACTATTTTTTGTGTATTTATATGATGTCACCTTGTGGTATGCTATGTGGTGTTATGTTATGTTATGGTGTGTTATGTAATATTATGCAAAGTTTTCTATGTATAGTTATCCTACCTTATGTAATGCTATGTTATTTTATGTTATGCTATGCTATTTAATGTTATGTTATTTTTGTGTATTTAAGTATATTATGTCACGTTATGCTATAAATATATAATGTGAAGCTAACTTTAGGTTATGTTTTAATTTGTTATGTTACGTTGTGCAGTGTTGTCTATCTTATAGCGCATACCGTGACCGAGTAACCCCAAGGTTCTGCTCGCTTTTATTTAATTCAGGTATGCCTTTCAGCTTCTGTCTCTCTCTCTGTTTTTATTTAACTACATACATGACTTCTTCCTAAGGTGGACCTCACAACACTGAAGAGTTGAGCCAAACAAGGAAATTACTAATAAGATATTAGGGCCCCTGTTGGAAATGTGCAATATACTAATGGCGGTCATACTTTTCAATAGCCGCTTTACTCCGAGCGTCTCATATGACGTTCATGCTACATAGAGACCTGAGTCCCGCCTGCAACACAGAGACCACAGCAGCGCTAAGGCCATCAAGTAGGTTTTACATACCAAGCAGCTAAGGCCTCCCTTTCCTCTAATTTCCTTGCCTTGTGGACGAGTTTAAAAGCGATATCGCAATATCTTGACTGATATCAGCCCTAGCCCATATCGGTTGGTGGTGATGTCTATCTACAAAAGATGGCATTCGAGTCGTTGATTACTTAGTTTTTATGTGAAATGATGGCGAGCTCTAACTGGCATAGCAACATGGTTACTTCAGGTCGGAAGCTCACTATTCTCTGAAGAGGCACATGCATATATTTGACCGAAGTCGTCTGTCATATAGCAAACATGGACTCTCTCAGTGCTTAATTTTGCCAATTGATCTAAGTTCATCCTCCCCCCAACCACCAGGCGCATGCCACTGTGGTGGATACAAAAAAAAAAGCTTTATGAACCAATTTTTTTTTATGAACTTATGGGTTAAACTAAAACAAAAAATTCTTAAAAAAATATTATTATTATATACAACAAAAAGTCGTGAAATACAAACATATAAAGGTACATTAATTCGAAAAAGTTAATTCAATTTTTGTCAATCTGATGGATGTGCGGAATTGTTGTGGATTATTGGCTGGAAGTAACCACCACAAAAGCTCAGCCGCTCATCTTATTTATGTATTAAAACTCGCAGAAAAAACTTTTAAGTGTAATTTATTATATTTTTCCAACGATCAATTTTAATTCGATTATTTCATTGCATGCAACGGATGGCGCAAATACAAACACAATAGCAATGACCGTCGTTTCAGCCTCAACTTCGTAGCAATTATGCAATTGCTAGCTTTAATGGCCACAACATGTTGCTTTGTACGAATTACGCGTAAATAATAAAGATTTTATTTGAATTAAAAAATTTATCGCATATTTTTGTCATTTTCGTTTTTTCCCTTCATTTTAAGCTTAAAGCGTTGAAATGGTAGAAAAAAATGTTACCAAAAAATATGCAACAAATAATAATGAAAATTTAAGTACAATAAAAAAGTGTAAAAAGCAATGAAATTTTAATTTGCACATTTTTGCTATTTATTGCAGTCAGTTATGCTTTTTCCTCTTATAAATTAACTACAAATTGCATTAATTTTTTATTAACTGGATATTCATGATGTCAGCATAACACGAGGGTTGTTCGATATATCTGTGGCAATAAGCGGAAAAAGCCAAACTGAACTTTGGTCGAAAACTAGTTAGTATCACCATTGTGTTCTCCGTGCTGGGATCTATAATCAAACAATATTTCACGGCTTTTGCTAAAAAAAATTGTGGATTTTATGGACAAAATACTATATCTCAATTCCATACACCACAGTTTCAACTTTCAAAGCGCTCTACCGGAAAATTCCAAAAAAATTCTTTGGTAGTTTTCGCTTATTGCGACAGATCTATTATAACTGAATAAAAATTGAGTTATACCTTTTAAAGCAAGTAAGTCTGAAGGTGGTGAAAAAATATCGATGAATCAAAATGATTATCGATAAATTAAATCTGCTATCGATGAAATACACAAAAGTTCTTTCGAAACAAGTGTTGGGTGAGTCTGCTTACTTATAATATATTTCAATAGCATAACGCTTGCCTTTCTAAGAATTTTTAGTTGATATTGATTAGTGAAAAATGTTATCGATTAAATTCCGATAAACACTTTTTGCATTAGTATCGGCCTTATTTATAAATACTTAAGTCGTTTTAAAGAAACCTATGCGATAATATTTGAACGAATATCAATAATTCATAATTATTAACGATAACAATGCATAAATCCTATATCGTTTTTGAAACAAGTATTATTATCGGAATCTTTGAACAAGTAAAAATATTAGGCAACATTTTGAAACAAAATTCCACAACAACTTTTCAACAAACAGTAACACAATAGATATTTTATCAAGCTGGAAAAACTTAAAAAATTTGGGTACAAATAAAAAAAGTTATCGATAAATTCCGATTTTTCATCAAAAATTTTATATTCTGCGTATTTTTTTTTTTTTTTTTTTTTGAGGAAAGATAGTTTAAATTTTATTTTTTACCGATAAAAGATATCTACCTATCACTTTTTGTAATCGATTTTATCCAACCACTCTCATATAGGCCTCATTGATATATTAATGTTTGTCGCATGCCACCAAATCTGCTGATATACTGATGCGCTCAATTTAAGAGCGTTTTTTTAGCGAAAAGACAATTGAGTTATTCTTCCATACAGTTTATATTTATCGTTATGCAGCATATTTCTGAATACAAAAGTGCAAAAATTATACCTACGCAAATATAGATGCATATACGCCGTTCTATGTATATAAATACACATGTGCAATTTTAATTGGGTCAACTTGTGGTGCTTGTTTTATTGGTTTTAAGTTTTTGTATTTTAAAGTTTTTAAATTGTTTCGTGCAGAGATATATTTATTTTCAACTTAAAATGCTTTACGTGCTCGCAATCTCTTGATTATTTATATGCAAATGTGAATGCATTTATTTCTATGCCAATCGCTTATGCGTTGAACGATATACAAGATATTAGGGTGGGCTGAAAATTAAAATTGTATTCTTACTTTGGAATGAACATGTAAGAGGAAATTTTTGAAAACAATTTGAAATTTTTTTTCAAATTATTTTTACCAACACTGTCCATGATTTTTTTTAACTATCCGAAATTTTCCTTGTCGATAAAAGCTTCTTTGGTTTTTCCAAAATTTTTTTTTTTTTAGTTTTTTTATATTCACATAGTGTTTTCAAAAAAAATTATCCAAAATATGAGGTGCTTAAAATTCACACTCATTTGAATTTTTGTTTCGGAATTTCCTTTAAGAAATTTAGTGGGGTTTTTTTAAGAATAAATTTTTTTCAAATTACCTTCACATATTTTTTGAAATATCTCTCCTAGCTTTTTTTGTAATATTTCCATTTTTGTTTAACTTCTCCATTGTTTATTTTTCCTCCGAAAATTAAAAAAAAAAATTTTTTGCATATGTTTTTTTCACTGTTTTATTTTGTATTTACATAAGGTAGCTCATTGTGATTGTAGAAACTTTATTTGAAATATTTTTGGATTATTTTTCGTATTAAGAGGATTGTTTTCAAAAAAAATTTCAATTAAAACAATTTCTTTGCCAATTTTTTTTTTTTTTTTTCATATTTTGTATAATTCCTTCTGCTTAAATGTGAAAAAGGCAGCCGCCACTCAAATAAAAAAATAAGATTGTATCACTCCTCTATAATGTATCTATATTAGACTGGGTCGATTTATTAACCGATATCGCGCCATCGCTTTTTCGATAGATTTTGAACTCAGGAAAACAAAGTTCCACTAGTCATACCCCAAAAAGTCGATATTTCGACCAAAACAAGTCCCAAAACCCGAAAATACAATTTTTTTTCAAAAAAACTGTTATCGCCAACGTTTTTAGCGCATAATTTTAAATGGGACAGGAAATATGAGGCAAATTCTGTATGCTACAAAAACCCTTAAAAAATGCCGAAAGTGTAAATTTTTTGACCAAAACACTCCCCAAAACCCAAAAAATATTTTTTTTTTGTCAAAAAACTGTTATCGCCAACGTTTTTAGCGGGCGTTTTTAGTTCGGACGGGGTATACATGAAAATTTTAAAATCAAACGAAAATTTTTTTTAGTAGGTCATGAAAAAAACCTTAAAAATCAAAGTCGAAAAAAGTCAAAAAAATTAAATTTCGCAGGCTCGAAATTTATTTTTTTAGGTATGCGTAGTAGAAGTTTTTTTTTGCTGAGCCCAAAACCTATCGAAAAATCGATGGCGCGATATCGGTTAACTTTCGTCCATACAAATCGACCCACCCTAATGTATATGTAGATACAATGCAGTTTTGCTTAATACAACATCGTTATAATTTTTCCTTTTTTTATTGAGCGCATTTTTTGTGCGGTCAATAAAATTATAATAAACTTTGCACATCATCGACAACATATTATTGTTATTATTGTCATCATCATTATTGCATATGTTTTTCATTTTGAGCGAGTTTTTATTGACCGAGCGTGTGGTGCCACGAACAACACTGTTGACCAATACAACAACTTCCATTATTGTGTAGGCCTTTTGTGATTGTTTTCATGTCTTTCGTGTGGGTGGCTGTTTTTTTGTTGTTGTATTATTTTTAACACATATGCTGATTTGTGAAGTTGTTCGCTGCATAATTTTATTTTTTTTCTTTTTTCCCCCTTTCCTCTCAAGCCATTGACTGTCATTGCGGATTAATCATTAATGCTTTATAAAAATTTTATGATTTCAATGAACTTTTTTTTTGTAAACTTTATTGAAATAATTTTTGCTAAAGCAGGTTAATCATAAGCCACAAATGACTCTTAACATTGTGCTTAATTTAATTCCCTTTAGAGCTAAAGAGCTACAATTAATTACAACACTGATGCGATTAAATGTAGCATTAATGGTTTTCAGTTAATTGCATAGCCAATGGGCAAATAAGTTGATTTTTTTTTTCAGTGCATGTGAGAAAGTGACTGAGCGATTGAGTGCAGTAAAGTGAGGTCAAAGGGCGAAAAGTGGTGTTGCCATAAAAAAAGGTTATTGGATTTCAATGCTGCTTTGGCTGATGATGTTACAAAGAAGAAAAAAAACTGTTTTTAATTCAAAAAAAAAGGAAAAAAGTGTAGTTATATTCCACTGAAACCTCAAATCACAGATGTTATTTAGTCGTTTTTATAGCTCTCAGTTTTCATATTCAATTTATAAAAATTTTATAATTTTAATGAACATTTTTTTTTTTTTTCAAACTTTATTGAAATAATTTTTGTTTTTATTTGTGTAAATTGATAGTATCTCATTGTCAAACGCTCAAACGTGCAATCAACTTTTTTTTGAATTTGTAAAAATAAATAAAAAATTCCAAAAATCAACACAGAAAAAATGTCAATAATAACCTAAACACTAACTATTGTCATATGCGCACATTTAATGAATAGTTAGTTAATTACCATTAATGAGTGATATCATTGACCAAAGCTGCTGCAGCGTAACGTTGGCAGCATTTAGCTTTTGATTTACTTGTTTTTTGTTGCTGTTGTAAATGATGGCTTGTGTTGCGCTTGAAAATTGCATGACTTGGCTATTGTCATAGTTACAACATCCGTTCAGTGTGAGGTTCAAAAGCAATGTTACGCGCCAGTGATGAATGCGTTCATGGTTGAAAAATTTAATAAATGAATTTTTAATTAATAATCTACGCCAATATCAATAAGAATTAATTTCTAAATAAATGGGTATCTAAACCACTAGCATTATTTTTAAAATTTTTCAAAACAAATAAAAACTATAAACAATGTTTAATTAAAAAGAATTTGTTTAGGGAGAAACAAGAAATATTAATTGAAATCATTTTTTCTCCAACATCAATAAGTAATAATGAATTTCTATATACTAAATGGGTATCTAAACAACTAACAAAATTTTTTTTTAATTTAAAAAAAAAGTTCTAAAAATTTTTAAATTAAAAAAAGTTATTTCTAGGGAGAAACAAGAAATATTAATTCAAGTGTTATATGAATGTTTAATGTATACTAAATAACTAATGGTTATTGTGGTAAGAAATAGAGCTTGAATTCGACAGAAAAAAATATTTTTCTTCTTTCTCAAGTATTCATGAAACGAGCTCTTCTTTCTCTTAAAACTTTTCTCTCTATGCTCTGTTCCTCTATGCTTTACTTGACCTGTATCTTCTTTCTTTACCAATTTTAATCCTTATCTGCTTTTTTTATTTTTTTTTAGCTTTTATCTTCTCCATTTTCTAATTTCACCTTTTCTTTTTCTTTCTCTTCCTTTTTCCTTTTATCTTTTAACTCTTCTTCTTTTTTGTTATATTCCACTATGTTTTCATGATCATTTTCTTCTAGCATCCCCTTCACACCTTTTTCTATTCGTCAATATTAACTTCTATAATTTTTAATTTAACTCAACACAGAGATGCTACAGAAAACACCGCTAAGAATAATAATATGCGCCTAAAAGTATGTCGCCTCTGTCAGACATAATGTTGAGTGTCGAAAAGTGTATCTCTCCTAACAAAATCACGCATTTTTCATGCACTTTTTTGGTTTGCGTCACTCCGTATTTATTCTGATTATTCCCCTGCCTGATTGCAAGGCAGTTTATAGCAGTCATGTTGTAGACATAGCACTAAATATTGCCTACTTTTAGGTGCATTTGCATGATTTCCAAGATTCTGGGAAAAGGTAGTTAGAAATAGCGAAAGTTTGTATGTGATTTTAGAAATACTTTTCAGTTAGCTGTAAGGATTCAAATTGGGTCATTAAAAAGCTCTAATATAAAGAAGTATCGCCTAAAAGTATGCAATACCTTTGCTTTTGTCTGCTTATGATAAAATTTCGAAATATCGTTTTTTTTTTTTTACATATAGTTTTGTAAGTTTTTTCTAATTTCATAAATGTAGAAATACAAAGACAGTTTAATGTTGTCTCCATCCTTGATGAATTAGTTCAGTGCACATTCTGAGTTGAATAAGCATTGCCTACTATTAGGCGCACTTTTTGTTATGCTTCAGTTTGAGCGCCTTAGAGTAACTAGCATGGTGTACCACTTCGCAATTTTGCTAGAGATTATTGCAAGCAATCGAATCTGAAAATTTTGGAAATATTCGCCAACTCTGGTTTAAGTGTAATAACTAGTCGCTAAGAAGTTGGTATAGAATTTTCTGCTGTGTATTCATCTTACTCTCGCTCCTTGGTTTGGTTTACCTTTTAGGTTCTTGGCTTCTCATTTAGTATATATTATGCTTTTTTTTCTTTTTTTATCTCTTATAATTAAACTTTGCGTAGCACTTTCATTAAACTTGCACTCGATTCTCTCGTTTTGTTTTCTCATAATTGTCATGGTTCGTAATTGCATTGGGCCTATGAAGTAGCAAATGAGTGAGAAGAAATTTTTTTGTGCTTTTCACTGCTCTTGTATGCTACGGTCGACCCAATTTCCGGCATTGTTTTCTTTTCATTACCGTTACGTTTTTTTTTGTAGAGCTTTTCATTACTTTTAATATCATTACTGTTTCTATTTGAAGAGATTTTTTTTTGTTTTTGGAGGTAGGAAAATCGCCTTTTGTTTTGGCTTCCTTATTTTTCATTTAATTACATAAAAAAAAAACTTTTCGGACATAATGTGTTGTTGGTTTTGTTTTTCTTGTCTTATTTGTAGCATTTCAGCCTTGCTTTGGCGCTCGCAGTGCAATTTCCTTTGTTTATTGTTTGTTTGTAAAACGCGTGAAATTTAATTAATTGGCGAGAAGAAAAGAAACGAGCAAGCGCATTTGTTTAGAAATGAAATGGAAAAATTCGCCTGTTTTTTTTTTCAAGTTTAAGTGTTGTGTAATTAAATTTCATTAAAACTGTTATAAATTGCACTTTAATAAAATTCTATAAAATTTCAAAAAAGCTTAAAATAATTTGCAGCCAGCTTAAAGAAGCTTTAAAATAAAATAAAATAAACTCAGGTTAGCCTAAAAGTATGCAATACTTTGTCCTGTGTCTGCTTTATAAGTACTACGGGAGATTTTTAATACACATTGCATACTTTTAGGCGCACACTATATATATTTCTTTTTTAGTCTTATTGTAGCATTGTATTCCGCTTCTCAATTTTGGAAAATATTATGCTGAGCAATCGTAATTCCAAACTTTCCGGGGGTTATTATTGTACTCACACTGGAGCTTTGATATTACTTTTGATTATATGATTAATCAAAGTTGGCCTGCGTGATTTTGTTGCTATTTTTCTCAAAAATGACATCACTAATTTCTTCAACATTTAACATTTGACCTATAAAAGTGAAGCCAATTTACTGTCAAATAAAAACTCAAATAAAAAGTTGGCAACTCTGGCGCCTAATAATTTAAATATTATTACAAATAAACGAACATTTTTTTCGCGCATTTTTTTAAGGCTTGAAACAATAGTTGTGAAAGAGAGCAATGCCAAGTCGAAGAGGCGGTCGTTTAGCCGATAAATTTGCTTTCCAAGGCTGCCATATATTTTTATAACTTTTTTTGGGTCTTTTTGGGAGATATTTTTGTGCCCATAGTCGCAAGCATTTACATACTTACATAAATGTAGCTCCAAATTTTCTTTGTTCTACTTTTTGGCAACGCCACGCTGTATGTATGTAGCTGATTGCTGTTTTTTCCACACACTTTCACCACAAAACTGTTGGTCAACAGCCAAGGCAGCAAATTTACAAATGTTTATTGTTGACTTTAGCAACCATTAAAAGTCACTGAAATAGCAAGCAATCCGCGAAACATATGTGCGAACTAGTGACAGGAGTACCGAAATTACAAGGGGATGTACATCGGTGCAAAAGCTACACGTTTGATGTGAGTAGTGAGATGAGTAGTTTGAAGATTTTAGCAGTGTAATTTTTTGAGTAAGTCGCTTATGCAATACAATTTATATTAAGTTTTTTTTTTTAGTTTTCTATTCCATTTTCTAAGTATGAACAATGCAAAGAATGGTTTTGCTGCATAACTAAAGCTCCTGCTCAAACTATAGGCCGCGTTCTTTTTTAAGCGAGTTTCACAAGAGCGCCGAAATAATCCGCATTTTGTTAGCTCATTAAATTCATAATGTCAGCAAAGTCAGTATGCTTCTAGGCGCATAGAAACACATCTTAGGCGTGAATCGTAAGCCAGCGTCAAATTTGAACTACACAAGTACTTCAGTGTTTACGCAAGGACGCTTCGATAACAACTGAGCTTACAATGACAAAGATTTAGTGGTTTGACCGGTACCGAAATTTAGGCATCATTTTCATATTATTCAAACTCAAATCACTAAGCTCATGCATATCTGTAGTAAGAGTCTAAAAAAGTTTCTAACAATATAAAAAAATGCTGCCTTTTACGTAAAATTGTATGTTTAAACTTGATCGAATTTCATGCGTATTATTTACACTAGTGGCAAAAGTAAAAGAATACTAACGAAGTAATAAAATTTGTAGGTGACAATTCTATTTCACTCAGAATTTTATTTTCCATGCGTAACAGTAAATGTTTTTCTCCTTAAAAATTGGAATGAAGAGCGAATATTAAATTATTTTTGAATTAAATTTAAATTTTTTTCATTTTAATTTGAAAATATGTTTAAATAAAATTTTCCATAGTTTTTAAGAATTTCAAAAATGCATTCAAACTTTTTAAAACTTTTGCTTATATATATATGCACAGGCGTTACATATTAGCGGAAGTTTTTTTGTTTAATTCGCAATAACAAAGTAAATCTAATTGAAACAGGGACCAAGAGAGTTTTAACCTTTCAAAGCTTGAAATAGTTATCTGAAAAAGTTTGAAAAAAAAATTGTGTTCTTCTATGTAAAAAAAAAAGTATTTTAGACCAGAAACCAAGACAGTTTCAGCTTTTAAGCCATTCAAATCGGTTTCAGAAAAACTTTTAAAAATTAACTTGTGTTAAATAAAAATTTGGAAAAAAAAATTTAATTTTTTTTTGTATTTGTTTTGAAAAATTCGAACAAAAATATCAAAATTTTATGACACCGCCGGTGCAATGAATGGTATGCATATTTCGAAAAATTTGGTTTTGAAATATTTTTTAAAAACTTATTTTATTATTATTTATTAAGGTATGCATATTTCAAAAAATTTGGCTTTGAAATATTTTTTAAAACCTTTTTTTTTTATTATTATTTCAACAAATCAGAGTTTGGAAAATGTTTGTTAGAAGTTCGTATTATTTATAAAAAAAATCAGTAATACAAATTTTTCAATATCTGCATTAGTAAAATAATTAATTAAATTTCTTTTAAATATTTCAAAACATAAGTTTTTTAAAATAAACATATCTTTGCCAAAATTTCCAACACAAATTTTTCAAATGTTAATTTTAAAGTTAATAAAGAAAATAATTAAAAATCAATTTTTCGATACATGCGTATCGTCGATTAAAAATAAATAAAAACGTTTTAACTGTTAAAATTTAAATTTTTTGCAGTTTTTCCATTATTTATTCAATTTTTGGAAATTATTATTTTTTTGAAATTCACAATTTTTTTTTTTATTTAAATAACTTAAATTTCGAAATAGTACTATAACTATAGCCTGTATATGTTTGTTGCTTTCAATTTTTCCTCTAATCAAAAATCATAATAATTAACCAAGAACTATTTTCAAATGGTCTTGAGCTCGTTAAACTTACAAAAAATTAAATTTCTATATTGATAATTTGAATTTGTTTTTATAATATTTAAAAAATTTTTATAAATTTCAAATTTGAATTTTTACAAATTATGCTGTTTACAACAAGGGATCAAGAAGGCTAGAGAATGTTTAAGTAGGTGAATCTAATATTTTAGCCAACAATGTTTTTAAATGTATCATGTAAATTCTAATATCTTCTTTTTTTCAAGCAAACTATGGCCACTAAAAAGTCAACAGCCAGCCCAATCATATAAACAAACAGCATTTTGGCACGCTGATGCCGCTAACCACAAACCCCTGGCAACACTAGGCGCACCCAAAAAATGTAAAATTAAAAAAAAAAAACAATAAAACTGCAATAACCACTTTGACCCCAAATTACCTAAAACACAACAAGTGCCAAAGCTGCTAGCCAACTGCTAGTAAATTTGTGTTCGGCTAGTTGGCCGCAACTCAACGCGGCTACTTGGCTTTTGGCAAGCCAACAGCAACGCACAGGCCACACGACCGACATGGCGTATGAGCAACATTTTGTGTGTGCGGCGCTAACGGATGAGGACTCAACTGTTTGAGCATTTTAAATGTGTTAGTAGTGGTGTTGGTGTTACCCTGTAACAGTTTAAATACGCTAAGTGGGTCTACCAATTTTCCATTTCTCACACTTGCACACACACAGGCACGCTCACTTTGAACACACGCACTTAGCTTTAGTGCACTTTGAAAAATTGTGCCTTTTCACGCATTTTGACTCTTTTAAAAAACCCAGCTCACGTTCCCGCCCGTCGAAATGAGTCGCCTTTGTATGTCCACTATCGCTGCCATGATATTCCATTGCATTCACTTGCTTTGTTTTAAAACGCAAAAGCTTGTAAATCGTATAGAACAATGGACCCCAGTCTCCGCGTGCAGAAATAACAGTTAGCACTTTCACTTCTTTCCTCTTTTACTTGCAACGTTTTGAAAACTCGCTTGCATGGCTTGCACTTAATGGGCATATATCTGTATGTAAGTTTGTATCTATATACAAAAGCACACAAGGACCTGACTACACAGACAATGCAAGCTCACTGCAATCATATGCAGCTCTCAGTGCCATTACTTCAATCCTTCCCTATACTACGACACCTAGTGTGGAAAATCACTACTATGAGAGGCCTCAGCAAGTGAATGGAAAGTTGAACGAAACGATGTAAATTTATGAATATATCTCTTGGTTGAGGAGTTTCGAGTTCTACAATAACAACAACAGCATACATACATAAATACTAGGTTGTGCTAAGAGATTGGTGGCGGTTTGGCACAGAGTTTGAACCGAAAGCGGGCTACTTCTTTTTTGGGTAATATTCACGGCGGCCGCCGTGTTGTGAAGGTAGTGTTGCCGGCCTACCACACCGAAGGTCCATGGTTCGAGCCCTGGTATAGGTAACATCAAAAGTGATTTGAAAAAAGTTTTTCAAAACGGGGTCGATCCTCGGCAGTGGTTTGGCAAACTCTCCGAGTGTATTTCTGCCATGACAGGCTTCTCAGCAAAAATTCGTCTCCTTTGTAGATGCCGTTCGGAGTCGGCAAAAAACTGTAGGTCCCACCAATTTGTAGGGAAAATTCAAATCGGCACACCACAAATTGGAAGAGAAGCTTGGCGCAAAAATCTCTTAGGAGGTTTATGATGATATACCTGTTGTATATCGCGCCATAGAGATAGAGAGAAATAATATATTTTCTATCTTCGGAAATTTTTGTATATTTTTTTCAAGTTTTTTAAGAAAATATCTAAAAAAAAAGTTATGTAAAAAAATACACTAATTAACATACATTTTTGTTGTTGGTTTAATAAATCTAAAATTTGTATTTTGTTTATTTATTTTCTTATCAAAAGAAAACGACAAAAAAATGCAGTATCTTTATATAAATTTTAAAAATATTTTTTTTATTTTATATTTTATTTTATTTTATAAATATAAATTTTGTTTTTGGAAATTTTTTTTGTTGTTGTTATAGGTTTCACGGTCTGCAAATTCACATATTTTGTAAGTTTGACGATCTCAAGACCGGTTGATAGTATTTACTATTTTTGATTATAATGAAAAAATGTTGGAGCTTTTTAAAATTATTTCAACAATAAAGATTGCAAAACACTTATTTTTACTATCAAATAATTATAAAAAAACATTATTTAAGTGTTAAAATTAAAACTATTGCGGGGATAAAAAATTTGTTTTTTGAAGCCGTTTTTTTCTAATTTTTTAAAAATATGAATTTTGTTTTATTTTTTTAGTAAAGCAGATTTTCAAACATTTTGTCAATCATTAAATTAAACCATTTTTAGAACTGAAATAAGCAATTTTTGCTGGGAGTAAATTTTTTTTGGACTTTTAAAATATTATTTAATCTTTTAGAAAATAAAATTTTTTTCAGATTCCAAAAAATGTCACACTTTTTTTGGAAGTTGTATTGCTATTTTGAGAATTTTAAGTACTATACAAATTTTGAAAAAATATTTTTTTACTTTATTTTTTGTTTTTTTTTCGAAAAATTTTTTTTTTAAAGCTTGTGTTGTTTGAACTGTTCGGATTTAGAAATAAAAGTTAACCAAGAATATTGCATATGCTGAAAATAAAACTTTTTCTGGGCGTAACTTTTCGAGCACAATTTATATTTTTGGAAAATTAAATTTTCTTCAGATTTCAAAAATGTATCACAATTTTTTTTTTTTTTTTTTCGGAAGTCGTATGTGTATTTTGAGAATTTTAAGATGAAAGCAGATTTGAAAAATATTTTTCGAAAAATTATAGTCTTCGAGAATTTTTTTTTTTGTTAATTTAAAAATTTTTTTTTTCAATTATTTCCAAAACTCTGATTTAGAAAAATTGTCGGCCATTTACATTGTCGACGTAAATTTTTTTGAAGCCTTTCCAATGCAAATTTTAGAAATTAACTGTTTTAAAAATCTAAAAAAAGGTTTAGTTCAATTTTGTCCTGGTAAATTAGAAAAGAAGTTGAATGAAAATTTCTTTTCTGGAAAGAAGTTTAAATAAAGTTTGTTTCTGGCAGTGGAAAAAGATGTTGGTATGCTTAAATTTCTTTGGTGAAACTTTCTGTGGTAAATAAATTTTTTTCTTTTTTCATTTCGAACTTTTTTTACTGCAAAACAAATTTTAAGTTAAATTGTTATAAAATATTTTTATGCAAATTTCAGTTAAATGTTTATGGAGAGCAGTTTTAGGCCTTAAAAATTAAGGCAAGAAGATAGTATGATTCATTTTCAACTCCCAAATTTACAGTAAAATCGAAATACACGCCAGAAATCGAATGTCAAAATTGCGCATTTTCACTCCAGTTTCCCCGCAGTATTTCCTCATTTCAGTAATCAAAACGAAAAAATATAAAAATCTTTCTCATTTTTAGCATATCATTAACGCATTGCGATACATTCTGCGGCTGGGGGTTGTGAATTTCATAGCACGAAATGAGAGCATTGATGTGTGAACGTGAATTTATGTGATTTCCAAACAAATGATGGAAATGATAGCAGAACCTGTGAAAGTAATGAGAAACTTCTATGAAAATCGAAGCAACAAACAGCAAATGGGAGCGCGTAAAACAAGTAAACGCAAGAGGATATTTTAGTGAGCCAAAGCAATGCCTTGAACACTTTGTAAATCAAGATGCCAGTGATTGTTACTGGAACTGAATCTCGTTTGCATGATTCACTGCTTTAAACAGTTTTTATTTTAGCAACGCACATTCCTTTGAAGCGGCAGCTCAACTTAACTTTATTTCTATTTGCAATTTTTCGCCTTTCCCTTATTGCCATATTCGTTGTGAGTTCCACGTTCAACCTTATAATCAACAGCGATTCTTTGAGCTCAGCTGGCGCTTAGTAGTTGATTCCTGGCTTTTCAACTAATTTTTTTTTTGGAAAAACGTATTTTTTAAAAACGATATTTTTAAATGTTCTCAAAATTATGTTCTTGAAAATTTCTTTTATAGAAAGTTCTGTTTTAAAACTGATAGTTTTTGGATGTTTTTAAGGGAAAAATCTTTTTTAAAAATTATATTTTTGAAATCTTTTTTTTTTTTAGAAAAATATGTTTTTTAAAATAGGTTGTTTTGAAAATTTGCTTTTATAATGCTTCTTTTCCATATAAGTTTCGAAAATAAAAGTCCTTTTTAAATATGATTTTTTAAAAGATGTTTTTTTTTTTGAATTTTTTACAATTTTTTTTTGAAATACTTCTACTACTTTTTTTTTTATATTTAACTACTTAAGAAAATTTTTTTTTTGGGAAAAGATCCTATTTTGTAAAACGAACTCCTTTAAAGTTAATTATTTTTTTCTGCTATCTTTGAAAAATATCTTTTTTTAAAAATGGATAAATATCTTTTAAAAAATTATGTTTTTTGCCTTTTTTTAAACAACTTATTTTAAAAATTATAAATTTTGGAGTTTAGTTTGAGGAATTCTTTTCAACAGAAATTTCAAATTTCGAAGAAAATTTCATTTATGTATGATATCTTATTTTGGGAAACCATTTCGTTTTCAAATGATATATTTTTTTTTTCATTGTTGTAGTTTTGGTAATTTTTGAAATATTAAAAAAATGTTTTAAAAATAATATTTTTTTTTAAATAATTTTTTAGAGTTTTTCAAAATCGCTATTTTTTAAATTTTTTCTTTTGTAATGTATTTTTATACATATATTTCGAAAGTAGTATTTCAAAAATATTTCTTTTTGGAAAAAGTTTTTTTTTTATATTTTTAAAATTTTTTTTTTTTTAAATATTTCTTTTTTAAATGAGATATTTTCTGAGATTCTTTTTTCCTGGAAATGTATTTTTTTTTTTTGAGAACTTTTTTTAGCTCTAGAATTTTTTTTTAAATTTTTTTTTTTTTTTTTGAAAAAATATGTTTTAAAAACAATATTTTTCTAACTTTCTTTGGTTGGAAAAATATCTTTCGTAAAAGTGATTTTTTTATTTTTTTTTCTACATAAATTTTGAAAAAATCTTACGACTACTTTGAAACAAAAAATTTTTTACCTAATTGTTTTTTAAATTGTATGCCCTTTCTTCTTCTGCTATTTATGTAACATTTATTTGTTAGCAACATACAAACCAGGGTTACTTTGGTCAATGCTCTTGAATCACTTGTATTTCGAGGAAAAAATTTCCATCGTGACTTGTGTGAGACTTCTAATCCCTTCCCTTTCGCGGGAAAAGACCAAGTAGAAATGCATGGTATCATTCCAAGAGCGGAAGCTTAACCTACTGCTGTAAGAGTTTTTTGCTATATTTCACAAAATTTCGATAGATTTTGTGCGACAGGAAGCCAAAATAAGACTGCCTACCAAGTATTACGAGCACACGAGCGTAAAATTAGAGAAATATAAAAACCACTGAAGGATGGAAGGATAAAAACCAATCTAAAAGCCTTGTAAAGCTGATGATCAGTATTATATGAGAATGGTAATGATGATGATGCGTGCAAAACAAATAACACAAATGTTGATGAAAAAACGCTGTTGACTTTAATGGTGTAGTTTTATTTGTTGTTGATGATTTTATTGTTGCTGATTTCATTGTTGTTGTTATTTTTACTGATTTTATTGTTTTTTTGCTATTTTTTGTGCGATATATTATTCACACTTTTGCTTTTATAACGCCACCAATGAAGTGTTACAATATTTTTCGCACCCACAAGGGATTACACACGCATACATAAGCACGCACACTAACGCACGAAATGATATATATTTGCATATATAGCGTGTTTCATATTAAGAATGAGATCAGATAAGGCAAGAAGTAAATACAGGAGTAAAAGTTTTGTTATAAGCAACGGGCAAAATCGCTTAGGTGTTAGGAATGATGCTCATGATGATGAAAATATTTTAACCATTTTTATAATGTTTTTAATTCAAAGATTTTTTTTTATAGAAATCTTTCTTAGGAGCCGCATAAAACAAGTTCTTAAATAAATAAATTTTTTTTTAATGTTCACCAGTTTTTAAAAAAAATTTTAAATTAAAGTTTATTTGCAAAATTTTTAGAATTTTTTTTAAAAATTTCAAATTTAAAATCCACAACAAAAAATAAATGTCTAATATTTCCTATGCCCTGTGAAAGACGTCGATGGTGTAAGTGTTTCAAAGATTTATATAATTTCATCACCATTTCAAAAAAACTTGAATAGAAATTAAATTTAAGAAGCAGAAAATATATGTTCCAAAATGTTTCAAACATTTTTCAAAATTCAGAAAAAAATTATCGTAAAAAAATTTTTGGTTTAAAAAAATTTAATTTCCAAAATTTTCAAAAATTCAATTTTGAATACAAAAATTAAACATTTGAGTTTTTAAAACATTAAATTTCAATCTGACAAAGCGCAAGTTTTAAGTAGTGTAAAATTTTCACGAAATTTTCACAAATTTTTTCTGCGCACTTCTCTCCATTTTTATGTTATTATGGGTTATGTCTGAAGAAAAAAAATTCTCAAAATCTCACATGATTTTTAAGAGACTTAAAAATAGCACTTTGTGAGGTTAGGATTGAATGGGCTAAGAAGGCACATATTTCGTTTCTTGATTTGAAATATTTTTTTTTTAGTTCGATTTTTGATTTTTTTTTTTTTACTTTATGAAATTTTAAAATATGCACTCAATTTAGAACGAATAAGACTTTTTTATAAAAATATTTATAAGTATTCATGAAACTAGCTCAAGGCTAAGAATAATAATTTTTCACTTTTTTGAATTTTTATGAAAATTATTATTGTTTTTTATTTTTTTAATAATCATTTAATTAATTATTAAAAGTGTTTTAATTGAATAGAGTAGGAAAAATGTTTAGAGACAACCGCCAGAGCTTTTCTTATAGATCCATTTCGGAAGCTGCCAAGCTTCTTCATCAGAGAAATTTTGGCACGCTAGAACTAGGAGTTTAGATGATATCAAAACCAGCGTAGTGTTAGCTTAATGGTGAATTGAAAATGTACAGGCCCTAAATCAACAAAAATTGTTGGTATAACCAAGCAAAAGTCTTTACATAAAAAAATATTTTTAAAATTTTTCAAATTAAGTTAAATTATATTATGGTAGGATAAATTAATTTAAATGAGTTAACTGCGTTAATTTTATCTATTTTTCGGCTTTTTGATTTAAAATAAATTTTATTTTAATTCGAACTTTTTTTAAACGCGACTTTCTTATAGCAAAATATTAAAATTTTAAATAATTTTTTTTATTCAAATACATATATTAATTCTGATTAAATGTTTTTTTTTTAATTTTTTTATAAATAAAATTTTTATTTTTTTCATTAATTCTCTTTCATTATTCATTCTGCGTTATGAATATGAAACTTACAAACGCCTTTTCACACTTTTCTACATTGTTTGTTAGTCATTTCCCATATGGCAAGCGCCAAGCGCCAAATGCCAGCCAACAACAGTTGCTGTCGCTGTTTATTGTTGGCAAACATAATATGCGAGCAAATCAGCAGAGTAGAAGATGAGAAGGGTGGGAATGTAGCGCGAGGTAAAATTGAAATCAGTAAAATGTGAGTAGACAAGCAAAACAACAACAAAATCACTTTATGAGTTGAGTAAATAAATGGTTTGGGAATTGCTGTCAAGGTGTTGGCGCATAAAAAGGCGAAGCTTATGGTGTGGTAATACGAGGGATAAAATGTGCGATGATAAAATGTTGGGTTATAAAAATAGATTGGTTTGATGATCGAGAAAAAGAGGTGATTGCACTTTTTGTGGAGAAATGTGCTTTAAGAGGCCTACGGAAGAGAGGGAATTTAACCGGACGAAAGCACAAACTCTCAGCTACAACAACTGATTTTTTTCATGCCTGATTTTCTCATATTTTTCTAAGTTAAAATAACAAAATTTCAAACATTTAAAACAATTGTTCACTTAGTATACTCAAGGTGAAAGTTTCAATTAATTTACTAAAATTTCTCACAAAACTGCACACTTACTAAAAAAAATTCCTTAACATGAATTTTAAACATACAACAATAGCACAAATGTTTCCAACACAAATGTCGCTTATTACGTGCTATTATATGTCAACTGGCAACACTAACACACGCGCATGCACGCTCACAATCACATGAGGGCATAACTTACATGCGATTGCGTCGTGTACTCACGTGCGTCTGCATAAGTCAAACTTACTCATACGCCATGTCGTACGCCACAGTAGCAGCTCAGTTCAAGTAAGCAACAGTAAGTGTAACTGGCAGGCGAGTAAATTTATGACGTTGAACGCTCAACTGACCTGCATAAAGTAATTTTTTGCTTGTTATGTTGATTTACACATCCATACAAACATATTTTATTTACTTCACTTTTATAAGGAGAACAAATTGTGCTGAAGCGACGACGTTATACCTTTCATGAAAAATATTATAACTAACGTTTAATGTAGGCAATGGTAAATAAAGGAGTGCAGGGTTAATGAACATAAACTAAACTAAACTACTTTTTCTGAGTTGAGCTTAAATAACTTAAGTTAATTTAGGGTTCTTTATTTGACTTAAAATTTGTCAAAGGAGACTGAAGTTTATCACTTACCTTAGAAAAGGTTACGTTTAAGTTAAGTTTTTATGTTAATTTATATTAAGTTTAGTTAAGTTCAGTTCAATTAGGTAAGGTTAGACTAAGTAAAGTTATATCAGTAAAGTTTTTTTCAAATAAAATTACGTTAGACTAAGTCAAGTTTTTAAGTTGAGTTTCTAAGTTAAGTTTTTAAGTAAATATTTAAGTTATGTTAAGGAGGCTGAACTCTGCTAGTTATGTTTAAAGGGGTTAAATTTTAGTCAAGTAAGTTACGTTAAGTTGACTTACGTTAGACTAAGTCCAGTTTTGAAGTTAAGTTTTTAAGCTAAGTTTAGTTATGTTACGGAGACGGAACTTATTTTCAAATTGCGATATGCTGCCCTCTGAAGAAAAAAAATTCTGAATATTCAACACGATTTTGAAGAGACTTTAATGTTCTTGTACGGAATCTATGTTTTTCATGTTATGCTGTTTAATTTTTTCAACATTAATTTATATTTAGCTATGTCATGCTATGTTTTTATTGGTAAAGTAGGTTGTGTGACGTTATATTATTTTATGTTTATTTACGTTATGCTATGTTTTGTAACATTAGTTTGGATGTCGTTAACCCACGTTCCGCTACATGGTTGCTGATAAATTATGCTATGTTATGATATGTTTTTAATGCTATGTTATGTTATGCTATGTCATGTTACACTTTTTATTGTAGCATATTTTATGTGTTTTCATGTTATGTTTTGTTACCTTATGTCATTTTCTGTTTTGCTATGTCATTTAAGGTTTTTTAGTGGTATGTTATGTTATTCCATGTCATGTTATGTTATCTTTTATTGTTTTACGTTATGCGATGTTTTGCTACACATATTAATTTGGGTTTTCTTTCCTTATTTCATTCTATGTTTTATTATGCTATGCAATGTTATGTTTTTAATGCTATGTTATGTTATGCTATGTCATGCTACGCTTTTTGTGCTACTATATTTTATATGTTGTAGTTTTATGTTATTCTATGTTACCTACCGCTTTTTATATTTTGTCATGCCATTTTATGCCATGATATGTAATGTTGTGGCCTGTTAAGCTTTTCAATTTAAGGTTTAGTTATGCGATGCTGTGTTATTTGGTGAACTTTTTCTTATAAAAGGTATTTATCTACGTCCCCATCCTCTGCGCAATTTCATTCTTGGCCTGCGCACTCCTCTTTCAATTCCCCTTCCTTCCCTATGTCGTTTTGCTAAACGTAATTCATATCGAATTTCTTTTCTCTTATTTAAGTTTATAAAATCTATTTACCGTTATTCCTTTTACAGCTTTCCCCTAAATGAGTTTGTCAATATTTGCACTGCTTTCATGTTATTTCTCACAAACAAACTCCATTTGCCATTATTTTTTGCTTTTTGTGTTTATTATTTGTGATTTTTATTTTCTGTTTCCAACGAAATTTCCTTCATCACATGCTTCACGCTTGGCCCCTTGGTTGAACAATGAAGCCCTATCCATTTAGTCATAACGGTCACGTTTCTTAGCCAAGACATTTTACACTCAGGCACACAACGACCTCCTCCCCCCGCCATTGCCGTAAACACTCTCTTTGACTCACGCGTCGCTTTTCGTGCTCCTTGGCTGGCACTGCTTGTAAGTTGTGCTGTCGATGGCTGTGTCCTACATGTGTAAATGGCGGTTGGCCGTTAGGGCGGCTGTAGGTTCGTACTGTGGGTTGGTCCGTACGTTGTTCCAAAGACTGGAGCTGGCACGCACAATATCTTTGAAGGAAGCAAATTCTCAGCGAGCAAGTCGCAATCACATGTTGGCACTTTATATCCTTTTGGTGTGTTCGCGTGTCATAAAACCGTGGCAAACACAAACACAAACAAACACACATACCGCATGAAACTTATTACACACACAAACCCACACGGACTACACTCATGCACTTGGTGAAGTGGAAAATCAAATTTAATGCGAAATGTACGATCGCATTTGTATTTGTGTGTGTGTGTGGCATATAAATAAACTCAGTTATACGCTAAATATGTGCCAGTTCAGCGTCATAAAAGTACACACGTTTAGCAAAATTTATGTTTTGTTATGATTTCGAAACGGTAAATTTTCACTACCGTTGATTTTATTGCGGGTTTTTATATGATTTGAGTAATAAAAATTATGGATATTCAATACCTGGTTATGGCATTTAGTGACATATGGATGTCAGACATATGTTTCTTTTATAGGACAACAACATGCAGAATTTCCAATAAATTGTTTGGAACAGCATGATAAAGCTTTAGTAAAGAGCTTTTTAAGAAAACTTTAATTTTTGTCTACAAAGATTTTTATAAAAAATTTTCAAAGCCCAAGCTTTACCAAAAAAAAACCCAGCAAGCTCTTAAAAAAGCTTTAACAGACAGCTTTTACCAAACATATTTAAATTTTTTTTAAAAATTGCCAAAAATCAACAACGCAAATAGAGATTTGTGTGTAAAACTTTTAAAGCGCGAGCTTAAAAAAAAAGCTTGAGCAAGCTTTTAAGAAAGTTTAGTTACTATATATTTAAAATGAAGTACACACATTTAAGCATTTTAACGTATAATCTACAGCTGAACGCTTTAGCTATACATTTTATGAAAAGTTTTCAAAAGGGAGAAATAAAGCTTTTTCAAAAGTCTGTAATCAACAATAAACTATATACAGCTTGTAGATTAGCAAGCTTTTATGAAATTTCTCATTAGCTTTGGAGGTATGTATATGTTGATCAAAATGTCGTTAGCTTTAGCTCAGTAGTTATAAAAAGCTTTTAGATTAAACATTTTAAATAAATATTTTAATATTCCAAAACTAGTGTAGTCCCAGAAAAGCTCACCACAAAAACAAGGTATAAACTAGGTGTTTCCGAAATCTTTCCTAAAAGCAAACAAATCTGTGTTAAGGTTTCCAAATGCATTCAAAATCTAATAGACAAGCTTTTGGAAAACTTATTAAAAAAGCTTAAAATACTTTATTCGAAAAAAATTTAGTTAATTTGAATACATTTTCTTACGAGTTTATATGTTAAGTCAAAGGAAAGAAAGAAAGATAGCAAAAGCAAGAAATTAAGCTCTGAGTAAGCTTCTATGGAAGCTCGCGGCAGTTTAAAAAATACATTTGAATGTACTACTTCAAGCAAACTTCCTTAAAATTTTAACTTAGCTAAATTGAAAGTTTAGCTTGAAAGAAAAGCTTTAAATGCAAAAAATTCGTAGAAGTCCTACAATTCATATAAACTTTAGCAAACAATACTTTAACTTGTCCACTACTATTAACTATAGACTGACTTGGAGCAGCACATCTAAGAGGAGCTTTTAAAAAATGTTGTCATCCAAAAAAGCTCGCCGCATAAGGCATTTATATCATACAAAGATTGCTATCAAAATGCCAATAGCATGAAAGCTTTACGCATAAAAGTACACACGCTCCGAAAGCTGTGATCATGTCTAAATACACCTTGGATTGAATCTAGCAAAGTATCAAAATTTTGCCTATGAAATATGTACATACACTTGTATCTAAAGTTTGATTGAGACAGAGTTTTGAATTGAACTTTAAGTTAATAGATTTGTCATTTACTTTTACCAGAAGTGTATAATTAACTAAAAGTGTGATTGTATGCAGAAGCCACATTCTGACTCACACTACTTATATAGTACATACAAACATGCGATTAAAGCTGACCTCTATCTCTAACTGCTGTCTGTTTATTGCATGTCTAACTGTTCAATTGACAACACAAAGCACATATTGATAAAAAGGACAATAAAATGCAATAACCTTAGTTACAATTAACCACTTAGACATATATGCGTCTGACAGGCGTAGGAAGATATACGGAAGCTTTCAATCAATTGTTTGACATTATGAAAATCTTTAAATGGAATCAATTTACTAAAGTTAACTCAGTTATATTAAAATCCTATAGAATTGCATAGCTTGTGAGCCAGTTTTGTGTATTAATTTGTACTTAAATAACTAAAGATTTCTGTAAAAGTTACTTGGCAAAATGACCGGAGCTTTTATATAATTGTATAAGCTTTGAAATGCTCGTTAATGATTTAATTTGAATGACGGTGCTTAGTTGCTCTTCACACCCGTTTTGTGATTAGCTCCTGTATTTCTCTATTTGTTTGGTTGAGAATAAGTTATGTAAAGTGTAAATTGTGCTTGTAAAGCTTAAAAAGCTAGTGTATGGTAAGCCTGCACTCTCACTACCGCGCGTTTACCTTTCGTACAACCATTGGTAGTTCGTTAGATTTTACCAACAGTTTTTTCTTCCTTAAATTTTCCCTCCATAAGATTGAAATAATTTTGTGTTCTGAGACTTTTTGTTATTCGTTATTTTGCGAAGCTTTCTACGTGAGTAGCTCAACATTAGAAAAAAGCTCACAGTTCAGCCGATACTTCCACTTAATGTTTGATTGCTTTTGAATTAATAACACCTATGCATTGTATTTAAGCGATTTCATAACGCACCCCGTAAGCTTTTAGTGAGGAGCTTTTATTTTTCAGTAAATCATTAGAGCTTTTAATAAAATGTTTGTATTTTAAAGTTGACTCATGGTTAAATGAAAAACCTTCTGCCTTCAGCGCTTTTCTGCGGAGATTTTTATATGAGATCCTTAACTTTTATTTTTGCTAGAAACCTTGCGATGTTAAGTTTGTGGGCCTTATGCAGTATAAAACCTCTTTTAGTTTTTCTAAGCGAAGTCTCTTCTTAAGAGAGCTCCAGGGTTTAAGTTTGGAAGCTTTTTTGGTGCCTACAAGTTTTGAACTATTCTTTTTAAAAGCTTTGCTTTTTTAATTTTGGAAGCTTTTTCTAGCCAGTTGATATTAAGCCTACCTCGATAAAAGCTTTTTGCAGCTTTTAAAAGTAAAAAATGTAGTTTGGGAGCCTTTGGGTTCATTTAAGGGCTTCTTGATAAAAAAAAGCTTAAAGGTTTAAGTTTGGTAGATTTTTAGTATCCAATAATATTAGGCCTCTGAAAGCTCTGCTTCATTTTTAAAAAAAAAGCTTGTGATTTTCAATTAAGGAGGTTTTTAGCATCAACTTTTTTAAGTTTTATAGATAAGTGCTCTGCTTCATTTTTGAAACTAAGCTCAAGCTCTGTTTTGCCTCCACTGTGCACTATAAGTTCCAAGCCTCTTCTTAGTGAGCAGAAGAGCCTTGTTGGAAAGTCCAACAGGTTCGAGGCGCTCACACTGAACTCACGCAATGGGAGTCCACTGGGCAAAGACTACCACAGTTGCAGCACTCCCCAAATGATTTAGGGGAAGAAAGGACCACCAAAACTTTGCGCAGGATATTTTGGATCCCATTCTATTAGCTACCAGGCGCTTCTGAGAGGAAGCTTGAATTCAAGTTGCGAACTCCTCAGTTCTTAACTAAAAGCTGCTCTTTGTGAATGGACGCACGCCACCCTCCTTCTGTGATGGTTTGTGAATTAAAAAAAGGAATTTGTGAAATTAATAAATATATTTTACTTTCTTGGTATTCACAGCTCGTTTTTGTTTGCCCTTTTCGCACACATTTTGGGCCTTGTTATCAACGTAAATAGCTTTTCAGACTGCTCCCTTTTATTGTTCTTTTTTGTCTCTTTCCATCTAACATTCTCCCCGCGCTTCTTTAGTTTGTTACCATCATCTTCTCCCTTCAAGTTTTGCATCTCCGTTTCCGCGTCTTGCGTCTTCACCTATAAATAAACAACACGGTCCTCTGTCACATACACCGCCACCTTAATGCACCAACTCACCTTCACACGTCGCAGCAATCCCAAGTCACGCAACACTTTTTGCGTACGCGCCACCAACGGCGCCTTATAACGCCAGATCGCATCGTCGATAACGGGATTGTGCAATGTCTCTGCTATTTCCGGCTCACGATAGTGCTGCAATTGTGCTGCCGTCTCATTCAACCACTGCATGCCACAACCAGCCAGCCACTGCATTGGATAGTGATTGTGTACAGCTGTCACTGTGCTGGTATTGTGCAAACATTTAGTAGCCACGTAGGGATCCGAATGTGCCGCAACGCGTACCAGATGCTGCAACATAAACATATAAGACGGCACCTCAGCGCTATACCAGTTCCACTCCGGATAAGCCGGAAAGTAGACATTGCGAAAGCAAAGCGATGTCAAACTCTCACAGTCATGCAACTGCGTCTGGGCGTAATGCACTACATCTGCCCAGCTGCGCAAAGCCTCCAGCGGCATAATCACTTCGTCCACATCCAACACCACAACAAACTCATACTTGTACATACACCGATAGAGGCAATCGTTTAAGGGCACCATCTCATTCAGACGATGATTTTGCAGACTCATTTCGATGGCGGCGTGTGTAAAGTGTGGCAACGCTGGCTCACCGCGCGCCAACGATATACTTGGCGCCGAGACGAAACCTGCACGCTCGTAATAACGCAAAACTTTGGTAGCGTTCGGATGTATACCGTAAGTGGGTAGCATCACGTGTGCGGCACCCAACAAACGCAAAAGCTCTAGCCATTCAATCAAACGCGCCGAGCTATCGCGATATGGATTAAATAAACCCGTCGAACAGACAGCGAACTCGCGCTGTGTGCCATTGTTTGCTGGTGGCTCATAGATTACACGCAAATTGTTGGTGGCTTGGTCGCAGCCTGCAGCCACCAAAGCAACCGTCTGCGGCACCAAGTGACGCATCTTACTGGGCAACGCACACTCAACAAATGTGGGGTAATAATCTTGCGGATTTCCACCCCACGCCGAGTACCATATTTGACGATAGTCGCGCACTGGTACAATTAAGGGCTCCAGCTGCTCATCGAACCATAGCTGACAATAGCTGCTTGGGTAATCTTCGAACTTGTAGTCAATCGCATTTATCATAGCGAGTATGCGCACCAGCACCGCACCGCCGAGGCGCTGCACCAACGCGCGCTTGTCGTAGTAGGCGCCGTATAGGTAGAAAGTTAGGTTGGCGATGCGATACACTTGCCAATAGTTGTTGTGAAATTGTAGTTTGAGCAGTTCGGGAAACACGGCACAGTTCTCGCGCAGACGCATTTCTTGGTGCTTGTGGCGCTCATAGAAAGCCAATGGTAGTGAGGGAAGCTCTTGTGCAATGAGCTGCAGTTTCTCTGCAGCGGTGGGTGCTAAGTTGAAAGACGTCCATAAATCATTAAGATGTTACCAAATAGAAAAGCCACGCACTTTACTTACGCTCACGCCGATCTATTAACAACTCTTCTGTGAACTCTGCATTGTGCTGCTTAAACTCCGTCTCAAGCGGACCCTTGCAAGCGCCTATTATGCTCATCAAGCCAAAGCAGAGCAGCCAACGCTGCGTGCCTGTTGTTAACATGCTACCTGGAATGCTTTTAACTGGCGCGCTCTGTAGACCTACATATTTTATAAGCGTGGTGTGGCTTGCTGATAATGCAAAAAGTTCAGATAAGACAATGTTCTTCGATGCGCCTCCATTACTTAATTAGCTCAGTGTTTCGCTTTTAGAAGTTTTCAACTTGTGAAGCTGACGGAGCCAATCAATTATACAGTACTGCGTTAGTAATATAAGGTAGGCGCTTACGTCCCCATACTAGCAAGGCTAAGTCTTTAGTCGACGTAGCTCAAGAGTTAAACTTTGCATGAAGTGTTGGTCACGTAGGTCATTTGCGCTGGTGACAGTTGCATAACCGCGTTGAGGTATTTGGGAAGAAAATGTGGTTCAGCCGTTCATATCGATGAGTCATTTAAGACTATTCCCGGTTTCCAGCAAAAAATCGGTGGTCTTATTACAAAGATGTACTTGCTCAATGATCAGAATGAGGAAAAATCAGCAGCATTTCTTCAAAGAATTGCCCTTATTGGTAACTATCCGTAGAGCTTAATGTGGTTACAACAACAACAATAACCTGATTCACCACGAATAATTAAATGATTGAAATTGATGAATTTCAGACCATTTCTAAAATTCCCCATAGGAAATTTTTCTATGGTATTAATCAACTAACCAGAAATTAAGGTATAAATAACCTGTTTCTGATTGATTTTTAAACTGACTGGATGTTCAAGTAAACAGTTACTTCAACAAGGCGCAGACAGAGTTCATAAAAGTAAGTTCAAGAAAATCTAAGTAATTTTTCAATCAAAGCTTTTTATGGTATTTTTTAGCTTTTTCGGGAAACTTGTACCTTTCTGAAATTCATTTGAGCTTTTCTGAAATTCTTTTGAGTTTTTTCTGAAAACCCCTTATAATTTTTTTAAATAAATTGCAGTTATGTAAAAAAAATTTAAGGCTTTTCTGCATTCAATTTGCACTTTTGTGAAATACTTATGTCCTATTGAGCTTTTTTGAAAAAGCTTTGAACATTTTGCAACTAAATTTGCACTTTTCTTAGATATTTTTAAAACTTTTCTGAAAAACTTTTGAAGCAAATTTTCTTTTTTCTAAACATTTGAGCTTTTCCGTAAAGAATTGAGCTTTTATGATAACCGGTTTAGATTTTATGTATTAAATTGGCACTTTTTCTAGATATTTGTATGCTTTGATGAAAACCTTTTCGTTCTCTAAAAAAAATATTTTCTGATTATTTGAGCTTTTCTGCAATTAGGCGTGCTTTTTTGTAAAACTTTTGAGGTTTTCTGAAAAGTCTTGGACCTTTTTGAAATCATATTTTTCCTTCTCTTAATTTCTCATATACCAATTCTTTTCGCTAAAACTCCGTTATAGTGTTCGATAGCCCTAAAAAATGTTTTCAAGTTTCTAAACATTTGAGCTTTTCTGAAAAGCCGTGTCGCTTTTCGGTACTAATTCCACACCTTTCTGGAATAACTGCAACCCGTTTTGGAAAAATTCGCTGGGCAAATTTTTATCCTTGCTGAACATTTGAGCTTTTCTGTAAAACAATGGAACTTTTGTGGAAAAGAGTTAAGCTTTGCTGGAAAACAGTTAAGTTTCTCTGCTATAAAATTATGCTTTTCTGAAATACTGTTATCGTTTTCTGAAAACCTTGTGGTTCTCTAGAAAAAATATTTTCTGATTATTTGAACTTTTCTGTAAATTATGCGAACTTTTTTTGTAAAACTTTTGAGCTTTTCTGAAAAGTTGTTGACCTGTTTGAAAGTATTTTTTTCGTTCTCTAAATTTCTCACATATCAATTCCTTTCACTAAAACTCCGCTATCATATTCGATAGTCCTATTCAGAAATACGATGGAAAAATGTTTACAAAACTTGAGCTTTTACTTTCCTACAGGGCACTCAAATACATTTTGTTATACATTTGTATTTCTACCTTTGTCTGTGCATGTACTTGTTTGAGCAAATTATATTCTAATATAACACATGATTAATTGACAAATAATACTGGCTCATAACTATATGAATGACAGTAAAATTGGGTTACGTTGCCACGTATGCGCATAATGTTGCCACATAACGCATGCCCATCCACCTACCTTACCTACCTTACCCGTTAATGCAAATAAACTGAAGGAGTTACTTATATATTTGCATAAAGTACCAATATCGTGCCAAGCCAAATGGAAAATACAGCTATACGGATGTACTTAGGAGCAAGAGTTTATGTAAGTACCCTGTAGGAAAAATATGTAGCTTTGAACGGGTACCCAGTTTCGTCTTTTTTAGTATTTGCTTGCTATTAGATGGGCTAGCGCGCTCTAAAACTCTTTTGAACGCTAAGGACTGGCGAATTTAAGACAATGTTGACCCTCGCTGCCCAAATTTTTCTATAATTCCTATCCAGTTATGATTAAGTGTTCTATAGCAATTTATGAAAGGCTTTGTCCAAAATTTGTTTTCCACAATTTCTTCATTTTAGTGCAAAATTGCGATATACTAATAAGTAGTTTGCCGTTGAGGTGGAGACTCTAAACATGGAATCTAGTTCAGAGCCCAATAAAAAGTAAAACTTCCACTAGGTGGCGCACTTTCAAAAATTGTTGGCACATACAATGAATATGCTCTTATTCGGAATATACAAGCCATAGAAAAGGAAACCGTTCCTTCAAAAAAAAATGCCGCAAGGTGGTGCTGAGATCGAACCATTTAAGAAATCCCTTTCTACCAGCTTTAACTCATACTCTGTGGGTATATTAGCGAGAAAAATAGGAAGTAATTTACCTCTTAACGATATCGAAATAGTCCCTCTTTTTAGGCATTATTACTATATCTTAACAAAAAAAAAATTTATTAAATTGATATTGCTTTTCCTGTAGGGTAGCTTCAGTTATGTTTACAAACACATACGCATCCCTTTATGTTTCTAGTTTTGTAAAGCGCCTTTGCATGTGTCGGGGTCGGCTAATCTCTATTGGGAAATTTTAAATTATGCTGGCATTCGAGCAATCAACATTTTAGCAGAAGTGTGTGCGTCTATTCACGCAATTCTATGAGGAAAGCTATTTCAAATGTATTAAAGCTTTAAGCTTCCACTACAGCTTTTGGCACATACAAAGTACAAATTCATAAACACGTTTATTGACAAAACGCAAAGATTTTCATTTCTTGTTCAACATCAATTATGAATAAATAAATATGTAACCAGTTTATTTACTTATTTTGTTTAGCAGTGATAAGTGAATCGATATGCTATATTAGGCAGGGTCGTAATACGAATTTAATCAAAAGTAATAAAAAGTTTTAAAAATTTCGGCTGCAAAAATAAATTTCAGTTTTCTAATAAAGTATACAAATTTGTGATAGCATGCAAAAACAGCCAAAGTCAAGTTGGTGCGAAATTCAGTTATTACCAGAATCATGTATATTAGAATACATTATTCAATGCTCTTTGCAACAAACTAACAGAAATGTTCTGGCATAACATCTTAAGTCGAGTTAGTATTGAAAAACCTCAAGCCAAAATTTAAAAAAAAAAACATGCTGTTGTTGTGGTGGTAACGAAGCTTTTGGGAAGTATTGTCGAATTGGCAGTCCTTGGCCGGATTTGAACCCGGAACGCTGCGGTACTCCCTTGCAGTACTGCCCGACTGTCGTGGTAGCGATTTATGACCAGTGAAACCTTCTAGGTCATGTCACCCCTACTTCGGTAAGGAAGGAAAGGATGTGTAATGAGAGGTGATAGGCATCATATAGATCATAGATCAACCATCGAGTTGCACGTCATTACCTTTGTGCACATTAGTCGCCTCTTACGACCAGTATGCCTACCTCGGGCATATTCTAAACCCCTAAACCGCAGGGCGTTATCAAGACGTGTACTTATTTTATTCCTAAATATAATAAAATTGTAACAGTTTTATATCTGTACATTCTGGATATTGAAGAAAAATTTCAAGGAGGGTTCATTATTGAGTAAATAAAACCCAAAGCCGCAGTTTTTAGTATTTTTGTCTGTCTGTCGGTATATTTGTACGCGCATCACTCAAAAACTGTTGAAGATAATTGAATTCAACTTGCACGTTGCATTACTAGAAGTATAACTTAACATTTAAAATATCCCGTATTTCAATGAGTAGACCAGTTTCGGTATTAACGACCAATATGTGGACCTGAGTGACCCAAAATGTGTTACTAAAATATGGGTACCAAACGAAAGAGGCTAATGAGTGCTGTAATTAGCGATGTGATTAAGTTCCATATCTCAACTGGTTTCGTATATATATTCAAAAAATATTAAAGAATCGGAAGAAGGAATAAAACTCTGCGGAATCGACCCTAGTCTTAGAAGTGATTGTACGCTCTGACTCGTTTTACATGATAAGCGCGTTAATTAATTGTGTTTTTTTTTTAATTTTTCATGATTTTAAGTGAGCTCAAGGCCAAAAATAAAAAATTTTTTTATTAACTTTATTACTGTTTTTTATTTTTTTAAACAATTTTGTTTTTAAAGTTTTCATTAGAATGGGGAAGGAAAATTGAGAAACAACCGCCGTAGTTTTTATTAATTTTTGGCACGCTCTATAACAATCGACCGATCCACTCTAATGACAAGTACTATACAAATCGATTTCGAACAATCAGCTTTAAGCTGAATTTGTACTTTGCTCTTCTACGTTCAAATTAGTCAGACATAATTCGCTTTTTATTTTAGTAATTAAATGCCTCATATGTTTTTTGTTTTCTACTAGTACATACATACATACTCGTACATACATATATTGTTGCACATTCAAATATAATTTTGTTTTTAGCTTATCACCAAACAGCGGAGGAATTTGTTAAACGCTAAAAAAATGTTTTGCTATGCTTCGAAGAAAATTTAAGTCGCAACAGTTTTATGTATGTGGCAATAGAAGAGGGATCCCTAGCCATCGATCTCAATGTCCAATCAATCTATTTTAGTATAAATAACTCCGTCACATCTGGCCTGCGTTTTAGTGCTTTCTGAATCCAGCTCAAATTCTTCGTCAAAAAAAATGTTTTTATTGGCTTAAATTCCTGCAGATTCCGAAGTGAACAACGAAATCTCACTTTTCTTCTAACCCATGCTCTTTTCTTCGTTCTAGAATATGTAACCCAGAAAACCGAGTAATTCAAGCTTCAACCTCCTGCTAGCATTAGCTCAACAGGTAAGCATGAAGTGACTCGCTGATTCCATTTCGTGAGGACGCCGATCAGCAGGCAAAAATGAGGGTCAGTTAACCCAATGAGTTCCACAAATCACCTGCAATAGTTAAGCTTCGACCAGCGCTTAGTCAACTGAGTCACGACACATTAGTTTAAAAGCAAACTACAAGTTTCCCGAAGCACCCAAACCAAACGTTTCATAGCGGGTTTTCTCTCTTCTCTAACTCAGATGATTTTTATTATAAAAATGCATGCTCTGTTGATTTCAGAGGCATCTTAATTTCAGAACGTGGTCTGATCTCGCATATTTCCACATTTCTGAAAGCACAAAGTAGGCAGAGACATGTTGAGAATCTTTGCCTCAATTATAAGTTATTTGGTTCCAGAAGAACTCTCAGCATGCAAATAAAGGCAACGGTCAAGGGATTGGAGAGCACATCCAAGAAATTTTGGCAATAAGTTGAATGAGCTTTGATCAGATAAGACCATAGTGAAGTGAATCAAAGAACAAACGTCTGCCAGCTCATGCTATGCGAATGAACATCATGTATATCGAAGTAGACAGCAGAGGAAATTGAAAGCCTCGACAGAGAAGGAAAATGTTTGGAGGATGACTTGGCCTTCCTCGGTGCTGCCAATAGAGCTTTGATAGCATCATTCGTCGGGTTGGAAAACTCTCTCACCAGCCAAGGAGTACGCTGATATTCCCTCCATTTTTTAATCTATGTCGGTGTCAGAAAAAAGCCCAAGGCACTACTTGGGCCTGATTGTTTCTATGCACCAGCACTTTGTGAACAATTTATAGCTTCCTGCCGTTCATAGACGGAACACTATGTGGGTTTTCGAAACTCCCTGCGCCATAAGCACCAATAAGTCGCTTGCTGAAAAGTCTCAAATTCACCAAACTGTACGAGGTGTGTTCAAAAAGTATCGCGAATTTTGAATTTTCGCTGGTTACGTATATTCGAATTTCGAATTTTTTGTGGCGTTATATTGGTACTCATGTCTCTCACTTATGCCGACAAGCTCGGCCATTTTGAATGTTCAGTTAATTGTTGACAGCTGCTTTGCTTGCACGTGTTTTGGATCGTCTTCGATTTTTACGCGAAATTCGTACCAAAATTGCTCAATTGTGACCAAAAACAGCATCGCATGAACATTGCTAATGAGATGTTAAACTCTGTCCGCGACGACCCAAATTTGCTCCAGAGGGTCATAACTGGTGACGAATCGTGGGTTTATGGTTATGACGTGGAAACCAAAGCTCAATCATCTCAATGGAAGCTGCCGCACGAACCAAGACTGAAAAAAGCGCGCCAAGTTCGGTCGAATGTGAAAGTTTTGCTGACAGTTTTCTTCGATTGCAGGGGCGTGGTGCATCATGAGTTCTTGCCACAGGGAAAACGGACAATAAGGAATATTACCTGCAAGTTATGCGCAATTTGCGCGAAGCAATCCGCCAGAAACGCCCGGATTTGTGGAAGAACAAAAATTGGCTTTTGCACCACGATAACGCCCCTGCTCACGCATCGTTGCTTGTGCGCGACTTTTTGGCCAAAAACAACACACTAATGATGCCGCAGCCACCGTATTCCCCAGATCTGGCCCCCTGTGACTTTTTCTTGGTCCCTAAACTGAAGAGGCCCATGAAAGGACGACGTTACGCTTCTCTTGACGAGATAAAGACGGCATCGAAGGAGGAGCTGAACAAGATACAAAAAAATGATTTTTTGAAGTGCTTCGAAGATTGGAAAAACCGTTGGCACAAGTGTATAATATCTCATGGGGATTACTTTGAAGGGGACAAAATAGATATTCATGAATAAATAAATAATTTTTGAAAAAACACAAAATTCGCGATACTTTTTGAACACACCTCGTATAGAAGGTTTCTTACAAATTTTAGGCCCAACTTCAACACGCTGCTATAGCTAAGAGACTGGCGATTATTATGAAAACCACACTGAATTTTTTTTTTCGGATTTCGCACACGAACTCTGTAGCATGTGGTTACAATACGCACCCAAACTGCGCCCGTAACTTTAATTACAAAAATAAATAAATAAACGAGATAACACGCTCAATACCACAGCAGCGCAACGTTTCAACGCAGTTGATAACAAGCTTCAAGACATATACGACAAACTAACAGAGCTTTTTGTACTTTGAGTTTATTACGCTCATTATAGAACAGGCTTTGTGCGTATAAACATTTGTTAGCAAATAGAAATATGCTACTTTTGTCCGTTATCGGCATTCTTCGATAAGATTCGAATGTTTAATATTGACGGTCACAGTTGGTTGCCTTGAGGCCTACGCTTTGGCTATTGTTTGAGATTTAGGTGAGCGCAGTACAAGTTCCAACTTTCGTTGCTGTAGTTCATAGTGCTAATTAGGCGCGCAACAACAACGACAAGCAATGCGGAACTTACAATTACACTGTTTGGCTCTTGTAGCGGCTTCAGTTATCATCCTGTCGAGCCAAGTAGTGGCCGAAATCCAATTTGATGCGCTGGCGAATAAATTTCTACCTATTGAATATAGAAATCGCAATTTCACAGTTGGTAAGTTCAAAAAAAAAAAATGTTGTAGCATGCGAGGAAAAACATTTAGAGATATCGCATGCAATAAAATTACTTTGATGGTGATCTTCAAATGGAGTAAAAAAAATTAGTTTTCTAAAACTTGTTTATGCTACTTTTTTTTGTGGTTTTTTAAATTGAGAAAAAATATTTTTTAGAGAAAAAAACTAAAAATTTAAAAAAAAAAGTATCGCATGCGATTAAAATTATTCTATTCTTGTTTTTCATCATTTAGTCTATGGCTTGCAAAAATTTAAATAATAAAAATGTGTAGACCTTTTTTCACCTCGGGTCGTTCTTACTAAAAAAATGTAGCATGCGATAAAATAGTGTGAACAAAAAAAAAAATATTTTTTTGCTCATTAAACTGGGTAAATTGGAAAATATTTTTCACACCGCATCAGAGTCATCTCTCTACCTACTCAGCTACGGCGCACATGAAACTGTTTTAACAAAAATTCAATGAGTTGAAAAAACTTTCAGAAAAAATTAAAAGCAATTTAAAAAAGTTTAAACGTTTTTTTTTTCTTCAGTTTTAAAACTAAACTACAAGAAATTGAAAATTGGTGTAAGTAATTAAAAGGTTTGGAATTTATTACAAAAAAGTTTAAAAAAGGCTGCTTTAAAATTGAAGCTCAAATTTTTAGCTGTGTACTCGTATGTTTTGCACACAATAACAATACATTTTAATTGATTTTCAGACAGAGTAAATAAAAAATTTTTTGTTTTTGACCTCTACTCGTCTCGCTAAAAAAAGTGTTGCATGCCATCAAATAATATTTTTTGTTATTTTCAAATCAAGGAGACAAAGAAATATTTTTGCACCTTTTTTGACTCCACTCGTTGTCCCTGAAAAAAATGTCGAGTGCTACAAAAACTTTTTGTTTTGATTTTTAAATCAAGTAAATTAAAAAATATTTTCTACATCTTTTTTTACTCGTCAGCGTAGAAATAATATCGCATGCGATAAAATAAAATTAAATTTATCGATTGCATCAGTATTAATTTTTACTCCTTTTTGCCTTAACTCATCTAGTAATTTTTCGCATGCTATAATTTTTACTTATTTTTTTTTTAATTTTTACTACCTTCCTAGGCGATGTGAAAAGAATGTTCCGTGAAAAGTGCAAAAAGGCCTCTGGAGGCGTGGAAAACTCGACCGTCTATCAGGCTATCGAAAAAGGCGCCACTGAGCTGACCACCTGCCTCGCTGAAGTCGTCAATATAACAGCGTTTCAAGAGGAACTCCAAGCAGCACGCCCCATAGGCGAACTGGACACCGTCTTCCACAAATACTGCGCCAAAGCACCCGAAGCGCTCAAATGTTTGCGCGATTTCAATGTCAAAGTGCAACCCTGCCTTAGCGCCAAGGAACGTCAACAGAACGTAGTACTCATGCGCATCGTCAGCGGTCTATCAGATTTTATGTGCTCGCATGGTGGCGATCACATAGCGCTATTCGTGGCCGAAGAGGGTCCCGAATGTTTGGAGGCAAATCGTGATGCGCTAAATGCTTGCTTGAATAGTTCGTTTCACAACTCGCTACCGCAGGATATCAAGCTACCCGAGCTATTTGATTTGCCCGATTTGGTGTTGGAGCCAGGTCATTGTGTCGATTTGGAACGGTTTGAGAGTTGCACCATACACCATCTGGAGCAGTGTCGTGAAACTACGCCAGCGAATGTGGCTGAGTCGGTTTTTAAATTTATTAAAAATGAGACAAGTTGCAATGAGTTGACGAAACCGAAAGCGAATGAGCGTTCGATATTGATGAAGGCCGGCACTGATGGTGCGACAGTGAATTCGGTGAGCCTGTTGAGTGTGGTGCTCAGCAGTGCTGTGATGTTGTTGGTGAGTGGAGTAATAAAGATGTGAAACGAAGTCATAAACTCAATGATAAAAGTGAAATTATTTTTATAATAGCATTAAAAATTTATGAATAGGTGGTAAGTTGTAAAAATTAATCGATAAATGTTTGCTATGTTCAACCGATAATTTATCGGAAACATATTTAACTATCAAAATGAACAAATGTGTGGTGAAATCCAAATAAGAGCAATAACCCGTTTTTTGCTGTGAAGTTATCGAAAATTTAGTCGATATATTTTTAACAAAGCTCTGTAGTATCACAAACATATTGCTGAATATGAAATAAAAATAAAAAATTGCGATACAAAAATCAACAAATAACAAATAGAAGACTGTTGTGTTGTGTTCAATATACGTGGTTATCGATAAATTGTAAAATTACATTTTAATACTTATTGTGAAATAGACAAATAAAGCAAACAAATTCATAGATGTTATCGATATGTTATCGAAAACCAAACTTAAAAAAAAAACTATACACAAATAAATAAGTTAATTAAAATTAGTTAAAGTAAAAGAAAACTTAAAAACATATTTTGTTAAAGGATTTAAAAATATTTATCGAAATTTATTAAATACAAAATTTTTTTTTTTAATTTATCTATGTACACACATAAGATTAGTCTGTAATTGTTTTTTTGTATTGGCAATACAATTTGTTAAAAAAAATTTAGTTATCTTGTGAGCTAATTTTAATAATAAATTATTATACGATTTTCTATTATCCATAACTATCAAATAATCGAAATATTTTCAAATTCAATCAAATGGTGTATTCGCATTGCATTTTTGATTTCAATAAATAATGGAAGATATTTTAAACCATATTAATAGATAAGTTATAATAAGAGATTTTCTATCGTCGATAACTGGTAAACAATCGATATATTTTGAAACCAATGCAATCGCGTTTTTTCTAAACCACTTCCTTGTGCTCAGTAAATTATAGCAAATTTACCAAATTTATAGCTAAGTTATTTTAACTACTGATCGATATATTTAAAAAATGTATCAACTATCATTTCTATAAATGAGTTGAAAGCGATAACTAGTAAACAATCGATATACATAAAAAATAAATCACATACCGCTCTCTTTCCACCACTTCTTTGATTTTAATAAATTATAGTAATTAGCTATAGATAAGTTATCTTAAAAGATTTTGTTTTTTCGATAACCACTGAATAATCGATATATTTTAAAAATTTACCAAATAGCGCTTAATACACCGCTTTTTTAATATCATTAAATTAAAAAATTGCACTAAAAAATTATTTATCGATTAATGGTTTAGTATTAACGATTTTATAATATCTGACTATCGATCGGTTTCTCTGAAATTTGCTTAAAGTAAGGTTTCCCCAGCTTGTTTGGTTCAGTAAAATATAAATAATTTGCATCCATATTTATCGATAAGTTGTCTTAACATATTTGCGAATACCGCTAACTACTAAATAAGTGATATATTTTAGAGGTTGATTAAATGTTAATTATATGACGTTTTACCAAATCTTTAAAATGGCTGCTGTATCAGAGTAAAAAGTTGAACTCTATATTGACAATGTGCTAAATGCATAGTTATCGATAAGTCCACCTCAGGTTTGTGAAAAATCGGATTTCCTTTAAATAGGAAATTTTGTTTCAAATTTTCCGATATTTTTTGCAATAGCAAAGAGTTATCGATATACACTAAATATTAAATTTCACTAGTCTGGAATTAGTAAAATCCGTTTTTATCAAGGCAATGAATTTTTTTAATAAATTGGGCATGTAAGTTCATGGCTTGATAAATATTTCGCTACTAATTATTGCTTATCTTAGTCAAATTACTATTTAATTATCGCTAAAAGAATTGCCTCATCGCTTTACTTTTTGTGACTATTCTGACTGAAGCTGTAAGCCCGCTGCATCTGCATGAAGATCAGTGATGCTCACACACTAGCAATGAGACTTTGCACAGGTGTTTAAAGTTGTGATAGCATAATCATTTGACTCTCATGTTGCACATTGCACAGAGAGTGTGAGAGACAATGACCGACACTGATTCAGATGAGTCGTCCTCCCGCCGCCAACGACTAATCGTTTGCACGCACAAAATCTCCACAGCGTTTGCACTTGACTGCACACATTTACAGTTACATTTGTATAGTTGTGGTTGTTGTAAAAAGTTAAGAAACCGCAAAACTTCAACTGTCAAAACTTCTTTAATTGCCCTTAAAATGCAACAATGCGTTGCTTCATTGCTTAATTACATATATTTTACAAAACCACAGACCGACAAGTGGCGTACGCGTCGTCCAACCAAATCCTTCTTCTCTTTGTTCTACTCTCTGTTTGCCCATACACTTCTAATGCGTTCCTCTCTCTTGACTCTTTACTTCCTCATTCATTACACTTCCGTTTGTAGAACTTCTCGTATGCCGCCTATCATTGCTCGACCACGTAGAAGTTTGAAAAGCGAGTGCAACTTGAATGTGCTTGTCTCTGCTTGCCCCTGCACGTCTGCTTAGAAAGCGTACACAGAGCTTGTGTCGTTTGCCTAACGAACCAGCAAACCCCGAAATGTAATCATGGCTCGGAAGTTGGTAGACAGAAATTTCAGTTTTTAGAACGCTAAGAGGAGTGATCGGTGTTGTGTATTTGTGTTTGAGCTTCATGGTTCTACAGCTAAGTTAAACTGGATATTTTTAATTGCAAAAAAAAATTTAATTTTTCACTCACTTTCCTTTAAAATTAAACTTTTCTCAAACAAGCGAAACAACTAGTTTTCTTTCTCCTCCTCATTGCCGTCTCATGACTCGCGACTCAGCAATTTTGTTGCTCAATTATGCTTGTAATTTTGTAGCTATTAATATCTGCCGCCATTTGTAAAACAACCACGAACCGGAAATTAATAGACGGAAATGAAATTAAACTCTACGCAAATTGATTAGCGAACGGAAATTGTCGAATAATCCGCTGCGTACGCCAAAAAGTCTGGCTAACAACAAAAATTTAGTTGAGCCAACAGCTATATAAACTCTAACGAAAACAATCAAGAAGGAAAGTTGGGTTGAAAGTTTAGAAATATATAATTTTAGGCTCAATTTACCCACAACTGTGTTGCATACATATAGGCTTTGCGGGATATTTTAAAAAAGCTTGTGCCAAAATCAAATAACTACGCAGCTGGAACTAGCTACAGTAGTGAGAAAGAATTTCGAAAGCTTAAATATTTTAAATATGAAAAAATGTATTACTTAAAAACTTGAACATGAAAAAATTTTTTTTAATATTACTGACCCCTTTTTAGCTTTTTTTTTAAATGTATAAAGAAAACCGAATTCAATTAAACTTCAAAATTCAAAACTTTTTCCAACTATTTTTAAAAATTTTCTAGTTACAAATCTAGAATATTTGAAAATCTCCAACAAAATTTCAAAACCTTTTCGAAAAATTTTTGTAATTTTTTAAGTTACACCTCGACAATATTTGAAAAATCTCCAAAAGTTCAAATGCTTTTCCAAACATTTTTGAAATTTTTCTAGTTATAAATTTGAAATATTTTAAAAATCTCCAACAAAATTTCAAAACTTTTTTGACACACTTTTTAAATTTTTTTAGTTACAAATTTACAATATTTGAAAAATCTGAAAAAAAATTCATTACTTTTCCAAACATTTTTGAAATTTTTTTAGTTAAAAGTTTACAACATTTGAAAAATCTTCAAAAACATAACCCATTCAAAACTTTTTAGAAAAATTTTTTCAAATTTTTTAGTTACAAATTTACAATAATTGAAAAATTTCTAAAAAAAACATTCAAAACTTTTTCGAAACCTAATTGAAATTTTTCAAGTGACAAATTTACAATATCTGAAAAGTCTTCAAAAAAACTTAAAAACTTTTCTAAACATTTTTGAAATTTACAATGTTTGCAAAACTCTCAAAAAAATGCATTCCTTTTTCAAACATTTTTAAAATTTTTTCTAGTTACCTATTTACAATGTTTCAAAAATCTCCAGTTACAAATTTATAACATCAGAAAAATCTAAGAAGTTTACAATATAAAAAGCTTCTCTTTTCTGAAACGCAGCGAATCGTGGCCGGGTTTTTACCTCGTTTATATATTTGGAGCAAAATTTTACTTTGGCTGTTTTTACTTATTTTCAAATATTTTACCATATTCCTGTTGGGTGTTTATAAGATGTTCCTGCTGGGAGGTTAGAAAATGGTGGGTAATTTAATACAAATCGCAGTTTTACTTGCACTGTTATTATAGCAAATGTTCTAACCAAACAGTTTGTTGGCCACTCGTTAAATGGTTCGCAATAAAAGGTGACCAGATTGCAGTTTTTAAAATTCTCAAGAGTTCGTGTCAGGAATTTTGCGGTAAACTAATTTTCAAAGCAAAAAAAATTGTTTTAAGAGATAGTGATAAATAAGGTAAATCTAAATTGATTTATGTTCTTTAATAGAGAACAAAATATACAGTCTCGCTTTTCCAAAATTTTGATTGGAAGTTTCTACTTAATTACTTATTCTACTTACTACTTGCTAGTATAATTAGTGTTTTTCTAAATTCATAAATAAATAATAAATAAATAAATAAAAAATACATGCAATATTTTTTAAATTTTAGCTCACTTTAGTTGTTATAAATTAAGCTTTTTTCAACCAATATTGAATAAGTTTATTTCTACATACCAAACTTACTTGAGTTTTCGCTTTTGGTCTATTAAATCCTAAGTCTTCAAGTGATAAAACATCTCAGTAAAGCATACAATGACAATAATTAAATTTACTACTAAATAATTTAATTTATTAAAGTTTAGTAGCTATAAAATAACCACATAGAATAAATTGGGTTGGGGCCCGGCTGCATATTTTCCAACCGACCCCTGGGTAACAGTCTACGGCCCTGAATAGATCTGTTGACAACTGTTTGACTTAACTCCGCTTTTATTGACTTAACTCAGCGTTTGTATACTTTTTTATGAATTCTTTGTTGTTGCTTTTTCTGTTTTGGTTATGAGCAGGGGATTAACCGAGCTGCTTGGAGCATGTTGTGTGTTTTGTTTTTAATATTTTTATAATTTAATCCCCTGAAATACTTTAATGATGTCATTCCCAAGAATTTCAAGAAAAATTAAGCAAATATATCGTAAATAGCGCACGTTGAGCTTATATAATGCAACAAAGCAAAAAAGAAACAAAAAACAAGCGTACACAATTTTTTCAGCACTCTCCATATTTTAACTGGGTGTCATTTATTATTAAATTGTTAATTATTTTTAGGACACTTTTTTATAGGTATACAATGATTGTCAGCATTACGTGCGTAATCGTCGTTACAATAACAACCATCGGGACAACGAATGTATTGTATTGTGCAGGGCTCATTCAGTGTAGCGCACTCGGTTTGACAGTATGGACCACAACTTTCATAATGCTCATTTTTCGGACATGTCCTTGGATCTATGAAGAGAAATAAATGAGGTATTTTGCAAGGAAACGTAAGCACTGACTTTTATCATAAAAGTCAAAAGTAAAAGTTGAAATTTGATTTTTATTTCTTAAATCAACTTTCGAACTTTTTTTGCTTAAAAACTTAACTGAAACTCCATTTTTGACTTGCCGAATACAAATACAATTTCACATTTAATTTTTAGTTTAGAATATAGAAATAAAGTTAAATCAATTTTCAACATATCATTTTCACTTAAAAAATAAGAGTCGAATATCAAATTTAATTTTGGCATAAAAAACAAAAATCAAATTTAAAATTTTTTTAACTCACAAACCAAACGTGAAGTTTTAAATTTCAAATTTTGTTTTTGATTTAAAAAATTTAATTTCAACGTTTATTTTCTTACGCTATAGAAAAAAGCAAAGAATAAAATTCATTTCAATCAAATAAATTCAGTTCCCACCTAAACAATTTCAATGCTTGTAAATTAGAATTTTTTAATTTCTTTTCCCAAAAAGTTTAATTTACTTTTCGTAAGCGCTTTTTAAAAAAAACACCTGTAAAGCCCCTTTGCTAATTTATAACGGTAATATTTTGATTTAACTAATAGCTATCGCTCAACTCACTTAAATATTGTTGTGCTACCGCCAAATTCAGGTGCAAAAATAGCATAACGCCGCAGAAAGTGATGAAGCGCATATTGAACCTCATTTTTATTGTTATTTTGCGCTATTTGTTGTTGTTTATAGCAAATTTTGAACTTTGAACAATTAAAGCGTATTTTGTTTTAGCCGTTAACAGCTAAGAACTGAAGGTTTGACTTGATGGTACGCTTGTTTTATACTCGCATAGAGATAGATAGCTGTTCTTTGTTGTTGTACTAATAATACGAGAGAGTTTGATAGTAAAAATGCACCGATTCTTTACGCAGCTTTCCCCTTTGATTAAGAACCTTGATAGAATGCGAGACGGACTTCTGTAGGCGTGAACGATATTAATTGGTGGCGCAGTATCTTTCCCACCAACGAATCCGGTATCTCGGTTGCGTTCCATTTTACTACTTCTCTTCGTTTTTTAATGCAGCAATACCACGCCCACGTGCAGCCGCACTGAAGCTCCCTTTTCCCAGTGATTCATAAAGGTTGCCTATCGTAGCCAGGAAAGCAAGCACGAGGCAGCTGGAGTCGGTATATGTGATCAGAAGTACAACCACATCCCTTTACACGGTGGTGGGTTGAGTACAAAAAAGTTTGAAAAGTGTACTAGTTCATGGTCGTCAAGTTCATGATCGTCAAGATTTTGTGTATTATTAACCGATATTAGACATGTCAAAAAATTACTGCTGACACTGGTTTAGAGACAAAATGTATGGCTTTAAATCGTGTGGGAATAATATGCCTTAAGCCTGAACCGGGAGAAGGGTATTCTGCTAGGGTTGTCAGACAAAATAATAATAATATATTTGACAAGTTATACTTACATAATTTTAGATTTTTTAGATATAGAAGGATTTTTAAAAAATATTTTTTCTTTAAAAATTAACTCCAATGAAAATAAAAGCTAAAGCTTGAACTTTTTGTTCCATATATCATTGGGATACTAAGAATCGCATGAGGTAACGTCAGCTCACAGATAATATCATAAAGCGCGAAGTTTTACTGGCTGGAAAAACAGACGAATTATTCACCATGGAGTGAAGGGAGCCTTCAGTGGCAGTACGTAATTCAGCTCTTTTGAAGGTAAGAAGTCTAGTTTATGCTGTAACAATGAAAAATTTCAACGGCTGAATGGAAGATCTATTTCAAAATATTTTTTTTAAAAATACCGGTTTTCAGAACTTGTTTAAAGAATGCGCTGTTTCAGAATAAATTTCAAAATGAACGAAAATTTAACACATTTTCAGTTGAGATAAAGCGTTCTTAAAAATTTTTTTTAAATAAGCTGTCCTTTCACTCTGTATTGCGTTGGAAATAAAACTTCTTTCGCATTTTAAGAAAAATTTTATGAAATTTACCAGACTTTGAATCGCATTGCCTTTCGCACTACGATCGATGTAGAGGCATTGCACTGAACAACTAATCCAGTGCTGCTGAAACTGTTTATTTAGCAAGCTTTTGAAAGTCTCTGGAATTAATTTAATTCGCAACAGACCACAAAATTCTTGTTTCACAAAATGGACCTTTTTTTTATTGCCATCATGTTGCTCACGTCCACTTATCTCTGCCAGCAACACGTGTTGTTGTGTAAGACCGGATATCTGAATCGTAAGCCGAAGCTCCGTAAGCTTGGGGTGTGAGTTTAAGCTTAAGCTTGAAATATGGTGGGTAGATTTCTTGAAGTTTGATCCACAAAGCCGTGTTTCCATATCTTCTAGTATACGTATCCAAGACCGCTAAGCAAGTTTCTATGTATCCAGATCACAGTGCTGATTCGAAGTGAGCATACCACGTGGGAATGTTCGCCTGTGTGTTTTATGTTTGAGTTATTAAGTGGCATTTTCTTCAGCTAATTTTGCTACAAAGATACGATCCCGAATTGGGAGGTATTTGAGTTATTACTAGAGTTCAGATTATGCACAAAAAAACGCCTGAAAGTATGCATATACTAGTAGGATGTTTCCTTGAGCAACCAAAATATTACAAATAATCTAAACAAGATTCATAAAAAAACTTCCACCAAGAAAATCTAAGCCAACAAATTTTCCTTCAGTACACTTTATTCATTATTAACATTAATTTTTAGGACAATTTTTTATTAGGTATACACCGATTTTTAGCATCACGTGCGTAAAGGGACTTACAATGACAAGCTGGAAGACAGCGAAGGCCTTGATTTAAGCAAGGCTTATTCAGTGTAGAGCACTTGATTGGCAGTCTGAACCACAATCGTCGTAAATTTCAGGCTTCTGCAACGCCCTCCACCTTCGAAGAGAAATTCATGTAAAATAAGGACTGACTTTTATCATAAAAGTCAAAAGTAAAAGTTTAAGTGTGACTTATATTTTTTAAATCAAGTTTCAAACATTTCCAATTAAATTTTTGACTAACCAGAATAAATCAAAGTAATAATTATCTTTTAACTTACCTGGAAAAGCTTGCGGTAACGCCAAACTCAGGTGCAATAATAGCACCATGCCAAAGAACAAGTTGAAGCGTATATTGAACCTCATTTTTATTGTTGTTTTGCGCTATTTTTTGTTGTTGGTTACAAATTTTGAACTTAGAACAATTAAAGCGTGTTTTGCTTTAGCGGCTCACAGCTATGAACTGAAATTTTGACTTGGTGAAACGCTTGTTTTCTACTCGCAGAACGTTAGGATTCGAAAAGTGGCGATACGGACGTTGGTTGACATCAGCGAGACAATTGTCGCTCTAAATCGCGAGGGAATATAATTAAAAAAATATCGTGAGATATATGACTTAAACCTAATCATGAGCCTGTAGGAGTGTATTGTAATACGGATGTCAAGAAAAAACTTTGTTACTTCGGAGATATATGGAGGACAATTATACTTCAAGAATTTCATATTTTTATGAATAAATGTAGTTTCTCAAAAATACTTTTGCTTTTCAAAAAAATTACTAAGAATGCAAACATTTCCAACCCACAAATACTATCATAAAGCGCTGAGTTGCATTGGTCATATCGACATTTGTATCAAAATCGAGCAATCACACTTCTGATGTATTAGAAACAGTGACCTTGTGCACTGTTTTACCGACATTCTGCAGCATAAGCGCCTAACAATATGCAACGTGTTTTGGTGAATATTGTTTAGGTGTGTTGAATTTGATTTGATGGTTTGTGTTTATGACCAATTACATTCGAGCTTATTATCCCAGCCGGCTGAATTTTGAATTGAGAAAGTATTTCTTTGAGCACCGTCTGGTTGCATTTAGTGACCACTTCAAGATTATTTATCATTTAAAAAAAAAAATAAAAAAAAAAGTAAATTAAAAGAGACTAACTCAAGTTAACCGAACGATTAGTTGTCATTCGAATACATCTTAATAGCTAAGAGTTTAGGGTTCCAAAGAATTCATATGCCAAATTTTACTAAATAAGCTGCCAAAAATCGTGCATTGAAAGGAATTCTCTCTGTTCATTCGCCTTCTTTTCTTACTAAATTACTATCGTGTTAAAGTTTTGTTTGGACATTAAGTTATGATAAAATGAAACTAATAAAAATATCCACACCTTTTTCACTTTCGAGTTCGGTTCTTGGGTCTTTTGTAGAATTTCTAGTATCTGTCGTCCAAGAGCAAGGAGAGATTGCGCAAATATTAAATTAGTTTTCTAAACTTCTACTAAACTTAAAAAGGTAGTTATTGACAAGACATTTTATTTTCAAATACAAAAATTTGGCACTTTGCAGTTTTCAAGTTCGTTTCTTAAGTCGTTCGCTAGTCAAATTTGAAATATTCGCCAGAAGAATCAGAAGAAATTTAGCAAATAATTCCTGCTAAACTTAAAAAGGTACTGGCAAGGAAAAATATTATTTTCAAATAAGAAAACAAAAAAAAATTTTGAATTTTGAACCATTTCATTATTTTCAAAGCTTTACGTAGAAAAATATTATTCTCATATACGAAAATTAAAAAACCTTGCAGTTCGCTGCTTAAGTCTTTTGTTTAAATTTTCAGTAAATCTGGTCAACTACATACATAACCTCTCTTTTGAAAAAAGGAGCACTTCCTATGCTAATAATTAAAATGAAAACAAATATTTGAATGAAGAATATTATGGATTGCGCCTCAAGAACACGCTTCATCATTTCGAGTACGTTTCTTAAGTCGTTTGAAGTAATATTAGTATATGTTTTGAAAGAATATAAGGAAATTCAGCAAATAATAAAAAAACGGGTTTCACTAAAATTAGAAAGTGGGTACTAAGAAGAAAGAAATTATTTTAAAAATATTAATTTCAAGCCATTTTCATTGCTAGTTCGCTTCTTAAGTCTTTTATTTAAATTTTCAATAAATCTGTAGTATAATTTCGCTTTTGAAAAAAAAAAACATTTGCTACGTTTCAAACTAAAACTAAGCAAACAATTTTGAGTGAAAAAACTTGGCTGCTGTGTCTCAATAATACTTTTCACCTATTCGAGTTCGCTTCTTAAGTCTTTTACTTAAAAATTTCAATATGGTAACAATGCCTCGCAACTATTCAACACTTTGTCCTATACACCTGCAACTACTGTCTAACTGACAGGTAATGCATACACATGGCAGCACAACAACAAGCGTCAAAACACAACATAAGCAGAGCTAACCTGCTACGTCCAGCCACTCACATTGCTCAGTTCTCTTCGGCAACGCGAGCGTGTTACAACTTTAAAAATTTACTAAAACGGCAAAACGCATGCGCAAATGATAAAAATTACCAACACAACAACAAAATGGTACAAATACAATGTTAAAAGTGTTATACAGACACCTCGTACATTGTATGTGTGGCGCATGCGCGCGTGTGTGCTAAGGCAAATCGACCAAATGTATAAGTAAAAATGTGAAGAAAAATATGCAACAGAAAAATAAAAAAATTTGTGAAGAAAAATCATGTTAATATGCATGAAAATTGTGTAAACAAGAGAAAAAAAGTGTAAAAAAGTTTGTTAATATTTAATAAATTTATGAAAATTTGGAGAAATTCATTGAGAAATGCAACTTGCAGCAAGAAGAATTCGCAAAACAAAAAAGTAAAAAAAAGCACACCAAAAAAATTCCAATAGCAAACGTGTCGCCACAGCGCCCGAGGTGCTGTAGTTGCACAAAAATACAAGGCGAGCGTGGCAAGTTGTACAAAATTGAATGCAAATAGCAGGAAAGCAACTTGGAAAAAAGTATTGAAAACTCAACATTTATTTAGAATACTAATTTTGGCTGCAATAAAGTAGAAAGAATTTATTTTTCCAAGATTGTTGTATAATTTTTTGTGGCATACAAGTACATACACAGCAGCCATCACAAACACACAAACATATGCATGCTAAAGAGGCACACACACTAACGTTGGCGCTCACTAAGGCTCGCGCGCTTGTGTTGAGCCAAACGTGTATTTCTCAGTGAAAAAAAATCAAAACGAGCGAAAAACTAGAACAAAAACAATGGAAGAATTCAATAACACGGAGGTAAGAAAGCTAAGAATTTCTTGTGAATTGTTTAGTTGAAGTGAAATAAGTAAATTTCATAGTTCTTAGTACGCAGGACAGCTGCTTAAGGCTTGCGCTCCATTACTAGCCTTTTGAGCATTTCAGCCGCTCTAGACTTCGTCTCGTTTTGTTATGTAAGTGGTATATCTAACAAACCAGCTGAAAGTGTAGAACGCCAGAACACGCAAGAGGCTAGTCATGCGGTTCCGCTTTAACGGAGGTAGGTCGACTTGTCTCGTGGCGCAGCTGTATTTTCAAGAAACCTAGCGCCACAGTCAAGGTGTCTTACTCTAGCTATAACCAAGTTTAGAAGCGCACGCTAAACTCACTTGGCCGTCTGAGTAAATGTTAAACAGAATTCAAGAGAAGATTTCACATAGATCATGTTTTCTGAACAAACTTATAACCCAACACGTCTGAGCTCTTTTTTATTTGCACTCAAAGACTAAGGGGGTCTTGAGCCCCCCAGTACAAAATCTTAAAAACTTACAGCTTTTACAGCAAAGGGAGATTTTTTTCATTGCACCTAAAGTTTGACATGGAATCACTAATACTCCCTTCATTTTTTTGTGGAAGAAATGCAAGTTCTAAGCAAGTCATTAGCAACATGTTGCATCAACAAGTTGCATATGCAAGATGCAATTTTAAAAATTAGTGGAAATAGGACTAGTGGCGTTTCGAAGTTTTAAAATGAATTGTTATTGCTTTTTGGGCTCCAATTTTCCCTTTAAGTCTGTAAAAATTTTACACGTTAGGGGTCAAAGACCCCTTGTGGAACGCTTAATTTTAAAGTACAAATAGCAAAGCACTCAGGCGTGCGGCACTACAAATTTGTTTAGCGAATATTAACTATACCACACCCCCTCTCTGAAAGATCTTAGTAACGCTGCTGCTGCTGCAAAAAAAAACCAATATTTGTTGTACAGTGTATTTAGCACATTCAAGAAGCTGCAACGCTTTACGTGGCAAAAAAAAATACAAAAAATCTGCCACTAAAATACGTTCAAGCAATGATAAATAGCGTATGCCTGGCGATAATAAAAATGACAACAACAACAACAAGAGCCAAAAAAGTTGTGCCCTCTTTTCTGCAGAATTAAGAAAACATAAGAAATGTGTCGAAAAGCGTGAAAAAAGAGTTGCATTACAAGTTTATTTGTAATTGGGGTGCTGCGCTGTTGGAAGAGATTGAGTTTCTTGCTGGTTTAAAAAAATTTTTTTTTTGCATGCAGTACTAAATTGTGCTTTTTTTGTTGATTTAAAAAAATGTTGGAATATTTTTCTCCTATCTTTTTGAATTTTTTTTATATTTCTTTTTTAAATTTTTTTTTTTTATTTAGAAAAAAAATATTATTTTCTTTTAAAAAAAAATATTATATTATTTTTGTTTAATTCAAACAATTTTTTTTAGTTTAGTTTTTCATTTAATTTTTTTTATATAAAAAGTTCTTTTTGTTCTTCTACCGTTATTTTCGATATCTACGAAATTTTGTAACCTTTCAACTTTTCATAATTCAACCTTTTTCATAATTTTTTTAATTCAAACTAATTATTTTAGTTAAATTTTTCATTTTATTTTTTTTTTAATTTGAAAATTGTGTTTTTAATAGATTAATTTGTTTTTTTTTTTTATTTTTTAACTTTATTTTTAATATCTACGCAATTTTGTAACCTTTTTCGAATCCTTTTTCAGAATTTTTTTTTTTATTTAAAAAAAATATTTTTTATTAAAATTTTTTTTTTTTATTATTTTTTTGTTGAATTTTTTATGACTTCCATATTTATTGAACCTTTTTCGATTTTTTTTAAGTGTGTTTTTTAACTGATAATTTTTTTATTAAACTTTTTTTTTTTACTTCTTCTGTTGTCGTTTTTTTTTTGCCTTCATTTTGTATCGCCACAATACTTAATTTTTTTACTTCTCCGTCATGCGAAATGCTCAATAGCAACACAATGCCACCTCAATTTCTTGTGTTTCAGCGCTTTTACGGGAATTATGCCACCAAATTGCTTTATTATGCGCATAAATAAATAATTTAAGTACGTAAACAAGTGAGAAAGATATATGCTAATGCAATGGAATATTCATTTTTTTAAAGTTAATTTATATTTTGTTTTTATTGTTGGTGTTGCCGCACAAGTATAACAGGTCAGTAGCGTCGCCAAACAGTCTGCATTGCTCTCAGTTTTGTGTCAATCAATAATTTATTGCCCGCTGGTGGTGTTGGCGTTCGTGCGCGTTGTTGTTGGTGTTGTTGTTGTGCAGTTCGCTATTTATTACAGATTTTTCATTGCATGTTTTTTTCTGCTTCGCCACAAGTTCACGAACACAATGTGCCTCTCTCCCGCTATGGCAAGTTCGTCGCTTAAGTCTTTTGTCCTTTTTTTTCGTTTTTAGCATAAACTGTGCAGGCGTTGTAACCTTTTAATTTTTATTTGTTATTTATCTTTAGTTGTCGTTTTTTTTTTTGTTGTTTACCATCAACAAACGCTTGCTGCAGCTAATTAACCAGTTGTCACAGCTGTCATGTGTACAGTAGTTCATTTGTTTTTTTTTTTTTTTTTTTGCTCTTTTACAATATTTATGGCTGTGTGAAATCACAGCAACATCAAATACTTGCCTGAAACAAAATATGGAAATTTCAAGTTGTGACTAATTGGCGGCAAAAATGAATCATTTCTTTGGCTACTTCGTATTGTGTGTGTTTTTATAGCTTTTCGAAATAACTTAGGTGTTAAGATGTGAAGAATTGCTAATTTTCAGTAGAACCGTCAAAAAAAACGGACACAGAAATTTACAGCTATTTACATTGTTTTGCATGCTCATTTGAGCAACTGAAAATTTTATGTCGCCTAGTAGTTTATTGCAGGCTAGCACAGCGAATTTTTGAAACCCTTACAAGCAGAATTACAGACATCTAAAAAAAAAATTTTTTTTTTTTAAATTATTGAACAAAAATTTACAACCAAAAAAAGTGCATTTTAAAGCTGAGAAAATTTGAATTTAAAAATAGCTCTACAGCTTTGAAAAAAATTATAAATTAAACAAAATTTATGACAAGGAAAAAATTATATTAAAAAAGATATTATTTACAAAATAAATATAAAAAAATTTAATATAACAGAATAAACACATAATTTTAAAATACATTATAATTAAAAAAAAAAGCATAGTTTATGCGAAATTTATAAGTTAAAAAATATTACAATAGGAAATAAAATTGAGGAGTAATTGAAAAAAATGTATGGCTTCGAAAAATTATAAATAAATAAAAAATTTTAACTAAAATACGTTATTAGTTAAAAAAAAGTTAAAAAAAAAAAACATAATTCGAGAAAAATATAAAATAAACTATAGTTCAAAAATTATAATTAAAAAAAATCATAATATGAGAAAAAAATATAATTTAGAAGAAATTTATAAATTAAAAAGGAAATTAAAATAGGAAATAAAATTTGGGAGTTATAAAAAAAGTATGGCTTAGAAAAATTATAAATAAAACACAAATGTTTAACTAAAAAACGTTATTAATTAAAAAAAAACCTAAATCAAAAAAAAGTGTTATTTATGAAATAAGTTATAGTTAAAAAATTAAAAATTTATAAAAAAAAATCATAATATGGCAAAAAAATATTATTTAAAAAAAAATTATTTGAGAAAAAATTATTATTATAATAAACTATAGTTCAAAAATTATAATTAAAAAAAATCATAATATGAGAAAAAAATATAATTTAGAAGAAATTTATAAATTAAAAAGGAAATTAAAATAGGAAATAAAATTTGGGAGTTATAAAAAAAAGTATGGCTTAGAAAAATTATAAATAAAACACAAATTTTTAACCACAAAACCTTATTAATTAAAAAAAAATCAAAAAAAAAACGTAAATCAAAAAAAAAATATTATTTATGAAATAAGTTATAGTTAAAAAATTAAAAATTTATAAAAAAAATCATAATATGGAAAAAAATATTATTTGAAAAAAAAAAAATTTTTGAGAAAAAAAAAATTTTTGAGAAAAATTTATTATTGAAAAAAAGTTTACTATGAAATAATATAATTTTTAAAATATTACAATCTAAAAAAATTTCGTGTAAAAAAAAATTATAAATAAAACAAAAATTTATGACTATGAAAAAAACCATAATTTAAGAAACCGTTCACAATTTAAAAAATATAAAATTTAAAAGCAAACGTAACTTAAAAAAATGTATAAATTTGAAAACAAATTATAATAAGAAAAGAGTTATTTTGATTAATTGAATGCGAACTTTCCCAAAGTCAGTAAATTATATATAATGAAATGAAATTAGCATAATTGTCCAATTATTAGCATAAAATAGCAATTTAACAAAAAAAAAGTGTTTTTAATAAGCCCAATAAAAAACACAAAAAGCCAAAAAATGCGGCAAATTGACCACTTATGATAGATTTAAAAAAAAAAAAAACGTTTTTTTAATAATATTAATTAAGAAACATGAGCACACGCAAGTCACCATACCAAAAATAAACTTCTACACAGAAAAAAGTGTAATAAATTTCGCTAAGATTTTTTTTATTAATACTACAAATATCTTGATATCCATGCAGCCTCTGAAGTGTGCGCTTAAGTAGCTGCTAACCGCTGAGCGATAACTATAAATTAGCCAAACCAATTAAAAACCGTTGAGAGGTAAACAAAAAAAGACCATAACAGCAAGAAGTACCAAAAGCCAAGCACCGCGCAGCGTCTTCTGAGCCAAGCTTATAAATATTCAGAATATATTAGATATGAAGTGCGTATAACTAAAATTGATAGAGGAATATTTTATACATTGTAAAAAATTGCTTTAAATAAGAAGAAAATCAGAAAGAGGGAATTTACAAACTGCATTTGAAAAAAAAGAAAATTAGTTCAAATGAAACAAATTTTATTTGAAATACTGAAAAAATTTGGCAATAAAATCTACTAAAAGCCAATTATTTTTAATGAGGGAACTTTACTGAAATATCAAATGCTTGCGACTTTTATCGATGTTAGGTTTGTACAGATATTTTTAACGTTTACCAACACTTAGCGGCTTTAATCAATTTTGTAAACATTCTGCAATACTTATCGGTGTCATTAGTTTCTTCCATTTTTATAATTTCTTATAAATTTTTATGCTTTCTATCAATTTTGGGCTTGTTAACATTTTTTTTTATCTGTTGCCGATATAAGTATCGAGTAAATCGATTTTTGAAAATTTTTTAAGTATTCATCGTTATTTTTTTGTTTCACTTTTATAACTTCTTATCAACTTTTAAGCTTTCTGCCGATTCATATTATATATAATTGCTGTTTCTTTGTGACGAATTTTAATGTTTAAGCCTATATATTTTTATAAATAATTTTTGATCTCAATAATCGATTTTGTTATCGATTTCTGTCGGCTTAATTAGATTTGTAGCGATTTTTTACACTTTTCGTCTATGGAAATTTTACAAATTATTGATTTGGGTTGATCTTAACGGTTCTTCCAATTTCGAAAAGTTTTTAACGATACATCTCGACCACATTAATCGAGTTTGCTATCGCTAATTATCGGTTTCATTCGATTTGTATCAATTTTTTACACTTTTTATGAAATTTCTAACAAATATATTTCATCAAAGATATTTTATAATTTTTTTTATTTTTTCGGTTGTTTTTATGAAAACTAACTTTAACAAAAATTTAAATTTCTGCGCCTTGTATTTTTTTTTGTGTTCAATTTTTACTTTTAAAATTTTTTTCCATTTTTTTGAATTTTTTTCGTTTTCGATTTTGGCTATTTCTAACTTTTTTTTCGTTTTCAGGTTTTTTTTGCTAATCAAATTTTATTTCTATTATCTTTTTTTCTGTTATCGTTCGTTATGTTTCTTTTGCTTTTTTCTATTTCAATTAAAAAGCCATTATACAAATCTTATAGCCGGCTGGTTCCCACAAGTTATATAAATGTAAATATGTGTGTGTATGTATATTTATATATCTTTGCTGTCAGCTCATAATTGAAAATGCTTGTATTTAGAAGTAATTAGCTGAACCTTGGCTTATAAATAATTTATTAAATGACATTAATGATTGCAATGCATGAAATTAAAATTTAAATATTTCTAATTTGAATGGCTATTTTGACATACTGCGAATGTGTTGAATAAAAGGGGTAAGAGGTAGCGAGTTCAAAAGCTACTTAAGACATCCGATGCAAATAAAGAACCGGGGTGTTGTTAGAAGGTAAAATGCGTCAGCACTCTGGGAGAAGTGAGTTTCAGATTATTTTGTAAACAAACTTTTGCTTTTTTGAAAAAAAAAAAACAAAAAAACCAAATATTATCCATTTTTTTATTTAAATTTTTTTTTTTTTAAAAGCTTACATAATATTACAAACTATTATACAAACTGAATAATGACGCATCAAAATAACGTAAATTTTTTTTTTACAAAAGTGTACTTATGCCTTTTTGCAATGCAATTGACCCAACCCTACACAAAAAGTCGCAGAATATTTAAAAAACAAAAAGCTTTTGCAGGAAGTGTAAGCGATAAAAAATTGTTATTCAATAAATAGAAATCATAAAAAACTTGTTGCTGTAGCAGACACGCAGAGCGACTTCCACCACTTCCACCACTGCTTCTACTCCCATGCCATTTATGTGCACTCAATGCAGTTCCTTTTCATAAGCAAATCACTTAAATATTATCAACTATTGAACACAATTAGATTACGACTATTATTATTAGTTAATCGTAAAAAAATCAAAAGCACTGTGCAGCATTATAATAAAATTAATGTTCGTGAAGACCAATCGAGCTCAGTTCATTGATGGGTGACTTGAAATGGAAGCAGAGCAAAAAAATTATTTCATTGCTAAAGAATTAGGCGTGAGAATCAAGGCGGCGTAGAAGTGTAAAAAGCAGACGACACAAAGGAATGCAAACGATATTGTTCGGTAGTAAAATTAATGTTAAGCGTTAAATTGATTCTTTGTGTTTTCTCTTTTCATAAATGTGAAAGGAGCGAAAAGTCTTTTCGGCGCTATTGCTATATATATGTTGAGAAATTGACGCAGTGGGGTTTTGTTAAAGCATTGATAGCTGACTGTGTGACGACTTTAAAGATAAAGTTAAAATCGAGCCTACTACAGCAAGCTCTTAAGCTAGACCTGTCAGAAACACACCGCCTGGCTCCAGCTTTTCTCAAAAAGAAAGCATCCAAAAAGAAAGCAGAAAACCTTTCTAAGTCTTAGCCATCACGGCATAAGTTACTGCCTTCTTCCAACTCTGTCAAAAAGTAACCATTCTAGATATTTAAAGTAGAGCGTCGAAGCCTTAAGTTCATGAGTTCGTTCAAACAAAACCTTAGTAATTTAAAGGAAGTCCAAAAAATGTGTGAGTACCAAGTACTTAAGCTTGATGTGTAAGCAGTTTTGCATGGGATTTGAAAACTATTGCCTTTATTTACAACTGTCAAGATCATAGTCACGGTCACTGTCACTATCCCGCTCACGGTAAATGTCACGGTCTCTAACAGTGTCAACATATCGGGTATTTTAAATGTCAGGTTCAAGTCGCTGGTCCACACAGAGTTCCGTTCGTGGTCACATCTTCCATAATGGTTCCAGACACTGTCACTATTCCGCTCATAGTCGATGTGACGGTTGCTGTTAAAGTTCCTTCCGTGGTACCGATTTCGGTCACGATAAACATTACACTGTCAGTGTTTCGTTCATGGTCACTATTCTGGTCACTGTCATATTTCCGTTCATGGTACCGATTCCAGTCAGAGTTCGGGGCATGGTTCCTATCACTGTCACAGTTCCATTCCTTGTCACTGTCATAGTTATATACATAGTATCGATTCCTATCAGTGTCATTTCTCCGTTCATAGTCACTGTTACAATTACTGTTCTGTTCGTTATGACTTTCATAATCACCTTTCCATTTACTGCAGTGGTCCAAATACAATAGATCTTAATAAAGGCCATGATTCTTGTCACTGTCACGGATTCTATCACTATCGTAGCTCAGTTCATAGTACCTAGTTTGGTCACTGTTCCAGTTACTGTTATGGCTTTGTTCATAGTCACTGTTCCCGTCACGATCCAAATCTCTGTCCGTGCTCACGCTTACTGCTATAGTCACTGTGAAAGTCACTGTCAGGTTTCAGGTTTCCGTTCTTAGTCATTTTCATGATATCTGCTCCAGGTACTGTCATAGTCCAACAATAATAGTGCCGTAATACTGCTATGGTCACTGTCATGACTCCGCGCGTGATCACGGCTCCGGTAACTGACTACAGCCATTTCCACCGCCAACATTATCAACCTCATAGTTATATTTCTTCTTCTTACTTTACTCCAAATAAGTCCTTGAACACTCAATAGACTCTGGCCTAACTTTAGTATTTTTTCCTCTGAAACTGGAAGCGTTCTTCTAAGCGCATTGCTACTCATTCTCCAACTATGATACAAATTATACCACATTAAAAGAGCGAAACTTTCTGCCAGATGAGTTCATTGTCTCAAGCTTTGCAGTCAAGTTGCATGTTCTCAGCGTTCACCAAGACAGAACCTGAGCTTCGTATGAAAAAAGTTTACTCAATCTTACCTTCATCGAAATTTTGAAATGGAGACTACAAGGAGTATCTGAAAGGAAACTAGAAGCGGTATCATCGACTTAAAAGTCCTGGGGTATAGAAAAAGCCCTCTCAGCTTGAAAAATATAGCAATTTATATAGATGCTTGCTGTCCGAAGTCAGGCTAAGCAAAGAAGGGTTGGGAAAAAATTCGAAAGTCTCCTTTGACTATCTGCGGTGTGACTTAAATGTGCCGAAGTTCCATGAGGAAACGCATGAAGCTTCCAAGCTACGTTTACTTTATCCATAATCGATCAAAGACAGCTTGGGAAAATTTTCATTAATTTAAAATTATGAATTCATATCTAGTTTTGTGCATCATGAAGCCAATCGAAGCAAAAATATTTCCTCTACACAAGGATGCCGTTATCTCTACAAAGCAGCGAACAAACATATCAAACGGACTGTCAATTTGACGGCCACTTAATCAACTGAACATTTTCGTTTCTTGTTTTTGCACAGCCCCATTTACCAACAAATTACAGACATTTATGCAGCAATTTTATGCGTTCACTCAATTTTTCTTGTAATTATTTATTAAATATGTAATAAAAAAAATGATTATTGTGCTGGTGCTGTGCTGGTGCTAGTGGTAGGTGCAAGTGCTAGGTGCAAGTGTGTGTGTGCGGCAAGAGCGAGATATCAACATTAATTGAATTTTGTTTTCGGTAGTCAAGCGTAAATATTTTGTGTGATTACAAATGTGTGTGCGGTGGTGTGTATATGGCGTACAGTGGGGTGCACGTAACGGTAAACAGGTGCACTGCAACCCACACAGCACACACGAGTGTGTTTGGTTAGAGTTGCTTGTATTCTAGGCGCTTTGAATTTGTTTTCTGTTCTGATTGTTTCTTATATACGCCACATACTCGCTTCATTTTTTCTTTGTTTTTGTGTGCCGAATCGATTATCTTAACCTGGCTGACTTGAGCTACTTGTTGGCCGCACAAGTGAAAGGCGCACTCGGGTCATCACATACAATTTGATATTAAAGTTTTCTAATTATTTTTTTTTTATTACCTTTAAGTAAAATAAATACTGTGCAGAGAGCGATTAAGAAAAGTGGGCAATTGTGCGCCATTGCAACGGTGGCAGCATTGGTGTTGTTGTTAATGTTGGCGTCAGCACCAATTCCAGCCGCTACATGGCACATGTGCGCGTTTTAGCTGTGTGAAGTGAAAGGTGGTGCACAGGTGCCGCAAAGAACGGTTAACCGATTGCGAACACGTGATTAAATATTTTCAATTTATTTATTTATTTATTTAAGGAGCCATTTAAAGGGCGTTAATAAGATTTTGAAGTTCGATGAGTGGAGGAATGAAGCACATGTCTGTTGGTCGGCGGAAAGAGACAGAACAAGAAAGGTAGCTTAAGTGAGAATGCGCTGGCTTTGAATTGAAGCAAATGGAGACAGAAAAGCAGTAATTTTAAATTTTAAATAAAATATGTATAAATTTTTAATGCACACATTTTAATCTCGGCTTATAAGAAATATTTATTTTAGTTAAAAAAATTTAATTTTGAATAAATAAAATTATTTTAAATTTTTTTAAGTGAAATTTTTTAGATGCAAGCATTAGAAAATTCTGGTTCGCAATCCAATCTATAAAAAACAAAATTTTTTAATTTAAATGTTTTTAAGAAAATTTGAAATTTTTTCAAGAATTAATTTTTATATACACTTAAGCATTCTAAAACTTGGTTTTTCAATTAAAAATTTGCATTTTCCAATGTCTGCTTTCTTTCTGTTATATTTGTTTAATTTTTACTGATTATAACTTTTTTAGTTTGTTTCTATTTTTACGTTATAGGCTTTCCGAATTTCAGTTTTTCGATTTTTATTTTTTGATGTTTTTAATTATATTAATTGGTTAAGTTTTGCTTGATTTATTTCTGTTTCTTGAATTGAATGTTTATTATTATTAGGTAAGTTCAATAAATTTTTAAATTTTTGTTTTTATAATATTCATATTTGAAGTTTTCTTTTTTACAATTAACATTTTCGTATAATTTTTTTTTTATTTTTTTTTTAGATTTTCAAATTTTTTCCATTTTGGAATTCTTCACAATTTTTTGGTTTGGTAAAATTGTATTTGTAAATAGAAAAAGTAAATAATTTATAATGCTTTAAGTTCTTTACGCTTTTATGTTGTACAAATACTTCACATTTTTTGTCATGTGGAATGTGAATTTTTCCAAGTTTTTTTGCTTATTTTTTTGTTTCGAAATATACAACAAAAAATTTAGAAATTTAAAGATTTTTCATTAATATTTATAGTTAAGGAGTTATTTCGGTTGAGCTTAAATATTTTAATTGCTTTTAGTTAATTTTTTTGTTGTTGTTAATTTAAAATTTTTGTATTTGTATTTTTATTTTTTTATTTTTTTTATTGAATTAAAATTTCTTTCAATTTGAATTTTAAAATTTTTTAATTTTCAATAAAATGAAATGAACTGTCTCTAAATTTAAATAAATTTTTTTTAATTGTATATTTAAATTATATTTTGGTTTTTAATTTTAAACTGTTTCTATTATAAATATAAATTTTTTCAATTTTTTTTTAAATGTTATTAATTTAAAATTTTTGTATTTGTATTTTTTTTTTTTTAATTTTTTTTATTAAATTAAAATTTCTTTTAATTTGAAATTTAAAATTTTTTAATTTTCAATAAAATGAAATGAACTGTCTCTCAATTTAAATAAATTTTTTTTAATTGTACATTTAAATTATATTTTGGTTTTTAATTTTAAACTGTTTTTATTATAAATATAAATTTTTTAATTTTTTTTTAAATGTTATTAATTTAAAATTTTTGTATTTGTATTTTTTTTTTTAATTTTTTTTATTAAATTAAAATTTCTTTTAATTTGAAATTTAAAATTTTTTCATTTTCAATAAAATGAAATGAATTGTCTCTAAATTTAAATTAATTTTTTTTAATTGTACATTTAAATTATATTTTGGTTTTTAAATTTTAACTGTTTTTATTTTAAATATAAATTTTTTCAATTTTTTTAATGTAAGCTGAATTAGTTACCTAGCATACTAAAATCTCGAGAGGTAGACCTTGGCTGACTTTATATTGGTTCTCAGTGAAAATGCGTGGCGTACATTTGTACTCCCTTCAATGTCCTTTCCACCTCTCATGCAACCAAGCCTTTTCTTAATTCCACACACTTCCCAATTATTTTGAGCTTTTGTTCGATAACATTTTACTGCACAATAAAACTTCATTGTGACAAAAATTGCGCGCTAAAAATGTCCAAGCCACATGGTGTCATCACAATTCCACCAATAAACATAACCATGTTGCGTCAACATTCAAATGAAATATTTGCAAAAATTCAATTAAAACATCAAAGCGTGAAAAACTAATAAAAATAAATTTCGCAGCGCATCATCAGTGACGCGCTTATGTCACATGTGCTAGCACTTACACACACACAAGCGCACTTGCACACAATGGCACGTAAATTAGCCAGCGGCAGCGCAACAATGTTACTGATGTGTCGGCGTTTGGTGTGTGCGCTGTGCGGTGGCCGCTGGCAACATTAGCGTCTATTTAAACAACAGAAAATGGTTATTCATTACAGCGACGCATGCAAAAATTTCCAATTCTTGTTTACTTGTGTTGTTGCTGTTTTGTTTGCTCTTGGCATTTTTGCATTATTGCTGTTGTTGTTGTAATTTTCGTTGGTATTGCAAAGTTGTTAAAAACATTTTTTTACATTTTTTCCACCTCTCCAAGCTTTTCCTATGCAGCTACTACTGCTTCATTGTACTGCAAGTTGATTAAAATATTTCCTTTTTTGTAGTTGTTGTTGTATAAGGAACCAGCTAACAACTGTTGAGAACTTGTTTTTGTTGTTTTTTTTGCTATTAAGTAATAGTGAAAAAAATTTTTGTACTTTTTCTATTGTTTTTGTTGCTTGGCAGCAGTCTAGGCGGCACATTGCGGTAGCAATTTTAATGACTTTGTAATTGTGCAGAGAAATTGCCAGGGCAACAAAAACAAAGCAACAATTTCTCAGCTCATATGTAAATGTGTTAATGTTTGGTGTGTGTTTGTACGCAAAACGTTATTGCATTGTTGTTCTGATTTTTTTTTTATGGCATTGCTGCAGTACCGTTAATTGTGCGCTTTGATTGGCTTAGAAATGCACTGAGTTGAAGATGTTCCTCCATATCATTTTACAACGGCGCAAAATGAAAGACTTAGGCTACGAACTTGATTTTCTGCGGTTGTGTGTGTGAATGCATTATGAGTCGATAAAAAACAGAAAAAATCAATAAAAAATATGACAACTCATTTAGAACTTTGATGACAAAAATATTTCTGATATTTAAAAAAAAAAAAATTTTTTTTTAATAAATTTAAACAACTATAAATAAATAAGAGCTCAAGAATAATAATTATAATAATAATAACTTATATATATAACTTTAAAGATTCCTAAACAGGCGCGGTATTATCGCTGTTGGCTTGGGTCGCTAATGAGATAACTGCACGGCTAAAAATTTGAGCCTAAATTTAAAACTTTTTCGGGCGACATATATGTCCAAACCAAATTTGGTTTAAAATTTAAATTATATCAGTTTTCGAGAAAATGAAAGAAGAAGAAAAAGAAAAGAGTTGACATTTTAAACCAGAAAGGTCTTACCAATTAAAAAAACATAAAAAACATTTGTATTAGTTGGCAGGACTCGATACGACGCTCCCGCATTAGAGTCGTCTGCTCTACCCACTGAGCTACGGCGCACACAAAACTGTTTAGAAAAAAATTCAATGACTTGAAAAAGCTTTCAGAAATAAAATTTAGACTTTCTTTCAGTTCAGTTTTAAATCGAAACCGCAAGAAATTGAAAATTGGTGTATGTAATTGAAAGGTTTGGAATTTATTACAAAAAAAGTTTAGAAATTTGCTTAACCGACGAATGGTTTAAAATTTAAGCTCAAATTTTGAACCGTGTGGTTATCAGAGGAAGTTGCTATTCTTGTACTCAGGAAGTCTCCCTCCTTATCACCATACCTCCACCTTTTCGCTTTTTCAACTTACTCTCTTCTTTTCCTATTTACTCCCTTTAGCACTCTACATCGCCCTTCACTTCCTTTTTTTCCTGTTAGATCGTTGTCTCTTGCTACTCTTTCTCTGACTTCTCCCACTCTATCTCAAACACTCTCCGCATTCTTCTTTTTCTCTACTTTTAGTCCTGATTAATTTAACGCTACTTTTGTCTCTAGATTTAGTTCCTTTTCTCTTCACTCCGGTATCGGTTTTGGGACCCGGGTTACATTTCCTCCAGTTGTCGGTTTCTTTAACTTCATTTCGGTTCTAACGTCGGTTTTGGGTCATACTTCCTTTCTTGTTCCCAGGTTCGGGAATCGGTGTCGAAACCGACTTCCTTTCTCCTCCATGTTTCGATTTTTTTCTTGAATTGGATATGCAGAATATTTAATCAGGCTGGTTAAAGATATGGGTTTAAGTAACCTCTTTAGATCCCACGTAATTATTAATTCATTAAATAGTTTATACTCATGGCGTTTCTTATTCTTCTTCCTTCGCTTCGAGCCTTTTCTTTGGCATTGCCTCAATACCTATTCCATTACTATTCCCAAATATCTCAGGCTTTCATCAGCCTACGGCAATACCTTGCAGCTAAATCTGATGAACTATTTACTTAGTAAGAAGCAGAAATACAAAACGAATACAAAAAACGTCTTGTAGTTATGATTGGCTGGCTAATAACAAGCATAATAATAAAGTTGTACTAAATAGACATAAAAGGCAAGATAAATAAATGCCGAACGGAAAAGTAAGCAGCAGCTAAAAAGCAAAAAATATTAAAAAAACAACAACAAAAATTATCAAATAAAACAAAGAAGCACTTTGCGGCTGCTTTTATGTTTTTTTGCAGCGGATATGGACAAGAGAGTCATGGATGTAGAAGCTGTTGCGGTGCTGATTGTGATTGCGATGGGGATTGCGGTTGTGCGGACATGGTGGCGTCACTGGTCCTGCTTGAAAATTTGTTTTTTGTATTATATGAAGAGGTTTTTTGTGCTGTTTAATTTTTTTATAAATTTTTTTTGTTTGTTTTGTAGTCCCACTGTGTACCGTCAGCATAGTTTGTTGCTTTTTTTCATATACGCACACGCTCAATCAGACGATTTAAAATTCAATTAAACAGATAACTTTTTGTGTTGCCTTGCTGATGCTCGTCTTTTGTAATGATGTTGTACTACTTTTTTTTTTACTCTTAACATAATTAAAGGTGGAAAAAAATGCACACATCACTCAAACTGCTAGTATCACATTGTCTGCTAAATATGAATCGCCTAGTTAACATTGTATGTATGTATGTAGGCCTGCTGATTCATGGCGCTGAGCGATTGATGAGGCGACGACGACAACAACGAATGGCGCACACGAAGCTGCCGATGTGGTTGATGAGCACCGCTATATACACCTAAGCCAACAACACAGTAATAACGTCTTTGACCTTCACGCACGGCAGCGCAATTAAATTTACATTAGCACAAAAGTATTTTGCGCCAAAAATGTATGAGCTTGAATGGGAGTGCGAATGAGTTGATTGCCGTGAAGAAAAGCCAAAAACCAATTAAGAGCCACAATGGCAAACAAATTATTAAAGTAATAATTGTAACAGCAAAAAAAAATGTGTAATAAAAGCAAAATAAGAGGAAGAAAATTAATGGAAAAGTAGAAAATTGTGAAAACTTTATGAGAGTGGCGCAGTAAATTGGTACAGAGTGACGCTTGATTGATGCTAATCAGATTTGAAACAAGGAAGTGAAAAGTAGAGTAGCTAATGGAAATCGTTTGCTATAAAGATTTATTAATTTTCTTTCTGAGTAAGCAATTAACTAGATTTTTTTAAAGACTATGCATTTGATTTCATGTAGAGCAATATAAAAATGGTTTGGCGCACCACATCTCCGAAGTAAGCTGCGCCCTCGTGCGCTGTACTCATAACCAATGTAAAAAAAATTGTTCATGTGTACCACAACACAGGGTGGTACATCTGAAAGCTAGCAGAAATGCTCTCACCAAGGCGAGTTCAGTAGAAGTTGAGCACATTAGAGCAGCTCATTGATTGTTTATCTACCTTTTCCAGTCAATTCTCGTAATTTATAATGTCAGTAAAATTAAAAAATTCCTTTTTTCTTAACTAATTGTTGTAGTTGCCGTGCCCGCAAAAGATCAAAAATAAAAGCAATAATAATTTTCATAAAAATTAAAATGTGAAAAATTATTATTCTTGGTCTTGAGTTCGTTTCACTAATACTTGAGCTCCCTAGATATGGGCATTTCTTTGGCGCAATGAATCCGGTACACTCTGATAAAAGCCCATCTGGTACCAGTCAGACTGTCGCTGGTAGGATTTGTTTGACCAGCTAAGCCCTTGGAGCGTTGACTTTTGTATCGACGGGTATACCTTGCCGCGGGTATATTCTATGCTCTCTAGTGCGCTGGAGAAAACTCCTTAATGCGAACGGGCTGTAAAGAGGTTGGTAGCCCGATGCGAATGTAGATTACTGAGCCCACATTTCCTGAGATATACTCTCAACAACCGCTACCAGAAGGGGCATGCCTGAGAACTGTTAGAAGAACAGCTTAACCTTTTTACAACCCAAAATATCCAAGTTTAAGCTCCGAACCTTAACAAGAACTTTGCTGTGTTCATGTTACCATCAACATTTTCCCAATAAAGCCAATACTGAACAAAGCTTTGAATCTGCTTGCTAAAAGTCACTGTATTTTACTGGCGATCCGATAAAAGAACGCTACTTAGTAGGTGGGCCTTACTCGAAGTACTTTAGAATTTAACTTTCTTGCTGCAAAAAAGTCTTATTGCAGAGGTTTGCCTCAACTTTAAGGATCAATGATATAAAGAAGAAAATGATTGATGGTATCACCAAGCCGAACATATGTATACCTAGCCTACGAAGTAGTCATTCAATTTCCTCATACAATTAATATTCCTGCCCCAGAACCCCCTTTGGCTCGGACTGTTTTATTAGGATCATAGGATCTGCTAAAAAGTGGCGGCTATAAGTCATTGAATGTACCAACGATTCGTCGTCGCTCGAAGAAGCTCAAGTTTTTTCCACAACTGGCGACAAAAATAAGCCATTTAACATGTTATTCCTCTTGACGAGACTTGAAGGACTTGAAGGATTCAAAGATCATCTATGGGTTGCCTAAGAGAGCTCTGTTATCTGCCATATTCTTATTATATTGGAGCTGTATGGCTAAACAGACTTTCGGAGTATATTCTTTAACCTAAGAGAACCCACTTTCACGTCAGTGGAGTCTAAGCAAAAGGACGTCCCAGCTTCATGTCCGTCAACAGACTGTCACTTCGGCAGCCTTCAACTAAAGCCTTATCGATTATTTTGTTATTACAAAACAACAATCCTGCCCGCCTGCTACACCCACGATTTGGAACATTATTAGTTTTCAAATTGTTTGCTATAATATCGCAGTGAAAATTGGCAACAGCGCATAGCTAAATGTCAATCTTCGTTGCTTAATAGCCTTTACGACAGCCATCTTACCGTTATTGCAATCAAACCACTTGCTGCCGTATTTACGCTGGCCAATAAAACTGTCAAACAACAATAACTTGGCAGTTAAATAGTAAAAAATGATTGTAATTCAATATTTAAATGATTTGAAGTGAAATTGCGCAAGCCTCCTACATATCGACGCATCAGCAGCACAACACAAAAACAAAACTCATAAATGTCAAACAGCAATATTACAAACGTTGTAACATAAATTTGACTGATGTTTGTAGCTACGTATTCACGTAGGCGCTGTAAGCCTCAAGCCAGCTAACGCATACCTCACTCGCAAGCTGACAGCATGCGCCAACTGCCAAACGCACCAACTAACAACTGTCAAAATCATATGCGCAGCAGGAATGTATTGAAGGAAGCAACATGCTTTCGAACGTCACCTAAACAGCGGGCGCGTAATACACAGTAGCCGCAAAACGAAAAAAGCCGCAAAAACAACGCGCTGCATATAAAAAATGCCTTTAATTGCGACGTCAAAAATATGCAAAAATTTCCAAAAAATTGTTTGAATACGCTTTCGGCACTTTATTGGCACTTATTAATGATTTCCCTTTAACATGAAAACAACACGCATGTTTGCATAATTTTTCACTTAGCTCGAGCTTGTTCTTGCGCGCCCCCCGTTTTTTGCTTCTTATTTTCTGCCGTTTTGGCATTCATCTCATTTTTTGGAGTTTTGACAGCTTTGTTGTGGTGCGCAACATGTGTAGCGTCTGGAGGCGGAAATCCACTACATATTTAGCATACATTTTTTAAGTAGTTTTTTTTTTTCTTTTTATTTCCTTGTACTTTTCGGCCGCCTTCAGCATTTACATATTTGTTGTTGTTGATTTTGCTGCTACGCCAAATGTGCAAATTCGTGTGCTGAAACGTGTGACAAATGACTATAATTTGCCATTGGCAATACTGGCTGCAACAACCGCAAATACCTTAAGTCGCGCTGCGCTACTCTGCCTCAATAGCGCACCATTTCTTTTCATTAAAACTGCTTATCACATATTTATTTAGCTCTTCAATATGCGGGATTTCAATATTTATGAATGAAAGTAATGCACTTGGAACGATGGAAAATTAATAGTATGTCATTTGTGCCGCAAATACTTTGAGGAGGGTACTAACAAAGGTCCGCTAAGATGGTGGCTCGAAATTTTTGTTTTTATACCCTTAGACTACTTTGAAAGTTGTAATGAATGTAGAGGAGAAAGCGCAAAAGGGAGTTTAAGATGAAGATGGAGATGGAGGTGGAGATGGAGATGAAAATGAAGATAACTATCAAGAGGAAGATAAAGTTGAAAATGAAGAAGAAGATGGAAGATGGAGATTGAGATTGAGATTGCGATGGAGATGGAGACAAAACGAGATATTGAAAAAGCCACAAAACAGAGTAGGTAACTCAAAAAGCATAGGAACTGGATGAGGGACGGCAGTAGGACGATACAGAGGCATACAAAATATGTGAGGCAGGTTAGGAGACAGAGCAAGGCAAGGATCGAAACCTAGAGAACAGGAGCAATAGAGTAAAATTGCTCAAATATAGGGATACACATTTTATGGGCAGGACAACTTCTGCCAGGTCTGGTAGTACATGTATAAAATGAAATCCAAAATCTTTGTAGGAGAAAAAACACAGGAACCATAAGACCAAATTCGCTGCTTCAAAGATTAAAATTACATAGACGTGCCACACAAGGGCATAGGGGTATTGTCAAAGAAAATTTATAATAAGCATGAAGTTCTGGTAAAGTATTTAATATATAAATAAAGTCGCGCATTGGTAGACGATTTAGAAGGGTTAAAGAAATATGTAGAATAAATTTAGAGAAACAGTAAAGGGAAGAATAGGAGAAGGTTACGAGGAATATTGAGGTATATTGGAAGAAGAAGAAGTAGGGAAAGTGGAAGATGTAGAGGGAGAGTAAAAGTTGCGAGGGCTTAGGAAAATCAGAAACGGAGAGAGTCGAATTTTTCGTGCAGGACAACGTCCAGCTAGGTTTAAATAAATTTGAAAATTAACCTTCTTATAGTTTTACTTAAGTCAATACGAATATTGTTTCTTTGTACTATATGATTCAGAAAGAAACAGCACACTATGGTGACATGCTTAATAAGAGCCAACGCTATTCAACTAATAGAACTCTTATTAGTCCCTTCGCTATCCACCCAACTGTATACGTTGACCACCATCATCGTTGTCGGTCGACGTCGGTCAATGCTTTTTAGTGTGTCTTTTTTTTTACTTTTTGCTGTAACGAATTTAGTCTGATTGAGTGCATCAAAACGATTGAGTCATAAAAATTTATTGCATATAACGAATTTATAATTTCTTACCTAAGGTAAGAACCGATTTTTCACTTTGCTACTTCACGGTATGAGAGCGCGCTCCCAACTGTAGCAAATGCAGCAACGCTATAGTTATGCTTCCATTTTTGCAGTGCGGCACGCTAATGAAATTGAATGTACCGTTGCTAACGGTCAAGGCGATGATATTTGCAATGGACAAAAGGGTTAAAAGCTGCCTCACGCGAACTTATTCTACGTCGCGGCAACAAACGGGAGTTTTGTATAGCGGTCATGGTATGAGAAAAAGTTTTAACGGTTGATATTTCTAACCAGTTGCAGTTGACTTGGTGAGTCAGAAAAAATTTGTAGAAATAAAATTACTTGCTATCTCTTTCTATACATTTATAGCGCGACTTCGATTTCTGCTCTCTGCTAAATACATCTCTTTCATATCAAGAGTTCAGTATTGACGAGAAGTAACGATATCCACATCTTAAGCGATAACCTCAAAGTAGCCACGAAAAGTTAGTCATTATTCTTACTTTCCCAAAAGCCCTTAAGAATCTATGTATGCATATTTCACTCATCCACTCACATTCGCTTAAGAATTCTCGGAAAAAGTAATCACTTTCAATGATATAATGCCGCTAAGATCACAACAACTATTTCTACCAACAATGCGAAGAGATTTCCAACGCAAATACTTGTACGTATAAACTTGAAGAATACACTTAGCTATGCGAGCGTATGTCACATGTCGCCGCCAAAATGTAATTTATTTGCGTATTCAATTGTCAACGCTGACATAAAGGCCATAAAGTGCAATGCTGACAGTCGCCCAGAGGTGACGGGAGCGTAAGTAAGTTGGTAGCTTAGCAAGGTAAAGCATACAATGACGAAGTTAGCTGGGATTTCCTATGAAGAAGTAGTGAGCTGGTTGAAGGCGCTGGAAATTAATGTGAAGTTGGCATTCGTTTCGAATTTGCAGTTAAAGTTGGCGTTGATGGAGATGAAAAGACGGCAGCAAGAATTCGCAAATATTTGTGTATTTTACTGAATTTGCTTATGAGAGTAAATATTAAAGGTAGGCCCATGTTGATGAGCAATGCGAAGGGATAAACATTACATGCTGCTGTGTTTGCTTTCGTAAAACGATTTTATATTAAGTTTAGCAGTCATTTTTTTTTTTAGAAATTTTGTTGCAAAAAATCATTTTAGGGTTAAATAGATACTTTCTACAGTGCCAGAGATAGCGGCCACTCTTTACCCTACCGGACAATCCTGATGCTCACTAACACATACAGATATCTATTTGAACAGTGCTAAATCATCTGACATCAGGTCTGAGGTAGAGCGACTCATGTCTCGCACATACAGGAATGTTGTGATCAGATCTTCCAAAAGCGCCATACAAATTTTATCAGAATTCTGATGCCTCACTACCTAAGACCTGAGCATCAGCTGAGGTGTCACTGATCAAACAGCTGTCCGTTAGGGTGGAAAACTTCAGTGAAGAATTCAAAAGTTAAATTTGCCAATTTCATTGCAATTGAAGGAATTCCATATTCTTATGCTTTAAAAAATTACGAGCAGACATTTCAGCATTTACTAAAAACTAAATTGAGAAATAAAACTACTAATATAACACTTTGTATGTATTTCGTTTTGTTTATACAAATAAATTTGAACCTAGGAATTCGTTCGCATGGTTGGCAACACTGCCAAATGCTGGCTATAGAAATTTTACAAGACTGTAAATAAATAATCGATTTTTACATCAACAGATTTTTTTTAACTATCGACTTTATCAATGGTAAACATCGATTTTTAATATGAAGTATGGTGGGAAAAAGTAAACCACCAACTCGCAGTTAGGTAATTCACCGCAGGAGAAATATGCTTTTAATTCGCAACTCTTAATGCAAATATCACATTTATTTTTATAAAATAGTGACAACTTAATATTTTACCAACTTTGAGGATAACCTCTTTTTGTAAATATTCAATTAAAACAATAAATTTAAGCTTTTTAAGAGCAAGTACTGTGGTGAATTACCTACCAACTTTTGACAGCGACCACTAACATTCATTGCTGGATATTCTCAATGCCTTTACCTGCTCTGAAAAAAGTTGCAATGAACTCAGCTATTGCCTACACCTGAAAAAGTGCCGTCATGATATCTATTAAGCTATGAATCACTTTCTCAGCATGTTTCAAAACCAAAATATATTTTCTATTCTGACTTTCATTTTGCCTCTCTTTTTATTTCAGTTAACAATGCGTGAATTATCTGCTGCAAACAATTTTCAAAAAGAATGCGTAAAATAATCTTGTGTTTCGGAGTTTTTCAGCAATTTAAATTTTTCATCAATGACGAACTATGAGAATTTACTTAATTTGCCGCTTAACTGCAATGCAAATGATAATAGTGGCGCGTTGGCAACGCAGGAAATTATAAAAATGTCGCAACGCGACTTTTCAGAGGTAAGTCGCAAAATATTTTAAATATAGGATAAAGCTATATATATACTTAGGTATGTATATATAAAATTAAAGCCCAAATTTTCGTTAGAGAAAAACTGCCAATCTACTGGGCCGATTTGGCTAATTCAAGTGGTAACCGCCGTGGTGTGAAGGTAGTGTTGCCGGCCTACCACACCGAAGGCCCATGGTTCGAGCCCTGGTACAGGTAACATCAAAAGTGATTTGAAAAAAGTTTTTCAAAACGGGGTCGCCCCTCGGCAGTGGTTTGGCAAACTCTCCGAGTGTATTTCTGCCATGACAGGCTTTTCAGCAAAAAATTCGTCTCCTTTGTAGATGCCGTTCGGAGTCGGCAAAAAACTGTAGGTCCCACCAATTTGTAGGGAAAATTCAAATCGGCACACCACAAATTGGAAGAGAAGCTTGGCGCAAAAATCTCTTAGGAGGTTTATGATGATATACCTGTTGTATATCGCGCCATAGAGAGAGAGAGAACATTATATATTCGTGACACGCAAAGATATAGGGGATACAGTGCAATCCGGTTATAATGGACTCCACGGGACTGGGACAAAATGTCCATTATAACAGAGTGTTCATCTAATCAGAATAAAAAATTTGTAAGTCAATTAGACAGTTTAACGATTTATTTATCAAATAATTATGTACCGTACAATGAATTATAAAAAAACAACTCAAATTACGTATTTTGGAAAAAATCAGTAATTTTCTTTTGGGTCAATGTCTTATTGGTAAGAAGACTGATTTCGACCTTATTGAGCAAGTCAATAATTTTTGAGCTATCCTCCCTTTGCTGAAAATATAACTTCAGTTTCTCAAAGCATTTCATAGCGTCTTCTATTTTTACTAAAGCTTCGTGTTGTTCTAAATCCCCATCTCCGTAGTATTTTTCCAGCAGCTCTTGCAGTAAGTCTTGAACTAAGTCATTATCTGAGTGTTCTTCTGTGGCTATAATGCTCTCATCAATCCTTGCATATTCATAAAACTTGTTTAAAACCATTACGTTATTAATTTCAACAAGTTTACTTAAAGGTTCATCGTCCTCTGGGTCGAAATCAAATTCATCAGAAACGTCTTTAACTAGGCCAGCATGTCGAAAACAATTTCTTATGGTTTCCTGAGAGACACTTTCCCATGCAACACTTAATATATTGACAGCATCTAAAAGGTTCACAGCCTTTGTCGGGTCAAATTTTTGTGGAAGGTCCATAATTTTCATCAGTAGCTGCTTTCTTTAAGCATGTTTCAAGCTACAAATGACACCTGGATCCCTAGGCTGAAGAACTGGTGTGGTGTTAGGCGAAAGGAAATGTAATTTAATGTTGTGAAGCTGAACTTGGGAATGAGCAGGGCAATTATCAACTAATAACAAAATCTTTTTGAAAATTCATTGGCTTTCATGATAAGCATTGGTCCACTAACTGAAAAATTATTGGCTCTTTTCTGCTGAAACCATTTAAACAATAATTCATCCAATTGAGGATGTGTCGCAGATCTCATCTTTTTCCTCTTATCATTGACTTTCCAATCACTTTTAATTTTTGGCTCATTTATCCATATGCTAGAAAATGTCTGCTTTTTTAGATTTTTCTTCGAACAAATGTCTGCTTGCGAAGTTCCTGCTTCAATTTCGCATATTATATTATATTTTTCGTGTAATGTAAATGCTCTTTTCTTATTTTTCTCCGACATTTTTCTTTGCTTTAACCAGACGCTAATCAAAACACGATTGAAATATCACTGATTGCCTATAGCAGAAACTGATTCGCAATTCTATATGAGTTCGTGGAAGCAATGAGCTTTATTTATGTACAAGGTGGCGCAAAAGTAAGCTTCCGATGTTCAGCATATCGGTTGTGGCACGCGCAGTGTGTGCTGTTGCACCGTCTTGTTGGAACCACATGTTTTCCAATCCCAATTCATCAAGTTGCGGCAAAAAGAACTCGTTGATCATTGCTCTGTAGCGCTCACCATTCACAGTAACCGTTTGGCCCCGACCGATTATTGGTCAAATAAATAGTCAGCAATATTCCGCGTTCTGGAGAAGTGTAGCGTAATATTGTTTATTAACGTGTATTTCGCATGTGTTTACTACACAAATGTCAAAACAGAACTGACTTTAGGGGCCAATCGCAAAATTTATAGCATTTTCTGATAGGAGGATTACTTTTGCGCCACCCTGTATTATAGACATTTTCTGGTGGGGAAACGAATTTGAATTTTATGGAGTTCGGGGAATTCCCGAAGTTTCATTTTTTCTTTTTAATTTTGTCCATGACAGCTCCGCTTGTAATGGATAAAACCCGATTTTTTGTCCAAAACAAGCGGAGTCCATAATAAGCAGGGTCCACTTTAAACGAGTTTTTTTTCATATGTTTGAGCTGGGACTTGAGAAATAGGTACATAATAAGAGAGTTTCCAGAGTCAATTATAACCGGATTCTGTACTTTTAGGTGAAATTGTAATAAAAAGTATGTTCCTGTGCGGCTTTTACAATCTCAATTGTTGTTAGTGATGGAAGTTGCAAAAATTCTGGAAGTTTGCCGATGTTTCAAAGCAATTATTTACTTTTTCTCTGTCCCGTATCCCTAGAATGTTATACTCGAATGCTTACTGGGTAGCTAAAGACTTCGTTCTGAAATTTACACCGCAACGTTGTGGTCTTGTACCAGATTATAATATCACTTCACCAAAGGTAATAAGCCACCCGAAAAGAAACCCACATTCAAACCACCGACCAAAAATCACTTCACCCAATTAATTTGTATTTAAACAAAATTCAAATCACATTCTTAGCTCAGTCGAGCAGTGCACTGAATTTAAACTTCCCAGAATCAACGTGCAACGAATTCAATTAAAATAAACTCTATGCAAATTAAGCATTACCTACAAAGCACGTCTCATGCTCAGCAACACCAGCTGACGTGGCCGCCCAACACGGTTGCATTCGATGCACAAAGCAAAAAATCATAGTTACGTTATGCGGTGGCAGCGGCATGTAACTGTGCACAAATAGCTAAGCGTCAGCCGGCATGCAGTGGCATATGAGTAAGCGCACAACACAAGCACAAGTGGTAGTCACAAAAATCAAGCTGTCAGCATGACAGAGAGAGAGGCAGAGAGAGAGAGTGCCCCAGACGTGTGAACAAGCGGAAGAGTTGTAGCAGTTTATTTTGTACGCTCGTTGTCACTTCGGCTGTTATTTAAATTTGTTTGGTTTTGTTGTGCAGATTTTATGTGTTATTTCAATTTTTATTTGGATTTAAATTGTTTTGTTTGTTTGCTGCATTTTCATTTTCCAATCACGACTCAGCCATTAAATGCATTTAACTGATTTTAAATTAAATACCTGAAATGGACAATCACGACGAATGGAAATACTCAAAATCAAACACTGACTGCAATTTCTGACGAATTTTCGAGTTCTTGATTTTTTGTTTTTCGATTTTATTTTCATTTTAAAGCGATAACGTTTTCACGTGAATGGAAATAAAAAGTAAAAGAAACGAATTAAAAGAAATTAAAGGAAGATAAAATGGTGATATAGCACAGAATAGACTGAAGTAGAATAAGATAAAACAAAGAGAAAGGAAAGGTATTTGTGTCCAACTCTTAAAATGCTTAACAATATCTAACCGCAGCCGATTGCATCAGTTGTCGCAAAGAGGTTATTTGATTCGTGTCGTTATGTTGCTCAAGTCTCCAGTGTGCTTATGTCGTTATTAGTTTCGGACTTATTCTCAGCCTGGTTGTCATCTACAAAGGAGGTGGTGACAGCTGCGATGACAATTGCAAATTAAAGAAACAAGTGGAATTGGGGTATAACAATTTTCAGTAGTCAAGATGACAAGCTGCCCCAGAATAGGGCAGTTACAATTGCTATGAATGATAACTAGAGACCTAAAGAAAATTATTTTAGGTATTGTTGTTTTTTATCTAAAATTGTACATGAAAAACACCGAAATCTCGAGAATTAGAATTTCCAAACCTTTCACAGCTGTCATTTTTTTCAGCACTTTCTTTTCCGCAATTTACATATTTTACGAAGTCATGCAGACACTGCTGGATCTGCTGAAACAATAATGTAACTGCTTATAATCGAGTAAAATCGATATCTGTCGTCAAAAGTATCGACACGGTATCGAAATGCTAGACTTGGCATATCGCGTGTCTCATTGGATTAATTCAAAGCAATCAGAGAACGAAAAGAAGCATAGCTATCAACCCTGCCTTGAGTGCGCTCAATTTTAGAATCTGTCATTGAAGGAGCTCCAGTTATTAGGAATGGTATAGTAGCCATAAAGTTTTTTTAGAATTGCTATCGGTACTCGAGCTTTGAATACTTTAGATATTATATAGTAATCGATTTTGTGAGGCAATACTTGAATCAGCAACAGTCATACGATCCGATCCGTGCTCCTTATTTAACAAGCTCACTTTGCATTTAGCATTGAAAACTTCCATTTAGCATTGAAATCTTCAATGTCTAGGTTGTTATTTTCGCTTGGTTTCACGCTCGATGGTTGCTTAATTAAATGAAATGGCAAAAAAAGCGTTTAATAAAAGTGGAAGTCGAATAATCGGCAGGTAACTAACTATAAATAAAGCTAAAGCCAACGCTGTTCAACCAACAAGCAGCACGGTCTGCATATGGGCAACATCAAATAATGTAACCACAGCCACACTTGACCATGTCCTGCTCGAACCAACAACACACCTGCTGTCTGGCGGGTAGTACACTTGCCCTACACGCCCGCTCGCCTATCTACCTGCTAAACCTAACCCAAACTTACCATAAGCTGCTGCTGATGCCCGTACATTCACATATATGTGGAGTTCACCCGCGTGCCGCAATGTTCTTATAAGCTAAGTTTTACTGCTTTTGCTTCAGCTTCGACTATGCATGGTTGCGGTTTTAGCGCTCTGCTCTGCCGGTTGCCTTTTCGCTATGATTACCTGCACCTTTGATGCGCATGTCGAGATTAAAATTTAATTTAAATTTTTTTCTTGCTATCTCACAGTATTGTCCTACGCTGAGTTTCCTGTGCGCTTCACTGGGTTTTGCTATTTCATTTTCATGCCATTTGGTGCTTTTGCGCGCCATCACCATGTACTTTTTGACGCTAAAGCGTTTAAATGATTTGCTATTGATGAAGTGGTGCCTATTGATGTTGTTGTTGTTGATGTGCTTGGTTTTCATGGTTGATATGCTATTTGTGAGCTCTTCACTGCATCAAGTCACGTCAAAATCTGCTTACAATCATCGAATTACATTTAAAACCTCAACTTCAAGCAAAACATAAAAGAAAATACCAAAATCGCAACAAAAAAATAATAACCTCAAAAAAAAGATGTATTTGTTGTTGCAAATAAAACGAAAATCAAAAGTATTGCTTCTAGTAGCCGTCTCATGAAATTGTAGAATAAGCCACTGTGGTTTTGCTGGTCATTGCTGTCAGCAGGCTTTTTTGTGGGCCGGCTGAAACGTCAATATCAGCTTTAAACACATTCAAAGCCACAAACGCGGCCGGCCACAACCCCAGTCGCGCCCCGTTTACTTGCCATTGATTTGTTTTTGTTTTTGATTCAACTTTGTGGCATTGTTTTTACGCCATACAAAAGTGTAAATATGTATATATGAATAGCATTGTTTTTGTTGTTGTTTGTTATATTTTTCCTTTGTATTGTTTAAGCATTTCTCATGTCGATATCGCATTGATTGCAACCAGATTAAAATCGCCAAACGAGTTTTTCTAACATTTTTTGTATTCACATTTTATGTTGGCTTCTTTTATGCTTTCATTGTTGTTATATATAGTTTTATGCAGGAATTAGAGCAGCTAAATGAAGATAAAACTGGTAGTAGCGGATATTTGAAGGACATGCTAGTATTTGGAATGTTCGGGAAGCACTTTAAGCTTAAGTGCAGGGAGGCAAATAAGAAATTAATTCAATTCAGAAATTAAATAACATTGAAACATTTCAATTTTTAAATATTGCATTTGTGACATTTTCGCAAGGATACAAACTTTCTACACACATATTGTGTTCATACCTTTAGGCGAACTGGGCAATTAGTAGCGACAAGCACGTGGCGCAGTTATCGAGTATATCGATTTACTGTAATAACTAAAGTGATATCAGCTGATATGCTCATAGTTTCGTTAGTGGGTTTCATAATGCGTGTTTTTTTTCAGTTTTGTGTTTTAATTATTTGTTAAATTAAATGTAGGATCTATTTTTTGGCACTGAATAAGTAAATTGCTACAAATGGCAATAGCGGAAAGACCAAGTGCAGAATGATTTGAGTTCGTATGGTGTTTCCAATGGGTGTCAGCAAGTAGTAGACTTTATTGGTGGTCCAAAAACAGTTAAAAGACCAACCAAATGTTGGGCATAGGATCAAAAAGGAGAATGATAATTTTGGTGTTGTTGTTGCTGTAACAAAAAACCATTAGCCGAAAATTTTTGCGAAAATCGGATAGTATAAGTAAAATTTTTTACATTACCATGCAAATTAGAAAAGGCCTGCACCACTTCAAGGTTACCTTTCGAAACCCCTAACCGAATTGATAATATTGGCATAGATATAACAAGATAGGTGATCCCACTGTCTATAAATTAAGAAGAAACTTACCTGAAACTTTCCTCATTCGGATGCAGGAGCTTTGAGTACTGCATAGTTACCATCTTATAAAGCACTACACTACGAAAGCCCCGAAGAAGTTGTACAGAGACCTAGACTGCTGCTGAATTTGCTGAAGGGACGCCTATATTTATGGAAAGCGATACCTGCGCCAGGAGAATATTGGAAGCAGCAGTAAGCTAGAAAGGTACTTTCCCCCCTCATTCCCTTTCTTATTTTGTAGAAACACAGCTTCGAAAGTCAGAATCAAGCTTAGACCTCACTTGGGCTCACAATTTCGAAACATACTCTTGATCACTAAATTCATCAAAAGTTGTCTTTTCACATCAGTCTTATCACAAAACGAGTAGATGAGCTCCAACAGAACATAACCACGCCAAAAGACTAGGTATGTCGCTAATGTGCTAATCACGACAAAAGGATAACGCATATAAGGCCGACATTACTCAAATCAAAAAATTGCTGATGCTCGTTGGATAAATTCTGCAACCAATCAACTAATCTTCCAAGTGACCAAACAACAGTACAAGCTACGAGCAGCACACAAGATTGAACAAATATGAAGGCCACAAAAATGATTATACCAGAATATACGACTATGAACATTTAATATTAGAAAGCAACACAAATAAATAGAAGAATAAAAGGAAATAAAAAGAAAAAAAATCACCAAGGCACACACAGAACGAATAAATCGAAAAAGTTAATTTGCTCTACGACGTACACCATACCGCGCGACCGCCTCTTTTTCATGGCGCATTTGTGAAAGACTCGCAAGAATGTTGTACACTTTTGCTGAGGAGCATAGATGCTAATGAAGATTATAAATATGGATCCAGCAAGTTTGCGCGCGGTGCTGATTCTGTGAATGTTTGTAAGCAGACCGCAGCGGATCAACGCAATCAAGTAACTTTGTTGCTGCTACTTGTTGTTGTTGTGAACGATGGTTGGGCATGATTTGATGTGATGTGGCGTAGAGATTGCACTAAGGCGATGGGTATTGTTGCGGGGACGCACATTGAAGGTATGCTTGTTGTGATCGTATGAACCTTCCCGCGCAAACACGCACAATCACTCATACCAAGGCGCATGGCTGTATAGTTTATTTCAGTGACCTTGTTGTTGTTAGCATTGTTTGCGTCCCAAAGTTATTTGTGGTTTTTTCATTGTTTGTGATTTGTTTTCAGTTTTTTTGTTTTTATTTTTTGCCTTTTGTATATGCGTTGTCTACTTTTGTGGTAAATCATCGCTGGCGCTGCGGTCGTAGATCATTATTATGATTAGTTTTATTGCACGAATGTACAGACAAATACACTGACGGATACACGAGCGCATACGGAGTTGGTTTCAGCTATATACACACATACAAGCAGACATTTCTGGATTAGAATGTTTTAGGTTTATTTTTTTAATTCGCCGTCCTCTTAGTCGGATGTGCTTATGCGTGACTGTTCGATTGGCCTTGGATACCAACGATCAAAAGGTTTTCTCTTCTTAGGCAAGTTTAGAAGGGTGCAAGAGGCTCAGCTTGACCAAATTGGAGTACTAGGAGACCCTACTTACGGCTCCAAGAAAGGCATTTTCACTCTGATGATTTAATGGATTTATTTTCAAGAGACTTGCTGCTTTAGGATCCAGTTTTTGATCCGAAGGTATCCAGATCACATGCGGAAGAATTTCAACAAGTCGCGTTTATGCCGAACTGAGGGAGATACTAGGGTGCCCAGAATATACATACATGCAGTAGGTTCAAGAGTAAAACGAAGGATTGTACAAAACTCATACAAATACTTCGAACGGAGTTTAGGCGCTGATGGCCTGTTTTTAATGATCAGGAGTGATTTAGCTTAGGATTTTTGCTGGAAGTTGAAAAATATTTTAAAAATATATATAATATGAAGATTGAAACTTCGGCTAGTGTGCTCTTAGGACCGCCTTATCTAAGTTCGTTCTGAAGGGTTGGAAACTCCTAGAAGGTAGTAGGAGCTCCTCCAACCATAACCTCAAACTTAAGGTTGCCTCTGCAATCGCAACAGATTCAAGAGCACTTGTGTCACACCCCGTTTCACAACAAAGTCCGGCCTTAACCCTTAACATGCGCCAGCTCTTTTATGCAACTATTCTTCGCACTTTAATTGATGTTGATATGTGATTATTTGTTGTTGTAAAGTTGTGTACATGTTAGTGCAATTACACGCGCGTGTTTGGTATAAAATTCGAAAATTCTTCGCACTCAACGGCGAACGCATCAGCTGGCACGAAGGGAGTGGGTGAAGGGCGCAACATAAACAAATCGCTTAGGTTTTATAAGCATTGCAATTCATGTAACACACACCAGACCGAACACAAACACACAAGCACACCAGCAAGGCAAGAAATGAATGCAACATAATTTAAGTTTTTGTTGTTGTTTTTGTTATAACACATTGCACCACCTGTGTGCGCGTCACTCATGCCAAACCGTGCGAATGATCATGCAAACAGACAGACAAAACACATTCTCAAGCACACACATACACGTGCACAAGTCGCACTGCATGTCCAAGCCAGTAACGTGCCAACAAACAAATACAAGGCGCTGCGGTCGCTTGGCGCAGAGTGACCATGCGGCTAAAGCAATCGCGCAGAAACACACGACTAAACAAGGAAAGCAAATCATCATACGCTCAGTCACCATGTCTATTCCCACAGCTCAAGTCCACAACAACGCATCCGCTCTATTAGGCGCAACGCAATCTTAATGCGTCCGTTGTGCTGCGCACGTCACTTTATATAAGCGCGCACGCCTCATCAGCGTCCTCTCTATTACGCTATAAAATTTAAGCGGCGGACGTCCTCGTTGCTGCTGCCAACAGACTTACGCTGCATCGTTGCTACTGAGACTATTCTCAGCCGCTGTGGCTCTAACTATGTGTGTGCGCATGGTTATGCAGTTGCGCCGACCAGCCACATTCTCGCTGGGTTGCTTGTATGTGCGCAACAAGAGCAAAATGATCTGAGCAGTCGCAGCGCCCAACAATAACACCAAAGTGTGTAACATAAAAAGGAACAATAACAATAACAAATAATGTTCGAGCAAAGCAGTGCAAATGAAAACCGCTATAAAACAACAGCAAATCATAAATAAATGAGACAGCAACAGAATTGGAATGGTCGAGTGGCTTACACAAGAAAAAAATAAAGAATTTAGATGCATTTTGTTGTTGGAGTTCGTTACTGTGGTGCAACCAGCTATACTGGATAAAAAAAAAAGCAATAAGAAGAAGAAAAATAATAAGTCTGCATCTGCTTATATATTTGTTTGTATGTGCGGATATTTCTTTGCTCGTCTGTGGATGGTGGTGCTGCACCAACGGTGTGGCACACACAACGCGCCACCGAAATGGAATGCGATCATTGACGTGCGGAATGTGTTGATTGGAATTTCGATGATTGAATTATTTTTAATGGTTTACATGGAAGCGCAGTTAAAGTGTTTGTATATATGTGAGTGTGTGTGTGTGTATGTGAAAAGGGAAGTGGAAAATGGCGCAGTGGCATGTGATACCACAACCAGGCGAGAAAGTCACTTCAGTCAGTCGCAGCGCAACATACAGTAACTCAGAACTGCTTATTTTATTCGCAACAAAAGTAGTTAGGTGCCATTTGAAGGGCCAATGGAGATATGACCTTTTTACCTCCGACTCGCAACATTAACGGGGAAATTATCCAACGAAAAGCGGTAATCACCTAAGTGGAAACAAATGGGAACGACCGCTGGGGTTTCGGCGAAAAAAAAGTTAGTTTTTCGGGGAAGTTAGGGACCCATGAATAAAAACCCAGCGGATCCTTTGGCTAAGCCATGATGTGCGAACCAATGAAGATGCTCCAGCCATTTAAAGAAGTCATAGTATGAGCAGTACCGACGGTAAAGAAGATTTCATGTTAACCTACAAGAGCTGCATACAGTCCTGCAAATAGATTAGCGTACAAAAATTCTCTGCCACAGGCCATCTTGATTATTAGAAATTGTGCTTTGATCGGATATATTTAGAATTCACTCCTCTTTCGGGATCTCTTGCTGGTGGATAGCTTTCAGGTATTCGACTTTTCCATACAAGCCGAGCTAAATCATCCTTTGCAATATAAGGGCTTACGTGCAGTATTAACTAAAGTCTCTAAAAGATCGGTAGGAGGCCTTATGTGTTTTCGCACGTTTTAGTCACATGAAATCAGAGTCTAGGTCTCTCTCGTAGGTGTTTAAAACTGTTTTATGCCCTTCCGGCGGCAAAGAACCTGATATTCTAAATGTATGGTCATTATGTCCGGGTAAGCAAGACCAGCACCGGCGTCTTAGTAGCAGCTCCTCTTCGAAACGAAATAAGTCAGTTCTGCGGTTTCAATCTAGGGCTGTTATTACCTATCCACGTCCCATGTGTTAGATTAAGTGTGGGCTGCATTTGGCTTCCTTTTCCTAGGCTATTGAGTGTTTCAGCGCCGTGTAATGGATATCCTAACTTGAGAAACTTTCCTCATTTTCCCCCTCAAAAGCTTCGAGGTAAACTAAACAACGCATTTGCAAAAATCTCATCTCGAAACTTTTCAACTTCTAATATGAGACAAATTATAATCAAATTTTTATTGAGTTCCCAACTCACCCCACGCGCGTCCAGCTAAGGCTGAAATCAAACTATGCACTCAATAATTGATTGCATTTTTTTATTGCCAGCAATTCAACCTGCGGCGCGCTTGCTAAATTGAAAATATTTACGCAAACATACAACTGCAAATAAATAAATTATCGCACACAACTGCGCGCAAAATGCATATGCGGGGGTTGACGTTCAACATAAAATGCATAAAAAACTTTTTAATTGTCGTAATTTTGCGAGCGCGCGCCCGTTTATGAGAGAAACCCAGTTGCGCGCTTAGAGCCCTTACGGCGCTTAACTGCGCGCCTAGACAATTTTAAATGCGCACATAAAAATGCGCAAATTTACGTGGCATAATCACTAATGCCACAAATGGTTGCAAATTGAAATTTAATCAATGCACTGTATGAATTTATGGCAGCACAAACGAGCAAGAACAACAAATGCAAGGAAAAAAAGTTAGAAAAAACACAAAGCGAAATAGAAATGGAAATTCCAAAATGCAGAGGACACGGCAAGAACTTTAGCGCATCGGATAAAAGCAAAAGTAAAGCAGGGAGCGCAGGCGTAGCTAAGACAGCGAAGGCGACAGTGGACACCAGCAAAATGCAGTGCTAAGAGCCAGAAAAACCCAGCAACGCATGGCTTCGGCTCTTCCAGCTGTCAACGCGTAGCTCAAATGATAAGCCAATGCAATGCGAAACAGGACGACCAGAGGAGCGCGCGACGCAGCATAAATATTGTGTGCAGCGAATGAAATTGAAACTTGGCAAAACGACAAAGCCGAATGACGCGCAAAGCACGCTGTAAGCTTTGCGAGCGCATAGAAGCACCAGAATAATAACAAAAACAAAGCCCCACAGCGCTAAGTGGCCTCACTGTTTTGCAGTGAATTTTTTTTTAGGTGCGGCCCAACGCAGCACGACGCATCATTTATAAACAACTATGAACTAGCATATTGGCGCAACATTGTTGCTACGCATAAACATTAGTCCAAACATAAACTATGCGTAATAATAATAATGGTGAAATGTAGTGAAATGACGATTACTAATGTAAAACGGATAATAAATGTTGGGCGCAAATGCTCTGGCAAAATAGTTCCATTAATATTTACGGCGCATTTTTGTAGAACGATACGAAAGACTTAAGCAACGAACTTGCTTAAGGTGGCGTATTCGAGTTGTAGTTAAAACTAAAACTGGTATGCAAAGCAGCAGCCGGAGCAGAAGTAGAGGGCGATCAATGCATTGTATTTAGCATATTTATGTAATAGCTAAAGTATTAGTTGTGGGAAATAGGCAGTTGAAATTGGTCAGCTTTTTATTTATATTGCGTTTTTAGTTTGTGGTTAATCTTCTTTTTCTCGCATTTTGATAACCTTAGCATCGTAAAATAATAAAAGTTATGTGTTGTGCTTGGCTAAAGCAACAATGTATGATGTTGGGCTATTTGTGCATATATAAAATTAACTGGTTTACGAAGTGAAAGAACAACAAAAACAAAATTGAGAAAGAAAATGTTAAAACAGCTGAAATAAAAATCAAATGAGCAAATATACTTTTCTTGAGAGTTTTTTACCTTTTTTTTAACTGAAAACTAGAAAATAAAAGAAATATTTTAATAAATTTTTTTTGTAGTTTTTCTCTTTTTTTTGTGTTTTTGTAAAATATTAACCTTTAGTTTCACGAAAGCAACTCAAGTGGAAAATATATTTTTTCGCTTTCAGATTTCAAACCCAAAATAATTTTTCATTTAAATTTCTTTCATAAAATTGTAAGAAAAAATAAAAAAAAAAACTTTAATTCTGTTCAAAAATTTTGTAAAGGTCTTTTTATGTTAAATATGTTAAGAAAAATAAATTATAAATTCGAATAAAAAAATATTATAATATTCATATTTATAATATTTAATTCTGTTGAAAAATTTTTACACTTTTTTAGTATAACATTTATAATTTTTTTTATAAATCTTATCATTTTAAGTATGAAATTTATTTATAAAAGTTAAGAAAAAAAAATAGCAATTTCAAATACTGTTTAAAATTTTTTGAAAGTTTCTTCTCATAAAAACTAAATTCTAAATTCGAAAAAAATTAGTTTAGTATCTTATTTTTGAAAGGATTTAAAATTTATAAAATGTATTTCAAAATTTAAAAAATCGAAACATGCTGCTGAATATTTATTAACAGTTTTTAAATATCTTATGGAAATTAAATTCAAAATTCAAATAAAAACATATTCAAAATCTTTTTTTGGATAATTTATTTTACATTTCTATTTAAAAATTTTAATTCTGTTGAACAATTTTTACACTTTTAATACATCTTTTTTTGTAAATTTTATACAAATTTCTTCTAAATACCTCATGAGGACTAAATTCTAAATTTCAATAAAAATTTCAAAAAAAAAATGATTTTAAAATCTATAGAATTAAAAAAAAATAACTACAAATTTTTTTAATTCTGCTGAATATTTTTGAAAGTTTTTTTTTTTTAATACCTCATGGGAACTAAATTCTAAATTCGAATAAAAAAATATTTAAAATTTCTTTTGGCTACATTTGTATAAACTTTAATTTTGTTAAACAATTTTTACACTTTTTTTATACATCATTTATCTTCTTTTATAAATTTTATCATTTAATTTGTAAATTTTATACAAATTTCTTCTAAATACCTCATGAAAACTAAATTTTAAATTTCAATAAAAATTTGTTTAGAACCTTATTTGTGAAAGGATTTTAAAATGTATAGAATTAGAAAAAAATAGCTAAACATTTTTTTAATTCTGCTTAATATTTTTAAAAGTTTTTTTTTTTAAAATATCTAATGAAAACTAAATTCAAAATTCGAATAAAAAATTTTTCAATTTCAAATGTTAACAAAATGTATTAGAAAATTTAATAGAAACTCAAATTTTTAAGTTCTGTTGAAAATTTTGTGAAAGTTTCTTTTTTAAATACCTTACCTGCAAATTTGGAAAAAAAATATTTATTTATTTTTTTTTTCATAAAATCTAGCTTAAACGCTCCCTTACTAATTTCTTTCCAAAAATTTTTATTTTTTTTTTCGTTGAGGGATTTTGTTTCTAACGTTTACTCGTGTTCCAGTCTCACCAAGTTAAAAAGAAGCTTTTCTACAACAAATACTTTACAAAAAAATAAAAATTTTAAATAATTTGTGGCACCAAAATATTACCCAAATTTTTGTGTGCAAAAAAAAGGTAATTTAGAAAAATTATTCACATCTTCAAATTTTCTTTAGTAAAAGTAGATCAATTTTAAGAAAAAGAATTTCAAAAAATTTAAAGTTCTGTTTCAATATTTTTTAAGTTTCTTTTTAAAATTCGAATTAACATTTTTTAGAGAGGTATTTTAAATTTTAAATTTATTTATTTAAAAGGTGAAAAAAATTTTTACTAAATATGCATTCAGTTTTTTTACAAATTATTTTTAAATTTGTTCCCCAGCAATTTACCCCTCTCCGATATTTTTTAATTTACATTTTTTCTTCAGCCCTCTTTTTCTAAAATATTATACGACAGGTATATCATCATAAACCTCCTAAGAGATTTTTGCGCCAAGCTTCTCTTCCAATTTGTGGTGTGCCGATTTGAATTTTCCCTACAAATTGGTGGGACCTACAGTTTTTTGCCGACTCCGAACGGCATCTACAAAGGAGACGAATTTTTGCTGAGAAGCCTGTCATGGCAGAAATACACTCGGAGAGTTTGCCAAACCACTGCCGAGGGGCGACCCCGTTTTGAAAAACTTTTTTCAAATCACTTTTGATGTTACCTGTACCAGGGCTCGAACCATGGACCTTCGGTGTGGTAGGCCGGCAACACTACCTTCACACCACTTATTTATAAAATTTTGTAGATTTTTCAAACTGTGAAAACTTGTTTTTGAAAAGACTTTTTTAATGTGTGAGAAAAAATTTGAAGATTATTTTTAAATCTTCAAAATATATTTAAATAATAAAAATTTTTGATTTTTCCACAGCTTAATTGTTTAACCTTTTTTCTAAAATCGTTTTTCTTAATTTTTGAAGTACAGTTTTCTCCATACAGGCCACTGTAGGATTTGAGGTTTAAGATCTCTTTATAGAATATTTTTACAGTATGATATCTGTTTTAAGGCTAGAGAAGCAGATTATCTATCTGAGAAAATATTGCTTCTCAATAGGTCTTTTAAATTACTTCATCTGTTTTGGATGATAGAACCCAGAACCTAGGTCATAGTAGTAGATTTCCATGCTCGTTTTTCTTTTGGGCTTAAGAGTACCGACAACTTTTACGGGAAGCTGAAGTTTGTTAGAAAGCGACTTCGTACCACCAGCACATGCTGTCCGACTTTGCCCATATCAAACTGTTATGAAAGCTGCGCCATCATGGCTTATACAAAATCAAATGCAAGAATACCGCAGAGCTAAGTTAACCCCGCCCTCCCATCGATCATAGCTATTTATCCGCATTTTTTGAACGATGCTTCGTAATGGCTACTAAGGAGCTATCTCATGGCTCACATATCTCAACGTTTTATCCTCTGTCCAAATTCCGCTTTCACCCACGAAGTTGTGTAGCTGTGCAGCAAATCTAGTTCCAAGCGAAGTTAATTAAATGCACAAAAGCTTTGCTGCCAAAACATTGTTACAAACAGTAAATTTTTCTGTGTAAAAAATCACCCACAAACATATTAACTATTTGGAAAAAGTGGCAGTAACAGCGAAGAAACCGACTTGCAACGTGACCTCAATCAGACCTCGAAAGCGGCTAACAACGAATGCGCTCCTTAAAGCCGCAGAGTGTACTTACGTTTCAAGCGCCACCGCCAACAAACGGCAGCCATCAAATGTGGCTGCAAAAGCGCGCGCGCACCCCGTACCAACATATACTGAAAGTAGCAATGCGGCGGCAAAAGAATGCGGCTAATTATTTTATAGTCAGCGCAGTAAAAAGAAAGAAAGCGCTTAAGTTTGAGAGAAAATATGTATGTAAAAATATTGTGGGCAGTGGAAAATATAAAAGAATTTCTTCAAATATCAAGCGCGCGAATAAGCAACAAAGCGCTGAATGTAGGGCGTCGCCGGTTGTGCATAGGAATTGTGCCTCAGACGCACGGATTTGCAAACGCCTTTTGGGTTTTTATTTTTGTGGCGCAGCAAGGGTTAAGCGCTAGTAAATTACTGACATTTCTAAGTAAGCGCAGCTAGTTGTTGTTGTTTTCACATTGTTGAACAGCAAGCGCGCGCAACGCTAGTGGCGCAAAACAATGTTCTAGCTAAGCGCGCCGTGGCGCATTAGCTGCAGCTATTTTGCTATGCTTTTTTTCTTTTGTTTTTGTATTTAAATAACAAGCGGCATATTTTTGGCATTTTTTATGTTTAATAAAATTTTTTTTTTTAGTTTTTTCGGTTGCGCGACCGCAGCGTCACCTTCAGCGCTGTTGGCATGCAACATGACTTTTTCATGCCGACGGGCGCCAATTTTCGAAAAATCCAAACAACATGGCATAACAATCACAACACCAGTAAAAACAACAACAACAACAACATTGCTAGCACAACAAGCATAACAAGCTAGCACCATTCCAAGGAAACAGAAAAATTCACAAGCCGCGCTCTAGCCGCGCTTGGCATTGGCACTGTGACTTTGGCTTTGAATTCATTGTAATTGCTACATAGTACAGCTTTTCCCTTTTTTCGCTATGCGGCAAACACGACGCGTCGCGGCAAAAGGGCAAATCAAATGGAGGCCAAACGAAAATGGACAAAAAACGAAATTCTAAAAAAAAGCATTTTGTTTTGTTAAGAAACGACATGAAGCGCTGACAATCAACTTATTGACAGGCCACAGACAGACGGACGGACGAACGTACTAGAATTGCAGATAGCGCAGGCAAAAGAACAAGGGCATGCGCAAATAACACAACAACAAAAAGAAGGCAACAAAGAAATCTTAAAAATAAAATCACAAAGCATAGCAACAATTGGCATTAAGGATTTGTGTACTTTTGCTTTTGTTGCTATTTTGAAATACAAGCTGCCCAAGCGTTGTTGTAGTTGCGCATGGAGTCTGTAGCAGCGGCACAAAGTTTAAGCCTTGAGCATGAGCATGAGTTTGCGCCTTGACTGTGTAGGGCTAGAACGCGCTGTTGTTTGCTGGCTCTGTATTTGTGTGTGTGTGTGTGGTGCGCGCTTGTGGCGACTGTTTGTTGTTGTGCTGCTTGCTTATTGCTAAGTTTGAGGTTTGAGCTTGAGGATGCACGAATGACAAGACGCGCTGACATTGACGTTGAAAATGCGACATGACAGCGGAACACGATGAAAGAAACAGGATGCATGTTGCCATTTTCGTGCTGCAGCGTTCCTTCTTTCTTTCTTTTTTTGTCGCTCATTTAAAATATATAACTTACAATTTTTGTTGTTGTTGTTGCTGTTGTTCTTGTTCTTGTTATTGAATAGTACAATTTATCGAGGGGCGAAAACATGAGTGAAGGCTAGCGAAAAAAAGGATGCTTGCAGTGTCCCTCATGTGACTCCAGTTAAGGGCGATAAAAAAATCTTTAAAAAAAACATGAATTTATTTGCAATGAGAGAAGCAAGCAAAATCAATAAAACACTGCTCTTTACTTGCGCCATTTTACTCGTTAAAGTTAAGTAAGTTTTTATTGAGAGCTTCACTTAACCCTTTCTTAGCGGACGCTGCAAAGTATCCCAGCAAAGCAAGAAATATTGGGCGTTTAATATAGTATGGAGATGTACTAAGAAATAAAAAATCCAGCTCGGTAAACATTCTACAATTTTTGCAGTTTCAAATTCCATTTTTTACCCTAAACTTTTCTAGTGAAAAGTCCTAATCGTCTAACATTCGCCTCTGACTGCATTTCAAACTTTTTATTTTTTTTTCTGTGATTTATTTTTTTAAATAAAATTTAAATCATGTGGCAACTTTGCTTTTGAGGTAAACGCAGCTTAATCTTTTTTTTAAAAATTTAAGTTATTTAAAATTATTTTGTTTTTTGCTTTAGAGCAATTTTCTTCGATTTAAAGTTAAATATGTGGCAACACCTTTTGCAAAATATCACTTTAAAAATATTTATTTCAAATATGCTTGTGCACCGGTCATTTAATGTTCAAATGTTGATTAGTAATTAAAGAAATAATTGATAACATAGGGCAACCCTGCAAAAGTTTCGACCTCAAAGTGCAATATTCATCATAAATACAAACTTATTGGCAACTCTATTTCAAATTTCATTTCAGAAAGGGTTTCCCTAGTTTTTTATTGCTTTCCTTCTGCCATCATTTTATTCATCACATGACAACTCTGATTTTTTTTTTGGTAAAGGCAGTTGTAACATGTGGCAACAAAATTTTCCTATACAAATATTTATGATTTATTATTTGATTAAAATGCAACCCTGCAAAAATTTTAACGATATCAACCTTGCCTTTTTTGTTTACGAATTTTTTTATTTATTTTTTTTTTGTTCAAACTTTACAATAATTGCAAACGAATTGGCAACCATAGCTTAAATTTTTTAATAAAAAAAAAATATTCCATACGTTTCTTTTATTGCTTTCCATTATTTTGATTTGTTTCATTGAATGCAGTTCCAGGTTTCATTTTTATTTTTGCAAGTTAAATTTAAATGAAGTGGCAACACCGTTCTTTATCCAAATGCAATTTAGCCTTTTTACTGATTTCCTCTAATTTCAAATTTTTTTTTATGTTTGAAGATTTTATTTAGAAATATTTTTAAATTTAAAAATCAATTATGTGGCAACTCTATTTAGAAAATATAATTTAGAATATTTTTTGCCGCCTTTTCTGTTGTTCAAACGATTTTTTCTGCATGTTATGTAATTTTTAATGAATTTTTTTATATATTAGAACCTAAACTATAAAAGTTTCTTTAATTTAAAAGTTCAACATGTGGCAGCCCTATTTGGAAATTATAATTTAATTGCTTTCAGGCATTTTCTTTCACTCAATTTTTAAACGCTATTTGACGAATTTCATAATTCATATTTTTATCTGTTTCCAGCCATTAAGTGGGAGTAGTCCATTAAAAATTTATATAATGAAACACGTGGTAACCCTATTTTAGAAAAGGTTTACTCCAAAAATTTGTATTTCAAATATTCTAAGCATTTATTCTCATCCATTAGTTTTCAAGTGCTGATAAGTAATTAAATTAAATTGCTAACATATCGCAACTCTATAAAAATTTATAAAATCAAACATGTGGCAACGCTATTTTAAAAAAGATTTGCTTAAAAAATGGATTTCTGTATTTTTTAGCACTTTTCCTGATCCATTAGTTTTGAAATATTAATAATGATAATTGCTAACATATGGCAACGCTGTCAAAATTTTGAATACAACAAAATATTTTTGCATTGCGCAAGCATGTACCTACCCAAACTAGGTAGATAGATCATAAGGAAAGTCAATTTATAAAACTTTTTTTTTGCAGTAGTCGGGGATGGGGCGGCGGTCAGTGTCGCTTTTTTCCTCATTAAAATACACAAAAAAAAATTTTCTGAAATGCCATTTAAAATTTAATTTAATAAACTTTTAACATTTTTTTATAAACTTTTAACACAACTTTTTCTCATATTTGAGAATAGTCCACTCTTTTACCAACCACAAAGTTTGTTTCCCATTTAATTCATTTCGTCCCCCTCCTGATTCTTGGCGCAATATTCAGACAGCATTAAATTTTAGTACAAACTTTATTATGCTTCCCTCTCCCCTTCTTTTTCCCTTACTCACACACGAATGTCGCTTGACTGACTTCCCACTGTGACCAGTCGTCCTTGATCGCAACAAAATTCGCATCGTAAAAATGTGTAGCAGCCGCCTGTCGCTGAAGTCGAAGAAAAGGTGGTATACGGGGGCGAAGAGGCTGACAAATTTACCTAAACATTTTGCGCACAATGCTCGATAATAGAAAGAAATATTTTACGATTGAAATGTTTGTTGCTGTTGTTGTTGTTAGTGCTACTGGTGGGGTTTCGTTTGTTTTCTTCGCTTCGCTTTCGTGTGGCAGCGACGTAACGTTGGCGCCATTTTTAATGGGTAATTCAAAAAACAACAACAAATCCAACATCATTTGAACATCTAAGTAGATGCAAACAAACACACACATGACCACGCGCGCGCGCACGTATTTTGGTTTGCAAGTTTTCGCATTGCCTGCGCATTCGACTCGTTTTCGCTTCACACAACAAAAGACTCAAGACACAAACTTGTATGCGCTATTATCATTGATTTGTTTTGTGTGGCATAATGTTGTACCTTTGTATGTGTGTTTGTGCACGCCGCGCGCTTGTAATACCAAACAATGTTGCTGGCGCATTAAAGTGTTTATGTTGTTTGCTTGTTGTTGCTGTGACTGCTGTTAGCGCTACATTGTTGCAATCGTTTTTCTGTTACACGCTTGTCTTATACAAATGCGCAGCTGATCCTTTGCTATTTGCCTAGCTACTTGCTTGCCACATTTTGCTTACCCTGCGCTCTGGTGGCTATTTGCATGCGCGCTCGCGCTCTGCCATTTCTGTCATGCGCCCATGCCGCGCGCAACTCAACACAGCTCACCTGCGCGCCTTCTCTAACAACGCAGCGTTTTGGCAATTTGAATTCTCACTTGTTATTTTTGTAATGTTTGGTATGTTGCGCGCATGTTGCTGTTGGTTTAGCTATTTGCGGCTGCTGTCGCTACTGCGGTTGGCCAAATGTTTCACGCTTTTCTATGCATAAATTGTAGCTGTTACTAATGTTTGCTGTTCGTGGCTATTGCCATTTGTTGTTGTTGTTGTGCGCGCTCATGTTGTTTTTTAGCATTTTGCATAGTCATCGCATTTAATTGCCGCATTAAATATGTAAACATTGCTCCAACGCGCCATATTGCTGCTGCGATTTCAACCAAAAATGGATGCGCAACATGTTGTGCCACCAATTCGTGGGTAGTGCGCGCGTACTTTAAAAGCATTGGGTTGCGCTTCCGCATAACAAATTTCAAAATTTTTTATTTTTTTTCCGAAGAGCATTTTTTCGAACAGTGCGCATTCTTTTTTACTGTTAAATGTATGAGCGTGAAATACATGCGCTAGGTGAAAATTGAAAAAGTCTCATTCTGCGGCGCGCCACTTCAACTTTTCGCCTTTAACATGAAATTCAATATAAAATCTCATTGCGCTCTGCACATATACACAGCCTTCACTTGTTTGCGTACGTGCCGACCTTTGTTTGTCAGCTGACCCTAGTACATCCGGTTATTTGACGGCATGGCATGAAATCTCAGTTGAACGCTAAAATATGCGACAGCAAACAGGGACAGTGGCTGGTCGCGGACGTGCGAGGCGAAAAGTTCACTTACTTCACCCCAAAACCCATTTTGAGCGCAACGGTTGCAGGATAGTATTGCATTTGCTTTATGAGAGTTGCCAAGTGTTTGCAAGCTTTGATGGAAATTTTAGAGAGAGATGTCTTCGCTTAAGGTCTGAGGAGATTTAATCCCAAATCGAGCTCAAGTAATGTCGATATATGAAGAAGTTTGCAGATGGGCGCTGGACATCGCATGTGTGACAATATCCAAACGAGGCAAAGCCGAAATCCATTTTTAGTCAAGATGGACTGTGACTCAGTGTGAACCAGATTTATATACACTAACTCTTTGTTTACACTTTTTAAGAGTGGCTGGGTCGTTTTGTAATCTCGCTCGCCATAAAAAAAAGATTTCCTCGATCTAATCTAAATTGACAAAATCAATCGTCCTAAAAACGTACACAGTTTTGCTTTTCGTGGTGAGTTGTTCAATTTTTTTATTGTTTTTTCTCATAAGGCATAAAATTTGGCTGCACTTTTTAAAAGTGGCTGGGTCATTCCCAATATCGCTGGCCATACAAACGGGTTCCTAGCTGCAACCTAGAAAGTTTGGATTTTTGTGGTGAGTTGGTGAACTTTTAAATTGGTCTTTTTCATAAGGCATAAAGTTTGGCTGCACTTTTTTAACAGTGCCTGGGTCATTTCTAATCTATATGGTCTTAAAAAGTGAGTTCCTGGATCTAACATAAACATTTTTGTTTTTCGTGGTGAGTTGGTGAATTTTTAAAATGGGTTTTCTCATAAGGCACACAGTTTGGCTGCACTTTTTTAACAGTGCCCTGGGTCATTTCTAATCTATATGGTCTTAAAAAGTGAGTTACTGGATCTAACATAAACATTTTTGTTTTTCGTGGTGAGTTGCTGAATTTTTAAAATGGCCTTTCTCATAAGGCACACAGTTTGGCTACACTTCTTTAACAGTAACTGATTCCTTCGAATCTTTCTAGTCTTAAAAAGTGGGCTCCTAAATCTAACATACAAGTTTTTGATTTTCGTGGTGAATTGGTGAATTTTTAAATTGGTTTTTCTCATGAGGTATGAAGCTTGGCTGGACCTTTAAGCGGTGGCTGGGTACTTTAAAATCTCTCTCACTTAAAAAGCAAGTTCCTAGAACTAATCTAACTATTTTGGTTTTTCGTGGTGAATTTAAAAAATTGGTCAATTCCACATAGCTTGATGTTTAGCTGCACTTTTTAGCACTGATTTGCGTCCTCTAACTAATAAAGAGGATGCTTGATCTTACTAACCATTTATGCTTTTGTCGTGGTGAAATTCATGTAAGTATTTACCACACCGTTTTGAAACCTGAACGAACCTACTTCAATTTATCGATTCGTTTTAGTGGCATTCAAACTCCATAAAAAGAACTTCCAAAACTCTCGTCAACAAGCGCGCATTGGTCACTCTTTGCACTCTTTCCGCTTGCTGCGCCACCACAACCACGAGCAGCGCAACAATCGGCACGCTGCACTCCACATCGCATTGCACATATTCGCTGTGCCGTTGTTGCTACAGAAAAATTATGGCAATTTCAGCGCAAAAAGTAATTTACAATCTGTCGGCTTTTGCTATAAAAATCGAGTAGCGGCAACGACTGATGCTCACAATTTCTTTCGTTTAAATGGAGTTTGCTGCATGGTTTTTTGTGCTCCAATACGTTTTCATTATTTTTTTCTTTTTGTTGCTGCTTCATTACAACTTTTCATTTATGCATTTGTGTTCCTTTATTTATTATTATTTTTTCATTTTCATTTTGCTTAATTTCTGCTCGTGCTGCCTTTGACCGCATGCGTTCGCTGGCGCAGCTAAGCCACACATTTTTTGTTAAGCAGCTAAGCGTTGATTTGTTGTTGCTGCCAATGCCACAGTAAATGGTTATTTTTTATTAGCAATTTTAGCAACGATTTGTGTGATTACTTGTATCGGTGCATGTGTGTGTGTGTGCGTGAGTGTACGCGCACCTCTCTGTGTGTTGTAGTAAAACATTCCAAACAAGTGAATTTATAAGCATAAACGTGACTCAACTGAAAACTGCAGCGCGCCACCGTTAACTGCTTGCGTATACAGCGGAGGCAGCTGCAGTGGCGGTGGTGGTGTACGCCATTGTGAAATCATGTAATGGTGATTATGATATTGATAATGCAGATAATTTCGATGTTGCTGATGGTTTTACTGCTGATAGGTTTTGTGTGCTTGATAGCCTTTTTTGTGCTTTGTAACAGTCTCGCCGCACTGCTGCCTGCTCCTTCTTGTTTTGTGTTTCATTTTAGTAAAATGTTCGATTAGTTTTAAAAGTTTTTAACGCTTCTTATGCGTTTCGTTACGCCCAGCCCATTTGGTGATGGCTGTTAAGTGCCACTGTATTGAACGAATATATATCCACAACTTGTTAATCTACATGTTGCCCGCGCATCCTCTTGCCTGATTTAGCTTACAATATACGATTTGTGCCAGTTGTGCGCGCATTTCAATAACTTGCATGCGATTATGTTAACGTTGCATGCGTCTCTGGAATAACGAAGCGCGCGCGCGCAACACCACCGCCTTGGAATGTGGTTAAATGCTTAAACGTGCTCCTAATCGCTTTGCGTTTTCCCATCATAAAAAGCGCGCATACAAATCTGGGGCTCAGTGGCGCGCGCGCAAGCAAAGCAGGTTTAAGCCACAGCGCGTAAACAACACAAATTATAGTTGCACTGCTGCTTTAACATATAATAGACACTCATTTGCTGCACATACCACAACAAATTTACACTATTTTTCTTCTCTTTTTTTTCTTTTTCATTGCAGAATGAGCCAGAGTGCACGCCAGAGTTGCCGGCCGCCAACCGTGCGCTGTTCCTCGAGAAGGTGCGCCAATCAAACGCTGCCTGCCAGAGTGGCGACTTTGCCACCGCTGTTATGCTTTACACCGATGCTCTACAGCTGGATCCTGGCAATTATATACTCTACAGCAATCGTTCGGCAGCGCGTCTCAAGCAAGGCCAGTTTGCGCTTGCACTACAGGATGCCACCAAGGCGCGCGAGTTATGTCCACAGTGGCCGAAAGCATATTTTCGTCAAGGTGTTGCACTACAATGTTTGGGTCGTTATGGTGAGGCGTTGGCATCATTTAGCGCTGGCCTAGCGCAGGATACACAACACAAGCAATTATTGGCTGGTCTTATGGAGGCATCGGTGAAGAGTCCCTTACGTCATGCGCTGGAGCCTACGTTTCAGCAATTACGCGCCATGAATCTTGATCAATCACCATTCGTAGTGATATCTGTGGTTGGACAAGAGCTATTACAAGCTGGACAATATCACTCTGCAGTCACTGTGCTGGAGGCCGCGCTTCGTATTGGTTCGTGTTCATTAAAGTTGCGCGGCTCCGTCTTTAGCGCGCTCAGCTCAGCGCATTGGGCGCTCAATCAGCTAGATAAAGCCATTGGTTATATGCAACAGGATTTGGCTGTAGCAAAGAGCCTCGGCGATACTGCGGGCGAATGTCGTGCGCATGGCAATCTCGGTTCGGCCTACTTCAGTCAAGGTTCTTACAAGGAAGCGCTTACCGCACATCGTTACCAGCTTGTTCTCGCTATGAAATGTAAGGATACACAGGCCGCTGCTGCTGCGCTCACGTCACTTGGGCACGTTTACACTGCCATTGGTGACTATCCCAATGCCTTGGCCAGCCACAAGCAGTGCGTGCAACTTGTTAAACAAATCGGCGATCGTTTGCAGGAAGCGCGTGAAATCGGCAATGTCGGCGCTGTCTATTTGGCAATGGGCGAATTCGATTCAGCCGTGGACTGTCATACGCAACATTTGCGCTTGGCGCGTAAGCTCGGCAATCAAGTGGAAGAAGCGCGCGCTTACTCAAATCTCGGCTCCAGTCATCACTATCGACGCAACTTTGCACAGGCAATCACCTTTCATGAGCAGGTGCTGCGCATTTCAAAACAGCTGGGCGATCGTAATATTGAAGCACGCGCTTATGCTGGACTGGGGCATGCGGCGCGCTGTGCTGGCGACTGCGTGCAGGCAAAGAAGTGGCATGAAAAACAATTGGAAATGGCGTTAGCAGCGCGCGACAAGGTAGGCGAAGGACGCGCTTGCTCTAATCTGGGCATTGTGTACCAACTTTTGGGCGAGCATGACGCCGCGCTTAAACTGCATCAAGCACATCTTACAATCGCGCGTCAACTACACGATCGCGCAGGCATGGGGCGCGCTTATGGAAATATAGGTAATGCTTACTCTGCTGCAGGACTTTATGAGGCAGCCATCAAATATCACAAACAGGAGCTGACTATCAGCAAGGAGGTGCATGATCGCAGCGCTGAAGCTTCAACACATGGCAACCTGGCAGTGGCCTACCAGGCGCTGGGCGCACACGATATGGCGCTCATGCATTATCGCGCGCACTTGAACATTGCGCGTGAGCTAAAAGATGCAGCAGGTGAAGCATGCGCGCTACTTAATTTAGGCAATTGTTTCAGCTCACGGCAAGAGTTTCCGCAAGCCGTGCCCTACTACGAGCAATATCTTATGCTATCACAGGAACTGGGTGATGTTGCAGCAGAAGGTAAGGCCTGCCACTTCCTCGGCTATGTGCATTACTGCATTGGCAACTATAGGGAGGCGGTGCGTTACTACGATCAAGATCTGGCGCTAGCAAAAGATCTACAAGACAAAATAAATATGGGACGCGCTTACTGCAATTTAGGTTTGGCGCATTTGGCGTTGGGTAACACACAAGCTGCTTTGGAATGTCAGAAATATTTTCTTGCTGTGGCGCATATGACCAACCATCTACCGGGCAAGTTTCGCGCGCTAGGCAATATCGGTGATATACTTGTGCGCACCGCAGAATACGACGAGGCCGTCAAAATGTATCAACGCCAGCTCACACTTGCGCGTCACTCACGTGAGCGCCCACTGGAGGCTGCTGCTTGTGGTGCGTTGGGTTTAGCTCATCGCTTAATAAAAAAATTCGACAAAGCGCTCGGCTACCACACACAAGAGTTGACGCTACGTCAAGAAATGGCTGATGTACCAGGTGAATGTAAGGCTCATGGACATCTTGGCGCTGTACACATGGCGCTGGGTAACTATCAGCACGCAGTCAAATGTTACCAAGCGCAATTGGTACGCTCACAAGAGCTGCAGGACTCTGGCGTCGAAGCGCAGTCTTATGGCAATCTCGGTATCGCTAAACTCAATATGGGGCTATATGAGGATGCCATTGGTTATTTGGAACAGCAGCTGGGTACACTGGAGCGTGTTAACATGCCAACAACACAACATGATCGCGCGCGCGCACTAGGACACCTCGGCGATTGCTATGATGCATTAGGTGACTATGAGGAGGGCATCAAATGCCACGAGCGCCATCTACAACTAGCAACAGCACTACAAAGTTACAGAGATCAAGAGCGCGCCTATCGGGGACTCGGACATAGTCATCGCGCGCTTGGTAATCTGCAAGAAGCACTCGTTTGTTTAGAGAAGCGCCTAGTCGTGGCGCATGAACTAGGCAGTCCAGAAGTAAAAGCGGTAGCCTATGGAGATTTGGGCAACATACACTCAGCGCTAGGCAACTACGAACAGGCGGTGAACTGTTTGGAGCACCAACAAGAGATCGCGCGTGAACTGGGTGATCGCGCGCTAGTTTCCGATGCTACCAGCGCTTTGGGTAATGTCTATCAGCGCATGTGTGATGCGGATGGCGCGCTGCGTCTGCATAAAATGGATTTGGAAATGTGCGAACATTTGGGTGCGGCCGCATTACAGGCGCGCGCTTGTGGTAATCTGGGTGCGGTATATGAGTCCATACGCAGCTTTGTGGATGCGGTTAAATTTTATGAAAAACAGTTGGCGCTCACTGCAGATAGACTGAGCAAGGCTTACGCATGCGGTTCGCTTGGTGAGTGTTAGATTATAAATAAGTTTCGATTGTAGTTAATAACCGCTCTCTCGTTAAACCGACAGGTCGTGTATTCCATCAAATGGGTCAGCAAGCGCAAGCCATCAATTTCTTGCGCCAAGGTCTAGCCATTGCGCAATCCATCAACAAATCGGAAGAAGAAGCCAAAATAAGATATCAGCTCGGTAAGTTATCTGTGCGTTTGTCTCAAAGATTTGTCTCTAATATCATTTTCCTCCCTTAGGTCTTGCTTTACGCGCTTCCGAAGACAACGACGATGCGCGCACACAAATGGAGACAGCCGCACAGCTGCTGGAATCTGTGCGCTATGATCAACGTAGCCCGGAGGGGCGCACCAGCCTCTTTGATCTGCAAACGTCTTGCTATCACATACTACAACAAATACTTGTCGCCACACAGCGCAATGAAGATGCTTTGGTAGCTGCCGAACGTTGCAAGGCGCGCACCAGCCCCGACACGAACAGCATCTCGCGCAAAACGACGATCACTTGCAGCGAGTCCATCTACGACATTGTCAATCGTACCAAAACAAATGTGCTCTATTTCAGCTTGGCTGGCAATGAGTTGTACGCTTGGTTTTTGCAACCACAAAAGGGTATTGTGCGCTTCCATGTAGTGCGCATAAATGAGGAAACGTTGAAGATATCCAGCGAAAAGTTGGCAGAACATTCGAAGAATACGCAGCGTAAAGGTAGTCTGCTTGAGCGCTACATCAATATGGTGCGCGACAACTTGGGCGTGAACTCGGATAGCGTGTTGCTCGAGGGCGACGGTAGCGGCTGGCGTTCAAGCTCCGAAAATCTATTGGATGACTTCGCAAATGAACGCAGCGGCTTCTTACGCATGGTCAATCGTAATCACTTGATGAACTCGTCCAACTACTCGCTAAGTTCACTCTTCAGTTTGGGCTCGGTTGGCGGTTCGGTGGCAAGCTTGCAGGGCTCCACCCGTTCTATTGGTAGCCTACAGGGTTCTACGCGCTCACGACGCGCACCGACATTGCCCGTATGGCAGGGTCCCGCCTGTCTGCACACACTTTACAATCTGTTGTTGGAACCTTTCAATGACTTGCTGCCGTCTGGCTGCTCTGTATCACGTCAAGGACGTAAAGAGCTTATTTTAGTGCTAGAAAATGAGCTTTATCTAGTGCCTTTTGCTATACTGCGCAGCGCGAAAGAAGACGGCGAATATCTATCGGAACGTTGCTCAATCATCACGATTCCTTCGCTGCAATCACTGCGTCTGAAGAGCAAAATTCTGCGTACGCGCGAGCTGACCGAAAACTTGAACACCGCTTTGGTTGTGGGTGGGCCGCGCATACCGGCTGTACTGTCTGAGACGTGGGGTTGGTCAGAGTCACCAGCTTCGCTGCAGGAAGCAGCTATGGTTGCCGATATGCTGCAAGCGAAAGCCATCGCGGGCTGCAATGCCACCAAGGAGGCAGTCATCTCGGAGCTCTCGACTGCGGAGTGTGTACATTTTGCCGCCAACCTTAGTTGGAAATTGGGTGCTATCGTACTAAGTCCAGGTGATGTAGTAGATTCACAAACTCAAAAACGCTATTATCAATCAACAACGGGTGGTGGCACGCCAGAGGAGGAGACGAACGAGCTTTCCGGTGGCAATATAGAGTTACCGCAACTCTCTGACTTTATACTCTCGGCAGCAGATGTGCTCACCATGAAATTGAATGCTAAACTAGTGGTCTTAAGCTCCTACCACTCCATCGAACCGATAACTGGCGCTGGCGTGGCAAATTTGGCCGGCAGTTGGTTGTGCGCTGGCGCCGGTGCTGTGCTCATCTCGTTGTGGCCCGTGCCAGAGACCGCAGCAAAAATACTGCTACGCGCCTTTTACTCAGCGCTGCTACAGGGCGCACGTGCTGCAAGGTGAGTTGAAAATAGAACCCATAAATTGTTATTGTTGTTAATTTGTTTAATTTCAGAGCGCTCGCGGAGGCCATGCAGACGGTGCAACACACCAAACACTTTGCTCATCCAGCAAACTGGGCCGGCTTTCTTTTGATTGGCGGTAATGTGCGCCTCTCCAACAAAGTCGCTATGATGGGTAATGCGCTCTGTGAACTCATGCGCTCGCCAGATAAGTGTCGCGATGCTTTGCGCGTGTGTCTGCATCTGGTGGAGAAGAGCTTGCAGCGCATACATCGCGGGCAAAAGAATGCCATGTACACCACACAGAAAAGTATTGAGAACAAGGCAGGACCGGTGGGTGGCTGGAAGGATCTGCTGATGGCAGTTGGATTCCGTTTCGAGCCTGCAGCTAATGGCATACCCTCAAGTGTTTTCTTTCCGCAATCTGATCCCGAAGATCGGCTTTCACAATGTTCAGCTAGCCTACAAGCGCTACTAGCACTAACACCGCTCACTTTACAAGCACTGGCAAAGCTCGTGAACAGCATTGATGTAGCTGACGATATCATCGCGCTGATTCGAAATGTTTTGACACAATTTCCACCTAAAGGCAGCGCCGAGACGGAGGCCTGCATTGAGATACCGTTGAGCGTGCGTTTGTGGCGCGTTGCGGGTTGTCATGAACTACTGGCTTCCATAGGCTTTGATCTTACCGAGGTGGGCCAGGATCAGGTGACGTTGCGTACGGGCAAACAGGCGAATCGGCGCAGCTGTCAATTCGTGCTGCAGGCGCTGTTGGCACTGTTCGGTAAGTTCGTCTTTAATATTTACTTCAAAGCGCTGCGTCTCACGTTCGTTCTCCTCTACTTTCCAGATACACAAGAGGCCCCCAAGAGTTTGGGCTTGGACTCATCCAGTAGCTGTGAGTCACTCGCCGACGAAACACATGCTGATATACAAGTATCCGTCTCTAACCCTGCATTGGCGCTCACGTCAACGCCATCCGCTGCTACGACACATCTCGCAGCAGATGTCACGAAATCTTTGGGTCTTGGTTTGCCGCTACCGCCACTTAATCGCACGCGTGTAATTAGCAGCAGTGGCAGCGCTTTCATTTCGTACGTGCGTCGACGCGGCGAGCCTGACGGTGGACGTACCGACACCGAGTCGATACCAAGCGCTGGCTCAGCGCTCTACCCAACGCAAGATTCGAGTTTGGCCAACACCACCGACAGCGAGCTTTCAGATGGTTATATTTCACAAGCTCACATTAACAAGACCGTTGGTCCACGTTTGGGTTATTCCAGTTTGCGCACACCGGTGCGTGTATCGCGTCCTGGTGGCGGTGGTGAGAGTGATGCTGCTTTTACGCCCAGCCCACCAGTCACAACACAAAACCCCGTGGAGCAGAATGTATCGTTGGCCTTGGCACACCAAACACGCATACGTAATCTCTACTCCAGCACAGGCATGAACTATTTGGGCGATAGTGTTATACCTGAAATGAGTGTGGTGCCAAGTGGCATCTCCAGGCGCCCGGATAGCTCCAGTTCTGCCAGCTCCACCACTGATTGGGATATTTCAGGACATGCAACGGTCTTGCGGCGCAACAATCAACCGCCACAACATGCTGGACATATGCCACCGCTACCACCGCCAAGACAAACGTTACCTTTGGTTGATAGCTTGCGTCCAGTGCCACCAATGGCACCAGTCTATAATAATCTAGGACCTAGCAGCTCTCTGACTGGCATACCGCTGACAGCAGCAAACATGGAATCCACAAGCTCCGAGTCAGAGATTGAGCGTGGTCTAGAGCTAACACAAACTCCAATGTCACACTTCCGTTTGAAACCCAAAATCAAGCTGGGCAATGCGCAATCTTCAGTGGCTGCGCGTCTAAGCAAAGAGCATGCGCTTTTCATGGATCGACTTAACGTGCGCACAGAAGCTGCAGGTAATCTCAATGCGAATCAACAACTTAGTAGCAGCACTGCTAACGCACACGCCGCCAGTCGGAAGCCTTTAACTCTGCCCGAGGAGGATGATAATGCTTTGATCGTGAATGCATCGAATCTGTACTTCTCACAAGCCGACACCGAACTACTCAATGAAGCAAAGAAGGAGCTTAAATCCACAGCAGCTGCATGCGCTGCAACGGGCAATAGTCAAAGCGTCGCCGCCAAGGAGGTCGTCAACAAAGCCAATCAAAAGAGCATACAAGACTCAATAATGCGCCATATGAACCGCGAAACGCCAACCATTTCCGAGGTATACCACGAACGTAATCTCGGCTTGGGACTTGCGCCACCACTTTCCAAATTACTACTCAGTAAAAACTATGACGATGAGCCGAGTGTGAGTGGCAGCAGTAGCAGCAAACTAAGTAACACCTGCACCATCAAAAGCATTGTGGATGCAGTGAATGAGCTAGAGCTCAGCGGCAACTCTTCTGCGTCTTTGGTAAACACAGCAAACACGAAAACTTTAAATGTGCCCGCATCTAGCACGAATGCCAACAACAGCGCAGCTTTGACCAGCAGCTGTGGCGCACATAACACGAACAGCAACAACGCCAACCTGAGCGCCACCATCAACACGACACTATCCACAACAAAGGAGACCTGCTCGATTTGTGGTGAGCCTGCTGACATTATTTGTCGTTGCAAAGCGGCGACGATGCAAAAGAAAGCCACACTCAAACCTTGGCTAAGCAATGTGCCCTCGAGTATAGTGAAAGCTAGCGATCTGACGACAGCGGAAATACTAGAACGGCAGCATAAGATAAAAACGAATGTGGGCACGCTCAAAACCAAGACGGAAGTAGTGGCAAGCATGACTATGACCAATGTGAAACGCGCTAGCAGTCCTTTCAACGAATTTTGTCGGCGTGATGAGGGCGATGGGCGGTCCGTGGCAGATTCGCAGTGCAGCAGTACTTACAAGACAGCGGCAGCAGTGTTGGGCAATAATATTGGCAATAGTGGCGGAAGTGCTGGGTTGAATAGTAAAGATGGTGGGAAAAGCGCGGCGCAAGCTAGTAGTGGCGCGCTGGTGGGTAGAAATAAATGAGAAATAGATATAACTTTTAAGTATATAAAAATAGGCATATGTAGAAGTTTGATAATTTCCACGATAAGTAGAAAGAGATTAAGTTTAAAATAACGCAGAGAAAAGAAATAGCAAGCGAGTTGAGGTTGGTTGAGAGCTATGTATGTTATTAAAAGCACTTGGAATCTATTAGCATGAGAAACACTATGTCCTCCTGGCATCCCACAGTAACTGACAGCAGCAGTTAGGTTTCCTTCGTCCAATGAGAAGAATAGCTACTGAACTTAGCAAGCTTCTCTATTTCATAGTAGCTACGAGCAACCGTGAGAAAAATGCGTCCTAGAAACCTCTTGCAGCATATCTTCCTTAGTGTTTTGGTCGGCATAACAAAAACTTTCCGAAAAAAGCTCCAACAAACATTTTTTGCACTAACTTCAAATAAGAAACTAAGTTGTCTTGTAAGGCTGGTAGCATCTACTGCAATACAAAATTTAATTTAGGCTCTCACACAGCGCTACTTTGATCAGCCAACTTTTTAATCGGTTCCTTTTGATATTAATAAGCACATACTAAAGCTGTGAAGTGTGTGCACCTTGCACCAAGCAAATCATTGCGCATAAAATATAAATGTAAAATCTCTTTGGATACAAACCAAAAAGTTTGTCAGCTATCGGCAGACTCCAAACAATGCAGACATTTCAGTCACACAACTGCAACAAACACAGAGTAGTTGTCAGCTGTTTGAAGTATTTTAGGTGTAGCGTTAGCAAATCCAGTGCCTTACTATTTAGTCCGCGCTTGCAATAAAATCGAAAAAATCCATTCAAATCCTAACACACTGCTGCCTTAATTAGCGTACTTTTCAGTCCGTCGCTTTTCATAGACGCAATTAGAACTTAAATTTAGCTGAAACTTATTTGAAAACTAGGCAACTAAAACTTAAAACTTAGAACTCAAAAACCGACAACTAACATTAAGTACCAACTAATTTTAGTGACTATGAATACGCCCTTATGTTGTTTGGAAGAACTTTCAAAAGAAAAGAATTCACAAGCAATTTTCTTGAAACAAAAAATTGAAGCATTAAATTAGTTTGTAAAATAAGATTGCATAATGATTATGGTAAACACAATATTAGTATATTTGAATACACTAAAAACATACATATTATGCATAAATACACTGAAAAAAATTATCTCAACGCAAAGAAAATGCTTTTGATTTATCGCCATACGCATTTGTTTCTATACAAAACAAGGCGAATTTATACCAGGTGACATCACAGCGAATTTGTTGCTGGATAAACACACATACTTCATGTGTTTTGTTTTTCCTTTGGCGGCTGCTCCTGTCAGATTGCATAGAATTTTTTTATTTTGACAGAAGAAGTCACTGCTCATATGTTCTTATAAGATCACCTGTAAGTGAATTCGCCTTGATACAAAGCAAAATATTTTTTTACAACAAAAAAATTCTAGTTTTCAAAAAAAGGCGCAAAATCAGTAACATTTTCTTTATTTTGTGGATTTTATTTTTTTAAGTGTATTTTTTAATATTATTATTACATTATTATAAAAAAAAAATATTTTATTCTTACGTTAATTAATATTACAATGCTTATTGATATTATTATTACTATGTTTTAACATTTTAATCTGTATACCACTTAATTTATTATCATTTAGTATATTATTGAATTTTTTTAAGTAAAAACACTATTTGTGCTATACTACGAGTATATATAGTTTTGTCTAGGCCATTTTTAGCACATAAATTCTTGAATTTTAATAATTTTTCATATAGGTTTTTTCTTTTTTGTCTTATCACTATAATAATTTTACATAATTTTATATATATAACTTTTTTTTTCTTATAATAATATTGCATTTAATTTAAACCACTAAACTTGCCGTTTTTTATAAATGATTTTTCTGTATTAAATGTAAACAAAAAGACTCCACTGTGCAACTTGCATTTATTTCTATGAAATTTTAAGTGTATTTTTAACTGTATATTCAATAAATGTATAAAATAATAAATGCATTGTTTTTCTAAATTATTGTTAAAATTTATATAAAAAAATATTTTGAGCGAACTTTTATTGGCACCACTGTACACAGCGTGAACAAACTATTTTCCTGCATTAAAATTGTTCCTTAACTTTAAGTTGTAAATTTAAAAATACAATGGAGAAAATTGCATTCAATTCTATAAAGCAGTTTTGGAATGATGCATGAACAAACATACAGGCAGATGAACAAGAATTCTAAAAACTGCTATGAAACGGATCCTAAGCTTTAATTCGATATCTAGCAGCACGTTGGAGAGAAATTTATCAAATTCTAAATCGCAGATTTTGAGTGATGCGCGAACAAACAGGCAGACAGACAGGCAAAAATTCTAAAAACGGTTGTAGAATAATAAAAGAACAAGCAAACAGTAACGAAATACCAGATTCTTTCAAATTATTTAAAAAAAAAAAGTAAAATAAACGAACAAAACAAACTAAAATACTAAAATTACTGATTCTTACCTACCCATGCCAACTTATCGCTCACGCTAACGAACCGTAAATATAAAACTCATTTTTAAATACACACATCACCTTCCCCGGTACCTACAAACTATAAATACAAGGCAATTTGAAAAAAAAGAGATAGGAAAATCGTGCGAAAACCCCAAGCTAATAAGATTTAAGCACCTGTTCCAAACTATAGCAAAGTAGTATGGTGAGATTCCTTAAACCCTGGTGAAATTATATTCACCTCATATCTGTCAAATATTTCGAAACAATAATAATAAGCTACAGTTTGGCACATGCCACTAGAGTCTGACCAACGCCAGTATAGAAAGCTATCTACCTGTTCCATAACCGCTTCTAGATGAGGAAGGTTTTTATTTACTTTCACAATTATAATCTAGACGGAAGCCGCCTTTAAGGTCAAACCAAAATTTATTAATTAATGTGCTAGCTTTTTCGAGCTGTTCTGGCTCTTTTCAATGTTTAATCGCTGACAAAAAATTGTTTCGAACAAATTCTGAAATATGACAATCTTCATAGATCTGCTGAGATAGGACATTTGTCAGCCGATAGCCGTAATAAGATGATCATTTTGTCGAAAAACGCTCTTGTACACCGACTTAGACACCAGGCCAACGAACGCAAGTTGTTTACATGACAACACCCAGATTCGTTTTGAATCTCGTTTATCAGCGCATAGCTAACGTCATGCGGAATTTTTCTATTTTTATTATTCATTTAAAATATTACATCTAAAAATATGTATTTCAAAAGTGTAAATAAATAAACGGTTATCAATGAAGTGTGTTACATAAATTGTTGCGCTGTTGGCGTACAACTAGAAGAGTGTGTGATAGACCAGGAGCCAGGTGCTAATTTTAGTCACCAAAAGCATGAAAACGTTACGTTTTGACAGATCGAAGGAAAACTCTGACATTTATCGTGGTGAATATGAACGTCAGAGTTGTACCCAGTTAAAATTTTTTGGTGGGGAACAACAAAAACTTCAGCTGCTATGCGGCCACCCTTATTCCTGGCATAGTTGCCCGCCATCTGCCTCCCGGACTATGATATCTTGTATAAATTCTTTTCAATTGAAATGTGATAGACGATTCAAATAAAAATTTATGTAGTGCAGCTTTACGACTGCCAGAAATAGCCCTTGCATTCCACTGCAACAAGGCGACCAATGTTAATTATCCAATATTCAAAGCCAATGTCAGCGGCGCGTATACAAGAGAAGCCGGAATAAAACGGAAATTGTTAAGACGAATGAATTGCTTTAATACTATAATTGAACTTGCTGCATTGGCTATGAAAATTTAAAGTTCTTCACACACAGACGAGGGGATTGAGCTTACAGGCTAAGAGATCGGTGAGTCAGTGCTATGACAATTCGAAATCGAAATATCTCTTGAGACAACAACAATTATTCAAGAGGTGTGGGAGTAAAATTCATAGGTAAATTAAATGGACGCGGTGGTGCTAGGATCTGTCACACACCCACATAAAAAACAGTATATACAACACCGAAGAAAAAATGTGTTCTATATTTTAAGATAGACCTTCAGCAGTACATCGGTAAAGAAACTGTTCAATTATATTAATTAGTTGTCTAGTGATGCACGTACAAACATTCATACAGACAGACAGGCAGAAAACAAAATAAGTGTTGCTTTGTTTTCTGTTGCTGTAACTAATGTTACACATATGCATTTTGAGTTCTCTCTATTATATGTAGGCATCGGCGTGTTAAAATTTATATAAAAAATGTTTTCAGCTAACTTTTACTGCCACCACTGTGCACAGTGTGTATAAAATATTTCCATGCGGTAAAATTTATCCTAAACTTCAAGTTGGATATTTAAAAATACAGTGGTGAAAATTGCATTCAATTCTATAAAGCAGTTTCTGAGTGATGCGTGAACAAACATACAGGCAGATGAAAAAAAATTCTAAAATCTGCTCTAAAATAGATATTAAACTTCAGGTTGGACATATAGAAATACTGCGTAGAAAATTGCATTCACTTCTATAAAGCAGTTTCTGAGTGATGCGTGAACAAACATACAGGCAGATGAGCAAAAATTCTAAAATCTGCTCTAAAATGGATATTAAACTTCAGGTTGGACATATAGAAATACTGTGTAGAAAATTGCATTCACTTCTATAAAGCAGTTTCTGAGTGATGCGTGAACAAACATACAGGCAGATGAAAAAAAATTCTAAAATCTGCTCTAAAATAGATATTAAACTTCAGGTTGGACATATAGAAATACTGTTTAGAAAATTGCATTCACTTCTATAAAGCAGTTTCTTAGTGATGCGTGAACAAACATACTGGCAGATGAAAAAAAATTCTAAAATCTGCTCTAAAATAGATATTAAACTTCAGGTTGGACATATAGAAATACTTTGTAGAAAATTGCATTCACTTCTATAAAGCAGTTTCTGAGTGATGCGTGAACAAACATACTGGCAGATGAAAAAAAATTCTAAAATCTGCTCTAAAATAGATATCAAACTTCAGGTTGGACATATAGAAATACTGTGTAGAACATTGCATTCACTTCTATAAAGCAGTTTCTGAGTGATGCGTGAACAAACATACTGGCAGATGAAAAAAAATTCTAAAATCTGCTCTAAAATGGATATTAAACTTCAGGTTGGACATATAGAAATACTGTGTAGAAAATTGCATTCAGTTCTATAAAGCAGTTTCTGAGTGATGCGTGAACAAACATACTGACAGAAAAATAAAAATTCTAGAAGCTGTTATGAAACAGTTCCTAAGCTTTAATTTGTACATCTAGCAGCACATTGGAGAGTACTACATCAAATGTTATATCGCAGTTTTTAAGTGATACGCGAACAAACAAGCAGACAGACAGGCAAAAATTCTAGAAAACGATTGTTTTAGCTTCTATTACTCGCATATCTATACCGTATAGGCATAATCAGTAAACCGAAAAAAAAAATATTTCTATATGCGTCATATGAAACTAACGCTCTGACTAATACGAAACAAATTTAATGCTTTCAAGGGATCTTCCAAATATTTAGAAAAGAAATTAAATAATTTTAATTACTAAAATTTCTAACAATTTGTTAGTAATTTTCCATGCAGATAACCTTTGAAAACTCTGTGTCGTCAGCCACACATGTACTTATCACTAAGTATGTGTTTAAAAATGCGTAAATGCGAGATTCCGCGATTATTAACCCGGCACACTTCAATACCACATGGAGAGTAATCAATTGTGAAGGAATGTTTCCTTTTATTGATTAATCTATTTAAATGATCATATACGTATGTAGGAGTACTGATAAGCAAGTCCCCAAAGTGACAAAAGTAGCAGTTGAACTCATGCTTCAGCGAGTGGATCTTTCTCCCACCTAATCGCACTTTTCACACAAATCTAAAACGAAATTATTACTCAACCCAACTTGCACATATATCAAGAAAGGATGGCTAGTCTTCGCATGATCGCTCAAACCTTTCTATGTTGTGGAAGACAGAAAAGGCACTGCAAGCACTTAGTTGGATTTGGCTTCTTTCTGCTGTTTAGGGAGGCGGCCAATATAACCCAACCAACCCCTGATTTTTGTGTCTCCCTGGGCCGCGCTTGAAATCCTCAGTAACAAATTTTTAAAAATCCTCAGTAATCAATCATTTTTCTATACATAATTAAGACTTAGTTGACAAGACCTAAAGGGAAAGGGCATCTCATTTAAGTACTAACAGGGAGTACCATATATTTTGTAATATTTGACGAAAAATCTTCAACTTTGAAGTATGTCTTGTGTTGTGCGAAGATTAACGAGTTATTTGAGATACTTAACGTACCTTTATTATTTGAAAATCTTCTTTTGTTTTTGGAATTCACTCATAAAAAAAAAACAACATGCTAAATACTATACACTTTTGTTACTCGTTATTTGAGCAGGTAGAAGTGAAGTGTTGAATATTATTTTCATTTTTTTAGAAAACGCCAATATTCAAATGAAAACAGTAATGAGGGTCATGAGGCTGTAACGAAGAACAAAATCTGCACATTGCATTGCATACATTTCTTGGTGCATAGGAGCAGCCTAATAAAAAAGACATGCATTTTTATGATTTGATTTTTATACTCGGCTGAGCATAGCTCACAGATTATGTGGCTTTTTTCTATCAAAAGCTAAATTGTTGAGGCATAAAAAAATCGAAAGAGATATAGATTTATATATGCATGCATATGAAAGTGTTCAGGAGGAAATGAGAGATTATTTAAGCCATGTCCGACGGGCCGTACATCTGTAAACACTATTCTTTCAACAAATCTTTAAATATATTATTGAAATTTAGTTAAAATGGTCGAAATCGGATGATAGCCACACCCACTTTTTATATATCGAGCATTTCGCAAAAGAAAAGAATTGTTATTCAGTACAAGAGACAACTAGAATTAGCAGCTATAATAATCAGATCTTAATTGTTGGCAGACAAAAAATTGTTTTTGGCAATTTTTAAAAATGGGCGTGCGAGTCAATTGCACAAATACATAGTATTAATCATAAATCAGGAACTTTTAAGAAATCATAACAAAATTCGTTAAACATAATACCGTTATTACAACGAATACACTTATTATTTGGAATTTGAATCGGTTGAAAACCTTGCTAGACTTATATAAAAGATATTTGAAATAATCTCTTCTATTTTATTTACAAAGTGTGTAAATGTTATAAAAACGTACGTTGCAACCCCTTTTTTTATTAAGCCTATACTAACTTTGCGGTCGCCATAACCTAAAATTAGAGTCGAAGTATCAATTAAAATAAATCGCTTGATAACCAGGCCCACTTTTGATAACGGTGTAAAAAATGTGCCACAGTAAATTCGGAAAAAGCGATAACTCTAAAACTACAAGAGTTGGACCATGGAAAACCAAATAACCTAGGTAAAATCCATTTAACCTAGTTAAAATCAAATTTAAGTAGGCGTGGTACCGCCCATATTTGAACTCGAAATCCTTAATTTTCCCTGCTATTATCAAAGGTGATTATTAAGTTATTTAACAACTTTTATAAATCTCTTTGGGTTTTTTTTTGTACTTGTAGCCACTGCTAAAAATTAATTAAATAGAGTGATAACCACGCCCACATTCCATATGGCACGAAAGTAAAAAAATATCACCAACTTTCTTGCTTAAAGCTCACAGCTGTGTATATAATGTTCAATTGCAAACGTACTTCGACTTCCTTACTTGTTTCATTTATGTTATGTTGCTTTTTGGGATAAACATCCGCTTAAAATTTTATTAACAAAAACAACACGAATTTCTAAACTGATTTGCGCTACCTAATCTTTAGAGTTGATATACACACCCCTTTCGGACCAACCAACACTTTTTAAATAATTTTTTTTTTTAGTATTTCTATAAAAGTTCACTAAAAATTTTAAAATCTACACGCACTTATTCAATTATGAAGAAGAGTCAAACTACGATGTAGGCAGGGTTACTTCTTATTTCGATATAAGCGTCAAGCTCTATAAAACTTTTTGGGAGCTGAGATTTAGATTTGGAAAAAAATTAAATAATATCGTTTCGAATGAGACTACTGTTATCGCAAACTAAGGAATCTTTGATAAGACTTAGAAAGTGATCCGCACCCCAGTAAAGAAATTAAGCTTTCAGCGTAGCAAACACTCCGAAGTTTTTTGGCTGACTTTTGAAGAAAGTGACCTGTTTTTTTTTTTTTTGCTAACTTAATTTTTTTTCTTGTGACCGATAATTTCAGTTTTTTATATGTATGTATATATTTTAATTTTTTTTTATAGGAATTAGCGTTCTTTGTTGTTGATTAGTGGTCATGTGAGGGCTTATCAACAACAAAAAACGTGTTCCGTACATATGTATGAATTATGTTCTTTGGTATACGTACGGATAATCGGATGTAAGTCACAGGTCTAACATTTGTTTGTTGGTGGTCAGCAGAAATGAGCGCGACATATAGGTCTGCGCATGGTCCACGGTACTTATGTCAAAATGGTCGGTATGTGCGATTTCGGAGAGGTGTTTCGCGTGGTTCTATTCAGAAATATTTCACGATGGACCGTATGACATGCGCGACTTCGAAATTCACAAAATCTGACTAAAAAGTTGTGTGGGGCAGCTACCGTTGAGTTGAGTAAAAGTAAAAGATTAACACAAGGAATCTTCATGAAAGGTTTAGTTTAGAATTCGTTTGAAGAAGGCCACATCTGGTTTTTTTTTTTTTTTTTTTTGAAAGAAGCTCAATCTTAGAAATCGGTCGAAGAACTTCTTATCTCCCGAACGCAATATCTCAAAGTTTCTTTCAAAAACGTCTTAACTCAGCTAAAGCTGTATTTCATTTACGTTGAGTTAGAAATCCTGAGAAAATGCTTCTTTTACCATATGCGGAGGCAGCGCGAACTCGATTAAGCATCCGAGATAGTGCAATCTTCCTCTGACGCGTCGCTATGTACTGTTTAGGCTCAATTTAAAGAATGTATGCGTTTTCATTTTAAAGACCCAAAATACAAATTAAAACACGTAAAAATGGGAGTATTTGAAATTCTAAAAGTTGAATGTGTGGTATAGCATATTCAGTGAATATTTAGTCCGCACCCATCCCTGGTTTAATATAAAGTTCAAATTTTCTAAAAATTCATAAAAACTCCTGATTTTTTTTAATTGAAGAAAAAAGTTTGTAAACATAAAACTGAGATTAGATTTTTTTATGCAATTCGTGTTTGCAATTACAGTTTTTTTTTCTGAATTTGTTTTATATTTTTTTTTTGCAATATTTGTTTACTGATATGAAATTGCGCGCCTCCAACGAATGCAACGCTTAGTGCTGCTAGGCTTCGGTACATTTGCAGTCGCGTTTATCGTTCGGTTTTTTATGCCGGCCGCGCGCGCAAACGATCGTTTGCTGATTTTTTAAAGCGAATTTGCGCTTACCTCGTATCTATAAAAATAGCGCGTAGGTTAGTTTAGAAATTTAATAGTGTTTCAAACTTCGTTGAGTGTGGAACGTAAGAAAGCGCGCGTGCAATTAAAAAGTGTTTAAGCAATTTTTTAAATTTGAATAGATCTTAAAAATATTTAATTAAGAACTTATATTTGCTGTGAATTTGTTAATTGAAATCTGTTTAAAAATGCGTTTATTGTTGGATAAGGTAAACATACTACTTCAAATAGTGTTTTTTTAACGGTGAAAGAATAATAAAAATTATGCAGCCCATATGCCGTGACAGTACCGCTGCTAAAGCACGAATTTCAAATTATGACAGAAATTTATGTGGTGCTCGAACTTAGGTGCAACGCGAAAAACTCTTTGCCTTCAAAAGCGCTCAGTTTTCGAGATATTGCAAAACTAATGAGAGATACTAAAGAATTGTAGAAAAAAGTTTTGAAGGAGTTAGAAAAACTTACCGGACTTATTTTCTTTTACAGCAGGTTGAACTCATCGATCCTTCGGAGCTTCTGCGCCCTGAGGCTTCATTTGCCGATAAATCTATATCGCAATTTCGTGATTACAGCATCGATACGGATGATCCCTTGAAAGAGCGAGTGCGCAGAACTTATCGTGAAATGCATCTGAATCAAACTGTGGACTTTGTTAAAGGTAAGAGCGTAACCTAATATTTTCTATTTTCGCTCAAAAGGCGCTTACTTAGAAGCTTCTTTGAACCACACAATTTGTGCTCGCTCAAACATTTGACTTATAAATAAAATTTCTTACTCTTCACTCAACTTGTTTCCAGGACGCCGTAACCGCTGGCTCAAATTCAACACCTTCAAAGCCACCGTGCGTGAAGCACTCGAGAAGCTGAACGATTTGGTTGATGAATCTGATCCTGATATCGATCTACCCAATATTGTGCATGCCTTCCAGGCTGCCGAGCGCGCACGTGAAGAATTTCCCGAACATGATTGGCTACATTTAACCGCACTCATACACGACCTGGGTAAAGTGATGGCATTCTATGATGAGCCACAATGGGCTGTAGTTGGCGATACCTTCGCTGTGGGCTGTAAATGGGGTGAAAGCATTGTTTATCGTGAGGATAGCTTCAAAGGCAATCCCGATGGTGATAATCCGAAGTACAATACAAAATATGGGATGTATAAGCCGAAATGTGGTGTTGATAATTTACTTTTGTCTTGGGGACATGACGAATATATGTTTCATGTGTTGAAGCATAACAAAACTAAGCTGCCGCATGTGGCATGCAACATCATACGTTTCCATTCATTCTATCCATGGCATAATGGTGGCGATTACACACATTTTGAGGCACCCGGCGATGAGGAGATCAAAAAATGGGTGTTGATTTTTAAGTGAGTTCAGCGAGTTGAGTTCATTTGTGTAAAATAAATCATTAATTATCTTCTCTCTCTCTATCTCTCTCTTTCTCTTTAGCCGCTATGATCTATATACAAAGAGCGAAAAGATGCCCGATATTGACGCTCTATGGCCGTACTATCAGTCGTTGATTGACAAATATTTACCAGGTGTTTTGGAGTTCTGAGCTTGAGGCTGTGTCAACTGCTTGCGTGCAAGCTTAAAGTGGCATCATCGGTTCGATTCCTATACTTCTTACAAAAGTACCTTATATGGTTATTATTTTATATATATCTTAGTTCTTAAGGCTAAACTACGGACTTGTTAAACAGCTTTAATGGGCATTTAAAATTATTTTGTACGCTGTGAATATTTTAAAAAATATTTTTAATTAAAAAAAAAAAACTTCAATATCTTAACAATTTGGAAATTTTATTTCCATTTTTCCTCTGTGCCAAACACCTAACTTTGTCAGACATGTCTCAAGTGCCTTACAGCTCTCTTCAATAAGCTCGGCCAAATCCCTTCGTGCATGTCTTGCAGTTGACCACAATGCAATGACCCTTTCCGACCTCCTTACTGAGCACATAGAGGTAGAAACTTTCTTGTAAGCTCCCTAGGTTTCTTAGACTGGGTTGAACCCAAGTGAGTTTGTTGTTAGAACAGTCTGATCCGTTTCATTTTGTTACTTGGGCTCTCGAAAGGCCACTAATGAAATTTGTTGTTGTTGTTTCAGCATAAGAATCCATTCTGGGTGTTGTTGTTGTTGGTAACTCCTCCAAGTTTTAGGCAAGTGCTGCCGATTATCACACTCATTTGTCCGCGCGTAGTCTTAGCCTTCTAACAATTCCATTTTGTTGTAAAAATCAGCATAACCTTTATAAGAATTTCAAGTTTATTTATGAAACCTCGGCTAAAAAAATCATCTAATCGCTTTGTATGTAATTTTATTTTCTTATTTAATAATTCGCCTGAAATCATGTATGTTAGCCTAAGACCGATAAGACCGGCAATAGTCAGTATTGCAAGAAAAAAGTTTATCATTCTCATAAAATTGCGATTCTAGTTTAATGCAGAAAGGCAAAACGTTTCTACATTATTTCACCAACAGCGCCCATATCTCAATCACGTTTTAATTACATAAGCAACTTGGATAAAGCAAAAAGAAGAATAGTATAAGTTTTTCTACAAACAAACGTTGATAAAATTCAATTTCCGCACTTTAATACGAAGCGCAGTTTGTTGAAGTGACTATGATTTTTTTATTTCATTAAACTCGCTTTATTTCATATACAAATTGCCGCATAAACAACTACATTAACAAGCGAAGTACAACACGTGCCATATTCGTCTTAAAAAACTAATATATACAAAAAGGGAAAAGTACTCAAATGCATTTGTGTGAGAATGGTCCAACATGCCGCATGTACAACGTTCAAACGTCATAGCTTCAAACAGCACACTGCGCTCTATATCAATGTGCAGCTGCTGCTGCATACGCCCGTCAGTGCGACAAACTCTCGTGCATGAAGCGCGTCCATTATCACCACTCAAGGTTTGCTTCCTAATAATATGAGTTATTGACTGTGTGGCGTGGTTGCTTATTGCATTTCTACTATCGTTCACGTTCACGTTTCTTTTTCTTTTCTCTTCGTGGGGCGGGTGCATCATAATGGTATGTGGGTGGGTTTGGACGATCGCGCTCACGCTCAAGCTCACGTTCACGGTGTTTGCGACGCTCTCGATGCTCGCGTTCTCTTTGACGTTCACGTTCTTGCTCTCTTTTCGCCGCCGCCGCCAACAACTGAATTTCAGCTTTTTGTTGGGCACGTTGTAGACGCTTTTGTTGTTGATATGCCTCCGCTGTGGCCGCAAGTGAAGCGCTATGTTGCCTACTATGCCTTTTGATGCGCTCTATCTGCTCACGCTCGTATGCTATTTGCAGCGCGCGTTCCTGTTCTTGCTTATGCTTACGCGCTCGTTCACGTTTGCGCTCAAGCTCTTTGTGCGCTTTGTGCTCCGCCTTAAATAGTTTGTACTCCTCCTCATGAGTGCGCTTTCTCGATTTCTTTTTGCGTTCAATACGAATCGCTTCTGATTTTTGCGATTTAGATGCTTTTGGTTTTTTAGACATTTTCAAAGATTTTGCACCGGATTTGCGTTTACGATGCGAGTGCGAACGCGAACGTTCACGTTCAGCAACTTCATCTTCTGAACTATCAGTACTTTTAGATGAGGAAGAAGTGGTTGTGGTCGATGAGGATGATGATGAAGATGAGGACGATGACTCTGATGAAGATGAGCTGTCATCGTCTTCGGAAGATTTACTACTCGAACGACTGCGTCGCCGATGTTTTCGCTTCTGTGCAGTTTTTGCACTTGATTTAGGTTTAGCATCCTCTGAGCTATCACGTGTGCGCGAACGTAGCTGGCGTTTTCGCTCTTTGCGCGGTTTGGGAATTGTGGGGCGTGAAGTGGGATTTATTTCGCTAACTAACTGTACGTCGTCGTCGTCGGAGACGTTCACTGTTGGCGCAATTTTAGGTTTCGTCTCACCCTTTTCAGGCATACTCGATGGATTCCAGAGTGCAACGGCAGGCGTCTCTCCGGGAATATGTGTTGTTGGGATCTCAATCAAACGCTGTTTCTCTTGTTCGTCTACATTGCCGTCATCGTCCGGACCATACGACGTTATTGGTATAGAATGTAGTGATGCCTCAGAATCGGAGGCATTTGCATTCGATTTCTCTGGATCACTTGGTGAATTCTTTCCGGAAGTATCAGCTGAGGGGGACTCTGGAACGCAAAACTTTTAAATTAATAGTTTATCAAATAATTTACAAAAGTAAGCTTTTTTCAGCTTTGATATATATATATGGCGGCTGTGAAAAGGCTTTTTGAGCTCTTAGCAAGCTTTGAACTTTTTTCAGGTCTAACCAAACTTTTTCAATTACCTGTAAGAAGCGTCCAAAGATTTCTAGTCAGACTGACTAGAAATCTGTGGACGCTTTTTAAGATGACCGAAGGCCTGTTAATAGAAGTGTTGTGAGCTCCTGACATGTTAGAAAAAAACGTAAGGGAAACTTTGATGAAGCTTTCAAAGCCCTGGAAAAGCTTTCACATATGGCATCGTTTGAAAATATATTATCACCAAAGTTTTTAAATTTTTTTACGTAGAACGCTAGATGTGATAGCCTGATAAGTTACTTCATAAGCAAATGATCTTTACTTACTGCAAGGGTGTAAAATATTTTAAATACTTCAGCTGTAGAAATATCAGCATAAAATTTGGGCAGGTCAGTTTAATGTGCCAATGGTAGGTAGGGAGAGCAACCCCATTTCGTGATTAATGAAGGAAATAAGATGCAAAAAAAAGCTATTGAAAAATTAGCAACTAAATTGATTTATTTTATTTTAGTGCTACTGATTGTGGAGGTCATATTAAGCGATTAAGACTAATGACGCTCTGGCGTATGTCGACTATTTCGCAGTAATATAAGGGTAGAGCTTTTCAAAAGAGCCAAAGTAAATATACTCTACTAGGATGGTTCGACACCAGAAGAGCAGAAAAGTGAGAGATTACAGTCAACCTTACTTTCACTGACAACCAAATCATAGTCTTACCTTTAATATGTGTAAGAAAAGCCATCGCTTTGCGTTTGCGCTCCAACTGCAATTGCTTCTCTTTGGTTACTGGTGCAGCACCTAATTTTTCACGTGCAATTTTTGCCAACTTATCTTTCACTTTTTCCTCAGCTGTGCGAAAAAGTAGAGTTTTAATATGCAAAAGTAAAAGTTTTCCGAAAATGCTTACCCTTTCGCAATTCTTTTTGACGATTTTGCTGCTGCTGCTCAAACAAAGCGTTTCGCTCGATTTCAGCTTTTGAATTTTTCAAATGTGATTTCGTTAGGCTGCTAGCAGAGGTGGTACTAAAGTTATCAAAACGACTACTTGTGGCCTGATTAGATGGGGCACCCATGCCGACTAATACAGGGGCAGGCAGCAAAGCGTTAGACGTATTACGACTGCCGATTGTGGCAGCAATTTGGGCATTTCTAGCCATCAATTGACTTTCTACCATTTGTATAGCTTTTTGAACATGCTCAGGCACAGTACGCGTTTGTGGTTTATTTGAATTTGCAAGCTTAGCTGTACTCTCCTCATCATCGTCGCTGGGCTCACGCGGTAGGGCAGGTTGCAGCACAGACTCTTCTTTTGATTTGATGGAGAAGCAAACGGGTGCTATAAGGAAAGGACTAATTACAACTAGTTTCTTTCATAAAAGTATACATCCATACTTACAAATTGATTTCTCAGCCGCCAGCAATTTTTTCTTACTCATCAGAGCTGCCGCCACCGCAGCCGCTTTACGTTGCTTCTGCTCTTTTGAAGCTGCATCCGGATCACCCGTAACCTTATACAAGTAATAGGGATAGTGCTCATTGTCATAGAGCAGAAAAGTGAAACGATCAACGCTTTTCGAACGCAGCGTCTCCTCAAATTGACGCCCATTCTTAATTACGTAGCTCGCAGTCTTATCAATTATGTTTTTTAGCGTTTCGATTGGCACAGGGAAATTGAGTATTGGTTCGAATTTTGGCGGTGGTGGAGTTTTCATGCGCTCGGGTTCCTCCTTCTTATCCTCTGCTTCCGATTCTGTATCAGAAGCATAATCTTGCGCCAATGATAAAGCACTAGATTTACTCAACAGCTCAACCTCTGTGCGTAAAGCACCATTAATTTGAGAATTCGAATTTGAATTTGCGCCGTCTTCAGCGTCCGCTGAAACATAGGTGTTGTTATTGTATTGTAATAGCACGGGTGTAAAATTTGCACTAATGGGAACGGCGGCGGTAGTGGGTATTGGCGAATCCGTTGCTGGCATATTGGCCAATTCGCCTTCAATGACAGCGGGCAATGGAACACCTTTGATTTTACTTATTAGTTGGGTGTAAGCGCAATTAGCAGATGGTATATATTTGATCGTGGGCACGGTAACTATCGGTTTGGCAGACACGCTTGCGCAAGCCGCTATATCTCTGCTATTAGCTATTAATTGTTCGGTGTGTGGAGATGACATTGCGCTTTCAGCAGGATAAGTATCGTTTTTGATAGCATTCAAAATATATTTATAGTATGGATTGAGGGCGCCATTTATAGCAAGAAATTCAAATTGTACATTGTTCGACTGTTTAGCTTTCAATAGAATTTCCATTTGCATGCCTTGAGAGGCAATAAAACGGGCAGTCTTTTCGATAATGGCGTGTTGTTTCATTGTTTCGGGCTAAGGGAGAAACTAAAAGTTGTTATTTTGGGTATAAGAATAGTATTTAATGATTCCAGCACAATATGAAAGATCTAGGCACATATTTTTGCTTCAGCTTGTTTCTTCAAATTTTAGAACAAAAGATAAATTTTTTTTTAATTTATATCTGATCGCAATAACAAAATCGGAGTGTTTTTGTCGTTAAAACCACAACAACATGATGCAAAAAAAATGCAGATCTTTCATTCTGTATTAAAGTCGTGTTGGAAAGTATTGCAGTCTAAACGAAACTCACCAATTGTATGCTGATAGGCACTTCAAAGCCCTTAGGCAAGCTAAAAGCTTGTTCGGGTTCTTCGCCGTTTGGCGATTGGTTGGGTTCCTCGCGATTTGGTCCATGTGGCATCACACCGGCGCCGCCATCATTGCCATATTGAAAATCCACCTGCGCATAATTACCACCTTCTACATCCTGTTTGAGGCGTTTCAAATCCTCTTCTATTTATTGGAGCGGTTGACAATTCGATTTAAAGTTGATGGCATATGTTGGCGGTGAGGACGAGTATTTGTTGTTTTTATGTTTCAACCAAATAAAACCAAAATGGCAGAGAAAGAGAAACCAAAATGAGTTTTCAAACAGCAATGAATTGAAGGCAACTACGCCTACGCACTAAAACAGTGAACAAAAATTATGCGCTGCTGCATTTAATATGAATAGCTTTTTTTAGCTGAATATTTGTTTTTTTTTCTTTTTTTTGTTGTAAATTATTGTATGGGGAACATAACCTGTTTGATTTTGTTTCTTTGTTTTCTTTTCTTCAATTTCATGCTCAACATAAAAGAACCGCTTTACACAAATATAAGTATTTTGCATACTTTGTTTTTGGCAGAAATTAAAAAAAATGTAAAACCATTTTAATCAAATTTTAACAGCGTTTACATTTAAAGAAATTATGTAGAATGAGTTGTATGAAGTTGAAAAACGTTTGCAGCAAAATACGGGTACTGTTCGGGGCAGGGACCGGATGCTGCGGCTAGTATGCTCCTGCTGGGGCTGGTTTTGCTGTTTCTAAGCGCTCAAACGCATTTGTAACTGCAATGGAAAATTAGTTTGGTACAAATAAGTTCACATATTTACCTGTGCACACTTTTGAGCTCTTGGAGTGCGTGTCAACTTGGCCAGTAACGCGTATTGGGATTTGCTTGACTGTAGCACTTCCCACGTTGTCAGCAAAATATTATTAACCGCGTTTTAACAATGTTTTTTATATTTAAATGCTACTTACGTGTATTTTGCACATTTAAGTTTATCATGCCGTTTTTACACAATTCTTAAACTTAGTTTGCTAATGTCTATGGGGTTATATGAATTTAAATGCTATTTCGCCTTTGGTTATTGGGCATTTTGTTAATGTTCCTTCTAAATTTTTTTTTTTTATAGTTTTTGCAGTTGCCCGTTCGTCAGCTTACACAAACATATACATTTACAATAAAACAATACCAACAAGTGGTACAGAATCTTTCTGTTTCATCATATTAGCTTAATAGCGTCAAGGGTCCACTGACCCATCAGCCATCGAAAATACTGTCACTTTTGCTTACCTTGTTGCAATATTTGATCCTCTTCGTTGTTGTACAAATATAAATAACGCTCTTCCTCGCACAATAGTTCGGCGCGTTGCTCGTCGGCGCTGAGATAGTCTAAACGATTTCCATAACCGCCCGGTGGTGGTTCGTGTGGCGCCAATTCAGATAAAGCGCCACGTACGTCATATCTGTTACACACCGTCAAACAGAGTTCCCGTCGATATCATTATTATAGGAGGTGTTAATGGAACGTCAATGATGTAATCGAGTTGATATGTAGTTGATTTGGTTTTTGTGCGCGCAAGGAAGTAGCGTTTGGTGAATGAGAAAAGAAAGTTAAATTCAAATTAAAAAACAATAAAAACATAATTGTGGTAACAAAAAAATAAATAGTTTAAATAAGTTACAAATATGTATATTGGTTTCAAATATCACAGCGAAATCTTGAAGACAACATGAAGTTGTTGCCAAATGAGTATTCGCTAGATATTTAAAAATGCCGATATAAAAATACATATGTATATGTACATAAACGTGGGTGAATCATAGTAAGAACTTTTTATACATACCGTTCCTTTTGCTAAAAAATGATATTTGCGATTAAGTGATTATTAGAAAATAAATTCGTTTAAAATGCACTACGTGATGATGCAATGTCATGGTAATTCTTAACGATTTCCATGTGGGTATATACATATAAAGTAGTGGTAGTAACATTTTTTTTTTAATTTTTTCATATGAAGGGTGGTGTGTGTGAACTTTACAAGATTTCACACTTTCCTAGTTTTGTAAAAAATTTTATCTTTTGTATTGTTATTCTTATTTTTTTTTATAGTTAAATTTTTTCATTAAAACTAATTTTTTATCATGGTTTGTTTTTTCTTTATATCTAAATTGTTTTTTTTTTTCATTTGTATTTTGTTTATAATTTTTTTTTGTATTAAAAAATATTTAACATTTCTTATTGTATTTATTTTTTAGTTTTTTAAATGTATTTCCTTTAATTTATACTCCTTTTTTTTATTAATTTTTTTTTTTTCAATTCAAAATATTTTAATAATATTTTATTAAATTGTTTTTTCATTTTAGTTCTTATATTTCATTTTTTTTTTTTTAAGTTTTATTTTTAAGTTTTCCAGCTTGTTTTATTTGTTTTAATTTCTTGTTTCCATTTTATTTCTTTATTTCTTGTTATACGTAATTTTTATTTGATTATTAGTCTTCATGTTTTTATTTTTTTTTACTTGAAATTTCTCAAAATACCTCTCGTCTTCCACTTTTTCTTATTTTTTTTTTTTGGCTTAATGTTTACATATATAAAATATTTGTAACTTCCTAAAATTTTATTTTTACTTAGTTTATTTAGTTTAAGTTTTTTAATTTCGTATTTCCTTGTTTGAGGCTTACTAAATAAAATTTTTCTTCAATTTATTTGAGCTTTTATTTGATTTATTTTTCATTAACAGTCGGCACATTATAATGCATCGCCCGCCTGGAAATGCAATGAAGATTTACTCTTGGAAGAAAGATATATTTTGACAGAGTAGGCAATTAAGAAACAAAGTCACCATCGTGAAAACTGACAACATCGCTGAAAGCATTCCAAAGATAAGTTCTTCTGAAGAGCTATGAACCTGAGGTAATTAACCCTGCTACATTGACATGTTATGCGAATAAAAGAAGATAGTGCGCTACATTAAGCAAAACGATGAAGCAACGGGGCAGATAAAGTATGTTTACTTAGCTCATAAGGCACCATTTTGTACTTTTATTATTTCAACATTAGCTGGTTTGTTAATTTCTTAATGGGTAATTCGTTTTGTGAACTTTGTTTTTTTATAAAATTATCGATTTAAAACTACAGACTAGCCAACTAAATAACCTGTGGGGAATTCTACAACAGCAACCTTTAAAAATGTACACTTTTTCAATAAACAATTTTACTATAAGTTCAAACAAAAGTTTCCAAATACCGGACGGCCGGTGTGAATTAATTAGTACTATTAGAACTTACATATATAGATGTACATATGTATGTATTCTCGGGGAATTATATAAACTTACAAACATATTAACTTCTTGAAAATCTAGTATTATTTATTCACAAAATGCACAAAGCATGCTAAAAGAAATGAGAATAAGTTAGTAACTTTCTCTGTCGCAATTATCTTTACACATTCGTTTCAATACGGGTTTGTTGTGTTTTTGATTTGCGTTCATCTTGGAGGTTATAAAAACGTTTTATGTACCTACTGCACTAATAATGCATGAGAAATTTTAATCGTAGTTATTATAGTCAAATAAAATATAAAAACAACGTAGTAAAATAGATACAGATATGTACAAAAAGGTAGCAACAATTATTAACCTGTCGATTTTGAGTGTTGCGTCGCCCATCCATGGTATCATATGCTTGCCGTGATCGATATCGCGAGCCTTATCATCGTCACGAAACAATTTGCATGCATAACCAAAGACAAGCAAATCTACTTGGCGTGCTTCGCCTGCATTTAGGCTCGTTGTAGACGTTGTGTTGGATGTGTAACTAGTGTATGCGCCATTATTCGGATTTGTGCTGCTGCTGGTGCCGCTGCCTTTGCGAAGTATGCCACCAACGCTGCCGCCAGCATACTCGCGCACGGGTGGTCGCGGAATATTGTAGTAGGACATGTTTTATTTATGCACTAACAAATCTCAATAACATTAGTGTTTGGGAATTTGTTTTTGATGTAAAACCCTATTTAATATTTTTTTAAACTCCCAAAATAAATTTTTCATAATTTTAATCAATCCACAAAGAAAAAATGTTTTGTTAATTTTGCAAAGTTCAGCTGGGAACAGAGTTGCATTAGATAACTCATTGATTATTCACAATAAACCAGCCAAAAATAGTGCTGCCGGTATGTTCGATACTGTTATAATCAACTTTTATCGGGCCGTTGGACCATCTTCGGTTCAGTTATAAAACATTTATACTGATCTAAAATGAATGATTTCAGACCAGTAGCCGGATTCTGTAACTTTTAACCACGCGCCGAGCGTTGAGCTTATCGCCATATTTTGGCGTTTGTTCTTAACGAAATTGCGATTCTGTAACTCTCCTTTAACGCCGCTAAACAGCTGATTCTTGATGGTGATAAAATATGGCAGTACATCTCTTTTCGCCGTATTTTGCACTAAATTACATGCAAAAAACTCAAAACTAATTTTTTTTTTACTTTTTCCAAACGCTAAAACACGTGTAAACCAATTAACGTAATTGTTCACACCTCGAAAATAATTCGCGACAGCTAACCACACGAAAAGTGTTAGCTAACACGTGTGGTTAAAAGTTAGTGTATAGGGAACAGCGTTATAAATGGTGTTAAGCAAAGTTAACGCTAACACCTTTCGTTAAAATACAGGGTGGCGCAAAAGGTATCCTCCTATCAGAAAATGCTATAAATTTTGCGATTGGCCCCTAAAGTCAGTTCTGTTTTGACATTTGTGTAGTTAACACATGCGAAATACACGTTAATAAACAATGTTACGCTACACTGCTCCAGAACGCGGAATATTGCTGACTATTTATTTGACCAATAATCGGTCGGTGAAAAACGGTTACTGCGCAAAAGTAATCCTCCTATCAGAAAATGCTATAAATTTTGCGATTGGCCCCTAAAGTCAGTTCTGTTTTGACATTTGTGTAGTTAACACATGCGAAATACACGTTAATAAACAATGTTACGCTACACTGCTCCAGAACGCGGAATATTGCTGACTATTTATTTGACCAATAATCGGTCGGGACCAAACGGTTACTGTAAATGGTGAGCGCTACAGAGCAGTGATCAACGAGTTCTTTTTACCGCAACTTGATGAATTGGGATTGGAAAACATGTGGTTCCAACAAGACGGTGCAACAGCACACACTGCACGTGCCACAACCGATATGCTGAATATCGGAAGCTTACTTTTGCGCCACCTTGTAGGTACGGAATCGATCTACAGAGGATTCTGGCAAGAGGGCGGGATATGTTATACTTCATCATATGTTGAGCGTTGTGATTTTTGTAAGGAAATCTATTGTGAATATCATAAATTCTTTTGACAAACAAAAACTGACAACCTAAAATAACAATATTTATGAAAAATTTAAGCAAATTTAATGGAATGTAAACAAATATAAGATGGACACCATAGATCCGTCCTCCAAACAACGCATAACCACTGTGGAGAAAGAAGTAACACTAGAGGAAATCCGGAATCTGGACCGTTATGATGAATTCGATTTACTTGACGAAATGAAAAACGTAAAAGATGTTCACTTAACCGAAATAGCAATAGCTAAAATGATTACAAATATGAACCCGGCTCTCTTCATGCATCTGCTGTGCCCTCTATGCGGTGAGACGTACAAAAAGCAGCTTTGTGGTAACAGCACTTGGATGGTGTGCATTATTTCAGCAATCTAAACAACTTACGGGGAATTTTAAAGGAAAGTAAGTTTAATGTAGAAATCGTGTTTGAAAGTAAGTTTGTTTAATTCTATCTATATTTATTATGTTAAATACAGAAACCTCTCGTTGCAAAAATTGTACTGCAAAATTTAATTACTTTGAATATCGTAAAATATTAACACACCGTCCATCCCACATAACATTCTATACTTAAATGTAGTTCATGCGGACATTTGGAGACAACGTATTCAAGCGTATTGCATACTTTCCGATCAAGTACTAGAACGTTGCACAGCTTACAATACCTATAGAAGGAACAATAACGCCATGCGCCTTATCACAGCCACATATGTCGCATTTGCTTAAATCAATTTCACCCTGTGCGGTCCTTAATTATACACTGTACATTACAGTATACAAAAAAGGATTGTTCTATTAATACTGAAACACAAAGCGAAAAAAGGAAACGAAGAAGAAAAGTGAAGGAGACTTCGTTTACACAGCAGCTAAGGAGCAATGCCAGTTCTAGCCCTAAAATCTCCCAATTAGATCTACCTCCAGCAACACACCTCAAAGTATTCGACGAGTTTTCATGTATTTACAAACTTAGTTCTAGTAGATGTATATATAGATTTTATACAAGAAAATACAAAAATTACTCTTTCATATTTGTATCATTACTCTTGCAAGATGTTGGCGATTAGTGAGTGACCGCTTCAATGGAAATAGAGACAATAAAAAGATTTAATTCATAGGCGTTTTCTCCCAATCCCTAATTATAATTAGAAAAAATGTATGAATGGTTTTCTCTACAGTACTTCACAGCATATCAGTATATTTCCTAGTTGATGCTTTACATTGCTTTATGGTTCATGGCATAGCTTTTAAAATGTTTGCAGTAGTCGCCATCCAAAAAGAATAGCTTGTGAGCTCGTTATAGGATTTTGTGCTGATAACATTGGCATAAAGACTATTTGCAAGGTTCAGGCTAGTAAAAAAAGAACTACATTTTTAAAAATGTTTAAAAATCAGACAAAGTTTATTTACCGAATTCTTTTTCGCGGCCAATCAATACCTTGTGCAGTGTTCTCCAATCCTAAGTCATCCATCAATTTAATTGCTTATCTGCAGTTACTCCATTATTCTGCTTTTGTTTATTTCCTTTTTCACCGTTAGTTACTGTAATAGCTTCCACCACTGAGTCTTTATTCTCCAGCCAAAATTTGTATTCCGGATTAACAATATATTGCCGTTGAAATCCACATTGTTTACATTTTAGCTGCAAACTGGCATTTTCGTCTATATTAAAAGTGTTATTGGTACACCTTCGCCGCTTTCGGCGTGATACTACATCCAAATCAGCGGTGACTCCCGGTTGCAACGCCAATGAGCACCGCTTGCATAGTTGGCGCTTAACGTCTGGTGCACTATAATTACAGGTATGGTTATGTTTTTTAATAATAAATTCAATTTTTCATGTTCTATACGTGTGAAAGAATAAAGGAAAATCGCTGATTCAAAAATATCACACCTAACTCTCAGTGCCTTTCCGATTTTCACAATTAAAATTGTTGAAACTTCGTAATGGGATTCCAACCGGTTAATTCTTCCATGAATATTTAATAACTTACATTCGCAATACCGCCTTTTTGCCAATGTTCCTGCAGAGTTCGCCATAGTATGCCGCCAAAGTGTTATTCTTACCAGCCATTAGCATGGATGCTTGATATAGAAAATTCATACGACTGAAGCATTCCTTGCCGTGTAATGCTTGCTGCTTTTTGCCAGACATATATGACTTGAAGTCAAATGTATAATTTTAAATTTAAAAAAAATTGTTTAACCCAAAATCCGGAATATTTGACAGCAAAACAACAATGTGCTGTGTTCCTGTGACGGGAGTCCCGTCGCTGGAAGCCTATCGATAAGACCCACATAAATATCGATATTTAAAATTCTCGCTTTACTTGGACCAATAGCGCTACTCATGATCCAAATAACAAGATCTCGCATTAAAAATGTAAATATCTGCCTGTTACGTCACGCTTTTGACAATATGTCTGCTTGGTTTTAAATGTCCGAAATGTAATAAGTCAGTTGATTTGGTAATTGTTTCCTTTAGGAGACAACTGCTAATATACGTCCAAAAATATCGGGAAAAGTATCAAAAGACGGGTTTTAGCCTCCGTATCAATAATCCGAAAGCGGAAATTCGATATTTTATGTCTGTTTAGAGATATTTGCAATCAAAGTTGAAAATTTTCTGTCATTTTCATGTGGTTGTTGTAATCACAGATTAGGGTGTACCGAAAAGTGCAAAAAGTGTGTTCTGCGCAGAAATACTGTGGACCGCGTAGCCGGTGTTGGACCGGCTAAGGTTATTTTTTTGGAGCTCGGCAGAAGGCCGCCTACGCAGAAAGGTGTTCTGCACAAAAATATCTTGGATCAAGCCCCCTATTTGGGATTGGGCCTGGGTTATTTTTGGGTTTTTTGCAAATAACTTCTTTAAATGGTCATCTAACCGCCTGGGCGATTTTGACCGTCCAACATAGCTCGCCAGTCGTTTCTTCGTTGCGCCAACAGGCCCCAATTGGAAACACCGCGGGATCTCAAATCGGTCTCCACTTGGTCCTTCCATCGGAGTGGTGGTCTCCCTCTTCCTCTGCTTCCACCGGCGGGTGCCGATAAGAATACCTTCTGGGCTGGAGCATCTTCGCTCATTCGTACTACGTGGCCTAGCCAGCGAAGCCGCTGTGTTTTAATTCGCTGAACTATGTCGGCGTCTGCGTAAAGTTCGTACAGCTCATCATCTCTTTCGAAGAACCTTTCTCTCGAATACTCCCAGAGCCGCCTCATCAGATGTTGTTAGTGTCCACGCTTCTGCACCATATAGCAGGACGGGTGCGATGAGTGACTTGTAGAGTGTTATTTTCGTTCGTCGAGAGAGGACTTTACTTTTCAATTGCCTACTCAGTCCGAAGTAGCATTTGTTTGCAAGAGTAATTCTTCGTCGGATTATTAGGCTAACATTATTGTTGGTGTTTATGCTGGTTCCCAGGTGAAAGAAGTCCTTCACTATTTCGAAATTATTGCGGCCAACAGTGGCTTGGTTGCCAAGGCGCGAATGCGCTGACTCTTTGCATGATGACAGAAGGTACTTCGTTTTGCCCTCGTTCACCACCAATCCCATTTTCTCCGCTTCTTTTTCTAATTTGGAGTAAGCAGAAGTTACGGCGCGGTTGTTAAGGCCAATGATATCAATATCGTCAGCATATGCCAACAGTTGCACGATTTTATAAAATATTGTTCCAGCGGGGTTAAGTTCTGCAGCTTGTATCATTTTCTCCAGCATTAAATTAAAGAAATCGCACGATAGGGGGTCACCCTGTCTGAAACCTCGTTTAGTTTCGAACGGCTCGGAGAGGTACTTACCAATTCTGACCGAGCTGGCGGTGTTGCTCAAGGTCATTTTGCATAGCAGTATAAGTTTTGCGGGGAAACCAAATTCAGACATAGCGGCATTTAGGCAGCTCCTTTTCGTGCTATCGAAAGCGGATTTAAAATCAACAAAGAGAAGATGCGTGTCGATTCTTTTTTCACGGGTTTTTTCCAAGATTTGGCGTATTGTAAAAATCTGGTCGATGGTAGATTTACCAGGTCTGAAGCCACACTGATGCATGCGCCTTACCAGCTCCTCGCCTCCGTGTTTGAATAGCTCAGCAGGCAAACCATCAGCGCCAGCTGCTTTATTGTTTTTCAATCGGGATATTGCTATTCGCACCTCATTATAGTCGGGTTGTGGAACGTTAATTCCATCATCTTCGATTGTGGGCACGGGTTCGGCATCTTCTCTGGTTTCTTGCTCAGTTTCTCCATTTAAAAGGGCAGAGAAGTGATCGCTCCATATTCTGAGTGCTCTCTGAACATCGGCATCCAGGTCGCCGTTCTCATTCTTACAGGAGTTTGCCCCGGGTTTAAAACCGTCATTCGCCGAATTTTTTGATAGAATTTTCGGGCATTATTCCCTTTGGCCAGCATCTCAAGCTCCTTTATTTCACGCTTTTCTGCCTCTCTTTTTTTTTCGCCCGGAAAAGCCGCCTCGCTTCCCTCTTCAACTCGCGGTAGTGTTCACACACACTCCTCGTTGCATTCGATCTCAGCGTTGCCTTGTAGGCTTCGTCCTTTCTTTTCGTTGCAGCGCGGCACTCTTCATCATCATACCAGTTGTTTCTTCGCGTTCGCCGGAATCCAATTACTTCTTCGGCTGCGGTACGGAGTGCTCCTGAGATATGATCCCACTGCTCATGCATTCCACTAGGTTGAATTGTGCTCTCGGAGAGCAGGTGTGAGAGGCGATCTGCGAAATAATTGGCGGTCTGTTGCGATTGCAGCTTTTCGACGCTAACTTTCCCTGCGTTTTTTGTTGCACCTTTTTGTCGTACAGAGGCGGGTACGAATCTTGGCTGCTACTAGGTAGTGATCAGAGTCGATGTTAGGTCCTCGTCTTGTGCGAACATCTAAAACGCTGGAAGCATGCCGTCCGTCTATCACAACGTGGTCGTTCTGCTTGCGTTTTTTTCGATCGGGGGACAGCCATGTAGCCTGATGGATCTTCTTGTGCATAAACCTAGTGCTGGATATGACCATGTTTCGGGCACCGGCGAAGTCGATCAGCCTGAATCCATTTGGCGAAGTCTGATTGTGGAGACTGAACTTACCACAACAACAACTGAACTTCCCGACGGTGGTGCCGAATACACCCTCCTTACCCACCCTGGCGTTAAAGTCGCCAAGCACGCCTTTGATATCATGACGGGGGCAGCGCTCGTATGCTTCTTCCAGGCGCTCGTAGAATGCTTCCTTTTCCACGTCGTCCTTCTCTTCTGTCGGTGCATGAGCGCAGATAAACGATATGGTGAAAAATCGTACTTTTATACGGATTGCGGCGAGACGCTCGTTCACGGGTGTGAACGACAGTACTCGGTGACGGAGTCTCTCTCCCACCACAAATCCAACGCCGAATCTGCGCTTGTCTTCATGCCCACTCCAGTAGATGTTGCAAGGTGTTTTGATCGTGTTTCCTCGCCCGGTCCATCGCATCTCTTGTATGGCGGTGATGTCAGATTTGCTTTCCTCAGGACCTCAACCAGCCGGCCAGCGGCACCTTCCCCATTAAGGGACCGGGCATTCCAGGTACATACCCTTATCACGTAATCCTTATTTCGTTTGCGGGTGTTGTCATCTAAAAAAGGGGTTCTCATATCCGAGGCTTTGTTGTTGAATAACTTTTCACTGAAACAAAAAATTGAAAACACGCTTTCGGATTGTTGATACCGAAGTCAAAACGCGTTGTTTGAAACCCCTCCCGATATTAGGACCTGTTTGAGCAGTGGTCTCCTAAAGGAAACAATTACCAAGGCATGCACAATGCTTGCGGCCATGGGTCAAAATCTAAATTCTTTGGATTTTAGCACAGTGCTCTGCGCAAATAGCACAACCACGACATACACCACGCAAATCCTTGTGCAAATCAGTCATTGGGGCAAGTAAATTTGAGAGATGTATTTCGCACCTAATGTTGTCATAATAAGAGAGTTGCAACCCTGGCTGAATAAATCCGTTTTGTTTGTTGGTTTTGACAGTTGTAAGTTGTATTTATGTTTTTTTTGGACATTAGACTTTGCTTATCGCTCAGCCACGAAAAGAAACCTTGTGCATTCTTACTAATTATTGGCTTTAATTTAAAACAGCAAAACATTCCATTGTGATCCCTAACTTATTTTGCCATATAACAACTTTGCAAAATGTCGCTGCGCCAGCTTGTTGATGGTGATTGTGGTGGCGTTAATCCACTCATGCAACTCGGCGGACAATTTACACGAGATACGGCACGCAAAGATGAAGGTTTCACAAGTACACAATTTGAACGCAGCATGCGCCCAGATGAGCAAATGGTCAACGAATTTCTTGGGCAAGTGGCAGCACCACCCCAATCTTTTCAAATGACTGCATTGCTACAAGAAATGCGTGAAATCGAACAAGCGAGTGCATTAGGAGTGATCCCGACGTCACATACCATAGATGAGGTTGCAAGTCAGGAGTGGCCCAAAGAGTTTGGCATGCAACGCGGACAAGCTCCACAAATTGTGCATATGCAGCCACAACAGCAACAATTGGTGCATGTACGTGAGTTCTTTGATGATGAGGGACCTATCGCATCAGCTTCCCAAATGGAGCAGGTACCCCTTATGCCATATTTGCCAATGCAATCACTAGCAACGCCATACTTAGCTATATGTCCACCCAATCACGAGGCCAGCACCAGCAAATTCTTTGAGGAAAACGCCACCCTAACCAAGGAAGAAACTGATAAATTAGTACCACAACCGTCTACTACTAATGAATTTGTTGAAGACTGGATTGAGGATTTCAATAATCATACTAAGGAGCGTGAACACACACTTAGCAGCTACAATGAAAAGTTTTGGCAACGCTTACAAAATGAATGGCAAAAGTTATCTGAAGATCCTGAACATCCATGGTTATCGGAGTATAGCGAAAGCTATGATCCGTTCAAAGAGTATGAGTTCGCTGAAGAAAATTCCATGAGTGAGCTGGAAAATGCTTTGGAGAAAGGTAAAGAGTATATGCAACAAAGCGATATACCCAGTGCAGTGCTCTGTTTTGAGGTAGCAGTAAAAAAAGAACCCGAAAACGCTGAAGCGTGGGAACTACTTGGCTTAGCACAAGCAGAAAACGAAATGGATCCACAAAGCATAGCAGCACTAAAGCGTTCACTAGCGTTGCGCCCAGAAAACACACGCGTTCTAATGGCGTTGGCCGTGTGCTACACCAACGAGAGTCTACAAAGTCATGCGTTGCGCATGCTAATCAATTGGATGCAAGCAAATCCAAAATATAAGCATCTGCTACAACAACATCGAGAATTAGAAACTGAAGGTAATGGAATGGCTTCATCGCTGATAGTGGGTAACAAGCTCGAAGCTGTACAAAATCTGTTTCTTGACGCTGTGCGCATGAATACACAAGAAGTGGACCCAGATGTGCAAGAAGCTCTTGGCGTACTTTATAATCTCTCTTCAGAGTATGATAAAGCAGTTGATTGCTTTCGTGCAGCGCTGCATGTTAATCCACAAAATGCCAATATTTGGAATCGTTTAGGTGCCAGCTTGGCAAATGGTTCACGTTCTGTAGAGGCAGTGGAAGCTTATCAAAGAGCTTTACAGCTTGAGCCGGGCTTTATACGCGTACGTTACAATGTTGGTGTCTGTTGTATGAATCTGAAGGCTTATAAACAAGCTGTTGAACATTTGCTTACGGCACTGAATATGCAAGCGAATACAGCAGCGGCAAGAGATTTACCAACAGCAGGAGCGGCGGCAATAGGGGTTGGTCAAGCGCAAATGTCCGAGTCGATTTGGAGTACATTGAATATGGTGATATCATTAATGGGACGCAGCGATTTACGCGATGCAGTGAATGAACACAATCTCAAAATGTTGAATGAAACATTTATGGATGTTGCTTAGTAAACAAAAAATTCGAATTCTATAGCGAAATATCAGTAGGAATCTTGTAGAATGGGCGGCTCAATTTCAAATATTTTAAGATTAATGTAAATGGGGGTTTAAAAATACGTTCGTATATATGCTTGTAAAATTGTATGGTGTTGGCTTGGTTTGGAAGTTTAACCAGCGGATGCGTGACACCTAAAAATTCATAGAAGTGAGAAAAATCACCATCATTCTAGTAAACCGTATTGAAAGTTGTATTATTGAAATTGGCATAGATCCCTAGAGACCTTGTCGTGCATCCGACGGTACAATTTTTTTTAAATAAATTTATTTTAACAATTTTAAGTTTTTATTTTGTTATTTATGTAGCTTCACACGGAAAGTTTACGTTGGTTGAAAAATTATAGTTCAAAAATTGGTGCGTTCCCAAGGTGTCTTCTTAGCAGGCCCAGGGAGACGTACACAACGGCATCCGCTGGATTTTATCTAGCCAAGGTCTGTATTCTAAATAATATGAAGGTTCAACACAATCCATATGGATTTAGCAAGTTGCAACAGAATTGCCGACCGCGACCTGAAGCACCTTTAAACGGAAGTCTAAATGATTCGTTTTTTTTTCATATTTAACGAAGAAATATATAAAATTTATTTAATTTTGATACCTTTATACAAATCTTCAATCTATTTCACATTTTCTTATGCATACATAATATGGTATATATGTATAAGCTTAAGTTACTGCATTTTACAATTATTCACTTTTACCGTTAAATTAAAACTTGTTTGTTACATTTTTGGAATTGTTGAGTACATTGAGGCATTTTGAATCGGCGTCCTATTTTGTCCATCTAGCAAACCGTTATATTCATTTGCTTGCTAGTAATCTGCGAATGATTATGACAGCCAGAAGGCCAGTAGCGAAAGCACCGATCGCATAGCAAATTTGTCTATTTAAGAGTTGGGGAAGAAAAAGGAATTAAAGAGTTATGGTATCTTATTTAAATCAAAAGGAATTAAAACGAAAACAATTTATATAAGTAATGAAAAGCAAAGCTACAATTTTTTTTTTGTTTTTGTTTAGTGTGAGAAATTATAAATTATCACACATTAACTATTTGAGCTGTTTTTAGTGTTTTTGGACTTTTCTTAAACAATTATTGTGGGCTTTGGTATTTTCAAGCAACTGCACAGCACTGCTTCTCTGGTGGCGGTACCACATTCTCGCCGTTAGTGATGGTGGCATCCGTTTCTGGTGTTTCTATTTGTAGTGTTGGAGCTTGTTGTTGTGTTGGCAATGTTGATAATGGTGGCGTGCTGTGTTATGATGTTTGAGAAGCGGTAAAGGAAACAGCATTTTAGGAAAAGCAAATAAAAAGTAATAAAAAAATACACAACATTGAATTTATACAACAGAAATAAAGCGAATTTGAGGTCATGATTGTGCTGTATGTGTAGGAAAATAACCACAATCGGCGCTACAACGATTGATTGTCGAGTGTCGACCAAAGTAAACGTTGACTCTTTTTAGGCGTTTTGTCAACTTTTACTTTTGATCAAAAGACTATGAGAAAGTCTGTTTTTAGAAGGCTCTACAGCGAGGTCATCTGTAATTTAACAGCAACAGAGGTCAACTGTCACTTTGATCGACACGCGCCAACTATGAGTGAAAATTGCCAAATTACACAAAAACATGTATCGTTATTAATTATAGAAATTGTTGGAAACTTACACATAATTTTAGGATTTGAGAAATTTTACTCGTTTGATGGAAAAATATTTGAAGCTATAAGAAAAAACAGCAACTTAACTTAGCGATTGTTAATTTATTGTAAGTGCAATGAGGACCAAAACCCAAGGTCCAAACTGTCGTGGAAATGTATACCACACACAGGATTTTCCACTGATTATTCATTGTTGCGCCTGTAAAATGCACCTCTTATGCTAACCAATTTCCGTGATGTAACAAAGTTTTTCGGTTTGACACTGTGGGATGACTCGGATTTTAGCCGACAATGCAGTGTAACTTCAACAAACTATAGCTATATACATTGTCTGTACTGGATCTTATTCTCACAAAGCGCAAAAATTTTCAGTAATTCACTCAAAATAAGGTCTAAGCACCGAAAAGACCAGAATTCATATCTTGTCCAAGGTCATCCCGAAACTCATCTGAAAGTGATAATCCTGCCTATACCTATCACTCCGACAGCTTTGTTATTGCAACAATACGAAACTCAATTAACCGCCTAACTTATCAACTCGAAATATAATAATTTGATTGGAAGGCATAGCACACTGCGCAATCAATGTCTATGTAATCGTCTCGTATGGTCGCGTTTTGTTTTTTTGTAAGTATGATGACGCTGTGAATTGCGTACGCACTTAATCATCAATCAAAGCGGCTACTTGGGCGCAGTCATTCTACCTTTCTACTTACGCACTTAGTCAAATATTTATAATTGCTACTGGATTTATTTTAATAATCTGGCTTTATGAAATGCGATTAAGCGTTAGAAGTCAATACGATGTTCTTTGAAAGAGGGGGAATGAAAATCTTTTTACAAACTATAAAATGTAAATCGGGATGCTCTTAATATTTATATATGCGCGAATACATAATTCGTAAATATTGCACTATATGCACATTGGTCGTTGGCTTAGAGTGTAAACCTGATAACTCAGTAAAAATTAGTTTTACAGAACCGTTTACATTTTCATTTACAGCTTAGGAAGTCTATTCAATGCTGTTTTCAAGGAGTCCTCCTGCTTGGATTCCATCACATATCTTTTGGAAGGAATCTTAAAATATGATAAGCTGATTCCGGAGAAAAAAGGAATATTTTTTCGCCAAGGCACCCTAATGTGCATACTATATGCTAAAGTAAATTCTAATTAAGGTCAAATGAATATACTGCATGCAAAAACAAGCCACCAGAGTTGTAGTGGTTAGTGTACGAAAATATATTAAATTAGTATATTCTATTTCAAAGTTGAGTTTTTACTTAAAAATTTAGCTATACCAACGTCCATGCATTAAACTAGTTTCATGATTTTGTTCTTGGTTTGCTCTCAGCACAACGGCTTTAGTCACCACCATTCATGATTTTTCTTGTCTTAATGTGCTTGCTCGACAGTTTGATAACAAGTGGCTTGAAATGTTGCCTTTTTTGTAAGTTTGTTAGCTGATGTTATTAGTAACGTGTATATGTAATCATGCCAACGTTATCTTACTCCTAAAGTCTTAACTTAAATAGCTGGCACTCACCTTACTGATGTATTAGCGCGACCGCCCTCCACATCGCCGATATAGTATTTTTCCATCATTTGTCTACGAGTAAAAAATGTAATTGAATTTTTGAAAGATATGTATGAATTTCAAGTATGCACTTCGCCTCTTGACTGTGTCCCACATCATTGAATTCAGTTGTGCCATCACGTCCGCCAACTTCGTCCAGTGTATCCTCGCCGCCAGGATGCTGGGTATAAATAAAATATAAATATATCACATGATATACATTTATATTTCTTTTATGTAAATTTAACTGAATTTCTATTCACCTCATGCCGAAATTTTGTTACATCGTAAACTTTACCATTGATAATTATCCACAAATCGTCCGGCTTATTGTGCTGTTTCACCACCTCTAGAGTGTATGTTTTGGTTTCGCTTGTTTCTGCCATTTTTTTTTAATTTTCTCTAAAAACCACGAATTTAAAATTTTTTCCTCGATATACAAGAGAATGTTTGATATACGTCAATCCAAACCGCCAAGTTGTAAAAAATGCTGATAAGAAATGACAGCTGTGGCGCAGCTGACTTATCAAGGCAAGCGAATTCAGTATTAATTCGCCCTGTGACTTATTAGGGTGGTCACAGTGTTACCACCCACCGATTTAATGATAGATTTTCAATTTGTTTTTAACCGACCGATGACTTATTTCGAACAATTTCATACAAAGTTTATTTCTCCTAAAAATCACCTTTCTATGATTTAATGGATACTAGATCTCATTTTCACGACAGTGGGAACAAAGGAATCGAAATTTCCGAGTTTTATATTATTCCAGCAAATGCCATCAACCGTCTTACTAAACTACAAAGTTCAACAGAGTGGGACCACAATGAGGTTGTTAGGAGTGCCTGCTCGGTTGAACAGTTAAAAATATGGCGTGCGTGGACCCCTCGAAAGCGGACATGTGTTTGATATTTTGAGGTTAGGTCTATATAAAAGTTTCATATACTCCAGCACCCAGATCGGACATGGGCAGTTTTAGCAGTAATTTGGCCTGCCTTACCTGGTCGTTGGACCATAGTGACTTTGTTGTTGTTGTGGTAACGACAAAAACACTCCCGAAGGTTTTGCGGAGTGTTGTCGAATTAAGTCCTTGGCCGGATTTGAACGCGGCACGCTCCGGTACTCAATTGCGGAACTGCCCGACTCTCGTGGTAGCGATTTATGACCAGTGAAACCTTCTAGGCCATGTCACCCCTCCTTCCGTAAGGAAGAATAAGATGGGTAATGAGAGGCATCATATTCGTAGATCAACCATCGAGTTGCACGTCAGTACCTTTGTGCATATTAGTCGCCTCTTACTACCGGTATGCCTACCTCGAGCCTATTCTAAACCCCTAACCCGCAGGTGCATATATTGTTGTTCGAAGAGTATACTTCGTTGAGCAGTTGAAAAGGCGACTTGTTTCATGGGCGGGCACACCACATGCCGGGCATTCATATGGCATTTCTTGTTTTAGCCTGAATAAGAGATTAACACATTGCAATGACACCGAATCACAGTAACTAGTGATTCTCTAGGAATATCGCGTTCTACTACAGCTATAAGCGGTGTTTTATACCCCAATGGACTCCGAATATTTCTACCTTAGCGAAGTTTACACTTCTCAAGTATATGTCCATCATAATAAAATTGTTACCGAACAATCGTGTGGAAACCTGCGAATTCTCACCTTAGCTTTCCAACAAACTTGTAAGAGCCTAAAATTTATGAGCAAAATAAAGGCACCATATCAGTGTATGGGCCATCAAGTCGCGGTTCACTACCATTTCCAGTCTCGACTAACCGCATCCGAACAAATTATCCGCAGCCTTATCAAATTCTATCATCTACTTACTGTGCATAATAAATAACATGCTAAGACACCACACATTTAATTCTTGAAATTGTGTATTTTAATTTATCTTTTTTAACATAAAAACGGTATATTTCAATTTTTATTCAGAAATGATTTAAAAAGCAGTAAAATATCAAATAGAGATAAATTAACGATACAATGAATACTCTTGAATTTTGAATTTAGGTGTTCTATTTTAATTTAGAATGCGCCACCGCGAAGACGTAGCACCAAATGGAGTGTAGATTCCTTCTGTATATTATAGTCAGAGAGAGTACGCCCGTCCTCCAACTGCTTGCCAGCAAAAATTAAACGTTGCTGATCTGGAGGAATACCTTCCTTGTCCTGAATTTTAGCTTTGACGTTTTCGATGGTATCAGATGGCTCAACCTCCAAAGTGATGGTTTTTCCAGTCAGTGTCTTTACGAAGATTTGCATACCACCACGCAGACGCAGGACCAAGTGAAGGGTAGACTCCTTCTGAATGTTGTAGTCGGACAGAGTGCGTCCGTCCTCCAATTGCTTGCCGGCGAAAATCAAACGTTGTTGATCTGGAGGAATTCCCTCCTTGTCCTGGATTTTAGCCTTCACATTTTCGATGGTGTCTGATGGCTCAACCTCCAAGGTGATAGTTTTGCCAGTCAGTGTCTTTACGAAGATTTGCATACCACCACGCAGACGCAGGACCAAGTGAAGGGTAGACTCCTTCTGAATGTTGTAGTCGGACAAAGTGCGTCCATCTTCCAATTGCTTGCCGGCGAAAATCAAACGTTGTTGATCTGGAGGAATTCCCTCCTTGTCCTGGATTTTAGCCTTCACATTTTCGATGGTGTCTGATGGCTCAACCTCCAAAGTGATGGTTTTGCCAGTCAGTGTCTTTACGAAGATTTGCATACCACCACGCAGACGCAGGACCAAGTGAAGGGTAGACTCCTTCTGAATGTTGTAGTCGGACAAAGTGCGTCCATCTTCCAATTGCTTGCCGGCGAAAATCAAACGTTGTTGATCTGGAGGAATTCCCTCCTTATCTTGGATCTTAGCTTTCACGTTTTCGATGGTGTCTGATGGCTCAACCTCCAAAGTAATAGTTTTGCCAGTCAATGTCTTCACGAAGATTTGCATACCACCACGTAGACGCAGGACCAAGTGAAGGGTAGACTCCTTCTGAATATTGTAGTCGGACAGAGTGCGTCCGTCCTCCAATTGCTTGCCGGCGAAAATCAAACGTTGTTGATCTGGAGGAATTCCCTCTTTGTCCTGGATCTTAGCCTTCACATTTTCGATGGTGTCTGATGGCTCAACCTCCAAAGTGATGGTTTTGCCAGTCAGTGTCTTTACGAAGATTTGCATACCACCACGCAGACGCAGGACCAAGTGAAGGGTAGACTCCTTCTGAATGTTGTAGTCGGACAGAGTGCGTCCGTCCTCCAATTGTTTGCCGGCGAAAATCAAACGTTGTTGATCTGGAGGAATTCCCTCCTTGTCCTGAATTTTAGCTTTGACGTTTTCAATCGTGTCTGATGGCTCAACCTCCAAAGTGATGGTTTTGCCAGTCAGTGTCTTTACGAAGATTTGCATACCACCACGTAGACGCAGTACCAAGTGAAGGGTAGACTCCTTCTGAATGTTGTAGTCGGACAGAGTGCGTCCGTCCTCCAATTGCTTTCCAGCGAAAATCAAACGTTGTTGATCTGGTGGGATTCCTTCTTTATCTTGAATTTTAGCTTTGACGTTTTCGATGGTATCAGATGGCTCAACCTCCAAAGTGATGGTTTTTCCAGTCAATGTCTTCACGAAAATTTGCATACCACCACGTAGACGCAGGACCAAGTGAAGGGTAGACTCCTTCTGAATGTTGTAGTCGGACAGAGTGCGTCCGTCCTCCAATTGCTTGCCGGCGAAAATCAAACGTTGTTGATCTGGAGGAATTCCCTCCTTGTCCTGGATCTTAGCCTTCACATTTTCGATGGTGTCTGATGGCTCAACCTCCAAAGTGATGGTTTTGCCAGTCAGTGTCTTTACGAAGATTTGCATACCACCACGCAGACGCAGTACCAAATGAAGAGTTGACTCTTTTTGGATGTTGTAATCGGATAAGGTGCGTCCATCCTCAAGTTGCTTGCCGGCGAAAATCAAACGTTGTTGATCTGGAGGAATTCCCTCCTTGTCCTGGATCTTAGCCTTCACATTTTCGATGGTGTCTGATGGCTCAACCTCCAAAGTGATGGTTTTGCCAGTCAGTGTCTTTACGAAGATTTGCATACCACCACGCAGACGCAGGACCAAGTGAAGGGTAGACTCCTTCTGAATGTTGTAGTCGGACAAAGTGCGTCCATCTTCCAATTGCTTGCCGGCGAAAATCAAACGTTGTTGATCTGGAGGAATTCCCTCCTTATCTTGGATCTTAGCTTTCACGTTTTCGATGGTGTCTGATGGCTCAACCTCCAAAGTAATAGTTTTGCCAGTCAATGTTTTAACAAATATTTGCATGCCTCCACGAAGGCGTAATACTAAATGCAATGTAGATTCCTTTTGAATATTATAATCGGACAATGTGCGTCCATCCTCTAACTGTTTGCCAGCGAAAATTAAACGTTGTTGATCTGGTGGGATTCCTTCTTTATCTTGAATTTTAGCCTTAACATTTTCAATGGTATCAGAAGGCTCAACCTCCAAAGTGATGGTTTTTCCAGTCAATGTTTTGACGAAAATCTGCATACCACCACGTAGACGAAGAACCAAATGGAGTGTAGACTCTTTCTGGATGTTGTAATCGGACAAGGTACGCCCGTCCTCCAATTGTTTGCCGGCAAAGATCAAACGTTGCTGATCTGGGGGTATTCCCTCTTTGTCTTGTATCTTGGCTTTTACATTTTCAATGGTATCGGATGGTTCAACCTCCAGAGTGATGGTCTTGCCAGTCAAGGTCTTCACGAAGATTTGCATTTTGAGAAGAGAGCTATTGAACGAAAAGAAATAAATTTAGAATCAATTTCCATTAATTAATCAACATGGGCTTAATTCTTCAGCAAATGCACTGCCACCATGTTTACTTGAAAAGGTGCAACAATCGATCTAACATAAATAAATCCTAATATGTGCTGTCTTTGATATAATTTAAAACATTCATCAGTTTCGAGATAAGCAACAACTTGTGCTTAATTTACATTTAAAAATGTAATTCTAGAAAATTCGTTTGATGACTCATGGTGACTTGGCATTTTGAATTGCAAGTCATATTTTAGTACACGAAATTAGGGGGAAAATACACTAATTACACAAAATTCACTCTTTTTATTGAATCTATGCTCATTTTAATTGAAATAATGTATCATGGTGATCTTATTACACAATCTCCATTTAAGTCTACGATTTCATTGTGAAAATCTAATCGTGTTAACCGACGCCATTTTGAAACTTTGTCGCTGAAAAAATCGATTTCACAATTGCAGTGCAACCAAAGAGAGCATATATATATTTATATACTCTTTGGTACAACTTGACTGCGCAATATCTTTGTACAAATGTGTGCATGTATACATACAAAATGAACAGAATTTTCACTCCATGGCCATTTTCTTATCTTCTAACTGGCAATTTTCTAAAATAACTAATTTTAATACGAAAATCCATTTAACTCACCTTAGCCTCTTTTTTCACACAGAAATTAGATTAATTTTTTTAAATTAAATATGGGTTCTTCTTTAGTCCTTCAATTTACGTTTCAGTATTTTTTCAAATATATATTTTTTATGTATCTATATTTCAAAGCTCACTTATTTTCAAAAAAAAATTATCACAAATAACAAGCGCTGGTAAACCTTAAAGTGTTTCTTTCACAAATGTTAAATACCGTTTAACCAGTCACAGAACTGTCTATCCTATTTATACCATTTCAAGATTTGGAAGAAAAATTATGAAATTTCCCTTATATACCTGGAATAAGTTCCCATTGGTTGCTATATACAAAGCATTGGGCATATGCTGTCTCTCTCGTACTTTTTGTACTTCACTTTTACTTAAAACGGCATTTGCACACCATTTCAATAAATTCGATGAAAATTTTTATTTTGCTTTAAAGACTAACGTGTAATTTTTGTGTGGGTCATGAAATGCAGATGAATTTTACATTAATAAAAAGCTTTTACAGCACATTTATCTACTGCGTATTTGGTAAAAAAGTATTTTCACCCACTTTCTGTCTCTTTCATATGGGTGGGAAATTTCGGGCTTAGTGTTGGCAAGAGTAGTGCATATTTTGGGCTTTTTTTAAGATTACTACGAGTATTCACAGTCCCATATTAGACGTTTGCAAGATGTGAAGATTAGAAAGTTTTCAGTAATTAGTTTAGGTTTTATTTGACATTAGCCACTGACTGTCAGTTTAACAAATCTGGTTTTGCAATGATTTATCTAACTCATGCCATAACTCATATATTGGCACCTTGCAAGCACAACAATTGGGTGCTGTTTTTCGAGCGTTCTATTCTTAAAGCAAATTCCATAGCGACTAAATCATCGTTTTTACTTTCCTTAACAGAAAACGCCGTGTCTTTTCGAACGTTCGATAAAAATTGTTCGGTAGCAGATTTTCTGTTTTTTTTTTTGTAAGGTAACTAATTTGAGGTTTTCTTGACTATTTAATAAGTGATTTTTTACAAGGGAACCAGCAATTAAATGTTGTTTTCAATAGAAACTGCTTTAAAATGCCTCGAAACATTTTTTGAGATACTAAAATAATATAAACCCCAACGAAACTTCGTTTAAAAAGTGCTTATATTGTTTATTTATTCTTGTTAACTTGCATGTGTATAGAATTTTTACTATTTTGTGTCCAAAAAAAATATTTAAAACACACGTAAAATTTTCGCGCATACGTGTCGTTAACACCTATTTCGGTGGTTACGAAATCAGACTGCAATGTAAGCTGGCAGAATAGCAAAAGGGTGTAAAAGTTGGCAAAAAATTTATTTGGCGATAAGAAAACTTATCACACTAGAATTAGCAGTAGCAGATACGGGGGAAGGGGGGGGGGGTGGCGATGGGGGCGATCGCCCTCCCTCAGACCTGAAGAAATATTGGACGTACAAAACGTCTCTTAATACTCTTTCAAAGAAAAAAAAATGCTTCGAAACTGGGTAAATCTATAGGCAACGATACTCATATTTCTTGAAAAAAAAGGAAAAATACCGTCAATTTAACTGGAGAGTATGAAGTTTGGTCTGAACTCTACACAAAAAAACCTGGCAAAAAATCGATACCAAAATCGCCAGTAGAAGTTCTAGATCCCTGCGACGGAAATGATTTTCCACTGATAAGGATGCTATTGCACATTCTGGCTACACTGCCAGTCAGTAATGCTTCTCCAGAAAGAAGGTTTTCTACCCTTCGGCAATTAAAAACATGGTTACGAACAAATATGACTGAAGAGAGGATCACTGGTTTGGCAATTTTACACGTACATTATGAGAATTAAAATCGACGTTGAAAACACTATAGAAAGATACGCAAAAAAAGGGAAGCGAAAAATTGATTTTACAATATAGAATTGTATCATAACAGCTTGACGCTAATTTATAAAAAATAATAATGTATACCGTTTCAAAAACATCTTTGTAACAAAACTACATATTTAATCTGTCGACGAATAGATTGAAATGTACTTAATTTCAATAAACATTATTGTTCATCTCTTTTTTCTTTTTTTTCATTGCTCCAATAAATATAGATTCAAGATAACTCGACTTAGTTAAAAGACACAGGTGTTGAGGAATTTGGCTGTTTTGAAATTTTGGAACAATTCCGTAATCACATGGGAGCACCAAATAATTCATAAATAAGTACAAGGTTAGTAAATGCATTGTGAATACACCTTAAGTACAATCTGGGATATTTTTTTTTTACGTTTTGCAACACTGTGAACAATTGATCCCAATCATGAAGCAAATCAACAATGCCATTGGAAAGCATTTATATACAATTAAATATATATATACATATATATAGATAGTATATATAGTTATTAACACACAAAAAAAAGAAAACAGCTGTTACCGAACTACTGTTGTTGTTGTTGTTGTTAACAGTGCTTCGCCCTGCCCAATGGGCTCGATCACTCTAAATTGTCATCAGGCTCTTCTAACGGAAGTCCGAGGAAATGCGCAGTTTCCACAGGGTTGGACCAGAGTGATGTGGGTGTTAGAAGAGTGGGTTCAACTGAACAGGAAAAGAGATGTATGGTATCATGAGGGGTCATACCACATGCAGGGCATGTATTTGGTATGTTGGGGTTCAGTCTGCATAAGTAAGAGTTTAACCTATTACAATATCCAGAGCGAAGTTGTGCTAGTATGACTCTGGTCTCCCTCGGAAGTACACGCTCCTCTTCAGCCAATTCAGGTGGTTGAGTATTAATAACGGAATTCACAGGCCGAGATCTGAGGGATCTGTCTACCGACTCAGTGTGGAGGTCATTTAGAGCCCGTCTATGGTTCCGCAGATCAAACGGCAAAGAGATATGATGCCGGATCTCATCGTAATGCTTACGGAGATGTCTCCTTATGTCTCTGGGGGGCGGTGCTACATCCAAAAGATGTCGGTTTGGATGACTAGGTTTGTGACAGTTCAGAAGGAACTGTCTACTCAAGAGTTCCGCGTGCTCTTGAACATAGAGCAATTTCGCCTCTTGATGGAGGTGAGACTCAGATGACATAAGCAGGCATCCCGTGGCAGTTCTGATGGCGGTGTTTTGGCAGACTTGCAATTTCCTCCAATTGGTGTCAGAAAGGTTGGGCGACCATATAGGCGCAGCATAGTCAATAACCGGCCGGCCAATAGCCTTATATGTAGCAAGCAATGTTTCTTTGTCTTTTCCCCAAGTACTGCCGGCCAGTGACTTGAGGATCTTATTGCGGCTCTGTACCTTTGAGGCTATTGCGGTGGCATGACCAGCGAAGGTGAGGCCGTTGTCAAATGTCACGCCCAAGATTTTTGGGTGGTTGACAGTAGGTAGAGGTACTCCATCTACGTGGACATTTAACTCTTGCCCCATCTGCGCATTCCATGTGGTAAACAGGGTCGCCGTAGATTTAGTCGGAGACAGGGTCAGATTACGCTCGGTGAAGAAGCTGGAAAGGTCATGGAGGTAACTGTTGATTCTTATACAGAGTTCATCAATGGAGGGACCCTTGCCCGAGGCCATTATCGTGCAGTCGTCAGCGTAGGAACTACCGAACTACTCAAATGCATTAGCTGGAACTGGTTATTATCTTTAACAAACCACAACAAAAAATAATCGATTTGCTTATATAAAAACATGGCCGCCATGAAAATGATTACCCTGGAACCTTCCAGAAGAGGGGAATACGACTTGCGTAGAGATACTTATGTACATAAGAGGAGATAAGCATATACATATGTAGAGATTTACCTACTATTTATTTACTACGTAAATAAGAATTGCTGTATGAGCACTATATGCATAAATGTACCAAAATAATCTCCACATACGCCATTAAGAACTAATTGAAAACAGAAAACCAACGCATTTGGTTACGCTAAAAGCACCTTCTCTACCCCCTCCCCACCCAATTTATTTGGTTTGCATGTACTTACTTTTTCTTTGCTTACACTTTCTGTTTGTTAACTTGCCTTGGTTTTTGTTGCAATTGCATATGGATAACAAATTTTGTGAAAATTTTGTTTATTTTCGTTTTTTTAACAAACAAAAATTCAGACGTAAAATAAATGAAATTATCTTAAAAAATATATAACAAAATTTTCATAAATTCAATTTCTTTCAAAGGTTTTTGATATATTAAAAAGGGTTGGGAAAGTGAGTATTTTGTTTGACGGGTATTTTTTCGAGTTGACTCAGTTCAATTGTGTGAGTATTATGAGTACCCACCAACTGGAAATTTGGAGTCATAAAAGAGTCTGAAATCAATCATGACTGCATTGTCCGCGTCCAAACAGAGCAACTCAGACTTCTTATTATATGCAATTCTCAACAACAGATTGCTGTTTTTTTTAAGAAAAAATAGTGTTTTCAGCTCAAATTTGTTGTTGTTGTTGTAGCGACTACTTAACCTGCCTAGGATGTCACCTCCCATCCAACATTGTCATCAGGCTCTTCTAACGGAAGTCCAAGAAACCTCGCGGCTTCAACAGGGGTGGACCAGAGTGAAATTGGTGTTAGAAGAGTGGGCTCAGTTGAGCAGATGGTTCGTATCGTGGGGAGACACGCCGCATGCCGGGCAGACATTTGGCATGTCAGGGTTCAGTCTGGATAGGTAAGAGTTTAGTCTGTTACAGTATCCAGAACGAAGTTGGGCCAGCGTGACTCTTGTCTCCCTGGGCAGTTCGCTTTCCTCGTCGGCAACAGGTGGAGCTTGTGCCTGTAGGACTGCATTCACTGGGCGTGACCTGACAAAGGAGTTTACCGACTCCGTGTGGATGAGGTTGAGGGCCCGCCGGTGCACCTTTGGATCAAACGGCGAGAAGATGTGGTGCCGGATCTCGTCATAGTGCTTACGGAGGTGACTCCTTATTCTCCTGGGAAGCGGATTTTCGTTTAGCAGGTTCCTGTTCGGGTGCTGCGGTTTATAGCAGTTGAACAGGAATTGTCTGGTCAACATCTCGCAATGCTCTTTGACATCGAGCATTTTTGCCTCATTATGAAGATGGTGTTCAGGAGACATAAGGAGGCACCCCGTGGCAGTTCTGAGTGCGGTGTTTTGGCAGGCCTGCAACCTCCTCCAATGTGTGTCTGCTAACCCCGGCGACCATATTGGCGTCGCGTAGCTCAGATTTCGTAGTAATTACTGCTCGGAGCAACGGTTTTTGGCAATTTATTATTTTTACAGAGCAAATTTAAACAAAATATGCATATTGGCCAACTACAACAACACTAATTAATAAAAATAAATCATACATTTGTGTATGTATTTATAAATACTTGTACAGGAAGGGTGTTTCTTTAGAATTTTTCTCATCCACCACATCAACCATTTTCCAATAGATTACATCATGCAGAAAATGCGCTTTGTTGTCTGTTAATACCTTTGTTGTTGTAACTGAAGACAAAGCAAACTTTCTTTACACAATTTACAATACATATTTCATGTACATTTGAATGGAAATAGCTCATGTAGTTTGAACTTTCTAAATATCTTCAAAGAGACAAAGAAACTCATATAATTCACCCCTAAGAACACTGAAAAACGTGAAAATCTTCAATATAGTCAGTTTCGCACCAAATTACAAAGGAAAAATTTGAGCTTTTGACACTTATGATTTTAAAAAATTATGTTTAGGGGAAAATTCTGCTGCGCTTTCTATTTCTTTTCGACTAAAGAAAATTTTAGAACCAGAAACTCTAAGTCCTTGCAAAAAACACAAAGAGCTGAGATTTTTAGATTATTGTTGTAGCAGTACTCTGCCTGCTTAGTCGGCGCATCCATTCATGGAATAGGACGTGGTGGACCAAACACGGTTTTACTGATGTTGACAGTCCTGTGCCAGATATTTTACTCGCCTCTTACGACAGGGATGTCTACCTCGGGCATATTTTTACTCCTAACCCGCAACATTTATCAATTCAAATTACGTTATTGAGGTCATTGAAAGTATACATTGGCACAATTTTGCTAAGCCGATGTGAATGAAGAGTGCGCAGGTATATATACAAGGTGGCGCAAAAGTAAGCTTCCGATGTTCAGCATATCGGTTGTGGCACGTGCAGTGTGTGCTGTTGCACCGTCTTGTTGGAACCACATGTTTTCCAATCCCAATTCATCAAGTTGCGGCAAAAAGAACTCGCTGATCATTGCTCTGTAGCGCTCACCATTCACAGTAACCGTTTGGCCCCGACCGATTATTGGTCAAATAAATAGTCAGCAATATTCCGCGTTCTGGAGCAGTGTAGCGTAACATTGTTTATTAACGTGTATTTCGCATGTGTTTACTACACAAATGTCAAAACAGAACTGACTTTAGGGGCCAATCGCAAAATTTATAGCATTTTCTGATAGGAGGATTACTTTTGCGCCACCTTGTATAATACACGTATATTGTATAAGATTGATAGCAAGACAGTACTTTGGTCAACGAGAGACCAATGAACGCTGGCCTTGTCATACGCAACAACTGCTGACGTGTTTGAAAATACGCTAATTGTCTTAAATTCCGACATTTGTTTGGGTAAATGACCGTGCAGATTGTATCCGCCACTCGAATCGATGATATTTTCTTAGAACTAACTTTTTTAGCTTTAATATGTACATACATTTTTTTTAACTGGCAAGTTTAACATATAAATATTTATAATAATAACAAAGAGAGTATATGAAGTATATAAAAGTATTTTCATACTCTCTTTGGTAATAATATAAATTTGTAAATATTTGCATAAACAGCTTGCTAGGGGGTTTCTATTGAAAGTCGCTTCTATTCATATTGTACTGATAACGCCGCTTGATAAATTTGTTTCCTTACTAAATCAAAGAAAAAGTTAACGAAAACAATAAAGGAGATTACGTTTTTAATATGATTTGAGATACGAAATTTATACCAATTTCATGTTTTCGACTTTTATCGCAAGGCCCCACCACATATGTTTGTAGTTGTTCATAACGGCTAAAACACTTAGCAAAGTTTTTGTCCTTTTGTTTTTTCTCTTTGTACTTTAGGGACTGATATTGAGCAGCAATATAAGTGACTTTTGATTCGTTTATAATTATTGGCGGCAGCGTATATTCTTTTTATGTAAAACTCAAAAGTAACAGCAGCTCCCTTTGAACCAAATTTGTTATCGAATCTCTTCTTCTTCGCCAAAATTCATTCACGGCCATCTTTAAATATAAACCGTTATTTTCCTCAAATAATTTCAATATACGTAACCAAATTTTTCTTTCCGGAGTTTTGTGCCAATAATTAATAAAAATCTAAAACTCTGTTAACTAAAAATGCGAATAAAAAATATGATTGCACAAAGAAATGGTAAGTTGCATTTGCTTCAAAGCTTTGCCACCAAAGTGGACCCCTATATGCGTATGTATGTATGTAATTGCCGGTATTTTTGCATTCCCAAAGGTAAAAGCAAATATCTTGCTGCATTGCGAAACTTTGGCCCTTTAATCAAACGTGGACCAAATCAAGGCTTGTTAAATTTCAACTCATGGCAGGCGCAAGTATTCATTGAAATATTGGGCACGATGCTGGTGGAGCAGGAATTCATCGATTTGCTATTCGAGCCTATTATAGAGACTTATGCGAAATTTGTAAAAGGAGGTACCTACTTCAAATATATAATTAGCCATTTACATGTATTTTCATGCCCTTTATAGCCAATCGAAATATTTGGATTTTGCCTCGAAGTAAGCATCTTGTGGTGCGTGTGAAATATCGACGTCATGCACAGCGTTTGGTAGAGATATTGGGCGCCATTTTAACAAAACGGCAATTCATTAAGTTAGTTTTTAAACCAATAATTAAAACGTATATGAATACGTATACAGATCTTGTATTGGGTGACACAGCGTATGACGAAGAAATCTACAACAGTAATGAAACACTAATTGGCAGCGATTGGAAATGTAGTTTGGAAGCATTATCATCAACTCCATATAAAAGAATTAGTTTAGATGAAAGTATCATAAGTACATGGGAAAATTCAACGTCAGCACTATTACCATACATTTACTAAATAAAAATAAGGAAATGGTTTGGTGTACACACAGATGTTCGGTATCCAAAGAAGTATATATGGTGAATATGTATTGTGTATGCTAAACCTTCGTAGTCTTAGGATTTTATTTTCTTTATTATGACTTTTAATACTGAATTTTTTTTATTTTAACTTCTTTAAGCATTAACGATTTATATAAATGTATATGAGACACAAACACAACACATGTATTTGATATCCCATAGTATTTAAATATGAATTAAAAAACTAATTTTAAATCTTTTGTTGTTGCTTGTGTAGCAGTAAAAAAACTCCCCGAACTTTTCGGAAATCGAGAAATTGATAATGAGAGACTTTTTTTTAATAAGATATACACCTTTTTCGATATGATGCACAGATATTTCAAATTGGGATACCTACTGATTGAACACTCAAAATATTAGAAAATTCATTTTAATTTGTCATTCGTTTCTTTTGAAATAAAATGGGAATATTTTAGAAAATATAGACAAAATTTCGCAATAAAACCATATAAAACCGATGCGAAGATGTCCAACTTTAATAAAATGTTCAATAGTCAGACCAAAACTGGACGCGCTAATGTGAGCAGGAAATTAATTTATCCATGTGCAATGTATTTGAACCGTTAACTTTTTTGCCAGGTGGCCAAAGCGACTTACGGCACTTTTGCTCTGCTCTATATAATCCATCGCTTGCGCAAACGTTCAAAACCTTCTTGCCCTGAATGTGGTTGCCAAAATTGTGCAAGTGGCAATGAGTCAACCGCAGCAGCAACAGTAGAAGAGCAGCCCAAAACCGAAACTCCCTGTGATCCTGAGGTTTGGAAACAAGCTATTTATGGTGATAAGTCTGGTGAAAATGCGAATGGTGGTGAGAAGGAAACCCAAGAAGCGAAACATGTCAGTTATAAAATCGAAAAGGGTGTTGATCTAAGAATAGCAAATATGAGCAATTCTGAAAAGAAGCGCAAATCTTCGGCTGGAAGTGACGATATTATAACTGCGCTGTTTTATTAATATGCACAATTATATTTTTAGATGGAATTTTCATGTTTATAAATAATTATATATAAAAATGTATTTTTTCTACAAAAATAGTTGTAGATCACTCCCTTTTTGGGGACACCCTGAGGCGGTCGACGTGGTAAACTGGTAGTGTGCTGGCCTACCACAAGGAAGTTACCATTTTCAAGTACCGGGATAGGTAAAAAAATGGGATGAACTTTTTTTTATCGGGTTCACCCTCGAAAGTGTTCGGCAAACCTCCAAGTGCATCCCTGCCTTCTCCGCAAAAGTTAATCTGCCTTATCAGATGCCGTTCGTAGCCGCCATACGAATAAATGTCTAGTAAATTTGTAGGAAAAACATCTCCACGTGACAATTTGGAACAGAGCTCGGCCTTAATCAATCGGAGGTATATCGTGTGTAACTATTAGTATGGTGACATCTGGGCTGCTGCTTTGTTTGTTTGTAACGACCGTATTCTCGAGTCATGCAATCAGTTTAATGTTTTCCATAACTGAAGAAGACGGAGGTTATCCAGGCGCTATATGAAGCAGCCCACCGAATAAAATAGCCTTAACTAATGAATAAATGAAAACATAATAAAACAATTAAAATATTTCGCATTCTCTACACGCATGCTCTAAGTGCTATACAATGAAATTGCATTATCAACTCAATATTTAAATACAGTCATTCGCATTCAAAATTAATAGTTATTTTTCATTCAGTTCTAAGAGAAGCACCATAGAGCGCATTCCATGTCAAATCGGTTAATACTTGGAATGGACTCCTTTCGATTTTTATCAAAATATTTGCTCAATTATTTAGGGAATCTCTGTCTATGGAAAATAAATACATATCTGCTAATATATAGGTATACAAAGAACGGTTAAAAAAATATTTGAACTGAAATAATTTTTGAATAAAGAATAAAAATTCAAAGAATTTAATTAACATTTTCCAATATTAAATCGAACTATGCATTTTCAAAATGTTCAAAAAAAAATTTTTAAATCCCATGGGCCGTTTTCATGTAAATTCTAAAGTTTATCAGCCCAATAAACACAAATTTTGTTCACAAAAAAATAAAGGTTTTTATCGAACTAATACATTTTAAAGTTGACCCCCGTCAAAAATTTTCCCTGTAGTATTTTGAATTTAAAATAATTTAAAATATGTTTTAACAAAAAAACCTAAACACTAAAATTTCGTAAAAGAGCTGTTTGTTTTTACAAAGATAATCAATTTGATAAAAAAAAAATTGATCAATTTATATTTTTTTAATACTTTTGTTTTACCTAAAAAAATATCAAAATAAGGGTTTGTTCGGCTTCAATTGGCGATATATTGTAGATAAAGTTTAAGCAAAAGCGCTGTTTCCTACAAGTACAATTATAAAAATTTTTTTGAGAAATTTTAAAATTTACATTCCTATGCTGATCAGAAGCTTAGCATTTTGTTGGAGAATAGATAATATATTTAAAAATGAAGTGTCAGACTTTGATTACGAATGACTGTAGCTAATAATTTACAAATTTAATATGTATCTTCCTTTTGTTTTTACTAAATTCTAGATTTTTAGTACCAAGAAATTTATATAATTTTTTGTTATCGATTTTTTATATTTTTTTTATGCTTTATTTCATATATAATTAGATTACCATTGAAATACAACTTTGTGAAATACTTTTTTATTTGTCATTTATTAATTTCCATCATAAAACTTTACTTTCTAGCTGCTATTAACCATTATAAGGTCTTCGGGTCAAAATTTAAGCACTACCGGGAAAAATTTAATTTTGTTTACTGCCTTATAGTGACTAAGGTACCAAGTTAAATATTTAATTCTAATTTAAAATTATCATTTTGAAACTTGTTTTCTTATATCTTTTGAATGCGACCCAAACACCTTATTAAGGTTAAATGTATTTCAAAATATTTGTAAAATTAGCTTGTGTTACTGGCTATATTTTAAGCTACGATACATAACAATTCAAACTATTCACTAATATTTAAATGAAAAGTGTGTTGAGAGTATTGGATACTAGATAGTACTGAAAATTACAAAACTTTGCGCAGCGATGGTCGGGATGACATGTTTTTGTTTTACTAAACAAACTAATTTACTAATAATATTATACCGAACTTGTATGTATGTATGTAAGCGTGTGTGTAAATGTTTAGCAGACTATCAACCTCATTTTGCAGCAGTCGAAAAAATGTATGATTTTTTTAAATAATTATTAATAAATATCTTTTGTAAATTTTGTGTGGAAAAAAAAATTGTATGTCGAAACAAATTATGTTTAAGGTGGTGTAGAATAACTCCGTGTATCTATATTAATCAAGGCAAGTCTTTCCTTTTTTGAAATTATGTTCTTCATAGAAAATGTTATAAAAACACGTCTTCGCACATACATACATAAAAAGATTTGTACTGAAAATAGTTTAAGGTTTCAAAAAAAAAAAATTTATAAAAAAAAATATACATAAATATGTCTGCTTTTTCTCTGAAACTCGAGACAAGTTTTTAAATTAAAAATTCCAACTAACCAGTCTGGCAAAATTAAGTAATAGAAATTTTTAATTTTAGCATAAAATGAAAAGGTTTAAAACAGAATTTAATAGCTTATTTAAAAAAAATATAAATAAAAAAAAACTTAACTAAATAGAATAATATGAAAATATAAAATAGCAATTTTCATAAATAATAAAACTGAAAAAGTTAATAGTGAAATATTTATAAATTTATATAAAAAGAAAACCAAAATAAAGGTATGAGTAAAAACTTGTATATTTTCTAATTCAAATGCTTAAATTTAAAAAAGATTTAAAACAAATTGAGAGAATTACAAGCAAAACACATTAAAATCTAACTATAGAGCACTAAAGTAACTACAAAAAAAAATTTCAAAATTTATATTTTATTGCTACATTTTTACAACTAAATTTAGCCGCTACTCTACGCTTCCTTTTTTGTGTTTGTCATACGCTCTCCGCTTCTGCGCAAAATTAACACATTAAATAGAAATTTATAAAATTACTTTTATTTAATTTCTTTTTTTTTTAATTCATTTGCAAAATTTATAATAAAAAGCGTAAATAGCACACAAATTGTTAATTTGTTTTAATAAAAAAAAAAAACAATACATAATAAATGCATTCAATGCACTGAAATGGAATTGCATAAAAGGGTAAATGAATGTAGAAAGATGAATAGCTTAGGTGTGTGTTATGTGTATGTGACTAATTTTAAATAATTATTATTTTTTGTTAAGCGACAATAATGTTGCGCTGTGAAACGCTGTACTAACAGTCGCATAATAAAATTAAATTTAATATTATCTAGAAATTTTGTTTGTCAAAAAAAAAAGATATAAATAAATAAATTCTCTTTCAGGGTTTGTGTTAGTGCTGTTCTACGAGTATGATGCTCGTAAAATTTCGATAAAACAGTTTTTGGAATTTTTTGCGCTTGTTTGCTGAATTGCCTTTGAGGCGCTTAATTATTTTGTTCTGGGGGATTCTGTGGGTTCGTAAGGTTTTTTTTATGGTGCTGTAAATAGAAGAGAAAATGAATATATATTAAAATTTAATACTATGTTGTATGTTCTGCTAATTCCATATACGTAATGATGTAGCTCTAATTGGGAAATGTTGTTTTTTGTAAAATTTTCACTTACCAAACTAAGTTCGCTGCTACTACAAACTACAATTTCATTCACAAAAATTATGCGCGTATATATCTGGTTAATTCTTTATCCAATATATATTTAAATATGGTTTTTTATTGTGAAAACATATTCACATGCCGCTAACAGTAATATTTTGATTTAGGCCTCATTACTCGCAGCTGATTCCAGATCGCTGTCATCCTCACTACCCGTCGCTTCGGTGGGATCACCCATGGCAACGCGTGCATACTCATCTGTATCGATGCTCTTGCAAAAATGTATGGCATATTTAAGCTTTTCCAGCAGAACAGCCTATGGGAAAGAAATTAGGTAAGAAATATTTTGTGATAAACAACAAAATTTCTGACGTACCTTGCAAGAGTAGCGCGGCATTTTTAGCAGGAAGAAGCATGTGTAACTTTCCGGTAGAAAATTGTCTGGTGGACTTTTCTCTAGCACCTGCAACACAAAGTCGCGCCCACGAAAATCGGCAATGGTACGTGGTAGCCGTGTGCGGCCCCAAACAAAGCGCAAGAAAAGCGAACGTTCCTGAAATTAATCGATATTTTTTTAAAATTACTTTATTCGAAGCCACGAATTACACGCACCTGATTTGAGAACTCTTCCATAACTTCCCAGAACCACGTCACCAACGCCGAATTCGGATCGAAACCCTTATATGTAGCCACCGACTTTAACAGCCCCAAAGGTATATCGGGCGAGCCGCATACCATCGCTTGCAATTCAGGCGCTGAGAAGAGCGAAAGCAACGGCACGGGTATCACCTTCGACATGCCATCGCGCACAGCCTTCACCTGTTCATCGAACTCATGCAAACGGAAATTCAAAGCCAAACGTACATATTCTTGACGATTTTGTGGTGAGATGCGCGTATAACGCGTTGACAGCGGCACCTCATGACCCTTCGCCGATGATGTGGAGAAAGGTAGCTCCAGTGTACTAAAGACTTTCGGATCATCATCCATGTTGCGTATACAAAGCAAACCAGCGACGTAATCACGATCGACTTCGGTGAGATCGGATGGACGTAACTGCTCGCCAGCCAACTGACGCCAGACGGGTTCAGCCAAACTAAATGATGATAAATAGGAATATTTGAATCATATAAGTTAATTATTCTCATTGTAGACTCACTTTAAACTTAGCGGCGAACCAGTGCGCACTGCTATACCCATCAACACACCCAGAAAGCGGAACATATTCATTTGTAGCACAGAGCTAAGCGTTGGATCGAGCAGAAAGCAATCACGATTAGCGCCCGCCTCCCCACGTCCGTTAGGTGTCGTGATCAACAATGGCACACTGCCATTTTGCAGCTCATCGCACATCTCTGCAATGGATTCGCTATAGCCGCCACCGCAATCGTCCACGCTTTCGCCCACGAATTTCACCTTCCACACGCGATGCGGTAGTGAGAGCGCTTCTTGTGTGAGTAAAGGCAGCTTTTGTACCATTTGACCGAAGACGCTCTTCATGCCATCGATGCCGGCGAGCCCATTGCCTGACTTATTGCGTGAACGTTTCACCTGTATACGATTAAGCTCAATGACCGGTCCGTGTTGTTTATCGCGCACCATTGTAGTTTGTATGACTTTGCGGAAGGCCGCTTCCTTGATAGTATAGACGAGCACGTCCTTCAATGCGCCCAAACTTAGATCACCTATGACGTAAACAATTTAAAACATTAGTAGATGAGACAAACGAGTTTATAATGCATCTCATTCTTACCTGTTATGGGAAGCATAGCCAGACAAGGACACAGCAGCTCCGAGAAGTGATGTAGAAGCACTAGACGCGCATGCAATGCTTCCGGCGGCATGTCGCGCACCAAATCATATTCAAGCGGCGGATTCGGTAGTGGGCGCATGCGATCGGTAAGTTGCGACGTTGACATGGCAATGGTGTGCGCCGAGCCACAGGTTACCTTGACAATGTGTTTGTTTTGCAGTGCCGACACTAGACGTGGACGTTGTATAGCGCTCACTGTACCATCGCCCAACTGACCCTCGTCGTTATCGCCCCATGTGAAGACCTCGCCTGTGTCTGTGCAGGCTACACAGTGCAGCGAACCAGTCGCAATCGAGACGATCTTTTTACCCTGCAACGCCGCCACCTTCTTTGGTCGACGTACATGATCCACAGTGCCATGCCCGAGCCGATGGAAGTCGCCTTTTCCCCACGTGTACACAGCGCCAGATTTGGTAAGCGCCACAGAGAATTGCGAGCCACATTCCACTTTGATTACGCCTAGACCAGCTAAACTTTCGATTTTGTACGGTAACTTGCAGCCGTCCGAGCCGCCGCGTCCCAGTTTACCATAGTCGCCATCACCCCAGCTCCATACATTATCATCGTCGGTGATACAAAGTGTTTGCGCGTCACCGGAACCGCAGGCAATATCTATAGCACGATAACCTAGTAGCGCTTCCACCAATTTCGGACGCAATTGATCTTCCGAGTCACCATGTCCAAGGCGCCCGTAACGGCCTTTGCCCCAGGTGAGCACATGTCCCGATGATGTAATGGCCGCTGAATGCGCGCTACCACAAGCAATGTCCACAATGCCAATGCCGGTGAGATCTTCGATTAACTTCGGACGGTCATAACTCATGCGATTGCCATGACCTAACTTACCATCCTCGCCTTCGCCCCAAGAATACACCTCACCTTCAGTGGTTAAGGCTAGACAATGTTTACCGCCAGAGTTTACAGCTACTTTTTTCACAAAAACATGCTGCAATGAACCGATCAAAGTCGGTATAGCCCAAGAGTCCGTGCCACCTACACCAAGGCGTCCGCCGGAACCGTAACCAGTAGCGAAGCATTTACCATCGGGAGTGACTGCGAAAAGTGTCTGCTCGCCGCCAGCCAATTGTACCGGACGTAATAAACTGAGCGCCTCACAGGGTGTAGGCGTCTTGATGCGACTTCCCTCCAAACCGCCTAACTGGCCACGATGATTGTGACCCCAACCGTAGATAGTGCTGGCGCCTCCCCAAGAGAGTGCCCAGTCATCTGGACGACGATTCAGCCACTGCAGTAGTTGGGCATCGTGCGCTGCTTTAAAAACTCCATGATCCTCGTGTAAAAAGTGTAGCGCATCGTTGACTGTGGGTGCGACCAATGGTGGTAGGCTCGCACAAGCGCCAGAGCCGACGCTGCTCGTTTCATGTAAGGAAAGCGACATCATTGAATCAATATATTGTATCAGATTGCTTGTGCTGGGTGTCAAAGTGTTCACCATGGTCGTACTAGAGGGTGGTGGCGGTGGTGTTGGATTACTGTTCGTGCTGCCCACGGACGAGAGCGATGTGGTTGAATTCATCATTGAACCGCTGCTTACTGCACCGGGTGACTGACTTTGCTGCGTTGGTGGCATCATTTCGGCGAATTTCTTGCGCACCTCCATACAGAATGTGCGCGGCAGTTCGATGCGTTTTATAAGCGATTGTGCGACGCGCACGGCAATGCAGTAACGTTTGAACCAAGCCCATTTGTGTACATCAGACGGTGGCAGCGCAGCATCCAATTGCATGTCACAAGCGAGCGCTGCTATCGTTTTGAAGTAATCGGAATGCATGAGATGTACGCCGCCGCGTACCTGTGGCTCCTCGTATTCATACTGACGAAGCAGCTCCGGAATGAGTGGCATAAGAATGGCATGCAGTGATGGATCCAGTGGCTTTGGCGCATGTTTTGAAATCAAGACGGTGTGCAGTTGCTTAAGTGCCCAAATGCGCTGCGATGTTGTAAGAGAGTTCAGCTGTGCGCATGCAGCCAATGCAGCTGCCAAACGTAACAGCACACTCGTATTGTGTGGCCCAAGGCGCTCATTCAACAGCGCCATCACCAAGGGCATTGATGGCTGTGAGAGCACTGCACGATCTGAGCCACGTTCATGTAAAGCAGTCGCTGGCATAATGGCATGCACCCAAAAGCGCCAACCCCAACCATTAACCGAGCTGTCCGACGTGAATTTCCAACGCATTTCATCACCGAGTATACGCACCTCTGGTGCCCATTGAGCATATTCGCGCCCGGAGCGCACGGCCACTACACGATTTGTAGCATCCATAATGACGAGTGGATCGTTGCGTTTCTCTGTGGAGCATTGGCTGTCGAACTCAATACGTAGCGACTCTGCACCGGGTATCGTCACTTGACCTACTGTAGTCATGTTGTCCGCGTACGGATGACTGCTCTCGCGCATAACTGGTTTTGGTACTTTTCCCAGGCTATAGCGTGAGGTGCACAAATCTTCCAGCTCTGTGATGCAAGTTTCCAGCAGCATAGCGCCTATTGCGGGTGAGTTTGACCCCAGTGCGATGAGTGTGTCGGCAATGGTTTGCGAAGCGCTAATCGGGCCCGTACGTCCCGCGACGCCTAATTTTAAAAGTTCCACCAAGCTCTTAGCTTCAGATTCGCCCAGCAGCGATGTGAAGTCATCCAAACCGGTGAGGCTGACCTCTTCAATGATTTCTTCCTGATTGGTCATTGTAGCAGCGAGTGCTGACATTGCGCTGGCAGACATTTTCGAGTGTTTATGTGGCGCATTGCTAGATATTGATGCTGAAAGTGAGAGTGAGCCGGTCAGGCTCTGAAAAGCGCTCAGGGGTCCCGCAGGTGCGGGGAGCATGTCCGCCTCTGGCGAGGGTTCGTGCACGGCGGGATCGGTGGCATCGGCTGGTGCTTCGCCGCCTCCTTGCGCAATCACTTCGTTATTGCTGTGGTTATTGTGACTGCTATGACCACCTAATGTGGAGCGTGGTGTGCTGCCCACTACGCCCACTCCCATCTCTTTGCTCATGCTCAAGGTAGCGTTGCCTTCTTGAGTTGCGTCGAACTCGTTCGTTACCTTTTCATTCAGATTTACTTTGCTGTGACTAGTCAGTGCGGCTATAATAAGCTGGCGTGCCTGCAGGATGCTCGTCGCATTGAGCACATAATTTAGCGCAGTCTGACGTGCGCCATCAGTTTCAAGCGAAAGCAATGTCTCACTGAGGCTAACCTTTGACGACAACTTTGTTGTAGTTGTTACAGTGCTTGTTGTTGCTGCTGGTGGATTAAGCTGCGAATCAGTGTCATAAATTCCAAGGCTACTGCCACCCAACGGATCTTTGGAAGTAGCAAATGGCACAGGACCCTTCTTCTCGTCCTCCGAAGGCGACTGCGGTAAACCCCAAGCCACAGCGTGTGAGCTGCCGCAAGCGACGCGATTAACAAACACAGAGTCTAAGCCGATGACCAGCGCAGGCTTCTTATTCACCACCGTATTACCTGAGCCCTGTTGACCGTGATCATTATCACCCCATGCATAAACTTGTCCGGTGTCGGTGACTGCCAAACAGTGCAAGGCGCCCACTGCGAGATGTATGACCTTACGTCCACGTAGCGCCTGTATTGGCTGCGGCTTACGTACATGCTGATCGCTACCATGACCCAAACGGTAATAGTCACCTTTGCCCCAAGTCCACACCTCGCCGGTGCGTGTCAGCGCCAAACTAAATTGCGCGCCACATTCAATCTGTATGACGCCAATGCCAGTTAGACGTTCAATTTCGTGTGGAATTGAAGAGCCCTCCGAACCGCCGCGTCCCAGCTTGCCAAAGTCACCATCGCCCCAGGAATAAACCACACCATCCTCAGTTAAGGCGAGAGTTTGCGCATCGCGACTGCCGCAGGCGACTTGTATAACGCGTTTACCGCTCAATGATGTCACCAGCTTGGGTTTCAGTTGTGTCACATTGTCGCCATGACCCAAGCGTCCGTATTCACCTAAACCCCAAGTATAGAGTTCACCTGCAGAGGTTATGGCCGCGCTGTGCGAGGAACCGCATGCAATGTCGCGTATCTTTTTTGCGCGCAAAGCTTCAATGAGCTTCGGTTTATCCATTGTGAGTCGATTGCCGTGTCCAAGTTTGCCATCTTCGCCTTCGCCCCAAGAGAAAACTTTGCCATCCAGTGTTAAGGCCATTGCATGTTTTCCGCCAGAATGCACCGCCACATTTTTCACGACATACTGATGCAGTACTGGTATTTGACGCGGTACAGATACGTTTACGCTAATACCCAACCCGAGTCGGCCGTTCGTGCCCTCACCACAAGCGTACACCTTGCCGTCTTGTGAAACGATAAATAGCGATTTCGAGCCACCAGCAATGTGTATGGGACGTAAGCGACTAATTGTTTGTGAGAAGGTTGGTACTTTTACTTTGGAACCCTTGAGACCGCCCAACTGCTCCTTATCGTTGAGACCCCAAACCATTACAGTACAAGGCGGCTCACAAAGCGATGAGGATTTGGCATCAGAGTTACCGTAGGCATTGGATAAACACGAATTGGAGTCACTCAATTGCTCGTACTCACAGGCTAAGAAAGAGGCGTTCATCAGGAGCAGATCGAGATCAGTTTGCTTGCGTCGTCCAGTAATGTTCAAGCCATGTACCTTGCACTGTATACCGTTATTACGACACTGTTTGATGACTATTTCAACCCAGGGATAATATTGACGCACGTCGCTCATAAGAGTTACTGTGGTGTCCGTATTCTTGATAGAGATCCATGAGTAATCTTTCAAATTGCCAATACTATCGCCGACACGCACCACTACCAAAGAGGGCTGATGTGAATGATCGCCCGGGCTTACGACTATCGATAGACTATGCACCAGCACATGCTCGTGCATCTCCAAACGAATCCAATGTTTTGTTTGGCTGCTCGACGAACTCTGCCAACAATATGGACTGCGATCTAGCAGATGTTTAGCGGTAGCTTCGTTGGACGAGACCGTCAGTGAACGTATGCAACGAGACCAATCTTCAATAAGGTCACTAGGCGTCGGCACTGCACCGCTGTTAAGTCCAAGTAGACCACCATTGTTTCCTGTGACTTGTCCACCACCCACCACGTCAATATCGTTCAATGTGCCTTTCCAGCCCGCGTGTTGTGGAAAATCAACGGTAACATCTTTGCCGCGCACTGCCGTAACGGTGCCAATGCTGCCGCGCAGCACATAACCCCACTTGTAGCGCGATATAGCGCGTAAGCGCACTTGCGTACCAACACACACTTGAGAGGAACGCTCGCAGGTTGTTTTCTCGCGCGGCATCTCCAAAAGCTCGATGTGTACAAAGCAAACCCAATAGGTATTGCCATGCAGCTGCCAGTCTACTTGTACATTCAGGTCGTGTAAGCCCTCCGTATCCACCTTAAGCACTGTGCCGATATCACCTTTCTTGATCTCCTCAAAATCGCGGCAGCAGCGCACCAACATGCCGGGACACACTAAACCGCGCACGTACAACGCATACTGATCGGCAGAGGGAAAGTCCTTGCGCGTCTCAAATTTAACTAATTGCTCGTTTATGGAAGAGCCTTCTACAGTATCAGAGCTGCTGTCTAAACTCTCATTGTCCGAATCGGCTTCGGGATCATGCAGCGACTGTAGTTTCGATTGCAGCGAAGTATCGCTTGAAGAACCACCGGCAGCGCCGCCAACACTACCACCCACCAAAGGTGGTGGCGGCTCCAAATAGTCTGTAGCATCGATGGTGTTTGCACAAACATCTGGATGTTCGAGTATCCACTGCACGATTTGCTCGGGTGTTGGTATAACCTCTGGATGTATAGTTAACTGCTTCACTGCCAATTCCACCGATTTTTTTGAAAATCCCATTTCCATAATCTGCGCGATAAGCGGTGTTGCGTCCGTCTCATTCTTGGCGGCTTGCGGCTGACTGCCGCCGGACGCTTCATCCAAGAGACCTACATTGTAGACGGGTACGCCGTGTATCATTGTCGGTTGCATTGGTGGTGTAGGTGCGCCGAAAGCGCCACGCGCCGTGCTAGTCGAAGCCGCCTCATTCAATTCCGTATGCACTTTGGCCGCAAGCACCTGTGCGCAATTCAGCGCCGCAGTAGACAAGTCCGTGTAGCTGTATATAGCCTTTACAGGTGAGGGTTGGGTAGCGCGTATTAAAATAGATTGTATGAGCAGTTCGGTATCGTTGACCGCCTGCTGCGTGCATACTCCATCAGCAATAGCTTCAGCGCCGCCACAAGCGCCTTCCTGATTCGACTTAACATCGCTGCTGTTGGGATTTGCAGGCACGGCGCCTTCCTCAGAGAGACTCTCCTCCGATGAGTAAGCACATAAGCCAGGTGAGCGTTGTTTGAGTATTTTACGCAAGGCGGCTTGGTGCCGATACAGCACACAATTAGCATTCAGCACTGAGAGATGTATTTGCTGGGCGCGCAATAAACTTATATCCACGCCGTTAGGCACACATTCTTTACGTTCACCCGGTCCAAAGAGTAACACAGCCCATGAGTTTAAAAGCATTTCATTTAGTGGCAAACGCGTAAGACTGAAAACCGAGTAGTCCGCACATTCGAGCGCAACGCTCAGCGATATTTTGCGAAATTCACCATTCAAATTTTGACTATCCGTGCTGAGCAAACACTTGCCTTTGTTGGTAAAGCCACATATGGTGGCACTATTGCCCTCGTAACAAACTTGTAAACCCACGCGTGGACGTATATCACAGCCGCCTATTGTACACAGCACGCCCATCACATAAATAAACTCATTCTCTAAATGTTGTAAATCCAAACCATCTTCGCCGAACAGCTCAGCGGCGACGCACAGTTTTTGTGAAAGAAACGAATTAATCGCCGCATTCCAATAGGGTAACGTATGCAGACGACGCAACAGTGTTATGATCTCCTCGGCAATGGTACCGGAATGTGAAGCTGTTAAGAGTACGCGCGTTTTACAATCGCCAACATTTTGTGCGAGCGAATTATCATGTGGACAGTAGAGCGTAATCTTGCCGAGTGTTGAGAAAAGTTGGCGCACTAATACAGCCATGCGTAGCGTATGCGCATCATCGGTCCAATGAATGAGTATGCTCTGCAGTAAGCGTAGGCAATGTATGTTGCGAAAGAGATCTTGCTCACGCGCCACAGGTTGTTCGAGCAGGTTTATGTAGAAATCAATCCATGTGGAGGAGGATAGATATTTTGCGAGCGATTTTGATTCGCCTTTAAAAAGAAGAGGGGCGCATTAACTTGATGGAAGTATACCAGAGGGGCGGGGCAGATTAAAGAGCACCAGCTCGTAAAGAAGAGCTCAAAATTCTCAGCAGACAACCAGAACTCGAACTCTTACCGAAACGATGTTTGAGTTAAAGGTTTTGATTTGCTAAATATAATAGTTTGCTTAGCTAAAATATTTAATTAATTCAAATGAATTTCAATCAATAGATGAGTGCCGAGAATTATTCTTCATTTTACACTATTATTACCTCGATTAGCGTAATAGAAGCCAAAACAATCGTTAATAGAACTTTTTCTGTCTGTCTGTATGTTTGCTCACACATCAATCAAAACCCTATGTATACAAGCGATCAAATTTTCACCGACGTACTGCTAGATGCCCAACTTAAGTTTAGTATACATTTTACAGCAGTTTTAAGAATTTTAGTCTGTCCGTTTGTCTGTTTGTTTGCGCATCAATCAAAAACCGCTGTAAATACTTGAATGCAATTTTCTTCGACGTAATGCTAGATGCCCTACTTAAGTGTTAGAATTTATGTCTGTCTGTCTGTATGTTGTGCTCACATCACTTAAACCTCGATGTATATAATCGATGTAATTTTTACCGAAAAACTTAAAGTTTAGTATACATTATACAGCAACTTTTAGAATTTTCGTCTGCCCGTTTGTATGTTTGTTTGAGCATTACTTAAAAAGCCCTTTATTGAATTGAATGAAATTTTACCGCGGCATTGCAAGATGCCCAACTTAAAGTTTATCATTTATGTTAGTCGGTCTGTATGTTTGATCGCGCATCAGTCAAAAACGCTGTATAAAGTCTTATGAAATTGCTCAAGTCGATTTTGAGTTTTACCGGGGCTGAAGCTTCCACTTCAATTCAAATACCATTTATTAATACTTACCTGCAATGGCTTTCAAAAAACCCAACGTAGTCCAATTATCCAAGCCGTAGATGTTGCCCAGCGTTGATTTGGGATCGAGTATGGAACGGAACATACTGGATATGCAGCGTACAGCATTTTTATCCATATGAGCGCTATGCAAACCTATGCCAACTGAGATGATTTGTAATAATTTAGTACAAGCGTAGCGCAGCAACTTAGTCGGATGTGATTCGCCACTGAGTTGTGTATCACAGCAGAGTTCGTCCTTTTCGGTTTCCGTGTCAGGTGAAATTATATTTAAAGCGCTATCAGCTAAACGCAAATCATATTGACCTTCTTTGCCCATACGATAGGAGTTTGTGGCGCCAGTATACCATTCTACGCGCACCCAGCTACAATGAAAGTGAAAGATAGAGAAAATTATAGAAAGTAATATACAGATTGTGGAATTAACGTCTCATATACATGCTCAGATAGGTCAGGTAGTCGCGGATGTCTCTTGTACGAATAAAATTATAGAATGTATAGTTTTTATTAATGTCGGGGAACCTCCATCTACCGGAAGTTTCTTGGGCATTAGCTAAGCATATTTCTCCGATAAAAAATCGATCACCTTTCATGATTTCCCGATAATTTCCGGGGACCAACCAGTTAATAATAATAATAAAAACCTTTTGGTTTGCAAGACTTCGATTCCGGAATTTGGACTACTTTCCTTTTTATGGGCCAACTAAATATTCGCGACAATGTGATTGAAATATTGAAAATAAAGTAAAATCTGAGCCAACTCCGTTTGTGAACATTAAGCTATCAACATTAGAAAAAAAAGTAAAATTCCCCAACTCACCCATCCTCGCCTACTTCGCTTATGATGCGCCCTTCACCCGGTGGATTGCCATCCTGATCGCCCCATTTCCAATCGGTGCCACGGACAATACGTGTTCCAATCTTCATTAATTTCGCCAGATCCGGCCCAGACAAGTTCGCCTTATTTGATTTTTGCTTCAAAATCGTGTCTTCGTACACTACAGCCAAATCGTATGTGTTCTTCACTAGAGGAATTTCACCACCAGTCTGACTTAGCAATCCCAGTATGGTGCCCAGTGTGCCAGAATTCACAATTAGACTGAGCTCATTGGCGCTCATATCTTTTGCTAATATACCAAAAATGCTGAGTAGAAATCGTGCACGCGGTAGCTTTTTCAAAAAAACATAGGTGCCCAAATTAGAGGTGTCCTTGCCACTACCTGTATTATACTTTCCCTTAAGCTGTATCAGATCTTGATTGACCAAGCGTTGCAGCTCATGTACAGCCCATTCGAGCACGCGTGATTGCGCCAGTAGCAGATCAGCTTTTTGAAACGCTGTTACCATATTGAGATCATTGAGAACATTCAGTGTAACTTGCTTACTACTACTGATTTTCAAATGCATGCCCAAATAACCGTTTAGCATATTGTATTGAACAGCATCGAGCAGACCATTAACTTGCAGCATTGTGTGTAGCATTTCCAATCCTTGGCGGCGTATTTGATAGCGTTGCACTTGACAATACATTGCGCGCCGTACAGTTTCCACATCACAAACTTCTTGCATAACAAACTCAACAATTTCATGCATAATGGGCATATTTAATTCGCCAGAGAAGTACCATTTCTCACGTAATTTACGCAAAAGATCATTATTGAGACGCGGTTCATCGTCTGCAGGTTTTTTGTCTTCATCAAAATCTAGTTCATTCGCTTGTAGTTTGATTTCCTCACTAGAACTCTTGCGCTCACTAAGTATAAGGTTGTTGTCGCCAGCGTCTAGAAGATTTTCATTTGATGCATTACTACGTAGTGGTGGTATGAGTACAGTAGCTGCGGTGGCCGAGGAGCTGCTGTCGGTGGTGCCAAGGACGGAATCCCTATCAATGCCTTCTGATGTAGCGCAATCGGTTTGCAGCAGTGATTCCTATAAAGAATTAATAATTAAAAAAAAAACACATATTATGGCTTTGCGAAAATTGTACTTACATGTGATTGATTCAGTTTTTGTGCAACATTTTGGCTTTGTATTGTCACATTAAGTATGTCTTCCGGTTTTGCGCATGCTAATTGTTTCTTGGCGATGCGCATTTCGGCTATTATGCGTCGCACAACATGTTTGAAACGAGGAATCCTGTGGAGTATAGGCAGTTTGCGTAGACCCTCCTGCTCCAAGCTCACTGCGGGACGTACCTCGTAGAGCAGAAAACGCAGACGTTCTAGCATGGGCGCGCACACTTCTTTATAACTACGATTCAACTGTTGTCTAATGCGCACAACAGACCATTTCGTTTGATAAATCAAACGTATCATATCAGCGATTTGTCTGGGGGTCTTAGGTGCTGCCACACCGCTCAATTCACGTTCGAGCACATTGAGTACTAGACCACCAAGACTTTGATGACGTATCAATACTGCCGTCAGCAGACGTTCCAGTTCTTGCACTGGATGTTCTGGTGGGAATTCTTGATGCCAAATTAAATTATTGTCCTTGCAGTAACGTTCGGAAAGCGTCATCCATGTTACAACTAAAGCGTCTGTTAATCGTGCCTCACTCAAACCAGCTATGAAGCATTCAATGCGCTGTTGCACGCTATTTACGCATGGATGTGTAGTGATTACGCTGTTACCTATGCCCCCTGTACCACTGCCTGTTGTGCCTCCGCCAACGCCACTGCAAACTGTTAAATTGTGCATAGGCGGTTCGGTAGGCGTACTACCCGCTGTGCTGGCGCTGCTGCGCGCTTCACCTTTTTCCTCATCGAACGGATTGCTGGGCTGTAACAGCTGTAAGCCCCCACGCAAAATGCTTGAGCGTACAATGGCATTGCACAGTAGTTCAGCAGATTGTTGCGCAGGACCGGATTGTAGAATATTCACAACCAAACCGAGAAGGTAAGCGAGTGCTCGCTCCGAATTGAAATGTGTTAAAACTTTGCTTTGTTGTATGTGCGGCTGTAAGGTAAAGTATAGGAGTTTAGTTAGGTGCGATTTTTGTGAGATTGTAATAGTACCTTCTCCTCCGCAACATTACTGGCGTAACGACCAACTTTGTAGTTTAATAAAATAAGCTCCAAACAGTTGCGATACATGGAAGTGTTTAGTTCGCCGGTAAGATCTTTGCCAATTCCGGCTGACAGTAATTCATTTATAGCTGCGTTATCACTTCTGTAATAAATAAATTAATGCGTTTAATAAATAGTTTGTTTGTATTCTCGCCCCATCTCCCTACTTACTGATAGTCACTAATGTCACAAACATAACCATTCAAAATAATCCATTTGCCGCCATCCAATATTTGATTTTCAAAATCATGTTTACGTATTAAATTGGCGTCATCTTGCGCTTGTATATTGCCACCTTTTTGATTTCCACGACATATAATACCTGGCCAACCCATATCATCGGAGTCCTGTACCTCGCTATCGCATATAATACGATTTAAATTGTCCAATGCATGCAGCAAAGGCAGCAACACTTTGGTCCATTCAAAAGCTGACAAAATTGTTGGTCGATCACGTTTTAATATAATCAAACCGATTAGCATTTCGTTTAGCAACGTATCTGATATATCATTTTTAAGAATATCCGCTACGCTCTCTTTGCCTTGCAGCGCAATTTCATGCGCTTTCTGCAGTGAGAGTACGCACAGCGATACTGCGCTTTGTAGATATTTGTTAAGCAATGCTTCGGCACCATTTATATCCTCATTTTTCGATTGATGTATGTGTGCGAAAAGTAGACGCTGAAAGCGATGCAGCAGATCCAAGCTAGGGCTTGTGTGTTCGGCCATAGTGGATTGCGCGGCTGTGAGTGTAGTGAATGTGTCTTCTTCTGGTTTTACAATACCTGCATTCAGCAGCAGTTGTGTTAAACGTGCTTGCGTCAGTGCGGAATTGTTTCGGAGCAATTGTCTAATGAGATGCAGTAAAGGAAGATTGTGGCCATTATCAGCGCAGTCATTAGCTTCCAAGCGTATAGCTTGTTTCAGCGCAGTTTCTAAACCACCTTCAGCCATAAGCGAGCCAACAAGTAGATCTGTCATGAAACGATGACCCGATGAGGAAATTCCAGTTTCGGATGGCAACAAAGAAGTAAGCGTTTGTGCGCGCTCTGAAGCCGTGGGCAATAAAACGCTCCAGCCGACCTATGAAAGCAGTAGGTAAAAAATAGTTTAGTGTATTCAAAATATTTACTTAAAATGTATCTTATACCTGCAACGTCCACTGTGCGGCTTCCTGCATGGTTTTAAGTACATTTGAACCGCCCGCCAAGCTCAGTATTCTTGTTTTTAAACTAACCAGCAAGCGGGAGCCTTCTGATAATCCTACCGACTTTGGTGATACAGAATTTGCTATTAGCGCATGTAGTTGCAGACGCAATAAGTTTAAACACGCCACAGCCACACATTCCGATTCCTGATTTGGTGTTTGCCGATTGTTGCTGTCCTGGCCAGAAACAATGCCAAGTAATTGATCGAGTAGGCGGAATGTGTGGTCGCTGAGATCTATAACAAACGGTGTCTTAACTGGTACACCCTGCACTGAGGTTTGACTCCAAATTATGCTTTGCGCGGCACCGCAGGCAATGCCAAACGCCCGCACTGTAGTATGTGTAGCTAGTATGGGATCGCGTAGTATGGGTTCCTTTGAAATGGCAGCAGGGCAAACTTGTTGGAAATCGTTACGTCCCCAACCGAAAACCTCACCCTTGTTGCTCAACGCAAGGCAATGCCAAACTCCAACGGATACGTCCACAATTACTTTTGACTACGGAAGGAGAAATATCGATGATTGAATAAAATACGAAAATAGGTACAGATTAAACATACCTGCAAAGCACTGATCTGCTTCGGTGTATTAAGACATTGCACATTTTTGTCGAGCAATCCATGTCCCAGGCGTCCATCGTATGCTTTGCCCCACGAGTATAATTTGCCATCACAACTAAGCGCCATTGAAAATTGCGAACCAGCAAAGATGCGCTTTATTGGTGGCAAGGTTTCAATAACCAATGGCACTTGAGAACCATTACATGACCCATTCCCAAGCTTGCCATAATCGCCATCACCCCACGCAAATACTAAACCCTCGGCGGTCAAGCATAGCGTATGAGAATCACCGCTGCCCAACGCTACATCGACAATGCTATGATCACGTAGAGCGTAAACATGTGTAGGTAAAAGTTTATCGTCCGAGTTGCCATGCCCGAGACGCCCATAAGTCCCACGTCCCCATGTATAGAGGTTGCCGTTGGTAGAGATGGCGGCGCTGTAAGTGCAACCGCAGTATACGGATTTGACACTATGCTCTAGTGACTGGATTTTGGTTGGATGTTCGCGCAGCACCGTATCACCATGACCCAAGCGACCTCCTTCGCCACAGCCCCAGGAGTATGCGTCATCTGTCAGAAAAATAAAAACCAATATTTTGCAATGCAAGAAAAAAGTATTATTTTGAAATTGAACGCACCCATATTATCCATGGCCATAAAATGTCGCCCCTCGCAATGCGCTGCCACTGCCATCACTTGTATATCATTCATTTCCTCGACAAGCATTGGTTCTGTCTCCGGTTTGGCTATGCGCCAAGTATACATCTTACCTTCGTGTGTGAGGAAAAGGACATATTCTTCGGAGAAAGCGACTTGCTTCACTTGAAAATAGAAATTCAAAACAGGCGCAGGGTAGTGTGCGCCCATAATCACATTGCCTGATGTTGATAAACCTACAGCGGGCTCCGCAGTGAAACCATACTGGTCGTGACACAACGATAACCACCCAAGCGCATAAATGCGCTGCTCATGTAATTGTGGTGTTGATGCAGCTGAAACGCTGTCTTGTGAAGCTTGCGCATGCAGTGATGGTTTTATCGGTGGTGATACACGTGTTGCAAGCATCGTAGTTGTGGTGCTAGTGGGTAAATGTGGTTTGGCTAGACGATCAAGATGAGATACAATTACCACTGCGCCCTGTTTTAAGTCTACATTGGTCGTCTCCTGTTCCGGTAATGTGAGGAAGCGTAGAAACGACTCAGTGGCGCTAGCTGGCGTAGCATCAGTGCTATTATTAATGCCATAATTGCCAATACTTTCATAACGGCGCAGTATGGGTACTAGTGGTGCCCCAATATTCTGTGGCACATCACGATTATCATCTGTTTCCTTCTCTTTCTCCCACAGAGTGAGTAGTAATACGATGCCCTCTAGTGAGGCAGCAAGTGTTCCTTTTTGGGCACCCAACTCTAGCAATAAGCATAAAGCGGTATGACGATCTTCGCGCGGTGCTGTGCAACGCCCACCTAAGGCATCCCCAAGCGCTACTTGACGCAAAAACTTAATAGAACGTTCCAAAACTTCAATCCACAATGGTGAGATCTGTAAAAGTCGCAAGTTAAGTATAAGTAGCATTATTAAAAAAATCTAAATTCTCTTACCTGCGTGGCATCAAATAGCGAAGCTTCCGGCAAGTCTTGTAATGATTCCAAAGCTTCACTAAGTAATTCACTGCACATTTCAGTGTCCTCCCCAGAGCGCCAAGCACGTCGCAAGAAGGCAAATGAAAAATTTAGAGCTGCACGCGTACCTACACGCGCCAATCCCATCGTAGCACGTTCATTCTCCTTTATAGGCGATGGTACGTCCAGAGTGGAGAAGTGACGCAATTTATTAGTGGCAACATAGTTAATTTCTCTGCCACGCATAGGGCACATGCCGCTAGCGGTAGCAACGCGCTGATCTTCGTTGAATTTGCATTTTTCTGTTGTTGTTGTAGACACACTCCCTGGTACACCAAGGTTATGACATTGCAGATCCTGTTGTTGCTTCCAACGTGATAGCGCAACAAAATAGCGCTCATAGATGAAAAGTTGCTGGCGTAAATGCATAGAAGATAGGCAATTGCCTGCTGCCTGTAGTGAAATATCATGCAGCTCGGAAAGCAACGTATTTTGGCAATTGAGCTTTACAGCCATATTTGGACACTGGCCCCACAACCATGACTCAAATATCACTTCAGATGAGATGCGATTAGCAGCTGCATTTTGCACTGCTGTTGTCATTTTCTTGATGGCCGAATCTGAATCCAACGTCCGACAGGCAGAGCAGTTGCACGCCGACAGTGGGCCACAGTATTCCAATGGACAACATGAGCATTGTAACTTCTGCACGCCGCAATAGTGTTTGCCATCATCGCCTAGGTATGATAGATGACCAGCAGCATTTAGTACACGCGCTGCTGGTGAGGATACCAATTCACAATCTTGTATAAGATTATTCCAAAGCACGGCAGCATCTTCAACAGCGCGCAAACTAGCAATAAGATCGGCACGTAACCATTTAGCATCGAGAAAAGGCAGCGGACGTAAGTAAAGATCGACAGATGAATTGCACGAGGACATAACTGGCTTCACTATTGCACAGTGATGACCTCAAAATGCTAAGTTTTATTTCTGTTACTATTGTTGTATGCAGGTTGCTTTGAAAAATTAGCGAAATAAGTTGTACATCCACAGATGTATTTTTTTGTTTTGGAAAATTATCGATTTATTGTAATTACCCTGTGTGACGTTTGCGTTGCCAAGTTCGACTAGCAGTAATCAGCTTACATTTTGTAGTGGCTTATCATGCAAAAATGTGTCGTTCGTTTAATCGTTTAAGTGCACATTTACTTATTATACACATAAAATTCAATTGTAAACAAAATATGTTGTTAACATTTGAACCTCGCATTAACCTTCAATCAGGTTTGCAAATACAATGTATTTATAACCTCCTTTCCCCGCAATAAAACGCGACACGCAACGGCTGTTCCTTCTCCCACAGTGCACCACAATTAAACCTCACCACCACCCAATATATATGCTATTGTTGTTGTTGTCGTTAATACACGTTTCGTTCTATGCACTAGATGTTGATACAGTTCCCCCTTAAGAGGTGTTGTTGTCAGGTTTTCGGTAGTCGTTAAGTCGGTTTGCTTTGATGTCGTCACTTTCGCTTTTGTGGATTATTTGTTTCGACCGTGTAACAAACTTGTGTTGATGCTTTTGCTGTTGTTTGCCTTCGCTACTTCGTTTGTACTTTGTGGTACGTACACATACACTTCTAATCGCTGCTGGTTGTTTGGTTGTGATTCCCAAAACCACTCTTTGGAAAATTGAAATTTGCGTTAACTTCTATCCAAGCGTTGACGCCACAAGGTCAGTCAGTAATCAGTCACAACAGACAGTATTCCAACGATGGTGCACGCCTCTATAAGCTGTGCTTTCAAAGCGCCACCTCCGCCCGAAATAGTATGTTGTTGCTGTTTGTTTATTAAGTGGTACAACTCTGTTAAATCAGCACCCTCTACTCGACAAAACTTTTGCTACCCTTCCGTCAAGACAATGTACACACAAACGCCTGCACGCCCACCACTCACAAAATTTTTCACAGCTCAAGATTTTTTCTCTTTGGATTTTTTTCAAAAGCAATTTTTCGCCTTAAATTTCCAATTTGTAATGAAATCTATACACCAATTTGTTGCGCTGCTATTCTACTACAACAATTTAATAGTTTTAATAGCGAATTTTAAGTTTTCCTTTATTTAATTCACATTGAAAAAACGCTGTTGATTTTCCAGCAAACTCAATAAAGAATCTCGAGAAAATTTTTCGATTAACTGTAATGGTGCCAGTAGTTTAGTTTGCAAGTGAAGGATTTGTGTAAAAATGTCCCAAGAATGCCCAAAATTGTTTGAGTTCATGGGCTTATGTCAAGAACGTTCGATTCGGATTCGTATAGGCCTTGGTCAAGCCAATCAAATCATTTACGTCCAAGCACTTCTAGCAGCATTCCTCAAAACGCTGAATGAGTGTGATGTTGCTACAACAACAACAATATATATTTTTGTACCCTGCCATGATTTGGCTGCCCCCCATTTCAAAATTGCTTTTAGAAGCACCCTTTCGGAATTCGTTTGAAAAAGTACATGTTTTTGAATTAAATGCTGATAAAGGGGGTTTTTGGAAAAATTCTGAAATTGGGCATATTTGAACCAACCAGACGATTATGGACATAAAAACGCGCCTCCCATTCTAATAGTTGGAATCCGTATAATGCACTTCAACAGTCCCCTCAACTGTCCTGTTCTTTGATAATTTTTCCATACTTTTTTTTTGCTTAGATGTCTTTAAATTTCCAAAATATTTAATGAAATTAAAGTTAGAGTTATATGTTTAGAAAGAGGCCACCATTATTGTTGCTGTTATGAGAAAGATTCAGGTGGAGCATATTTTGGATTCTAATACTACATTTACACTGCACCACATGAGAAAAAATCCAAATACGTGGCATTTCCCAGTATAAATCGCATTTCCCAAATGACTGATTTCATCGCATTCGCTCGCTTTTGGGCCGAACAACATGACATGTTTGTCGAACGCATTGCGTTTGAACTTTCGCCTAAAGGAAAATGTCAAACAAAATGCAAATGAGCTTATGTAAATGGGTTTGAAATGACTCATTAGAATTTTCCAAATGCTATGCAATGTAAATGTAGTATAAAATCTCAAAACTAAATTCATCAAATGCAAAATTTTAAGTAGTTTTGGCAGCACGATTTCACTTTGAGCGATGTGGCAATAATCCATCAGAAAAATCTATTACATACGATTTCCAATTAATCTTTTACTATCCGCACACAGCTGTTTTCTGTTTGTAAACAAACCGAAAACGCCGATCCTTCGAAATACTGATTTTTATATATATAAATGAAGGGAAAATGCTTAAATTGATCAAATATTAATGAAATAATTGAGGTTTGCAAAAAAAAATTATGAAACCTTTGCTTAAACAGCAGATTTCACAAAAACGCAGTTTGTTGTCATTGTTTTTGGTGTTTGTGTAGGCTGACTGTCAACAAACACGAGCAAGGCGCCACCTTTTGGAAATCAATGAAACTTCAAAGAAAAAAAGCGAGCAATTATCGAGCCATGGATAAAAAGTGCCATTTGTGAAAAATTCTTATTTCCCGCAACTCAAACGGATTTCCACCAATATTCCATACAACTTCTAATATAATGCATGTCGCTGAACTGGAGTATAATGCGGATAGCGTGAACTATCTCATCACACAACTATGCAGCTGTCTTGCTAGCGAACATGGCTTAGAGGAGCCCGTGTTTAGCGCTGCTGTGCGTGAACTCAAGTCCACAGCTTTTGAGATACTTTTAAAGAAATCCACGCAACCTCATACCTTCGCTGAGCCGAATAATGAGCACGATTTCGATCCCCAGCGTGCAGCGGATATGCACATCTTTGCCGCGAAATTACGTTCACGCGCTGATCCTATGGTGTGCCAACGTTATGCGACGCTCGAGCAACAGATGGCGTCCATTAGTGATGTGCCATATTTTACTGAAAGGTATGGACGTGGAGTACTACAGCTGTTGCTCTTACTGCAAGGTAATGTGCGTGAAGAGGAGCAAGTGGTGAGTATCAACTTAAAAATATGCATACACTTTTTTTATTCTATTGCAAATATGGTAGGCCGTGGCAAGTCCCCCGGCCCTGCTGGTACCAGGCCCTTTTACGCTTTTCGCCAATTATGAAAACAATCGCTACTATCCGAAACCATTAGCTTGTGATTGGTTAAATCCACAACCACGTTTTTTCAAAGGCATTCAAGCAATTGCAGCTGGCGATAATCCATATATGCCTAAAAATATGCTGCTGGATGAAGAATGCAATTTGTTGGCCAAAATCGAACAGAAATATGGAGCACCGGTAACGCAAGCACCAGCGACAGCGCAAGATTGCACGTTTACAGCAATGACACGTCGAATGTTAGGCGCTACGGTGCGTGTGAGTTTGAACAACTTTCGTTTGCCGCACAATAATGAGCCGGTGCCGCCTTTGTCAGCTAGAGGGGTTTCTTCGAAAGCAAAGGTTAGTAAAAATGAGTTTTCCACTCTATCTTTATTAAATCTGCATTCCTTTGTAGTTCAATTTTAAGTTGCCTGCCACACAAAAGTCCGACACTGCACTGAAAAAGGTGGTAGCTGAAAAGTTAGAAGAGCGCATTTTATCCTGGAACTGGCAAAGTTTAGGTTGTCGGGGCGTTAAGCGTCAGCGCCCATTTGCCAGTGAAGCGAATGTGGTTATTGATCTCAAGTGCTATCAGTTGCAAACACGTGGGCGCTCATTCGAAACAAATACTATGAGTTGCGTTGATTTTCTGCATGACCTAAAGGCGTTGACTGCAGGCATACAATCGGAGACATTTCAACATAATGATCATATGGTTTACAGCATGCGCCCGAATGTCACAGTGGAGGGTCTGTTGCCGGAGACGGTACGCAGTTATGCGTCAAGTTTTCTAGAGTGTGGTACTTGCTATAAACGGTTGCAAACAATGATACGGAAAAAGGATTACAAATTGATGTTTGAGGGCTTCATATTTCGGGTAAGTGTACGGGAGGCGCTGGAATATTATTTTTCTTTCCTTTGTTTGCTTTGTTTTAAGAGAAAAACCCCTTATGAAATATTCACAAAGTTACAAAATATAATCATTTTTATCGGACCTTAAATTTATTTCTGTTTCCAGGCACTTTGCAGCGCGATTGATGAATATTTGCTCACATTCCGTCAGTATGTGTTTGCCCAGCAGGACAACACACTGATCGCTTACTATACGCGTATGCGCAAAATTATGCGCCAAATAAGTAATTTATCCTTCACGCTGGCCATACACACCGATGGTAAGTCGTACGCTAAATTTAAAAACTAAATCTAATCTATTAACTAAAATGTCTCACCTCTAGTCGATGCGCATGTTACGCTACCAATGGGTTCACAGTTTCTTGGCTATTTATATCGCGAAATAGTGCACACAACCGAGAAGGATTACATAATGCTTTTGGTTTATATGCTAAAGTCATGTTGTCATGTTTATTTTAAGTACGCAAATATTGAGAGTGCTTGGACAGTTCATAAAATGTTTCTTTCCTTCACAGGCATTTACAAAAATGGATTTATTACGGCCTGTTGGATGATCCCTCCAATGAACTTTTCATATGTTTCGTAGATCATTATCGTTCCAACACGAAATATTTTTATGACAAAGCCTACTTTGTGCGTAAAGAATCTGTACCGGGTTTCTTTCAGGGTTATGAGGACGATATTTTACAATGTGGCAAATACACTATGCTGCTGAAAGCTTATAAACCGAATGTATGCAGTGCTTACAATCTTTTAATTTCGTTGTTTTGATGTTATGACTTTCTTCCCCACAGCATCCACTTTTCACGCTAGACTACCCACTCGTTTCTGTTTGCCTCACTTATGATGAGATACAGCGCTTGAAGAAAAGGTGCATCAAATACAGGGAACGCGCCAGTCTAGCCTGTGGCGTTACCGAAGTTAGTATACGTCAAATCTTTGAAGCGCGCGCTGCCAAGAAGCGTAATTTTTATCAGCGCGCTTGTCAACGCACTCGTGAAAATCTTGAAAAGTGGTCGATAGAGCAACACGACCTTGCTTTGTTGGCTGCCGAGCAAAAAAAGCGCCGCTTAGAGGAGTTAACAACACAACTGCAGGATGTCAAGCAGCGCAAAATTGATGAGCGACGCGCAAATGTAGAGTTAGAACTACGCTTGCTGCGCGAAACTGAGAAATTGGAGGAACAACGTTTGCTGCGTGATAATATAAATTTGCGCAAGCGTATTGAATATTATCAAGAACTGAGCGATACGATGCGCACTGATGCTGGTGAAAAAGAAGCGCCAACAAAGCTGGCACCAGCTGAGTTGAAGCAAGTCAGGCAGTCGCAGTCACAAGAGGAAACCAAATTAAGTCCGCAAAGTGAAAGTAGCGCAGACAGTGCGCATGCGGCGCATACACCCAATAGTGGCGGCAACGATACAGATTTTGAGTCATGCTGTGGTGAAGAATCTAAGGACGCCGATGCAGATGCCGATTCAGCTTCACTGTATGCTGAATGCATAACAGATGAATTTGTGCAAAAATTCGAAGAGAATGAAAATGAATTGCATGCAATTTGTGAACAAACGACTGCGAGCGCGCCAGTGTTTGATAAGACATTAGTTACATTGGGCCAGCCTGCTACTTGCGCGCTGCAAGATGCAAGCTCAGGTACTAGTTTACATAGCGCTTTAGGTAATGCGGCAGCTGCCTCTGCATCGCTTTTGGTGAATGCTTCAAAAGCTACATTTTTGAAGCGTAGCGTCTCTGACGTGCTTAATTCTAATGAACCGCCGACAGGTGGCTTAACACAAAATATCAGTAGCACGACAGTGACTGTTGCAACAGCTACGCGCGCGCCTACCTTAACGTCAAATATAAGTAGCACAACATTTGCAATTGGTCCAGCGCCTATAATCACAGTTGCGTCAGCTGCAGCAGCAACAGAGAACCGTAGGTGTTTCCAGTTGAATTCGTTTTATTGCCTACATATCTTACACCCTTGTTTCCTTCTTTATAGCGTTTACTGAAGCACAACGCAACAAGCTACGTGTGCTCTCACACGAATACGGCACATTTAGCTCAAGTGGTAGTGCTCAACCCATTCAAACTGATATAAATCTAAATGCGCTACACGAAAGTGATCTGACAGATTTGCAACGCAATCGCAGACGCATGATGCAAAATGATTTATTCGTTGAATACAACAAAGCACCGCTCGCAGATCGTGCGCATCTCAATCTCAATTTGGATACGGAACGTGCCCGTAATCGCCGACGCGTGCTCGAAAGCGAGTTCGATATACTTACAGGACAAACTCCATCAAGCACTACCTTCACAGTAGAACAAGTTGCAACTCCTATGTCGACCACATCGGATACTCCGCTAACGGAAACCGGTATTGAGTCAACTGCGGCAGCGGTGAAACGCACAGATCTCGCTAATGCTAATGTACCAGGAGCAACGACGAAGACGGCTTTGAAAATTAATGTAGAGCTAGCGAATGAGCAACAAAAGAAAGAATTTACGCAAGTATCTACTGGTGGTTTGCTAAAGTGCCAAACTGCAGGAACGCATGCTTCTTCGGTGACGCCCGATTATGCTTTAAATACTGCCGGTTTGCAGGCTAAGCAACAAGGCTTTGATTTTGTAGACGCTGAGCGTCAAAAGAAACAGCAACAAATAGTTGCTCTAGAGGCGCCTATACAACCCGATACAATCTCGGTGTCCTCCTCTAACGCTGAAGGGGAGGAAGATATTGCAATTCCCATGCAGGACTACAGTGATCCGTATAAACGTAGTCGAGAATTGCTTGATAGTAATTTTACTTGCCCAACACGAAGTCCTTACATACGCCTGAACATGTCACATACACCGATGGTTGTGGCAGCGAAGAAATCACGCGAATCTCTGCAACAATTGAAAGTGAATAGCATGAGCGTGATAACGCTAACCGAATTTCTACAGAAATCTGTAATATTGCCAATGACTACACATTTGGGTTTGGTTAACAATGAGGTGATGCGTTTGTTTCTCGAAGAACTACATATACTCGATCATTTGCGTAGCTTGCGACATTATTTCTTTTTGATGGATGGCGAGTTTGGTTCGATTATATGCGATGGCATCATTGGCAAGCTGGAAAGTGGTGCAACGCCTGCAAAACTGCTCAATTATCAAATGTTGCACTCGATATTGGATACTGCGTTGGGCTCAAGCATAACAGGTAAGATGTTGCGATGCGTACGTCTCAATACACTAGGTACTGCTTAGATTGGGTAATCATATGGAGTGAAAATTCTATTTACCTCATGGAGCTCATGTTTTAATTAAAAAGTTTGTCGATTTCACATACATTTCAATCTTAGGCAATGACAAAAACGCTGAAAATCTCTCATTCACCATCAGCGATGTACCTTTGAAGTTTGATCTCAGCAATCCGGGCGTTTTAAATGTGCTCAGCCTGAGCTATCGCATTGAATGGCCTTTGAATCTCATACTCAATCCCGAGACACTCGAACAATATGGCAACATTTTCAAATATCTCATTAAAGTGCGTCGCATTAGTTGGGTGCTCGAGCGCGCTTATCAAATACTCAAAGAGGCGGTGAAAAAGCACGGCAAAGCCATACTCAAATCACCACAGTATCGTCATGTTCAACTAATGCGTCACAAATTCTATCATTTCGTGCATGCGCTACAAAACCACATCACAGCAAATGCATTGCAAGCATCCTGGAAGACTTTCAAAGATGATTTGTTGCAAGCAAAATCTATTGAGGATATCTATCGCAAACATACCACCTATGTGAAGAGAATACTCTTTCTTTGCATGCTAAATCGACATAGCGCAGAGTTTTATAATACAATTGAAAATATATTTAAAATATCGTTGCGGTTTTACAAGTGAGTTAACAATAAAAACGTTAGTTATTTCCCTTTTACCAATTTACTATCTTTTGTCTCTTCACGCAGCAATCTCAAATCACGCGAGTTTAAGAAACGCAGCGCCGATGAGCACTTCACACATTCGCGTTATGAAAAACTATCCAATGATGAGCAGGAATTTGATAAATTTATCAAATTCACCATATATCTAGGCAATAAGATTGTGCGTCATGGTTATCAGGAGGAGATTGGCCAATTCATTGCCTTGATTAATTTTAATCAGTACTATAGCGCAAGTACGATTGGTTAGAGCTTGAAACCCAAAACAGTACAAAAATGTTATGAATTTAGTTTTTAAATACTCGAATTTGAATTGTTACTATGCATGTGTTAATGCCTTTACAATATATGTATGCATGTATTTAATTTTACTGATAGTTAATGTAACTGCATTGAATTATTTTATAAAAATTATTATTGCTTCGTGCGGCTTTAAAAATGCTTTTAATGGAATAAAAAAGAAAATGGAAAAAAAAAAATTAAAATTAATATTTTCGTCGACTCAGCAAGATATAGCGTCCATAATATTTTAAGGCCTCTGACTAGAGCTACAGCAGGTTTTGTGAGAAGATTTACAAGCTACGTAAATTTTTGTTGAGGAGTTGCCCACCACTGGAGGGAGCTTATTGTAAGAAATTTTAGTTATGCTTTTCCCCAGGAACTTAGCTCTCTCACCCATTTTACACATGACTAGACCTAGCTATGCCACGAATTGATGAGTCTAACGATGTCTAACAGTCGAACTGTCGCTATGGTTTTGATAGTCCTAGGTCTGATATAAATTCGGGGCCTTAGAGAATGAACGTCCTCGATTGGAAAAACCAGTCAAAGGGTGACCAAACTCACTACACGAGTTTGTCTATGGAGTAGGCTTTGAAGTCGGATGATGGTTCGTCAGTTCTTTGTTACGCGATTAGCTTTTCGTAAACGTCTTGCTACCTTCTTGAAATATCACTTTTTGACGTACAGAGACTTTATATCGGTCGATATTTTTAATATCTTCCCTCGGGTATTAGTCCAATATCCCTTTAAGAAGGTTTAACCAGAAGTCGTTCGATTGTTCTGCAAAAAAAGCTTCGTTTTCCTAATCTGCCGTATAAGACAGCGACGAAAAATTTTATTTCAGTATGTGGGCAGCGCTCGTAAGTGGTTTGCAAAACTCGTGGAAGTAGGCGTGCCTCTCTAGCCGTTGTGTTTGTTGTTGTTGTGATAGCACTTCGCGCTATATAGTGGGGGCCTCCACTCAAGGATGTGGACTGAACCTAAGCAGTTCACCGACATAAATGAAGAAAAGTTATTTGTGACATCCCCACGACAGCCAGGCTAGTACCGGAGCCCACCGGATTCATACAAAGCGAAGTACTTCGAATATAAGTATAACCCTGTTTGGTCCGCCACGTCCATGTCGACGTACTGCTACTACAACAACAATAACTTGGTACATGACTTGCAAAATAGAGGATGCTCTTGTCCATGTACTAACTCCCTTAAATGTAGCGCCAGCCCGATGCCTACCTGTATAAAAAAAAATGATTTCAAGCTCCTTTTAAATATAACTAAACTAAATATTACATCCCAATAGCACCAGTGCGGCCAAGTCACCGTGTTTATGAATAAAAACCATTAAAGAATAGTCCGTTGGATGAGCTGAAAAATTGTAAACGCACACACCCTCAACTCACGCACATCAATGCAAACCAGCAGCAAAAGCTCTCAAGAAGTCAGGGGCTGAGAGTCAGCCAGAGCGCGCCATTGCAATTGGCTTGCGCGCCGAGGGTGCGCTGCGTCTGTATTTGTGTGATTTGCGCTCACAACACACACACAACTCAATGTTGTGTTCCCTGTGCTCCCACGTTTGACATGTAAAAACAAAATATTTTAGTGTGAAATTGAAAATCTTATTGGTATGTTGTGTGCGGACGGTTGGAATTTGACGAATTTTCCATTAAACGGCGCCCCCACACCGCACCGCTGCGGTTACAAACAAGCAAACACAGAGCTAACGCAGCAACGAGTCAACCACCCACCCAAAGGCGGGAGTTGAACGTTCTTAGTGTGTACTACTAGCGTCTTGAAGTTGCGGCTGCAACAGCTTGCAGCAGCAGCATAATAAAGAACATTACTAATAACGGTATTAAGTTTGTGTTATAAGCAAGAAAAGTGAAAAAATCTTGAGATAAATTTGTTGAATGGAAATTAAGTGAAAAATTAGCATAAATTGCAAAAAAGTGCAAATTGTGCAAATGAAGCGGAGCGCGCTGAGTGGAGAGCACGATGACTGGACAAGTTGTGTTGTAGACAAAAAAGCTTGCGCGCGGATAAAGATGGCCAAGAATTTCAGGCATAATTAAGACAACGAAATTGTGAGAAAATTTTACAGAATTAAAAAGCTGAAAAGTGAAGTAATGGAAAGTTTGTGGATGCAGCAACAACAACAAATTGAAGTACCATAAATAAGTAGGCAAAAGAAAATAAAACCAAAGGCAACAGAGTGAAGGGAAAAAGTGAAGAAGCCAAAGTGAAAAATTCCCCGTTAATTGTGCGACGCGCGGCAGTGGCAGGGGGTGAAAAAAAGCGTTGTATACAGCGACTACTCAAGCGGGTTGAAGGGGTGCATGAACGTACTACACTCACACATAGATACATACATACATGCATGCGCTGCGCTGTAAAATGTTGACTATAGATAGTCGTATCTACATATAGATGAGTAAACGGCCCATAGTGCACACACACACACACACACGCATACACTAATACGCGCGCTTAAGCAAGGGCGCGCTGAAGCAAATGTGTACACACATACATATGCACGCTTTTAAGCACAAAAAGCATACTTTCAATAAGCTTACATACTTACAAACAAACAGACAAACCCATTTTGGTACACACAAAGTTGCCTACATTCATACAGATGGACTATGCATAATGAGCGCTCCCGCAGTGGCTGCTGCATGACTGTCATGGCATGCAACAACACAAAAAAAAACCTAAATTGAATTGAAAAAAAAAAAAAATCTAAAAACAGTTTATTTAGAGAAGATAGACGAGCCATAGAAGTGGAAAAGTGGCTGACTTGGGCTCAAGTGACTTGGTTGATGGCTTACTGACTGTTTGACTAGCGCACTGGTTGTTGTACATACATACATACATACCTACATATTATAGGAAAGGCAGTGTGAAGTAGTAAAAGCTGTAAACATTCACAAAAAATTAAACACAAGAAAGTTAATTTTCTATATAACTAAATATTATCTACTATTTTTTCGTAAACAAAAAAGTCTTAATCCCACGCCTGTATAAAAAGTATTAAAAATATAAGAATAGTCCTTAAATAGAATAATTCTAAAAAAATAATTATTATTTTTAGCACCCCATTTCACTACTTTTTTTAAAGACCCCTATTAATTCCATACAATTTTCTGCTACTTTTACCAAAATCAATAAAAATTTAGAATAAAAAAAAAAAAAAATAAAAAATGTATTTAAATTTAAATAAAATTTTTTTTTATTGTTTTCAAAGTCAAAATGAAATAATCACAAAATAATTGTTATCAATGAGCCTTCAGCTCGTCAAGCTTAATATAAATAAAATATGTCAAATCGACGGATCGTAAAACCAAAAACAAAAATTACATAAAACCAGAGCACGGGTTACGGCGGCCGCCGTGGTGTGAAGGTAGTGTTGCCGGCCTACCACACCGAAGGTCCATGGTTCTAGCCCTGGTACAGGTAACATCAAAAGTGATTTGAAAAAAGTTTTTCAAAACGGGGTCGCCCCTCGGCAGTGGTTTGGCAAACTCTCCGAGTGTATTTCTGTCATGACAGGCTTCTCAGCAAAAAATTCGTCTCCTTTGTAGATGCCGTTCGGAGTCGGCAAAAAACTGTAGGTCCCACCAATTCGTAGGTAAAATTCAAATCGGCACACCACAAATTGGAAGAGAAGCTTGGCGCAAAAATCCCTTAGGAGGTTTATGATGATATACCTGTTGTATATCGCGCCATAGAGAGAGAGGGTTACACATAACAAAAGTCCAGCAAGTCGAAATAGTACTATAACTATAGCTTGTGTATGTTTGTTGCTTTTCCAAATTTTCCATTAAAAACAAAAATAATAACTGCATAATAATTATGATAAACTGGTCTTGAGTCCGTCAAACTTAAAAAAATATTTATGACAGACCGTAAAACCTATAACAGACAAAAAAAATTTAATTTTTTAGTAAATAATGAAGTTCTTAACACAGACGACGCCCACAAATTAGAAACTTCGCTAACTAGAATTTCCAGAAATAACAATCAGATTCCTATTAAAAGTTCTAAAATTGGAAACGGAAAATGGATTTTCTGAGCGTATTTTGTGTGATGATTGCTATCGATAAGCTTCGTAACGATATTATTGTTTCAAATCAAAAATAGAAATTAGCCAAAAACCAAAAAAATTAACTTACTAAATATTAATTAATTAATTAAAAAATTATTTAATTGCAGTTTTTTGAAGAAAATTTACTTAATTTTCCAAAACCGGGAATCACCTTCAAAGAAAAAGTGGTTCTAATTTGTGAGCGTCGACTGTATTCTATTACTTCTTTAAAAACATATTTTTGCAACCAGGCCTTACCAATAAAAGTATAAAATATGCTGCTATTTTTTCTAAAAACATTAAAAATGTTTACTACTTTTTAAAAAGAATATTTTTATTTTTTTACACAATACAACTTATGAAAATTTTTCATAAATAAAATTTGCGTCTGACAAAAATAAATTTTATGTCTGACCACACTATTTTTAAAAGAACTCTGAAAATATTCTATTGAATTTTTTTTTTGGAAAAAAACGCTACATGAAAACTTTTAAAATTGGATTCGCTTTTGTACAAACAAAAAATGATAAGGAAAGGAAACAATAAGGAAATCAGCATAAAGAAAAAAACTTACACTTCTTTTTAAAAAAAAAATTTTTACCCACACGCTTTAGCTTTATGAAAGAACTTTTTTTTTGATACGAGTTTAAAAAAAAAAAAAATAAGAGAAAAACTTAAAAAAATAGTGCACTGCATTGATAACCCTTTATTTTCAAGCTAATTTTATTTTTTACGGAAAAGTTTGTGTTTGTATTTCTTGTTGTCGTCAAACCGTTTTCTACTCAAATTAGTTTTTATCTGACTTGGCCATAGAAATTAAGTACTTTTTGATAACCCCTTCACTTTTATAAAAGATATACATATGTATCATAAATTGTTTCAAATAAGAAAAAAAAATTTCTTAACTAAATTTTTTCACTACTGTCTTTTAACAAACAAAAAACAAATCTGCAAAAAATTTTTTTTAAATATTTGTCCTTTTTGGCAAACAACTTATAGTAATTTGCGAAAAAAAAATTAATGTTTCTACTCCTTTTTCTGACAAAAGACGACTTATCAATATTTCATTTCTTGCTTATGGTAATCTTCTCGCCCATACTTCAAAACCCTATAGCTAAAGGCGTGTGGAACAGAAATTCCAGAAAAAACACGCTAAATAATGCGTGTGATTTGTAATTTTCGAAACGCGCCCACTTTTTAATGAGTTTTTTTACTTGACACCACGCCAGCTTTCAGCCAACGCTAGCCCACACAGCGGCGCGCCGCACAAACGCATAAAAGTTGCGCGCATACAAACATCTACATATACATACATACATACATGTACATACCGCATGCACGCGCTGCATATGCAAAGCTGAGCGCTCAAGCAAAACATACAAACACACACACATACCCATACGCATGGTCACGCATATCGCTCACCACTGCTTAAATGCTTTCAAAAGTTTTTTTCTTCCAAAATTTTATTTCCTTAATTATTTGAAATTCGATTTTTTTTATTGCAACACATTTCATTCCTGTTTTTCCACGCTTGGTTTTTATGTGATTTCCTACACAATAATTTTCTTTCCAACGCTTCATACATACACTTCATCTGCTTCGTCAACATTTTTTTGTGTAACAGCGCTTGTTTCTGTGTATCTACAAGTTTTCTTGTTAAACCAACAACAAACGAAAAAAAACAAAAACAACAGCAACCAAAAAAACTACTATATTTCAGTCAACACATTGCCAAATAAAATAAATTACGGCGCTGAGAGCCACACAAGTTAGTGAGCGCGCACATCGCATGCAGTTCACATAGATACAGTGTATGGACACTAGTTGCGTTTGTGTGCGTGCATATCTGTGTGTTGCCATCTGGCTAAGAGGGTGGGTGGGCGCAAGGCAGCAAAGCATAAGCAATGGTTGAAGTATCAATGCTTCCCAATTAGTTTACAGAGCGGTGCTGTTGAGAGCGTTTTGCTCTCTCCCTTTCTCTATCTCACCTATTTTTACACAGACAACAGGATTACTCACACATAGAACTGTCAGCTTAGTTGGGAGAGTGCCACTATAGCTGTCAAAAATAGTGCTTGATATTTAAATTTGTTCATAACCAGTGTTGCCGGTGCCTCTTTTTCGGTAAGATTTTTTCTTAAGTTTTTTTTTTTATAAAAAAGCGCTTCTTTCGAAACCCAGCATTTAAGCAACTGTTGACAGCCGAAATATCTAACTGCTAGCAGGTGAACCGCTAGGTAAAACGTGTGACTGACTCGCTGCCACCAATATTTTCGCGTAGTGGCTCAAGGTCTACTCTACATGAACAGTGACTGCCAATTGCTGAATAAATTGAATAGTTAGCTTTATGAAATCATACAATACAGGCTGCCTACAAAGCCTCTTCAGTAATATTAAGGTGCTGTTATACTTACAAAGCATAGACTTGATTTAGAGCTTACGTAGGCAATCGAAATTTAACAGACATTTAAGTCAAGTTAAGCCCATTTAAGTTTCGTTAATCGTTTCTTTTAACATCATTGTGATTCTTCTAAAGTCAAGTCAACTCTATGCTATGTATGTCAAACTAACAGCATCTTTAAGAGTAGTACGAAAAATGTGATACAAATATTCGTAATGTTCCAAAAATGTTGATTTCGCTATCATAGTTGTTATTCTAAAAAAAAATCTCTGCGCTTCCTATAATTGTCTGATCATAGTTGTTAAAAGCTCTTACAGTTATACATTTTCTTGTTTATGCGGAGCTTGCCCCTCTTAACTGTTGTCAGTGAAGGTTATACTGGCACTGAGGTTCCGTTTATTTTGTAGCCTAGTTACAGGAAAACAAAAGATTGAGAAAGACATTTTTACTACCAAGCAATTCTAAGCAGATGAAGTACCGTTACTGTCTACAAAGATAGCCTTCAAGCATTATTGACTAGCATATTGTCGTTTGTCATGTTTATTTAGAAAAATTGAGAAGGTTACTTATACGACCAGGCGAACGACGCAAAAAATAGCGAGCATCTAAATTCGTCCAACGATTTTTCGTAAAATTTTTAGGTTTTCATTTTCTTTGTTTAGCTGAAAACTATACTTGGAAGGTTTTGAGGGGTGCTGCAGCTGTGACACTCCTTCTTCCTACATGAGTATAGTGCGCTCGGGTACTAATAGCTTCAGGAACTAGCGCCAACTGTCTTGTAAACTATTTGATATGACTATGCCACATCTTCAAGGTCGGCTGACCTTGCTTATCTCCTCTTCAAATAGATGTTGCGGGTTAACAGTGCAACCTAAAGTGGAGGGAGGAAATCAGGAGAGCGATAGTGTGGGGTGAACGGTGGCAAAGGCACGTCAGTAACGTTTACGTACATTTATATTTAGGTCTCTGGTAGGGGTAAACAAATTTTAAGAAGATGGAAAATATTTTTTTCTATAATTTTCGTTTCGACAAGAAATTACATGGTTAAAAATTAAAAAAAAAAGAAAATTTCAAACCGTTCAAATGCCGACTAGTATTTTTATAAACTTTCTGTTAAAATTTAAAATTTAACTAAATAGATAGTCTGTAATCTTAAAAAGGTTTTAAACTAAACCAAAAAGTTAAAACGCCGACAAGCGAAAAATTCTTTTGTGCTTTTGGAAGTTTTTTTTGAAGTTATTAAATTTTTCCCTTAATAATTTTTATGTGTGTCGAAGCTCAGTGGATAGAGCAGTCGGATGCTGCCAACTCACCCAATTATTTTCTTAAATTATTTTGTTGCTTTTTTATACCAACAATTTTTGTTGATTTATGGCCTGTACATTTTCAAGTATTCATGAAACGAGCTCAAGGTCAAGAATAATAATTTTTCACTTTTTGAATTTTTATGAAAATTATTATTGTTTTTATTTATTAATAATCATTTTAATTAATTATTAAAAGTTTTTTGATTGAATAGATAATAATTTTCATAAGAATTCAAAAAGTGAAAAATTATTATTATTGGCCTTGAGCGCGTTTCATGAATACTTAAATTATTTTGTTTACCAATAATTAAATTGATTTGTTGTTTTTAAGGCCTGTGTATTTTAAAGTATTCATGACTATGAAAAATGAGAATTATTATTATGTATTTTTAAATTTGTTATTTATTTTTTTTATAATTTTTTTTTAATTATTATTAAAAGTTTACATTGATTTATAATAATCAAACGTAATTTTTATAAAAAATACATATATTCGTTTTTTATCATTTAAAGTCATGAATACTTTCCTTGAATGGTGTGAGATTTTTGAAACCCTTTTTATTACACTCATTTTCTCGAAAACTTCGCTAGTTTAAATTTTAAACGAAATTAGGTGTTTGGAATCTAGACTTAAATTTTTTAACTATGTAGCGTTTCTCCCTCGTAATTCTGCTGTGCTTTTTAATCTGTTCGACCAAATTCCTTTGTTTTCCAGCAAACTGATACCCTAGGGTCAAGTAAGGTAGTAAAAAACTTACTAAAATGTGTTTAAAAGGCAACACTGGCTTCCCTACCTACACTCATAACCAGTACACGCACACCATCAAATGTTTGTTTAGCGCTCTCTACAGGAAACATTGAAGATTTCCGCTCTGCTTTTGCTCCACCAACACACACTCAACACAGAACTGATAAAATCTTTGCTCTCAACAGTGAGTGCATCATCCTCATTTGTTTATTTACTATGTTGCAGCATTGCCAGCTCGAATTGCTTTTAAGTTATCAGCCCCATTGTATTGGTGCAGGCGCATTTGTAGGTGTAGATATGTATGAGTGTATGGGAGCACAAGCAACTCGATTACGTATTTTAATTAACTGCATACATACATATACAATATTGAAACAGTGTTAGTTAAATGAATGTTATTAAATTTGTTTAGTTTAATTATAAACCGCTTAATAAGTAATCACAGAGTAATCTCAGGTGGCAAATTGAAAACATAAAAACAAACAAAAAAGCAAACTGTGACAGATTGCAGTTTAGTAAACAAATTTCAATGTGAATGTCAAGCATAAAATTGCATTTAAATGCATTTATTTACACAGTGCATAATCAAAAAAATAATTGTTAAAATGATGTGAAAAGTGAAAAGTGTTACAGCAAAAAGTTGGATGTATGAATCAAAAAAAGCAATAAAAAATTTTTATTGTAAAATGTGAACCTCTAAAAATTGCTTTTCAATCAAAAGGTCACATAAACTAACATTTAAAGCTAAACTGGTAGCTTACAAAAGTTTAAAGTTCTAAAAGATTCTCTGAAAAATTGTAAAAGTTATGAAAAATTAAAAAAAAAAAATTTCAAAAGTGCAAAAAAATTAAAACAAAAAAAACATAAAAAGTCAACTGAGCAAATTATGAAAATATAAAGAAATAAGGTTCTGACAAATTTTCAAAAATCAAAATTGTAAAATTTAACTCAATGCAAAGCAAAACAAAATTTCAAATCCAATCAAAAATGTTTAAAGTAAAATAAAATGCCATTTAATTGCACTAAAATATCAAAAAAATTAGCTTTTCTCGCTGCAGCAAACGGAAGGTGTCTAATTGGAATTCATCTACTCTGTTTAGTTTGCATTTCCACACACCAACAACAAATGCCTGTTGGATAGAGAAGAACAAACATCGATCAGCTGTTTGTACGTGCAAAAGTAAGTGGGATTTGTAAACAAACGCAGTTACTCGTCAATAATTGTTTTTGGAAATTTGTTTATTTTTAAAAGAGATAAAATTTTGGGCTAGGGCTTTGTTAGGTTAGGGTGAGAGTAGGAGCATAGATTTTTCCACACATCTAATCGTATGCATTAATCTCGATTTTAAGGGGGGAGTACTCCCTAAGGTATCCCTTGTTTAATTATTCTCGATAGCGATCTCTTGTTCCTAACCCCCATAGAGTTTGGCTAATTGGCGGTTAATCTGTTTAGTCACGGTGAGAGAGTTGCTTATTCCTTTATGAGAGTGCCTTGGCTTACTGTATTGAAAGCTTTAGACAGTTGAAGTGCAACGAGAAAAGTCCAGTGACTGGCTCCTTACCAGTTGAGACCGTTACTTGTCCGTGTGTCTACGGAATCCATGTTCATGGTCGGCTAGATGCAAGTTTATGGTATAGTAAGGGAGTAGTATGGTCTCCGAGATATGGGGCGATAAAAAGTGTTTGCGAAGGACTACACCATATTTCGAGAATGACAAAGTTGTTCATGGACAAGTTGGAGACTGAAAATGAGGTGTTTTAACATCACCATGGAGATACATGCGCGGTCTATAGATTTAGAGCTCTTATCCTTTTTCTGGACTACTCCACCTCTGTGGTAATGGGAATGGGCGGGTTGTTCTGCAAGTCGTGCGCCTACCTGATAGCTCATCTATTCTCCTTTTTTGCCAAAGGATGCAGTACGAATTTTCCGCCGAAAAGAGCTTGCGCATCTCTTTGGATCTGGCACAAAGTTCAGGCAACATCATTGAGAATTTTTTATTCCCTTTAGTCTGATAGGACAAATATTTTAGAGTTGACAATAGCTTGCCAACCCCAGCAGAACTTTAGCTGCTTCTGCTTCGTTGTTGTTGTTGTTGTAACGACAAAAACACTCCCCGAAGGTTTTGGGGGTTGCTCCCTTGCGGTACTGCCCGACTGTCGTGGTAGCGATTTGGTATGACCAGAGGAACCTTCTAGGTCATGTCACCCCTCCTTCCGTAAGGAAGGAGAGATGGATAATGAGAGGTGAGAGGCATCATATCCGTAGATCAACCATCGAGTTGAACGTCATTACCTTTGTGCATATTAGTCGCCTCTTACGACCGGTATGCCTACCTAGGGCATATTCTAAACCCCTAACCCGCAGGGGGTTGCTTCGGCTTCTTGACATGCTTGTGTTGTTCTACCTGACGATTGATTTCCGTGTTGCGATCACTAATTTAGGGATCTCCCAGGTGTAAGCGTCGCACATTTCCTAAGTAAAACTATTACTTCAGCTGGAAAATTCGGGAAAATGTTCGATATTCTAGCTGCCGTAAAAAGTGGAATAGGCCTGAATCATGATCCTGCGGAACTTCTGCTCCTCCTAACATTGATCAAGACAGAATTTGAAAAGCAGCGAATGCGCACTTAGTGTACTCTAGAAAACCACCCAGGTCTGCTTCGCTAAGTCTTGAATAGCCTCATTTTGCTCTCCAACCTGATAGCTTGTGCAGCGGTAATTGTGGGTATACGCCATCGTCGGGGATTTAGTTCAATACCAACCAAGCCAGGCACTTTCACGACCACAAATTTTATCAATTTTCATTCCAACTCCTTTAAGAAACGAGCCAGCAGACAAAGTTTGTTATTTAGCTGCTACTTCTATAGAACAGACTTCCACCTAGAAGACAGTGTGGGGTCAGGAAGCCGATAAGATGCTTCGAATATAGCTCCACTCAAGTTCGCCTGACCGATTTTGAAGCATCTGTATAGTTTGTAATCACCCCATTACTCTACAAACTTTAACCCCGTTTCACCGTGCTAAGGTTAAATGACTCTTTCATAATGACCCTTATTCCTTTCTGCCTTAGTTAGTTGCAGTCTAAATAAGGCCTGTTCAAAGCTCATTTTTACCCAATTCTTCATTGTCGTATACCCAGAAACTGCTATCTGATCCCACAGCCAGTGTAAGACTAATTGGCTGTGGAAACAAAAACACGCGCTACTATCAAAATACTTCATTTAATTGATGAGAATTTCAGACCCGCGTTATTTAAGCGTACAAAAAAAAAACACAAGCAAATTTTTAATGTGAAGTAAGTCAGCCCAAGACAAGCAATTTTTTTCGTTTGAAATTCGCGCCTTTTACGTTTTTCCCGCGCTACTGCTCACTTCACACAAGGCAAATACTTTTTCACATAAAACAAACAAATAAATTCTGAAACAAATACACATTTTGACTGTAAAACCTGACGGCTACAAAGTAGCACTCCATTAGGCATGAAATACAACAACAAACGCCTGCGTACAGCTATGAGCACAAAGCGGCGCATTTGAAAACCCCTTCACTTGACTGCCAAGTTCCAAGCGTATCGAACGACCTTGCGATTATGTTTACTTTTCAATCAAAAAAAAAAAAAATCTAAGAAAACAAACAATTCGCTTTGATTTAATCTTTACAGTGCATTTGTTGTTGTATTTTATATTTTATTTTATTACTCGTTTATTTTCTTTGCTATTATCGTTGAAAAATTGTGAAGAGATAATGAAGCTAGGCAATAAATCGAAAATCAACACAACCGATCCACCTGTAAACAGAGCAATAAATAGGCGGATCGTTTGGGTGAAAAAAAAACAACAACAACAAAAGTAAAGCACACGCAAATATTTTCTTTTACTTGTGGCGGAATTGAATTTTTTAGATTTTTTTTAACTTCCGAGAGATTAAGCAAATTGCAGTGTTAGAGCTAAGGCAAAGAGAACAGAGACCAGTCTGCAATATTCATGAGGAAAATATGGATATTCCACATAATCACCACATCAAAAGCTGTAGAGACGTGACTACTAGAGAGACCAGCAAGATCAAAGCCAAGCCTTGGACACTCAGCGGATTTTAAACGATGTCGTGGGCATCACATCTTAGGAGACCTTTGTCGTAGTCAGTCCTCTAACAACATTAAGATTTTCTGGTAACTTTTTGGCGGGCTTACAGGCCCCCTTACCTCTTGCCATTACACGGTTATCATTTCTTTTTCTGAAAGTTCCCTTCGTTTAGTATGGTATAGATCTCAGTAGGCGTGGTAAAATAAATAACCAACAAAAATTAGAAAATCAGACAACATCAATCAGATGATCAAATGCTTTACAGAGCGGCGACAAAAGTTGGTTGGAAAGAGAAGTTTAGCAGCTTTTGAAGTAGAGCTATTCGAATAGTTATGGTGTTTCATTCTAATTTTTTTTAATTTTTCGACGGCTGACTTGAAGTTCACCTTATTTAAAAATATTTTTAAAAAAATCACGACTTCAGAAATTTTTTCAAAAAACGCCGCTTTTCAGAATTTTTATTGGAATATGTCTGGAATTTTCATGGATATGGGTCGTTTTCCAAACTTCTCCTGAGTTAGCACGTTTTTCAAGCAAAATCTGAACGAGGGCGTTTTTGAAAAAGTTCTGGGATTTGGCGTTTTTCAAAAGTATTTTGAAATAAGGCAGTATTCCCCTCTGCCGTCGATTTTCTTTTTATAATAGATATCTCTATATATAATAAAATTGTAACATGTCGATGTCGATTAATAGGACGCATCATTATTGAGATAGTAGCAGCCAGAACAACCATTTTTAGAATTTTTGTCTGTCTGTCTGTATGTCTGTATGTTTGGTCGCGCAGCACTCAAAAACTGCTAAACGGAATTGAATAGCACTTTTACCGTTATATTACTAGAGGTTGACCTTAATGTTTAAGATATCGTATGTTGCGATATCTCGACCAGTTTCGTAGATATAGGCTAATATGTGAACCAAGGTGACCCAAAATGTGTTTAGTACAATATCAAACGAGAGGTGATGAAAAGTGCCTCAATAAGCGATGTAAATGAGTTCCATATCTTATCTGGTGTGTGTGGGATATATAATGATTAAGATCGAACTCAGTCTATTATAAGTTCTGTGACGCAGCGAAGCGGTGAAGGGTTTACTAGTTTAAAATAAAATTGTAAAAACAACCACTTTACAAAAATAACAAAATAAATTTGATAGTGGCCGTTTTTTATTCGTTACTTCGATGCTAGATAAAAGTTCTTATTAAAATCAAACAGATTAGACAAGCAGAAAAATGATACGCGCTCATAATTTTGGTTGCTTTTTTATAAGCGACATGTTCACATTTGACTTTCAAAAGAAAGTTAAAATTAAAAAAAAAAAACTTTAAATTTTTATTTTATTCACATGTTGCTAAGTGCTTACGAATAGAACTTTAATGCTAGCTAGCTTAAAAACCTACATCTTGCTAGAATGCTAGAGAACATTTCGTGCACAGAAAACCCTACCCGTCTACTGAGGTGGAAGTGGCGTGTCTAAAAAATAGACGTTTCTATTGCTCAAATTATTAAGAAGCTGGAATATGGAGCTCCCGACTATTTACCAATCAGAGTATCAAGATTTAGTACGTTACGGCACGAATCCCTTTAATTTCCTAAGGTCAGTACTAAAATGACGGATTTCAGATGATTCGCCTAGAGCTCTGTGTGAGCTGTAAGCTCTTAAGCCTGAACTCCAGGTTTTTCACAGCTAAAAAACGAGCTGAAGTCTAGAAGGCCTGCAACGCCCAAGAGGCTGGCCATGTAGTACTGGTTTTAGACCGGTTTTTAAAAGGTTTAAATCAAGTTAAAGCGCCACTACGAATGCTTTAGTTAAGCTTCCTCCTTTGAAATAAGAAAAACCCCATTTCCTTTTATCACTTGAATCATAATAGCTCCAATGAACTACAGTCTGATTAACTACTTTCTCTTTCCACATGTCGCATATCTGCTTATAAGTATTTACAGGGGCACAAAAGTATTTTTGATCGCTCACTCATATTCGCATTCCCAAAGCTCTGCCCCTAGCCAAGTGTTCGTCCTTCGCAAAACACCACCGGAAATTCACACTAACTTGCGCACCTTGCAGGCAAAGCGCGTTGTTTGTTTGTATGTTTGTCCACCCTGAGCAACGGTAAAGAAGAATACAAGTCGCTGCACGCCACACATCATATGTTGTTGACAGCCCATAACAACAGCAAGCAATCCAAGTGCATATGCCCCCAACTAGGCTATGCTGCTTTTGTGAATTATTGTTACTCCCGCAAAACTTGAGCGCCATCATTTACAATGTCGACAAAGGTCCTTAGAGGGCTGTCTGTTGTACTCATACAAACACACATAGCGGCACTTGAGCTTGCTTGTATTTGTGTCGTTATGTACGTCCAAGTTGTAAAAGGCTTAAATGTTTGTGAGGTGAAGAAATTGGCGAGAAATATGTCGCTTGAGGAGGAGTAGTAACAGAAAATGGGGTGCAGCTTGTCAGACGTTTCTTTATGCCTTCTCCCTTTTATTTCCCTTTTTCTTCTGCTACTCGCACACATGCTTCTGCTTCTTTCTCTTGCATCAATTTTGCTTTGTAAATAATTTCACCTGACATCGGATGTGTCGCAGGTGTTGATACTTACGCCTCGGGTGTTCGTGTGATTACCGTTAAAATGTGCTCTTTTATAGGTGTGTGTTGTGTGCTGGACTTTAACGTCAAGTTGAAGTTTGCTGAGCGTTGACAATCGGAAGAAATTGGAAATTGTATTTGTATTGAAAAACGCCACTCAAAACTCAAGCGCTGCATTCCGTTTGAAAGCCCTTTGTTAGCTTCAGCAGTAGTCACTACAGATCTCTTAGATATAAACTGAGAGTGCCTCGAAAGCACAAGCCTTCACGTTTCCCAACTTAAGCTGAGCTGTTATTTTTGGGTGTCGTCCATTTCCAAACCGGAGATTGCTATGCTGTGGTAAGGCGGACACATTTGGCCAGTGAACGCGTACTGGTGAGGAACTACAAGTACACAAGTCTCAAACGCACTTAAGGGAGAACCCCACGAATCTCCTCTTGGGCGTTTCAGGCGTTCCAGACTTAATCTCGTTTTTAGCTGTTTACAAAATGGAACGGCCAAGAGGCTAGTCATGCAGTTCAGGCTTCACATCGCGTATTCGAAAGCATTTGTGATAGCTGCTTTGTTGTTCTTATTTACATACAACTAACAAACAACCTAACAAACGTCAATACAACAACAAAACCAGAAAAGTACCCTGCAGTGACTTACCAAACTACTGAGTAAAAATACTAGTTTACAGCTAGAACTTTATAACTCATCGCAAACTAGTCCGATAGAGACAAAAACTGGGCATACAAACATTCAAATGTTTGGAGCATACTGGAGTGCCTAGAGCGAGAAAAATTCCAATGGCACGTGTTTTTTGTTTTTTGGTTGTTTGGGGAGTGTTGCCGAATTAACAGTCCTTGGCCGGATTTGAACCCGGTACGCTCCGGTACTCCCTTGCGGTACTGCCCGACTGTCGTGGTAGCGATTTGGTATGACCAGAGGAACCTTCTAGGTCATGTCACCCCTCCTTCCGTAAGGAAGGATAAGATGGGTAATGAGAGGTGAGAGGCATCATATCCGTAGATCAACCATCGAGTTGCACGTCATTAACTTTGTGCATTTTAGTCGCCTCTTACGACCGGTATGCCTACCTCGGGCATAGTTTAAACCCCTAACCCGCGGAGGTTATAGCACGTATTATTTAAATTTTATTATTTATTATTTAGAATTTTTTTTTTTTTAAGTGAAAATAATTTGAATACCTCCGGTCGTGGTGAATAAGTACGAATACAGCAAATATGTATTATTGCCACGACCGGAGGCATTCAAAATATTTTCACTAAAAATAACTACCGAAATTGATTTTTGAATTTGGAGCTAGTTTGAAATTGGTATATTTTTGTCTGAAATCTAGCAACTGACCTCTAGCCAGACATCTTTATTTTAAAAACACCAGTTTATTAAAAATACAAACAACTGACTAATTGGCCTTACATTCATACTAGTTTTGAGTAAGTTTCCAGCTAGTTGCTCTCACTGCAGGGTATATACTAAGTCTACAACATTTACGATGCGCTCACTTGATGGCCTGTACTATTATTTTTGTTGTTGCATGAGAAATTGTTGCCTTTATTTATTTATTTTAAATCTTTAGTTCATTTTTTTCTGTTTACACTACCGTTAGCTTTTTCGCGTTTCGTCCATTCGCGTGGATGCTGGCGCGCTCTTGCTCACACTCTGCACTCTTTAATATGCAACAACGTGCGAGCAGCTATTCATTGCATATTTGCAGGCGTTATTTACAGTTGCCATACACGCACACTCTCTTTTCTTGTTGCACTTTTAACACTGTTGTTGCACTGAAAGTTTTTCATTTGCGCGCGGGCACATGCCTTTCCTCAACCGTTCTTACCCAACCTGCCAAACGATGGCGTAAATAAGATGTTTCTAAATCGTCTTGGGGCAAAAGTTATTCGCTGGCGACTCGCAAAAACGATTCTCTTTCGACTCCCAATAACGATTAGTCGTCAAACTACATAGTAGATTCGCCAGTACTATGCGACATTATGTGGATTCTTACGCCTCTCGATACTAAAAGTTCTTACTCGAAAATGAAACTACAAAAAAATGTTCCGCCTTGATCAAGTAAAGCCTCCCCATTTTTCTGCCATAACCAGTTGCAGCTTTCCCATTTTTGGTTTTGGCAAGCGAGTTTAGAAGCTGGCGAATTATTGCCTTTTGTCATACCTGGAAGTAGCAACGTAGGTGAGAATAGCTCAGTAAACCATGAACATGAGAAGGACTTGCTTCATATGCTTTTAACAGGGGGTCTGTTAGCGAGTCTTTGTATTGTCGTCACACCACTTTGCGTTGACGGGATTTCATTCCAATACTTTGGTGTACCTTTTGAATTTAAAATCAATTTTTCGGGTGTTGGGTATTTCTGTTTCGATATTCGATATTTGAACCGAGTGCCACATCGATAACTTTGACTCCATACCGTGCAGCTACTCGGCAATGACTCATAAAAAATACTCGTCGCCGTCACAAGATTGCATTTAATATAAGGCCAAAACACTTCGCGTTGATGTACATTTCAGAGTCACAAAGCCAACTTCGTCAGAATGATGGCGCGTCGTAAAGACATCGGTTTGAAGTCGTCTTCGCTCTGTAGCTAACTGGGTATGCACTTTTATTGCATGTGAGTTTGGGCGGTGGAATGCGTTTGTGTTTTTAGCGCGAAAACAGGGGCGAAATTGCTATCTGAATTGCTAACGACCCGTTTTTTTGTGAACATTTTTTATTTAGCTTTTAAAGCTTTTATATGCATGGACGAGTGCTTAAATAAAAGAGTTAAACAAAAGAAAGTAGTAAAATCTGGACAAAACTGCATTCTGACTTTGTAGTATGAGTTGAAGAGGTTTGATGATGCCAAACATTAGAAGATGTACTAAGGAAAAGAGGAAATAGAAAGAGAAAGAGAAAAATGAAACGAGTAGAAGGAAATAAAATGGGACACAGGAAGTATGTAGAAGAAATAAAAGAGGAAGTAAGAAATTAAGGGAGACCTTCAGATGGCATCAATTACCAAAAGATGTTGTTGTTGTTGTAGCGACTATTTAACCTGCCTAGGATGTCACCCCCCATCCAACATTGTTCTCTCTCCAACATTGGCTCTTCTAACGGAAGTCCAAGAAACCTCGCGGCTTCAACAGGGTGGACCAGAGTGAAATTGGTGTTAGAAGAGTGGGCCAAAAGATCATCTCTATGACGTTTCCCTCAACTTTGGCCGGAAATTTAGCCAGCGACACAGAGTGTGATCAAATACGACAGCACGTTCGTGGAGATCCCGAGCCAGCCAACTAAGCCCACTTACAAAGTAGCTATTAATTTGTAACTCGGTTGAAGAGGCTAATACGTTGCCATACGGCTGACAGAGGAATAATATCAACATTTTTCGCTCTCCGCCGCCGTGATTCAAGAGGCCCTGCACATTACTTGGCCATGATGACAGGGAAGCCCGTAAACCATGAAATCTCATATGTCGAGTAGGAAAGACGAAAGAGGCTATACTATTCCCATAGTAAATCCTCTTCTTCACGACTGAAAAGCTTTCGTTGTAGTAAAGTGTACAGTAATAAATAAAGCCGAGTATTGTTGGCCGAATAACGACGAGCTGATGGTTATTCGCAAAAAGCACGAGGCAATCGAGAGCGATATCAGACAATTCGAGACCACCCACTACCACTCCGCACAAATGTTAAGCTCAGTGCCTTAATTGCCGCTGGGCTGCCCGAGTAGACAATAAATTCCCTAAGCTTAGAAAGACTGGATAGTATCCAATCTGCTGCATCCCTGATTACGCGGACTTTCTCTACACTAAAATATTCGAGCAGTTAGAAATTCCGGCCTACATCAAGTTCCCTATTGCAACCTTACCTTCCAAGTTCGATATATTTGTGAACCAGTTCATCGGCCTAGTGTCCCAAATGAGTCTAACGCCCCCTTCTTGGTGGAATGAAGGTGTTGAAACTAGCAAGAAGGCAGTTACCCACATACTTACTCCACCACCAGATAAAATCGAAGCTGCTTAGAATGAATGAGTATCCATAGTTCACAAGCCTGTAGAGATAGTACTAGCGGTACCCCAGAGGAAGTTATGAAGGCAGGCATCTTACATCTTTTAGTGAAAATAACGAGTTCCGTCCAGTCCACAGAACATTGCGCACCTAGTCGCGGTGTTCTGATAACATATTGCGTAGAGTGCCCAAAAATCAACGTCTGACCAGAATAATCAACAACTACATGCCAGCTTCAAGGACCGCAAAAACTTCATTACAACACAGAGTAGCGTGAACAGAACTTCCCCTTAAGCCTTATAACCTTACACTCTTTCCTGAATTGAGGTTCAAATGCAATTTACAAGATACAGGAGGTTTTTATTGAATTCATCCAGGCACGTTCACTAGAGGTCTGACTAGTTTTTCTAGCCCCATTCGCCACTAAGGCTCGCCCGTCGTTCTTTAGTCAGTCTGAGTCTTAGCGCTCTGATCAGAATATGTCCTCGTTTCACGTTTGTTTTTCTTGTCAAACTGGCTGTAAGGAGCTCAACGGCGCTAAATCTTCTCTAACAACTTTTTTACCTACCATTAACCCAATTCTTCGCCGCATATTATGAATTCTTTTATACACAACAGTAAAATTACATTGCTTAGCGCGCACAATGCCTGCATTACAAATATTTACAAAGCCTTTCAATTAACAACACGCTCAGCGCGCTACACAATTCAAAACGCGAATTCTTCAAAATCCATGCAACTAATTCTAGGCAAGCGCTCCTCTACTATCCTAACTCACAAAACATATGCACTTGTGCTAACATATGCCCAAAGTAAAGTTAAGCTTAGCACGCTACACACACACACTTGCCCGTGAGTACTTGTGCTCCCATTGTGTGCTCATAAAGCAGTCATTGTCTCTACTTGACAAACGAAAGCATTGCGCGCTAAAGTCGGGCGCTGCTAAGTGTGTATGGTGTAGAGCATTTAGAGCAGCGCGGGTGTGCGCTTACAAGCACTCGACACTCGCCAAATGAAAACGCACAAAAAAACTCATATAGAGCGCGCAAACACAACAAAAACAAAGCTAAGTGTGTGCTGCAGAAAAAAAGTGCTGAAATTGAGTTGGTTTACAAAAAATGTGCTCCTACACATGTTCGCTGAGGGAGAGTGCAGAAGTTGACGTATGAATTTGTAACAGGAAAGCACCAAATCTACCTAACAAGTGGATTAAGTGCGCGAAACATGTCACCAACTGTCGTGATATTGCAACGAAAGCGCTAGCAATATCTAAAGCGCGCGGGTAGGCGACGCGCCAAAGTAAGCTGCCGCACGTGCAAGCGCACTTTTTTCTATTTTGTTTCTTTGGCACACACTCACATGTCACATGTGGTTACTTCACTGACAGTTTATGGACTCAACTAAGCCATGACCCGCCCTCTAGCAGCCACAACCAGCGCACCTACAACCAGCCACACCACAACGCCCGTTACCATTTTGTAATCGACATCCGCAGCAGTAATCACCACTCGTTTTTTTACTCACTCGCTACTCGCTCTCCCTCATGTCATATGCTTGTTGTTCTGGTTTTTTTTTGCATTTTTTTTAAATCCAACTTTTTATGTTCTACGCTACTCAACATTCATTATGCTGCTTCTTCAATTTTGCATGCAGCGTTGCATTTGTAGGACTCGTGTAAGCACAGCGCTGATGTATTGACATATGTTGATTTGCTGATGGCACTTATTTTGCCGCTGTTCTATTATTATTTGTTTTTTGCCAGGCTGTGCCAGTTTTTTCCTGCTTCGTGTCCGCATAAGCAGCTAGACAGCCTGTGACAAGTATTTGTAGTTTGCTCACTCATGAATACATTTGCTCTGCGACAATCCTTTACAATGACGTTAGCTGTTTTATTGCTTTTTTGTTGTTGTGCTTGCGGTTTTTTAAATGTAGGGACTTAGCTCACTAAGCATTCGTTAGGTTAACGAATCAGTGCCACTAGACGCGCAAAGCGGCTGAGCACAAATATGAATGGGTGGTGTTAAGAAGACAATTACTGGCTGGCATGTGTCGTTGAGACGATTAGGTGCAATTATAGCAAGAATAGAACAGACTTACGGACGTAGGGACGGATGTATGAAGTAGCGAAAGCAAGGACGAAAACATTAATAACGTACGATTGTCGTACGACATGTCTACGTATGCAGGGCAAGAGCTTAGGCAAAATGCTCATAAATGACTAAGTCCTACTCAAGTAGCTGTTCAAGCAAGAGCAGCCTCCTCTTCCGCTTGCCGTTTTTTTACGCTTTACTTTCGCTTCTAATTTAGCACGTCCAAGCGCTTAACCTGTCAGCATTTATCGAGCATTTGGGAACAATACTTGAGCGCTTTTGAATGAATGAGGTTTAATTGTCGGTGCCCTTTTGGTTTGTAAAATCTGCTGTCACTTGAATAATTTTTGTAAAACGATTTTCTCTCTCTCTCTCTTTCAGGGGAATGGGACCTAAAAAACGTCTCATAACAACAGCTGCTGCTGCTGTCCCTACGACTGAGCGTCAGCAACGTACAACAACAGCCACAGCAAATACAGTCGCCGCAAAAGCAAAGAAACGTCTCAATACGGGCAAAGCGAATAGTTCGCCAGTTGGACGCAAGGTAGCCGTTAGCAGCGCGTCTTTGGTGAAGCGTAGTACCGGCGGTAGAACGCCCTCGCCTGCGAAGAAGCTGCAAACAGTGAGCAATAAACAGCGTGACAAAGAAAAGGATAAAGAGAAAGATAACGAGAAGAAGAAATGTAAAGAGAAAGTTTTGGAGCAGCAAGAAAATGCGGATAGTGAGGAAAAGTTTGAGCCCGTTAAGTGTAAAGAAGTAGACGCAGAAAAGCTCGATACAGAAAAACAACAAACACAAATTCCAACGCACGAAGAGCCAGCCAAGCCGAATGCAACAAAAACGACTAAGCGTACGCCCTCACGTGAGCATGTAAAGAAGGCGAATACTGCCGAGACCAAAGAAAGGTCTTCCTCTGCAACAAGCAAAAAACCGGAGCCTGAGAAACAAAAGGCTGATTCCGAGCCGCCTGCAAGCAGCTCAAATACAACTAACGCAAGCGCCAAGTGTATAACGGATGAACGCAAGGATGGTAAGCATAAAGCTATAAGTAAAATGCTCAAAAGTCTTGATATACAAATCAGCGGTTTCGATAAACTACTGCCGAGCCAAGAGCGCATACATGACACGCTCAAGTCCTCAATATCGGAGAATGTGAAGACGAAGTCACGTGCGGCAGCGGTTAAAGTGATAGCGAGCTTGAATACACCCAAGTCGAGTTTGGCACGCAGTAAGGTAAGACAGGACGAAGAGAAAAGGGAGCAGGAAAAGGAGAAGGAAGGTGAAAAAGAAAAGGACAAGGAGAAAAGCAAAGATGGAGCAAAGGGGGCAGAAAAGCTAACAGAAAACGAAAAGTATAAGGGAAAGGAAGTGGAAAAAGAAGCGAAAGTAGAACTGCACGAGCAAGAAAAGGAAGAAATCAAAGAAAGTGTTGGTGCGAAGTGTAAAGAAGCAGCGCAAGCGTCTGAAGTACAACAAGCTCAAAAAGAGGAGACAACATCACAAGCACAAGAATCTCTAAACGCAAAAGCCGAAACTCCAAAATCCAATGAGCCCACTAAGGACGCAAGTACAATAATGATGTCTAAAATTGAAGAATCTCAGAAGCCTGCGAGTGAAACGAACAAAAATCACGGTGGCAAAATGGCGCCAAAGAAAAAAGTTACAGCCAAGCGCGTCAACAAGGCGGAAGCAAATCAAAAGAAGAAAAAGACGGTTGCACAAAAAGCCAACGATAACAAATCCAAAGCGCCGAAAACGGACCAAAAGGCCGCCGAAGTGGGCACTCCCTTAAAGAAAAGGCTTTTAAAAGCCAAAGCGGCAAAAAAAGTGGGCATCGAAGAAGAGGAGAAGACGAAACAGACTGCGCTAGCAGGCACAACCGCTGAAGAGCAACTCGATAAGGCTGATAAAGCTGTAGAGCCACCCGAGCCGCCAGACAAGAATACCGAGCAGGTTAAAGCTGAAAAGACGCCAAAGAAGACGCCATCACCGAAAAAACTGAAATTGAATCCAAAGAATACGGACAAGTGCAATATCCCAGAAGCCGGGCAGTTAGCTGACGTACTGCCCGCCACGGCGGAGAAGGAGGAAACCTTAAGAATAGTATTAGATGCCAATACAGAAGTAGTGCAAATGGAATTAGAAGAAATGCCGGTATGTGCAAGTGCGCCAAAAGAAGTGGAACACACAAAGACTAGCGTGGATGAGGTGCAGAAGCCAAAAGTAGAAACGGTTGAGCAGACACAAACACTAAAACAGGAGCATGTGTTGGTGGAAAAACCCACTAACTCAAGCGGCCGCGCATCGACGCCACTCGTGGACAAGAAACCCATCTCGAATATTAAGCAAAGACTACAAACCAAGTACAAAGTGACGCCCATCAAGCCCATCGGCGCGAAAATATTTGCTAAGAAATCCAAGTTTGCGCAAAAGCTGGTCGTCGATAAAGCCGACAAAGCTGAATCGAAGGATGACATCTACGATTTCAGATCGGGTTCTGAAGAGGAGGATAACATTAAAATGGTATTACCCACATTGAAAAACTTGCGCGAGTTCGCGGATGAAGAGAATAAGAGCAAATCAGCCAAGGAAGTGCAACAAAGTAAACTAAAGTCGGGCGCAGCGGATGAGATGGAAGAGGGTGACGAAAAAAGAGAGTTGGAAGACAATAAAGATGATGTGGAGGGAGTGAAGGGAAGTAAGAACTCGCTAGAACACGCCGAGGCAAAGAAAAATGTTGAGGAAAAAGAACTTGCAGATGCGGCGACGAAAAAGGACCTGAAAACCCCTAAACCACCTAAAACTACGTCAAAATCACAAACGACGGGCAAGGTAAAGGTGACACGAAAAGTGTACAAAAACAAACCGTTAATTAGCAAGAAAGTGCTCAAAGTTATAAAGGGGAAAATACTCAAAAAAGCGCCAAAATCCAAAGTGACGCCCAGTGAAGTTCAAACGGAATCTTCAAGTTCAGACAGCGACTCAGAAGATGGGAAGAAGTTGATTGATTTTGGACCCAAACGTCATCGCATGGCTTCACTAAATGCGCTAGCCAAGGTGCAGTGTCTATACGAAAACGAGTCACGCACAGCTTATGAGCTGGGCTTATCAAAAGCGACACAGTTACCACCGAAAATACGTACCGTTGATGGTAGCGACGAAGAAAAGGACAATGAGAAGGACAAACCGAAAGAGAAGGACACCGCCGAGGAGAAGGTTAAAATAAAGAAAGAGAAGAAGGTTGAAGATGTTGGCAAAACGAGTGAGCAACAGAGAGCCGAATCCGAAGATGAGCATCCAGAGGTTGAAACGAAGCGCGAGCTGCGCCATGTACCAGGCGGTCGTGGGTTCGGCAAGCATTGGGAGTTCGAGGAGAGCGGTGATAGTGAGGCTGAAGAGATAGACAAACTGAAGCTTAAACGCAAGAAGTGGTTGAAAAAGCTGGCAAGCAAAAAAGAAAAAGAGGCAGAGAAGCTGAAGGAAAAAGTAAAGGAGAAAGAGAAGAAAGATGACGAGGCTTCTGGTAGTAAGGCTGCCAAAGCGAAAGACGGCAAGGAGAAAGATACCCAAAAAGAAAAGGACCCCATTCGGGTGAAGCGCAAGTACACAAAGATCAAGAAGCCGCCGAAGAAATTGGTCAAGCTAAAAACGGAAAGCTCTGACGTGGTTGAAAACTCCGAAGCAAGCGATCACGAAACAAAAATGCACGATAAAGAAAAATCAAAAGCACAAAAAGCCAAGCTGGAGGCACGCAAGCCGCCCAAAAAGCGTAAACGCATGCTGCGTGAAGAACTAATTGGCGATTATAAGGGCATTTTGGCGCGTAAACGCATGGCTAGTCTGAATGCTAGCGCTATTGTGGCCGCTACGTATGAAGTGGAGCGTCATTTGGACAAAAATCTTGCCTATGGCTGCTATGATAGTAGTGATGGAGAAGGTAAGACGTCGACACCGGCTAAAAAGTCCAAGGACACGTCAAAGGAAGCGAAAGAGCTAAAGAAAGCAGCGCTAGCTGCAGTGACAGCAGAAGAGTCAGCCGCAGCAAAGGAAAGCGTCGATACCACTGCCAATACAACAGCTACAGCTTATAGCTCAAATGCCTCTACGGCAAGTGGTACTGCTAGAGAAACACGTCCATTGAACATGAATGAGGAGAGCAATGACTCCAAGTATTCCAAAGAAACCAAAGAGACAAATACAGATACCACAACCACGGCTGGTTTTCGTGATTCGGGCAGCACAAAAGATGCCAAGGACTCCAGTCGACCCACGTCATCCAGTGTGGTTATTGTACAAGACACTGATGTTACAATAACGGGTGTGTACGTCAACTCCACGACGGGGTCAAGTCAGGAAGCCTACTGTAAGATGCAATATCGCGTGCAATCGAGTGTCACCGAGGAGCGTGTGCTGCGTCCTAACTCTGTAGATCCACCCAAATCATATACGCCTCTAAGTGCGCTCTCAAGTATGCTACCGCCAGGAGCTGGTGCAGGTGCAAGTGAAGGTAAGTTATGGAGCGCTTAGGTTTTCTCTTTCTATTTACTAAATTGTAACTTCTTTCACACAACAGCAACTTCATCTCCACCACCACCACCACCACCACCGCCAACGGCAGTCGGCACCACCTTGCCGGAAGCGCTTAGCGCTGCTGGCATGTATCATGCAGCCGACTTGGGTCTACACACTGAGCATGGCGCACCAGAGCATGGGCCGCCACCACCTTCGTATGCTGCTGCTGCTGCTGCGGCTGCCGCTTACCACGCTCATCATATGTCTCCAGCTGCTGCAGCGGCCGCTGCTGCCGGTATGCATGTACACCATCAGCACCAATATGCCCACGCACACGCGCATCAATATTCACAGATTGGCGGCGAACATGGCATGCATGGTGGTCCACCGCCACCACCACCACACGCAACTGCTGGTCCACCACCACCGCTGCCACATCACTATCAAGGTCCGCCACCTTCACACTATGGGCCACCACTACCGCCGCCACCGTCAGCTAGTGTGGTGGGACCGGGACGCTGTGAAGTTGTATCACCGCCCCCCACCTATCGTTCCAGTATTTATGCGTCACCTTCAGCACCGGCGCAGCAACATACGGCGCCTGGCGGTCTGTTGCCACCACCCCATTCCACGCTATCAATGACAGCGGGTGGTGGTACGAGCGCCTTCTGTGCACCAAACATACATCATCAACACCAGCAACAACAACAGCAACAGCAAACGGGACAACAGGATTCAAGTGGTAAGTTGATGCATGGAATTGTCTATTTACATACCTACATATTTATTTATTATTTAGTCCCATGAGGTTAGTTAGGAAAACGCTCTACAAAATTCCATATTCAACAATGTATGTGCAGGAACAAGTGCCGAGTGCAACACGCTTGTAGGTTAATACCCGACAAACACCCTCCGTACTTCTATTTCGCTCCACGGCACCATAAACTGTTGCAATATCTTCTCTGTTCAGCTCTTTGGTTTGCTAGACAGCAGCGGTTTTGAACTCATCTCAGTGCCAATTAAATTTTTAATTGGATTTCTAGTCGGTATGTCTGGTGTTGCCTTACTAGGTTAGTTGAGCAGCGAATGTCGGTGAGGTCCGAAAGCTTCTTGTCGTCTGTTCAACTAGAGCAAAAGCCTTTTAACCTACAAAGCGGCAGAGCAAAGCTCATATGACCAACATACATGGCTGCTCTTGTGATTGATGACAAATTTAGCAGAGCATGGGAATAAGAGAGCTGTAAAATATTTCGGTTGGATGACATTTGATGGCTAAATTTATTAAACAATTTTACTCTTTCGATACTCGCCGCTGCCATGGCAAGAAGCTCTATAAATCCTCCATTGTACGTGTAATTTTAATTTCGCGCCCTCCTGTAAACTTCATGCCTTCAAACCATCTTTTATTTTTTGTCATATGCCGTTCTCATTAAATTAGTTCACCCACCTTGCTAGTCGCTTCTTCACAAACAATGAAATGCTATAATTCACACACCACTTAATACCAACCCCATTTACCTTATCTACACGCCCAAAGTACGCCTCAATTTTGTACTGGAGTGTAATCGGTACATACAATATAATGTTTAACCATAAACATACTCACCTCACAGAAATTTTTATGTGCTAGGGATGTTACAGAGCTTCGATTTCGTTTCCGAAACGTTGCAACTTCCGATTCCGATTTCTTTTCCTACTTTTACTCATTGGATTTATAAACGAAATCGAGTAGTAGAAAGGGTCTGTGCGACACTGTGACAAAGATCTTTTATTGACAATTTTTGACAGTTATGAGGTGAATATAACTTCACATTTTTGAAAATTAGAACCATAACAAATTTTCACTAAAACAAAGAACCTAGAACAATAAGAAGGTTCAAAGCAACGAGTAGTGCAAAACATGAAACTATGGATTCGAGGTTAGGTATTTCACCATGGAAAGAATTTGCTTTTAATTCGCCAGTTGAAATGCTAGCGTTTTCGCAAGTTTGATGACAACTTTTTTGTAGACATGAATTAGCTACCAGCGATTTGACAGCCTCTCCTCACATTCGTCGTTGGATATGCTCATTACCCAATCTCCTGTGCACTGTAGTAAAGTATTTTGGATTGAAAATTTTTGCCAGTTATGAGGTTAATTTCATTTGACGTTTTCTCAAATCAGTTGTATTTCCACCATAGCAAAAGTTATCTCACCATGGCTCATAATTATATTTGTTATTATTGTATTAAGCATCCCACTTGCATTTAACTCGTTATGTATCTCTTGTACCCTGCTTCGACTTCCAATTTCGATTCCTTTAAAATAAAAAATTCGAAAGCGGTTGCAGTAAACTCACTTCCGTAACATCTCTAGTATGCATGTATGTTCGTTAATAATGTATCTTCATTCATATTTGAGAACATATTACACGCCTATTTGTAAGCAGCGATCAACTCAAAACAGTGTTTTATTCGGAAAACGTGAAAAACTTACAGCCGCTTCCATATGCGCTGAAGAGTTTTTAGTTTTGAGCAATCCTTTCCTCGGTGCGTAACAAGAACTTTTACAAAATCGACAGGTCTGTGAACTGTTGCTATTGAATTCAATAACGCCGTAGCGTGCATAATTTCAAAAGTACAGATTTTTTAGTTAGTTCTCTTTAGATGTTGATGTGCTATACAGTGCCAGCTTTATTCGAACAAATATTTCCGAAAATTTAATTAAATACATACAAACAAACCTTTTATCCTGCGCTTCTTTTGCGTCTTCCTCTCACGTATATTGGGATTTTGTATTAAATCGCACTTAATTTGTCATTATCATTTGACTGCCTGTTTGTTTATTTGTGTGTGTATATGGCTAAATGACTTGACTGACTGTGTGACGAATGTGCGTGTTGGGAATTTTGTTTAACGAGCTGCCAAGCCTTGTGAACATAATTTAATGGTTGCCTATGTTATTTAGCAGGTGTTAGCTGTTTGATTTTGTTGTAGTTATTGTTATTGCTGTTATTTAAGCAATAGACCCATTTAAGTGTTCTGTGGTATATCCATGTAGCACGTTGTTGTTATTGTGCTGTAATACATCAATAAACTAGGAATCTATGTTAATTATAGCTCTTGCGGTGACACTTGAGGTGTTGGAATTTATGTATTGCGTTCAAATTAACCACGAATGGGCGTGTACGAATGTTGATTTTGCATAAATGTTTGTCACACAGCTACTTTTCTGGTATTCTATTTTGCTAGAGTGTGATTAAGAATTCAATAGAAATATTAGTTAAATGGCGTTAAAAAGTGCAAATGCATGATATTAAATCACACTTAAATTTTGAGGTTATAAACAACAAATTCTGCGATAAATTTTGTTCATTGAGTAAAACATACGCGAATTATGTTAAAAAAGTGTTGGCATATCCCACTTCTGATATTATACTTTAAAGAAATTCTTCAGCGCATCCTTTATGTACATTTATAAATCCCTTGATAATTTGGGCAAATGCTCGCACCGTTGAATGCATACTTGGTATAAGCTTATGGCCGAGCCCGCTGTTATGCGGCCAATCTGGTTACAATCTCTTCTCATGTAGGAAGTCCATTATATACTAAAAAATATTAATTTGAATTAAGTTCAACACACGAAAATGCTTTAAAAACAAGCCAAAAAAAGAATGTCACATAACAGCTATGTTTGGTGTAAATATCGAAAATCGATAAGTATGAATAGTGATGTTGATTAATTCTGTGTCCTTAAACGATAACCGCCCAAGTCATATACGTTTACATGTGACTGAAGCGATTATTGCTTGTGGCTTGCCAGAATCAAATTTATTTTCCTATAGTACATTTACACTCAACGCAATGCTTGATTTGTATGGAAAAGATCGAAATGCGGCACATTTCCACATAGCAATCTTATTAACAAAATCACGCATTCAAACCAAATTACTGAGCAAATGCGATGAATTCATAAAATTTTTTTTCGGTCGCTTCAAAAATGTTTGGTTGATACTTCAAAACAGAGGAACGAACGCATTAAAGGCCGCTGGTCTGAAATCACGCATCTTAGATAAATAGGTTATTATTTGATATTTCTGCATGAAAAATAAAAAGCTTTTTACAAAATTATTACAACTATTTTTTTCTCCTTTCTAACGTTTTACAGCATATTTGATATGTAACATCCAAATTATTTTTTAAACTAATATTTTTTAAAAATTTCCAAGCGACTCAGTTACTAACGACCTCTTGACTTAATATCCAGCGGCCTAAAATAACTAAAAACCTCAATACAGACTCAATTTCTTAATTTAATGCAGATTTAGTATTAAAAACATTCTTCCAAAAAGCCACACAAAGCGCCTAAAAGTATACTACAAATTTTCAAATATACACTAGCGCCTAAAAATATACCTTAGAGAGTTATATAAAAAGTTCCATATTTAGAGAGTGCTCATACCAGATTTTTCTTGCATTAGTGAATTTATTAAATCATATAAAATGCATGCACATTGTACGCACGTCAGCCAGCTCTATCTATTTCTACGCCAAAAATTATGCTTTAAAAGTTAATAGTTTGGAAAGCTCTAAAAGCTACTTTTTTGGTTTTTATTGTGTTTTCTAAGCGCTAATTAAATTATATTTCACGCACGATTGCCACTTAATTGGCTGCACTAAAAAATTTTACTCATTTTCAGTTGAGCAAAAGCTATGCCAGAGAAGTACATATGTATCTACATTTACTGTTAATTAGATAGTTGGAAAATATAAGCGAGCGCCTAAAAGTATGTCATTTCATTTCAATGAGCAGCAAAAGTTAAGAGATGATTGAGTTCAGGAGGGTTGTTGCGATAAAACGTATTTAGTTTGAAAGGATCATGTATGAGGATTAAACAGGTTTTACCGAATAATTTTCGGATAACTAGTTCGATATATAATCAGTAACAGTACTTCGCGCTGCTTATGGATTAAACAGAGTAATGCTATCTGTTTGTGACCTTTGGTCCAGTAGATTTGTACTCTGTAATAAGCCCTTGAGGAGTGCTGCACATTCCAGTAAGCTTCGTATCGCAGTGCCGCAAGTATTAGCCCTGGTCTGATCTAAAACATCTGGCTATAACCGCTGCCTGCAAGATATTGCAATTATGTGGCAGTTTCATTAATATAGTCAACCCCAAGTAAATGCAGTACATCGCAGCCACAACTTCTTCCAGAATTTTGGACAGTCGCTACTAAAGTTTCGCGTAATCTTCGCTTGAAGTCATGAAAGGTGTAGCAAGAAATTGCCTTGAATTACACACTTTGTGCGCTCGATTCTCACACCTAAAAACTACAATAAAACAGTAATAAAAAAGTCTCAACGGAAAGCAGTTTATGGTACATGATATGAATAAAACGACTTAACGAATCATACACAGTACATAGAATAACGCTTCACATAGCCAAAGGAACTAACAACCGGATCTGTGCACAAATTAATGAAATAAATTTGAAAATTTCTGCAGAGAGCACACGCACAGGAACTCACCTCCGCATACACTGGCGCCTGCAACGCACGCCTACCCAATTAACCAAAAGTAGGAAAAAAGACTCCACGTGGGCACCCTAAAAGGAGTCATAAAAAAGATTCCAAATTGACTCAGAATCCGATTAAATTGGAGCGTTTTATGACTCTTTTAAAATGAGCTTCCTAGTCGTTTTGGATTCTTATAGCAGCATTCTGTAAGTCTGTCTAATCTCAAGTCAATAAATTTGAGATTTTCCATTAGAGAAAATTATTGTGACTTCAGATGATTTCGGTATTCTGTAAGAGAAAATCACAAAAAGTTCACCAATGATATGTGGTGAAAACACATTTGCATACATCTTAAGTACAGCTTTTGACAGGGCTTGTATAAATCAGGGACCGGAACTGTTATGAGTTTTATTATAAAACTGATTTTTTTTTTAATAAAAATCAACAATAATAGGGATCTTCAAGTTTTATTTTTTTGATTAAGGATAATGTTTATTTTTTCAGTTTTATTTTTCCTGATCGCACTCTCAAACATGAGAGTGACAAAAATATCACTTATTCCTTGAGCGATTTTTTATCCTTCAAGAATAAAAATTTAGAGTTTTAATTTTTTTTTCACGGATCAAAAAACTCAAAAACCGCTGCGCCTTTTTGACAAGTAATTGATCATAATAATTAAAACATATTTATAGACACATACATATGTATGTGTACATAGGTTGGCATGCAAAAAGGCTTTTTTAGTTTTTCGAACTGTGAAAATAATTAAAACTTAAAATTTTATTTTTATTTTTGAAGGATAAAATACCGCTCAAGGAATAAGTTTTACTTTCATCAAAAAAAAAAAAATAAACTCAAACATGAGTTTTATTTTCTAGCAAAAAAAAAAATTTAACTCAAAAAATTATGATTATTTCTGGTCACAAAAATAAAAGTCAAAAATAATTGATTAGATGTAATTCATATAGGTTTTGCTCAAATTTTCTTCAATCAATGCAGATTTCCGTTGAGCATGACGAGACATGCATGTTCATATACTTTAAACTGTTGTCCGATACTGGGAAGCCTTTGATTTTTTTCATTAAAATTATAAAAATAATCATTATCGGGGGTCCTTGTTATAAATATCGCAAAAGCGCAGGTAGTAAGTATCTCAAGTACAAAGTGAGCGACGCAGGTTCGAGCCCAGGATCGCGGGCAACTTATTATTTTTATTTTTTATTTTATTTTTTGTTAATTAGATATTATTTTTTTTTAAATATATACATGTTTCTACACTTAAAATTTATTATTTTTTTAATTTCTTTAATTTTTAACCCAATATTTTACTGTTTGTGATCTGCCTAGAACCAGCTGACAAATTAGTGACTCTTTTTGAGACTAGAGATGTGAGACAGCTTACTAAATACCAAATTGTATCAAAATTGAAATAGACCACAAAATGTCTCTATTATTATTTATACTTTTCTGAAGCTTTTTTTGAATCTTTTTTGACTCTTTTTAGACAAATTTTTTTACTCTATTTTGAAGATTTTTGAATAATATTTGAAGTCATGTTCATGTCTGTGTCTTATTAATCAGAAAAATATTTGTACAAGTGAATCTAAAAGTATACATTTTTCTTTTGGAAGCTATCAGAACGCTTCATTCAATCAATAAATATATTATTTTCTTTGATTTGAAATACAATTCCCTTGACTTTCGGGTATTGATAAACATTAAGAAAATAGACTCTACGTTTTTTTAAGTTAAAATAAAAAAAGCGTCAAAAAAAATTTCTATAAAATTCATATAACTGAACGTGGCTGCTCATCCGCTCTCCAACGTTTATTTTTTCTAACCATTCTTTTTACACGTGCAACAAAAACGATCAGAAAATGCTCTAAATTATTTGTGTAACTGAGCCTTGCAGTTTATTCGCTCAACAATATCCATTTCTGCTCCCAAGGCTCCGTAAATATTCATAAAAAAGTGGGTTTTTGGTTTGGGTTTGGTTAGCTGGGTAAACTTACTGACACCTAGCGACATCTACAAGCAGGCTAAGTGCGTTGCCTTAAAGGTTGCTTACTGACAGTTTGTGTCAACTTTGCCATTTATCTGCCTTCAACGTTTTTTTTTATTTTTAATTTATTTGCAGCAACATATTCTTGAACAAATAAATAAGAGAGAACAGTGCACATTGTGCGGATCAACATGAAGTTTATTTCCTCATTAAAGTGTTTTACTGCTTTGGTATTACTTTTCGATTTTCTTTTTCACGCTATATATTATATTGCTGCTATCATTTCTATTTGCTGTATTATTTATATGTATTTCCTACTTGTTGTTGTTGCTGTTGCTGACATGCTTTGCTACAAGAAGGTGGTTGTGCAAAAGTTTTGAGCTCACGTCTTTTTGTGTGTGCGCGCAAAGTGTTGATTGAGTGCAAAGTGCTGCAATGGTGTTAAAACTAGTTAAAAGTGTTAGATATGTATGTAAGGAATATTTAAGTGTACAACAAGCAAACAAAACAAGTTTTTGCATCATCACTTAAATAGTTTTTTTAACAACTTACAATTGAAATGATTAAATTAAACGTTAAAAGCAAATTGCAGTTCAATTCAATTATGTTAATTAAGCGCGTCATGCAACAACACGTTGAGTTTATATGTTAAAGCATGCTGGAAGGCAAAACAAAGTTAACAGCTACTTAATAATTAATAAACAAAAACATACTGCGCACATGAATTTATATAGCGAAAATTTCGTTAAAACAATTTTAATGAGTTCAGACCACGAAAATATTCAATTAATGCTGTGTGAAAGTGCTGACAGTTGAGCGCTGTGAGGCATTGATATCGATAGTCGATAAACAGCAGCTGTGCAGTAGGCGCGTGCTGGTTGCATGGATACTAATGCCCTGTTTACACACTCTTTTGGTTAGTGCGTGTGTGACCATTACTTCTACACCTGCTTTATTTTAAATTGTCATGAATATTTATTTATACTTGCTATGCTGTATATTAGGGTGAGCTTAATGTTTCTGCGCTTAAAACCAAATTAAAATAAAATTAATAATTTGTTTAGGACTATAAATGAGCTCAAAATCAAGAATAATGCTTTTTATGAAGATAACTTTTATGAAAATTATTATCGTTTTCATAAAATTTTAATTAATTATTGAAAGTTTCTATTTGAATAGAAAAGGAAAATTAAGAGACAACGGTTATAGCTTTTCTTATAGATTAGTTGGGTAAGCTGCTAGACTTTCTCATCAGTGAAATTTTGCACACGCTGTTAACATTGAGGCTACCAGAAAGATCTTTTTTTGTCAGCTTTAATTAAAATTGAAACAAAAAATTATATTTTTTACTCAACATTTTAAGGTTATTTGATAAATATTGCAAGTATTATATAACGGTAGAGTTTTTTTATTATTTATAAAGTGCAAGTTCTAAAATTTCAAGTTCCTAAAATATATAGCAATTTACTCAAAAAAAAAAAACTACTAAAATTTTTACCAAAAAAATAATAGTTGAAATGAAAAAAGAATTGTTGGTCCAAATTTGTGAAAAAACTAAAAAATTTCGATTGCGGTTTTTTTTATAATTTCTCATTCCAATACAAATGAAAGTACATTTTTTATTTTTTTCTTAAATTTTAAAAATATCAGGAACATTCTTTTTCAACTTCTGACCTTTTTCCATTGTCTTTCTGGGTGACACGTCACATCTAAAAAATAAAATTTTCTTTCACTTGATCAGTTATTTGTTTAAAAATCACAGCGACCAGCTGAAAATGTTAAGCTAAACAATATTTTTTCTGTGAAGTAAAAATTCTATGATAAGTAAAAAAAAATATTTTTTTATATTCCTACTTTTAAAGCAAAAATTTTACCCCATGTTGAGTTCTATAAAAATGTTTTGTTTTAAATTTTCCTTTTTTGTAAAGAAATTTGTATTTCTATCCCATGTTAAGGGGAAAAATATTTTAAAAAATTTTTTTTTTATTAAGTACAATTTCTTTGCTAAGTGAAAAGAATGTTTTTTTTTTTAATTAAAATTTTTGTAAAAATTTTTAACTTATAATCCCAAGTTAAGAAAAAATGATTTCTTGTAATTTTACTTTTTACCCTCTTGTCTGGTGAAAAAAAGTTTTTTGAAATTTTGCTTTTATATGAAGTAGAAATCGTACCTCGTTAACGGAAAAATATTTTTTTCTAACCTTTTTTTTTAAGTACAAATGCTAAGTGAAATTGGTACTCTACCCCATGTTAAGGCGAAAAAACAAAAAAAATTTTAATTAAAATTTTTCATAAAATTAAACACAAATTAGTGGAAAAAATATTTTTTTTTTTAATTTTCCGTTTTGTAAAGACATTTTTGTTTCTATAAAATTAACATTTTTTTTTTAATTGTAGTTTTTATAATGTACAAATTCTACAAAAAAAATAAATACTTCTAAACTTCTATCTATCTAGGAAGATCACCCTATTCCTTAATATTTTTGAAGAACTCCCTGCTTCAACACCCTATCTCAGAGTTTGATTAGTTCAAATAAGGCGTTTTTGTTTAATACTCCACTCAGAGTTAGATATATAAAACCAAATTTTCGTAAGAGCAAAACAACCAATCTTCTGTGACGATTTTTCTAATTCAAATTTTAGAATAAGATATTCCTGCCAGCCAAAAGTGCATACGAATAAGGAGGAGAGAGAATAGTAAGATGAAGGGTCAAATTAAAAATGAAGCAGAGTTGAGAAGGAGCGTGATAACAATTTTTCTCAGTAAAGACAATGTCCGCCGAGTCCTCTAGCATTTAATAAAATATAATTTTTCTCATAAGCGCCACACAGCCGCATTTTTCCAGCCTTTTCAATTCATTCACATGCAATCAATAAAGTTCAATCCACCTTGCAGTTTGTCCAATCGCACGTCTCGCTCATCTGGCGTCCTTACGAAGAATGTGGAAAAATATGTTGCAAGTCTTGAGAATTTAATTAAATTATTATTGCACTTATTTAACTGGAATGAGCTGGCTTATGCGGCTACTGTAGTTGCTGTTGGACCGCCTCCGATTCTTTAATATACTTCGTAGAAGTGTTCAACTGAAATCAATTTAACCAATAAGAGAGTGTATTGTTGTTGTAGAGGAAAAGTTTAGTTGAGAATGAGCCTGAGTTGGCAGCTTGAATGGCAAAGTCTGCGGCAGAAATGAATGAGGAATTTAGTTTCTCTTTTCTTTTCACTTAATACGTTTAAAGATTAAAAGTTATTGAAGAAAGTTTGTATGCCAGGTAGTAAATTATTTAATAGGCTATAAATGAGTTACAGAACTAGATTGCGCTTAAGGAAAGGAATCGATGCGCTTATTTATGCCGGCCAAATACTTAGCTTTAGTTCTGATTGTAGAAAGTATCCATGCTTGACTTGGCCATATCAGCCCAATCCGTTCCCAAACCTTCAGGACTACAATTTAGGAAGTAGTGACATTCACAGAGTGTGGCAGTACCATAACCACTCAGTCCATTTTGAAAGTTTGCGAAGGTTCATAACTTTAGAGTCTCTTGAGAGACAAATAACAACCCGGTACAGCGGGTGGACAAATTTACAGCTGTTTTGATGATGTCGCGATGCATTTCTTCAAAGGTTTTACCGGAAATGGGTTCCGAGCCCCACTCCTGCGTTGATGCTCAATCGCTTTAACAGCACCGACCACCAAACCCTGCATAGATTTCTAACTATTTCTCTCTTTTACGTGTCACTTTTACCGACTAAGCTAATACGAACAGACCGCTTTGGAGACATTTCTCGCGCTTTCTAGGTTTCTTACTCCTTCTATCCCGTTGCTTATCCCTAATAAATACTTGTCCAGAGCTATCCCAAGATCCAATTCAAGCGTCTAACATTTCCGCCCTACTCTTTGACACTATATCCAGGTAACCCTTCCGAAGCCCGTTTATAGCACTAGCGAACTTCGAGCTGAGAAGGATAGTGAAGTCCTTAGGCAGCAACTAGATACAAGCTTTTGGATGAGGTCATTTACAGCCTCAAAGCAAATCGTCTACAGAAAGTTTGCTGTTGTTTTTCTTATAACCAGTACTTCGTCTCGGTTAGTCGTCTTTGCGGTACGTAAGCCTGTCGTGGGAATGTAAATTTCCTATAACCCCACGCTTGTCTGAAACTCACTAAACCTTGTTCCTAGTCCTAGTCAGTCGCTCCAGGGTTGTCTTCAGTGTCTTAATCGCTGCTCAACTGCTTCCGCTCATTAGACGCTGCTTTATGTGCAACGAATTGAAGCGGCTCTGAATCTTGTTTCATGAACCAAACTCCGTTCATACAAAGATTTCTGTACGAGAACTAGTTTTGGATTTAAAAGCCTAAAATTGTTTTACATTTTAGTTTTTGTATTTTTCTCTGTGAAATTAAAGCAAGAAGAAATTAAAGTTTTAGCGTACTTGAAGCAATTTCGGCAAATGTAATGGTCATAAAATTAATTGACAAAGAGAAGGAGAATAATTACCAAATAAAGAAATAAATACAGCTTCCTTCGCTAAATACAGGGTGGCGCAAAAGTAATCCTCCTATCAGAAAATGCTATAAATTTTGCGATTGGCCCCTAAAGTCAGTTCTGTTTTGACATTTGTGTAGTAAACACATGCGAAATACACGTTAATAAACAATGTTACGCTACACTGCTCCAGAACGCGGAATATTGCTGACTATTTATTTGACCAATAATCGGTCGGGGCCAAACGGTTACTGTGAATGGTGAGCGCTACAGAGCAATGATCAACGCGTTCTTTTTGCCGCAACTTGATGAATTGGGATTGGAAAACATGTGGTTCCAACAAGACGGTGCAACAGCACACACTGCACGTGCCACAACCGATATGCTGAACAACGGAAGCTTACTTTTGCGCCACCTTGTACGTAAGAATAACAATTTCTGGCGAAGCTCGGAAAATATTTATTGCTAGCATTTGTCTGCAAGAAGAAAGTCTCTTCTAACAAGACCAATAACGCCACTGAGTCATAAATATAAATCCAATCACAAGGCTAATAAAAATAAATAAATTTTGACGCATTTTGTGAAAATTGAGTTTATTTCATTAACTTTAACTTTGCTTTTAAATATTAATTTTTCAATGCGCCTAAAATCTCCTTAGAATAACTTAAGTAGCACACAAAGCACAAAAACAACATAAAAGCTTGTGCGCGCCAAAAAGTAGGCAAAGTTAACTGATTTATACATATCTACCAGCGCGCCATCAAAAAGTTGACGTAATTCTTTTAAATTTATTCTTTTTTCTCAAGCTTCACTGCCACTTCACAAACTTTGAAAACAATTTTCTATAAGCGCCGACAGCATTTCATCATTTTATTTATGTACGCGCCTAAAATATGGCAAAAGCTGCTCAATTGAAAGCGCATAAGAAAAGTAGGTAGCAAAGCAGGTAAACTGACGGCTGTAGTCTTTTTGAAGCTTTGTATAATATCGCTGCTGCCATCGCCATGCGCTGATAAGCAACAAAGCTGTAAGGACGCGGTAGAAAAGTGTGCGGAGTGTGTAGATGATGAAATGATATTTAAAAGAATGTTAGTGTAAGCAGCAAAGTTGATGTAGCGTCGACGCCGCTAGCGTGCTATTTGTTATGCAGCTTTGCATACTTTTAGGCGCACACAAAGCTTTATTTTTGTAACTTAAGTATACAAGTCGACGCTTTATAGTTTTACATGTAGAAATTCTTGTTGCTCTCGTTGTTGTTGGCATAGTTAGTTGTTGGGGCACAGATGTCCTAGTTGTAGAAATGAGCGCGCTAGTGCTATAGTTGGTGGGGACAAACGCTCATCTAACTATGAGCTTGTGTAGCTGTTTGTACCAAAGGTAAATGACATCAATAGAGGTTGTGAGCGACGGCGGTGGCAAACGAGCGTAAAGGAAGTGTAGAAATGGAAACAAATGAAAAGCAGGAAAAAATGAAAGGAAATGCGCGTGAAAGCGCTATAAAGTATGCTTACAGCTGAGGGGTGTGCTTATGCGCTGTTTAGATTTTCTTTTTTTTTAATTTTCTATGTTTCATTTTATTTCTTTGTTTTGTTACATGCTACGCCGCCTTAATGTATGCTAAGTAAACAAGTGTATATAACATAGAATGTTTAGTATACGAGTACTTACCGCTGGGCTATATGCGCACGGTAACTTAATGTTGGCTCAGTTGGTGGTTGTATTTGTAAATTATATAATATATCTGCATATTTTGCGCGTAAACTGATTAATTTTATTGATTTTTTTTTGGCCAACTTTGTTGTTTTGCTCGCTGTGTGAGCTCTATAAGCTCTCAGGTAGTTAAGCATTTGTTTTTAACAATGGTGACGAAAGCTGACAACAAAAGCTCTACTTAGTCTAATTTTAAATGGGAAACAAAATTTTTAAGGGAAGCTTTCATATTTAGGCAGACAAAAATTCCTTTAAAATAGAAAATTAGGCAAATATTTAATTGAAAAGAAAGATAATTAAAAAAAAGTTTGACAAAATCATCGAAAATGGCATTTTCTTCTTAGAGGTATAATTAAATTTTTAAACAAAATACTTAGTTTTTAAATTAGCAAATTAAGACCTGACTCTGCACCTAAATGTCGACTTGGAAACATTTGCCTTGATTTAATTTTTTCCCAAAGAAATTTGAATTTAATGATCTGTGGACTAACAATCTCTCACTTTTCTTCACATTAGTGGGCATAGATTCGCAAGGTAAGGCAACAAGAAGCTTTGACTGAACAAACAAAACGCTTCCTCTGCAATCGGTGCTAACAATGAGTGGTACGGAATCCATATCCAACAAACGACTGCCGGGAATACTCCGCTAAATATGCGGGTAGCGTTGTTGTCAATTCAGAAAAACAACAAAAGCATAAGGAAATTTTATGATCCTAGTCAGTTCTATTTTCTGTGGAAGGTAGCCCCTTGTGTGCATTAATTTGGAACCTACAAGCTATAGGACCTTACTTTGTGCAGTTTGGAAATATGGGTAGTCTGTAGTAGAAGATGTTTCAGTGGTTCGCTAGCTTTAAGTTAGGTGGAGACTTATTGTGGAAGATGTCTACTTTTAAATTTGCTTTAATAATGCCAGTAAGTTTTCGTTGGGCAGTGGGTTAGAAATCTTTACGTTGTTCAATGCGGAAGATGGAAAGAACCTTTTGTTCTTGGAATTAAATTTGTCGATATCCGATATTAGGTACGGCATGAAAGTGCCACTGTTTGGCGCATTTTGTTACAACTGGCTTGTTTTTTTCTCGAAGTTTGTATATTTTATTAGACCAGGTGTATGAAATATTCTTAAGTTGTTGGTGAGTGCACCTGGGCATATTTGAAGCTTTCAGGTAGGCCTGATTGTTCGAAACTTTCAAAAAAATGTCTTTGCGCATGGATTTTCAAATCAAAATCTATTGAAAATCCAACAGATTTTAAGTATTCCACTTCTGAATTATTTCTCAAGTATTCCACTTCTGAATAATTTCTTTTATTTTATATTTTTAGCTGAGTGCAAATTTTTTAACACGAAGTTAAATAAAAACGCTGTTGATCGCTTACTATTCTTCCGAAAAAAGAGAGCGGCCATGCTTCATTTTTTGACAGCCCGTAGCAGTTATTAGGCATGTTCCCATCAGGAGTGATCCAGATCCAGGTAGAAATTTTGCCTGTAAAAGCAACAACAACGTTGTGATCTTGATATTTATGTGGATCAATTTCGGATTCGTATAGAAGCTCTGTTCGTTTAGTTTTTTGTTGTAGATTTTTTGACAGCCAACCCTTATTTGCTTGGTAGCACAGACATACATATACACGCAAACAACTCACATACAACTGATCCGTATCGTTCCCGTGCGATCTTGATCGTGATACTGATCTGAATAGCTGATTGGAACACAACTATTAATTTCCCCAGGGTTGCTTAGATAAGAATTCTATTACAATTTACACATGGTCGTATTCGCCTATAATACTTATACTAGGTTTACACTTTAGTATTCCACTTCTGATTTAACGTTTATTTATTCCACTTCTGAATTATTTTCGCATTTTCGTCATCTTCATATACTTTGAAAATCTCAGTGACTTTTCAAAAATCCATTCACCTTTATTGCGCTAAAATTTCGTTATTGCCTACAAACAGATCAACTCCAAACAATTTTGCTCGCTTCTTCATTACTCAAACTTTATACTTACCCTTTTTTTGAGCTACATTCTTAAGTTCACATCATTATTTACTCCTTCGTACTTGGCAGTAATTCCACACTTTGTCCGCTTAAATGACATTTCAACCTTTCAGCACTTTTTTACTTACAACCTTTTTATGGATAATTAAAAATATTTTTTGAGTACTTACACTATAATGAAATAAATTAATTCTTCTACTTGCGGATGATGAAGAAGCGAAAGTATTGGCGGAAGGAGTGAGAAAATTCCTTGAAAAATGTAAAAAGAAAATGGATGAAAAGCAGTTGTACAGAAAATTATTTGACTTGCACTTAAAAAGCAATAAAACGCTATTAAAAGACACCAACTTACAAGAGTCGAACGTTTTCCCTGCTTGGTTTTTTCTTTGCAACTTCGACCAACGGATGGCGCTGCTGTCCGAATTTAATTATCATAACCTTTTCACCCATACAGCTGCTCTCGTAAGAACTTGCTTTCATTACCAGATTCTTGGGGACACAATAGAGACTACATTAAATATGAAAATAAAAAAAATCTGTCGCTACGGCAATAAAATTGTGTTGCAAGCGCAGGTGGTGGTGGTGCGCGTTGGTGTCGTCTCTTTAGGCGCAGCTTGCGCGGTGACATTAAATGAAGCAATTTATTTAAACATGGTTCATTAAAAAATTATGAAGTACAACGTGCTGGTATAAAGCAGTGTCTGAGCGCCTTAAAATATGCTACGCGAACAGTAAGGTTTGAAGTGAAAGCAAAGGAAAAAGGCGCACACCACACTTGGGTGTCTAGCGAAAATCCGCGTTGAGTGTTTGTGGTGTGCGACATAAGTAACCGTTATATATCACGAAGCATAAGCGCTTTTATTGTGTGCACAGTGTCTTTTACCGTTGCTGTTATTGTTGTTGTTGTGCCATAAAATAATACAACGACACAGCACTGTGTGTGTGCACGCAACACCGCTCATATGCATACAACATGCCACGCCAGCAGCGGTAAATGAAATCCAACAAAACAACCGAAACAGACACGGACTATAAAAATGTGCAAAAACAAAAACACGCGCAATTGAGAAAGCTATAAATTAGCAACAAAAAGTGGCGCTGCAATGTTTTCATGCTCCAAGTAGGGTAGCTGCTGTTCCTGCTGTTGCAGGCAGCTGTCGTTGGCACTAATATGGCAAGGTTATTGAGCACGACCTTGTCCCAATTTCTTAGCGTTTTTCTTATTTCATTTGTTTTCATATTTCTATTATTTTTTTTTTGTGCTGCTTATTCGCTTATAAGGATTTGCTTAGATTCTAATTTTTCTTGCGCCTGACAAGTCGCGCCTTAGATGTTGTTCAATGTCATTCTTTGGGCTTCACTTGTTCGGTTGTATGCATTTTCTCAACGTTCGGAAAGAGTCCTTTTAATTTTCATAAAGAATTTAGTTCGCTTTGCTAGACCTATTCAAGACCTTTAGTTCGCTAATCGATGTGTGAAGTCTTGAAGCCAGTGGAAATTAGAAAAACATAACAATCAGCACTCCATTTGGTCTGTTCTATTTTGGGGCATTATGAAGGCCAAAGATTAAGTCAAGTGGAAATCCTTTCCAGCTTATATGCTCAAACTCAAACCAGAGAAACTTTCATACCTAATTTCGTGGTTTTCTAGGAGTACAAAAAGCAGAACTCAATTAAATCAAACAAACAATATCCAAACCCACAGGCTATAGTTAGTGACAAAGGTTTAGGTTTTTAATCGCCCTTGAGTCAGGTATACCTTCTCTTGGGTACATTCTAACACCCTCAATTGTCAACTCGGTTCTTTGAGTTGTTGTTCGATTGATCTGTTTAAGAGGATAGATAAGTGTTCCGTAAGTAAAGATTGAACTTTCGAGTCATCTCACCCTGCTAATCTGAATCACGAAGGAAAGCACGATATTGGTAGTGAGAGTTAAAAGACATCATATCCGTAGATCAGCCTTTCCGGCTACACTCACCATCACTAGGAAGAGGGAAACCTCACTGCATCGCATAGCTCAAGTGAAGAAGATTTTCTACTCCGTAAGTCTTTCCAAGTAGAGAAAGTGATCATGACAAAAGATTAACTGGACCGCTTTTTTGAGCTCGGTGGAAATCTTTTAATGCGCTAAGCGTTAATTAAAAAAAGAAAGAAGAAGCACTGTCCAATCTTACTGCACTTCAGCTAAACTTCTTCACTTTCGAGTCACAACAACTCGCTCATAACTTTTTCACAATAAAACACCATTAGTGATGCGTTGCGCAGGGTTGCAATTTCAAACCATTTTCCGTTACTTTTCACGACATTTCTTGAGTGATTCAATTGCCTAGCAAAAATATTATCGATTTCTAGAATATGTTCCTAATATTTTAATGGAGCGCGTGTTAAGCGTTCGAAGGCAGTATTTTGTAACTGTGGCGCAATTTTTCATAGTAAATTACTATTAGTAATATTTTTTTTTTTTTAATATTTTAGTGGTGTGGCATTTTAACAATTTTTATCACAATTTTTTTTTTTTTTTTTATTCCTTAGAAATATATTCACTTTAGATAAATCAAAATGCATACTTAATTTTAATGCGCAATCAAATAACTTTCTTCTTTTTTCAAATAAAATTTTACTATAAACATTTTTATGTCTATGTTTTAATTAATTTTTATGCTACTCATACAAGGTGGCGCAAAAGTAAGCTTCCGATGTTCAGCATATCGGTTGTGGCACGTGCAGTGTGTGCTGTTGCACCGTCTTGTTGGAACCACATGTTTTCCAATCCCAATTCATCAAGTTGCGGTAAAAAGAACTCGTTGATCATTGCTCTGTAGCGCTCACCATTCACAGTAACCGTTTGGCCCCGACCGATTATTGGTCAAATAAATAGTCAGCGATATTCCGCGTTCTGGAGCAGTGTAGCGTAACATTGTTTATTAACGTGTATTTCGCATGTGTTTACTACACAAATGTCAAAACAGAACTGACTTTAGGGGCCAATCGCAAAATTTATAGCATTTTCTGATAGGAGGATTACTTTTGCGCCACCCTGTACAAAATACATATGTGACTAAGCGACATTTATTTAATTCCCTATTTTTATAGAACATTTATTGCACATCAGCATAGAACAAATTTATGACAATTTTATGGTAGCATAAACCTTATATATGTATGTATGTAACTATGTATAAACACTCATAAATACTGAGCAATATGAATATCTATTTAGTGATGTTAAGTAGCAGTCATAATGAATTGTGGAAAAATGGAAAAAAAAAAATTTCAGTAATAATAATATATAAATAAATCATAAATATTCACACATCTATGTACATACATATGTATATTTGTATGTTTGTTTTCATTTACCGCTTTTTCTGCACTCTTTTTAATTCGCATGATTTATTTTGATTTTGAATTTTTCACAAATTGAGTATAATTAAGTGCTTATGGCATTGACACTAAATCAATTATTCGGCGCATTGCTGCTGAAATATATGCGCATAAGTATGTGCATAAATATGTGGAGTATTAGGGTGTGTCGTTATCAGCCTGAAATATTTTTCACTGTCCTAACAGAAAATCAACTTTCCAAAACCTCGAATAAATCGCCAATAAAATTATCATGTCAACTAATTCCCCAGATTTTCCGCTGTCTCATTATACGGCCGGTATGGAAAGTATTGCTATGCAGCTGGAACTTATGCCCAACAGCAAGCTCTTGCAGGTATACGAACCCAAGACCATCTCGTTCCATTTACACTTATACACCAAGACATTTTTTTTTGTTCAACTTCTCACTTTCGGGATTTTCAATTCGCCAAGTCAGGAATTCTAGTAGAACAACTAAAAAAATTTTTAAAAATCAAACACCCTTATGCAAATATATACCTCAGTTTCTATTATATTTTAGCCCTTAATAGTATTATTCGAGCATACTCTACTGGAATTCATTGCATTAAAGTGGATTACTTTTCAATATTAGTTTCACTAGAGGTGGCAAAATAAACGAGGCCCTCCAATTTCGAGATTTTCTGGATGACTGTGTGTTTCTGTAAAATCTCATGAACCAATTTCTTCGCCAGTTTTTTGACATAGATCATTTCTTTCTCACTTTCTATAAGTTATTAGCGCTGTTCCTATCGTAATATAAAAACATTATTCGATTTTTATTCGCCAACACTTAGCAACTTGTGAATAAAATAACAAACGGACATTTCTTTTTCTACATTTTTAATTTCGAAAATTAAACGTGACTTTGGCGTTTGTGAGATAGCAATCAAAATTGTGGGCGCTTATACTTTTTTCTGCTTGCTTAATTTGCGGGATTGATGTTCTCTATACTAGCACACTCCAACGATTTTCATTTCATATTCGCTCAATATTTACTACAATTTGACACATTGCTCATAAATTAAACCATTAAATTAACTTAAATTAAAATTTCTTATAAAATCAAAATCATTTAGATACCGTCGGATTGCTTTTAAACTCAATTAATTCTTGCATGCACTGGCACTCGTTTTATGAACGAGTTAAGATGGCGTGTAAACAACATTCATATGACTGTTCCCATGATAATTCGGTATGAGCACAGGAACGACCTGGATTCATTTCCGCCCAAGGACTACCACTCTCTCAGTACTCTTCAAAAACTTCGGGCAGTGTTTTATCGTTATAACAACAGCAATGCAGTGAGACTTCGATAGTGGTTAAGTAGGAATATGACCTCTAGTCAGAAAAAGCAGTTATTCAATAATCGATTTTTTTTCGATTTTTAAAAAATCGATTTTTTTGTATAAATACACTTAGAAATCCCAAGTTAAAGTTTACAAAAATTTTAACGGAAACACATTTCAATTCAATTTGTCTACTTATTTCAGGAGTTAAAATTAAAATGTTGGAACATAAAAAGATTTAACCTTCGTGGGTACGAAATTTGTGCTCATATAATTAAGCCATCTGTGAAAAAACCCGATTAACGCCAAAAAATGTAGGTTTTTTCTCAAAATATAACTTCATTCAACTAATACTTAGTTGGAGTACCATTTTTGAAGATTACTTCCTTTCAGCGGTTATTCATGGTATCCACAAGTGGGCTACATTGGGCCGAAGTAATTTTTCCCATTTTTTCTTTATGGTTTTCCATAAACCAGTCTTATTTCGGGGGTTTCTTCCCGCGACTGGCCTTTCGATAATGCCTCATAGATTTTATATGGGGTTCAAGTCCGGACTTTGCGCGGGATACTCAAAAAATTTGATACTGTTGGTTCTAAGTCAGCTCCCTACAACCCTAGAACACTGTTTGGGGTCCTTATCTTATTGGAAAATCAAAGAAAGTAATAGATTTCCAGAGTAATTTCCTTTTCTGAGGTCCGCTATAATATCTCCGTACATTTCGCCCGCAGTTTTCCCTTCAATTGGTACAATCGGACCTACCCCAGATGGGGTGAAGCATCCCCATGCCATCACGGATGAGCCACCATGTTTAACGGTTTTTTTTGTGCACATGGGGTTCAGTTCCGGTAACGGCGAACGTCTGACATAAGGTCCACCATTATTTCCAAACACATAAAACTTACTCGATACGATTAAATTTAATAATTTTCCATCTTTTTGGTGATACTTTCTAGCAAAGTCTAGCCTCCGGTTTATGTATTTTAAGAAACATTTTGGTAGTGTCGTGCGATACGTCTATTCAGAATTTTTCAGCCTATCGCCGGAGGACTATTTTGGACGATATTTTTATATTATATAACTGTTCTATATATGCCCGTATTTCCGTGTATGTCTTAAAAGGATCCAGTATACCCGAGTGCACTATTAGCCGATTGCCGTTCGGGGTCGTGTTTCTTGGTCATTTTCGGGGTACATCGGCAAAAGTTTTGTGTTTTTGATAAAACTGTATGTTTCACATTCTTCCTCTAGAAAAACCTAAAGCTTCTGGTACTTTACACACTTTTCTTACACTTCTGGAAACCTCGTATGCAGTTGAACTTCTGTTTTGGGCCATTTGCTAAATTTTTTTTGAAATAATCTCCTTAAGAACAGCTTAATTGATTAAACTTAAATTTTATTCAAAATAAAATATATATTTTTGTAAAGTTGGATATCGGATCAGCTGAACATCGCCAGATCCATCTGACCAAGTTTTTTTGGTGTTACACTATGCGAAGGCCGGATATGAAATCGGTGCCAATAATTGTTTTGTCCCTCCTCATCTTGCTTATTTGGAAATTTTATTTAAAATTTTACCTAACTGTACTATGACTTTTATTTCCTATTACCACAGAAATTTCACTAAATAACCCATGATCACTTACGAAATGTATCCTTTGTGCAAATCATTTTAAAAGCATGCTTTTATCTACACTTTAATTAACGAAAACTACACTTTATTGTATTATGAAATTAAGTAAAATGCATACCTGGTGCCATAATACTATTTACACAAAAATAAATTATTATCTATTAAATGCAATAAAAAGTAATTGCAAGTTGTAACCGCAACACAAAGCCGACAGGAAGTTCACGTGCGCAATAACTCAATCAAAATGTAGCCAAAAATAATAACAAAATAATGCGTGTGGGTGTGTATGTGTTTGGGAAATATGCTTTCACATACACACTCATATTTCTACAAATATTTACATTAAAGGCGTTTGCCGACAACACCAGCGAAAACCAGACACACACACATGACCCACCCCACTCAAGCAACGCATAACAAACAGACAAACGAACACACGAATGCACGCCCACTTCGACTCATCCAAATCGAACCACCCAACCACCCACACGCTCACCCACATTTACATGCTCACCTACATAACGAAGTCATAATTCACTCACTGGCGCCTCAACTCACTGGCTCACTCAACATGAACATGTCAGCCAGGCAGCGAGCAGAGTTGATCGATCAATAAAATTCATTTTGAATGAAAATATATGCGCACACACAACCACACAAACATTGCTTGAAACCCAAAAAAAAATACAAAACAGGAACAGTCAGCAACATCATTATCATCAACACCATCGCAATCGTCATCGCCAACGCCATCAACATTATTGCAATCATCAACATGAACATTTGCTGACAGGCAAAACTATAATAAGACAAAAGCCACAACAACATGACCGGCACATTTTTTCAATTACAATGTGCTCACACTGCATATTGTTGTTGTTGTTGCACATTCCTGCTTTGCTTTGTTGTGCGCCGCTCATTTATTTCGCCCACATTTGCTAGTATGAGTCCGCCTTAGAATTTGACTTCGCCACTTATTTGCAAATACAAAAACAATAGCTTTAAGAGCCCTCATGGAAAAAAGCAACAACATTTTTTTTTGGAAAAGCATGTGAAGTAACGGCAGCAGATTTCTATGAGTGCTTTTTATTTTAAAGACTCGTGCAGAGCAGCAAATATGTGGCGAATAGGTGAGCGTATTTGGGGAGTAAATGAGCGAGTGAGCTAAAGAGAACAAAATACTCTTTAGCATGTTATTGCTAAAATGTACTGTTACTGTGGTGGATAAGTGTGCTAAGAGTGTTGAATTTATTGTTGTTCTTTATTCATTTTGCGTACTTGAAATTCCTAATTATTACTATTATATTTAGAAACAATGGCTATCCCAAGTCATGACCCACATAAAGTGCTAAAAAAGTACGTTAAGCTTGTGACAGCCAAGTTTGCTTAGACACCTCACATGTGGGCCCAGTGTCCATCTGGAATTAGACTCTGATTCCAAATTTGGCAACGGAGTTATAACTTAAGTCGATCAAAGAAATCGCTTGTGTCAGACGATAACTTGAAATTTTTGACAGTTGTGACGAAAAGTGGGGTGTGAAAATATTTTCGATTGCCTGTGCCAAATGCAAATGCATACATATTAGATTTCGAATTTTTTTTTAATTTTTCCGTGTTTAATTATTGCCTAGGCCATGTGCCAATCGGTTGAAAATTGTAAATTTTGACAGAGCGAAAGAAAATTCTGACATTTATCGCGGTGAGTATGAACGTCAGAATTTACCCTAGCCCATGGGGCATTCGGTGTTGCCAATCATATTATTGCAAAAGAATTTATATGCCAACACGTTATTAAACGATAAATAATAATTTAACGCAAAAAATACGAAATATAATGGCAGAAAAAATACGTACATTTAAAATTTATTCACAGACTATTGGCTTTCGCACGTGATTTTTTCAGATGTCAAAAATTACAACTGTCAAAATTTACCATTTCATTTGGCACAGCGAAATGGAAAATATTTTTACACCATAGAAAATGTATACACCTAATTTTTCCTCTGAGTAAAATGTTTACGATTAGCACACGGCCTTAGGGTTTAATAACGTAAAATTCTGACATTCATATTCACCACTATATATGTCACAATTTTTCTTCGCGCTGTAAACATTTATCTTTTTCATGTATTTGGCACAGGGTCCTCGTTTAAGAAAAAATACCGTTGATTACACATTTGTATCTTGTATCCTATTTGCACTTAAACTGAATTAAATACGAATTTCGATTAAGCGGATTTAAGAATCCAATTCCGATTCGAGTAAACCCGCTTCGATTACATCCGCCATTTTTATATAGTTCCAGCGAAGTATCCTGAAAACCAGATGATTTCATTGCGGAGCAGCTTTGAATGGCGAAAATGCATTTGGAGTGGCGTTTGCAGCATTTACATAGGGGCCTCAGTAAGTGAGGGCACTCTACCCATAAAATTTCTTTATTGCTGTTGCTAAGAATACATTTTTGAGAATTTCTTTGTTCACTCGTAAACCACCTTGAACACTTTTTTTACTGCATTCTTCTTACAAATTCCTAAAACTTTTCACTTGTGCGTGAAAAACGCATGTTTCAAACACAAGCACTTTAAGCACACACTCATACGAATGTTTGGAAAGCAATAACCTTTGACTTGCCCTTTTGTACTACATAGTATCCGGTATCAATAAAAAAGTAACAACAACAACAATAGATACTTTGCGTTCATTCACCACTTGCTGAACACTGAAGTTTTGCACATGCATTGCAGCTACATGCGAGTACATATGTCTACTTGCATTTAGTACATATTCATTATACCAATAACACACATTTTTGTGCCGTTCAGCTGCTAGCTAACTAATTTTTATTTATTATCATTCCCTCTTTAGCATCACATTTTATTTACACAGGCACTCGCACACACACACTCTTGCACTCATATCTACTTAAATTTCTATTCACTTCCGTTGTTCACAGCAGCATACAATGTTGCCTACAAATAGGCGCTTGAGCACACTCGTAACTCTTCTGCTGCTTGCCTTTTGTGTTCCGCACAAGTCACAAAGCACATAAATCACACCCAATTTTGGTAATTTTTTTTGCTCCTTTTTGTACCCAACTCTCATTGCAAATGACAAGCACATGGCGGTATTTTGAGCTGATGGTGTTGGTGCGCGTGCGGGTTGAAGGTGTTCACATTCCTGTTGCCAAAAATTCCATTCTGCAAAAACAAATATAACATGTTGAGAGCAAATGTTGCTGTCTGCTGCAATTTCACTTTACAATGCTGGCATAAAAGTTATTGTTGTTGGTTTTTTGTTGCCGCTGCTTCAGTTGCTTGGTCGACGGCTGCTGATTGTAGCTACTTGGCAGCTGTGGGCATAAACTCAGTCCATGCTAAGCATGTGATTGCAGTAGTGAGGGCGCTGACGAAAATATGAGTAAATTCCACTATTAAAAAACAACAACAAAACAGCAAAAACTACTTGTGCAGGCCAAGTCTTGGACAGGATGTCAGTCAGCACCGCCGCTGCATACAAAAGCAGAGCCTGTTTGGGAAAGTTAGTAGTTAGTTGGTGGCCTGCAGAAAAAGTCGGTCCCACATATTTTTCTTCAATTTCTGTTAGATTAGAAATCATTATAAAAATTAGAAATATTTTCAGTGCTTACGTGTGCACAGTCAGCAACTAACCCAACCCAAGCACTGCTCCGATTTGCTATGTCCACAGCCATTTATGTGCACATTAAAGTCTAAATTTCAATAGCTCCTACTTACAGCTAAGAAGAAGAAGAAGTAATCTAAAAAAAAACTAAACAGCACCACAAAGTCAATGAATGCCTTAAGTGCGCCCACAAACATGCTAACCCATAATCATATGATGTTTATGTTCATTTATGACGCTTTTGTAGCATATGCTTAGGCGCCAACATATGGCAGTTAGGAGCTCTGCGTCTGATTAAATCGATACTACTCGCAATGTTACATCAAAGCACACAGTTAAGCATGTAGTGAGCTGCTGAACAAAATGGAATTCAGAAGCTACTATGCAACAAAGGTTGAGATATTTAATATAAACGTTCAATGAGGAAGGGGCAATAAATGTGAGCTTTAAGATTGGAATTGATTAAGAGATGCTGAAGCAGCAGTCACAAGAAAATTTATATTATTGGAGTTTGTAACAATAAAGTAAAAAGCATTTACTGTAACAGAAATTTTCAATTATTTCTGTGGCAATAAGGACAAAATACAAAAGTTATTTTCGTGAGGGTTTCAGTAGAGCGCTTTAAAAATTGAAATTATAGTGTAAATGTTTGGGATTGAGATATAGTTTTTTGTCCATAAAATCCACAATTTTTGAGCAAAAGTCATGAAACTTCGTCCGATTATAGATCCTTAGACGAAGAATACAATGATGATACTATCTCGTTTTTGACCAAACTTGAGTTTGGTAGTTTGTGCTTATTGCCGCAGATTTGTTGAAAAGACTTTAGTTTATATATTTTTCAACAGTCTGTTTCACCCTGTGCACAAAAAATAAGAAAACGTATATTTTGTAACATAAATTTAGGCTGCTCGAATTCTTGAGAACTTGTACTTGTTTCTGGCTTAATTTCCCAGCGAAAAGTAAGATAACTAAACCCAGATAACCGCATGGGGAATAGGTAGTTGTAGCTAAAAGAATTTTAAAGTTTTTTAAAGCCTGAGGCACCCTGTGATGGACCAATAAGCACAACGTTATTTTTGTAAGCATACTTTTAGGCTACCCAAACCCTTGGAATTTCCAAATCGTTCGTCTCTAAAGTTCTAAGCGGGAAGTAAAATAAACGAAAGAATCTGAAATTTTTCTCAATAGCCCGTGTCACTCTGTGTGCACTCTGTAAAGTAAATCTTTTATTTTTGAGGCATGCTGTGAAGTTATACAAATCCTTGCGACTTCAATTAGTTAGCCTCTTAATTCACAATCTTCAAATTAAATAATCAAAACCAGATAACCAAAATAGGGAACCAATCATTTTCGTTTAAAGAAACTGGACTACTGCTTAGGCTGTACCACTCTGTGCTCATAAAGTAATCAAACTTATATCCTTGAAGCATACTTTTAAAGCTACACAAATTTTTAAGATATCGACCACAATTGTCTCCTATTTTCAAGGACCAGAAATTTTCAATTATTTGTTTCAATCATCTGAAATAAGATTTTTTTCCACTGACTGCTTCACTCTGTGCTCACAAAGTAAGCAAACGTATATTTTTATAGCATAAATTTAGGATACAAAAAATTTGAGGGATTTCGAACTCCTGGTTTCTGAATTCCCAAACGGGAAATAAAGTAACCAAGGCTACGTAACCGAAATAGGGCAGCAATCATTTGTTTTACAGCTGCTTGAACGTTTGTTTTAAAGTAGGTAGGTACAGGATGTCAGAGATTTTTATTAATTCGCCTTATAATACCCCGAATAAAGTAGAAAGTAGCTGAACCCCCGCGCTTGCTCTCTTTGCAGATTTTTAATTTTCAGCTAAGTTGATCTTTAACACAGTGTGACGGACGGCATTCATCCTTAATGTATGCTATACAAATTCAATATATAGAATTAGAATAGAGGGTGGTTCATATGCCTAAATAACGACCAGCGCCAGAGTGGAGAAGTAAGCAGATGAGCCATGCACAAAAAATGAACGTTGTACAAGCATATTTACAACAACTGAATATATAAATGAATTTCCACCAAATCATATATGTAATAACTATATTCAAGTAGTAAAACTCGTTGCAGGGTGTATGCAGCCCATCATTTTGCAATTAACTTCCTCACTTCACTAGAGCAAGTTGCCACTGTATGCCGTAAACTAAACTTTAATTGCTCCATTACACAAGTAATTTGCGTAATCTATGCAATGCCGCAAGCACTACTGATGTGCAAATTAGATAGTGCAATCGATTGACGAAACATGCTTACATCATGAATAAAAAATTGAAAAAAGGAAAAATTTCAATCAATGAAAAAAAAAAAAAAATAAAACAAAAAATTCAAAGAGTTGCAAAACTAGGAAATGTGGTAGCTGTGCATTAAATGAAGCTACGAAAACAGCGCAGTTCACTGGCTTTACACAACTGCAAGAGAAATCAAAGAGCAAAAAAAAACACAGCACAGTGAAAAGAGGCGAAGCAGTGAATAAGTAAAGCGATTAAAAAGAAAATCTTCACAGATTCCCGATCAAAGAAAACCTGAAACTGCTTTGCTGACCGGCGAATGCTTTAAGCCGCTTTTCGCGTCAACAAACGCAATATGGGTGAAAAGGATACATGGTGGTGGGCATGAGAGTGCGAAAAGGTAGAAAAGACGGTCGGTCGCACTAAGCAATGAGCATTGATTGAAGCGTGGTGAGTAAAGCCTATTACATTGTGGCGGCTGAACTGTTAAATACAGAAGAGTAGGTTACACCTCTTCTATGGTGAAAGTAAAGAAGCAATTGAGTGAGGTGAATTAAAGAAAGCTGAAACGCTAGAGAAACACCTAAGTAACATGGAGTCACAGGCAGGGTTGACCACGTGCAAAATAAAATCAGCTTATAACTGCAAATAGTAAATGTAATTGCACTAGAGAGATTCCGAGTCTTATACTCTCAGTACCAGCACTGCAATCAGTACACAGCAATTGCATCTAACTCACAAGCGAATCGTAACGGAAAATGTGCAAAATAAACGAAAAATGTACACAATAACGGTATTGCTATACAGCGAAAACGTCGTGACTATAAGAAACAGGAAAACAAAACAGAGCAACGCGGAAAAGAAATTGTGAATGAAAAAGAAAAAAAACAACAAGCAGCTGTCACGCTTCGTATGAGATTACAGCATCACAATACGAATAAGATGAGTAACAACAAAATGTGCATAGGCTCCCTAACAGTACAGTGAATGAGTACTGAGCGTAAGCAAGAGAGAGAGCACGAGAAACTACGTAAAAAAATACCAGTACAAAAAAAATTCCTGGACTGGCTGTCGGTGGCTTCTGCTGCTTGACGGCTACGTTGTAGAGACAAAGTGGAGTACACTGCTTCTACTATCAGCGTTGACATTACAGCTGAACAGCTTTTATAAGAAAGTAATGATGAGAACTTTAACAGCGTTGACTGTTACTGCGCTCACAAAGCTTTTGTTGTTCTTTTTTTTTTTTGGCATTTTTGTGCTAAGCGCGAATAGTTGTTGTTAAGTTGAAGAATTTTTCGCTTACATTAGGGAAGTGTGATGTGGTTGTGGTTGTCGTTTTTGTTTTTTTTTTTTTTGTTATTTCTTCCGACGCAGCTATGACGTACAGCTGCAAACAAAAAATTAGTAGCGTATATTTATTATATAGCTGAGCTGCCTCTTACTTACAGACTTAGTTAAATTTTTTTTTGTAACTTTTCGTCATGTTTCTTCTCATGTTCAAGCTAGTGATGGGCGGATTCAGTAAGTATTCACGAAGGTCCCTGTTTCAGGTACCGCGGGACAAGTAGCAACAAAACTGGTTTGGAGAAATTTTTTTAAAAAACGGGGTCGCCCCCCCCAAACAGCTCGTTGAATTAAATGAGAGAGGAAAATTCGCATACCAAACGATCTTAGTCTTTCTTAGTTCTTAAGTTAATCAAATAAAAGACGCTCTAACCCTGTTGAAACTGCGCGTTATAAAAGCTTGATGATGATTCTCAGAGTGATCGTGAAGTACTGTTAATAACAACAACAACAACAACGCTCTAACACATCCTCAAAAAAGAAAAATCACTCATGCGCCTAGGGATACCAATAATTGGTATTCAAACGATATTTCCCTAGCAACCAAGGCTAACTATTTCTGCCTAGGTGAAAACTTGGATTTCAACACCATCCCCTCTTTTTAATACCCACACCAATGCATATTTATAGAGCTTGTATGGAAAAAAAGTGCCTACGAGTAGGAAGCGTTTCAGACCACACACCTATATGGACAAAGACTTTCAATACGGTAATAAAGTGACCTCTCTGTAAAAATTACCCTTTTTTGTTTCACGTGACTCCCTGCTTATCCAGATTTTTACCCATTGCTGGTTGAGGTTTGAATGTCATAAGTTAATACAAAAACTCTGAAAAGGTATTGGATTCAAGTACACATTTATTGAATTTACGATGGAATGAACTGTTTTTGTAATAGGGCGCTTTTTAAACCAACATGAGAAATCTTCCACTCAGCCGTCGGTATGTATTTATGTAATTGGAAAGTGATAAAAAGGAGTTTAAAATACTCAGCCTAAATGTATGCAGTAAAAATTGTTATCGTTCAAATTAACACAACTAAAAGTTACGCATACGCCTAGTAAGGCTGCTTCTGCATTCTGGTTCCTTTTGAGTTTCTGGCTTATCCACCACCCAAGCCTTCGATAGTTATTTTCTTGCGTCAAAAGAGGACTTTACTCCTCAATTGGCAACTTACAACTCAAGATAGAACTTCTTCACAAGAGTAATTCTTCGTTTCTAAAAATCAACTTACTACTATTATTTTCAGCACAACTATTCGCTGCTGGTCTCAAGCACAGTGCCTTCATGTTTTTTGCGTTGTTTGGTCGTCTTTTTTACTTCTTTTTGTTAGTTTTTCAGCGAGAACCAGTCATCCAGTGAACGAATCTGTCTGCCAGCTAGTCGACGAGCCAACAAGAGAACCCCACATATTCACACACACACACACATACACCACATACCGTAATAGGAGCATACAAAAATACTAAGCATGAGCCGACCAGTAAAAGAATATTACATACATACAAGTAGAATTCACACTTGGAGCTCGTTGCTCGCGCTCTATAAGCTGTAAATTTTAGTGCGCATTTAGCAGTCAAGGCGAACTGTTATGGAAAAATCGAAACGAGTTGAAACGCGAACCAAGCGTTGTTTCTTTCGCGACGCGCTCAACAGTAGCTACATAAATATGAATGCAATATTTAAATAAATCTTAAGAAATAAAAAAACAAAGTGAAAAATTGTAAAAGGGAAACAACAAGAAATCGCGATAGCTATAACAGTAATAGCAATGTGAATTAAAGCAAGAAACAACAAAAACAAACAAATTGCGAAGTATTGCATTGCATGTATTTTGTTTGTTTCTTAATTTTTTTTTTTTTTTGAAAAGTTTTCACCACGATTTTTGTCTGTTTGTCAGACTGATTTGCGAGTTGGTGCAAACTGTAAATTGTTGTGCAACAACAAAAGTGTGAAAAAATATAAAATAATTTCAATTTGGTTGAAATAAAAAGTGCAGTGCAGTTGGGAGGAAGTATAATCGAAAGCTCAGTGTGGAAAAAGAAGAAGCATATTAAGGTAGTGAACAAAGCAAATGCAAAAATACAACGATTTCTGGTATACATTTTTAATAAAATTACTACTTTTTTAGAAAGTGCATACATATATACAAATGCAAAAACGCGTTTCAGTGCTCGTAAATTTGTGCCAGCAATTGCCTTTATATGCCGAATTGTGACACAAGAAAACTTAGAATTTATTGTTAGTAAAAGTTAGCTTTTTAGTGAAATCCAGCGCATATAATAATAGCAAGAAAAAAGCCAGCAGCATATGGTGAAATTGCAAAAAAATCAAGATATGAAGATAAATATTCTGAAAAACAGGAAAAGAGATAAGCAGCGGTGAAGAGTAAAAACTTGCATTCGATAAATATTAGAAAAAATTAAACAACATTTATAAAAGTAAAAATGCATACAGTGGCTCACAGTTGGTTCTTTTAATATTATACAAAAACTTCTGAAGTAAAAATTCGTTTGTTGATTTCATAAAAAAATATGGATAAATATTTCATAGACAACTTTTTATAAGTGTTTCCAAGCTTAAGAAAAAATTACTAAAATTCCTCGGAACTTCAAATATCAAGGGCACAATTTTAAATATGGGTCGCAAATTTCCAAAATAATTTTTGATTATGCAGTTTTGCAGCCTATTATATTCTAGTCTGACAAAGTACAAATCTCAAAACTCTTAAAAAATTCGCTGGTTTTTGGCAAATTTTTTTTTCTAGGTGGTGCTAGGTATTTTCTCAAATTTTTAAATTAAAAAAAAATTAAATTATTTCTATTCGTATATTTGATATGTATATTTCTTACCTTAATATGAAATATGAAAAAATTCCTAAAACTTATTCGAAAATCAGTTTGTAATTAAAATATAATAATCTTAAAATTTGAGGATCACTTAAGATTAGCCAGAATAAAAAATGGCGCGGTATTCAACAAGTATATCTTTGCGCCAAGCTTTTCCTCCAATTTGTGGTGTGCCGATTTAGAATTTTTTCCTACAAATTGGGGGACCTACAGAGAGCAAAGGTTATGAAATTTCCATACAAATTTTGAATTATAAGAGATTTTTTATAAATATGGGATATATGTATGTAGCTTTATTATACGATATATAAAATTCTTCAACCAAAACTGAAGTACTATTTCTAAGCCTCTTGTCGATTTGGTAAGGAATAAGCAAACTAAGTTTTTCAATATTTTCAGAAGTGGAATAATAAATTTATGGAATAAGTTAAATAATACTCGTAAGGTATGCTTCCTACTTTCCGTCATTGTAAAACCTTGAATCTCACTTGAAATCTGGGCACTGTCTAGTATTTTGGTTCCCATCTTAAGACTACCTTTAAATACATAATTGCTATGTTTTTTTTTAAATAAAATGTCCGCCAAACCCTCGGTTTAAAAAAGGTTTATGCCGTGGACAAGCATTGAACGTAATACAGTATTACCTCTCACGAGCGTCCATATTACCCGTCGTGGATTCCCAATCCTCTACCCAGGGGTCTGTAATATGGATATTTACTAGACATAATGGGAATGCGGGGAAATTCATGCATGGAGATTGAAGAAAGGGTTTGCGAATAAACAAAGTTATTTGACACAGCGCGTGATGGCAGTTTTGGGTGTATGTCGCATTGGAGACTTTAACTCAAACATCGGAATTCCAAAAATAAAAGAATACTGCAGGGTTACTATAAGCGAAAATTCTTACTGCAATCCAAGGACCCTCGTAAACCAAATAAGCTGCGCTTTGCTTAGTCGTGCTTTTAATATCAAGCTGCCACTTATCGTAGCAACCGTTTGAGCAAGCCAAAGAACTAAAGATTAGGCTAAAATTCAATTTCAGTTGCTCCTAACTGGCTGCGCCCTTTCCATATAAGGAAAATATCCCACTAGTCACTGACATTCCAAAGGACGTAGTGCCAGACGCAGACATCCAACCAAACCACAGCAAGTATGTACAATAGAGCCTTACATATTGCAAGGTCCAGTGCTAACTATATGAGACGGCATGTGCACTTAGAGTAGAGTAGCGAGTAGTGGGTGGGTGCACGTTAGCTCAAATTTCGTATAACAAAGTTTGACTAGCCAGCATAGCTATTTTTTTTTTAGTTCATTTGCTTTCACAAATTTTCGTAAACTTTTATTAATTTTTTTTTCACTTTTTGCACGTTTTTTGCTTTGTTACTCCACCTCCACACGCCTCTGTTGTTGTAGTTGTTTGCTAAACTGTGCTCCAGTAACAATACTAACTGTTATTTCTGCTTGTACGCTGCTGCTGAGTCAGTGCCCCAAACATCTTTTCTCATTTACACTTTACACTCGCTTCGTATGCTTGGAAGTATACCGTTACTTCCCTACGTCTGCATTCAAATACATTCTTAACTTTTTGATAGCAACGCGACACAGACTGTTGCCAGGATACCATTCCAAATGTTGATTACGTACAGCAGCCTTAGCTAGCAACTACAATTCTGCCTACCTTACCCTTCGCCATAACAACGTCGTCGGGCATTCCCTATTTACTAACACCGATTTACACAGACTTTCTGCTACTTTGCTTTTTACTGATGTTCGTTTATGTTTTGTTTTGTTTTCATTTCGCTGCTGTTGTTGTTGTAATCATATATACATATTGCCAACGATGCTTATTCTTGTAAATTTCTCTAGAAATTTCCTACTAGCGAATTGGATGTTTGTTCACGTGACACAAAAAATACCAAAAACGAAAAAATAACACAAATTTCTAGAGAAAATTAGTTGACAATGTAACAGTAAACGTAGACTGTGAGTAAACGGAAATCCTGTAGGATAATATTGCAATATTGCGAGCGCACTTAACAGCCAACGAGAGAAAATGAGCGCGCAGCTAACAGCGAACATGTGCGCTTTTAAAGTGTGAGGAATATAATAAAAACGAGAAAAATTAAGTAAACAAAAAAAAACTACCAGCACTAATTTGTTAACGTGGCAAAGGCGACGTCATCGCTGCTGACGTTTGCGTGTCACCTGCCGCAATATGTCAGCGATTATGGCAAAAGCGCAGCAACACGCCTGAGCAGCAGTTATGAAATGACAGTCAGTGAATATGACTAAAAACAGTAAATAAATCGTTAGCAACGTCAACGAGCAATCCAACAACAAAATAACTGCGTTGCACCTATGCCGCATAACACCACCACTGCCATGACACTCTACGAAAGCGCTCCCAAATAAGGTAGCCGCCAGACAGTTGTTTGCCAAATTCGCCACATTTGGTAGCGCTGTTAGACATATCTACGTGCATATATTTGAGAGTGTATCATATCCCATTTGGTGGCAAATGAGTGACAGTTAAGTGCTAGTGTGTGTGTGTGCCAACAGCACGTGCATATTTGTAGGCTCTCAGCAGGCAGCGATTGCAGCCAGCCACAACAATATGGAATTGAAACAGGCAAGACAGAGCGGAAATAAAATGGAATTTCTGTACGTAGGCGTGCTAGCGCATTTGGCAAGTGGTATGTGTAGCATGTTATAGCCGGCGTTTTTGTTGAAAGCAGATCAAAACAAAATAGCAGGAGAACGTGATAAGCTGTGGAGAGGAGTGGGTGTTGAAGGCAGTGCAAGAGGAAGTTGCGGAGAGAACTTTATGTGCTGTAGAAAAGCATTCGTTTGACTACGTCCTTTGGAACGTCATTGTTTTTTAAGAAGCTGGATGTGGGCCCCTTCCTTTTCATTTTTCGAGGTGCAAATAAATTATTGCGTGGCTCCAAAAGAGCTAGATCAGACGAAGTGTTTGAGCAGTTAGTAAACCTGTGATGTGCGGCGCAAACATTTTTGGTGTAAGAAGGCACTAAAGACCATTTGATTGTAACAAATATCAATACCAGCGTATTGGGCCTTCTTTCAGGGATCACACTAATGTGCTGCTCTTGGCGACAGCAGTTCTCGCTTTTGCTCTGCAAGTATTGACGCTACCAATGCCTTTTGAATCGATCCATTTGAATAAAGCAGCAGCATTCTTCTCTCAGGCCCACATTCATCTCGCATTTCATTCATAAAAGAGTTGTACAAGACTGGTCTACTTTTTCTGTTGAATCTTGATCAGAGTCTCATGAAATATTGAGCTCTATTATCTTCTATAATACCTATTGGAGTTGAGAGATCTGATTTAAGTAAGTTTAGGCTACTATCTGTGTCCTAGAAAATCAGTGTGAGTTTGGAAGACGAAACTAGGGGAGTACTTTCCATCTGGTGTTTGCCTATCGCTTGATATTGGCTGAAATTAGGCCTAAAAGGGGATCTCCACAGTCGGAGTTGAGTAGCGCACTAATATCCAGACTGCGATTGTCACTTTGGCACTTCTCCCCATAACTTGCGAGAAGGCTTTTTACTTTTTACAACAACAAGAGGGAAAATCACACTTACTTTCCCTTTGAGCCTATTGCTGTCTAAGCCTCAGGGCGTACAAATGCTATTTTGCTGGCAGTCTTTAAGTAGTGCTCAGTGCCTTGGACGCAAAAGCTAAAGCTAGCCGATCTCATTATATGGCTCAGCACCTCAGTATCAGTCCTATACGAGTACCTGGGTGTAGGGATTATGAAGTTAATTGCAGAGAATATGCATAATTTTAGGACGGACGCGGTCTTGTCATCCAAAAGATATTCGGTCTCGTTTAACCATGCTATAATTGCGGACGTACCAATATACTTCTGACCTTGAACTTAAGGAGGATAACGTCGGCAGCTAGAGATGTATGGAGCACTGTCTAATGCAGCCTCGTGCAGCCAAGATGTGGTGTAGTTCTTACGATCTTAAGTCAAAGAAGCTGGCTATGCTGGGTCAACCATTTCTAAATGATCTTCCGGAGATATGAGTATTGAGATCTAAACCACATCTTAATTTGTCGGTTTCGACATAAGATTCGAAGCGCGGATTGTGGTAGAATAAGGAGATAGAGGCTGCATATGGCAGCAACAACGAGTCTATTAATGAATTCGGATCAATACATTAATCGCCCAGCCATGTTAACCTAACCTAACCTGCAGGGAATGGTAGATATGTAACCGACTAGGTCGCACAATGTCTCACACAAGAAGATGCTTGAGTAGAAAACCCGGTAGAGACTCTTGCATAAAAATGTATCATATAGATTTTGCATACTTTCAGGCGCAACTAAGTAACAAGCTATCCTTTCAAGCAAATATCTCTTAAACACATGTCTATATAAGAGCCAAAATGCAAATCAAATGACAACAACCAACGTCAACTCGTAGCTATTGCAGCCGCTGATGACGTAAATAATGTTCAAAAATGAATATTAAATGTTGTTGTTGTTTTTGGAATTAACACCCACGCATCAATTGATGCTATTGATTTCTAAATTACTATTTCACCATTTTATATCAAAACCTATTACCTTTCTTCAGCTCCGATTTGTTCCCTCCTCCAATTGTTTGCTTGCCAGCCACATCAAATCCAGTCAACCAAGTATTTAGTTAGTGCCTTCAATCCGTTTAGTTACTCATTGCCTCAATCGCACATTGTAGTATGTCCCTACAACAACAATTGGCGCAAATAATTGAATTCATTGAGTTGATGAAGGGTATCAATGAAAGCGCCGTCGACTATGTGTTAAACTGGTGGATTGCCGGACGAGTTGAGTAGACTTGTTGCCCGGCTTGATTGGCTGGATGACAGATGTGCGCAAAGTTATACACACACCTGTCTCTTGGAATGTGTGTGGTGGACTCTGTGTGTGTGTGTTTAGTTTGAAGTTTTGCTATTTAGGTGTGTAAAGTATACCGTTTGTTTGACATTTGATAGCTATTAGGTGTCAGCCGGTCAATCTGCACTCAGCCCGGGGTGTTCAAGTGTATGATATTGTGACGAATTCGACGATTCCTTGATTATCAATCCTGGGTTCGATCACTATAAAGTCGAATAAACACACGCACAGATAATGTAAGTAATAGCTAGTTTTATTTACTAGTAATAAACGCAAAACAATTTTAAGAGTTTGATAACTTTACAGTAGTTCACTATTGAACGCTTGAAAATAAACTGATCAACCTGCCTTGCTTGGTCACCGCCTTATATAGTCCAACAGGGTGCTTGCCTACGCACCGAGAACTTTCTTGGTTGTTCGCTTTTCGTGTTCTGGAAGGGTCGGTCTTATTTATTAGCATCTCCTCTTTGCATCGTATTCGCAAACACTCGCGCCATCTCTCTTCCTCTTCCTAGTTATACGCTTGCATGCATAAGCGTAGCCATCGTTATCTCGGTTGTGTTAACTAGTGGTGGGAGTGCTATTGAGTTAGGGATGGTACATGCTTGAGAATAATCGCCACACTGCCCTCCACCTAAGTCTGATTGTCCCGATCAGACACATTGCCGGAACCAAACGCAGCTAGCCTTTCCAAATGGACCACCTTCATCTTATTCCTTGGCCTTCCCATAGTTTGTATGCGATATACCACGTCGTTGATCCGTTTTATGACTTTGTATGGGCCTTCCCAGTTACATTGTAGTTTTGGGGACAAACCTTTCTTACGCTGTGGGTTGTATAGCAGCACTAAATCTCCTTCTATAAAACCTTCTGAATTTATTGCTTTGTCGTACCTGGCCTTCATCTTATCGCTCATGATCTTAGTGCGTTGTCTCACAAGGTCGTGAATTTCTCTCATTTCTTCTTCCAATACGCTAGTAGATTTCCGAGCATTTACTCCTGCATCAGCGTTTATCCCAAACTTCAAGTCAGCTGGCAATCGAAGATCATTCCCGAAAATTACCTTTGCCGGAGTCTGACCAGTTGTTTCATGTACTGCAGAGCGATATGCCATTAGGAATAAGGAGATGTGAGTATCCCAATCCTTCTGGAACTTATCCACTACTTTCTTCAGGTGCTCTTCCAAGGTTCTATTGAATCGTTCCACCATGCCATCTGACTGAGGATGTAGTGCAGTTGTTCGAGTTTTCCGAATGCCCAATGTCTTGCACATTTCCTGGAACACAGCTGATTCGAAATTTCTGCCTTGGTCAGAATGTATCTCCATCGGTGCACCAAACCTAGCTACCCAATTGTTAGTAAACACTTCTGCTATGGTTTCTGCCTCTTGATTTGGAATAGGGTACACTTCTGGCCACTTGCTGAAATAGTCCATAACTACCAGGACATATTTGTTTCCAAATTTGCTAGTAGGAAATGGACCAGCTACATCTATGGCTATCCTCTCAAATGGCGCACCTGAGTTATACTGTTTCATTTGGCCATGGCTCCTTGATTTCGGTCCTTTAGCTTTGATGCATACTTCACAGTTGCCAATCCACTCCGCGACCGATTGACGGCAACCAACCCAATAGAATCTTTGCTTGACTTTTTCCAAGGTTTTGGTGACTCCAAGATGACCTCCGCTTGGACCGTTATGTAATTCATTGAGTACATCAGGGATTTTCTTCCTTGGGACGACAATTAGCTTTCGAACACATTGACTATCCTCACTTTCCCATATTCGATGCAAACAACCGGATTCTAATTGCAAACTATTCCACTGTGCCCAATATGACTTGGCAACAGGACTTTCTGCTGACATCTCCTCTCTTGATGGTCGCTCGTTTCGTTCGATTCCTTGCATTACACGTGTAAGATTTGGATCTTCGTGCTGAAACCTCCTTAATTGATCCATGTCCCATTCGTCCGTAGATGTTATAGTCATGAGCCGCACATCTATAATGTCTTCCTTGGCCTCAGCTTTGGAACAATGCTTGCATTCCAAGTTACATGGTCTTCGTGACATTGCATCAGCATTTCCGTGGGTGCTACCTTTGCGATGCTCTATGGAAAAGTCATAACTTTGCAGTCGCTCTATCCACCGTGCCAATTGACCTTCCGGATTACGGAACTGTAAGAGCCATTTCAACGCTGCGTGGTCTGTCCTGACATGGAATCGCTGCCCATAGAGATACTTGTGGAAATGCTTAACGCACTCTACCAATGCCAACAGTTCTCTCCGGGTTACACAATAGTTCCTTTCAGGCTTCCCAATTGTTCGGCTATAGTATGCAACTACCTTCTCCTGTCCATCAACAATCTGGGACAAAACACCTCCTATAGCATAACCACTCGCATCTGTATCCAGAATAAACTTTGAACCTGGAATTGGATATGCTAACATCGGGGCAGTGCATAGTCGTTCCTTCAATGTTTGAAAAGCCACCTCCTGTTCCTTCTTCCATTCAAAACTCATATTCTTCCTTGTAAGGTCATGGAGACTACTAGCTACGCTGGCAAAACTTGGTACAAATCGGCGATAATACGTGCACAGCCCAAGGAAGCTCCGTAACTCATGCAAATTTCTCGGTCTTGGCCAATCCTTTACGGCTTCGATCTTTTCCTTAGCAGTGCAGATTCCCTCCGTAGTTACCTTGTGACCCAAATAACTTACTTCCTTTTTAAACAAGGAACACTTCTTGGGACTTAGTTTCAGACCAGCACCAGCTATTCTTTGGAAAACTTCATCCAAGTTCTTTAGGTGTTCCTCAAAGCTTTTTCCCAGCACGATAATGTCGTCGAGGTACACCAAACATGTTTGCCAGTGCAATCCTTTTAGTATCTGGTCCATGAGTCTCTCAAAAGTAGCTGGAGCATTGCATAGTCCGAAGGGCATTACCGTAAATTGCCAAAGCCCTTCTCCAACGCTGAAAGCCGTCTTCTCTTTATCTTCATCCTTTACCTCCACTTGCCAGTAGCCGCTTTTCAAGTCCAGTGTGGAAAACCATTTCGTGCCAGATAACGAGTCCAGAGTATCGTCGATTCTTGGCAATGGATAACTGTCCTTCTTCGTTACGTCGTTCAATTTCCGGTAATCCACACAGAACCTCATTTTTCCATCTTTCTTTTTCACTAGTACTACCGGTGAGCTCCATGAACTAGCTGATGGTTCGATCACGCCGCTGTCACTCATTTCCTGTATAATTTCTTTAACTACTTGGCGTTTGGCCAATGGAATACTACGAGGAGCTTGGCGGATGGGCCTTGCATCACCAGTATCAATTTGATGCTTCACAACTTTGGTCCGACCTGGTTTAGAACCATCCTTGTCAAATATGGTCGAGTACTTTGATAGAAGTTCCTTTGCCTTTTTCTGATGATCTTTTTCGAGGCCTGCCGTCCACGACGTGATATCATCTGAAAGATTAATCTTGATGGTAGAATCATTTTCCTGAAGCTGTTCGCAATTGATAACTACCTCGACCTCTTGGCATTGTCCCAATATTGCTCCTTTGGAAAGTTTAATCGGCGATTTGAACTCATTAAGTACTCTTACCGGTACACGTCCATCTTGTTTTGTCATGGCCAGGGTTTTTCCTACTAATATGTTCGTCCTTGATTTGTTTGCTGCCTCGACAACCCACAATTTGTTTGTCCCATAATCTCCATCAATCTTTGCCCATATGATTGCTTCCGACTTCGGTGGAATTTGTTGGCTCTCCTCCACAAGCACTCGCTTACTAACGTATTTGTTTTCGTAACCAAAATTTAATGGCACATCCATGTTCTGGTAATTCATAATCCTGTTTTGCATGTCGATCTTGATGCCTTGCTCGCTTAAGAAGTCCACACCAACTATGATTTCGTCAACAATATCTGCTACTATAAAACTGTGTAGAACGGCCACGTTCCCAATTGCGATTTCACATGTTACTTCTCCTAGGACATGGGTTTCCTCACCAGTGGCCGTACGTAACTTTGCTCCATGCAATGGTCTCACCTCCTTGTTGACTAAATCAGATCGAATTATGGAATGCGATGCGCCTGTATCCACAGTTAGTAAGTGCTCTTTTCCATCCACATATGCAACAACAGTAACATTACTAGCTTTCCTTCCGATCTGTGAGACAGAGATTATGGGGCATTCATTTGCGGGAGCCAGTCCACGCCCCTTTCGGCTGGCTCGATTTAGTTTAACGACTGATTTGGTTGGGAAATTTGCTCATCTCCTTCAGCTTTGCGTTTTCGTCCACCTGAATTGCTGAGGTTACTGGAGCCAGTGCCGCAATAACGTGCTATGTGACCAGGTTTTCCGCACTTAAAGCATTTAATGGCACCATCACTTTTTTTCTGTACTCCGTTCAACGCTTCCAAAATTTTGTCTACCCAAGCCGGAGTTTCCACTTCTACACGATGAGCCTTGTACGCAGGTTTACTTAATAGCGAGGCTGTTTCCTGCGTTAGAGCATGTGATACCGTTTCAGAGAATGTCCGTTTGGGGTTTGCATATGTGGCCCGCTTCGTCTCTACATCGCGTATTCCATTTATAAAACTTTGGATTTTTACCCTCTCAGTGTACTCCACAGGTGCGTCCGCATTTGCCAAATGGGCCAATCTCTCGATGTCCGATGCAAATTCCTGCAAAGTCTCATTAGGTTTCTGGGATCGATTCTGTAGCTCTATTTGGTATATCTGCTTTCGATGTTCGCTACCATAGCGTCTTTCAACCGCACCCATCAATGCATCATAACTGTTCCTTTCGGACTCGGGAATAGTCTGTAAGATTTCTGCTGCAGGTCCCTTCAATGCCACGAATAGTGCTGCAACTTTATCTTCAGTGCACCAATTATTCACCGCAGCCGTCTTCTCAAATTGTAGCTTAAATACCTGGAATGGAACAGAACCATCAAATGACGGGGATTTTACCTTGGGAGTATTCGCTGAAGCAGATGGACGGTTCAGTTGCAACTCCTGGATACGGCCCCTTAACGCATCTACCTCGGTCTCTATTTTATCTTGAAATTGTGCAATTTTTGCATCTTGTGCTTCCAACTGCGATGACATATACGCCTTTTGTTCTTCCAGTTGAGCGGAGAGCTGTGATGAAATATTGGCCGAAATTTGAGACGACATTTCTATAATACGAGTCTCTTGGGCCTCCATTCGACATGCAATGTGTGTTTTCTGTTCTTCCAGCTGAGATGCCATGCAAGTTTTCTGTTCTTCGAGCTGAGATGTCATTCGAGATGTAATACGCGTCTCTTGTTCTTCCATTTTAGTGGACATCTGAGTTAATACAGCCAATATCATGTTTGTGTCCACAGTTGCTCCTGGATTCGGAGACTTATTTTTTTCTTCCATTTTTGTTGGTGCCTCCTCCACAAGATGAAAAACATGATCATCAACGTTGATTCCTTCCGCTTCCATAGCCTCTCGCAATCGTGACTGTAACTCTGATTTATTGCCTGTAGTGTTTAGTCCGCGTTGTTCCAACTCATTTTTGAGTTGCTGAATCTTTAATTCATTCAGCTTTGCCATGTCTTTGTTATCCTTGAAAACTCTCGGTATTTATTTAACAATATCACTTCTGACACCAATTGTGACGAATTCGACGATTCCTTGATTATCAATCCTGGGTTCGATCACTATAAAGTCGAATAAACACACGCACAGATAATGTAAGTAATAGCTAGTTTTATTTACTAGTAATAAACGCAAAACAATTTTAAGAGTTTGATAACTTTACAGTAGTTCACTATTGAACGCTTGAAAATAAACTGATCAACCTGCCTTGCTTGGTCACCGCCTTATATAGTCCAACAGGGTGCTTGCCTACGCACCGAGAACTTTCTTGGTTGTTCGCTTTTCGTGTTCTGGAAGGGTCGGTCTTATTTATTAGCATCTCCTCTTTGCATCGTATTCGCAAACACTCGCGCCATCTCTCTTCCTCTTCCTAGTTATACGCTTGCATGCATAAGCGTAGCCATCGTTATCTCGGTTGTGTTAACTAGTGGTGGGAGTGCTATTGAGTTAGGGATGGTACATGCTTGAGAATAATCGCCACAATATTCTGCGCCGTACAACGACCATGTATATGTGTGTGTGATAAAGGTTAAATTTCAAAAGGTGTGAGCGCACAAATTTTTTAAATTATTTGTATAGATTAGATAGTTAGAAAGACGAATTTCGATAACATATCGATACTTTTGACACTCGATATCGATATTTTCGGCTCTATAATTTAATATAGATATTTTTCGGGTGGGTTACAACAATTAGAGCAAATATAAATTAATTATAAAGTATACGATATACGAAGCGATAAATACGATATTGGAAAATATACCAACAAAAATGTTAATTTATTGAATACTAATGCGAATGTGTGTGTGTGTAAAATTTATTTAAAAAATATACGATATATGATTTACGATATTAAAACATCATGATAGATATAAGATCGATTAGTTATACTGGTTATGAGCGGTATAAGATATGGATACAAATTTGAATGCGGGAGATATGCAATATACGATATAAGAATACCATTCACATAAGATATTATAAAGATAAATATACTTATATACAGCGCAATTGAAAATACATTATAGGGTATACGATATACAAAGCACGATATAAAGAGTACGATATACTATATAGGCAAAAGTTTGGCAATAGAAAGTAAAAAGAAAATAATAATACCAACATGAGTGTGAGTATGAGTAAAATATGGAATAAACGATTTACGATATATGACATACGATATCAATCATATAATAACAAATATATGACGCTAAGCACAATCTGTCTGCATGCGAATATGAATAAGTTCTGCTAAAAACGATACCTGACATTCGATGTATGGACACTAATATGAATGCGAACTTTATCGTAAATCATATACGATATTCAGAATATGGCATAGTTGTTATACAAAATATAAAACATACCATATGCCATGTATAACAGGCGACATACGATATACTATACACAATATTTTCATACGTATGCGAGTGGAAATAAAATATATGCTATAAAAAATTTACGATATATGGTTGCTATGCACATGAAACTTACAATCAACGATAAAAGACGCATTGTAGAGGCTGTCTGCATAGTAATTTGAATAAGTTATAATACCATATGAGTATGAATTTTAATGCGATTATCGTGAATAAGATACGATATACGATAAACGATTTACGATATAAGACATATCACCAAGATGAAGATTTTGTGTATGCATGCCACTCAATATACTAACATGCCATACATGACATACAATATGTGATAAACACATACGATATTCGACAGACGACATACGATATAGGCGCAAAAATAAAAAAAAATATATGTAAACAAGTTCTCGTGTATATAATCTTATTCCTAAAGCAATTATTTTCTTGAGTGTCAGTCTATGTTTTCTCTTATCTGCTAACTAAATTCTTTTGCACGAACTTATCGTTCCAGAAATTGTCATCACGAATAACTTTGTTTAAACGACATATTTTTTTTTTTTTTTTTTTTTTGTGTCAACGTGACTGTTTAATGTTCAATGTTGCATCAGTTAAGAAAAGTAATCAGAGTTTTTTAAGAAATGGGAAAACAAATAAAAATTTGTAGACAGTCAGTATAAGTGGCTGATATTTTTCAAAAACAAATTAAAGGCATTCATGAAGTCGGGCAATTGTTAAGCACACTAAAAAGAATGCTCAGCCTTTAAAACACCTCTTTAAAATTTAGGTTTTACTTAAGCTTATCAGCGAACATTAGATCTAAAAAATATGGATAATTCTTCTGCTTTATATATGAATTTTGCTGATTGTTTAGTTGGTTGCTTATTGCATATCTGCTGTTCTTGTTGCTTTTGGCGAGTACCGTTATAAAAATATGGGTCGGCTTATCAAGGTTAAAATCTATTCGTAGTACTTAAATAATTTAAATGAGCAGCATTATTGCCCATAGCCTTGAGTGCAAATTGATAACGAATATAAGACAAAAATATGTATTTGGGTACTCAACCTACATAATTACAAAAAAATTGAGAGATCGCTAAAATACCTTTCAGTTCCAAGAATAAACTATGGGTATTCAGCAAAGTTGCGAAAGTGGTTTAGCAGACTCGAAAGATGCTTGGTGATTTCTTAAAATGCACACACAAACAAGATAACTTTTGGAAATTTCACTATTACTCAGACTTATCGGCAAACATTATAGTTTATTTTGTATAGATTTGATTCTACTAAGTTTTGTTATTGCTTTATGCCATTATGAGCTTTTGCTAGCGAATACCGCTATTCAAAAAAAAAAAATGATTTGCTTAATCAGCAATACAAAGCGACGCGTGATGTTTACACGCTTAAAATGTGTGACATTGAGTGAAAGTTGATAGCGAACATTTTTAATTGAAAGTGTTAATTGAAATGATAAGGCGATGTATTTAACTTAGTGAATATTGCCTGCTGAATGGAAGGTCATTCCATTTTAGCCGCAGATTCCAAATCCCACTATCTTAGCAAGTGGTTGCAGCATGCTTTAAGAATTTTATTGAATGCTATATTTAAAGCAAATCTGCCCAAAACTGTAGCTAGTAGTAGCGCTAAACTAGGTGACTTGTTTTAAGTTATAGCTCGAAAACTGAATCGGTGAAAGTTGTATTCGCTTCCTAACAGTAGTTTTTTAGTGATGCGAGTGCAAACATTTCTTGTAAAATTCTACAAGTTTTTTTCTGTTTTATTGGTCTAAATAAATACTGTGCTGTGATGAAATGGACCTTATATTGTAATTTAGACCGCTTGCAACACAGTAATGAAAGGCGCTTACGTTATATAGCAGTAGGTTTTGCGTGATGCACGTACAAACATATAGACAGACAGACAAAAAATCGGTAAAACGCTTGTGTAACTCTAATAAACTCCCCAAATATCCGGTTTTGTTTAATATCCACAGTTACAGTGGTGCAACTGTACCAATTTGTTATTAGTATTGATTTTTTTTCCGTTTGTTTTTTAAATTTAAAAAAAAAAAAAGTTTTTTTTTTATTTATAAATAAATTTTCTCAACATTAAAATAATATGCCACTCAGAATAAATAAATTTTCAATGGCATTTTTTTTTGCTAACTAACCGAAAACGTTTTCAATGGATGCTGAATTATTGATGAAGCAAACACTCACATATTCATGCAAATATAAGTAGATTAGGGTGGAGCGAAAATAGGTAGCAGGAAATAGTTTTGAAAATGCTCTATAAACTGTAGCGCAGAAATGTTAATGCAGTAGCTCTGTTGGCTCTCTTTGGCTCAGAAACTTAGCTCACCACAGTTGCTTGATTCGAAAGAGATTTCGATCACTACTTGGTGGAATTTGTGATTTCTCGCGCCACCATAAGCTATGCACAAATAAGTCCACATCACGATCTTGCAATTGCTTCACTAATTAAAATCGCTGAGTAAATATATAATACATAGTTTTACGACCAGAAATGAAATTAAATTTACTGTGAAAAGTCGTTTTTTAGATATACCCACACAACTCTTACATTGGGGTTTTTCAAGAAATTCATGACTGAAAAATGTTTTTCTTTAAATTTTATTTTTCTAAAATTGTAGATTTTTTTTTTACTAATTTAAATTGCAACTCTGAACAGCAGCAAATTTGCTACATCATTACTTTATATAATCACTCCAAGGTGCTTGATAGACGTTGTCTGACAGCGTGCACAAACCCACGCACACATGCACATCACCGCCATATTTGCATCTGCTTTAAGCATCTTTGCAACCCTTACAAGCTGTCACACAATTGAGCTGCTTTTTTCAACACGTTCTTACAACTTTACTTTTTCTACGCTTTTCCTTACACTAAATAATGCACTCAAACCCACCCACCCAAAAGCGCCATGTAAGTGCTGACACACACACGCCTTAGCCACCGCACAAAGAAAAAGAACCCGCTGCATATCAATTGCAGCATCAAGTCATTGAACATTTAAAGGATATTCGCTTAACCCCAACCGCTTTGCGCCTGGAATTTAAATCATGGTTAAAGGGCCTTGGGTGCAAATAGTGTGCACACAAATGCAACCACACAAATCCTTCTAGTGACATATGTAAACGCATCATTTGCTCAACTCGTCTATGGTGCATTGACTCGCTGGCTGACACCGCATGTGGTGCACAGCAAGAATGCCAAAACCACAACCACATTCAGCTTATGTAGTACATGAGGCAGCTGCTGGGTGACAGCAGTTCTATGTCGATATTCTTATCAAACTGGGGCTCTACTTTTGTGCTTGTGGTGACATAGTGTGGGCGTGTCGGTGTATGTGAGTGTGTGTCGGTGTATGATATCGCACTTGACACATAACAAAGAACAATTTGAGATATTTAAGTGGAACTTTTAGTTGAGTTCGTAGAAGACAAGCAAATGCGGTAGTCACAAGGGAAATGAGGGTTACGAAAAAAAAATCAAGCATTTGGAGCGGCAGAGGTATGCATCTTCGAGTTCTCTGTGTGTGTGGAAATAGAAGCTACTTAATTCAGTGTTAAAGTTAAAGAAATTGAAGGGTTTTTAAAAACTACGACAAATTCTTTGGATGAAAGATGCTATCGCAGTGGCTACCAGACTACACTTTGAAAATCTCTTCGAGCCTTGAGTTCTGCAACTAGCTTTTCAGACCGTACAGACTTTTACCTCGATTTTTGTCTGTGTCAATTAAATATCTGGAAAATAGGTGAAATTCCACAATGCCTGAGGGTCTAGTCGTGGAGTTCTGCAAATTCTGATCCACTTACCTTACTAACTTACATTACATAAGTTCACAGGTTCGTACCGAAATTATGATAAGTTCTTAAACTTCTCCAAAGCTCTTGTTTTTTCGTTAATTATTTGTCATGTAGAAGCGTTTAACGGCAAACACTTTCTAGGGCCGAGCAGTAGTGAGTACCCAGACATTTGTTATGAGACTACGTTCCAAAAATCCCACTCATCTTTAATCTCTCCCAGTGAATAAGCACTAACTTACAGCGCGATTTATTGCACGATCCATTATATTTATTTGGAGGCTCATCGAAGTCTGAGATAACTCTCATTTTGATCATTACAGAATCTAGTTGGGTAGGGGAAGACTACACTGCATTATCGTTGTCGCAATAGTAGTTACTCTCCTCAGTGTTTGTTGTTGTAATTTGCGTTGCTAGTTGTCATTTATTTTCACACTGCACGCCTCACACATTCGAGCACACACACTCATTTGACTGCATTAGTTTTGCTTTGAGTGACATTTACATTAGCCCTGGAAAGGACAATCGCGTTTTTCACTCGATACTGCCAAATGAACACCACTCTGCACATCTCCACTCTTCTCCACACACGCCACCAGTACTTTGGGCACCACCCTTGACTTTCTCTTTTGCGCTGTCGCTGTTGTCTCCCTGTATTGCACTTTCACTTAATGTTCGCACTTTTTGCTGCGCTTGCATGCTTTTGTCAGTCGCTTTCTTGTTGTTGCACTTGTTTTTGTTTTATTGCAAGTGCTGCATTTAATTTGCTATTATTCATATTTCATGTCATTGTTGTTGGTGTTGCTGTAAAGAGTGTGGCTGGTGCTGGAATGTGTTGATTGGTCACCGCCCCGTTTAACGCTGACCCGAAGTGATGGGCGCTACCCAACAAAAACAAAACAAAAAGAAGAAGTAAATAATTTCATGTTTCTGGGAAGGGAAGCGAAAGTAATTGCATATTTAACTGATTTTTTTTTTTTTTTCTCGTTTGGTCTTCTCTGCACGAGGAATTTACTCAATTCTTTTGGCTGAATCATTTATTCGATTTAAATTTTTGTTTATTTGGCTGGTAACTCAGGCTTCGGTAATATATTTCTTTCGTTGTCTGAGAGATGACCAGATAGTTCCGTAGATGGGTTTCCGGCAATCTGCTGAACTCATTGGCCTCATTAAGGCTGATTTTTCCACGGCGATCGCGGTTTTGATAAAGCATTCTTCCATTGGAGTACATGCGATGCACCTCAAAATATTGGAAGACCTTTTAGGTGGCATTCCTGACTAGTCACTTCAGCGTTTCAGCTCGTTTGTCAGCTATTTCATTTCCACAGCTGAGGCTACTCATGAAGTTCTGGCAGATACCATCCAAAAGCTCATAGAGCACTTGCCGATTTGACAGTACGTCCAACCTTCTGGGGGTCTTACATTGCTTACCTGTGCCTCACCAAACCTAAGGTTAAAGTAGTATGATTCATAGTGAGGGATGAAAGACGTTATTCCGAGCATTACCGACACTTCATTTAGTAGTTTGATGACCGTTTTCATGCCTTCAACTTTTTTATTGATTTTTTTTTTTTACTTTGTTGTTCTTTTTCTACACCCCACCCTATAACATTCTTCCTTTGTACGGCGCTTTTATTCATTTTATTTTTCGTTAATGTATTTTTTTATATTCCATCCCCCACCCTAGCCTAGCCTACCCATTCAACTTGTCAGCCTCGTTCTGCCATTTCGTTTTAGTGCCCAATTTTTTCCATTTCTTTGTCTTGTCTTTGCTCCAAATTTTTATCTCATTCAGCTATACTCTTGTACGCTACTTGCTCGCATTCTTACATGTCCTCGCAGCTTTTCTTTTCAATGTTGAAGCCGATTGTATAGTAAAATTTTACATCCAAGTTAATAAAATTTTAAGAGCTCGCCATTTTTTGGCACATTCGCCCCTCGCGTCGTTGCTTTGTATTTCGAGGGTTGAAATGCCATTAGCTTGGCACCTTCAGCATTAACGCCTTTTCAGCCTTCTGCTGCTGTCCAGCACATAACTTTGTATGTAGATTGTCCTTGGTGTGTTACATAAAAGTATTAATATGATGATGTGAACCAAAGAAATCACAAGAATATTATTTGCGGTCCAAAAAGCTAGTCCGCGAGAATACCAATTCCGTAGTGTGTATAATAAACGAGCCCGACCCTAAAAATCTTTAAACCAAATGAGTTCCCAAACAGCTTTTTAAAGCCCGAAAGAATCGAAATCTTTCACAAAGATCTGTGGAAGTTGGCTGTCAATTGGGTATATCCCAAAGGAACGTTGTTCATTTAAATTCAAAACCCTCGAGATATGCTACAAACATGGTAGTTCAGCCTTCCAGGTACTTAAATGAAATGAAGAGCTGTGAGTGGTATCGCAATGCAACATAGATGGGCCAAATCCGAGTATTGGGCATCAAGGAACCCTACTGGGCATCAAGTAGCCTACTCATTCATTCTGCCCATCAAGCTCATTGTCATTGTTTAGAACAAAAAAACCTAAGTCCTGTAACGGCTGAAGGTACATTTGTTCAGCCATTTTATTGCTCCCTACCGCTAGAAAAGGCTCCCCTTATTCAGATGCGCTTGCCGACTTACTTGCCTTTCCACCTTAGTATGTTTGACCTAGTTTTCAGATGTTTCAATCGAGACCTACCTGAGCGTACATGTGCATGTCAACGCATGCACTTTCATGTCCATCTATCTATTTCAGCTTAGTAGCCTACTTACTTACCACTACCTGACTCTCTGCATGTTTACCTTTTTTATATTTCTTCATCTTGCCGCTCGATCAAAACACATTTATTTCAAAGCCTCTTTGTCATGCTGTGGACAGTCATAGTTTGTTGCAGCTGTTGTTGCTTGTATTCTTTATTATATCATTTTTCCTCTCGCGTTGACTTTAGTGCGCACTCATTGTTTGCGGCCAAGGCGAATTCAGTACAAGGTGGCATTGTCCAATCAGCTGATAGCTACTTTTTTCTCGAATTTTGACACTAAAAATTTCACCGCTGTACGATTTTGACATTAGATCCATTAATTACAAAAACAAAATACATTGAAAATGTATGTCTGTATGTTTGTAATTCGCCTTGCTTCTCCACCTTATATTGAATTCGCCTTGTTTGCGGCTATTTGGCAGGCGTTTCATCATAGAGACAGATAGACGTTATTTGTTAGCAAAACATACTTACGCGTTGTTGTAGTTATTGTTGCATGCTCTCATATTTAGTTTGCTAATAAGAATCTCTGTTGTTGTTTTGGTTAAGGCTAGCTCTTTGATTCTCAAATGCACTCCACCGTTCCCTTGCTCTTAACAACTGAAACTATTTCTCATTCCTCTGCGTTCTTGTTTCTTATTTTTCCTTTGTTGGTCAGCTGCACATGCGATGGTTGCCGTTTTTGTTATTATGCTGTACATTTTTTATAATTTGTTGTTGTTTTTTGTGTGGCCTAATTTTGTGTTTTTTGTTGTTGTTTTTTTTTTGCTTGCATCAAAACAAATTGAATGAAAATGTTTACATTCACTGCGCTTTGCTTGGTTGTTGTTGTTTTCCTTTTTTTTTTTTATTTACGAAGGCTTGTTGTTGCTTGACTTCATTACTTCATTTATTATTAAAGATTTTGTTGTACCTTTGGCTTTTATGCTTCTCTCATGTGCATGATATATGGGCATATGTTTCGTTGTTGTGGCTCTCTGAGCTTTATAAGGAATTCCGCAACATTTTTATGTTGCTTTATTTCTTTTTTGTATTCTATACAAATTTTGCTTGTTGTTGTTGTTGCTGTAAACTTTTTGTTGCAATGCGGCACCATGAATTTATGCTCCAGAATTTGTTGCAACTTTTCTTCTTATAAATTTTGGTTGCTTAAAAGGTTGTTTCACCTTAATTTTTGGTGCTGCCTACTCTACAATTCAATATCCCTTTACTCCAGCTCACTGCTCACTTAGTGGACTAACGCAATCCGTAGCAAGTGTGTTTAAGCTACTCCCTTCAGATTTATATTTTTCGCCCTTGCATCAAAAGTTAACCTATGTACCTCCCGAGCGACAAACCTTTGACCTTTCATTTCCCTTGACATGCACTTTGTACAAACCCTCAAACTTTTCAACCCTTCAAATATTCCCTTAGCGTATATCAATGTGTCGCATCGTTGCCAAATCTCTTTAAAAATCATTGCCAATTGTCCAAACTGCTTGTTTGTGGCAGAAAATTTGATTCGCCTTGCCAATCGATAGCCACAACGCGCTACGTACGCAATTAAGTATTCACATGAAATTGTAAACGAAATTGAAATTCGCCAATTGTAAGTGGAAAAAGCATGTGGGGAGAGGGGACAGCTTTGTATTTGCTGAACGCAGAAGCAGATAAAGTGGAGGGTTATACACAGGAGTTGTTGTTGTTGTTGCGGTAGCAACAATGATTCTCGCTTAATCATTGTGAGAAAGATCGTATGTCACTACAAAGACAAAGGGTGGGGTGAGATGCTTTCTCTTAATAGGGGTTCCATGGTATGTAGTCTTCTAAAAAAAAAATAAAAAAAAAATTTTTGTTCATATTTTTTTTAAGTAAATTCTCGATTTTTCTTAAATTTTTCAACATTTGAAATATCAAAATTTTACATACATTTTCTATTCGTAACAAAAATTTGAAATTTTCTGAAGTCGAAAAATAAAATTTCACATTTTTAAATAATTATAAAATTTATGAAATTTTTGCTAAACACAATTATAAATTTTTTTATAAAAATTTTTTTTTGTCGTTTTTGTTTTTAATGTTGTAAGTCTTAAATTCATGGAATTCTTTTTTTTCACATTTTTTTAAATTTATCAACATATTAAAGATTCAAGCTCACATCAATTTTATTTCGGTACCAAAAATTAAAATACAAAAATTTCAGATTTTTAAATTAAATAGTCTTTTAAGTTTTAAGGTTTTTAAAAAAAAAAAAAACTTTTTTCTTTTTTAAATTTTTTTGTTTTTAATATTGTAAATTTTAAAGTATTCATGAAACGAGCTCAAGGCCAAGAATAATAATTTTTCACTTTTTAAATTAGAGAATTTTTTTTTTTTGAAATTATGCTTAAGTTTTGGTAACTTTTCAACATTTTGTAATTAAAATTTTGCAAAAATGTTCCCAACAAAATCTTAGAATTTTCTGAAAACTGTTTTCTATACCAAAAATGTTTTTATCGGGCAAATAAATTTTAAAGTTTATTTGATTTTGATTTGTTGAGCGTAAGGTTTTTTTGAAATATAAACACAATATTATAAGGCTATCATAAATTTGAAGTCCAAATATTTTGTAAGTTTTAGATAATTTTTTTGATTTACAATTTTTTAACTGTCTAACATTTCATATAATGTTCGGAATCAAAATTCTAAACTTTCTGGAAACTAAAAGTTTAACTTCAAAAAAAATTAAAAAAGACAATATTAAAAATTTTGCTTTCCTTTTTTTGTATTTAATATTGTAAGTCTTAAAATTTCTGATAGCTTTTTTGGACTCCAAAAATTATAAAAATTTTTTTTTATGTCAAATTTTTTGAGAATGTTTAAAATATCTTATAATTTTGCTTTATTTAAGAATTTGGTAATCTCATATATTTTTAACTTTTTTAGGATTAAAATTTTATACAATATTTTATATTCAAAAACAATAATTTAGAACTGAAAATTTATTTGTTTTAAATAAAACCGAAAAGTGTTAGTTATTATATTGAAAATTTTGATTTTCAAAATTTTTTTGTTTTTAATATTGTGAGTTTGAAAATTTCTAAAACATAGTTTTTCCAGTAGAGTCAAAATTGTGTTAATTTATTTTAATTTGAAATTTTGTGCAAATTTTAAAAATAATTTTTTTTTCGTTAAGTAATATATTTGCATTACAATTTTGTTTTTAAATATTATAATTTTTGGAAGGAGGGAGAATTTTTCAAATAATTTTTATAATTTTGATTTAATTTTGTATAGCCAAGGTCAAAAAAAATATTTAACACTGTTGACATATTTAATCTATGCGAGGTCCTCACAGAGCCACCAGCGCAACCTAACCTAACCTATAAAATAGCTAAAACAGCCGACAACCAATAACCGGTTGAGCTACTTGTCGCTTCCATTCGATTGGCCTGAAACTGCCAATTTTCGTTGCGTCTTTGGATAGCGAAAGTGAGGTTAATATAAGTACGGAGCTAAATACCGTTTAGAGTTTGTTTACGGCTATTCTTGTTGCCTCATGCACATATGACGAAGCAGAAAATACAAACCGTTGACCCAAATTTTCACTGCCTGACTTTGCTCCCTTTTGCCGCTGGTGTGCGTGTGTGTGTCGCTGAAGCTGTGTCCATTGTCAAATTGTGGCAATTACATCGGATGGCTAATAACAGTGTAGCAAGGCGTGTGCGGACTCCTGTTGTTGTTGTGCGCAGACCAAGAAGGGGCTACATAAGGTCGAGCAAAGGTGTATCCAACAGAGAGAGAAAGGTGTTTATGTGCAGCACCAAGTGTGTGTGTGTTTGTTTGTAGGTGAATGTGTTGGTGCGTATCGTGTACATGCTTGAACATGCGTGCTATTACCAATTTTGACATGCGTGTTTGTGTCCATGTCCATGTCCTTGACGCACACAAACGCTTTGGTTCCAGTCAATGTTCGATGCGCACACCGTTGCGGTAGATGAAAGTAAAAGCAACAACAATAAAACCAAAGCAACGCACGTGCCACACAATCCTCATCATCATCGTCATCATGCTCAGCAACATGAACAACAACAACAATGCACGTAATATTACTCCCATTATCGAGTGTAGTGCGTGCAGTGTGTGTGTGTGTGTTGTTGTATGTGCGGCAGCCGACAGGTGTGCTAGCGTTGCATATTCATACGAGCATGTTGAGCAGCAGGAGATTTATTTTGTTGTTCTTCTTGTAATTGAAGAGCGTGCTACATGTACATAATTATAGCATTCATGAAGGAAGTTTTGTGGGCCAACAAGTTGTTCGAACTTAACACGCAATCAGCTCTTTGAAATCAGATTAAACTTGCATGGATCTCATACAGCCCTTTTCCCTTCCCTTGAACAACTCCTTTCTCAAAAGAATTGATAACTCTGTCTTCGAAAACGTCATCCAGGAATATGCGAAAAGGGTGGTTTTCATAAGTTCCAACAGTCAACTAGACAGTAGTTTTAATCAAGGCAAAGAAACCTGCTTGTTGAAGAAGTATGGCCTATCACTTCTTGTTTTAACCGCAGCAGTATCGGCTAAAGTGGGGAAACAATACTCATGAAATAAGCCACAGAAAATCCACAAAACTGATCACTGTGAAAAAAGCTCTGATTTTTTTTTTTTTTTTTTTTTAATTGACCCACGCTAAGGATATTTAATTTCCCTAAAATTTTGTTTTTGTTGTTTGGGATTGGTGGTGAACGAGGGCAAAACGAAGTACCTTCTGTCATCATGCAAAGAGTCAGCGCATTCGCGCCTTGGCAACCAAGCCACTGTTGGCAGCAATAATTTCGAAATAGTAAAGGACTTCGTTTACCTGGGAACCAGCATTAATACCAACAATAATGTTAGCCTAGAAATCCGACGAAGAATCACTCTTGCAAACAAATGCTACTTCGGACTGAGTAGGCAATTGAAAAGTAAAGTCCTCTCTCGACGAACGAAAATAACACTCTACAAGTCACTCATCGCACCCGTCCTGCTATATGGTGCAGAAGCGTGGACACTAACAACATCTGATGAGGCGGCTCTGGGAGTATTCGAGAGAAAGGTTCTTCGAAAGATTTGTGGACCTCTACGCGTTGGCGACGGCGAGTACCGAAGAAGATTTAATGATGAGCTGTATGAACTTTACGCAGACGCCGACATAGTTCAGCGAATTAAAACACAGCGGCTTCGCTGGCTAGGCCACGTAGTGCGAATGAGCGAAGATGCTCCAGCCCAGAAGGTATTCTTATCGGCACCCGCCGGTGGAAGCAGAGGAAGAGGGAGACCACCACTCCGATGGAAGGACCAAGTGGAGACCGATTTGCGATCCCGCGGTGTTTCCAATTGGCGCCAGTTGGCGCAACGAAGAAACGACTGGCGAGCTATGTTGGACGGTCAAAATCGCCCAGGCGGTTAGATGACCATTTAAAGAAGAAGAAAATTTTGTTCGAAGTGGACTTTTTTGCTCTTGGGACCGTGATTTTTTATATAAGCTTACTTGTATTGTTTTTGGTATGAGAAAAATATATTTTTATTAAAAAAAATTAAGAAAATTCAACCACATTTTTTTTTAATTTTAAAAAATTTTAGAAACAAATTTTAGAAACAATTTTTGAAACATTTAAAAAAATTTAGAACATTGAAAAAATTGTTTAACTATAAATTTTAATGGCCAAAACTTACACAGTTTTTACGAGCATGTTAAATTCTATTATATTCCAGTAATTTTTAAAATAAAAAATTTTGTGATTTTAGAAAAATATTCTTTTTTAATTTTTCCTTCAATCAAATTTCATTCGGTTCTTTGTTTTATATCAAGCACCAAATAAATTAAGCCTTTAAAACTTAAAGAAATTTATGAAAATTAAAAATTTGTATAAAAATCGACAAAATGTTTAAGAAAAATAATAAAATTCAAAATGCAGTACTTCAAATTAAAATTTTCCATACATATAATTTTTCCAAATTAATTGCAATTTTAAAACTTTTACAAAATTTCCGAAAATTTACCGAATTATAATAATTAAAAAATTTCGATAAAAAAAATTTTGAAATTAAAAAAAAACACTACCAAAATTTTTTTTTAACATTTCAAAACAAAAAATGTCTGTTGTTTTTAGCTACAGACTACTGTAGATTCATACACAAACTGCCTCTGATCGCTTATTTGTTTTTTTATTTATTTAAAAACAAATTTTTTCATTTTTTCGGTTATGCTTTGTTTATTGCTGGCTTTTGCTAGTCGATACTTTGGTATAGACATGCCATCAACACTTCGATTTGACCTTGCAACATGCACACACACAGCCGCCTGCATGCGCGCTGATAGCAATTTGTGGCACAGCACAATCCGCATTTACATACACATACATACAAACGCACAATGCAACACACTCTGAATCATATGTACATATTTATTTGTTTTGTTTATAGCATAAGCTGCTGCTGGTCAAATTCTGACTGACTCCATGTCGACAACACTTGCAATTTGCATATGCCCCACGCACAGCCGCCCTCAACGCCCAAAGGCACCCATTTGTAATTCTATTTATGTATGTATGTTTGGGTCGTGCGGCAACATGCAGACATCATAGCAAATCCGATTTTCATTTCGAAATTCATTTATTTTGCACAGCCAGCGACTCATACCAGCGGCGGTGTGCGCCCAATGTGTTGCGCAGACAGGCTTCAAGCTTAGGCTGTGAGGCATTGCTGCTGTAAATACCTTGACGCTACAAGCAATGGTATTCGTACGACCTTGCCACACGCATTGGAGCAACCACGCACATACACACATGCATGAATACCGCAGAGAAACGCCGAAAAAATTAAAATAGGAAACTAGTTAACAACTAAAACTTTGAAAACAGTCATCAAAATAATCCGAAAAAAATTTTTTTCAAGGTTTTTCCAGAATTTTCAGTAAAATTATTTTAATTTCTGAAATTTTTTTTAATTAGAGGGTTAAGAAAGTCACATTGGACAATTTTTGGATGTTTTTTTGTGGTTTTCGATCACCTCAAAATGTTGAGTGAACTTATTTTATTCTATTTTTTATGTTATTTTTTTATAAATTTTTTAGGTAACCTTAAATGATGAGCAAAATTATTTTAATTTTTTAAATTAAAGTTTTTTTTTTTAAATTTTGAGCATCTCAAAACATTAGTAAAATTATTTAAAATTTTTTTCTAATTAAATTTTTTGATACATTGGTTAGGTCACCTCAAAATATTAAGTGTAATTATTAAAATTTCTTTTATTCTATTTTTTTTATAAAGTTTTTGGGTGCCCTCAAATATTGAGTAAAATTACCTTATTTTTTTAAATTTTATTTCTTTAACATACCTACTTTTTTTAAAAAGTTGTTAGGTAGCTCAGAATGTTAGTAAAATTATTTTAATTTTTTTCCAATTTACTTTTTTTTTACAAATTTTTTGGGTCACCTCAAAATATTATGTGAAATTATTAAAATTTCTTTTATTCTATTTTTTTTTATAAAGTTTTTGGGCGCCCTCAGAATATTGATTAAAATTACTTTATTTTTTTTTTTTAATTTTGATTTCTTTTACATACCTTATTTTTTTTAAGTTTTTAGGCTTCTCAAAATGTTGAGTAAAATTATTTAAATTATTTTAATTTTTTTTTTTTATATACCAACTTTTTTTAAATTTTTAGGCACCTCAAAATATTACTAAAATTATTGAAATTTTTTTCTGATTTAATTTTTTATAAAGTTTTTAGGCAACTCAAAATGTTAGTAAAATTATAAAAAGTTTTTTTTCTTAATTCAATTTTTTTTATAAATTTGTTGGGTGCCCTCAAAATGTTGAGTAAAATTACCTTAATTTTTTAAATTTTATTTTTTTAACATACCTACTTTTTTTAAAAAGTTTTTAAGTAGCTCAGAATGTTAGTAAAATTATTTGAATTTTTTTACTTTTCTTATAAAGTTTTTAGGCACCTCAAAAATTATTTTAATTTTTTTCCAATTTACTTTTTTTTTAATTTTTTGGGTCACCTCAAAATATTATGTGAAATTATTATTTTTTTTTTATAAAGTTTTTGGGTGCCCTCAGAATATTGATTAAAATTACTATATTTTTTTTTAATTTTGGTTTCTTTTACATACCTACTTTTTTTTTAAGTTTTTAGGCTTTTCAAAATGCTGAGTAAAATTATTTAAATTATTTAAATTTTATTTTTTTACATACCAACTTTTTTTTTAATTTTTTAGGCACCTCAAAGTATTAGTAAAATTATAAAAAAATTTTTTTTATAACTCAATTTTTTTATAAATTTTTTGGGTCACCTCAATAAGCTATAATAGATAAAGCTATTTTGATTTTTTTTTTATAAATTACAAATTCTACCTCTATGATAAGCGAAAAAAAATTTGTTTCAACTCTCCCTATTAGTTTAGTCCAAAATATGAGAAAATATCAAACTGGTTAGTTGGGCCTGGTGTACAAACTAGTTTTGAAGTAGTTTACAACTAGTTGGTTTGGCTGCAGGGAAGTCCAATTCTGCTGTTTTGGCTGCCGAGATTTACCGATTTTCCACTTTGGTTGTGTATCTTCTTTTATTTTTGTAGGTAACTTTGTTGTTGTGGCTTTCACAGCTGCTTTTACTACTGTTGTCTATACCCGTTTTTTTTGTTGTAGCGTCATATATTGTTTTTGTTGCCATTGTCACCAAATGCATTTTTGGCCAGAACATCATTTCATTGCATATTTAGTGCTGCCATATTTTTTTTGTTGCTATTGCTTTACCATTTATATACATACATATAGGGTGTTTTTTTTACAGGTTTGTTTTTCGAATAGAGATAAAACTGGCATTTTGTGGTCAAATCTGGCAACTCTAATGTCATTTATGTTCAGTTTGGTTTGCCATTTCATCATGAACAGGTTGACAAAAGAACAACGCTTGCAAATCGTGCAAATTTATTTCGAAAATAATGGTTCAGTTCGCGAAGTTTACCGTGAGCTCCGTCCATTTTATGGTCGACATAATCGTCCATCAGAGCAATTAATTCGGTTAACCATGGATCGTTTTCGCACTACGTTTACTCTATGTGATAATACGCATCCGCAGAGACGTCGAACAGTGCGCACCGAAGAAACAATTGCCGCTGTAGAGCAAAGTGTTGAAGAGGACCCGAATGAATCGATTCGCCACCGTGCACAGCAATTGGAGCTTTGTCCATCAACTTTATGGAAGATTTTGCGCAAAGATCTTGGCTTGCGACCTTACAAGATCCAGCTTGTGCAAGAATTAAAGCCGCGAGACCATGCAATGCGTCGTGATTTTGGTGTATGGGCCGAAAATGAGATTGATTTCGATGCTGATTTTCATCGCAAAATTTTGTTCAGTGATGAGGCTCAGTTTTGGTTGAATGGCTACGTCAACAAGCAAAATTGCCGCATTTGGAGTGAAGAGAATCCACATGAGACCCTTGAAACGCCATTACATCCACAAAAACTGACTGTTTGGTGTGCTCTATGGGCTGGTGGAGTCATTGGGCCATACTTCTTCCGCAATAATGCTGGAGAGGCAGCTACCGTTAATGGAGACCGGTATAGAGCCATGATAACCGACTATTTTGTTCCCGAATTGGATGGCATGAATGTGGATGAGTTGTGGTTCCAACAAGACGGCGCTACATGCCACACAGCGCACGTCACAATCGATTTATTGAAGGAAACATTCGATGAGCGCATAATTTCGCGGAATGGACCTGTCAATTGGCCACCAAGGTCGTGTGATTTGACACCATTGGATTATTTTCTTTGGGGATATGTGAAGTCGCTCGTCTACACCAACAAACCAGAAACGTTAGGGGAATTGGAAGCCAACATTCGTGGCGTTATTGCCGACATACGGCCCCATATGCTCGAAAAAGTGGTTGAAAATTGGACCTGTAGAATTGGCTTTATTCGAGCCAGCCGCGGCGGCCCCATGCCCGAAATCATATTTAAACATTAATGGCATAAAATTATCCTTCCAATAAAGCCAAATTGATGGACCTTAAAACGATTTTCTTGTGTTTTATTTCAATTCGAAGTTCTATACCCCTAAAAAAAACACCCTTTATAAACAACAGGCTTCCGCCCACACTCAACCCCCTTTTGATTCATTCAAATCCATTGCATATTCAATTTACCTTTCAGTTTTGTTGTAGCATCCATTTGTTTATGGTTTCATATTGGATTTCGCACTTACGGCATGTCTGTTGCTGTTTTTCTTGTTGTTGCTAGACTTGTTTGGTTTTTGTTGCAATTAGTAAATGTAATTGAAAGTGATTTGAAAATGATTTTCACTTTTCATTTTCATTTTGTTATTGGTTGTTCATTTGCAATAAGGCTGTTAACTACCAACCTAAATCCGCATGGGCCATTTATATGATTTTATTTTGTTGCTATTTTGCAAGTAGTGGTCACATGTGTATGTATGTAGTGTGCTTTTAGGCGCCTAGTGATTGGTGTATGTATTTTATTGTCGCATATTGTATTGTATGTATTTTTGGAAAAAGCAATTTTCAAGGGAAATTAGTTCCTCGTAATAACATGAAAACATTTAATTGCAATAAATTTATTGGAATTGAATGTAGTATTTCTGTGAAGCTTTTGCTTTCCCCATCGAGAGCTTTTGAAAAATGTAGTGCAATCCGAAATTTATTTAGCAAAGAAAAGTCAAATTTGTTTTAAGCATACTTATAACTTCGAACGATATTGTTTTGTAAATACAATCGAAATGCTTAAATTGATAAAATGATTATGGATCTAACCTTTAATGAGCTTTTGTAATGCCTGTGTGGCAATATATGTGAGAAAGCTCAAAAAAGCTACCACACTATGGTATAGGTTTGCAAAACAAAAATTTCCTTTAACTATAGTCTTAGAGAGCTTTTTCGTAGCTGCAAGCTTTTGACGAAAGCTCAGAATAATGCTCCAGGAAAAACATTAATACTAAAATTTCACAAAAACATTTAAATTTTCCATATTTCTTGTTTAATCATGCAAAAATCTTTCTCGCTTTGAGTATAGCAGTTTGATGGATCTAACTTTTAATGAGCTTTTACAATGCCTGTGTGGCAATGTATGTGAGAAAGCTCAAAAAAGCTACCACACTATGGTATAGGTTTGAAAACAAAAATTTCCTTTAACTGTAGTCTTAGAGAGCTTTCCGTAGCTGCAAGCTTTTAACGAAAGCTCAGCATAATGTTCCAGGAAAAACATTAATACTAAAATTTTACAGAAACATTTTAATTTTCCACATTTCTTGTTTAGTTATTTGAAAAGCTGTTTTCGCTTTGAGTATATCCGTTTGATACAACTGCACAAATTGGCTCTCCTACATTATAAAAATGATACCCCTTCTGATATCTCACTTTCACTGGCTTCAATTCCATCTCACTTTTCCTTTTTTAGCTCTTTCTTCTCCTTTTCTTCTCCTGTACCACCTGGCGCTTTCTGTTCTCGGGTCTATCCAACAAATAATTTTGAATTAATATAAGTAATATGAGTCCTTGAAGTTTTTTAACTTTACTGCAAGAGTTGTGACCGCCGACACAGCAATGCTTTAAGTCGTGCATGTAGCTTCAGTTTTTTAATGAATTTTTTTTTTATAAATCTCCAAAAAAAAAAACATAGTAAATCTGGTAGTCTATCTACTTTAAGCTTTGTCCTATGAGCTTCTATCCAAAAAGAAACGTTTCACCCGCCATTGGTGCTCTTGCATTGATTTCAAACATTTTTAATTATTTAGAAGTTAATTTAAGAATTTGCTGATTGGAAATGATATAAAACTTTGCTATCACGAGCTTTAAAGTTGCCTGCTGCCTTTTATGCTATTCTCATACTTTTGAAAGCACAAATCTTCTCGGAGCTTTTATGTTTTAAGTTATTTTCCGAGCTTGGTATGGTAACACGCCCACATATTTATGTATATTTGGAAGTTCTATTTGTTGCAATACCTTCTATCAAATCCATGAGCCTTAGTTTTTTTTTGGGTTTTAATTTTAAGCTCTTGAACTTCCTTTAAAGCCTGGGGCTTGATTTTTGCTGTCAAAAAATGTATAAAGAAGTTGAAGGACTTTCGCAAATATGCATAGCTCTTACCAGGCTACCCTATCAATATGTTGTTGTATTTACTGATTTGGGTATAACACTACAGTTGTGTATATTGCTCTATTTGTTTTCCTGTTTTTATTGATGCCTGTCGCTTGTGTGGGTGCTTGGCACTCAACAGTTACGCTTTTAGCGCCAAATTTACGAAGTTTAACAAAAATTTTGGCAATCGGAATCAATGTGCCGTTAGTGGTGTAAAGTGCTGATGGCATAAATGACCATGAGGTGTGCACATGAACGCACATATGTCAGTACACACAAATGCACGCAACGCACACAAGCACACACCTGTAGAATTCTTAGAAATTTTAGCCAAATATTTATCATACAATTTTTATTTTCATTTTTTCCATTGAGCTTTTTTTTGCAATTTATGGTGACTGTTATAAATAGGTTTACGCGCGCCAAACTACGAAAAATAGCAACAATAACAAAAGCATAAAAAGCAGCATTTAGCTGCACCACAGAATGTCCGGTGTTGGCTCGTTTATTTCACGGCTGCTGAGCTCAACGGATATGGCAACTCACACATAGCGCGCACAAACATTGGCAGCAGGTGGCGCCACAACCACCAATAATGGCTGCATCTCCAATGTGAATACTTTCACACAACTGACAAAGAGTGTGGGGGTTGCTAGTTGCAGGATATGGAGTGCTAATGGATGTGGGTCGGAGGTAGCGCGCTTAGATGCATGCAGTGCGTGTTTAGCTGGACAATTTTTTTCGGCTTTTGGTTGTTAATAAATTCTGATACGTTTTTTTTGTTTTTGTATTTTTTCTAATTGTTGCATAGTTTATTAGCAACTTGTTATGTGATAGGCTCAGTTTTTTTGGTCCAACAACTGTAGATAGAACGCATGGACTGAAAATATTTGGTGAAGTAGGAGAGGGAGCCTTTGCATCACTCCCGCAAAACCTCCATATTTATGGGTCTCCCGGCATCTCAGCGAGTGTATTTCATTTCTATATCTACACTATCCCGGAGACCTTGACCTCATTACTGTGTGTTGACATCACTGGTAATAGGGTAGTCGGCTTTCAGGGCTCTCCAGTCAGCAACGATAACATCAGTTTCTGATTGGTCAGTGCAGCGAGTAGTTTACTAATCTGGGTGCCTGAAGCATCGTAACCTAGAAGGGAGCGTGATGAGCGAGCAGCTGACGCGGGATATATCGGCACTTACGGTCTCAGCACCGAAGGGTATCCCTTCCACACCTGGGCTTTATAATGGCACGCTTTTCTCAGCATTGTCTATCAGGCAAGCGGTTATCAATATTAGAAACGCTCCGAACGAACCGTTGGTATTGCACACAAAGTCATTATGGTTGTAGTACTAGTACTTCGCCTTGTATAGCTAGAGTTGCGAGCAAGCTCCCCAATGGAAGTCCTCGGGTCTTGTTATCTTGTTAAACTGTTCCCCCAAGTTTGGAGTGTCAGCTAACGTGAAGGAAGGCAGGAGATTGAGAGTGAGAGATGAAACCCTAAATCAGCCGTCAAGTTGCACATTGCTACCTTGCTGACCTCCTTTGGTCTCCAGTGCAATATAATTGAATCCAACTAGGATCTTATGACCATAAATGGGATAAGTGAGTTTTAATTTGGGTAGCTGAGTTTAGGAGGGGCCAAAAAGGACCCCTCCGCCAATACCCGTAAGACAACAAATAGGGCCTGTTCCACAGTACCCGTACAGGCTTAACAGGGTACAATTAGTCACTTCATAGGACATGCTCAAAAAAAAAGGTAACAGATTAATTTAAATAAATAGATAAAACTGGCATTGCTCAAACTTCCCTATTGCGTCCTATCCTGAACTCACTATAAACTGAAGGGCTCGGTTATTTTGCACTTTCAAACAAAAATAATTGAATTTTAAATACTTTTCAAGCACAAATACATAGGCACTTTACACTTTTAGCCACAGGTTAAGCATCAAATTCGTAACCAACACAGCTGACTACACAAAATTCATTCAAGTGCAGCACGCCAACCTGGAAAACCCACACACAAAACACCCTTAAATTCCAGCAAAACTTGTAAAGTTTTACGTTCAGCAGATTTAGTTTTAATTTAATGTTGCCAAGTTTGGTTTTTCATTTTGATAGCACTTTTATATTATTCTTGCTTGTTTGTGGAGTTGTGTGCGTCTGTACACTGAGTGGATTAACGCCACAAATTCACCTTGAACTTACCTTGAAAACTGGCCAAGTACGGTCAAAACACAGCAGCCAGCAAGCACCCACCGCCAGCGTGAAAATCAACGAAGCGCCTAACAGCTATTTGTTTTGGCTCAAATGGCAGAGGTGGAGTCGCTCGTGACTTGTGAAGCAACACAGTCGTAAATCACGCAATTTTTGGGAACAAGCTGCGAACAGGAAGTGAAGAAAGAGAAAAGTAAAATATGCAAAATAAATGAAAAGTGTGTGTGACAAATCACAGTCAAAACAAAGCAAAACGCCTTGTCATGTGGCACGTGTATGCTTGAAGTGCAGCAAAATGACTGAGTGTGGCACCTAAAACCTCGCGCAGCGGAAGTGCAAACAGCGCGAGTAGCAACTATTAGATCAGTGGCAACTTTAAAGTACATAAATAATATGTCTTAAGTTAATGTAGCGCATGCAAGTTATATACGCGCCAACGGCCGCGAATCCAAAAAACAAATGCTGCACTTAGCTGGCTGCTAGTGCGCGTTTATTTACTAAGCACTCAGTGCACTCGGCCATAAGTATGAGTTTGAGTTTTCAAGCATTTTGCATAGCGTATGAGCTGTATTAGCTGTTTGTGTGCGGTAGAGTTGCAAAAGTGTCGATATACGCGCCGTACTCGATATGTTCGATTTATAAGAAAAAATATATCGATACATGACCGATAAGCTTCTGTATAAAATGGAATGAAATTTTCACCGATGTATTGGTGCATGTCCAACTAAACGTTTGAGATCCAGTTTACAACAGTTATTAGAATTTTTGACAATTTCTCTGTATGTTTACTCGCGCATCACCTGAAACTTGCTATATATTTAGAATGCAGTGAACTTAAACCGAAGTATTGCAATGTGGCCAACTTAAAGTTTGTGATTCATTTTGCGACCGTTTTTAGAACTTTTGTCTGTCGGTCTGTATGTTTGTTCACGCATCACTCAAAAATTGTTATGCAGAATTGAGTGAAACTTACACCGAAGTATTTCTATATGTCCAACTTAGGGTTTAAAATCCATTTTACAACAGTTTTCAGAATTATTGTCGTTTTGTCTGTATGTTTGTTCTAGCATCACTCAAAAATTGTTATGCAGAATTGAGTGAAACTTACACCGAAGTATTTCTATATGTCCAACTAAGAGTTTAAAATCCGTTTTATAACACTTCTAGAATTTTTGTCGATTTGCTCTATGTTTGTCCACGCATCACTCAAAAATTGTTATACAGAATTGAGTGAAACTTACACCGAAGTATTCTTATATGTCCAACTTAGGGTTTAAAATCCATTTTACAACAGTTTTCAGAATTATTGTCGATTTGTCTGTATGTTTGTTCTAGCATCACTCAAAAACCGCTACATATACTTGAAATAAATTTTCAGCGATGTATTGCAATATGTCTAGCTTAGAGTTAGTTATTAATTTTAACTTATGGAACTAGTATATTAATCTAGTGCCAGCAAACATTTATCAATATGTGCGTTAGAATTCTCTGAAAAATCATCGCGATATCAACAGGAAAATTTTATAACGGCACAATAACCGTATACTCCGTCTACCGATTTTTGCATCCACATTTTGCAGCCCTAGTGTGCAGCACATTCGCCACAAGTACTTTCTAGACTTGACTAAAGCCAAAACTATTATTTTTATTGTTACTATTTGTAGGATAAAAGTTTTTGCCAGCACAGACAAGTAGCAACGGCATTTGCTGCCAATTTTCGTCACTACTTGCTGCATGTGACTTTTGCGTGTTGAAAGAGAGAGAGCGCGGAACGCAAAGGAGCAGATTTGCAGCGTTGTTTTTTTGTTTTGTATTTCATTTAATTTTGCCAACGTTGAAAGGCTGCGTTTATGCTGCTTAGCTTTCATTGAATTGTTTCGCAAAAGTTTTCTTGAGCGCTTACACTCATCGGAATCCTCTCCACACGCCTATATAAGCAATAGATAAAACTGTATGCTAGCTTTCTTAACACAGCAACATTCAACTCTAAACAACAAAAAGAAAAAAAAGAACAAATAAACACTTAGCTGTTATAATATAATAATTCATAATACGCTTACAAAGTTTTGCTGCAGCAGCTAGCTGGCTGAGCTCAGTGTAGTAGCAAAAATTTGAGGCAGAAGATGCAAACTTTCAAACCGCAGGAATTTCTCTGGTTTGTAAGCTTAGCCAAACAGTTAGATAGGCAGGCAACTGCTTCAACTATTTTGCCCACAAAATCTACTTGGCATTTTCAAGAGAACGTCATCATCATGCCACGCTATGCAACTTTAAAGCTATCAACTTAGCCACAATATTGTCCTACGCTATTTGACGTTTAGCATTTTGGTATTGTCTTAGCCTTGTTACTTAGCCGTTTATCCCTGCCTTTTGCACTTAGGCAGCCGTGTGCTTTACAGTAAAATTTATTTATGCAATGCATTTTCTTATTTGGTTCTAGGTTAAGTTTCTCACTGCGTCTCAATAGCAGCGAGTGCTTGACGTTGCATTTGTTTTGTGTTTGCCCGCTCGCTGTGTCACTTTAGTCACTCGTTGTTTGAGTCAAATGCTTCTCTTCAAGTGCGACATTTCAGCTCAAGAGTTTATATACTTGTGAGTTTTGAATATCATTCCCCATCGTTTTATTTTGTGATTTTTGATTTAATTTGATATTCTGTAGTGCTTTAAAGGCAGTGAAAAAGTTAAAGCTGAAATATTTGGGTATTTAGCTAACATGAACTGCATTACCGATCGTTACGATTTTCTGTTAGAATTGACCGTTTTGTGAGGATCGAACCAAACCCTAAGCATGTAACTATTTGCAGCAGGATGAACTTGATAAATTAGTGCTTCCGATTTCTAAGAACCACCAGGAACCCAGTTTTGTTCTCTTTCCGTTTGATAACTAACTTACAGTTCGGCCAGAATAAGAATTCGTTAAAAGTATCAAACATCGATAAAACTAGGTATTATACTGCGTCTACACTATAGCGAGTACATCCAAAGAGTTAATCCTTTGATTCAAACTTAACATCTCCTTAGCTTAGTTTGTGCTCTTCTTCGATAAAAATTACTATTTCTTACAAACAAAGCCCTTAAGCCCAAAGTTGGCATAAAAATATTTCACAGAAAGCTGTATTTATAGTTTTGTGGGCTGATAACTAATTGTGCTTAGTTTTCGCAATTCACACCACAACTATTTTTTAAACCATTTTTAATTTCTGCTATCATGCATGTGCAGCGTGTTACAAGCAACTTCTTGACCTTGCAAAATTTAATTTGGTTTTTCCATTTAATTTTAATTTTCTAGGTATTTATAATGTTTTTCAATTGATAAGCGCTCTATTCACCGCTTGATGGAACTTCGTGAGCAATTCAATGATGGTTTTAAACTGTCTGCCCTGCCATGATGGATCACCACGTATTTGCCATTGTATTACAATATTGTAAAAGTTTTTTAAGTGAGTCAGTTACGTAAAAGGTTGAGCGCATATTGAAAGCTCAATTGGCGATTTAAAGTTAGATAATATGAGGGTGGGTGAGAAAGCAGGCAGTTGGATGTGCAATAGAAAGGTATGAAGTGAAATTCTATATTGATATTTATAGGAAGCATCACTGGGTATATTAATTTGGGTAATTGAAGGTACATAAATACACACTGCCAGTCGGCTTCAGTATTTTGAAAAGCGAAACAGTTTCTTTTCCATTATTAGCTAACACGAACTGAACAATTAATTTTAAAAATATTCCAACGTAAATTTTAGGAACTTTTTAATACCGAATACTTCTGTATAGATACTTTTAAAAATCTAGTACTACGTAATCAAACTTTCCTGGCATATATATTTTATCACAAGATCTGGTAACTCTTTATTGTTTGCGAACAGCTGATGTAATTTTGCCACTTTAAGGTAACTAGAGAACGCCCAGTGGTTGAAATTCAACCACTAAACTTTATTTTATTTTCATTATTTGCTGTACTTTTCATCTGCCTTTTTCCCTTCCTTTCTCTGTCGTTCCTTTGCTCTAACATATTTTCGTTTTCCTTGATTTCTTCTTTTACTCTCTGCAGTCTCTATTTTCAATTTATTTTATTCTTCCCTTTCCGTACCCTTCCTTTCCTTTTGCTTTCCTTCCCTTCCATTCCCTCCTTTCCTTTCCTTTACTTTTCTTTACTCTCATTTCCATTCCCTTTCTTTTCTTTCCTTTCCTTTCCTTACCTTTACTGTCTTTCCCTTCACTTTATTTTAATAAACTTTGTATTTTTTTGTTTAATCTTATTTAATTTATTTGATTTTATTTTACTTTATTTCAATTTACACAAACCCAACCACAAATACAAATCAAGCTTCGCTGTAGTGCGAATGCTTGTTATTCATTGGTCCACTACCAACTCTTCGCATTCACAGTGAGAGCCGATCACACGAGTAATACAAAGTCGTGCATGACATATTTACTCACACAACAGCGGCTCTATAGTGTGAATAAGTTAATGTGTAGTGGTGTGACTTTTATGTTAAATTTTTTATATTAAAATGATTTTTTAAATTTTTTTTATTTACGGATAAAAGTACACCTCAAAATTTTCTATCTATACATATATAATTTGTATACCTTAGAATTATAGTTTAGCAGAAAACGGTTCCACATTGCATTCATCTTGTCTATTTATATACATAAGGTAATGAAAACAATATCATCTATTTGTGAATATTTCAATCACAGTGGCGATTTAGCACACTGCAGTATTTGTAAAATGGATTTTATATATAGTTGGAATACTAAAAACCATAGTCTGATCTTATTCGTAAAAAAGTTTCGCGCCTTTTAAGATCGAATATATCGAAAGGTCTGCTCAAGCAAAATAAAAAAAAACGATAGCTACTTCAATAAATCTATTTCAAAAGCTGCTAAAATTCATTTATCAAAGCACTTTTGGCGTCGGTTGCCTATCACTAACACTGTCGATACTTTTGAGGATCGAGTTCTTATTACAATTTTTATCCACACCTTCCAACACAAATTTTAATACTCTGAGTCAACAGCAGCATAGTTACAACATTTTTTTACTACCGCACATGCATTCCCTCTCACCGTCCTCCACTTCCGCGCTGATTCATTGTCGCCAAATTGGCAGAAGTGCAAACCTTTTATATCCGCTGGCAAATGAATTTCGCATGATTCGCAGCCGCATTAGTGGCAAAAACTTTTCCTACCCACCACCCTCGCTTGATTACCACACTCCACAAGCCTACCGGCGGTTGGTTAGCTGCCTGGTATGTGACCAGTCAATTTATTACTCGACTCGCATCTGTGTAATTTGCACTAATTTAATTATAAACATAATGACTGTGGTCGGACGGAAAAGTCTGTTATCGCAGTAGTTATTATTATACGAATTGTTGCCGCTAAATGCGCATATTTAGTTAGTTGGTGTGGATGGAGGCGGTGCACGCAATGCTGATGGTGCTGGTAGGGAAGTAGTAACGGCGGCGTCTGCTTCAATGATTGTGTTTGGCGCGCTTGTTGTACGTGTAATTGTCGCAACCCAACAATTTGTAAAACATTTTGTTGTTGAGTAAATTTACAAAATTGCGTGCGCATAATTGGCTGCTACAGCTACTGCTCCCCCCCGCATACAGCAGTTGTTTGCCTTCTTTTTGTTTTTTGTAAGAGAATAGTTAGTTTTGTGATGGAATGGCGCGTATGTCTGAGGTACTTGTAGTTGTCGGCTCCCGCCTGCCTGCCTTGTTTGACAAGCGCGCAAGCAAGCTGCAAAACGTTTTGTACCCGCTTAACCGCCATACGCCACTGGTCAGTAGTGCTGCACTAATGCTTTGAGTAAGCGCAGCCGCTTATGATTTTATGCATATTTTTGTATTTGCCTCAATTGCAGCTACAACAGATTTCTGCACGCACCCAAATACTCAACTTAGCGCGCAACACTACCAGCCACATGGAACACATACCTGTGTTGTATGAAAAAACTCATTAGCTGCCGAATTGCCGCTTCTACAAACGACTTGTCGACGTGCTCTTTGTCGCCTTATTTTGCGCTTTGTTTGTCGCTGTCACAAGTGCGACTATTTGCTGTTTGCTGAGTACGCGCACTGATTTGTGCTGCACATGGTTGCAATTTGTGATTTTTTGCGATTTACGATTTGCAAAAAGCGCATGCAAGCCTCTCTTACCACAACGCAACTGCGACAGCATGTTTGCGTGTCTTAAGCGCTTGTTATGTGATTTCAATTTTGTTTTATTTCTCCAGCTACTTAGTCAACTTTCAGCACACGCGAATAATCGCACACACTCCACCATTATACTTACATACATAGGTGTCGCTGCAAATCGGGTTTAACACTAGGTGCTAAGTGTGTGCGCTCATGTAATTTGTTGCTGACAATGTGCGCGCTATGTTGTTGATTAGTTACCGATCTTTGCATGTTACGATTGGTACTCGTGCTTTTGCTGTCAAGGCAAAATCTAATCAGCGATAAAGATAAATAAACACACATTGAAATATGTTTATTTGGGCATATTGCATGCGTGTGGCTGAATACTCAGCAGGTGTCGCTGGCATTATCAGTCTTGACCTGTTCGTCCTACATTCGAATAATGTGCTAGAAAGCGAAAGCCTTCTGTCATGTCACTTACACTGCCTGTGGAGGCGTTAAAATGATGGATGTTAAAGCGCAAGAGAAATGTGGAAAGTGTGAGTGAAGATTTATTGCAAGGCGGTGCTGATACTATTTTTCGAACTAAAAGTGGGGGTTTTTATCTCTTAACTTTGGCATGAAAGTACAAAATTTGCAGATTTCATATATAACAAAACTTCTCTAATTTTTGCGTTTTAACTACACTTTGTTGTGGCCTGATTTGATACAATAATAATATTCAGATACATGAAACAGCCTTGCGTGTTATTAGCTAGTTTCCTATAAATTGCTATACTGAGGTATAGGAGGAAAGCTTTCTCTTAAATAATGACTATGGATATTCCGATATCAACACTTTCCGGTGGTACCTGCGAAATACAGAATTAATACCTCGTTTCCTTAATAAAAGCCTCTGCAGAACTCTGGGTTGAGTTGGTCGTCAATATCACTGATCAGTTGAGAGTTTTCGGTCAGAGTTAGACCAGTCGTCGACTAAGCGTAATTTACTTTCTCCTTGATTACCTAGATATGTAATGTTAGGATCTAGTATTCTCCCGGAAAGTACTTTGGTTTTCACCTGGCGGCATTAGCATAATTAATATTAATATTCGGCCTTCGTTCTTTGGGACTTTTAGACTACAGTATCCGATAAGCAGCGTTTTCGCGCAATAACCCTTAGTTTCACTTACATGCGTTTGCGGTGAGCTCAAAGAACGGTTCTGGACCATAAAAGAGTTGTTAGAACAGAGTGTTTGGCTAGTTGGTCTGCCTGTTCATTACCTTCTTGTGCTTCCAATCCGAGAATCCATCCCAACCAAACCCTTGTTTTTGGCTTTCAGAGCCTTGAGGACTTGTCTTGATTCCTCAACCAGTTACGAAGTAGTCGGGAAAGTGTTGCACGTCTCATATGGCTATTTGAGACAATGTAGATCCGCCTCCAGAATAAACATCTTCAAATGCAAGCTCCAATGCATGGATTTCACTCTAAAATACTGTGAGTTAACTCCTCATTCGAATCGATTTCTTGAAATCGTACATAGTTAGCAGCTCCCTTTGTCTTAAGACGAGACAAAGGTAATGGGATCATATTCTTTATTGAAGAAAAAAATGTTGCGACGAACACTTATTTCCATTTCGCATGTGAGATGATACAACTGCTGCTAGACTGACTGCAAATAGGTGTTCGCTTTTCATTTCACATCTATTCTATATTATTGCTTATTCCACATAGTCTTTTTTTCTTTCCATTTCTTTTTATTTGCATGGTTGTTTTTTTTTTCCTTTTTGTTACCTCATATGAAACAGAAATATTTATAGTCCTTAGCACTTGCCTTATTATTGTCCTCTTGTGTAAGACACAGCAAATACACTTACCTGTCCATGCTCGCCCATTAAGTAGTTTAACATTTTTCTCACTGCACTATACTTACTCTCAAACAATTATTCTACTAATTAAGAATTATTTGCCTTTGTGTAGAAATTTCTGTTTAACTAAGGCCACCACTCAAAACTTACCACGAACGTTCTAAATTTCTCACAACGCAACTTTTTTCTTTTTCATTTCATTTTATTTATGCGCCCATGATCATTCATGCTGCAACCATCCTTGTAAGCTATACAAATCCTATAAAGAGGACAAATTATCAAACAAACCACGCAATGAAATACAAACACTTCACTTAAACATTTATGCAGCCATCTTCGTATTGTTCGACAAATTAAAATTCCACAAATGCCCATGTGAATGAAGAACTGTTTATAGAGCCAGTTACGCTTGGCTAAAATATTTAAGTAATTTCTGTAATTACTGCAGTTAATAGCACCAGCAATGTACACAAAATTCTTTTTAATACGTCTGCTTAGCGCCCATTCTATTTGTACAACTGTTGCCGAGTTGTTACAGACGTAAATGACGTGTTCATACTTGTATGACTTATATAGCAGTTGATAGATTTACAGATATGTCATCGCCATCATCATGCGCATTATAACGTTTGCAGGAATGTACGTTTATGCGCATAGCCTGTTCACAATGCTGCTTCCATTTATCGCACCGCAAATAATGTTGCTTTGCTGCTTGTATTGCGTTGATGCTGCCGCTGTGGGTGCCAGTGTGGTGGGCGTATTTGCTTGCTAAATGCGTGTTAAGTTGGCAACAATTAAACTCGTATTAATGCGCGCACTTGTTATTTCCAACAACAGCGGTAATAATCAGAAATCTAAACCCAAGTGAAAATGTATCGTTTAGCAGTTTGGAAGCAATAGTAATACTTGGTAATTTGCTACTGTAACGAGTCGGCATGCGGCATGCGGTAGCAATTAAACACACACGGTGGTAGCACAAATGCATGAAACACAGTGCATAGCAATGTGCATAATTATATCTTATATGTAGCAGTAAAGCTAGCAGCTGTGTTACTTTATGTCAGCATGAATGTTTGTACTTTTGCTCTCAATAATTCGACTGCTGCTGTCCACAAGTGATGTGCAAAAAAATTCCAATGCACCACAATTTCCTTTTTTAATTGAAAAAAAAATACATCTTTGGCACAGGAAATGAGTATGAACGAATCAGCGAATTATGGATGACGAAGTCAAGATACGATAAAATCAAGCAGCGCTGATAAACTGCAATTATAAATAATTCAATTTATGCGCAATGCTAAGTGCTCTCACTCTCTCTTTCGCTTTGAAAGCTTCACCTTCCACGGTGCGCACTCTGACATGACACAATGAAGCTGCAAGCGCAATGTGTAAACGTTTGTGCCGCTGGCTAGTCATCACATTTTTATCATATTTATTTTGAATTTTGTATGCTTCAACGATTTTTCACTCGCAGCTTATGTATCCTTGAAAAATTGAAGTGCAGCTGCCTTTTCTGTCGCTGTTTGCTGTCGTTTGTTGTATTGGCAGCAGCGTAACGACAAATCCACTTAAGTTTACGCTTGCAGCTGATCCACATCATCATCAAAATCGTACACAAGGGCGTGCATAGTGCCAGTGGGCATCATCTTGGTAGCAAACAAGCAAGGCTGAGTCAGTGACTGTCGTTGGCAATGTTTCTGCGTTCTTCTCCTTTTCTGTGACCCACATGGAGCTGCTTGTGCCTGCTTCGTATTTTGAAGGCCTTCATCTCATGTTTGCTGTTTTGATATTATCCTCTTTGTTGCACACTTTCCCTATTATCATAACTGTTATGATTATTATATATTTATTTTAGTAAGTTATTGCGGCTGGTAACACCGTCTCTTTTGTTTGTTGCATCATTACACTCATTGCACTGTCAAAATGTCACCTGCACACTACACTCGCGGCGTTAGACAATTGAGATGATGTACGGCGCATTGTAAAGGTGTGGGTGGTAGTGAGCGTTTCATTACTCGCCATTGACTTTGCTTTAGCAGAGACTTTGACATTTGCTTATTTGCATATTATCGTAGCTGCACTGCTGTTCTCGTCAATGATTTTTTATGTAAGCGAATTATAAGTGTTCTTGACTCTCTCATAGTACAAAAATGCATCTGATTGAGGCACTTTCCTACGGAATTTGATATATCCAAAGTTTTGGAATTTCATCTTCTTCGGAATTTGTGGCATACAGAAAGTGAGACATGATAAGAACAATCAATAGAGTGTGGTGCTCTCAGAACAATTTAAAACTTATATATATATGGCTAGCCTGGAACTAAACTGGTCTATGTAACATTTTTTCAGAAATCGAGCTATGTACATTTTTCAACTTGAAAAAATAAATTTATCCGTGCAAAATTGGTCAATGTCTTATTTCTGCACCAAAGTGTCCAAAAGATAAAAATATCACTTTAGAATTCACGTCCTTTTGTCATTTCAAGAAATTCTAAAATGGTCCAACTATCATAGACTAACATACACCAGTATGATCTTACAAACTTGTTGAAACTAAACTGGTCTATGTGCAAATCGATTTATTTGAATCATATCTGGCAAGACTGTAAATGTCATCGTCATACATTAAATCAGCTGATATTATCTTTTGTCAGCAATTGTGTTTGCAGGTTAATTTGCGTGTTTGGAATGAAAAGGAGACATTTGAGTAACAGTGTACATACAGGCTTACTAGTGAAAACCCATGGCCGCAGACCGACCAACCACGTCTGCACGAATGAGACATATTAATAATGTACTACGAAATGCTACAAACCGGAATTACGGAGAAAGTGACTCTGAATCGGAAGATTTTGGCTCTAGTAATGAGGAAGATTTGTATGTACCTTCTACTCATGAGGTCGATTCTGATGAAGGTATTTACCTATGAGTGGATCAGAGAGCACATACGGAGTTTTCCTAAATATGGAAGCGATTACGGAGATAGATCGACCGATCGCCAGTATTTGGCCCCTTCTTTGGACCAAACTAAAACGTACAAATTGTTTGTGGAAAAATGCCAAGCTGAAGGTATAGAAATATTTAAAAAATCTTTATATGAAAAGGTGTTCCGCTAAGAATTTAATATTCACTTCTACATTCCAAAAAAGGACACTTGTAAGACTTGCGACGAATTTAAAATTAATTTGGATGCTGGAGCAGATATTGAAAAGTGTATAGAAATTAAACAGAACATGGATACACACACAAAGTTAGCTGCGAAAGTAAGAGGAGTTCTGAATTCATATAAACAAGCTAGTCTCGAAGCTGAAAGTACAAAAGTATTAATTACTTACGACCTCGAAAGGACCCTTCCACTGCCTCACCTAAATACGGGCAAAATATGGTGAAGGCTTTACCTAACTCAAATGAGATTTACGTGAACTATATTGTTACCGGCCATACTTATTTGCCGAATGATGGAGATTTCTCGTTTATAAGCAGAGCTCAAAATAAGCAATCCCACATATTTACACCAGATGAGTGGATAGAATTGGTTAAAAATTGTAGAAAGCATTCTCCTTTTGATGTTAATAATATGGTGGGAAAATTTATGTCATTTGACGAACTACGGGCAATGTTCAGGGACTAGCAGAGTATAGTAGACGACGGTGCAAAGGTTTCCCAAATGCGAAAAGCAAACTTTGTCAAGGGCGAATCTGTGATGCAGTTTAATGATGATTATTCTAAAACATATAAATCCGCCGATCTAAAGAAATCTAGCGTGAACCTATATGATTTCATAGAGTTCTTGAAGAATTTCACACCAGATCAGGGCAGCGTCATACGCGTTTTGAAATTCAAAAAAATTCAGGACATAAAAAAAATGTTGAAATTTGTACCACCGATTCATCACCCCTTTTACCTGTCCCCTTCACATGTAAACCGCAGAGCTGAAACAGAAAACAATCCAGAAGATTTTCTACCAGCCCGTCGTGGAGAAGACTAGGTTACTGTTACTTTTAATGCAGAGGTGATCATTTACTAACACTTGTATGTTATTTTTTTTAATTAAAGTACTTCCTTTCACATATTTGTTGTTGTTTTATTCATATAATTTCCAATTTGTAGTTCAACCTTTCTTAAAAATTAAAAATTTTAAAGTGCTCTATGTAACAAGTTTTTTTGTTAAAAAAAATATTTTTCAAAAAACGTTTAAATAATAAGTTTTTTTTAAGTTAACTTACATTAACATACATCAACAATCGCACACTGCATTAAAACGCGTTTCATCTGTTCTCTCAACTTTTGTATTTTGTTATATAGACAAGTTTAGTTCAAGGCTAGCCATATCTATATCTGAAACCCCAAACTTTTGTAAGAGCAAAACAGCCCATCTACGGGACCTTTTTCTCTAATTCAAATTTTAAAATGACATATTCGTGTCAAAAAAGGTTATAGGTGTATTTTTAAATTGAAATACAGAAGGAATAATAAAAATTGACAATAAGTATTAGGAAGGGAAGGTCTAGACGGATCTAACCTCTTGGATGGCGTTTACTTTTGCTTCTTCAAATGAGGCACGCAAATATGGATGTGAACATATTTTTCACTGCAATCAGAATTTTAAGCCCAGCACCTCTATTCAAAAAAAATTTATTAATTCATAGACAAAGCGCAATGACTTAACATATTTATTCCCACAGCGCAGCATTGCTCATAAGCATAAGCCTAATTGCATGAGCGTGAACATAAGTCAGCTTAATGCCTTTTGTGCGGCAGCAACTTTATAACTTTATCGGCTTACAGGTCACCGACTTGCCCTTGACACGCTACATAATCGAAAACTTCGCCACGCAATTCACAACTGAACGTCAACTTAGCCGCAAATACTCGATGCGACTGTCGCACATTTTCGTTGCACCTGAAAATCGAATGCGTAGTAAAACAAGCGCATTACTACTTGTTGCACTTTGCAGTCAGCATTTTACACTTAATCAACTTGGCAGCACTGACCAATCTGTTACCGTCAAATCAGATACGCCCTTGTTGCTACCACGCCTACAACTCCGCCTATTTAATGCTACATCTAGTAGTGGTGTGGCTGCATAAGCATTGTAAAAAAGTAAATAAAAGCGAAGAGTGAGAAATGCGAAAAAAGCAGAAAACGATCGAAAACTATTGCGGCGCAGCACTGCAGAGGGCGCACTATACAGTAGCCAAAACAATAAACGGCCGACTACAACAAGTAATAATGCAATAAAATACAATAGTTAACAGTAGCTGCTGTTGAACACACAGCAGCCAGCAGCAAATAGCAATATATTGCTCGTGCAAATATAGGCAGCAAACAAGCAAACATATTTTTATTGCAAGCGTACTTTTTCTTGTTGTTACTTGATTTATGCCCAACTGGCCTGGGGTCAGTTAAATTCGTGTATGTTTGTATGCATTGAATGCTGTGTGCGATGTTGCAGTGTACGTGTTGAGCAGCGAGGCGTGCAAAAAATCGCTACAATGAGTGCAACAAGCATGAAAACTGACAGCAGCACTTGCAATAGCATATACATATGTAGGTATGTACGTATGTGTGAAGAACCAGTTAGCACCGTTACATGCGCTCGTCGCAGACTGTACGCTCTCCAGCAAACCAGTTGCTGCGTGCAAACAGAAAAAAACCCGCTTACCAGAGAAGCGTGCATATTTCATGTTGCTAACGCGGACCATATCACCACCACGAGTTTAACGCATACTGTTGCTTTTTATTCCCCTACCACAAATATTATACATTGTTTTTTTTTTTTGCTTTTTCGCATAACCGCAATATCTGCTTGATAATGTGTCAAACTCTTAAGTGGTGCTCTTTTATTTTATTAACTTACCGCTATTTAGCCACTTCATCTGCTGCCACGTTGCTGAACACAAGAGCCAAGCATGCATGCGTCAAGCGCTAAAATTTTTTGTTGCTGCCTTGCCAATTTTTCACTTTTATGTGAATTTTAAGTGTGGCATTTAATGGACTGTGTTCACGCGTAAGCACAAATAGCACCCTCTATTAGATATATCATGCATACTTATCAACGCTTGGTTGTCTCTTTCCAGTTTTGCGGCACTCCAAAAAGTTTATGCTCAAGTCTGTCAAAATACTAAATTTTGTGGCGTTTGATTTTGTGTATTTTCGTCCAACCACGCTCTTTCTAATGCTATCCCTCGGGTCTTTTTTGATTTTATAAATTTTGTTGCGTATTTTTGTATTCAATGTCTAAATGCGGGCATTAAAAATGGTGCAGCCATCAAAACAAGCTTCGATTTTATGAGCTTATGCGGCGCGTTTTGCTTTGACTGCTTCGATAGTTGTTCGACACATATCTTTGACACTGTGGTTGTCACTTATTTTATGGTTGTGTTGACAATTGCGATAGCTTACGTTTGGCATCTAACTCACGCATTATGGGTGTCGCTTCATTGGATGTCATATTTCGCCTTCATGGCTGATTTATGAATCATTTAACGCGTGAGAAGCGCCAAACAAGCGACTGCATAGGCAGCTGCGAACATGTTTAATTTTTTATAATGATATTGACTCAATATTGCTGTACTTTTCTAAAACTTATTAATGTTTCATTTGTTTCTACCTTGTATTAATAGTTTATAGATAAAGAGTATTGTTTTTAAGTGCAAAATTTAGTCACAAACCGTTGATTGAACACTAAAACAACACTAGAAACGCACTGTTATGAATACTAAAAAATGTATCGATTTATATAAGCATCAAGATTTATCATCCATCCACAAACACAACAAAAATGTCCAATAGAAGCATCTCGCTATAAAGCGATGGATAACACACCAAACTTAGAGACAAAAAATGTAATCGGTTATTTTTGTCAGCATCATAAGCCTTAGTCATAAATATATAAACAAATTTAATTTTAGGTCTCCGTCATTTCCATAAGCAATTTATTTTTGAGCTGAGGAGTTTAATCAAGGCGGGATATGCCTAATAAGAGAAGTATTTGGAGAATAAATAGTGTTTGAACTAAAATTATTCAACTTTTCTTTATTTTTAAGATATACAAATTTGGAATGAACAATGCAAGATCACAAAACATTTAGCTGCCATTCAAGAAATGCAAGCTGGAATAATTTGCTTTTTCGCATAATTCAGAACTGGAATATTTATCAGAAGATTGTATTGAGTGTGTAAAGCAGCAAATGCAACCCTGCTCAATCTAGAATTAAGATGATTATTGTTGAACACACGGGTGGTAAACCACAGCCAACTACACGACACGAAAAAGAGGAAATAAAGAAAGAGGAAGAGGACTTCCGGAAAATTGAGAAAACGAGAAAGACGTATTTTATTATATAATCAATTAACATCGTCAAAACGACCAAACAAAAATCGAAGTTTACGAGTGTTAGATTTTTCTTAATTGCACTTATTAACATGGCTATTTTGAAAGTTACGTAACAAAACACTCCAGTCATAACGTATTTTTCCCCCAAAACAGAGGGAGTATCTACTTCCAAAGAAACCGGTGAGCTTAAAAAGGCTGGTCTATGCTCAGGAATAGTTCTTACGGTTCTAAAGAAAGTTACCTATATAACTGGATGTAACTTATTATATCAGCTTTCAAACGTTTAGATATGAATATGTGGCTTCGTACTTTTAAGTGACTAGCGCTTGTTGTTGAATTAACGGTAAACTCTTATTTCATAGCACAATACCAAACATAGTAATAATTTCTGACGCTATCATTGTAAACATTACAATCACATTATTATCGCAGCATATTAGCAAACATATGTCCATTTCCACAAAATGCCATTTATCAAAGCAAAAACGCATGGTAAATTCCGATGAGCTTAACACGCGCGTAAAAAACACGTTATCCGAAGCACACAGTTGCCTTTTAATAAACTTTAAAACACTTTTTTGTGTTAAGTGCTAGTATGGTTTTCATATGCTTGCTGCCGTTTTTTGTTAGTAGGTAACACGCATAGCAAACAAAAACGAAAATAAATAATTTTTTACAGCTTTCATCGCAGACAGTAGCTAATACAATGGTTGTGTGCAGATGTTTGTGGTCAATAAAACACGCATTTTATTACTATTATAGGTATTGGCAATTTTCACAGACTTTATTGCCCTCTATAAATTTATGTTTGTTTTTTTGATGTTTGGTTAAGATTTCTTAACAACAAATTATACACATTTGTTAGCTACTTTAATAACTAAATTCTAATTGTAAGCCTGTTTGATGATATTGATTATGCCAGTGGTAACCCTGCGGGTTAGGTGTTTGGAATATGACCGAGGTAAGCATACCGGTCGTAAGAGGCGACTAATATGCACAAAGGTAATGACGTGCAACTCGATGGTTGATCCACCGATATGATGCCTCTCATCTCTCTTAACCCATGACATGACCTAGAAGGTTTCACTGGTCATAAATCGCTACCACGACAGTCGGGCAGTACCGCAAGGTAGTACCGGAGCGTACCGGGTTCAAATCCGGGCAAGGACTGTTAATTCGACAACATTCCCCAAAACCTCCGGGGAGTGTTTTTGTCGTTACCACAACAACAACAACTCTTTTTCCTTGTAGTAGCATTCAAAACCAACAAATATTCAACAAGTCCTTAACATATTATAAACTAGGGAAGTTACGGAGCTTCGGTTCCTTTATGCCGAATATCCGGTTTAGTCAGGTTTCGATTGAAAATGTTTATCCCTTATTATCCGCTAAGCGTTCATTGGTTTAGTCAAATAGCAGAAGTTGTTTCAGAACAAAAGCTGCTAAATTCGAATAGTTGACTAATTAGATATTCGAAAAACTGTTTTTGTTTATTTCTTTTACTATGACTTAACACTGTAGGTGATAATCAGCTACCCAGATAATTGATTTCAGTACAAAGACGTGCTACAGTATATGTTAGGTAGCAAATGTTACTCTTGTACACTGCTTCGATTTCCGCTTTTGGTGCCGATAAATCAAATTTTAAACATTCGGGTGCGCCAAACTCACTGCCGTAACACCCTAATAAAAAAAAGTGTTTATATTACTTTTAAATTGCGACTATTTTTGTTTCGCCGAAACTAGTAGTCAATATGAACTGTCAAGGCAAAAGCTTATCGCTGATTTCTTAGAAAACTTCAACTAAAGCAACATTCAAATAAAGTAAACAAAAATCGCACACTTTGGCTCAAAACTTAAATACACAAACAAATAATTATTTACACAATACGTTTCTATACACATTCATACGTTTTCGAATGTACGTGTTTGTAATAAGGTGTGCGCATATGCAAATCTTCGTCGAACTAATAAAATTTATCAATAAAACGGAAATGCCAAGATGCATTGAATTTGTGCCATTCATTCTTAGAAACAAATATGTACGAGTATATTGGTGTCGTTGAACGCCCTGTACAACCCTGCCTTGTGTAGCTATACGTTTTGCTTTGAAATATTTGTTTTTGTAGACGTATGCAAATCTTTCAATTTCTGGCGAGCGCGTTTGTACAGTCAAATGTCGGGTCGTATTTGTATTGCAATTGTAGCGTGTGGCGCGACGCTATGCAGCGTGACATTGTGCGCGATGAGGAAACGACTTATTGGCTTGTGAAAATCAATTAAATTTTTTAATTAAATTTTATTTAGTTTTGTGTAAAAAATTTAGTAATTCAATTAGTAAATTTGCACGATTACTTTTAAATTAGCTTGTGTCTTGTTGTAGTAAAGTGTTCAAATAACTCTGCAGGTATTATGTTTAAAAAAAAAAGATACCTAATTAGGCCCTACGCAAGTAAATATTTGGCTCTTATACAGCGTTTACATACTACCGACCGCTTGCTTTGGGAAGTCCACTTTCGAGCTTCAAGAACTCATTTAGAGGTCACAGGAGCTTCCCAGGCTTAACATAAATTAAAAGGGAAAGTGGTGTTAGATTATATTGTGGCGAATATTCTCAAGCACCTACCATCCCTAACTCAATAACATTGCCACCACTAGTTAAACACAACAGAGATAACGATGGCTATGCTTATGCATGCAAGCCTGGACTAAGGAAGAGGAAGCGAGATGGTGCGAGTGTTTACGAATACAAAGCAAAGAGGAAATGTGAATAAATAACACCGACCCTTCGAGAACACGAAGAGCGAACAACCAAGAAACTTCTGGGTTCGTAGGGTAGAACCCTGTCGGACTATATAAGGTAGTGACTAAGCAGGTTAATCGGTTTGTATTCAAGTATTGTACAGTGAACTACTGAGGAGTTACCAAATTCGGGAACTTCTATTGCGCTTATACTAGTAAATAAAACTAGCTATTAGTTAAAGTATTTGTGCGTGTATTTATTTGACTTTATAGTGCTCGAACTTAGGATTATTAATCGAAGACTTATCGAATTCGTCACAATATTGTTTAATGGGCTCATTATGTATAACGCAACGCGGCGCAACATGTCATTTCTTACTGGCCCGAGAAATTTTCCCTTGAAGCCATATCCAACGCATTACACTACCCTAAACCACTGTTGTTATTTCATATTGCAATAATGCAAAACTCGTTAAAAATGATGATGTCGAGTAAAACTGTTTTAGAGTTTTGTAGATGGGCGATTTCCTTCAATTTAACTAAAGAACCAAGTAGTTCTCTATCAAAAGGGAAGTAGTTCCGCTGTTCAATACCGATTTTTCTTTCAGTCAATTAGTACAACCATCAATCAATTTTGGTCAGTTTGTGATAAATGCCTACAGCTAGTTTTCAGTGTTCAGGTATATGTATGCACACCTACAACGAGCGGTCTAGTTCGTTCGTTCAGTGCACTGAATCGTTCAACTGAACTAGTTCGAAGTAGTTCGTTCTTAAACTACAAAACTCTAAATAAAATGAATCGCTATTTTGTGAACATTGGACATAAAGTCGAAAATTCATATTCAATAAATAATACATAAATAATTTGTTATTATTGTGCAAAAACTATAAATAATATTGAACTAACTAACAGAGCAATTCAAAATGTTTTCTTTGTAATTACGTTGGCGATTCGGTATTGTGCGCCAACGAACGACGAAAACAAAGCTATGAATCGATAAAAGTTTGATTGGCGCGAGCTTTACGCTTATTGTTGCTATTATTACACAAACGAGCAGAGTAAATATTATCGAATAGAGCGTTGTGATAAATTTTGCGCTAAAAATGAAAACAAAAAAATTAACTAAAATCTGTGTTTGTATGTATGCATGCAAGTTAACAAGTTCTTTCTTTCATTAGCAAGCGCGTTCTTCTGCAAAAAAAAAAAAAAACAGCAACACAGCATATTGTGTAGATCATTGGTTTTCAATCTGTGGGTCGCGACCCACTGGTGGGTCGCGGAGCCCTCTCTGGTGGGTCGCGAGCTAAATAAGATAACTTTAACAAAATCTTATCTCTAATCTTTATTTGCCTCTAAGGACCATTTTCACTCTTGATTTTCAATTTTCATGTCGAGTTAACCCGAGTTTAACCGCCCAATATCAGAATAGCATCATTTTCGAAATTTTGGTGGGTCGCGAGATTTTTTGGACGACATTTTTGGGTCGCGACCTCAAAAAGTTTGAAAACCACTGGTGTAGATAAAATTCAAACGAAAATAATGTTAATGAAAATACTCACAAAGTGAAGCACAAAATTATTTATACAAACAAAATTTTAATGCAAAATACAACACAAATAAACGACAACACCAGCGCTTTCGCAACTCAAAATGTAAACAAATTGCAAAGTGAAAATAATTTCAAAGCTGCGCAAAAAAAACTTACTACCTTGAAAATGTATGGAAAATTTTCTGTTGTTTACTAATGAGCAAGCAGAAGATTCGTTTATTACAAAAATTGCAACTACACTACGTGTGTGTGTGTGAACAAAACAGAAATAACTGCTTAAGTGGCAGCGTTTTAAATGGGCTCGTCATCATTCGCATGTCAATTACACAACTTGACGCAAAACTTTTGTTGTTTTTTTTGTCTATCGAATGACGTAGCTTTTGTATTGCGTATATTTGGTTTTCATATAAAATGTGAATCTATGCCTTTTTTGAACTTCGATTTATCACAGACTGTTAAAAGCTTTAAAAGCGTGTAAATTAAAGTATAAGCTCAAGAAGCTATGCTCTTCACAACTTATATGACTATAGGTGAGTACAAAATTAGTTTATGTAAAGTTTGTTTATTTTCAAAACGTCAATGTGCTAAAAAAAAATATTGTCCCTAAAAAGTAATGCAGTTTTTGATATCAAAATATATTAGACTTGGGCAGTTTTTGAGCTACAGAAGTGTTGAACTAAATCTTTTAACCAAACAAGTTCCCTCCTTCGTTCAGTCAAGTGAACTTAACTTTTTGTGTGGCAACTTTGCAAGTGAAAATGTATGTAAGTTATTTTAAAACGTTTGGCAACTCATCCAAACAGCTGGTGTAATTTCGCGATAATTTTGCAAAATTGTGGAATTTATCATATTTCGCAAGATTAGTAATTTATATGCATTAATAAGTGCGTAAAATGTGTTTTTTTGTTTGTGTTAACAAAGGCTTCCGTACTATGTGTTCATGTTCATGTGAGTTTCAAATTAAACTAAGTCAATTAGTTGAACTATACTTCAATAAAGTGGTTCAAACTAAGATCCTAGTGTAATGAATTGAACGAGCAAGAACTGAACATTGAACTAAGAAAACTCACTCTCATACAAGGTGGCGCAAAAGTAAGCTTCCGATGTTCAGCATATCGGTTGTGGCACGTGCAGTGTGTGCTGTTGCACCGTCTTGTTGGAACCACATGTTTTCCAATCCCAATTCATCAAGTTGCGGCAAAAATAACTCGTTGATCATTGCTCTGTAGCTCTCACCATTCACAGTAACCGTTTGGCCCCGACCGATTATTGGTCAAATAAATAGTCAGCAATATTCCGCGTTCTGGAGCAGTGTAGCGTAACATTGTTTATTAACGTGTATTTCGCATGTGCTTACTACACAAATGTCAAAACAGAACTGACTTTAGGGGCCAATCGCAAAATTTATAGCATTTTCTGATAGGAGGATTACTTTTGAGCCATATATATATCGAGTTGCAAAAATTCTTTCAGATTTTGCAAAAGCGCTATAATAATCTTATCAGAATTTTGATGCCTCATTACCGCAGACCTGAGTATCAGGTTAATTGTCAGTGATCAAACAATTGTCCGATAGGAATGCTAATACACAGAAGCTACTCTTCTGTAAATGCACACATAGTCCATTGCTATCAATTGTCATAGGTCCTAAAAGTTCGCTGTTCGTGTCGATTTATGACGTATGGAAAAATGCGTCAGAAACCCGACTCGTATGAAGGCCATTTGAGGTTCATCTGGAAAAGCATTCCGGGTATGCTTAAACGTTTTCACAATTGCTAGGCTTCGACTTCTACTTCCGGTTCCGATTCTGAAAAAAAATTGAGAAATCTGATTTTGATTCGGCCTTTCGATTTTTATTGATATTTGTTTAAGCATTGGGAAGTCTGTAGTAAATTTTAGAGAATTTGGTTTTAAATTAGAATTTTGTCCTAAATTCTATCTGCCTTGTCCTTGTCCTCTTGTATTTTTTAAAGGTTTTTGCTTCTGCTTAGTCTAAACTAGTTATAATAAAAGACGTTGATCGGGTAAGTACGAGTTATTCCGGTACGCAACCCAACATGTCGTGTAGACTCGTGCTGTCGGCTGACAGAAATCACTCTCGCTGATTTGGCAAAAATAGTTTCCCATCAGCAATTACCGTGGATGGTGAAAACTGTCCTTAATCTTGACCTTCCTCTTAACGCTCATGCTCCTTATCTCCTGCTACTTTCTATTTCACTTTCTACTAGTGTTACCTATTCTATACATCTTCCTTTACTTCTTCCGGGCTACTTTTTTTCCTTCCCTGTCTGCCCCTCATCCTTATTCTCTCTCCCTTTCCCTCTTTCTTTTACTCTCTCTATCCAAATACCGGCTGCTCTTCTTTATATGTACCCTACCGGACAATCCTGATGCGCACCAACACATATAGACATTTGACTGATCAGTGACAACTGAGCTGATACTCATGTCTTAGGTGGAGCAACACACATACACAAACGGCTCACACGTACACAAATATTTTCATAATATTTTGCACCACCGCCATAGAAATCTTATCACAATTCTGATGCCTACTACCTAGTACTTGAGTATCAGCTGAGCTGTCACTGACCAAACAGCTGTCCGGTAGGGTAGCTAGTACAAATAGTTGCAAAGAAAGAGCGAATATCTATTTTGAGTTACAACTTATTAAAATAAAACGTGCTATATTTAGTATTTATTTGCACTTCACGAGCATTTATTATTATTTTTTTTTTATTATTATTGCAAAAATAATTTTCGCGTTAATTTCTTAGTACATAAATTTTGACTTTTCTCAAGCAGAACGTAACTGGTTATGAGAAGTCACGGTCAACTGAATTAAGAATTTACCCGTAAAAGCTACTAAAACGAAATTTCGCACAAAAACTTAATTGAGGTTAAGTTCACGCTTGAGAAACTTTCAAGTGCTTTAGATTTTATTATACCAATTTTGTTTTTGTTATCTTCCGTTTCAACATTTTCAAAAGCAATGTCACATGTTGACCTAACATGACATTGTTGTAAGATAGAGTTTGCACGAGTAAAAGCAGACAACAAAAATAGAAAATTGTATATCTCACAAACAGCTAAATTTTTTTCTATAATTTTTTATTTTAGTTTTTTCTCAAAAGTAATTTTGAGTAATTACGCTCAAAAGAGGAACGACACAGCCCCATGCTCTCATAGCACTTTGTACGTATATAATTTATTACACGAACCTGTGTAGAACAACCAACCAAAGTTTGCGTGTTTTATCTAAAAAACAACAAAAAAATAGAAACGCCATTTCCGCAATTTAAAAGTTGTTAAACGAAAAGTAAAAAATAAAAATTACTAAAACACAGCAACAAGCAGCAAATGCTCATGAAAAATTTCGCAAACGCGCTACACAAATTATACACAAAATAAAAGTGATATAAAAGTGTAACAGCGGTGCAGGCAGCGGGCGAACTAGTAAACAAAAATTCTCACGCCACGAACGGTCAGCTTATGAAAGTCTCCGGGTACTATTAAGGCTCACCACACACTATGCGGCTTGTAAAACGTACATGCTCGTTTCGCTTGGTAATCACAGCTCTGCTGGCTTGGACGCGCTAGCACGTACAGTTACATTTCACAGCGCATGCGTAGCTGACGCTTGCCACAAAATAATCACTTGAAACTCAGTGTTTTTATGCGAATGAGTTAAAAATTATAGAAAGAACTCAGCAAAACATAATTGAAATTGTGGCAGGTGAATTAAAGAGTGAGGCGTAAAGAAATGTGCTAACTATAGAGTTAACTTCCTGGGCAGTGCCTACTGGCAAGAGTTGACGGTCTGTGAGTGTGATAAAGAGTTTGTAGGAGCTAATTTTAGATTACCACAATGAAATGGCATAAAATTGAAGTAATAAAATGGAGAAAAAATATCACAGGAAGCAATGCAATGAGATCACATTTTAAGATAAATTCATATGGTTATGGATAGGCAACGGCTCACACGTACACAAATGTTTGGATAAGATTTTGCGCCACAGAAATCTAATCAAAAGTCTGATGCCTCACTACCCAAGGCCTGACTATCAGCTGAGTTGTCACTGATCAAACAGCAGTCCGGTACGGTAGCTTAATTTGCACCAGTTCCAATGTAACTAAGCCTTAAGTAATGTAACCTTTGCTTAAGTTTATTGCTATATGGTTATCGATATCAATAGCAAAGCCTGTAAAATTACATCACTAATTTAATCTTGAAATAAATAAATAGCGCGTACCACGAACGTGTTCTTTGCAAGGCGACGCTAGCCACTCCACTTCAGTCTAGATATTGCAATGGGTTAAACTTTTACCGATCTAGACTAAACCGCGGCATGCCTATATGCTTCAGTGACATAAGTGTTGGTAATTTTTTAATAGTTTATTTCAGTTGGCCTGCATACCCTCGCAATTCGCAGTTGGCTTATGAAATATTCTAAAGACAAAGTTTATGTTTGCAACCCCTTATGGAGGATGGGGTGTCACGATACCAAAATGTGGTTTGTTCCCTCAAGACACAAATTCACTTTTAGCTGCTCAACAGAGCAGACTGTTCCAGCAGCAAACTCACTATGGTTCAGCCCTAATAAAATTGTCAGTTTCCGAGCAATTCTGTTGGAAAAAAAATTAGATGTATTTTCGTAACTCTCGTGCCGACTAGGCAAAGCGAAGTATTGCTACAACAGCAACAACAACAACCGCCTGTGCAATTAGCAAGAATCCATGCGCACAAAACAAAAAAAAAACAAAAGCAATCACGAGCGAAACCAAAACAACAACAAACACCAGCAAAACTATTTCAGCCAACAAGAACATAATGCGAACAATTTAAGCTGCCAATAAGAAGAGTCAAAGGCTAAGACGTAAAGTATTTAAAAGAGGTATTTACAAGAAAAGTCGCGCAATATGTTTGGATGGTGCATTTGTATATGTTCAACAGAGATCTATTCATAGATATATTTGTGTATTTGATGATGTTTTACAGTTAAATGAGCGAAGTGTTTGAGCGACTTACACTGAAGCGAAAAGAAAGAGGAATGGCATAAGCTACTTTGACGAATGTGTTTACAGATGGAAGATTTGAAAGAAATGAGTCTTCAGACAGAGTACTAACGAGGGGATTGAAATTGATGATGAGATGGTCAGGATAGATTCCGTGTGACCACCTTTGGTAAATCTCCCAGCAACAACTTACTATGGACTTTATGCTTTACTATTATTATTGTGGCGAATGTTATCAAGTACGCACCCTTCCTAACCCAATTACACTCCCCACTACTAACACAACGGCAAGCAAGCCATGACATGACGCTCAGTTTATTTTCAAGTATTTTACAGTGAACTTCCCTACCAACCATGGCTATCCACTTTTTGTAAAACTTTTTATCGAATGCCAAAATCATCTCTAATTTTTTCTTCTCCATACCAACACCAACGCAAATTTATGCAATATTTTCCCAAAACAAACAATCGTTCTCTTTTCTCCTTAGTGCCACTCTTATGGGTGTGAATGAAACAGTTTGATTTTAATAATTGCAAACCAAATAAAAACAAAGGAAAATATAACAGCTGTTTACATGAATTAATTTTGTAAAATTTTCTGTCATCCGAAATTTTTTTTCCTTTTTTTTTAGATTTTTATGAAAAATTTTTTTATTTGGTTGAAAATTGAGGTAAGTACGGTTATACAAGGTGGCGCAAAAGTAAGCTTCCGGTGTTCAGCATATCGGTTGTGGCACGTGCAGTGTGTGCTGTTGCACCGTCTTGTTGGAACCACATGTTTTCCAATCCCAATTCATCAAGTTGCGGCAAAAAGAACTCGTTGATCATTGCTCTGTAGCGCTCACCATTCACAGTAACCGTTTGGCCCCGACCAATTATTGGTCAAATAAATAGTCAGCAATATTCCGCGTTCTGGAGCAGTGTTTATTAACTTGTATTTCGCATGTGTTTACTACACAAATGTCAAAACAGAACTGACTTTAGGGGCCAATCGCAAAATTTATAGCATTTTCTGATAGGAGGATTACTTTTGCGCCACGTTGTACATGCAGGAGTGCAGGTTCAAATTCCACTCCCAAAAAAAGAGAAATGTATCGTGGTATCATCTAAACAGCTGCCGGTGTGCGTGCCACTATATGACCCAAAGTTTTTTTTACTTACCTCGCATTATTATTCGGTTTTTTTAATTTGGATTATACCACTTAGGATTATGTCGTGCAACAATTGGTGTTTCCACACGCTGTGGCTGTTGAAATATTTATCAAAATGTCGTTTATTTCATTGCATTTAACCTCATTTCATTTTACTTCACCTCATCTTGTTTTGTTTTGATATGTTTTTTGGCGTTTTGTTTTGGTTTTTTGTTTAAAAATTTTTGTATAAAATGCATTTTTTAGAAATATAGTTTATATTACATAAATTAAGAAGAATAAAAATATTGAAAAAGTTTTTTATAAATTTATTTGAATTTTTTTGGGCATTTTAAAAATTAGTATAGGTATAGCATAACACAGGGTGACAGCCCTGGCAGTGCCTAAAAGTATGTAGCCTTTGCCGTGTTGTCAGGTTTGTTTTGGGAAATTTTTTAGCTCAAGGAGTGCATATATATCATTTCTTTATGCGTTTCTGAATGAGTGCGAGGGTCATGCGAGGTCACACGTACGCGACATGTACATGCCGCCTATACAAAATTATCCACTTTTTTATCTTCATTTGTGGATAGCGCGACCTATGTTTTATCCACTTATCTGCTTAGTGTTGGTAGGTTTACTGTGGAGTTACTAACTCCTGAGTTTGTATTGACTTTATATCGAACGAACCCAGTAGAAAATAATAGAGGAACTATCGAAATCGTCACATTATGGTTAAAATATATATTTTTTACAAATTAATTTTTCCGCCATGGCATGTCTGTCGTGTGCGGGCCTACCGTACCGAGGGTCACAGGTTCAAGTCGCTGAGCAGGTTTAACATTTCATGGAAAATCTGCAAATATTTCTGGCATGACTGTACCATAGTCGCAATGCCTAGCTAATTGCAGTCAATGCAAATCTCATTGCTCTTTGAGACACACTGAGCTTATGCGACTACACTTTTGTTGCTATTTTTATTCGCTGCTAGCAATATTGATGTTTACCACACAGTTGTGAATGCAATAAGTTGTTGTTGCAATTTTTATGTTTTTGTTGCACTATTGTTGTATTCGTCATGCCATAATAATACAGTTGGGACATTGTAGCTGTGCATTACTTGTTGTTGTATTATTCTATTTTGTTTGACGTCTTTATAGTGGGTTTGCCTTAAATGTTTATTCGCTCGTTCTTTTTGTTGTTGTAAAGGCACACCTTAAATTTGGTTAAAAAAGGGCGCGTAAAATTACAGCTGCGTGTAGTTTTATTTTATTGTTGTCTTTCAATTTATTTCAATAAAATAAAACTTTATTGCTGCTAAATAAAATTTACCAAAAAAAAAACACGCAAATGACTAGAGTCCATGACGCTGCAGCAACACTTCATACATTGTTGTCAACGCTGAATTTGTGAGTAAAAGAAAAATACAGAAAAAAAAATTTTTTTAATCAAATTTTCCACCAAAAAATTTTAGCAGCAATAAAAATGCCACAAAATGTTGCATGGTGCCCACCTCTGTGTGCGCGCGTGTGGCTCGTCGTGTGTCACCACATTCCCACTTCACTTTATTTAACTGCATGTTGCATGTTAATTTCATGCTTGTGGCAGCAACAGCATTCCACATCACAGCAGCGAGAAATTTTTAACAACAAAATGAAAACTCTAACATACAGCAATAGCAACAACAACTGCGCTAGCAATACCAAGAAAAAGATAACGAGAATGTCAACGCAAAAATGTTGTAAATTTGTTGAAAGCAGCTCGGCGACAAAAACAAACAAAAGAACAAAAAGAACAAATCCAACAAAAATTTCGCAGCAAAAACAAAAATTCTAAAAATATTGACAACTTGCAACCAGCGCGCCGTAACATACAAGTGCTGTTGCCACAAGAACTGTTGGTGTGTGCCATGTTGTGATTTGTTGCAATGCGAAATCAATCAATTGGCGCTTGACAGCAGCCAACAGCCAGCAGCCATAGCAGCAATCTATGGTAACGAGTGCTTAGCGTATGTGACAGCAAACAAAAAATATGCAACAAAACGTGTAAAAACCAAAGATGTGAAATATTTAGCACCAACAGTGCAACATGCTTTTTCATTGCTCTATTTTTTGCTTTGAATTTCTGTTGCTGCGTTGTAGCAAGCATTTTGAACGAAACTAAGCAATGAGCATGGCAGAACGCCGAAACCGGTTGGTCACAAAACCAAATTTGACAAAGGATGACGGAAAATTGTTTCAATACACATCTTTATGACTTTTTTATACTCACTGAGCGAGTAAAATTGGAAGTCCTTAAGTTTGTTTCTAAATAGCGACACTGAGCCGAAGGTGGAGGACGAAAGGGGAAGAATACAAGCATTTTCTTGAAGTGGCTGTCAGTGAAATTTGACAGATAACGTATATCATTAGCTCTGATACACAATGACCATGTGTCACAATCAGCTGATTTCCTTCCTTGCAAATTACTCTAGGCCAAAACTTATCTGCCAGAATTTATTGCGTTTGTTGATATTAAACGTCATGATGCGCTCTTACTTTAGCTGTGTTTGGCGACAGAACTTGCAACTTTTTGGCATTACCACAACAACAACAGAATTTGCAAAGAACTGTAACTCTCTCGAAACGCAAAAAGTAAAAAGTTTCCGCCGAAAAGGAATTTGTAAAAATTTGCAAGCAAAACAGCTGTTGCTCTTTTCATTGGTTAACAGCTTAAAGTTTCAAGTTTTTGTTGTTGCTTTCTTATGTCACGTTCAGCTGTTTTCTACTTGCAAGTTTTACTGAGTGAAATTTTCCCAGCTGAAACTTGCAACTCTCTATCCAAATGAAATGTCAAAATGCGCTCTCTTCCTGCAAATGTTTTATGTCGCCGAACACTTTTCAGTAGAAATTTTATAAAATTTTTTTATTTCAATCAAATTTTTAATTAAATTTAATTTTTAAAAATTGTATCCTCGCCGCACATAGCTTTTATCACTATCGCAAGTTTTTCTGACATCGATAATGGATCTAATAATTCAAATAATACATATCGCGAGATTTTTCAAGGGCATGTAATCTTTTTACTTTTACTTTCCAGTATTTAAAGATTTGCTCAAGGTCAGAAAAAATCTACTGTCAATAACTATGTTAAATAATTGAAATACGTTCTCGTTTAATGATGACGCGACAGAAGCTAAAATGAAGTGGCGCCATTTTGCGAAATTCCAATTTTCCTCAATGTTGCCACAACAATGAAGTTTTACTTTTTGCAGTTGGGAATTGGAACTGTTTTAGTAACTTGGCAACATTATTTTGTTGCACCTTATCGACTCCGTACTGAATGCTCACATGTACATTGCATGTATTTGAACTTGTCAAGAATTTGTGTGCGCGTATATGTTTTTTGGTCATTTGATTTTTGCAGGGCGTGTTTTCATTCTATCTCATCCGCCAAAGAAGCTCCAACAATATCTTGGTTCTACTTTCAACGCCCTTTCCAATTTTTGTATTCCTTCCATATAATAGAGTTTTCCAAGGCTCTGAAAGAAGACGTTGTTAAATTTTGCGATGACCTCTTCATTTGACCTGCGTGCCCAGCGACTGCAAATATTATTATTAGTTCAGACAGTATATAAATAAAAATGTGTCTGCATTCTCTTCTTCTCTTCATATATGCTTGTATAACAGTTGACATTTTCCTTCGTTTAGCAAATGCAATAATAAATTTCCATTTTCATTTTGACAGCGGCGCTAAATGTCTGAGTAATAACAGTAGCGCCCCATGAGCAAATATTTTAGCTTTCAAACTCTTATCACAACAACGCTAAATGTCATGCTAACGGCAATATGGCTACATTTTTTTTCTTTCTACTGTTTGACAAAGTAATTTAATGACATTTTCATGCGCCAAGGTCGACATGGCTGTGACAGTTGGTTGTTAGTGGAAATTTGTTGGCGTGCAACTCTGTGGAATTTAAAATAAAATAGAAAATTGGTTTTAAATTGGTGATCATTGGTTTCGTAAGGCACACGCTTACGTTTAATAATTAAATTTGTCTGCAAAATGCAGTGGATATGCGGAGCAAACGGCTATACTCAAATTTCTATTACTCATACAAAATCAAAAATTGTACACCCTCAAGCGGCAATGAGTCACTACTCATACTATTTATTACTCATACATAGGTTCGGCTTTGCGAAAACTGCAAGAAATAAAATTGTTAAAAACATTTGAAATTCACTCAAATGCTACAGTTCAATTTTTTTAATGAAAAAAAAAAAATGCAATAACAAAAAAGTGCAGCCACAATTTAATCATGCCAACAAACGCTTGTGCAATCAACTAATTGACAGTTGGCATTCGAAAACTGGTGGATATGAAAAGAATAAATAATAATTTGCGATTAGATAACAATTTCATGACCGGCGCTAGCAAATTATAGCGTAAGAAATTAGATCTGTGGCTACGAATCACTTAGCAAAAATTTGCTGCCAACATTTTTGCTCAATTGGATTGCATTGATTAACGGTTTGCTTAGAAATTTCAAATATCGAATGACGATTTAAGTTTCGTCTTAAATATAGTAAAGTTTTAGTCCACTGGTGAAGCTATTGGAAATCTAAAAGCACTGTTAATGGTTACATAGCCATTAAACAGCTGATCCAACCAACCATATGGAAATCCATGAACCCTGCGGGTTAGGGGTTTAGAATATGCCCGAGGTAGGCATACCGGTCGTAAGAGGCGACTAATATGCACAAAGGTAATGACGTGCAACTCGATGGTTGATCTACGGATATGATGCCTCTCACCTCTCATTACCCATCTCTCCTTCCTTACGGAAGGAGGGGTGACATGACCTAGAAGGTTCCACTGGTCATACCAAATCGCTACCACGACAGTCGGGCAGTACCGCAGGGAGTACCGGAGCGTACCGGATTCATATCCGGCCAAGGACTGTCAGTTCGACAGCAACCCCCAAAACCTTCGGGGAGTGTTTTTGTCGTTACAACAACAACAACAACAACAACATTAAGCCAACAATTGTGCCGCCATATCTTATATATAAATAGACAAGATGAATGCAATGTAGAACCGTTTTCTGCTAAACTATAATTCTAAGGTATACAAATTATATATGTATAGATAGGAAATTTTGAGTTGTACTCTTATCCGTAAATAAAAAAAATGTAAAAAATCATTTTAATATAAAAACTTTAAAATAAAAGTCACACCACTACACATTTACTTATTCACACTATAGACACGCTGTGTGTGTGTACTTGCTTTTTGTGTACTATGCTGAATCGTGAGCATGGCCGAGGAGTTCTTTGTAGGAAAAAATTAAGAGCCGTAGTAGTGTGAGTAGACTTGCCATGCATGTTTTTGTGTTATTCGTGTGGTCGGCTCTCACTGTGAGTGCGAAGAGTTGGTAGTGGACCAATGAAAAATAAGTATTCGCACTATAGATACTCTGTTGTGTCATGAATTTTTGCTTTAGTTGTTGTTATTGTATTGATTACTGGCTACGATGCCCAGTGTCAGCTGCTCTCCTGAGAGCACGAAAAGTTGCTTTGTTGGATACATTAAACAAGCAATGTAAAATATGAGCAAATATGTAAAATTCATCGCTGATACCTACAAACAGGGTTTACAAAAATAAAATAAATGATTACTCATAAAGAGTATTAAACACCGAAGAAAATTAAAGGAAAATAGAGGAAAGGAAAAGAAAGGAAAGAAAAGGAGAAGGAAAGGAAAGGAAGGGAATGGAAAGGATGGGAAAGGAAGGAAAATTAAAGGAAAGAATGGAATGGTAAGGAAATTAAAGGAAAGAATGGAATGGTAAGGAAATGAAAGGAGGGGAAGGGAAAGGGAATTAAAGGAAAGGTAAGAAAACGAAGGGGAAAGCAAGAAAACAAAAGGAAGGGAAGGGAAAGGAAAAGAAGTTTGAGGAAAGTAAAAAATAAAATAAGAGAGTAAAAAAAGAAATCAAGGAAAATAAAAATATGTTAGAGGAAAGGAACGACATAGAAAGGAAGACAAAAAGGCGGATAAAACAAACCTACAGCAAAAAAATAAAATAAAATAAAGTTTATTGGTTGAATTTCAACCACTGGGCGAACTCTAGTTGTGTATAAAACAACTGACGCATATCGGCTGTAAACATTTTTTGCTTACACTGTGCATACTTGTTTGTTTGTACTAATTGTTCAAGAAAACATGCAGTTATCTTATAACTTTAAACGAGTTATTATTGTATATTTGTATATTTGTATATCCACTACTATCTCAGGAACGACTTAACCGATTTGGATGAAACTTGGTATATGGGTAGTATCTTTTGTTTTCAGATTTTCTACTTTGGTGTTGCCACTTGGGGGGTGGTTCACAGGGTTGCCACCTATATCAATTTTTTTTTAAATATTAAGCAATATATGGGAATATGGGCATCAAATGAAAGGTCTTATAGGCCGTATACAAACCAAAGTATTTTCGAGTAGGGTTGGCAGCTAGGGTTGCCGACCGCATTTTATTTATTCCTTCAGATATCGACCACTATCTCGGGAACGGCTAAACCGATTTCGATAAAATTTGGTAGATGTATAGTATGATTCCTTCTAAGATCTTATACTTGGATGTTGCCACTAAAGGAAGCTTAGAGGGTTGCCACCTTTCCGATTTTTTTTTTAAATATTAAGCAATATATGGCAATATGGGTATCAAACGGAAGGTATTTGAGGGCGCATACCAACCAGAATATTTTAAAGTAGGATTGCCCCCTAGGGTTGCCACCGAGCAAGGCTGTACTGTATGTATTTATTTAAGTAAAACTTATCATAACAAATTTTTGATGCACCTTCACATATCTCTATCGAATCTGCATCATCACTGCATAGCCGGACCTTCTTTGTTACAATCAATATTTGCATTACATTAGCCGGGACTTTAATGCAAATATTCTTACAATTTTTCAATCAATATATTCTCTCTCTATGGCGCGATATACAACAGGTATATCATCGTAAACCTCCTAAGAGATTTTTGCGCCAAGCTTCTCTTCCAATTTGTGGTGTGCCGATTTGAATTTTCCCTACAAATTGGTGGGACCTACAGTTTTTTGCCGACTCCGAACGGCATTTACAAAGGAGACGAATTTTTTGCTGAGAAGCCTGTCATGGCAGAAATACACTCGGAGAGTTTGCCAAACCACTGCCGAGGGGCGACCCCGTTTTGAAAAACTTTTTTTCAAATCACTTTTGATGTTACCTGTACCAGGGCTCGAACCATGGACCTTCGGTGTGGTAGGCCGGCAACACTACCTTCACACCACGGCGGCCGCCATGTATGTTTGCATAAACAATCTCACTGGTGCACAAATTCGAGGACTGCAACTTTTCATTTGAATTTCCTTAAGAAATTCAATTTAGCAACTTTTCTATACATTTAATACTATTTATCAAAAACAATTACGCCCGTATTGATGTTATTTTTCACAATTACCGCACTCAAAATAATTATTTTAAAACTTTCGTTAGTTTGTTTATGTTTTCTTTCTTGAAATTTATGGTATTTGACTAACACTAACAGGGCGACCACACCCCGTATACGTCACGCAGAAAAATAACTTTTTTCTCACAGATTTGACGGCCTTATCTCTTTCTTTCATGATAGAAATCAATATAATCGATTAATGTTGCCATATCATAACACCATAGCCATAGCCAAGCAACTCAATTTTGATTTTCTGCCATATCCGTAACTTATTAAGTGTTGAGTTGTTAAATTTATTTACTTTTTGGAACTTTGCTTTTTATTTTGAATAAGATTTGATTAATTGAGTTATTAGTTACTTTTTTTTCTTTTTTGCATTATCGTACTTTTCATGCACATATAAGTTTTTTAGGTTAAGACCCCAAGAATCGATGACAAAAGATATGGTTGAACATATGGCATGGTTAAAACTATGGCTTTATGGCTATGGAAGTTTAAGCAGCTGAAGGTATCGAAAGATTCCCTCATAACTAGGTTAAGTTCAACTATCAAGTACCGTAAACCATGACGGTTATATTTTCAACGCAATGCTTTTGTAAAAATTTTGCCAGATCCACTTGAATGGGAAAATTGGTTTATCATTAGCATATTACTTACCATAACTATACAAATTCTCTGTTAATAATTTTGCTCTACAAAATATGCTTATGAGCTTGTGCTTTTTTATGCTCTACATGTTTCACTACCAACGTCACTTACATACATACATATATGCATATGTAATTTTCACATAACATGTGCGTAAGTATATTAGCTGTTGTAAATATGTTGCCGCACATCGGTTTGATGCTCAGCACACTTGTTAAATTATGCGCAATAAATTCCATATGTAAAATAGCAAAATTCGAACAAAACTTTAATCAACACACGCACGCACATTCACTTACACGCACATTGAGTGAACTTTCAATTTGATTTTATTTGCCACATGCATTATGTATGCCATATGTGGCCCTAGGAGCTGGAAAATTGTTTGACATGTGTGAAGCTAATAAAATATATCGTATAAGTAGATAAAGATACATGTAAAAACTACAAGAATTATATTCAAGTCAATAAAATCAAGCATCAAATTTATAGCTTAAGCAGCTTTTGTTGTCTTTATTGTATTTTCTGGTCAATATTTGCTCTAACTTGCATTGGGGTAAAATCTGGAATTCATTTATGAATATGCAAATGCCAATCTATATTCTTCCCAACATTTGCAGTATTTACATATGTGTGTATGTAGGTACTTGTACACACACTAAATTGTCACATTTTCGTTTTGTAGTGTCAATATATGTATTTGGTAATGAATATTCATGTAGTTACATGCATAACTTCCCGCAAATGCTTTTATTTGTCATATTCAGTGTTAAGAAATTATATTAAATACCACTCTATGCAGTTGTTCAAATAATAATTTGAGTTGTAAGTTCATTCAAGTAGTAGTATGATTGTAAAGATGTCTTTAAAACGGCACTGAATTACCCAAGCATGTATAGCACCAAGGCGAATTCATTACAGGTGGGGTTGGTAACATATATGTATTGAACTTTTTTTATTTTCAGTAGAACGGGTAATGTCAAACTCAGCCAAATTCAAGGCGAATTCGAGTTTTAGCAATGGCGCCCAATTCGAATCCATAAGGCGAATTTGGATTTTGACAGCTCGCATCCGATTTACAAAAACAAAATACATAGGAAATTTACATATACTAGAGTTCGCCCAGTGGTTCAACCAATAAACTTTATTTTATTTTATTTTATTTTTTTGCTGTAGGTATGTTTTATCCACCTTTTTTTCTTCCTTTCTATGTCGTTCCTTTCCTCTAGCATATTTTTATTTTCCTTGATTTCTTTTTTTACTCTCTTATTTTATTTTTTACTTTCCTCAAACTTCTTTTCCTTTCCCTTCCCTTCCTTTTATTTTCTTTCTTTCCCCTTCGTTTTCTTACCTTTCCTTTAATTCCCTTTCCCTTCCCTTCCTTTCATTTCCTTTCTTTCCTTTAATTTTCCTTCCTTTCCTATCCTTTCCATTCCCTTCCCTTTCCTTCCTTTCCTTTCCTTTCCTTTTCCTTTCTTTACTTTAATTTTCCTTCCTTTCAATTCTTTTACTTTCCTCTATTTTCCTTTAATTTTCTTCGGTGTTTAATACTCTTTATGAGTAATCATTTATTATATTTTTGTAAACCCTGTTTGTAGGTATCAGCAAAGAATTTTACATATTTGCTCATATTTTACATTGCTTGTTTAATGTATCCAACAAAGCAACTTTTCGTGCTCTCAGGAGAGCAGCTGACACTGGGCATCGTAGCCAGTAATCAATACAATAACAACAACTAAAACAAAAATGCATGACACAACAGAGTATCTATAGTGCGAATACTTATTTTTCATTGGTCCACTACCAACTCTTCGCACTCACAGTGAGAGCCGACCACACGAATAACACAAAAACATGCATGGCAAGTCAACTCACACTACTACGGCTCTTAATTTTTTCCTACAAAGCAACTCCTCGGCCATGCTCACGATTCAGCATAGTACACAAAAAGCAAGTACACACACACACAGCGTGTCTATAGTGTGAATAAGTAAATGTGTAGTGGTGTGACTTTTATGTTAAATTTTTTATATTAAAATGATTTTTTAAATTTTTTTTATTTACGGATAAAAGTACACCTCAAAATTTCCTATCTATACATATATAATTTGTATACCTTAGAACTATAGTTTAGCAGAAAACGGTTCTACATTGCATTCATCTTGTCTATTTATATATAAGATGTTCCCGCGGCCACCTGTATAAATTCGCCTTGGTATAGCACCCTTAAGCCGAGTTATCGATTTTCGATACCACTGTTTAATTTAGATTTGGGCTGGACTCTAATTAGCGTGTTCTTTTGCTACTCGAGATCGATAAAGCAATTTTTGTGGAAAATTTTGCAACGAGCTTAAACATCATTTTAAATAATTTACCTTTTTATCTAGTTTTTCAAGATGTGAATCTCCATTTACCCGGTTAACACGCCGTGTTACTGCCCAAGAACCTGAAAATAAATACTGAGTAATACCACCATTAGTTACGCTGAATTAAACTCATTGCTACTTAACAAACCCTTAGGCTAAAGAGACTTATTTCAATTTACTCAATTGCCACCCCACATATCACCAATTCCAAGCTAGTTTCTTCTGTTTTGTGTACTTAAAACTCTGCAAAAACTCGATTATTGCTAATCGCAAACGTTGACTTCCACTTAGCAATTGAATTTTTCATTATGCCTGCTAAAACGTGAGCGTACACAAAACTTCTAGCGCGCAGAGTAATAAATCCCTTACAAATCGGCACGTTTGTCAATAGCCAAAGTTGCAACATTTTAAATTAAAAATTAAATAGTTGCAAGAACAAGCACCAATTACAAACATAGCGAGTAGTAGACAATTTTAAAGTTTCACTTGGGCGGCGGTTGTGGCAATGGAAAGCATACAAATACGAAGTTAAGACGGAAGATGTTAAGAATAGCAGGAAATACCAAAAGTTAGGAAATTACGCCAAAGGCATGTAGGTTGCATGCTACAGTTAGTATAACGAAACAACGCAGTTGCATGACGACAGTGTACGGGCTATGGTAAATATTTAGAGTTATTGTTGCTTGTAGCCTAGCCTTTCAACTTGGCTCTAGTTGATAGCATTGCTGTCACATAGACGACGACACTTATTGTCCTGCTTCGTAAAACATTATGTTTTTTGCGGCGCTGTCTAACGCTTATTTGTTTACTTCAACATCTGACCGTTTGTCATGCCGTGTAACAGAGTACTTATAAGCGAATTAAGTGTTTAATTTCAATATCCTATCTGACTTTTTAAGCACTTTAGCTGATGCTTTCGCCAAGTTTGCAACAGTCAGCTGGTGTTTTGGTTTCACCTGCGGGCGTTCACAGTACGAGTGCTTAATGTACAACAGACTCATGCCTGCTCTTTCGCTTCACCGTTCTTTATGGTTTGAATGTTTATTCGCGTCCCTGGTAATATGACTTGCAACACAGCGTTCCTCGGTGCACATAAATACTTACCCTTCTGTAGCACAGCTACTGACCTCAGGCACCGCCAACATTTCTCTGATGACAGGAAATTCTAAAATTAATAAACGCTTATAAGTGACACACTAAGTGAAGCAAAAAGCATACCGACAGCCGTAACGCTGTTTGTCTTTTTAATTAATTAAGTAGCTGCGATTTCACTGTCTGTGACATTGTGGCATTCTTTTTTTCTTTTTATTTCATTTTATTTCACTCGTATTTTACGCCTCTCTTCCACGGTTGTGGTCATAAATTGCCGCAAAATCGCTGAAAATCGTGCAATTACTTATTCAAATGCGCTGTCCTGTAATTAATGGTGGATGTAGGGTTGCCAACACATACATACTAGCATTCAAGTACCGTGAATTTTTTCACAGTTCGCTGTGAAAGGGGGAGCACAATGTTATTAATATGCGTAAGCATCCAAAGGGGATTTATTGAAGCCGCTTTCAAGGGATTTTCTTTGATAATGTGATGCCATTCGCTAGTCATGTGCGCAACGTTTTCGATAGGGTAGCGTTGCCTTTTATTTGCATGCTCTCAAGTGTGTCAAGGTCATTTGACGTGGGAGCAGTATTTGACTAGCTTTGAAAAGTATCTGAATGTCGTTTATATGTATTTATAAGAAAAATTCGTGTTTGTTTAACCATTTATAGCTCAAGGATTGCTTCAGCAGTTTTCATGATTTCTTTGTTCTTGTATTTATTTTGGGGAGAGGATACTAGGTATTAAGTTAGCTGACATTCATTATGAGGGATGAGGAGTTATATGATAAGTCTTGGTCTATGAATGAGTAACAAAAGATACAATTATTTATAAAAAGAGCTAAATAGAATTAATACAAATTGGCGAAACCTATAGTTTTTGTGTCGACTCCGATGGGCAAAGCAGATGAACTTATGCTGTGAAGTCTTCTATGGCAGAAATGCACTCGGAGAGTTTTCCAAACCTCTGCCGAGGGGCGAGCGCGTTTGAAAAGACTATTTCAAACCACTCTTGATGTTACCTGTCCCAGGACTCGTACCTTGCACCCGCGGTATGGTAGGCCAGCAACACTACCGTCCACCACGGCGGCCAATACCAACCGTTAAAAAGCCAATAACGACCATGGTGATTCACTATCACGCCATATCTTCTCTATGTTTTACCTTCTCTGGGGTCTATTCAAATTTCTTGAGGATTCAAGGTTAATCCGCATTAGTCTCTTTTTTTTTAAATCCTCTCAGAACATAAACCTTTTTTTTTTTTACTTTGAACATGTCTCATTAAGTTATGCGCTTATTTAAAACTTCTTTTTGTTCTACTTTCAGGTATGTATCTACTCCATTATTGTCAAGTATCAAGTATTCCAACAAAACATAGTACGAAACATGAACATTATGGTAAGTGTATTTAAAAGAAATTTTTGCACGCATCGGCAGCCTTCCATTAATTTTGATTACTTCAGCCGCAATATATTGCTCGGCTCAATTCTATGACTGCCCCAAACTCATCCCAATTCCTTGCTTATAGCCAGACCAGCATCATTCCAAACGCAAAAACTGCACGCCCTCAAACGAAAAAGTGTAGAAAAATAAAGCAAATAAAAGCAATCCCTACACAGCAATTCAACTTTACTTGTCCCCAGCGATGCAGAGGGCAAGCGAATCCAATAAGGCAGAGAAAAAGTAAAATATTACAAGAGCGCACAAAAGAATTGTGCAAAGAAATCACAAAATAAACAGAAAACGTGAGGGTTTTTGTGTATATAAAAATATATATAGTAGTTTGTTGGCTCAAATTATATATATATGCATGTCTGCATGTAAGGTGGATTATAGACGCGAGCACTTAAATGGCAAAGGTGAGGTCAGGAAGACACTTGTACTCATGTTATGTTGGATTATTTGTAAATTTAGTGACCGTAACAGTGCTGCTATATTTCGTTTTGTAGAATGGTATGAAAAATCTTACGTATACTCGTATATGTATTAGACCGCTATAATGATAGCAGCAATAAAAGTTCGTTGAAAAGAAGCGTCCATAGTAATGTAGTTTGTATATATCGTGTAGTTGTTCATTGAGATATTCTTACTGTTTATTTCAGCTTAACTATTTTTCACTTTGCGCTAGTCTATCTTGTGGTTACTTAAGAGATGCATTAACCGTTCCATATTTCGAAGCAAACGCAATGCATTAGAGACAATATCAATATGAGCTTTGATTTTCTTTCTTTTTTCTGAAGAACAATATGCTTTGAATATTGCAAGCAGCACCTTATCACATACTAGAGGTCGCATTTCATTATGATATACGCGTGAAACACTTCTTCCATTTTCTAGGGTACACAAAATAAATTACTCTATTCACTTTCTGTTGTGCCAGTCCGTACCGTCAAATAGTTTACTGTCCTGTTTTCATAATTTGTCCTGGATCAGTTAAGTTTTTTATCCCACTTCTGAAATTTTATTACGTTTCGTCAGTTAAAATAACACACACAGACTTTGTTTTCTAAATTTACTAAGACACTTTCCACTTTTATTTTACTTGTACATTTAAAGTTCAGCTAGAGTTTCTTTATTCCACTTCTGGTATTTTAGTACGTTTCCTAATTTAAAGTAGTACGCTTTTTTCTAAATTTATCAACACTTTTTCCACCATTTGAAGTCCAGCTAGAGCAACAATTCTGTTAAAAGACAATTTCTTATGCTATTTTATAACTGAATGAAATTCAACACCTTTAGATGCACTATTGCGTTCGTTTGGCGAACTGAGTCGTTCAATTGAACTAGTTCGTCTTCGAACCACACATCTCTATGCTCTTAACCTTTGATTATTACATTGCAATAAAACAAAATATGAAAAGTTATTAGTAAAGCAAGCTCCTCCACCATGCACGGAAATCTACTGATATTTTATTTCACACTTTTTCCAACACCACCACACCACACTTATATTCTTTGTTTAGGAAAATATTTAGTTTTTGAGTTACACTAATCCAGATTCGTTTGTGAGTTATAATACGCATAGTGCAGTGTTGCTGCGCAAATAGCCTTTGGATAAACTGCACTGTTTGCGAAGTTGCCTTTCGTGTTGCATCTAACACTTTTTTTTTTTTAAATGCTCACAGACGTGACTAAGCTGCGCTCGCCAATCGGTTGCAAAACTTACTATTTGTTGCATAGAAGTTGGCAACAAGTGCTAGGGTGTTTGTTAAGCTCCAATGCACAAGCGACAAACTATAAAAATCTTCAAAAAGTTCAAAGTTTTATCTGCAGCTGAATTTATTGCAAAAGTAGCAACATTAAACGGAGTTAACACTGCGTATAACTTGGAAATGCGCAAGTTTTAAATTGTTAATTACTGGCAGCGTACCAAGTTTGAAGAATATTCTTGATTGATTTTAATGCATTTGGTAAAAGTGAATTGCTTGTTGCAAGTTAACATGAAAATAATGCACAATTAAAAGTAATTTTACTACCGAAAGCGATTAAACATTTATAGCCAAGCAGTTTTGCGCTTTATTTCGTAATTTACATCTATTTACAAATACTTTTAACGCCATACCTTTTCTCTTTCATCTTTCTTCCATACCCCGCTGTGTGCACTTTCGCACAATGTACAATGCTACTGCATGAGCACGCGATTGTCGATTAGGTCAAATTTGTGACATTGCATTGTGGCACGTGCCACATTCGCTAAACTGCTACCGTAAGCTTCATTGCCTGAGCGTGCCTGCGAAATGCGTGGTGTTCCTTTTATTTGCTTTGCGAGTTTATTCACTTTTTATTTTCTTTATTTAGTTTTACTTGCTTCTAATCAGTTAGAGTTGAACAAAAATCTAAATCAACTATGTTAGCTAACTTGAAACTAAAGGGACCAAACTTTAGTTAACAACAAAATTCAACAACCATTTCCAATGCACGCTTCACCTTGTGCACCATTCGTGGTCACTTGCACGTCCACTTGAGCGTCCCATTTCGTTATAGCCAACGTCAACTGAATGCTGCATGTAACTGCAGCAGCATATCATGCAAATCTCATGTTACCCGCGCATGTAGCCCCAGTAGTCATACAGCATTCTACTCGTTCGCTGCATGTGTGTTCACCATGTCGTTATCGCAAATTTTGAACTGGTTTTGCAATACCAGCTACCAGCTATATATTGAAAGCTGGCCAACTTTACTCCAAGTTGCAAGCTACAGAATTCGCCAAAACCCATTAAAAATGTGCCAGCCCGTTACGGCTTCGTTTGTTCAATAAAAATTGGCGTTTGCTATTGGCTGAACGCGCGTGGCAGCGCAATCTTAGCTGGAGTTTAGCGCATGTCGTGTTAGTTAGTTGTTCCTGTTTTTTTCTACGAATTTGTTACTTTGATGTTTTCTTTTTATTGGCTTCTATTGCTTAGTATATTCGTTACATTTCCTGGTTTCAAAAGTGCCTAATAGATTTTTGCTTATACAACTTTTGATACACCGCAGGATTTTTTGCTATTAAAGATTTGCCATAGACTGTCCCATCTACGGCATCTACGCGCTTGCGTTACATACCGAAATTCAGTCACTCATTCATCTGTTCCTTCCAAGCCATTCCCGCTTGTGCACTTGTGTCGTGCATGCTTCTTTGCCTGCTTGTTTGTTGGGTTGCTTTTCGACAGGAATTATAACAGTAAAACGTGCAAAGTGCTCAGGTTGTCATTTGCAGTACTTGTGCGTACGTTTACACTATTGCATGCTCAGTTGTTGTTGCATTTTTTCTTGTTGATACAGTTGCTTGTTAAGTTGCTGTTTCTGTCATCAGTAGGTTTTTTGGCTTTGGAGCATCACCTCGTCCGATGTCATATACTCTACTTCACTCTGTTGGCATTGCGGTTGTAAGTTATCGCCTGTAACTTTGTACTCGTAATGTACTCCATCGCACTAGTTACTGCTTATTTACGTTGCTTGTGCAACTCTTTTCTTTTTCTTCGACTTACTATTTGCTGAAGTGTGCGGAGTTTTCCAGGCTGCGTGCGTTGTGCTCACAATATGTAATATGTGGATGTGCACTCGTTCCGTGTTGGATAATGGGGATAAAACCTTTCTGCTGCTGTCACGTCCATTTGTCCAACATATGTTGGCGATTATTTTTTGTACTTTGGCAGCACAATACGTTATCGACATGAATAATATAGCCTAATGTGCACAGAAAACATTTCGCAACTATAAAAAATGCTCATCAGGAGCACGAATCGAAACATTACACATCTAAAATTTTATTTAGATTGACTCCAAAACTCCAAACATCTTTTTCATGCTTGGTATCTAATAGTGCGCATTTCAAAGTTCACTTTTAGCTCTCTAAAAGCAATCTCCATTCATCCATTCTACAGCTACAAACATTCCCCATTTTCATTACTACATCACCATGGCATTGCAAAAGCTACATCATCTTCCAAGCTAAAGAATGTAAGAAATTCCTTTGAAAAATAGTGAAGTCTTCCTTGACTTATAAAAATCACTGTCATCTTTCATCTGAAAAAGCGTCCACCATCTCTAGCCGACAAATATGTTAAAGCTTCTGTTGTCTCCGTATTCGACAAATCTGAGGTAATATAATAGGTAAATTGAATATGGTCATCACCATTGTCAATTCAATAAGTATAATTTTAGGTTTGTTACTAATTTCAGATACCATGTTCTTACAGGTTGCCTCAGTTTATGTTCTGTGTCTCTAATGTTCCTTTACTTCCATTTTCCTTCTTGTTCTGGTTTAGTTATTTTTGTTGTTTCAATCTCCGTTATATATTTTAGTCACAACCCAGCGGCGAAAATTCACATTACCAAATGCAATACTTCTCCAACACTTTTCCGACAGCTTCCTACAAGAATCAGTAATAACCAATATTACTTTCCCATAAGCATGGCCGTTTTGTAGACAAAGCCGATTACATACCTCTTTACTAGTAATGGAATAATTGTGTGAATGTACGGCAATAGAGCAAAGCAGAACTTTCGCGAAGTTTAAACACTTTACGAAGCAGAAATCATAGAAATAATTTCATTTTAATGTCAGCATACAATGTATTATGTGGAAGGACTGCAAACTCACTTCGCCGTTGGGAAAACTAATTTTTCTAAGCGGGCTTAAGGAGGTTTTGAACATACCAACATCACAAAATTGCGAACTCCGGTTTTTATCAGCTCAGCCAAGGCAAAGTCAGATTAACAATTTCGTCCAACGGCTCAAACACGAATAAACCAAATTTGTATCACTAAATTTGACGGTGAAACATGAAAAAGCTGTGTGTTCTAAACTCGCACCAATTATAGAGCAACTCCTCATATACATAGCCCATTACCAGTATGTTTTTAAATTGCTGATTTTATTGTTTTTATTTCTCTTTATTCTAAGACTTTCATCCGTGTTTTCTTATCCACTTTTTCTTTGAATTTATTCTTGATTAAATATGAACCGTTTTGTAATTAGTTCTTGAACTGCTATGATTGAATTTATCTCAGCAATGACTGGGCAATAATTCCAACATTTTCTTATACTTAGCTAATTTTTTAATATTTCATATGTCATATCGGTACCGCAAGTCTAGCCAGTTTTCCGGCATCCACATCAATACATATTTTATTTATAGATAAATAAATACTCGTGCTACTTCTGACATCATTAATTCTGGCGTTGACGTATGTTGGCTGTCATGCCAGTTTACGCGGCATGAATATAGAACATGAAATATTATTAATAAACAGGCAGTGAAATTTGTATAAAGAAAACGTGTTTGTACATACATACCTTTGTTTGGATATCCGTGTTGCAGTCTGTTGCTTAAAATGTGAAATTATTGCGGAACAGTTAGCAAGCTCGTTATCCGCCTCAAACGTCACAAATCCGGCATAGATGTAAATAATGACAGAAACGGTAGTTCAGCGGCTTGGTTTTTGCTAATCCATTTGTAGGCAATTGGATTTTGGCTAACATCTAACCATCATTATCCAATAATACAGGTCGTGTTAATAGACCAGCTGATTTTTACTTTTGGCTCGAATTTTGACATTACACTCATTTCTCAGTACGATTTTGACGTTAAACTCACAAATTACAAAAACAAAATACATTTTTGTGTATTTGTATGTTTGTCGAGCTGCTACGACCTGTTGTAGTTGGATCATGCCAACCACTTGGAGTTCGTAGCTTTAGAGGTCACTTTTAAAACAGATTTGAGTGAAAAGAAATAAAATCACCAATTTATGCACACTTGTTTTCTTTCACTTATGCTTTATTACACATTTTGTTTATTTATTTTGTACCTATATTGTATGGAAAAAAACAACTTGTTAAGACAATAATTCATTTGCGGCTTACCACGTAGCACAACAAAAGAAAATAATCTGAATTATTTCCAAAGCAGATGGTGTGCTCTCTTTAAAAATAATTATCATACTCTCTATAATACCTAAAGTATAGTTGTGTTTATTTGTTATTGTAAATACCATTCACATCGGAAATGTTTACGAAGTGCACACCAGCCTTTTTGGGCAACCAATCAAATGTCAGCAAAGAACTCGTGCCACTTCGTTCTTATTATACGAACTGTTGCCCTATTACAAAATGCAATATAAATAAAAGTGCTGTTGTCATCGTGCCACACGAGACGTCGTTCACACTCGATTGTGCGCTCATTTTTACACTCTTGCTACAGCTGTTCTTGACGTCTGTGTCACGCTCAATTGCTCTATACATGCGTATCTGCTGCTCAGCCACTCACGTTACATTTTGCTGCCCAGTTTCACTGTGTATTTAGCTCTTGTGGATTCTGTTTGCCGTACTCAGCTAATTTGGTAGTGTTGCCAACAATTGTTTATAGTTTTTATTTTAGCAGACTTTACTTACGCGCACGAATAACATTTTTGTTTGTTCGTCTGTCTGACGAGGCTGGTGGCCCGAACGACAGCGCAATATCTATTCGCATTGCATGTCTCACGTTTGGTCAGTTGGTGTAGTTTTTTTCTTTTTTAATTTTTGTTATGGACTTTGACTCCATCATATAGTGTTCATGCAGCAAACACAAAAATATCAAAGAAACGCGACTCGCAAGTGTATCACCAGTCACATTAGTTTTATTTGTTGCTATTTGGCTGTTTGTTTTGTTGTTTTAAAATTTATTTGTTATTCATTTTTGCTCATTTATTTTGCCGTTATAGCTGCAACTACCGCTATTGCACTCGTTCATAGCAACTCATTCTAGCTACAAGATATACTCTTAGGTTTTTTATAGCTTACGTTGCGCTTGTTATTGCTTACGGCATTTTTAATAAACAAGCTTAAGCGTTTCAGATAATATTTGTCAGTGATGATGTGCCGAATTTATAGAACTCATTATTTTAGTTTGAAAACTAACCAGTCATCGTATAAGACGTATTACCAGGTAAAGTTTATAGAGGCTAGATTGAGTCTTTTTTGTATTTTAGCCTTATAAGTTTTGTCTTAGATTTTACTAATTTGGAAAAAAAACCTCTATGTCCTAGTCAAGAAAATAAGCTTGATATGTGTTCGAACAAGAATAGGTCCTTTAAATTATGTTGTTATATCTTCTTTCTCTGCTGCCAAAAACGGATGCTGGCAGAAACAAACTTTGGTCCGAAACTTTTTCGTTCAATCGCATACCACGATATGCCCAAAGCTCCCTCCTACAGCTCATCGTTGAATTGCCTTTGTCCCGCACGAGCCAAAAGGAAGGTCTATAAATTTTCTTCTAAGCACTTCTAGCGGGTGAGATGACCCGCTATCTAAGCTTTGATGTTATGGAGGGAAAGCAGCTTATTTAAGTTAGTTATTGTATATTATTTTATTATTTGTTCAGACAGTAGATCGGGAGTGCGAGGCACCTGTTACACCTTCTATGTTGCATGCGCGGCGAGCACTTGTTGCTCTGAGGTATTAGCCCGGGGTTGGCCTCATTTTCCATTTGGGATTGCAAACCTAAACTATTTTTTTGGAATATTTCATAAGCTGGTTGCGATTTAGAATAGCATGCAATGCAAATGAAACAAACGAAGAAAATAATCACAGCGTATGTCGTTCAAACACCCGCTTTCCATATTATCACGCTTGGCAAGATAAGCAGTTTTCATCTTTCGTAAGAGTGCGAACTATTTTTATTGTCTTATATCTTTGTTGGAAGAATTATTGAACTATATATTCGCAAAATTTATATTATATTATATAATGTATATATTTTCTTTATTAAAAATTGCCGATATTTCGACTTCAGTTTGAAGCCATCTTCGGGAAACTCGTGCCTGCACCTGGGCTTTACTATGCATGCAAAAAATGTGTGAATTGTATATAATGAAAATCATATATCTATGTTCAAGTTATTGATGCAAAAAAATCGAATTTCCAGAAGTGTAATCGTAGCGTTATCCGTTAAAACACGTTTCGTTGCCTGCATGCGCTAGCAACAAGACAATCATTAACCTCCGAGTTAAGTTCAATGAATTCACAAATTTTTATTTCGAGCTAAACTCTCGTAACCCACGCACACCGCCACACATGCCTAAGCCAGACATAAAATGTATGCAATTATTAAAAATTGTTTTATGCTCAACTTTTTTCACTCTTTATTTGATAATTTGCAAAACAAAAAAAAAACAGTTCGCCAAAAACTGCTATATTCGAAGGTCTGTCATCTTATCTCGCTTGATAACAATTGCTTTGTACATACAAAATTTTGTTAAGCATTCAATTTTTGGCCTTCACACCACCCAAATAAAGAAGTTTTCTGCCCCACGCACAGCAATACTTTTTCCCTATCACAAGCATTTGAATTTGCCAACTAAATATATTGCACAAACATATTTACATACAGGGTGGCTAATGAAAGCCGCTACCAAAAAAAAAGTAAATAACTTTTTTTCTATTTAATGAATCTGGTTAATTTTTTTTTTATTTTGCAGATTGACTTTTACATTTAACAAAAATGGGTAACTGGGACACTGAAACAAGAATTTGGATTGTCCGCCGCTATCACGCACTGGCGTCCGTAGTTTCGGTTCAAAGAGAGTATAGGCGCACGTTTGGCGGCAATCCTCCGAGCAGATGGACCATAATAAGACTTGTAAACAATTTTGCCGAGCATGGGACAGTCAACAGAAGACCTTACCAGCGAAACCCTTCAGTTCGAATGGAGGAAACAATCGCTGCTGTAGCTGCTGCCATACAAAACAATCCACGTGTTTCGACAAGAAGCTTATCTGCTCAAATGGGTGTAAGCAGACAGTCATTACAGTCAATTATGCACAAAGATTTGGACTTATTCCCATATAAAATTCAAATGGCCAACAAACTGAACGCTGCAGACTTGCCGATTCGCTTGGAATTTTGCCAGAAGATGCTTCAAATGGTGGAAGAGGATGGAAACATGTTGAACTGTCTTTTCATGTCTGACGAGGCCCATTTCGATTTAAACGGCAACATAAACAAACAAAATTGTCGAATATGGAGTGCTTCCAACCCACAGATACTCCATGAGACGGAATTGCATCCACTTCGTGTCACAGTGTGGTGTGCAGTTTCATCACGCTGCATTGTCGGGCCCTACTTCTTCGAAGAAAACGGTCACACCGTTACGGTTACTGGAGACCGTTACTTGAGCATGTTGAGAGAGTTTTTCTATCCAGAATTACGCCGAATGAGAATTTCTTTCAACTCTGTGTGGTTTCAGCAAGATGGTGCAGCTCCTCATATAGCCCAACCTGTTATGACAGAATTGCGACGAAAATTTCCCAATATGCTGATATCCAGAAACTCCATATTCCGTTGGCCACCCAGGTCGCCTGACCTTACTGCACCTGACTTTTTCTTGTGGGGTTATTGCAAACAGGAAGTCTTCAAAGCAAAACCAACAAATTTGAATGAACTAAGGCAATCCATTCGAGAAACAATTGCGGCTATTCCTGTCTCAACTCTCCAAGCAGTAATGAACAACTTTTTGGTAAGATGCCGCACATGCATCGACGAGCAGGGGGGGCATTTAAATTCCATTATTTTTAAAAGTAATTAAGCTATATTTAATAAACTTTAATGAGCTTTAACATGAATAAAATAAAAATGAATTCCATACACTGAAAAAAAAATTATTTGAGTTTCTTAATGTAGCAAAATTCATCAGCCACCCTGTACATAGCAACGAGTAGAAATAAAGCGAATCTTGTTGTTTTGCGTCTGGGAGCTACGCTAGGGAAAGCGAGGTCAGTCGTTACAATTAAAAAATTATGGTATGCCTTTATCGTTTGATAAGTCAACACACTGCTGAAGGTCTTTTTATTTTATTAACCTTTTTCGTTTTTAAAAATTCTCACTACACAAGTAATAACTATGCATTCGTTCATACATTTGTTCGACTCATCAATTAACGATAACTGAATAAAAACAACGATAAATCATAAGTTGTGATCCCGTACGAATTAAAAATACCCAACTGAATAGAGATAGCGATAAATCATTAGCTGTGTTCCCTTACGACTCAAAAATCGCCAGGGGTTGCTGGGAATCCGTTCCGTACACTGTTATCTGACTACTAATAAACATTTTATATGAAAAAAACGACAACCTTTTTACCTAGAAATTAATTTCAATAAGTTTTTAGAATGTAACAGTTTTACTAGTTTCAGTCAAAGAAGTATGGAATTTGTCTTATTTTTATATTCTTCTAAACATCAGATCACATTTCTATAATGTAATTCATAGACGGCACTTGTTTAATGGTCTAAGCTTAGTCATTCAGGTAGCAGAACCCTCAGAAAATGTTTTAAATCCAGCCTTTAAGGCGTTTTCATTGTTAGTTTCAGAATATCTTATCGTTACTTCATGTAACCGGGTTTCTAGCGCAAATAGAAACGCAGTCAAAAGCGAAAAATGCGTATGCGAATGGAATTTTGTGTATAAAAAGTGACAATATTGTTTCTTAATTCTTGTTGACTAGTATGTGTATAAAATGTGCTATTTTCTTTCTATAGAAATATTTACAAAACACGTGCAATTTTTGGAGGTTACGTGACTATTTTGAGAATACCACCTAAGTTTGAAATGACTGAGTCCCCTATTATGAGAACAATACAATCTTCGACTTGGGTCGAAAGCGCTGATAGAATGAATTTTCATTTGGTATTACCACAGCCAATCGGCGAAGACTCGATTCATTGTGAATTTCTGTGGTTTCAACTGTTCACAATATCACTTTAGACTATCCAAAGAAACGTTTGTGGACTTATTGTCCAAGATGGATAAAATTCCATAACGAGAAAGTAATTTCCTTCCACTTTTGTGGAAACACCTTTCGCTATATTCGGATGTTTTGTACTCACGACGTTAGAAGTATATAAAATTAATACAAATAAATAAACATTAGTTTTCTAAAAGAAAAAAGTAGAAGATAAATACAAAAAACTTACATTTTTATAATAATTCCATACAGCCTCGATACCTAGCAAAATCCTATTCGATGAAAAAGTAGATACCCAACAAAAATTTCCACAGCGACTTTGATGTTGGATATCCAGCGAAGACCGAACATTGAATACAGTTCAAAATAAGGGCCTGACTGGGAAATTTACAACCATAAACCATCCCAGATAGCATTGAGTTGATTGTATGGTGATTTACGTATCATTATTGATTGTTCTTGGTGATTGTTTTTTGATAAATTTGCAGTTTACAATAACAAAATGTACAAGTATCAAAAAACGGTCAACAAATTGAGTAAATATCAATTGTGTTGTTTCGTGATCCCGTTATGAGTTTACAGTTATTTCTTTTTGTGACAAAATAATGCATGCAATGCCAAATATACTAAGAATTTCTCACTTCCATTTAGTTCATCTGCAAAGCAACAGCTCTCTCGTTCGTGAAATAAATAATATAAAATAAAACATAATTTTTAAGTAATTTATTAATATAACTTACTAATTAAAATAACTAAATAATGAATATTGATTAATAAGATGACTGCAAATTGAATGGAAAAAACAATCAAAATTGATAATAATATGACTGGAAATTGACTCAGTATTGACTGAAAATTTACTAGAAATTCATTGAGAAATGAATGAAAAAAAAAAACAATTAAAATTGATAATAATATGACTGGAAATTGATACTGAAAATGACTCAATCAAAATCATTCAAATTTGTTCGACCATTTTCTCCCGAGAGAACAGTTAATTTACAATGAATATTGATATAGAAATTGACTGTTTTCTATCAATTTTTCTATGGAAAATGAGTCATTTTCCATTAAAAATTGATAGTAAATGCTGGGTGGGATGTGTCGATAGAGCTCAAAATTCGGCTCATAGATAAGGCGCTTTATGGAGCGTAGTTCAAAGAAGCCTGTTGGGTTGCTGAAAGGTCACTTTGTTATGCAGGTTCTTGTGCTCCCTAACAATCAGTGCTTCAAAGACTTCAATAGCTTATGTTAAATATTAGTGCTTCGATTTTATAATTGTCCACAATGCTATTTGTAAAGAAAAGGCACACAATCACATCGCTTAAGCGAATTTAATCCGCACAGATGTCACAAGGAATGTTCTCGAAATGTTGTAGAACTCATACTTGCTCTTCATTCTGTAGTATTCCAACTCGGCAAAATGCGAGCGAGAAACAAAACCGTCATAGTTTTTACTCACACTTATTCCACCATTTAACTAAAAGCGAGAAAGAGGGAAAATTTAGTATTAAGAGACCACAAGTTGGATAAACAGCAAACACACAAAACGACGATGCAACCCAAGTGAAGCGGTAGGAAAATGTGAAAACGATTGAAAAATTTTTGCAAAAAATTCGTAGTCGAGTTAATGTAAATGCTGCTGGTGTGCTAGTATGAAATTTGAAATGAGTGAAATCCAAAGCGCTCTTTGCATGGAGCGAGAGAAAGTGAGACTCAGCTCTTTGTTAGTCCACACTCATAGCCCACGTGCGACTCGCTGACAGTGCTGTTAGCAGCTGAGTTGGTGTGCAAGATTTGTGAAGATATACCTACTTGTGCACGTATCTACTTAGACTAAAGGCAAGCAAACAAGCAGCTGGTGACGGTATACGCTGGGGTGAGCCTGCTGGTTGTTCGCTAAGACAGAGTGTGTTTTGAGTTTTCGCCACGATGTTCCTTCTCGAACACGGCGCGTTCTCTTGCTATACCAGCTCTCTGGTGAGAGCGCTCACTCGCGCGCTCAAACTACCTTGCTTTCCTTATGCTAGCAGTGTCGCTGCGGTGAATATCTCAGTATTGCTCTACCTGTCAAACTGAACGTAATATACGGAACGCTAAGCGAAACGTACGTAACCCAAAAGCTACTAGCTAAAGCAATATCAGCCAAACACAAACACGCCCACCATGTGACGACGAAGACGGCAGCAGCGTTTGGACTTATAGTAAATAAATTGGATATAATTTGCACGGCAACGCTATTACGTCTTCGTTCGGATGGCGAGCGAATTTGTGTTTTTTACTCGTAAACGTCGTTGTCTTCGCCGCTTTGTTTTCCATAATAAATGCAAAGCGTGATTATTTTATAGCATTTCACTGTGCGCGCGGGTAAACGGCCGCCACCGCTGCCGCCTACCGCTGTACGCCGTTAACCGGTGCTGCTGTAGCGCACAAAAACAAAACATTCACACGTATACCACGTTGACAACTAAAAAGATATGACAGCAATATATCGTTGTAAAATAGCCGGTTGTTGGTCGTTCGGTTGGTTTGTAGCCGCGTCATTTGGGTGTGTGGTGGGCGGTCGTGCGGCGCGTAACTTTGCGCTTCGCGGGTTTATTATTATTATTTTTTATGCGCAGCGGCTCGCGTTTCGGTTTTCGCTCTAAACGTGCGCGTGAAACGTAAATAAGAATCATATCAGGCTTTGTTGATTTTCTTCGGTGTGCCGTTTTTTGTTTATGGGTTTAACGTCGTATGTATGTGATGCCTATATGTTGGGCTTTAGCTGTAGCATTTTTTTTTCTCAAGTGTGAATTTGCAACACTCGTGATACGATTTGCATCCCGATATTTGCATATGGTTGCAAAAGACTCGCATATGCAGGTTAAAATATAAGAAAAGTGTGAACATGCTGTTGACAAATATAAAAAATGCACAGAAAATATAGCGAAAACACCAGTAAATTCTGGAAAATGGTTAGCAAAGAAAATTCTACTTTTCAGTTTAAAGAAAGATTGCCGTAATAGCAAAAATGAGAAAATCAAACCCAAAGTGTAACAGATATAGAGTGCAATTAAATAAAACTATAAAAAAAGAGTATGAATAAAGAATCATTGTGGAACGCTTGGAAAGCAGCGAATATATTAAAGTGTTGTTGAAAATTGTTTATGATTTTTTTTTTGGTTCTGCTTGCTCAACAATTTTCTTTGCCAAATGTGTGAATTATTAAAACAAAATATTTATGGATTCGAGAATTTTATTTAGCTAGATGATTAGAATATGCTAATGAAGCTGTTCAGGTTTTAAGAACAAATATTCATACGCTCACAGCAACAGGCGCCATTGCTTGGGCTTGTTGAAAAGAGCAAACAAAGTGAAAAAACAATAATTATAAACTAAACAAAAATACCTTACAAAATTTTTTCCGATTGTCAAGAGATAAAAAGGTTATCGGGAAAAGATCGAGTGCATTGGATTAGGAGTCACTCGGTGGCTCTACTTCTTTCCTTAACCTGGATGCTTAGAGCAAACCGGGGGTAGAGTGGACGAAGGCAAAAAAGAGGTGGCTTGTCTTCGTCAACTATCCCTCTCTCTTACTGCAGTTATGTTTTAAAGAACTTGACACTCTTTCAATATTCGGCTGGCGAAAGTGACAGTATTTTGCAAATATTTTAGTGGAAAGAAATTAGCACAAGTTTCTTATACATACCTGCTTTCAAGAATTAACTAACAATATTAGCACCTTTTTACACAAAATTTAGCTTACACCTCCATGTTATTCGGTTACGTAATGCTCCAGTTGTAAAATTATCTTAAGTCAACGCTCACCAACATTAGATCAGAAAGAAAAAACAGAAAAAGGGAATTATTGGGCTATCGTAAGAAGCCTCTGGTAAAGAAGGGAACACATTGTTTGCAAATTAAATGAAGCACTTAAGGGGGGGGGTAAGGTCAAATAATACGAAAAAAGCCATGTTTTCGTGATTTTTTTTCTGACGACGCAGTTAAAATTTCTTTACTCAACCAATGGTACATTGAAGTATGACATTCGAAAAATGTTTTATCAAATTTTTACAAAGAAATATTAAAAAATACGGCAATGTCAGCAATTGTTCGGACGTGTCTCGAAAAAAAGTTGAGTTGCGGTGCCCCTCATAAGTTGGTGCTGGATCATCTGAAATCAAAAAATCAAAGTTCATTCGTTAGATAATAGTTTCCCCAGGTTACGCTGTCGAGTTTTTTTCCAATTTTTTTCATTTTTTCGAACACTTTGAAATGAAAAACACAATTTTGTGGGAATCGGCTAATTTGTTATTGCGAAATCGAAATTATGAACAAAAAAAAAAAAAACTCGACAGTGTTACCTCGTAAATGATGTACAGAAATAGTGTTTAAAATTTCAAAGGATCGGTGCAGTAGTTTTGGAGTTATCAGGGGCACCGACTTTGAAAACGTGAGTTGTGGGAAAAACGCTTTAAAGTTTTAAACACAAAAAAATTAAGTTCAGTTCAGGTATAGGTACAAAAATCCGGCAGGTATAAAAATACTCATAACTTCGTCATTCTCATAACTTCCAACCCCCCCGCCTCTTAAACAAGACACTAGAAATTCCATACAAATGAAATCCCCGCCACTGCATAATCAGCATTTAATCTTAACACAACGCAACTTATATTTTAATCAATTTAAATATACCCCAGAAGCACACACTGACACTAAACAAAATTCTACGAACCACTGAAGTAAGTGCAATCACTGAAGATAGTTGCAGTGATACTCGATAACAATCGACTGTATGCATTACATCAAAGTACTCATTACGGTTGGTTCACATGATTGATTTAATGGACTTTTCTTATTGGAGATTCACAATTTAGTAAATTTTTTTATTTATTTTATTTTCCTCGAGTCAAATAAAACCGTTAACTAGGGTGAATTAACTAAAGGATAAAGGAATTAAGTGATAGCAAAAGCAGAAAGTTTATTTATTTATTTATGTTGTAATAGATTGTGACAGCGCTAAGTGTTTCGAGATTTCCCACCAGACCTTTGGTGTCTACTCTTTAAGTAGACTCTCTGTCATGCTCACATTAACACCCATTAGGTAAGCTAAACTCGCCCAATTTATAAGAAGAAATTAGAACTACACTTTTAGTTACTGGCAACATAGGTCCAGCACATTAGTTCCACCTTATAAAGTGCGCCGTGTAAACTAATCCTCTTTGTAGCGAAATTAAATTGTTATGGCTTAAACTGTTTTTGTTGCTTAGGCCTTTTATCTTTCGTTTCACTCTTTCTCGTTCTCGCAACATAGTTCATCCTCCTTCGGCTTAGCTCTATCGGCGTCGCACATTGTGTTATTGTTTTTCTTGTTATTGTACCGAATTAATGTTTTTGTGTTAAAATTTACCAGCTGCGCCGGGTGTTCCATGTCAATAATAACAGAGAAACAACAACAGCTAAATGCGGCAGCAACCATCATCCTTCGAAGACATTAGGGACAAAGAAGAGCTACTCAAAGAAATTTCGTGTAGTGGAAAAGAAAGGAATCAAACATAACATTAAAGCAGCAACAGCTGAATGTGGTACGAGCCATGTGTTGCTTTAATTGTTGTTGCTTTTGCTTAAAATCAAAGTAATAGCTACAGCAAATATCTGACGCTATGTTATGGCGGCTTATTTTTAAGTGTGATAGAATGAAACCAATAACAAAGCAATGCAAAGCAAAAATTACGCAATGAAGCCATTGGAATAAAGTGACAAAAACAACATACAACAAGATGATGTAATCGCACCATAACCACCGGCAATTTTGTATAGAGCAAAAAATTTAAAACTAAGTATTGCGTATGCGATGTCATGAACCAATTCGCATTGTGTAGTTGGCTGAGTTATTTATTTCAACCACCAGTCAGCCTTAAACAGCATTACAAATTCACGCATAAGGCCTGAGTAAGCTTTCAAGTGTCCTGTGCTTTGTCATTTGCCAAAATACCATTGGCACCAACTTATGTTCTCACTTCCCGTAGCTTTTGAACATTTGCTACCGCTTCTTATTGCGTCTTGTGTTTGTTTTGTCCTTGACAACCCACTTTTTCTTCATTCAAAGTGACTTGTAACTACGCAGTTGGCTTTTAATTTTTCTACTTTCACGATTTACATATCTACCCTGTTCTCCATTGCATGTATCATGTATTCACTTGCCTACGACAGCTGTAAGGGCATTTTTGTTTACTACGCAGCATTTTTTCAAGCTACTGTAGGTTGTGATATTTTAACTAGAAATTACCTGCTTTAATCTGAACGCAACAGGATATTAGTGGTTTTGTTTGTTATTTTTCTTGGTGCGTTCAATTTGGTATGTCCTTTGTGTTGCGTCCTTCAGTGTCTGAGTACGTCATTTGCTGTCACTTGTTGGCTTCTGTTGGCGTCAGTTTTGTATGTATGCCACTATTTGAATATGTAGTATATATGTAGATTTAGTCTTTTGACCAGAAATGAGCATGAATGACGCACGTGCACCAAAAATGAGGGATGATTTTTTCAGCAGTTGATGATTTTAATATTTATAACCGTATGCTTTACAAAATAATTTTTAAAGTACCTCTTTTCTGAACCTCGATATTTCTTGAAAATATAGAAGCAAATTTGCCTCTCAATAATTTTTAATATTATTTTTTAAAATCAATACTCGCCTTATAATTTTTCTTCTTTTTTTTAAACTTATAAATGCTATTTAGCGCAAGAAAAATCTAGCCTCTAGCATTTACGCAACGGAAGCTGTCTGTCAACGTCATGTCGTTAGAGCTATATATATCTACCGCCACGAATTTACAATTTCAAAAATCACTATTCAGTTTTATAAACAGATAAACAAATCATATTTATCGATTATACACACAAAAAGATCTATAATTCAAACTAAATGAAAATGATTGCAAAAGTTAAAATATAAACAAATCGTTTGCCAATCATATAAATTGAAAAAAGTTAAACAAAAGAGGCAAAAATAAAGCCAGGAAAAACATATTATTTAGATGCGCTAAAATCCGCAAATCAACAAAAAGTGAATTAAGAGCATGAATGAGTAAGTCAATAAATAACCAAGGCAAAATGAGAATTTGATATGAATAAAAAATTAAATTAATTAGAGAAATTAAGCCAAATGCAAACAAACGTATATTTTGCATAACAAACCTACATTATACCTGTGCTCATTGGCTTTTGTCTGTTAGTTGTGACTAATGAGCGAAACGAATGGCGAATTTTAGTAATTACTTTTTTCAAAACGTTTCTTTTGAAAAGGAATGGATAATGTGCAATTCTGTAAATAAATTAGAAAGCATATTATAATAAAATCAGCATGTGAACCCCGCTCTACTGTGAGTACCAAACACGCTCATTATCGATAACCGATATAATGAGCTGTACCACCTATAAGCGTCCATACCTTAAGGTCCAGTTATGTACAATTTCAGATAATGTAATGCTAATTTTTAAAAGTGCAGCACACAACTGTCTGGTAAATTTAATTAATAACATCAGTTTATGCAAGGTTTCAATTATTGCGTACAGCGTTAATGCAATGATAGAGATGTTGAGAAAATCGAATATGATGATAAGGTTTAACGATGGGGGAAGGGGGGGGGGGGGGGGGGGAGGGGAATCATGTGCGCTATTGTGCTCTAATCTGCACACAACTGTTACGCATCTAGCAATTGTGCGCTAGATCCGAGTTTTTGCTAGCGGGCAACAATGTTGCCAGCATAAGCTTAAAGCCATAATGGTGCAATACAGATCTGAATATCGCAGCAATGCATTCAAATCTCCAACAAAAAATTGCATTATTTATACATTATTGCAATTCTATGAATTTTTTCAATTAAACAACTGCGTGGGCAGCTAACTTATGGAGCTAATGAATAAGTCAGTGAGCTTGTGGGTGTTCATGCATGGCGGGTTGGGCGGTCTTTTTTTGTCGTTGATCCTGTTGTTATGTAAATTTGTACTTAAACGTGCAATCACTGTTTAATTGTAAAATGACAAATGAATGAAGATTTTAACGAAGTCACGTTAAACACACACAATCTGACGTAAATGTGAACATGATTTTTAAGCTAAACAAAACTTAAATAAAAAAAAACTGTAGGTCCCACCAATTTGTAGGGAAAATTCAAATCGGCACACCACAAATTGGAAGAGAAGCTTGGCGCAAAAATCTCTTAGGAGGTTTATGATGATATACCTGTTGTATATCGCGCCATAGAGAGAGAGAGAAAACTTAAATAACTTTCTTTGTGATTTATGCTTTGAATGCATAACGTCAACGTAAACCATAACGCCAAAGCCCATATAAAACATAAGTTTTCTGACTATGGCGACTATTTAAACAATTTCAAGCATTAGTACAAATTGAATAACAAACAATATTTTACCGGCCGAAAAGCTCCTAACCTAACAATATTTAAATATGTTTCATAACATTTTTCTCTTTATCAAGTTCACGTATTTTACATGGCCATTTATATAATGTCGCCTTTTGAAGTTTGAATTTTTTGGATGCATTGCCTTATGCAGCTTGCGCCATCTCCCCATTTTTGTTGATTTTTTCATTAACTCACATGTCAAACTGCTTAAGCATCATTTCAAATTAAGCTGTCAATTTACCAAGCACAACAACAGCAAACAAATACACAGCATTCATACTCACTCTTACTTTAACACAACTGAATTCATAAAGACTATACGATCCATAGATACATATATTTCGTATTTTTGTTCGCGTACTCACGACTGTCATCTCGGGCTCGGCACTGCTTGTGGGCAAATAACTTCATTTATATTCCAAAAATCACAGAGCTACTCAAGCAAATAACAGCAGCAATGTCGCAACAAGCAGTTGACGCAAATAAATTGAAAGCAATAGAAATTAAAACAAATTATAGAGGAACTAAACATAAAATATAGACGGCAAGTGGTTACTGGAAATGAGATCGTTATTTTTGTACTCTAAGGGCCACTTTCATAAAGGGCGGTTAAGCCTAATCGGCGATTAATTTGACAGCTAACCGTACAAAATACGTCAATTAAACTCCGGTTAGCAATTACCGACTTTTATAAAAGCGGCCCTAAGCAATATTGTGAACTGATACACGTATTCATGAAACGAGCTCAAGGCCAAGAATAATAATTTTTCACTTTTTGAGTTTTTATGAAAATTATTATTGTTTTTATTTTTTAATAATCATTTTTAATTAATTATTAAAAGTTTTTTTATTGAATAGAGTAGGAAAAATGTTTAGAGACAACAAATATTGTTGGTATAAAAAAGCAATAACTGATACACTTTCATAGATAGCAGTGACAGTTGAAGCAACCCTACCGGACAGCTGTTTGGTCAGTGACAGCTCAGCTGATACTCAGGTCTTGGGTAGTGAGGCATCAGAATTGTGATAAGATTTTTATGGCAGTGGTGCAAAATCTTATCAAAACATTTGTGTACGTGTGAGCCGTTTGCATATGTGTGTCGCTCCACCTAAGACCTGAGTATCAGCTGAATTGTCACTGGTTAGTCAAATGTCTATATGGGTTAGTGCGCATCAGGGAAGTCAACGAATGTAACTATGAAGATGGACAATGACAGCATTTCCAGATGACGCTCATGAGAAACTTCTGTGTTTATGTTTTCTGTGACGGTCAGAGACGCTTCCAGACAAAAAGGCGGGCAGACAAGCAACGTGCTTGTGAAACCAATGGCTCTTGAAAGCCAAATTTCTAGGCAATGTGTGTGCTCAGTTATCTATAAAAAAGATTTCGCCTAGCCTTATCATTTCAATAGAAAGTAAAGTAGCTAGAAATTGTTCGGCGATTAGACGTACGTGAAACACATGAATCATAAATACTCATACATTTCAGTGACTTTGAGAACTTCACAGAAGGCGGGATTTGTGTGTTCTTCTTTTTCCAGCTCGACTAGTATTGCTCCGGTTCTTGTTTTTCGAACAGCTTTAATTTCGTCGCCATATATTACTATTTTACTTAGGACGGTTTTCAGAACATTGGAGTAGCTATTTTCTTCTATGGGCTTGATTAGTACTCCCTCCGGGTGCGGCTAGAAAAAAGCCACGAAGCTAAAACCAAAATTATGAGGCTAAAGGACAAAAAAGCGCTAAATCTAGCCTCGAAAAGGCTAAGCTGGTCACACTGTACCTAAGTGAAGCTCAGCCCAGCCCTCGTACCTGTACACTTTGGTTACTTTGAAAATTGGAAGTAACACTTTGTATGTGCGAAAACAAACAAACTCCCAGATAAATAAATAAAGAGTGGTGCGCTTGAATGCCTTTACAATGAAACATGCTACAACATTGATTACCATTGCTGTGGTGGCAACTTAAGTAATTTGTTGTTTCTTTTGATTGCCTTTGTCGTCAACGTTGTCATCGTGAACGCATGTGTAAAGAGCACCACGATTTTATGTTTCAATCATAAAAATCTAAGTTCAGTTGCAATCAGGCAGCAATGCAACTTAGATGAATTACATGTGCGACAAATATATGCAACAACAACAATTGCAACAGAATTTGTGTTGTTAATACCTCTTTGGATTTCTTTTTTGTTTTTGTTGTTGTTGATCACGCTTTCGTCTATAGACAACAAGAAAATAACTGACGGCATTATACTATTGCTTTTAGCATTTGTTGTTGTTGAATATATATATTTATTTTGTTGTAACAATTACCACTTTGCATTTTTCAATGTCTGCTTAGTTCGCTCCAGCCGTACGTTTGTCCAGTTACCAGTCTGTGTAGTGTTTATGTTGTAGGTGCGCCAGTACAAGCGCCAGCAGCTCTGTTCTTACAAAGCCAGTTTTATTGAAGTTCGCCTTGAGTCAAACGTCGTCTGTTGGACTGAGCTGCTGTTATTTCTGTTGTCTTTGATTTCACGGCGATCTGTGTGGCTGCTCGCATTGTATTGTTGTATAACAAAACGTTTACACATGTTGTCGCCAGCTATGTGTCTGCGTATTTGTGAGATATTAACCAATAAATGTCGCATTACTTCGTTCGCAGCACAATCATTCTTATGAGTTATTCTATATAAATTTAATGGTTGGGTATTTTTAGCCTCCTTTGTGCATTTTTCGCATTCCTAAATTCTGTTTACGATTTAGTACGATGTCCATTGTGTATCAAAAGAAGTGTGATATGTTATCTGTCAAAGGCACATCAACATGGAGTCATTATACTACCTTCTAACGAATGATAGAAAGAGACGCAGGATGAGACCATATATTTAAAATGTCAAAAACAGGTGACCAATTTTTTTTTAATTTTGACGTCTATGCCTTAGATATCACACTCGACATGCTACACAATGGCGATGTCGCAAACTTCGAAAAGAACTTAGGAAATCAAAAATATTCAGGTTTGTTCTTCTTCTTAGTGCTTCAAGTTCTTCTTCGTGCCGTTTTCACAATAGCGCACTACAATCAGCAACACTGGGGAAAGCGGTTCAAATCCACCTGATCCTTCCAACGCAATAGTTTACTCTCCCGTTATACCTGGGCGAATAATGGGTCTAAATATTGGGTGAGGTTTCTGTCACCTTGCTTGAAACGAATCTCCGTGACATACCCAGCGTATTACATGTCCAAAATAAGTTTGCATATTTTATACGCTGTTAATGTCCGTATAATTTGCGTTTTAGTTTCATGAAGCTCATCATTCCAACGTCGCTACATTTATTTAAATAATTAACACTGCTCAAGTTCATTTAACTTATTTAAAATTTTTTCGCAACGTTCATATGCAAATATTCAACTTTATGTAGCTACTTCTAAGCATTTCTGACATATTTATTTCACTTAGCCGCTGTCGTGCATAATTTTTCTTTCGAATCTGACAACAGACCACAGTTTATTTTGATAATAAAACGTTTAAAAATTATGAAACACAGGTGGTAACACAATTTCCAGGGCAACTTTTGATTCGTCAGCCGCCATTCAGCTATTGAATGCTGCTTTTTAACTGGTTTCCTCATATTGATGCACGTTTTATATGTGTTATTGATGCGTTCAAGAAATGTTAACCATTTTCAATGTGTATGTCTTCGGTCTCTGCTTTTTTGGCAACCAGCTTTATTGCTGAGCACTTTATAAATTCATAAATCCATTCATTGACTTTTTCCTGAACTATCCTCACTTTTTTCTTTTTATTTCGTTTTATTTCAAGAATCCATGCAGCAGACATTCCATTTTCATCTGCAAATATAAAATAAGAAAAGCAAAAGTTACTTTAATAAAGTCTTCACGTGAACTCTTAAAACATAACTCTGAACTGTCAACGTCTCTTTCAATGCCCAACGTTGCATTTGTATCCGCTTTTATTGCATATAATAATCTTTCATTTCCTTTTTTCGTTGTGACCCAAAACATTAATAGTATTCTATTTTGCAGTTCATAAAATAAAAATTCACACAAATTATCAACAATAACTACAAAATAAGCCACTAAATTTGTAAAATTGTTCAAGAGGCACTTGCTTGCTAGTGAAGCACCAAAATATGCCAAATACAAATAATAATTCATAAATTTGTTGCCGCAACATGCAACCTAAAAATGTTTATGACTTTATTTATATGTATTTATATTCACTTTGTTACGCTTGATTTCTTTGCATTTTCTATTTTATTTGTTGTTGCATTTTTATTACCACAAAGTGGCGTATATTCACTGGCTGGTCGTGCGCTATATGGTCGGCGGTTCAGTGCGCTTGAACGTTGTCTGCGGCTGCTTGCCAACCTGTCCATATGTCTCGACTGTGTGGCAGTTGTTTGCTACACGTTGCCAAGAATCTGACTATTCTAACGCCAAAAGCGTATGCATATGTAGTTAATAATAGTGTGTTTGTTTGTGCATGCAATAAAGCACTTACAACAAGCGGCGCAGTGCACTGGCAAAAGGAAAATTATATTGAATTAGTAGCTATTGCAAGATTGTATGTGCCCAGCGTTGGCATGCCCAACTGTTTAGAATCGCAAATTTCTCGGCGCATATACAGGGTGGCTGATGAATTTTGCTACATTAAGAAACTCAAAAAATTTTTTTTCAGTGTATGGAATTCATTTTTCTTTTATTCATGTTAAAGCTCATTAAATTTTATTAAATATAGCTTAATTAGTTTTAAAAATAATGGAATTTAAATGCCCCCCCTGCTCGTCGATGCATGTGCGGCATCTTACCAAAAAGTTGTTCATTACTGCTTGGAGAGTTGAGACAGGAATAGCCGCAATTGTTTCTCGAATGGATTGCCTTAGTTCATTCAAATTTGTTGGTTTTGCTTTGAAGACTTCCTGTTTGCAATAACCCCACAAGAAAAAGTCAGGTGCAGTAAGGTCAGGCGACCTGGGTGGCCAACGGAATGTGGAGTTTCTGGATATCAGCTTATTGGGAAATTTTCGTCGCAATTCTGTCATAACAGGTTGGGCTATATGAGGAGCTGCACCATCTTGCTGAAACCACACAGAGTTGAAAGAAATTCTCATTCGGCGGAATTCTGGATAGAAAAACTCTCTCAACATGCTCAAGTAACGGTCTCCAGTAACCGTAACGGTGTGACCGTTTTCTTCGAAGAAGTAAGACCCGACAATGCAGCGTGATGAAACTGCACACCACACTGTGACACGAAGTGGATGCAATTCCGTCTCATGGAGTATCTGTGGGTTGGAAGCACTCCATATTCGACAATTTTGTTTGTTTATGTTGCCGTTTAAATCGAAATGGGCCTCGTCACACATGAAAAGACAGTTCAACATGTTTCCATCCTCTTCCACCATTTGAAGCATCTTCTGGCAAAATTCCAAGCGAATCGGCAAGTCTGCAGCGTTCAGTTTGTTGGCCATTTGAATTTTATATGGGAATAAGTCCAAATCTTTGTGCATAATTGACTGTAATGACTGTCTGCTTACACCCATTTGAGCAGATAAGCTTCTTGTCGAAACACGTGGATTGTTTTGTATGGCAGCAGCTACAGCAGCGATTGTTTCCTCCGTTCGAACTGAAGGGTTTCGATGGTAAGGTCTTCTGTTGACTGCCCCATGCTCGGCAAAATTGTTTACAAGTCTTATTATGGTCCATCTGCTCGGAGGATTGCCGCCAAACGTGCGCCTATACTCTCTTTGAACCGAAACTACGGATTCCAGTGCGTGATAGCGGCGGACAATCCAAATTCTTGTTTCAGTGTCCCAGTTATCCATTTTTGTTAAATGTAAAAGTCAATTTGCAAAATAAAAAAAAAATTAACCAGATTCATTAAATAGAAAAAAAGTTATTTAATTTTTTTTTGGTAGTGGCTTTCATTAGCCACCCTGTATGTATCTCGTAGTCCATTTTTTTTCTTTCTATGGCCTTTTATTTTTTTGTATAAAATTTATTTCATTTGCAATTGCTTTTTTGGGAGTCAACAAGGTTTTTTGAATTTGATTTATATTTGAGCTAAATATGTTGATGCAAATTTGAGTTGATATATTGGCGTAAAAAGGTGAGTGAGATTGGTTGACACTTATTTTGAAATTCACTTGAAAAGACTTTGTTAATATTTGTTCCATATTTTATGTAAAAATGAATTTAAAGATGTGAACTCGTTTAGACGCTTGTCACTAGCCAATAGCATTTTTGTTGGAAATAATTTTGAATTTTATTTCAGCTTAAATCCGTTTTCCAATTTCCAACATTCAATTGGAGAAACTATTATTTTGTTATCGGAGAAATGCTTGCCAACATTATCGATTACGTTTTAGGGATGATAGCAGAATTTGAAATGCCAACAACAAAAAAAGTTATGCCCGGTGTAAAATTGCATACTTACGCGGTCATTATGTAAAATGCAGCGCGACGCAACGAGTCACTTGTGCTAGCGACTACTTAACCTGCCTAAAGTATTAGCCCTCATCCAACACTGTCATCAAGCTCTTCTAAGGGAAGTCCCAGAAACCTCGCGGCTTCAACAGGGATGGACCAGAGTGAAATTGCTGTTAGAAAAGTAGGCTCGGTTGAGCAGATGAACAGATGATTAGTATCATGGGGAGACACGCCACATGCCGGGAAGACATTTGCCATGTCAGGGTTCAGTCTGGATAGGTAAGAGTTTAGTCTGTTACAGTATCCAGAACGAAGTTGGGCCAGCATGACTCTTGTCTCCCTAGGCATTTCGCTTTCCTCATCGGCAACAGGTGAAGCTTGTGCCTGTAGGAATGCATTCGCCGGACGAGAGCTAGCAAAGGAGTTTACCGACTCCGTGTGGATGTGGTTGAGGGCCTGCCGATGCACCTTTGGATGTGATGCCGGATCTCGCCATAGTGCTTACGGAGGTGACTCCTTATTCTCCTGGGAGGCGGATTTTCTTTGATTTGGATGCTGCGGTTTATGGCAGTTGAACAGGAATTGCCTGGTCAACATCTCGCTATGTCCTTTCACACCGAGTATTTTAGCCTCACTGTGGAGGTGATTCTCAGGAGACATAAGGAGGCACCCCGTGGCAGTTCTGAGTGCGGTGTTTTGGCAGGCCTGCATCCTCGTCCAGTTTGTGTCTGCTAGCCCCGGCGACCATATAGGCGTCGCGTAGCTCAGAACCGGCTGGTCGATTGCCTTGTAGGTTGCCCCTAAGATTTTGGGGTATGTGACAGTCGGACGCTTCACCTGCACTGTCCACGTCGTAAATAAGGTGGCCGAGGACTTGGTCGGTGACAGTGTCAGATTTCGTCCAGCGAAAAAACCGGACAGGGATGGGATGTATGAGTTAACTCTCGAGAAGAGCTCATCTATAGAGGGGCCCGTCGCCAGGATCGCGCAGTCATCGGCGTAGGAGACGATCGAGACACCCCCTGGTGGGAAAGGGAGCCTCGATATGTAGTAATTAAAAAAAAGCGGGGTAGGACACCACCCTGTGGCACCCCTTGTTTAATTATACGTGGTTTTGATCTTTCGCCTCTAAATTTAACCGATGACTGCCGGCCACTCGGATAGTTGGCGGTCCAACGCTTTAGACAGGGGGGAAGAGTTGAATTCTCCAGGTCGGTAATGAGTTGCGTATGATTGACCGTGTCGAAGGCTTTCGACAGGTCAAGCGCAACTAGCACGGTCCTGTCATTTGGACGATGTTGGTTGCAAGTTAGCGGTGTAGTAAGGGAGCAATACCGTCTCCAAGGTCTTCACTACTGGCGAGAGGAGTGATATCGGTCGATAAGGTAGTGGCACCACCTTTGCCTGTTTCCATTTTTCTGGAATGCAAAAAGTGGTCATAGACAGATTGAAGACAGTTGTTAGGTACCTTATTCCCTCTTCTCCGAGATGTTTTAGCATCAGCATGGATATACCGTCTGGGCCTATCGATTTGGAGCTTTTCGGAGTCACTTCTTCTAGTTTAACGAAAAAATCTTTTTATATTCAGTGACTGCGACATACTATTTTTTCGAACAACTAAAAATTCCAATTGTTTGTTAGTGTTTTTGTTGTTGTTGTTGACAACCCCTTTCTCTAAATCGACTTAACAGCGTCTTAAACTAATACAAAACTCATTGTCTCCAGCTATGCAAAGGCTGTCTCTATCTTTCATTCTGTCTATGTTTGCTAAGGTTATGTGCCGCGAAATTCGAAACTTTTTAAATTTACCACTGACGATCAGTAATGCGACAAATAAGTGTTAACAATTCGCTGAAGATGGGCGGAAATCAAGGCAGTTGTAAGATGTACATAAATACACAAAACACGCTAAAACACTCTTGCTTCAATAAAGCAGATCAATGTACTATTAAATAACTAGTTAATTATCCATGCCTTGATCATTAAACAACGGATTTTTATTAGAACAGACTTTGGTCAGTCTTAGCCGCAGTCGGGCTGAACATTTGGTCAGCCTTAGCAGCAGCAATTAATAGCATGTTCTTTTGGTTTACCGAAGAAGGCCGAGTACATTGAAGATGAACTCTTTAGAAACTTAAGTTTAAAAGAAAAAAAAAACAACAAAACATGAAAATATTTTAAATTATTTATTTGTCTAAGTTACCTTTTAAGTCTTGGCTCAGTTCTTATTGCTTAAGCCCAGTTTTGACAGCTCATAATCTTGTTTTCAAGTAATCCCATTTTTGCAAACATTTAGCATTAGTTCCTGCATGTGAACTCACCGTAATTCTACGCGGAACTCAATTGTTTTTGTTGTTCTCGCATCCCTAACGAAATAGAATGCTGTTGTGAAAAATATTTGTTCTCAACGTGAGAAAAGTAGGAGTAGCAAAGTGTAGGAAGTTGATAGTAATGTTGAAGGACATATAAGAAGAAAAAAAAAAAAATTGCGGAAACCAAAAGATTATCTCTATTGTTCGCTGTCGATAAGATTATGGGAAAATTAGGAGTTTGTTTTGCTGTTTGAGTAGATCTTTTGTTTCGTTAATACTTTTAGAATAGAAGCAGTTGTTTACGCGTTTTTTGGAAAGGTAAATAATATATGTAGGTACATAGTTAAACGAGTATCACTTAGTAATGGAACCAAATAATATGAAATTAGAAGTAGAGATCCAAGAATCGAAGATCAACAATAACAGTAATTCCAAGTCTGATATCTACCTAAAAATGGCAACACCATACATGTAATTACCCACTTTTGAATTAAAATTTGTTAATATATAAACGTTATTAGACAGAAAAAATCAATTTAAACTTATTATTCTAACAAACTAGAAACCAAAAAAATTTTTGCGTGCGTGGGCATTCGCCTATTTAGCATAAAGGAAGTCGACGACAATGTACTAAAGAGAGAATTAGGAATTAAAGAAAAACAAAAACCGAACAAAAAATGGCTACGTAAAGCTGAAGCTAAACTTCCATAGCCATAACGCCATAATCATAAGTACACCATCTTAACCATATCTCTTGTCATAGCATGACAACCATGAAAAATTTCTGTTAACTCACTAAATCAAAACGCAACGAAAAATAGAAGTTGCAAAAAGCTAAAACGGTTAATGAATCGATTACAATTATTACCATAAGGTTGGCTGGATCAGCTGTTTTATATGGATAGGTCTATGTCATCATTAACTGAATTTTAAGCCTTAAAGCTTTCACAAAGGCTACATAAAATATTACTTATTGAAATTTAAAAAAACCAAGCACATGCTTTAAGTATATATACAAGACGTGTCTACAAATGTGTGAGCATTATTAAAATGGAATATATGTACAAGAAACCATAAAGCTTAAAATAGTAAAGCTTAGTCTTTTTTTTTTATTTTTATTTTTATTTCTGCTCTCTAAGCAATAAGCAACGCACAAAATTCAGAGATCGCGCCAAATAGTCACCTCGGCTACAAAAGAAAAATGTTTCGCCTATTCAATTCATATTCAATTTATCGTCTTTAAGACACATTTTTTCTGCAATAACAACTTCTATCGTTTTACTTTTTCTGATGGTTATACCTAAAAGTTATGTTAATTCAGCACAAAAAAAAATGTATGCTAATTAGTTTTAATTTTTGCTATCTACTACTTTTTTGTATTTCAATTTTTATTGTCTGTCTGCGTTGGTATTTTTTATTTAAAAATTTGTTGGCTTTTTTTGCTGTGAATACTTTTAGCAGAGCATATTTTAACAGCCTGTCGCATGCTTCATCAATTCGTCGTTTAAAATGTGTGATTTTTTCGCTTATGAATTTTTTATAATTTTGTTTTTCAAGTTTTAAGCCTGTTGAACTCATAAAATGTGCGAGTTTTGTACTTAATTGCATAAAAGTTGTGTAAAATAAATACATATGTTTTAAAAGCGAGTGATTTTCGGTTAATTTTTCATTGAAAGAAAGGGTATTGTATGCCTTCTTCGCTTGTTTATTGAGCTGAAAGCGGTCTAGTTGAATATACACTTAATTAGAATAGAATATTAGGCGTATTCACAGTTTTATTTGAAGTTCTTATTATTATCGCAACAGTACTTCGCCCCCACTTAGGTCGCGCATTCAATCAGGGAATGGGGCATATGAACCCGGTACGTTACGGTAAAAGCACCTTGCCATTATATCGATTTCGTTGAACCAGGAACCAGGGTTGAAGTGGATTTTAAAGTTAAAAATTTGGTTCCGTTGGCCAAAACCAAAATTCATTTGCTAGGTGAGGTTATGGTACTGATAGATAATTACGATTTAGCACCAATAATAAATTGCATTGTTTCTGACAAGGTTGGTTGCATAAGGTCACCGATAACGCACCAATATCCTGGATTTTAGTATCCTTTTACGACAGACATACCTTCCTCGGGCATATATTCACGCATGGTTACATCATATTAGTTAGTTTGTTTTGTTTGTATATTTCCTTTTTCTTTGTTTATGTTGTATTAGTCTTAATCTTAGCGAAATAATTATAACGGATAACTCCCTCTTAACATAAAGTAGCCTTTTACAAACTTTCTCTGTAACCTCAATCAAACTGCACAAATGGCGCGTGCGTTTTATTTCCCCCAATAATCGAGTTTTATCGATAAATAAGGCTGCCGTACATGTAAGTCAATTGCTTTCCTTGGCAGCACTCTACTTTTTGATTTTAAAAAAATCCAATAACCATTATAGCTACTAAAAGGTGCCAATTACCACACGTCCAATGAGTAATTTAGTTGAATGCAATTTTGATGGCGCCAATTGGCCCATTGAATGCAGCTGTGCCTGAGATAGTGCATAACTCGTGCTGACGTGCTTTTAAATGCGTTATTGCCATTGGCTATTACATATACCCTCCATACCTTGACTTCTTTTATTTCAATTGTGACTGCTAAATCTATTGGCCATAAAATTAGCTACAGCATAATTAAAGTTAATTGGAAAATACAATTTCGAGTCATTAAAAAAATGTAAACACATAAAGATATAAAAAAAGAAGAACGAGCGCACACAAAAAGTAATAAAAATCCAATACGGCAACCACGATAATAGTAGCGATTTAACTGGTGGCAAAAATGAAATCTAAAGTGCAAACTCGTTCTAATAACAAACAACAACAAGCTACAATTTGTTGAAAGCACATAATGCGTTCGGTTATTGTAACAACAAGCAAACTACAACACTAAATAACTTGACTCAGTAGCTTCAATAATGCAAAATTGCAAATATTAACAAAGACAACAAACAGCGTTATGCACTATTGGCCTTAGACTCGGTAGCTTTGCAATGCGAACTTAGTCGTTTGCCACGTTAATTACAACAATTGTGCTGCTACAATGTCAATGAATTGGTTTTTGCTTTCGAAAACAATTACGTAAATATACACCCATAACAATTGTTGGTGGCAAAATTTTAAAGCACCAACAAAGCAAAATATTATAAACAACTAACAATAATAATGTAAACAAAAGCTAATGCAAAATGAACCGCGAAAGTCGTTAAATATCGCACAAAACGCAAATTATGAATAGGCAAAATAAACGAGATGCGTATTGCGGCGAATGACGCAATTAGGCGGTGGTGAGCAGTGGTGAATATGACAGCTGTGGGCGCATGGGGAGCGTAGGTTGAATATAGCGCTGCAGTAAAATGGTGTAAAAATAGAGATACTTGTTGCTCGATGCAACGAGTCTGTCTATTCCAACACTGCTCAAGCGCAGGATATAATCGATTAGTTATTACCTTGGTTATACTAAGGCTAAGTACGGTTCTAAAAAAAACGCATTTACTGAACACACATATTTATCAAGTGTTTATACGAACGCACCTAAATCGATAGCAAAGAAATCGTTTTGAACTGACAGCTCGAAACAGCTGTGAATTTCGTGAAAAGTGTGTATAGAAAACTCGTGAATTATTTTGCAAAATTATAAACAACAAAACTAATATATTTAAGTACATGAAATAGGTATAAAATATAAATAAACCACGAACAAGCGAAGTGCGTGTAATTTCGCAAAGGAAAGGATAGCGAGAAGTACATAACCGGTATTTTTGTACCTGGCAGATCATGGCGCCGACAATCGATACCATCGGTAATAGAGTCCATGTAACGGCGATTCTCGCCTACATGGTAAAAGCTGTCAAAAACTAAAAATGCGAAATTGAGAATAAATTGAAAACGCTACCAACACTTCGTGTAGAAAAGTGCTAATATTGTTTGTTACGAAATTAGAGAGCAATTTTAACCCGCAAAACACCAAAAGGGTGTAAAAGTTGTCAGATTATTTCTGTTCCGGTAAAAAAAAATATGGTTATTATAACACCCTGCTGTTCACTCTTGCTGCGCTGAAAATGTACCAAGAATATTGTTAAAAAGAAGTTACAATTCAGACGAAAAATTGTACAGGGAGAAAAAAGCGGCAGTTAAAAATTCTGTTTCGCAAAAAGTATGAGACAAGTCAGAGTTTCAAGTTCGCGTTGTGCTCACATTTTTTTTGACAGTAGCTTTCGACACTAACAACTTTTTAATAACAGAATATACACGTTGCCTCTGCAGTTGCTAAGCATTCGAAACATTAAAGGAAAAGAGTGGGTGTTCATTTCGCATTTTTTTGTTCCTTTAAAAAGTAAACAAATGCACACGCGTGTATAAATATTTGACAAAGCTGTCATAAAAGTTGTTGGCGTGTGTTATAACAAGAATAATAATAAAAAAACAACAACAGCAAAAAATTGTGCATCAATGAAACGAAGATAACAACAACACAAACAACTTAAAAAACCTATTACATATAACCGCCATTGCCCGCTAAACAAACAAGCAACCTTAATAAGTGTCAACAGCGTATAAAAGCGTGAAAACAAAAGCGAAACAGTAATAAAAAGAAATAATAATCAGTAATCAGTAGTGCATTTACCACAATTAAATAGCAACAAGCATATAATAGTGTAATCAGTTAGTTTAGTGTACTTTTTGTTATTTTCTCCAGCTATTTGTCTAACTGTCGCTAGCAATTAATTATGCGCGACAATGACATGTCAATAGCACTCTTCTACCAATAAATTGCATTGAGTAACATACGCTTAAGTAAATTTTAGAAAAAATAATTTTTTTTTATTTGTCAATTTAATTATAAATATTTGTTTTAATATTTTCCCCCGACTATTGTTTAGGTGTGTTACACTTGAAACGTCATTTGTCATATGAAATAGTTTTTATGTGTCGTACTAGCTGACAAACAACGTGCAAATGTAAATGACAAGTCATGCATTTGTCAAGCGAAAAAGTGTCACATTTTAATTTGTATTATTTTTTAAAAAAGTGTTACAAAAAAAAACAACTTCATATAAATAAAGTATTGGAAAAATTGCACATAATAAGCAGAGCATGCTTGAAAGTGAAAAAGTAAATTTGTCGACGCTAAATATTATAGGACAGCTTTGTTGTCATCAGCTTTAACAACAGCGTTTTTATCATTGTTGCTGTTGTTGGAATTAATACAAATTTGTGGACACGCCGCTGTTGACGCCGTTGATATCAAAGCCGCACGCATGCATGACTTCACTATGTGGATTAAATTCGGATTACCTTATTTAAAATGTTTGTATTTTTGTTTTTGTACTTTATTATTCATGTTTTGTTTAGTCTATAGTTTTTATTTCAGTGCAATTGAGTTTTACATTTGTCAAAACATGCGTTAAAGCTGCCTGTGTGTAAACGCAGCCTTAAGGATAATCATCGACCATCGATAATTTTATGCCACTAGTTAGCGTGTCAAAATTTAAGTCGACACTAATGCTAACGTATCCGTAACACTTTAGTCATATACATAACCATGACTCCAAGCTAATTTGAGATTGTCTGCCCGAAAATCGCTCCAATATACATGTGCTTCTATTCTTAGACCGTACTTAAAATTAAAAAAAAAAAAAAAAATTTATTATTAAAATCAAATTAGAACCGGAATTCATACAACCATTAGCAACTATTAAATTTTTTTTTTCATTTGAGCGAGTTGTGAAACCAGTCTTAGCGCTGAAAAGAAATCACGACACAAAATTTAATTTCCACAGTATCAGTAACAGCCATAAACGCAGTGTCATTCACATATTTGGACACAAAGTGTTAATTGAGACAAATTTGGTTGAAAGGTAGAAATGTGTGCACAAAAAACTACTCAAAATTCGAGAATACGGCTTATAAAAAAAATATCTCAATGGGTTAAACAGTAAAAATAAACCTTAAAAGTACTCATGAAAGATGTCAAAGTATTCTTCGCATTTAATAAATCTATCAATCAATAGTTAAATTTATTTGTATTTACTTCTCATTACGTTTTCCCAAAACCTTATTACGCATTCACACCTACGCGCTACTTAAAATTTTATGTCACACGTGAGCAAGCATCTTCCATAGGTTTTTTTTTGATTTTGTTTGTTTTTTTCTTTATTTATACTCTGTTACTCGCTGTGAGTGGTATGTAGACTCCTTTGTCTGCTTTCTCACTTAAAATGTGTTAATTTTGTTCATACGTGACGCATCAATCGCATTTACAGCATTGTCGGCAGCGGCAACAGCTCATCAGCCATTCAACACTTTTCGACGACGCGACGCAGTAAATGTCAAAAATCGGCGTTTCTTTAATTTAGTAATTTATGTGACGACAATATGCGCGGTTTACGCTTCAAACGGACTCGTTCTCGTGAACGCTTATTTAATGCATGATGCTCATTTGCATTTTTGTGATAGTGTGTGTTGAAGGGGATACCGAACTTAGTGGCGGTTGCTGCGTCTAACCGTGATTATTAGCCTGATTTTGTTTTGAAAATTGACTTTCCAAGAGTTATACGTTATGTTTCATATGTCAATTGCACTTACTCGTCGCCATACTTTTGACACTTTCATTCACCGTTAAAGTAACCAAGCACGAAAAGTAATGGGTAGGTTTGTGTAAAAGTTCAGCAAGAAGATTTCAAAGCACAGCTAATTATTCTCTCCCAACCAAAGATTTTTGCAAAATTGCATGCGAATCAATAAAATTAAAATCATAGGTTTTGTGGACTCAACTGTGTCACAATCAGCTGATTTCCTCACTTGCGAAAACTTGCTTACCAACATTTACGCAGAAATAATTCGCTACTTCTTTCGAAATTGTATGTCATTTTGTCTCAATTTTCTCTCCCTTACTAACTACAAAATTGTTTATATCACGAACAGGCCTAATATCAGAACTAAATCGCTTTCAGATAAGAAAAAAAAAATTTAATAAAAAAATTGCTTATAATTTCAAATTATAAAAACATTTGACAATTGTAAAAAATTAATGCTTTTTTATAGCAACAATTTTTGTTGATTTACGGCGTGTACATTTTCAAGTATTCATGAAACGAGCTCAAGGCCAAGAATAATAGTTTTCCACTTTTTTTTTGAATTTTTATGAAAATTATTATTGTTTATATTTTTTAATAATCATTTTTAATTAATTATTAAGTTTTTTTCCTACTCTATTTTTATAATTTTTGTAATTAATTAAAATTATTATTAAAAAATAAAAACAATAATAATTTTCATAAAAATTTAAAAAAAGTGAAAAATTATTATTCTTGGCCTTGAGCTCGTTTCATGAATAATTGTAAAAAATTATTAAAAAAAAAAAAACAAATTTCAAAAATTAAACCAAGTAAAAAAACGTTGTTTTTATATGCCCGCGCAAATATTTAAGCATCATTTCCGACGGAAAATGTTTTCAAATACTAACAATAAAACCACACGTTTATGATATTGCCCAGTAGTTGTGTTCGCTGCGCACTTTTAGTTGTCGAAGGAATTTTTTTAATTGCCGCTTTTCATCTTTTTTATTAATCAGTAGCAATGTTTAGTGCGCAATTCGTGCAAATAAACAAATGACTCAACCAACTAAATGCTATTGTGCTATTGTTTTGTATTTTTATTGCGAAATTTTTGTGGTTATCTAGCCATTTGCTGGAATAGTAATGTTCGATTTACTAGTTAAAAAAGGTGCCAGTTTTGTGTGAAGGAAAAACGTAAATAGAATCGTAATTCAAACTGAGGTGAAATTTTATTGCTACGGAATTACTGAATGTTCAACGCTTTTCCAGACTTTTTAATTTTGTTGCTTTTATTTTAAATAGCTTATACCCTTTCTATCTTTTTCACTCATCATCACCATCAATATGTCAATAAATAGTTTGTCACGTGCTTCAACCACCATTAATTTGAGCATTTCAGCTGCTTAAGTCCACCTACACAATAAACATTGCTTGGCTTTCTTATTTTTCTGTTGTTTGCCTGCAACTTAATTATCAACTTTATCCTTGTTGTATAGCTGCTGCCTTGTAATATTTTTCCACTTCAATGGTAAATATTTATTTATTTTCTTGCTTTTTATGTGTATTTCGCCATTGTTTCTGTTTCTTTTAGTCGACACCCTTCGCCCGCAGTGGTGATAGGCTTGGCTTGGTTTGGCTTCTTCCAAGCGCGCAGGCGCCTGTTGTTCCTTTGTTGTGCCTGGTTCTTATCGTCTCAAATTCATTTCGTCGGCTTGTTTGTTACTGGCAGCAGCTGTTTGTAATTTATTTACTACAAAGTAAAACCACACAAAAATTTCTTCAACGAATTCGGCACACGCGAACAAACACACAGTGCCATGTATACGTATACAGAACCTTCTTGTTTGTGAGCCATATGTTAGGCGCTTCCCGTCGACTTCCTGTGATGTGCCTACCTGGAATAGTTGCGCCTACAACTTTGTTTGCTGCCTATTTTAAGTACTCGCTAATCCAACTTTTACAATACTATGCACTGTTGAAAAATTATTTTAATCTCCTTTTGTTGTTGTATCCTTATTTGTTATTCCACATTCACAATTCAATTTGTAGTGCCTCAGCACTTAACGTCCTTTGCGTGTCTTTTGTTAGTTTGTTAGCTGCGATTTGGCTGTTTCCGCGCATGCAAATATGTTTTGCCACACGTTATACATTATTAGGTGACAATGTGCACACGAAGAGTGTTGAAAAACAAAAACAAATTTTGGTGTGTTTTCAGAAATACTCGCTTTTGTTTAGCGCAAATCTGTGAACTATTGTTCACTTGAACTCATTTTTTGTTGGCTGTTTATGGCTTTTCAATAGTTTGAAATTGCATTTGCATTTACTTCACTTACCCATATCCTCATTCATTTTGTTGTTGTGCATTTTTTAAGTGTATTAACTGCGCTTTTGTCTCACAGACAATTCATTATACCACACAAAAAAGAGGAAGCATGTGCGTATCGTAAACTAAAAACTTTCTGCTTGCCTACTGCAGGCTTTGTGCTGCTCACTCTGACTGTTTTTATTTATGTTTGTAAGATAAACTTTAGATAAATTCAAAAATCTTTTAAATCTGTAAAAAGTCTCTAAACTATTTACTGAAAACTTGCAATGCAGCGGAAGAGGATGGAGTTTTTAAAATAAATAGATAAAGTTATGCTGTTCATATTGTTGTAGTAAGTAATTATTTAAGTTTTGAATGGCAAGGGGGAGACCAAGTAGGATTATTCTAAGCTTTGTTAAAAATTTAAACCACAAAAATATGAATATCACCTCTGCCAAATATGGAATGCCCATCACAAAACCTAAAAAAAATTCAAAAATAATTCTATTTATTGAATACTTCAAACTCTTTTACACAAAAACTATTGAAAAATGTTATTTTTTTCACAAATGCATTCACGTGTCCCAAAATACACCTAAATCAATCAAATAGCTGATGGCTGACCTTATATCTAGACCAGGTATAAGGTTTTCGATCACATGCGCGGCTTCAGCTTTTGCGATTTCTTATCGATTAATTACGAAATTGATAACATTAGCGTTGTTCCATAATCTTGGGCAATTACATGAGTTTGCTAGGAAGTGTTCAGTACCTAACCGCAAAATTTTAGCAATAAACACAGAAAGTCCTGCTGTGATGACAACCATCCATTTTTTGTCTTTTGAAAGCGCTGTCGAAATTGACTGCTGTCCATGCCACTATCTGCAAGACTTCTGTAAAGAAATTTAAAACAAATTATGGAGACTTCGATGAATTAATGCTCACGCCAATGGAGGCCAAGTCATATTCTACCAATGTTTTCCATAGCCCCTGGAGACCTCGCCCTTTTTTTGGTGTCTATAGGAAAATTTCAAACAAACTTGTTCTCTCTAGGAGAAGATATAAGATTCCTGCCTTCAGAGTGCCGTTGATTGGGGGGAATATCGCTCGTATTATCTGTTTGTGTTAAATACCTCGAAATCATAATTGAACGGATGCTAACTTTAAAACCCAATGGGATAGAAAAAGGTAGAAAGGTTTATGCCGCAGAGGGACAAGAGCTGTTGCCTCTCGCCAAGGGTCGTACACTGCACTGGAGATGGTGGTCAGGCTGGTATTCCTATATGGAGAGTGCAGACTGCATTAGTGGGTGTCAGCTGCAGGAGGCTAGCGGCTACGGGCACTTCAGCATTTTCACGGCTTCGATTTTATCTCTGGTCAAGCATTTTACTGTGGGCCGGTGAATGTCCCGCTTGACGTTTCTCCGTGGTAGTAATGGCAGAAATTACTCATTACTTCCCAAAACCTTCAGGTCGTGTTTTGTCTTTACAAACAACAACAAAACCAACCATTTGGGTCAATGAAATACTGAAGTGGTTGGCGGATAGACGGAGTAAGATTAGAGGGAAGTTTTCTGTAGAGATCTTCACGTAAGCCTGATGTTCAAGCTGACTGATCATTGTAGTGTCTTCCATGTGGAAAAGGCGGCAAACAAGGGTGAGGTAGATTGAATTCCATGTCTACTCACACAGCCAAACAGCTTTCAAGGCTCCAATCTCAATAGTGCTTCGGTCGAGTGTGGCCAAAACAAGCACCTGGTTCCCTGCATGTCAGTATTGTGAGCAACTGTCACACGGATCCTTGATCCGATTGTTTATTTGTAAATCAGACATGGTGGGCTGAGAAAAAATCGGGGTTATGCTGGTCACCTGCACTGGGCTGATTTACTTCCTGCAGGGTAGCACGAACCCTTTGTCTCGAATCGGATTGCAGGAGATCTTCATACTAACATTTGATCAGAAACTCCTTACGGCAACACTTGGAGAATGAAGTGCGAGAATCATAAAGTCCCTTCATGCTTAGGGCCAATCCGCCACGCAACTCGTTTGCTTGAGTTTTAAGGATTTACATGAATTACCCTATTATCTCTTCACTGTCCCAAGTGCCTATACAAAGCCAAATTGAGTTATTTACACAATAACTCGTTACACTTTATAATCCTTACATTAAAGTCCACCATACATACAATTGTCCTACTTTTGGAACGAGACAACCCACAACACAACGTGGCATCTCATACTCATCACAAGCAATTATTGGTTTTGTAATGTGTATGAATACGGAGAGTGTTGTTGTTTGCATATAAGCTTTGGCTTGCTTGCTGGTTGTAATGACTTTTGTATTAACCGCAGGATACATCAAACGAGCAAATGTGTTTGTACATTTATACCGATAAACTGAGGCGACATAATGAGGTCAGCGTCGCACTTCATCATTAGGAGTGTTTGCCTTGTTGCCGCATATGTTACCCGTTGTTTTGGTGTTTCGCATTGTAGTGCTTACGTTTGCGTTGCAAATGCGAAAATGGGTCTGCAGCGGACTACGTATGCATCTCCACAAATTATCGTTAGGTAGCAGACATACACTTTCCGGGACACCCATCCTCAGCACTCAGCAGTAGAATGAGCGCCGCCGAGCGCCATGAACCATAAAACAAAAGCTATGACACATGCGTGCCAACAAACAGACAGTGCGCTTTCAACATTTTCATTGTGTGTACGGTGCCGGTGCTGGCATGTAGTGTGTTAGTAGCAACACCAATTTGGTTGCTGCGGCAACATAGCACATTATTAGCACCACACAAAATGCACCATGAACAATAACTATAAGTGGCGGTATAGTAACAAAATTTGTTGGTGTAGCAAATATGACCCAGTATAAAAGAAGAAGAATAATGTGGTGTGGTGACAGCAAGCAGTTGTGCTCCTTAGGGTATATGCGCTGCGGTTCAAAGGCAGCCACTTCTGCTAAGAAGAACTGTGAGTGGTGGCGCACAAAAAATGTGAGGGCTTAAGGTTGCGAGTGTGTGCATGAGTAGCGATGTAGCAGCTGGAATAGTAGGAACAAGATGAGCGCGTACAGATAGAACGATGGGGCTTTGTTGGCAGCGCGTAGATGGCGCTGTTTTGTTTTGTTATTTTTCTTGTTTCACTGCCTCATGCGCTCCCTATAGCATGTCTTAGCCAAGTTAAGCATATGAATGAAATAATGAATGAATGCAACCGAGAAGTTAGCTGTTCATATGGCAGACTGGTTGGCAGTTGCAAAAGGCAATTATTTTTATTAATGCAGCACATTTTGTGTAATTTGCATTCAACCGCAAAACAGCAGCTAAACGACGGTGTATAGGGAAGAGAAAAAGATGCGCTACAATGCAGACAAAACCGCAGACGAAGACAATAGAAATACGAAATGTGAAACGCAATGGGAATAAACGGTATTGAAATGAAATTAAAAAAAAATTAAATATTATAATACAAGTAATTGTGGCACAAAAAAAGCTGCGTGCAATCGTGTAAATATAAAGCCCCAACTGTCTGCGGTAAGAACAGGTGGCCGTGTCGAGGTTGTGTCTAGCCATTGTCACGTGCATGGCGGCTGCAAAGCGTATCAAAACATAGAATGGTTTCTTATTAAACTGAGCTGTCAGCGGCTAGTCAGCTGGTTCAAAATAAAATAATACTTTTTACTTGCAACGCGTTTTCAGATTGAGCACGAGAGTGAGGTAGATAAAAGAAAAGTGCACTCACATACCTACCATGGTCCAACAAATGTGCGCAGAGTCACGTAAAGGACTTTTTGGTGTTACAAATAAATTAAAGAAATCCCAGCTAAAGTAGGCATAGTTCGTTTGTTAATCAGATTAGACATAATGTAGCTATTTTAAAAATAACATGCTATTTATGGCTTGCAAAGAGAATATACAACAGCTATAAAAAAGTGTGTCCCATATTTCAAGCCTCCAGCGAGACATCCCTGGAGCAACCATTCAGTACTATGCAGCGGTTTTTGAGTGATGCTAAAACAAACATACAGATGGACAAGAAATTCAAAAAAACTGTTGTCTTGGCTCTTTTATCTGGGACAACCCTAGTGGACAATCCTGATGCGCACCATGATCTTAACTGTTTTTAAGTCACAATAACTTCGAAACTTTAAAACATTTTAAAAAATGTACGAGTATAATGGATAATTGAACCGACCGGTACTTTCAGCCAATTCCTCACGTATGACGTTATTCCGAATTACGCGCTTAGCTCAATTAAGACTTAAAAATTCGCTTTCGATCACGGAACGTACAACGTAATTCGGCCCCAGGCCCGAGTTTTAGCTGTGTTGTCACAGTTCAAACAGCTGTCCGGTAGAGGAGTTTTGAAACTATCGATAGTCAGTACTGTCGATGATTCCAATTTTTTAATTTCTAAACTGTGCACGTCGCTATTGTTTACTGCTACTAGTTTGGCATCTTCTTTTGCGAATCGGAGTGGAAGGCAGTGACTGAGAGCACGCGTTTCGTTTTTTGTTTTATTTATATTTTATACATATTTTATATATTTAAATATATAAAGTTTTGTTTTTATAATTTTTCAAAGTATAGGGTGTTTTTTTTACTGGTTTGTTTTTCGAATAGAGATAAAACTGGCATTTTGTGGTCAAATCTGGCAACTCTAATGTCATTTATGTTCAGTTTGGTTTGCCATTTCATCATGAACAGGTTGACAAAAGAACAACGCTTGCAAATCGTGCAAATTTATTTCGAAAATAATGGTTCAGTTCGCGAAGTTTACCGTGAGCTCCGTCCATTTTATGGTCGACATAATCGTCCATCAGAGCAATTAATTCGGTTAACCATGGATCGTTTTCGCACTACGTTTACTCTATGTGATAATACGCATCCGCAGAGACGTCGAACAGTGCGCACCGAAGAAACAATTGCCGCTGTAGAGCAAAGTGTTGAAGAGGACCCGAATGAATCGATTCGCCACCGTGCACAGCAATTGGAGCTTTGTCCATCAACTTTATGGAAGATTTTGCGCAAAGATCTTGGCTTGCGACCTTACAAGATCCAGCTTGTGCAAGAATTAAAGCCGCGAGACCATGCAATGCGTCGTGATTTTGGTGTATGGGCAGAAAATGAGATTGATTTCGATGCTGATTTTCATCGCAAAATTTTGTTCAGTGATGAGGCTCATTTTTGGTTGAATGGCTACGTCAACAAGCAAAATTGCCGCATTTGGAGTGAAGAGAATCCACATGAGACCCTTGAAACGCCATTACATCCACAAAAACTGACTGTTTGGTGTGCTCTATGGGCTGGTGGAGTCATTGGGCCATACTTCTTCCGCAATAATGCTGGAGAGGCAGCTACCGTTAATGGAGACCGGTATAGAGCCATGATAACCGACTATTTTGTTCCCGAATTGGATGGCATGAATGTGGATGAGTTGTGGTTCCAACAAGACGGCGCTACATGCCACACAGCGTACGTCACAATCGATTTATTGAAGGAAACATTCGATGAGCGCATAATTTCGCGGAATGGACCTGTCAATTGGCCACCAAGGTCGTGTGATTTGACACCATTGGATTATTTTCTTTGGGGATATGTGAAGTCGCTCGTCTACACCAACAAACCAGAAACGTTAGGGGAATTGGAAGCCAACATTCGTGGCGTTATTGCCGACATACGGCCCCATATGCTCGAAAAAGTGGTTGAAAATTGGACCTGTAGAATTGGCTTTATTCGAGCCAGCCGCGGCGGCCACATGCCCGAAATCATATTTAAACATTAATGGCATAAAATTATCCTTCCAATAAAGGACCTTAAAACGATTTTCTTGTGTTTTATTTCAATTCGAAGTTCTATACCCCTAAAAAAACACCCTTTACTTTCCATACACACTTTTCACGAATTTCACAGCTGTTCCGAACAGTCAGCTGAAGACAGCTTCTTTGCTATCGATTTAGGTGTGTTCGTATAAACACTTGATAAATATTTGTGTTCCCTTAATGCACTTTTTTTCAGAACCGTTTCTTTATGGGTATAAACAAGGTAATATACTATGTCGTCGTGGCACATAGCTTCTCACAAATTAATATTTTTCGGTTTCTCTTCCCTTCAATCACCAACACAACCCAACTGATTTTGACAATCGTAATATCAATATGTTGTTGCTGTAGAAATGACTTTAACTTATTCTTGTACAATAGAGTCAACTTTCTTCAGACACATATTTTTTTCCTTCTCACTTCTACCTCATTATCACCCAATTTGCACTCGTAAATACTTTTCGCACAATCTTTGCTCTACCACAAATACACTTCTCTCCTATTATAAGCCTCAATTTTGCATAGAACTCGCCCGCTATAAAGGCAAAAATGAACAATGTAAACACAACATTAACACAGTTGAAGGCGTGCTAAATACAGCTCAATAATAAGAAAGGCCTGCAAAACTGTAATTACAAAGCATTGAATAGCCGCATACAAAGCCAGAGCGGGCCTTGCCTACATCACATTTTCACTAGCCAACTTCTTAGCCAAATAACACATACACACAAATACTGCAAGCATTGTGTATCAGTACACAATGAGTGCAAGCCAAGTTTTGGTCAGTTGATTGCGCGTGTGGACGTCTGCCTAATTGAATTTCCTGGAAATACACAAAAGAAGCAGCGCCCTAGAACTTTGTGTTTTGCTGAACGCCTATGCTCTACTTTACTTCTGTCTGCGCCAGCATATTTAGGAAGGAAGTCGTTTGCATGTTTACCGGGTAAGCGGGTGTGTTTAGGCCAACAGTTCAAACTCAAACAGTCATTCAAACGATCGACTTGACGGGCTTAAGTAGGTATTTAAGGGTTGCTGCTGTCATTCTATAATGTTTGTTGTACTCAGCACTGCTGCTGTCTTTAAAAACAGTTGGTCATTATCGACTTTACCGCCTTTGGCTTATCTCCAAAGCAGTATGTACTTTGTATAAGTTTTATTATTAATAAAAAAATTTTGTTCAGACATCTTTAGCAGCAGTTGGCATTTCTTGTAGCGATGCAAATGTTAAGATAAGAACGTTGTATACGAAGTAGGGATTGCAGTTGTGTTTGTTGCGTAGGAAAAGCAATTAAATACAGCGATGTGTGGCAACCATAAATTGTATGTCGCCGCCTTGGTAGAAAATGTACTGCCTTCATATTTGCGATAAGAACAACTGATAAGAATGCAATGCAACATTTTGTTTTGCTGCATATTTAATTAGTTGCTTCCACCGCAAAATGCTGCATTCGTTTGCGGTAGGCGTCCTTCAATCGTCAGACAACAAGTTGCCACTTATTTTTCTTCAATTTTTTGCTCTTTCCCACTTTGCTTGCACTCGCGCTTTTCGGCGCTTTGTCAAGTCAAGAAGGCCATTATTTATATACAAATGATAGCATAATGATGGCTAAATTATGGTAATTTTCATCTTTCTGTGTGAGCGGTACATATATTTTGTTGAAATTATAGGCTTTGCTGGCAAAGTTTATAAAGGTGTTTCTTTTTTCGGTTAAAAACAGATGACATTTTTGTGAACACAAACGGTCAAAGGAAATGGGCGTGGTTTATGTAGGAAATATGTTTCCCTTAAATTAAAATTATTGGTTGGAGTTTTAATGACCGGGCAATAAAACAAGCGCTTGTGTGTTTATAAGGGTAGGGTAGAAACTGTTTTTATGCTGCGCATGTGGTTACAATTTGTAGCTTAGACAAATTTTTAATTAAAATAAGTTGCACTTGGCATTTCGATTGTTAAATAAATTAATAACAGCGCCAAAGGGATTTTTTATCTAAAAAATGCTATAATGTGATTTTTTAATCAATATTAAAAAAAAAAAATAAAAAAAATTTCGTTTTGCTGTTTAAAAAAATTTCCTATGTAGATACATATGTAGGTACATACATATTTATCTGCATACGTAACATATATTTTACAAAAATTCAATATTATTTTAATATCAAACATTCATGAAACGAGCTCAAGGCCAAGAATAATAATTTTTCACTTTTTGAGTTTTTATGAAAATTATTATTGTTTTTATTTTTTAATAATAATTATTGTTTTTATTTAATTAAAAATGATTATTAAAAAATAAAAACAATAATAATTTCATTAAAAACTCAAAAAGTGAAAAATTATTATTCTTGGCCTTGAGCTCGTTTCATGAATACTTGAAAATATACAGGCCGTAAATCAACAAATATTGTTGGTATAAAAAAGCAATAATTTAATATCAAACTTTTTGCTGCAGCGAAAACAAAATCTTTTTGATATATTTTTTGTTGATATTTAACAAAATTAAAAATTTTTGCATATTTTTTTGATATTTGTAGAAACTGTATTTTTTTTTTTTTGTTATTCAAACAACTTTCACGATACTATTTATCTCAACAAAATCTAAATTTTATTTAGCTTTTTGATAAAAATAACGTTATTATATATATTTTTAACCCACCTTAGTATAAATTGTACAGTGTTCCCATGTTGAAGTTTCGAAAATATTATTCTTTTTTACTGTTAATACATCAGCTAGGAAATTAGAGCACCGTTTAAAATGAAATACAGTTTCATTATTCATATAATATGCGTTTTTGAGTAGTCATTGCTTGCTTGGAAAAAAATTTTAAGAGAAAACAATAAGCAACTAAGCAAGCAGAAATCAAAACCTACAAGCGCCCATATTTTTAATTACTTAGATTCAATCCACTTTTTCACTTACTTCCACACCTATTTCCAGAGAAGTTACAACTTCTCAAAAACAAAATTTTTGCAGAAATTCGTTTTATTCATGTATCGTTAAGTCCTTACGAATAGAAAAGGGAATTTATAAATAGCGCTTGAGCTAAAATAAATAGAATATGCAATGTTTTAAAAAGAGAGCCGCAACGTTTTATCATTAAAACATGCAAATAACCGTGCAAAATCATTTATTTGCCGTGAAATTTATGCGCGCTACGTACTTAAAGCGACTCTGCTTCACTTTAAGCAGCACTCAGTTGCACTTGCACTCTACTTGTTACGCGGCATCTTCCAGTAGTATTCAGCAATAACTTTGTTCTTATGAAAAGCACATTTTCACAACAAAGCTTTATTTCTGTTGCTTTTGAGCGCATTGCCCGTTCAAGTGTTGCCAACGCCTTTTCAAGTGTAAATCACAAGCGAGTGCACAGTTCACTCGTTAAACTGCGTTCGCTACATCGGTGTATTACGCCAACGCTTTGCTTCACAATTGTGATGATTTTAATTTTTTATGTGCGTGTTGTTAGTTATTTCTCTCAGTTCCTTTTGGTGCGTGATTTCTTTCTGCTGATTTATTTATTTTTAATATTCTATACCTTTTGTAACAATTCACCTTATAGGTAACAGCGCCGATTTCAGTTGCCGCTTACATACTCACTACCCTCTGCACTTTACAAACGCCAACACCTTCCCATTCACTAGCTCGTCATGCAAACAGCACGTCACTCAATATTCGCATTAAATACAATTTTAACTACTCCCTTTGCTGTCGATAGAGCTACCGCGTATGTCTCATAATGCCACAAACTCGTCTGTTTTTCATGTTTTCTTCATTTAATTTGTTTTGTCGACCAATGCGATTGCTTGCCTGCGTGCTATCTCCTCGCCTTGCTGCCTACCATGCTGCATGCTGCATTGCAAATTGTTATAAGTTGTCTAGACATTTTTTATAATTTAAGTGCAGCATTGCACAACACAATGGGAAACCTAAGCGAAAAGGTACAAAAAAGAATGCAACTAAAAACAAGTAAGCAAAGAAATGTAAAAAACCAGTGTTGATAAAAAGACTGCCAACGCATATGCATACGGCAAAAGCGCGCGTTGCAGCAAAAGAAATCATTTGCGCTCATACCGATAATTGTCGTTGGCTGTGTAGCTGGCTGCCAACAATTCCTTTAGCTATTCTTCAAGCTGACACGACTCACGGTTGACTGTGCCTTAGTCGCTATGCAGCTCGCATAATGACAGCAAGTACTCACCATATCTGTCGCTGCAATCAATGAGCGTCGCTTTGTTCGCCAATCAGTGGCAGTGTACCAGTGCTGCACGTACATATGCTTCGTACGTGCCGCATGACCGGTTTAACGTTTTCTTTGCAATTTAATTTTTTCGCGTGTTCAATTTTTCTTTATTTTAAATGCGCCGAAAATGGAAAACGGTTAAATTTTTATTGTTATTTATTTTATTTTGGTTGCCGAGCATTTTACAAAAGTAGCAGTTATGCACAAGCAGCTTCACCGTTTTGGCGTTTCAAAAATTTACGGTACGAAATGTATTAGGCTATTGTAATTGCATAAGATTCGTTATTTTTGTTTCAATTGCATTTTTTTTTTATCAGCTAAAAAACCTTAAAAATCAATTTTTACGATTTTGTAGTGGATTAGTTGGAATTTATAGTGATTGCGAAATAGCTGCGTGTGACAAGTAAACATTTTGTTAGGTGTTAAAAACAGTGAACGGAAAAAATTGAGAGCTCGATATGCTAACGTTTAATTAAACATAACAGAACATTTAATTAAACAATACAATAATTTCCTTTTTCGCGCTCTTTTGTTTGAATTATTAGGCGTGTTCCAATCAGGAGTGATCCAGATCCAGCAACAAAGTTGTGATCTTGATATTTATGTGGATTAATTTCGAATCCGTATAGAAGCTCTGTTCGTTTAGTTTTTTGTAGTAGATTTTTTGACAGCCAACCCTTATTTGCTTGGTAGCACAGCCATACATATGTATGTAAACACATATATATACACAAACAACTCTCATACAACTGAGCCGTATCATTCCCGTGAGATCTTGATCGTGATACTGAACTGGATAGCTGATTAGAACGCAACTATTAGTTCCATAGGGTTGCTAGATCGCTGTCAAGTGAAACTAAGAATCGCAGTTATGAACGCACTTGTTTTATGTGAAGTGATTTATATGTGTTTTGCGTTGTAGTGTGTACATAGTCTTATTTGTGATTTTGTATGGTATCTTTGGTTTTGTTTTGAATTGCATACATAGATGCCTTGTCTTCCAAAAATACTGCAATTTCTTTAGTTAATTTTTGTTGAACCGCACAGTGCATTAGTTTTAACTATTTCTTTATATTTTAGTATTAATTTTTATCTTCCCATTGTAACTGCCGCCATTTTTTGTAACTCAAATTGCAATATGCTTGTCCAGTAAGTTCAAAATGCACAAAGCTAAACAACATGCAACAATATTACAGCTGCAGCCGCAGTCCCGAACTAGTAACTTTCTCCTTTCACTCAAAAATAAAAACACTGCGTTGCAAAACACGTAGTTGGAAAAAAGAAAAATACTAAAAATAATGGAAATGTCAGCCAGCACAAAAACAACTGCGAGTTGCAGCGTTTATTTCGGCCACGCGCTGACAACAAAATTGCAACGCTGTACAGCTCAGCTACGCGCCAAACAGTACAAAGAGGCCAGTTTGCGCCGACCACAATTGAAAGAAAGCAGCACAGCAATACAGTTTCGCCCGCAGCATGATATTTTAGCCAGCCTGCTTGTCGTTCAAGTTGCTTACAACTTTTGTGAGTTTTGTTTTTGCTTTCTCCATGATAGCTACTTTCATTTTTGTGTGCTTTTAACACAAGCGCTTCACTTCATGCAACAACAAATATACGATGCACAGATGCCTTATGCAGTTAGCTGCATATTAACTTTTGTGCACTCGTATGCTGCGCGCAATTTTTCGTAGAAATTCTGGTCATATTTTAATCTATACTTCAATTTGGTGTTGTTGCACTGCCCCAATTGCAGTTCATGACTTTTATATATGCATATAATACTTTTACATTGTTGGCCTATATATGCGTAGTTTGTAAAGCAGCATAACCCGCGGCATGATGTGCATGTCAGAGTGGCTTTTACTGTGTTGGGTTGTTATTATTATTGTATGCGGGCTTTATAAAGTAATCACATTGTTGTTGCAACATATACCAGTTGACTTTGTTTGTTGGCCGGCTGGCTGTATCATTGTCATCGCTGCTGTTGTTGTAGCTGTCAAAAATAAGCGCGTATGTGACCACATTGTCACTGCACTGACAACTGAAGCCAGGCTACAGGACCAAAAGCTATGATGTTGTGTGAGCCGTGTCATGGATTGTTTCATCATTACTCACATTTCAACGGAGTGTTCACTTCTGCGCGCTCTGTCCCTTCTGCAAAATTCTTTTCAATTCAAATAAGTTTTATTTTTCTTTGAAACTTTTCAGGGCATATATACTTAACAGCATTTTAATAAATGGATGCAAGCCATGTGGATTGGCTTAATGTTTTTATTTAAACTTAAATATTTTTGATTAAGTGACAAGTAACGTTTCACCACCTATTAGTTTATTATTAGTTTTCAATATGTAGGCGACTATTTAATTCAAGACCGAATAGGTTAAATTCAAGGCTAAAAACAGACACTTTTTGGCAAAGTTTTTCACCGTACCGGACAGCTGTTTGATTAGTGACAACTCATGTGTTAATCAGGTCTGTGGCAGCGGCCCATCAGAATTCTGATAAGCTTTTTATGGCGCTTGTGAAAAATGTGATCATAACATTCCTGTTCGAGTAAGTTGCTGCTTAGAATGCTGATATTTTAGTAATTTTTATACGCCATTTTCACCATCTTCGGTAAATGCAAACCTGTACTTTATTTGACAGATGACCAACCGATTTCTGTCAGATAAAATGCAAGTTAGTTAAGCGGAGATGGTGAAAACGAACGCTAATTCTTTAAATAAAATATAATTTTAATTTTTTTTTATATTACTATCGTTCTTTATTCATACATTCTAGTCAAAATAAAAAAATGTGCATTCCTCAACACCTTTAGCCCGCTCACAACTTATTTTATGAGTCAGTTGCACCTTACATTTATGCACTTGCAAACGATTATATGAATGACACACGGGTTCATCAAGAACAGATATGGATAGAGTTGATGTAATTTTGTGAGTTTACTTTGGGGCAAATATTATCACGCACGCGCTCGCACAAGAACTTAACGAAAGCTTGCTTAACTCGTAAAACTGCTAAAGCTGAAGTTATTGGTGCGTTATCGGTAGCCGAAAAAAACAGCTGATTCAACCAACCTTATGAGAAACAATGCAATCGATTATTGATGCTACATCGGAATTCGCTATCCGTAATGTAACCTTACCGACCAATTGCATGTTGGTTTTTCTCTTACGTTAAGGATACGACTACAGCGATACTCGCGATGAACTCCTTGGAATCGATAGTGTGAACACTTACTTAAGATTGACGATTTAGGTAATTGTGTATGGAAGTAATTACGTTAACGTTTTGGAGAGCTAATTAAACAATCGTTGCAGAATAATTTCAATAAAATGCTGATGGGACGTTTGTTGAACACTCCTGTGCACTTGCGTTTTTTGACGTCATGCGAAAATCTGCGCTTAAGTTGTCCCACTGCTGCATGTGCACTTACAAAAAACAAGCACAAGTGGCACTAGCACTTGTTGTGAAAGGAGGCGTTAACTCTAAAACAAAGCGAAAAAACTATGCGAACAAGCGTTGAGTCTGACAACTTTGCTTACAGCTTTCATTAAGATTTTTAAGTTAATTTTGGCTCAGAAGGAAAGTCGTGCACGTGCGACCAGACGATTGGAGCTAGACGCAAGCAAACGCGTAGTTGTCAATGACTGAAGTGTAGGCTGTAGTAAGTAGAGTCACACAACGCATAGTCTTGCACTCCAATTACTTGAAGAATGAGAAAAAGAAATTGGTTTAGCGCTGAAAGTTGCTAAAGTAAAGGATAGCTGACTGCATGCGTATGTGAACACTTTGATGCAAGTTTTTTTAAGCGCGTGCCAGTTTAAGCACTCGGCATTTTTGTCTACATACACCAGCAGTTACACAAGTCCACAGATATGTAAATTAACATACAACCAGCCATTCCACAACCTGCTTAACGGGCACACCAAAGTTTGTATAGCACCGACATTGCGTTACTGTGCCACTGTCGCACTGCTGTGGCGCCGCGAGGTAATTTGAGACGCACGTGTACACTTGAATAACAGCATTGTGGCCAGCGTTAGCCTAAGTGCGTCGTCAAGTGAGCAGCTGCAAATAGTTGGCTGCAGGCGCTAACTTTACACTTTTTACGCTTTGGACTTAACACTTGCCGAGTGTTGAAGGAAAATTTAGGAAGTTACTCCCGTTTTTTATTTTTTTATTTTTTTTGTCTGTATGCCAAGGAGACTCTTTCTCGCCCTTGTTTGTTTTTGAGCCTCGCAGTTTCCTCATGCGACACAATCGCGCCGTAAAGTTTTAAAACAATTTGCTGCTGTCATGTCGGCGTGCTGCTGGTTGTCACTGTATTGTTTTGACTTTTTTGTTTTGGTATGCCTTTCTGAAAAACTTTGTCTGTTTTACTTTTTCTTTCACAACTCACCTTTGATATAATTTTTTTTTTCCAATCGAAACTGCACATTTTCACTTTCTATTGCCACTGAGACGCACATTGTAATACTCGCAGTACGCTTTTTAACTGCGTTTTTCATTACTGTTTTTATCGTTTTCTACAACGCCCACGAATACTGCGCTGCATGCGCATCGATACTCAACTTCCATGCTATCTTTCATACATTTTTTGTTAATGCTCGATAGTGTTGCTCACTTTGCTCACTGGGCAAACAAATCTTCACTTTTTTTTGTCTCGCATGCTTTTTTTTTTTGTGTTGCAAAATATAATCTGAAGTGCACACACTGTCGCCACTTTAATGCGTGCCCAACTTCTTACAAATCAATTCGCTAGTGCTGATGGTACTTTAGCACTTTTTATGAGCATATAAAAACTGAAAATCCTTTTTTTGGCACCAACTTCATGTAAATGTGTTAATTTGATTTGAACTTTACGACTTTTTAATAGGCTTTGCGCTTTTACGTCTTTTCGTTTTGAGGGTGTAGCAATATATTTAAGAGTGCGATGCATAAGGGATGATACGGAGCTTGGATACGTATTCCAAAATGTCGAATGTGACTGGTTTAGACGCCTGATTCCGATTTCCGTTTCCCATGTTTGAAATGCGGTTTATAAAAGAAGTTGATCAGTGGAAAATCATGACAAACAATGGCAAGTACCTGGGGTTGGAAATCTTTGATAGTTGTGAGTTGAATATAATTTCACGTTCTCGAAATTTAGTATTCGAAAATGTTTCGGATAATCTTTTGTAGAATGGAGCGCAAAATCTAGTGGTCTAAAGGCAAATTTGGTGGTCTTCGAAAAAGTAAGCACATCGTCAGTCATAAGAGCAGCCTTCAGAAACTAAAAATACTCTTTTATTCGGCACTTCAATGCTCTAAAAACTGTTTTAAGTTTCATAAAAAAATTGTTTGTATAAAAAAAAAATAAAAGAAAGCAGAAAAACTAACCACCTGCAGGTTTGGTTGGTAACTAGAAAGCGACCAGGGTTGTGTCTCTAGTAGCCTGATTTCAGTGCCGATCCGATAAAGCAAGTTGGAAAAATCAGATTGCGATCCCGGTAAACTCACTTCTTTATCATCTGTAATATACACAGGCCGTTGAAGTAGGTTTTTTTTAGAAAATTGGTGTACCCTGGTTAGCATGATTCCGGCTTGGTAAAACAAGAATCTTAAAAAAATTTTTTTGCAGTTTTCAAGTTTTTTAAAATACGCAATATTTTAATTTATTGAAAAATACCAATTTGTTCTAATTTCTAAACCAGAACACCGCTTTAAAACTGAATATTTTGTCCCCTTCAAACCCCAAATTGCCTTGAATTGTGCTCAAAACAACCATAACAGACCGCTAATATGTATAAAAATTAAATTTGCTACCACAAAAGTGTATTTCATTTACCAACGAATACTGCCATACCAAAAAAAAAAAAATAAATAACGCAGTCAATAACCATAAAAAATGCAAACAGCATTGACGGTGGAAAAAAATACAATAAAATATTGTTTTTAAATACAACAATAAAGCGTGAATACAATTAACTTGTTTGACGTATAAACCCGCTACTCTTCTGTGTAGCCGCTCATTAAAATCAGCAAACAGTTAAAGTGGTAGCGGCAACAAGCATTAGCCGTGGCGCCCATCTGGATGAAAAGAACAACAAAACAATAAAAAGCAAATCAAGCGTGAACGCGTGAATTGTTGAAAGCTGCGTAGGCGGTGGAGTGCAATAATACCACGCGTAACAGCGCCAAATTATCTTATTTCACAAGCGAATTGCAAGTAGTATTGGCATTATTACTAAAACCACGCGGAAGGGTATTTGTTTGCACTCACAACATCTCTCTAGCCACAAAAACTTTGCTTCGGTATTACGTTCGTGATTTAACAAAAAAAATTATATTACTATTAGTGTGCAAATAACCTGCTTATAATCCTTATCGGCAAGCTTTGCCGTCTAGTTTTTGATGCTTGTGAATACCACATCATAAAAGTCTCATCATAAGTTATCGACTTTCGATACCACATTTCTAGAGAAGGTCTATCCACAATTATTGCTTCACATATTAAGGTCTCTTCGATTCGTTTCAAACTTCGGTTTAACGTATGCGCCAAATATGTATTTGATTTAAGCTTCCATAACCATAGCACCATAGTCATAACCATACCATATACTTAACCATATATATCGTCTATGATTTATGGCTTAACCTAAAAAAGATGACAATGAAAAAGATGTGATGAAAAGTAGGTAATCCAAAAAGATGCTTATGACATGGTGAACTAATAACTCGGAGCGCTTTTATACGCGGAAATTGTTGAATTCAAATCTCTTTGCGTTCACTTTCGCGTGTACATTAGTCAATTTTTCTTGAAAGCAATTGGGAAACAAAAACCGGCGTGCAAGGCAAAGGGATCGAGAAAAGGATAAAAAAAACTTGAAACGACTTGGCGTTATGGAGCTTCTTGTGCTCTCCACTTTCCTCTTACCTGCTCCGAATATGTGGCTGCTGTTTTGAATAAAATACTGCAATCATTTAGGAGCCCTCACTAGATCAAAACGTTTCGAAAAAGAAAAAATAAAAGTTCCCAAAAATTTTTAAATTTACCAACAATTTTTAAATTTACCAACTCAAAAATCAATGTTTTATGGATATGAAGTATAACTTAAATTCAATGGTTGGTTTGATCAGCTGTTTTCTATTGATGTCACCACTAACTTAGCTTTATGATAAAACTTAGCTGGTTATGATAAACTTTATCACATGTTAACCTAATCATAGCTTGCCTCAGAATGACATTTTCGTTTACACAAAAGTCTGATTAAGTTATCATGATAAAGTTGGTCATTGTGAAGGTTTTTGGAAAAAAATTCACAAAAGTTGCATTGTGAACGAATAAAAAGTGACAGCTGCTCTTTTTTTTCAATTTCAAACGAACCATTTTGGCATACAAATTTCGATTGTGATATTTCTTTATATTTTTAAATTCTATTACTAGCAGAATTTGTTAGCAAAACAACAACAATTTATTACAAAATCAGACTTTTACTTTCAGCTGTCACTTTTTGTTTTGCTAAGCACATAATCAGAGGTCCATCCTTATCGTCGATAATCAGACATTGCGTAAACGGGTTTTGGGCTAAGCTCTGATAAGGTATTGATTATGCAGTTAAACCGACATTGAGTAAGCGGCCCTAAGCCATATTCCTTCTGAACTAGAAAAGGAAACTATAAGTTGCGCAACTTTGTCTATGAGATTCTTGATTTTTTTCTTGTAATTATGTTGCATCACACATCCTCTTTTTTCAAACAGCGTATGTGTTTTCTTTTCTTTTCCCTTTATTTTCCGAACCACATCTTAATGCAATTGCTACACCTTCGCTTTAAAGGTCTATTGTTTTATCTGTTGCCCATATCAACTTCATATAGCGACGACCACCTTTGGTGTTGGCAGTAATCACCGCCACTTGCTACTGCTGCCTTTCTAACTGCCGCTTTGACACTTGTTTTGCAGCATCGGCTACCTGTGTTTATCGTGTGTTGTCCACTATTTAGCGGTTGCGCCTATCGATCAGTGCGGTTGCTTTGTTGATTGTGTGGCTAACTTGTTTCCGCTGTACGGTTTCTTGTTCAGCTGCGTTGTACTTTATTTGTAGGTTTTTTTCGTTTATTAAATTTTTATCGTTTTTTCGATTATTGCCGTTGATAGCAGTATTTTTTAGAGGCTGGCTGCTTGTATATACCCAGCGTTTTGTTCTTTCATTGTCGAATGTTGATAGCAATGTGGTTGGTGAATGAGTTGTATATATGCTGCAGTGGCTTGTTCAATTGTTTCTTTTTTTATTGTTATGACAACTTCAAATTGTGATGCAGTTTTTCACACCTTTTTTTTATATATATTTTTTGGTTTTATATATCTTCATTGGGTTATTCAGCAAGTGTGTTAGTATTGATAAGATGGAGCAGCGTATACGTCACAGCGTCACTCATCATTCTTCATTTTAGGGAAAACAGATTCAAGACGACAACGACGGTGCGGCATCTGTCAAATTATTTTTACACATGTTCTTATGTGGAGGAATTTTTTAGGCACGACACGACAAAGCGGCAATCAATCATGAATGCCGCTGTCGCCAGATTAGATCTATTTCTAATTTGACAGCGACGGTGGTGGCGTCCTTTTTTCTTTTTGTGAATTAAATCGAAAATATATGCAAATTGCTTTAAATATGTGTTGAAATTGATTAGTTTTATGTTTTTTTTACACATGCAATACTTTTTTCTAAATTTTTTTGCTGTTGTTTGAGCTAATGCAGAACTGTCGTTGCCGCTTTCATTATTATCATGTCGTCGGTGCTTGGCGGCAATTATCGTCAAGCTTCGGTTTTTCGCCGTTGTCGTTCGCAGTCGTCGTTTTGAATGGGGGCCGGGCTTTTCTGATAATCCGACTAACATAAATATGCAGCTTGTTTTGCTTTCTCAGCGCACAATTTAAAAAAAGTAAAATTCTGTATAAAAAAAATTGTAAAGCATCTACCTTTTTCATCTCATGCATCAATATTTATGTTTGCCAAGCACTCGCCTGTAGGATATGCATGTAACACTTTAACTTTTGTGAAATATATTTGTGCTGGAAAAGGAAAACGAAACCAAAGCATTTATTTGTTTCGAAAGCTAAAAATGTGCAAGTAAAAAATCTGTGCGAGAATAACCATAAAATTGAAAACTTCGAGCTCACCTTTTTCGCACTTTGGCTGCACTGCACGCCTTTGTCGCTGCTCAAAACTCTTGCGTGGCACCAAGAGCCATAAAACGACCACATATTTGTAAAGTTTGCCAGCTTGGTTTTTTACCTTTTGCAACACGTACGTAACACCCGCACACATACTTGCAAATTCTAATAAATGCTTGTACTTTTTGTTTACTTACGAAACAGCGTTGCCACACTATTACATGCGCATGCGTAAAATATGTTTTCATAAGTTGTTTTTGTTGTTTTGACCTTTTTTATGGAAAACTTTTGCGTTACGAAAGTCAACAGCAGCAGCAAAAGCTAAGCTAAAGTAATCTAACTGTCGAAAAACAGCCAAAGTGGCAGTGTTCTTGTGTTTTGACTTAGCAACAAAGGGAATTGCTTTGGTTGCAGTTGAAATATTTGATATTTTTTTTTTTTGTTAACTTTTTCAATCTCAAAGGTGTTTAGTTGTTGTGTGTCAAATGATGTGCAACTCTTGTTTAACAAAATTTTGTTTGCATAATTTACGGTTTTTGTTATTTCCATGCACCTCACTATGGTAAACCTGAATAGGTTAACTGCCCAACTGGACAATTGTTATAGCCCAATTCCACTTGTACCTATAATTTGCAATAGTCATTGCAGTTGTCACCACCTTGTTTATAGATGACAAGCAAGCTGAGAATAACACCGTAAAAGTCAAGTTAACAAACATGCTGAACGCTCTTTGATTGCTTTCATTTTGTTTTGGGCGTGGGCAATGTTAACATTTTAAACCTTTTAGTAATAAGGCACGGAGTACTCATATTTGCCATTGAAAACGGCTTAAAGTACTCATATTTGCCATTATAAACCACTCACTTACAAGGCTTTCGTTGAGAAATGCGCATGCATTTGAGTCAAATAAAAGAGCGTAAATTTGCTTTTCGGCGAAATTCAATGCCAAAAAAAATCTTAATAATTACATAGACACAACAACTGTCAGCTCTATGGGCTAAAGAACTGTTCTCACATCTTCATTTAGGGTTTTAAAGCTTCAATCTTCTTAACCTTGTCTCAAGGTCACGTTCTTCCTTAAAAACTTGCTCAACTCCATTCTTGTCCATTCACTTTTTTGTCGAAATTTTTTTAAATTTTTTTTTATGCAAAAATACTTGGGTCATTTCTTAAAAGATCTCAATTTCATTCACACGAACACAAAACTTCCGATAAGTTTCTTTCCAGCAGAAATCAAAACAAAAAAAAAATAATCCAGCTTATGAAAAGATTCAATTATGCAGCTTCTTCACAAAACTACCCTCACTGTCAATTCTCACATGCTTCCTCCACACAAACATAGCAGTATCACAACTCAATGTACATACAACAAAGCAAAGTAAAACAAAAAAAGCACAAATCTCTGGCAACTAAAGGCAGCGCGTGAGACCCAAAATAAAATTGAAAAAAGAAGCAACCATATATGAGTATCTTCAAACGGCAGCTGTCAGCGACACAATCGTCTGCTCGCACCCAAACACCAACCACCCCACAATTGATTGCCACGGTCAATACAAGTACGTACGCATGCAGCTAAAACTCCTCTGATTCGCCCGCTCGCAATACGGTGCATTGCATTATTCATTGTCAACAGATTGTGTCTTCAAGATATATATAATGTATGAGCATATGCATGGGGAAGTATAAGGAACTGGTTCATAATTCAACCATTGCAGCGTGCCCTAGACAATTTTTTCCCGTTTTCTGCTGTCTCTGTATGACAAAGCGTGCACGCAAAACGAGTGCGTGCTTAAATCTTTCAATGACTTACTCATTGGCTGGTTATTTTTTGTTATATCTCTATGAGCTGCAAACATACTTCTGATATTGAAGCATAGACGTGATGTGTGGGAAAATGCTCTATGACTGTATTAGTTACCTTAAGGAACGCATAACTCAGATTGCAAATTTAGTACAATTTTTTCTCACTGCTGATGAGTCTACTTCAATCCCGCAGCCCAAAAACGGTGACTTGGGAAAATGTATTTATTCGACTCTTAAAATGTTTCCCTTGCAACTTTTTTTCAATGTTTTTTTTTTTTTTCTGCAACCGGTACTGCGTCGTGCTGCATGGGTTTCTTGTTCCATTTTTAGGATTAATTTTTTGTTGTTGATTTTTTATGTATCTTACTTTATGTGTCGTTCGGTGCATTTTGTCTCTCTCATGACAGCGTACAAATTTGTGTACGACACACAACTGTGCCGGTGAGTTTTGCAATTTTATTTTGTATTCTACCATTGATTTTCTTTGAGAATTTTTTCCCATTTTCGTTGAATAACTATGCATGTTTGTGTGAAGCATTTTCTTTTTGACCCCAATGTACTGAAATTTAGCCTTTATGCCTACAATGGGAAATAGGACGAGAAGATCTAATATTGATATAAGTATCTAGACTTTCGTAACAGAAGCTTGCCTTTCCAGTAGTTCAGATGCGTAAATGAGTTTGAAGGGCCCGTATTTTGGTGGATTATTTGAAAGCTCTGACCTCTGCTATGCTTACGCACCAATATTGTGAGTCATAAAGGAGTCGGAAATAGCTCTAAATCGAAACGTTTATACCATGATCCTTTATATCAAGTTTTATAAAATTTTTGGACAAATGCACTACCACGTCTACAGGTTTGTGCGTTTGTTTTTCTTTCATAGACGTGCAAGGTTTTCTCACGATAATTTTCGAAATAGATTTCTTTTAGCTAGGATATATATAGGCTAAAATTATGAAATCCATGGTTAAACGCCAACACTGGATTCCACTCCCGAATTACTAATTCTGTGACACTGTCTTTGAACTAAAATTTTTATAGATTGCAAGTGCATACGATTTGATTATGTTTCACTTAATATTTCCATATATTTTTTTTTCCTTACCCATTATCCGCTTTCTTTGCATTTCCAATCAAAATATTCCATTTCTTGCACAAAGCATTTTGTTTAATTTGTTCCCTCTCTTCTTCATCTACATTTAGCACAGCCAGCTATAACTTGCGCTAAATAAAAGTTAGTTTTCTTTTCGCTTATTTATATTTTTTAACATTCAAGTTTTTTTTTTAATTCCCTCTATCAAGCTTTGGCTTACTTTAACTTAACTTTCTCCTACGCTAGTTTCCTGCTTTTTTTTTTGCGCTTTCATATCGCCCTGAAATACCTTTTATATCCGTTTGTATCGTTTACAAAACCCACAACGATACGAGCAAAGCAATTGCTGTACTGTTACTCCGTGTAACAGCGTAGCTGTAATTTATTTTTTGTATTTTTTCTGCAATATTTTTTTATGAATTTTTTTTTCGTAAAGCTTTTTCTTTTTATTTCATTTTACAATACTTTTTTTCCTTGTGCGCCAGTCGCTATACGCCTGAAATTCTCCTGTGGCATTTATTTCATTTGCTTTTTTTCTTTGTTTAAGATGAGAAGAAACTTTCTTTTGCAGTGTCTCCTTCACTGCTGCTGTTGCTTTGATTTCTTTAGTTTACTCACTAGTACTAATGCCAAACATGCCTACATTTCTTGCTTATGCAGCATACGATTACTCAAGCCCAACATATCAATGCCAGCTGTTTGATTGGTTTACTACCGATTCGGATTTGTAGCTGTTTTGGTTTATTCCTTTATTCGACGTTTTATATGCCATTTGTTTGCTGTTAATACAATTCCTTGGTATTTGCTTTTGCGCTACTGTGCAACTAAGGTTTTCTGCTATTGTGTTTTTGCCACCGGTGAGCTAGTGTTAATCGAGCGCTCAAGCTTGGCGTTTTTCCATTATTTGTAAGCGCTTTCACTTTATTACGTAAATTGAGTATGTAGTTCGGATCCCACTGTTTAGTAAGTGTATCGATTTGATACCTTATATCTTATATGCTACATAATCCACAGTAGAAATGCTTCATTTGTGGTGCAATCATGGTTTCATTAAACTTAAAAGTTCTTTGGATGCACACAAATTACACCTAATTGATTTTCACTTAAACTGTGTAATTGTAATGTGCTTCTGGTCCATGATAATAGCGTAAGAATTTAGATTGTAATGCTCAAGACAATGACCAGACCGGCACCGACTGACGAATCTTATATAGGTAAACATTCTCTTTGAAAATAAGCTACTTGACTTGCAGTATTACAGATGATGTTGGAAATTCTGTCTTATACTCGTAATACACTCTTTCCACAGATAGACTCGCCTCCCCGTCGACAAAATATTGCTCGATATGTAGTTTCCGCATGAAAACATTGTAACCATTGTGAATGTGTGACAATGTTTGACAGTAACTCTCAAAATAGTAAACAGCTGTGGTCAGCTTTTGAGAACGCTGTTCGGCTGTTTCAATTCTTTGATACAAATTATTCAACTTTGAGTAAACTGCATTATTCATAACTAAGGGTTTACTAGTTTGTAAATTGATACTTGCTCTTTTTAAGGGTTTTCGGCCTCATTAAAATTTCTTTTTGGTTTTTAATGAGTAATACTGATATTTTCTTTTTCAAAATTTCATGCAAAAAAATTAGATTGTTCTTTTAGTTGTTTGTTGGTAAAGAGTAAAAACTCCATATAAAAAACGCTCAAGAAATGCTCAAGAAAATTTACTTGGCAAATTTTTTTGCGGCGACACATCCACTTCGCAAGAAATATAATACGAAACTTTACTACTATTTTACCGTGGAATTTTAGTACGGCAACACAGGTTTCTGCAAGAAATATATATATTTTGTTACTTTAATAGTACTATTTTTCACGAAAGAAAAATTGCTAAATTTGTCTTAAGCAATTTTTTGTGAGGTGGATACCGCTCTTAAATGCTTAAAGGCCGTAATGCAGATCACAAGAAAAGCAAAAACTCCATATAAAAAAACGCTTAAGAAATGCTTAAGAAAATTTCTTGGGTTACCTTTTCTTGAGGTAGTACGCAGTTCTCAACGTAATTTTACTACTATTTTACCGTGAAATTTGAGTACGGCAACACAGGTTTCCGCAAGAAATATATCAAGTGGCATATATTTCTTGAAGGAAACGGTAATTTCGTAATACGCCAAAAGACGTGTTTTGACCTCGGTATCAGTAATCCGAAAGCAGAAAATAAAAATTTTGTTTCAGTGAAAAGTTATTGGCAAAAAACATTTATTTCGTTTATTTACTTTTCGTTTGCTTATGTGCTCTTCTTCTCGCTTGTTTCACTATTCACCATGGATTTTTATTACTTTCATACTACTATTTTTCACGAAAGAAAAATTGCTAAATTTTTCTTTTGCAATTTCTTGTGAGGTGAATACCGCTCTTAAATGCTTAAAGCATAGTACGCAGATCGTAAGTAATTGCTCAAGAAAAATGTCGCTATGTTTCTTGCGTGAAAAATAGTTGTAGAAAAGTAATTTTGACGTCTAAAAATATAAAAAGGCCGGTTAAAGGATTTAAAAGTACAATTAAGAAACACAAATTTGGTGATTCGGGGCATCCACGGCGAGCAAAAAACAAACCCATTTGTCGCAATCCTTTAATTCTCTTGAAATTTGTTACGCCCAGCTACACTGTAGAAATTTGCTTTCAGCGGGAAAGGTAGGCATCGAGGATTTGCAGAAGCCTTTCCAAACAAGAACACCTCGACCAAATCGAAATCGATAATCTTTAAATGCAAAAGTGAAGCTTATTTTTCTAAGGTTGCGTTTACATGCATATACAGCTCAAAACGTATGTGTAAACGACGAGCTTGGATTGGTTAACTGCAATTTCGAGATCCACGTTGGATTAGATAACGGTTTTTTGATTAGTTGCCATAACGGTGTTTATTGTGCACCTGCCTACAAAAAGAGAAAAGAGTAGGGAGCTAGCCCACTCGAGATAGAATTTTTCTTCTAACCAAACAAAAAACGGAATGCAAAGAGGAATCCCCTAGGACCTATTCTCACAAAAAACATCCTTTTCCCCACTTTCTCTTTATTTTATGTCTCGATTTTTTCTATCAATATTTCACAAGCCGAACTAAACCAGTACGAGTTGGGCTTAAATAGCAAGCAGCATCAAACAAAATTTTACTAACAACAACATACATGGCACCTTAAAGCCATCAGACTGGCGGCAAATATATGTGTTTAGCAAGTGGATACAGCTGCAGGTGGTACGCAGTTTTCTGGCTTGTAGCAAAGGGCAACGAAGTAAATGCGAAACAACTTGTGCGTTAAATAAACTTGAAAACAAAACACAAAAAACAACAATAATGCCAGATCAAAGGTCTCAACAACGCCATCGTAGACGCCAGAGTGTTGTAAACACCTTTTCGCTGCTTGTTTTGTATGTTTGTTATTGTTAAGTTTTGATTGTTGCTGACGCTACTTTTTCACCTGCGCGTTTGCTGTTTTGTTTTCATTATTGTTAGGCATGCTTTCATGTCACCTTCTGTTCCTTGCTGTTGATACTGCTATACACGTTGTTGTTGTAAATCATCAACATGCGCCGTAGGTATGCAATCAGCAACCAAGCTGTCAGCTACTCACTCAGTCATGCAGCAGCAACAACAGTCCATCATACAATAATTTTTGCGCGCGCAGACAAGCCCAAGCAAGTGATGGTGAAGTTGGTGAAGTACGTTTGTTTGGTTGGTTAGGGCGTTTGTTGCCCAAGTGCGGCTTGTGGGCCTATTAATTTTGATGTTTATGATTAAATACCCATGTCTCGTGTCTACTCTGCAGTTGTTAGTTGCCGCACGTTTAGGTGCGAAGTAGGCCGGCCGCCGATCCATGGGCAGTAATCCTATCCTGTACAGCGCCTAGCAAACATTTGAGTAAGCCAATTGACTTTGATTTGGACATGCCACCGCGTTACATGTTTGTGGCATAAACAGTGACAGCTAACGTGTGATTTCTTGGCGAGTACTTTGTCTGAGAAAGGGAGCAGAAGAAGAGCGCTTGTGAAGGCCATGCACTGACTGTTGATTGTGGCCTTTTCGCAGCCCATTAACTTTCTTGTTTGTCATGTTTTTGCTGCTAAATTTAGATTAATTTTTGCTTTCAACGCAAACGAGCGCCAATCTCTTTTTATATGAATTAATAATGTTTTTCTCTGAAAAAAAAAAAAAAAAATATGATAGCAAGTTTTTACTTTAATCCACAAATCGCTAACGTGCAGAGCTGCGATAAACTTCAATTTATGCACAATAAAGAGTATACAAAATGCAACGAAACACAAAACAAAAGTTGAAGGGTGCCAACGAGCTTGCGTTGAACAGGTTGTGCTTAGTGGGGTCAAACGGGCGACGGTAGAGTTTTTGGGAATATGTTGAAAGCTAATAAATCCACATTTAGCCGGATGAGTTGGCAGTTTTCACACTGCAAACGACTTAGGTCGAAAGTGGGATGGCGAAAGGTATAAGGTGAAAATCGAAAGAAAGAAATGTTTGGAGTTGTGTTCCAGTGTGGAAAATATAGTTGATGTGAGGGGTCGTAGTATATTCTTAATTTTTTTTTTTTTTTTTCGTTTTAGAATAAAGCCTGATATGGTCTGATTTGGGATTAAAAATACTAAATTTTAAAGTGTCTTTTGCTGCTCGGAACTGCCTGTACCAGAACAAAAGAAAATACTGTACCCACACGAACACAGTTGTTGGCTTACGTTTTTGCTATCCGCTTTAAGGACGCGATACAAAGCACAAAGCACTGATCATCACATTGGCAGCACTGATGATTGAATGTTGTGGAATGACTGTCAGTGCTCTTGCGACAATAGGCACGAAGCATGATGCAACTACAACAGGTCGTAGCAGCTCGACAAACATACAGACAAACAAAAACTTTCTATGTATTTTGTTTTTGTAATTTGTTAGTGTAATGTCAAAATTCGAGAGAAAAGTAAAAATCAGCTGGTCTATTAACGCGACCTGTATTATTGGATCATGGCACGAAGAAAGTTCTGCAAGAACGAAATCAAGCACTGAAGATGGCGGTTCGCCGAAACCGGTTTGTTACAAAACCAAAATTGACAAGGGATGACGAAAATTCGTTCCAATATAAATCCAGTATCCACCCTGTCGGAAAAACACAAAACCAAATCAATTCTGCAAAAACATCGATTCTAGTTTCGATACAACGATTTTTTTGATAGCGATCATGGTCTCACCCAAGGCGAATTCATTACAGGTGGGGTTCGTAACATATATGTATTGAACTTTTTTTATTTTCAGTCGAAAGGGTAATGTCAAACTCAGCCAAATTCAATTCGAATTCGAGTTTTAGCTATGGCGCCCAAGGCAAATCCATAAGGCGAATTTGGATTTTGACAGCTCGCATCCGATTTACAAAAACAAAATGCATGGAAATGTTCCTGCGGCCACCTGTATAAATTCGCCTTGGTCTCACCGTCGAAAAATATCTTAACTAATCGGTAAAATTTTAAATCATTTCGATTGCAATTTGTTGTAATTTTTGAAAATGTTGCGTTTAAGTTTTTTTTTATGGATTTAGTATGACTATTAATCGATATTGCGATATATTTGCTCTATGCTTCAGTATCAACTGTTATGAAGAAACTGTACTGATATTAACTAATCAACGCGCAGCTAATTTTTAAATTCCATTTAACTACCTGTCAGCTTAACGTATTTGCCAACATTATCCGAGACGCAAAAATATTCCTCACAATTTCAAAGTAATCATTAATATTTGTATAATATTTTAATAGAATCCCAACTAGCGTTTGCACAATCCAATTAACCTAAATGCTTTTGACACTATCAACCGCAACGTCATTAATAAATTCATAAAATTTACGCGTCACGCATTCCTCAATAAAAACAGATAGAAAATTTTAAAAACCTACCATGAAAAGCGTGCCTTTGTGCAAACGATTTGGCGTGCGCCTTTTGTTGAGGCTTTTGACGTTAATCGTCGAAGCTTCTGTAGGCGTGAAAAGAAAAAAAACGTTGGCAAGTAGTCAGCAAATTTAAATGCGCTGGCAGTTAATTTGTTGTAGCGCAGCATTGAATTGGACTTAAAGTGGTTGGTTCTAGATTTTTACTTTAACAGTTAGTTTGATAAAATGTAAGAGAACTCTAAGATGGGAAAATAAATCAAGTTCTTTTTTGATATACATACATATATACGTCTTTGCTTTCGTGTAGAACTGAAAACGAGCGGAAAAACTCACCTCAAAATCTTATCCAATAAAATCGTATGATCTCAAGGTAAATAAATAAATTATTTTAAATGTCTTTGCAAATTTGTTGCTATCAAAAAACCCCGGTCAACTGAAAAAACTAGCGCTACATAGCCACACAATCTCAGCTCGACTTAACATAATCGGGCGCATTTGACATGCCTAAGTCAAGTTAATGCGGCATAAGCGGGAGTTAAGCTTATAAGTTGCGTTGCATTAATTTAAAAGGTGAGAAAAGAAAAAAACAAACAAAAAGAAAACAACTAGCACAAGAAAAGAGAATAAATAGGAAAATAAACAAAAAAAAAACATCTGCTTTCCATATCACGCAAATTAACTGCCTATTAGCGTCTGCATTTGGACTTACTACCAGTTGGTGTTTTTAGTTCATGATTAGTTCACTTCTAGTGAACTAGTCCTTCAGGTCCTTGGCCCATCTTAACAAAAACCAGAAAACGCAATCTAAGCACTCACTATTGCATATAAATTACTAATTTTGGGAAATATGATAAATTATAAAATTTTGCACAATTACCGTGAAATTCGATCAGCTGTTTCGACAAGTTGCCATACGTTCTAAAATAACTTCAAGCTTACATACATTTTCACTTTCAAAGCTGCCATATTAGAGTTAAGTTCACTTTACTGAACGAACTAGTTCAGTTAAGAGATTTAGTGCAATAGTTCATTAGTTCAAAAACTACAAAAGCCTACTACAAATCTTAACGCTGGTTTCGTTAGGTAATTTGGATTTTGCCAATTACGTTGACCAGCATTACCACCTACGTCCAGATTGGGGGAACACTTCTCCAAACCTTTGCATACAAAACGTGACCTAAAAACAAGGCGATTCCCTTCTTCATTTTCATTCTTTAGAAGATGTATCGCACAGCAGAACAAAGGTGAAATTGGCCATTGCGTATCAAAGTATCCTAGTCACCTCTTTTGAGCGACAGCTGATGCCAGTTGGAAGCACCAAGGGCGGCCAATTTACCATGCAATGTTTTTTCGATCTCAGTCGGGACATCCCTTTCCCGGACCCTTCACTTAAACAATCATTTAAACACATTTTTCGGCGCTCATGCCTATGGACATCACATAACCTGAATCGACTGTGGGCTACGCATGCTTACACGTCATCAGGCTTAATTAACTTAGCGCAGTGGCGGTATAAGTTACTTGTGGTAACGAGAGAACAACATTTAGCTATTTTTAACTACTATGGCACGAAAATCTCTAGGCAAAGTGCTGCCATCGTCACCACAAGCGTCTTTGTATTTATTTATTTAAACTACTTGTTAGCTCATCCTCAATACAAATCACTTTACGCGAAACTTATGAATGCCAATATCTTGCGTGTTGTTATTTTCAATAAAATAAGACAGCATAAACACTAAGGAATGCTGCGTGGCATGTTTGTTGGCCAAGGTTGTTTAGCAGCTGCCAGAGAGGCGTGAAAAAATTTACCGCATCACTGCTTTGTGCAACCGACCCACGTTTATCGTTTTCGGTCGAACAGAGTAAATGAGCGAATGCACGTAATACTAATAAGATTTAGCTGGTGGTCTCAATGCATGCTGGCGTGCATGCACATAAGAATGTAAGGAAGGACGGAGTTGTGCCAGAGCAAATGTACGACAAATGGGATGGCAAGTGTAAGCAAAATGAAGTTAGCTGTGATTAAGTTGCTTGTTGCTTTTATTTGTGGTTGCTTTTGAAGTTACATTTTGCTTTCATAGCATTTTTTTATTTTGCTTTAAGTTGCAAATATTTCAAATTCTCAACGAGCTTATAGAATTTCTTAAATATGCTTGCAACCGAAAAACTAAATGAAAATATATTTTATTTGACAAGTTCTTAAAAAATTCAATAGATGTCAACTTTTCAAGTTGTCACTCTATTGATTGTTGCTTCTTCTTTTTGCACCACATTATTTGTGTATCTATCCACCTCTTATTGTTACAACCTTGAACTTTGTCATTGCATGGGGTGCATTTAATTTTAAATTATTGTACAGTACTTTACATGCCATGCTTTTATTTCAAATGGAACACGGCAAACAACACTTACTGCAGCTCCTCCACTTCCTCCTTGCGGCATGGTTTGACGTCACACAGACTACAACAAAAACAGCTGACAATCGACTGTGCCATCACTGCATAAATACTAAGTATTTCCGCACACAACAACAATTGATGACAGCTGAGACTGGCTGGTTGAAGCGAGTGCCAAGTAAAAATCAATAATCCTTCAACAATGCGAAAACATACGTTTCAACTTCATTTTGGCGTGTGTAAACAATGGTTAATGACACATTTCACACTGGATCCAGTACATTATAATGCTTGTATGTGCGATTCTTGACAAATTTGTGCTTGTACATATGTCCAAAAGTATGACAAGGCCTTTTTGTAAGTGCCCAACAAGTCAAAGCGCAATGCTTGCTCTGCACGATGAACAGATAACGGTGCGCATGTATTGGTAAAGGGTTTTGTATGGCCTTGAACTTAACGATTGATGACAACGTCATTAAAATTTGCTATTATGCACGGAAAATAGCTTAAAACCTTTTGATGGGTGGTGGAAGGTGGAGGAAATTAAAAATATTTGTGCTGAAGTGTGCAAGGATGTACATATGTACTTGAAAACTGAATATTTTGCCAGAATTAATAAGTATTGGCAGAATGAAACTGAAATGGTATGTTGTGCAACTCAACCATACAAATATATTTGGCTATTGGTTAGGGTTACTTTGCTGTTGATGAGACAATTTCCATCTAGTCTAAAATTCTGCTCAACTTAACTTAACTCAGTAAAACTTGCAAGTGAAGAACAGCTGATCGTGACATAGGGAAGCAACAACAAAAACTTACAAATTTAAGCTATTAACCAATCAAAAAAACAACAGCTGTTTTGCGTGCAAGTTTTTCCTGATTCGCGTTCGGCGGGAAGTGTTTACTTTTTGCGTTTCGAGGGAGTTTAACGTCGTTCTCACTTTACTGACACTTCTTTGCAAGTTTTTTCACCGAACACGGCTATTATAATATAAGTGTGTTGTTGTTGTTGTTGTTAACAGTGCTTCGCCCTGCCCAATGGGATCGATCACTCTAAATTGTCATCAGGCTCCTCTAACGGAAGTCCGGGGAAACGCGCAGTTTCCACAGGGTTGGACCAGAGTGACGTAGGTGTTAGAAGAGTGGGTACAACTGAACAGGAGAAGAGATGTATGGTATCATGAGGGGACATACCACATGCAGGGCATGTGTTTGGTATGTTGGGGTTCAGTCTGGATAAGTAAGACTTTAACCTATTACAATATCCAGAGCGAAGTTGTGCTAGTATGACTCTAGTCTCCCTCGGAAGTACACGCTCCTCTTCAGCCAATTCAGGTGGTTGAGTGTTAATAACGGTATTCACAGGCCGAGATCTGAGAGATCTGTCTACCGACTCGGTGTGGAGGTCATTTAGAGCCCGTCTATGGTTCCGCAGATCAAAGGGCAAAGAGATGTGGTGCCGGATATCATCGTATTGCTTACGAAGATGCCCCCTTTATGTCTCTGGGGGGCGGGGCTACATCCAATAGATGTCGATTTGGATGACTGGGTTTATGACAGTTCAGAAGGAACTGTCTACTCAAGAGTTCCGCGTGCTCTTGAACATTGAGCAATTTTGAGGATCTTATTGCGGCTCTGTGCCTTTGAAGCTATTGCGGTGCCATGACCAGCGAAGGTGAGGCCGTTGTCAAATGCCACACCCAAGATTTTCGGGTGGTTGACAGTAGGTAGAGGTACTCCGTCTACGTGTACATTTAACTCTTGCCCCTTCTGCGCATTCCATGTCGTAAACAGGGTCGCCGTCGATTTAGTCGGAGATAGGGTCAGATTTTGCTCGGTGAAGAAGCTGGAAAGGTCACGGAGGTAACTGTTGATTCTAGTACAGAGTTCGTCAATGGAGGGACCCTTGCCCGAGGCCACTATCGTGCAGTCGTCAGCGTAGGAAACAATGGAGACTCCCTCTGGTGGGTTGTTTTATTCTTCGTGGCCTAGATTTCTTGTTCCTGAATTTGACTATTGAGGTAATTAGTGGTCCACCTTTTAAGGCCGGCAGGGAGCGGTGTCTCTTCCAGGTCTCGAAGAAGTGTGGCGTGGTTGACCGCATCAAATGCTTTTGATAGGTCAAGTGCCACGAGAACCGTCCTATGGTTTGGTGGGTGTTGATTCAAACCATGATTTATCTGTGTTGTAATGGCATTCAAAGCGGATGTAGTGCTGTGAGATTTGCGGAAACCATGCTGGTGATCGGTCAATTTCAGATTTGCAATAAAGTAAGGGAGCAGAATGGTCTCTAGTAATTTCGCAACCGGCGAAAGGAGGGCCGATATCGGACGATAAGAATCTTCTTGGTTCGCCGGCTTCCCTGGTTTTAGTAGGGGAACTACAACCGCCTATTACATTATCTCAGGTATGACGAAAGTAGTTAGAGAGAGCTTGAAAAGAGCCGCTAAATAACTCTGTCGCTCGTGGCCTAGGTGTTTAATTATCTTCATGGCGATTCCATCGTGTCCGATGGATTTTGAGGGTTTGGCCTTCATTATGGCTTCCTTGACCTCTGCGACTGAGGCGACAATGGGCGCAGTGGAGTGTTTGTGTTTGTGCGCACGCCGGATGACTTTTCTCTTAGTCCTATCCGCAGGTGGATGCATTATAAACAGCCGGCAAAAGAAGCTCGCGCATTTCCTGGCGTCCGATTTGACGCTGTCGCCGAATGCAATGGCGACCTTGTCATTGTATTTGGTCGGATTGGATAAGGCCTTAACAGTCGACCATAATTTGCCGACTCCACCGGAGAGGTTGCATGCCTCAAGGTGTTGTTTCCACTTGGCCAGTTTGTGTTCGTTGACTTTTCTACGAATTTCCGCACTGAGATCTTTGATTCTGGGATTTTCGGGATTGATGAGTCTCATAAGTGTCGCCGGCACTGATTTGCCATCTTCCAGCAGTTATAGCATTGTTTACTTTATCTATTTTCCGTTTCATTTGCTACATCCTTCAAATAGCACACTTATTGCGTTTTGCAATTAACTAGACACTGCTAGCACAACCATTGACCCGTTACGCATTTCGCAAGTCGTTGGCAACGCTTTGCCAGTTATCGGCTTCATTAGCACTAAACGTTATTACGCGCAACATTTTTATCGACATTAGCATCAGCATCAACAAAAACATCATCATTGCTGCCATCAATGTTAGTATTTGATGCTATCAGGACAAGCTTTTTGCATCAAACTCAATTTCAAACGTCAACGACGTTTTCACTGTTGTAGCTCAAGCATAAGTAGATAATAATCGAAATGTCACATATTACTTTGCACGTTCATATTCTGCCACTTTTGGTTTGTGATTTTCATGTTCGTTGCTGTAATTTGTTTTGCAGTTTCACATTCCATTTAGTTCATAAGTAAAAGCGTTATTAAGCAAATATTTACGCCATAATGATCCCGAAATTCCACTTATCTGACATATAGACGCACCATGTTGTTGCCATTGACCACATCTTCTGCAACACTCACGAGCTACTGGAGCATGCTTTGAAATTTTGTAATGTAAGCATTTGAGATTGAAAATTTTTGATTTTCGCCGCATCTTAATACCCTCTTTAACTACTGCTATTAGAATTTTCTTCTTTCTTTAGGCACTTTGGTGTTTCATAATTCGACATTAAGTTGAGTGTTTTGCCCCGTAGTCATGCTTGTTTTTTAAAATCATGACTGTTGGAACTCTTGATTGAATGTTTAAGTGAGTTTCGGGCAATAGGTGTGAGCGAATGAGATAATTACAGTGACGATGCCGCTGGCGTCGTTTACAAAGTTCATAATTAGCAATTTGAGGTTGGCAGATTGAGTGTTAAAAGGATTTGGGGAAGAATATCACAGATGGATAGAATAATTTGAAAATGGCAAACTCTTTGCGGCCATTCAGTTCGTTTGCCTTTATAAGTTCAACTCGATGTTGTTGGTTTATGCTAGTCATTATCAAGCATGACGGTGCTGAATTATTAGGTGGTTTATAATCGCATACAAGATTTCGACTTCCGAACTTTCATAATAAAAACTTTTACATTAAACTATTACTTACTTAAAAAAACTAAGTTTGTGCTTTTACATGATCTGTTGTTTTTAGAAGTCTTTCGCTTTTTAATTCCTACACGTTGCTACAACAACCCTTTCAAGCGTTTTATCGAAAATTCGTTGAAAAATGTAAAATATTTAGGCGTTTACAAGCTGCATAACGAGATACACGAAACATGTTTTTGTTTTTTTGTTGCATTTTTTCGTACCATTGTGAATCCCATTGGAATTTTTAGCCCGAAAATGCGACAATCGCCACGCATACCATTGACAAGCAAACCAACTTGAGCAAAGGCGGCCGTTATGACATAGCTAAAGCAATATAACGATACCGCTGCAAACGGACATTTACGAGATGTTAAGCGGCATAAGCGCGAAACCGAAAATCGCATTAAACGTAACCAAAACGATCAACGTACCACCAAAGTATTTTGCCAGCTCAAATATTCGGTTGCGGCGTCTGTCAGTTTGCTCGCGGCTATTATCGTCACTGTTGCCGCCGTGCTAACAATCAAAAGAAATCAACAGTAAAGCCGCTCAAATACCAACGCAACAGTTGGCCCTTCACCCGTACGATGGCTCGTAACTACCAAATGTCGATTACCACCAACAAAGCGCAACATAGTCGCTATGTTGAGTATCGGTTAACTTTCACACCACCGCCAACATGTTGTATGTCGCCACTGCTTGTTGAGCCTATGTATAAGTGTTCGGCGACCATTCATGGTGTGTTCCTTCACCGCGTAACTTGCTGTTTTTGTTTAGCCCATAGTTGTTGTGATTATTGCCATTGTCGATGGTCGAACACTCACTCAAGTCTGGCACTCATTTTTTCCCACCTTTTTAACGCGTTGAGGATTTTTGTTGTTGCCTCTTGATTTTTTTTTTTACTTTTTTTCATTTATTTTTTGTTTCTACAGGAAGTTTTTCCCAGGCCGCTGGTGGCTAAACAGCCGTTGCCACTACATGTGCCGTCGGCGTCGTTGAACACATTGTTAGCAATGGTGCTGGTGTCTTTAGTGCTTAATTATTGTTGCTGTTATTGTATATGTTTCATTCATGCGAGTTTTGTAAAACATCTTGTTTTGGATAACTCTTCTCCTTAACGTATTTCCAACGTAGTAGTTATGTTTTGATAGACGCGTTAAAACGGAATGGGAAGTAAAAAAACACAACAACAACACACGGTATACGCGCTTCTGTTAGAATATTGCTGCGAAGGGTGTAGTAAAAGCCAAGTTGCTTTGTATGTTTCCATAGAGGTATTTGAAGCATGAATAACAAACACAACAAATAAACGCTTAATACAGAACGCTGTCGGTGTTTAAATGCTACACAACTCTCCCCTTTGACTCACTCAAGCATGCAAGTGCATTTGGTGGGAAAATTTTTCAACCTTTAACGGGTGCGAGTATAAGTGAGTGTCCAAGTGGTATGTTAGCTCAGACTGCATTAACCTACACCAATTGACCAGCTGCGTTAGACCATCCGATTGTCTACTTAACCCAGCTCCACCATTCTGCGTGTTGTTGGTTCATTAAAATCCATTAAAACTATGCATCGCGGCGACTACATTCTCATGCTAATGACTATTATATGTATGTACAACCATTCTGTGGTCCTTTGGCGGAGCATGGGTAAAGCGTTGAGATATTTTGTGTGGTTTAAAACTATATTTGGCTGATTTTTACGCAATTAAAAACTTACCATTAAAAATGTATTTTTAACATTGACGCATAATAACACTCTTTAGAATTCGCACTAGTTATTGGTTTAATTTTTGTTGCTATATCTTAAATCTACCAAATTTACTGTTATCGATTATTGGTACATCAACGAATACAGCTGATATTAAATAAGCAAAGTGTGCAGAAAAAACATATGAGAATAAATAATCGGCCCTATTCTGGTTGTCGAAACGTGAGTCGGTCGAAATATGAATACATTTCTTCTTATTGTTAGACCGAAATATCAATTTATGTAAGTAGGTATGAGTGTTGTTATTGTTATACTTTAATATATCGGACCCACTACGATACCGATAACACTTTCATTTATATAAGGCCTCCCACACTGCTTCATACTTCTTAGTTTAACTCAAATTTTAAAGCGCATAGTAATAAATTTACTGACTTTAGTATTTAATATTCTACTACTTTCGCCAACTTCTACAACTGCGCTTACATTACGTACCTCCAACCAGATATTGCCTGCCAGCGTCATTTCCTTTCCAAAGCCATTCCACTTCCGCCTTAACGCCAGTGCTGCCAAGCAGGAAACATTCACAATTCTTTACTTCCGGTTGCCCGCTGTTTGTAACGCCTGCGGTGTTTTGCATTTGTTTCAGAACAAACATATACATAAATAAATGAAATAGCAAAGTTGAAAATCAAGCAATAATAAACACAATATACAAAGTTAGAATGTAGAAAAATATATGCGAGCAAATTAAATATGCTGAAATTTCACGCACTCTTTAGCGTTGCCAACTGTGCAGAAAATAATTTGTTTTTGTGTATATTTAATGTTTATTTGGCAAACTGTCAGGACAGTAGGAGACAGCATAGCATAGTTAATAAGCGCTTGGGCAGTAAAAATGAATAGCAGTCAAGTATATCATAAACAGCTACAACACTAACAACACCAACAACAATGTGGTCGGTCATAAACACAAAATTCTAAAGTCAATAAGTAGCTGTCGATATGACAGTGATTGCCGACTTGTTGTGAGGTTTGCGTTTGGCAATCATGTGATCACCTGCTGTGCGCTGCGACACTTAACCATTTTTTGATTGTGTGATTTCACAAAGTTATGCGTAATCGTTTAATTTTTATTTATATATATTTTTTTTTTGGTTTTTTTATTTAGCGCTGTTAGTTGGCATGCTGGTTTTGAATGTAGGTAAAAAAACTGGCTGAGATACAAATCCAAATAAATAAAATGCTTGCAATGAGCGGAGAACAAAGTTGGCGCCATAAAATCTGTTCAAGCGCTGTTATTGGTATCATAGTGACTTCAATGCAAGTCAGTTGTTGTTTTTTTTAATGTTCCAAATATTTTTCTTAAATATATGCCTCCAATATATTTTCGTAATGCATTAATTGAATCGAATGAGCAAGCATGACATACCTCTCGCAATTTAAAAACTTCGGATGCATGACAAAATAAAATTATTATACAAAAAAATAAAAATAGTTAAATAATAATATTAAACAAAATGTTAAGTAAAAAAACAAAAATAAAATGATAAAAGGAAATCAAAAAATCGTAAAAAAAATTAAAACTGCAGAAAAAAATTAAATTCTCAATAAACGGAACTTTCAAATACTCAATAAAAGTGTGGGCACGTCTTGCAAATAATTTTGTATAAAAGAAAAAAACAAAAAATTTTATTCTATTTCCAGGATATGTAAAACATCAAAGAACTAATCAAATATCAGTGCCGCAGCAGAAATCAAAATTTTCATTAACATTTTAATAATAATGTTAAATGAATGTGTGACCAGCATCCAGCATTGCTGATTGAACGCTTACCAAGTGAGATCGGAAATAAAAAGATTAAATTACATGCAAAAACGTCATAAAACGAAAAAGTGCTGAGTTAATGAAAGAAAAGTTAAACAAAACGTAAAAATAGTTGCCTTATCATCAACAACAAAAACATTTGAAACAAATGGAAAAACGCTTTCTCGTTCAAAACTAAAAAGCAATAAACAAAATTCTATGTAAATCTTAAAAAAAAGTGCGTAGCGCATATATTTTTGTTAAAAAAAATAAAAAAAAAACAGAAAACAAACGAAACATAAAAATTTTAATAAAATCAGTGAAAATAACAAAAGTTAAATTGCTTTTAAAGGAATATTTTTAAAAACAAAGACAAACATTGTGGCAACATGAAAAATTGTGAAGTGTGTAATTTGCTAAAAATGCAGCAACAACAACAAGAAAATTGTTTAAAAACAACTGCCTCACAGCTGATAAAATCGTTACATCTCAACACGAGCTCATTATGTCAGCATCAGCACTTACAACAACAACAACAACAATACCAGCAACAACAAATGTATCTACAGCAACAACAAATGCATCTACAGCAACCACAACAGCGTTGCTCAAGCGTTGGGAGCACTGGTAGCAGCACTTGCGACACGCTTTCTTCAATGTCCGGTTCGGCATTGTCACCAACGGCCAGCATTAATCAATCTTGTAACAATCAAAATCTGCTGCATAGCAGTGGCTTTAAAAGTGCGAACAACAGTAATGCTTGCTCACTCCCCAACAGCGCTACAACACTTTCAACAACTTTAACGAGCGCTGCTGCTGCTACCATGCCGCCGTATAACATGTCAAGTGCGCCGCTGGTGCAAACGGCACAAGCAGCTGCACTACCAACAATACCACCACCAGCAGTGCACAATGTTATGCCCGCAACGGCGGCGCTTGGTGGTCTTGGCGGTGCAGCAGCTATGGCTGCCAATTTGGCTGAATCGTTCACGTTATTACATCAGCAGGCGCATCAACATTTTCGAGATATACTCTATGCGGCGCATATGCTTGGAAGAGGTAAAGAAATTTAAATTTAATAAAAGCAAAGCAAAAAAAAAAAAAACGCTTAATTGCATGCGTTCGACGCTTAGAAAAGAAAACTAATGAGAAATTGTTTGAAAGCAAATAACAAATATAATTTCTTCGAACAGGCAAATTACCGTATCTTCTACCAAAGGGCGTGATAGGCTGGGTGTGTTTCGGTACAGGGAGAGCTTGTGCTTGCTATAATAAAATAAATTTCACACAAAAATGTCAGCTAATGATTGTGGACGATTATTCAGTAAAATTATAAACATTTGTCTTCTGTTGCTGTACAAGTTAGCTAATTTGAAATGAAAGCGCCCCCCATATGTGTAATACTTGAGTGCTCGGCAGTGCGATAAACAGCAGGAATGCTATGAATTATTTAGATAAAGATTAATTACTTACTTTTAAAAAATTTGATTTAATGGAAAATGTGAGGAATTTGATTTTGCTTTGAAAAAGTTAAAGCTTTAAATATAGGTAAAGGTCTTGAGAGCTATGCAGGTGTAGATGGGTGTTGTGACTTTTCCGCCATTTCTCATAAGCTTCACAAATACTCCGCTCAAAAATAAAGGCTCTGTAGCTTATGCGCCAAGCAGATACAATACGGCATACGTTAAAAAACCCTACAGCTGAGTAGAATGCAAGTGTTTCTGTGCTTAATAACAGATTCGACGGATAGGGACGAAGTTGATTTTGCTCTAAATTTTGACGTATGACGGATGCGTCGATGGTGGCGTAGTGTATCAGCTTAGCGCATAACCTTCATGTGGTTAACTCAATTAACCCTGGGGGTTAGTTTTTACAAGAGGTTCAACCTGAAATATCTTCCGAAACTTTTTATTCATATCAAAAATTAAATACCTAAACATTTCTTAGGATGCGAGTATATCCATCCCAGAGCTAACATATATCCCGTAATTGGTTTCTTGTTTTTCCTTAGACTACTCTAAACTTAAAAATAGTACAAAATAACCTCTATAACACATTAAAACTCTACAAAAAAAGCATTTAGACCGAACAATGCCATCAAATTTTAACTCTTATTTCTCGAACGCAAGTTATTACAATGTTCCACAATAGGCTCGTACAATGAAAAAAAATGTTTAAAGGTTGTCAAGCAAAATCTTGGTGGCATTAGCTGTCACGCTTAGAAAAGTATGAACTTATCAGAACAATAGGCAACCAAAAAGAAAGAAATAAAAAACAAGCACCCAATGCTGTTACAACCACCTTTGTCGTGTTAAGCTACACAAATTCGAATACACTCTAACAAATTTAAGATATTACTGTCAGAAACGCCCACAATTTTTCGTATCACCTGCCTGATGAATGCCTGTCCATATACATAAAAACAACAACAAACAAATAGAAAACAAAAAAGTGATAAAAATATAAAATTTAATAAAAGGCTAGCACAAATTAATTTGTTGACTATAAATTTGTTGTCGCCGAAAAATGTTAATGGCCTAATGCGCTTAGTTTTTTATTGAGTTTACGCCTATGTTCGGCGCGTAAAGAACAACGATAAAAACAATACTAAGCGTGCATGAACTTTTATGTCACATAGCTGTTAGTAAGTTATTCACAACTGTCAATGTTATCTGTCACGGCTTTCAATGTATCTATCAGAAATATGTGGTGGTATAGGACAGTATCCAATAATCAACTGCCACATTTTTTATTTGATTTAGTTCAGTCACAGCTGGGCGTTTCACTGTTGTCACATTATCAAATAAGCAAGTGAATTGCGCTTACAAAGCTGATACGTGACTTAAGAAACAAAGCACTAGCAGATTCCGCATTATCCATTGTGGAAATTCTGACACCGTTTTTCGGAAAACAATCTTATTCTAGGAATAGCCTTAGTTTGTTATTGAGGCTATGTTTTTTTATGACATATGAAGTTTAATGCGTGGTGGGTTGAAACAACCTTATTACCAGTGGCGTCCCAATACACATTTTTGTTTGAAATTTTATTGAGGTAAAATGGAAATCCAACTATTTTTCCAATGTTTAATTTTAATTGTAACTCTATCAAAGAACCAACCCATTCTCCAGTAAAACGGCACATTTTTTATACGTAAATAATATTAGTTCTCTACTTGAGAAACTCTTTGATATCAATTTAAATACTAACATCGATCTCCAATTAGATTCAAATGAAAAAAAAACCGGAAAGCAGGTGGTAGCCTAACCTCACTTTTAAGTTTTTGCTTTAATGCTATTCAATAGTATCACAATTGACAAAATTCTTTTTTATTTGATTGTATCAAACCACATGCACATATCTTACATTAAATTTTATATTAAAATCATTTCATTTGCTTGATAACTCACTTTTCACTGCTCTTAATTAACTTCGTGTGATTGTGAATTTTTTTCATATGATTGGCCAGCATTGCCATTAAAGGTGTAAAAAATGTTTAACAGCATTACCATATGGAAAAATGTTAAGTAACACCTCAAATTCACCTCCAATTACAGTCCATTTGAAAACTAACTTTGGAAAAATTGTTTGATCTCAAATTGATATATATGTAAGTTGGATATTTATTTGAGAACTGCACAACTTCTCAAAGTTTGGAAAAAGTTGTATTCGTGCATATTGGGTTATTTCATCAACAATACGTTTTGAGCAGTGTGTTATAGGTTAGAGTTCGCATTTTGCGTTGGCTGGCGGCACTTAAATCACTTTGTTTTACTTTGTCGTTTTTCCATGCCCTTAAAGGTGATTAAGTGTAAATTTATATGTCGTTGTCGCAAATTTTGTCACACCTCGTAATTTACTGCCGTTTGAATGAAATACTGTGGTCATATACAAACAGTAGTAATACGCATTTAATTGAGTTTAAGCTACACTAGGGCATGTTGACATGCTATAATAAAAAAATTAATGGCTTTTCGACTACTTTAACTACAAGTGAATGGAAAATGTTTTCTTATTTAAAGAACTCTAAATGGAATGTGTGTTATACAAGGAAAAACAAAATAAACAAAATTTAATACTTTTTGATCAGAAAATTAAATATTTTCTGGATTAAAACTTGCCGAAATTTTTACATAAAGTAAAATAGTAAATTATAAGTATTATATTCTTTTACAAGTGAGTATTATTTCATATCTTAATAGTGAATAGATATGTAAACCCTCTTTTGAAGAACGTTCTACCCATAGAATATGAAAGTAGCTTCAATTAGATGGAGCAAACGTTTGCCTATTCAAACAATTTCACAAGCACGCCAAACCACAATGACAGTTCAAGTACGTTTTTGCTGCATGTGGCCTAACTGCCATTGATAGTCCACTTCAAATATGCAAAAGTAACTTTTTATCTGTCACATTTTATCAGCATTCACGCAGGACGTCGAAAAACAAAGAGTAAAAAAACCAGCCGAGTTCGCATGCTTAAAATTTACAAACTTACACATGAATAAATAAGTATTTTAGATGCATGTGTATTCATACAAGCTTTCCTACATAACACTCAAACACTATAGCACCCAACATAGCACAGCTGTCAACACACATTTACATATTTGCAAAACGAACTTTGTTGATGAAGTAGCCCAGCGACCATACATACAGCTTCACAGTTCATCTGCCCGTTCTCTCTCTCTCGACACCTCATCACTGAGCCACCCATTCAACGGACCAACTCAGCAACTCTAAAGCACTGGCAGTTTGAAAAATTGTCAATTGTTGAGTTTGTCACGCTGACAAAATGATGCATTGGCCCGAATGTCTTACCAACGCGATAGCAGTTATAACTTGCTCGAATACACAGTGTGTACATCTACACGTATGCTTTTACGTAGGATACGCTGGCTGTGGACGCATTTAGCAACATATCAGCAGTTACAATTTTTAGAGAGACGCATCTGCACACAGCTGATAACTTCATGAATGGCGAATAACGTCCCTTTTTTTGTTTTTGCTTGTGGTAACCCACTACGTGTGCCACCAATTGGCTTAGGTAAACAGGAAACACATGAATGCAAATTGCTCATCACTTGTGTGGTGACATGGCTAGTATGAATACTGTTTCTGAAGCACTGCCCTGCACATTCGCTTAAACATTCAAACAAGTTTGCACATACATACTTGCTGGCCATTAGCAACGTTGAGCAGATGCATCACCTGTAATAATTAGACGGCGCTGATTTTACAGCTATTGCCGCCGCTGTTGTTCTCACTGGTGAGGTTGTGTGCTAAATATGCACTTATTTTTTAGCAATGTTTAGTTTAGAACTTTTTAACGAATGGCTCATAATGAATGGTGCTGCCAAATGTTGTTCCCAGTAATTGTCCCGAGATAGGGTGTGTGAATAAAATCGACAGGCTGGCGTATAGTTGCCAATCCAAAATCTCTTCAAAAATCAGGCAGTGACTAAATCAAGCTGTAGAGGTGCTATCTATCTATCTATCTTCACTTTTTGAGCAGAAAAGGTTTATATGATGCACCTACTTGAATGAAAATTCCTAATCTTCTTTTTACTGCCTTTTAGCTACTCAAAGAAGTGCTTAGCCACAATGACATTTAAATGGATTTTCGTTGCAAAACGGAAGCAATCTCCGGCGACAATTGCTACCACTAAAAAATGATTGAATACTTTAGGAAAGTGCGTCAAACAAGAAAAAAAACCGTTAGAATAATATTGTAATAATTTGCTTGCAAATATCTAGGTCAATAAGTTACTTTGGTTACATAAATAAATATCGAATCAAGTACAATGTGGTAATACTTAATTTTAAGCGAAAACTTTTTAAAAATAAATATTTAAAGTTTTTGTTGTGCATTGAGAGTTGAAGCGCTCAAGCTGTTAGCCTTTGTTATGATTGATGGCTGTACTTAATTTGCCTTCGAAATTTGCATGCTAGTTAAGACCAAGGCGAGTTCATATACCTACCAGATGATGACATAGAAAAAATGTTGATTGCTTGTTCTTCCCACGCAGTGTACTTGAGGCTGTCGATTTGTTTCCATACAAATTGGAAGCCACTCTGTGCTCTCTTTTACTTTGACATTTTTGGTTACAAAAATCAAAAGGTTATCTGGGTGACTATAATTGGGTTCGTTTTACTATTACCTCATATAGATACGCCTAGGCTAAGACCTAAAAACAAGCTTATGACCCTAAATGGTAAACAATAAACTTCTAATATTGCCATGTTCATTTATCGCAACCTTTTAATTAGTTTTCACAATGCTGCATTACACCAAGCACCCTCATTCTAACGCACACTGCATTATCTACTGTCAGTGCTGCTTGGTGTTGGCAATAAAAATCTAGTTAATTACGCAGAACTTATTATGTGCCACACCTCAGTTAACACTGTGATGTTGCTTCAGCTGCAAACGCATCATCAAGTTTTCGCACATCAACAGCCAGCACTTAACAGTCAGCAATCGGCAGTGAAACATTGGCAACGCCACAATTTCACTAACCAATTATTTTTGCAAACATATTTAGCTGCTTCTACATTTTTTTCTTTTTCCCCATTTTTAACATTCGCACCGCTGACAACAGCGTTAACATGAAAATCCACATCATTACCATCATAATTATCGTTATCACAATCATAAGCATTAGTTAGTGGCAGCCCTGACAGTGACGACATTATTGGCACTTTTTATATTCGCTGCTGTGCATTTTTCTACTTTTCTTTTTTGCACAAAGCGTTTGTATGTATTGTGGCGATTATTCTCAAGCATGTACCATCCCTAACTCAATAACACTCCCACCACTAGTTAAACCACAACAGAGATAACGATGGCTACGCTTATGCATGCAAGCGTGTAACTAGGAAGAGGAAGAGAGATGGCGCGAGTGTTTGCGAATACGATGCAAAGAGGAGATTCCAATAAATAACACCGACCCTTCCAGAACACGAAAAGCGAATAACCAAGAAAGTTCTCGGTGCGTAGGCAAGCACCCTGTTGGACTATATAAGGCGGTGACCAAGCAAGACAGGTTGATCAGTTTATTTTCAAGCGTTGTTCAGTGAACTACTGTAAAGTTACCAAACTCTTAAAATTGTTTTGCGTTTATTACTAGTAAATAAAACTAGCTATTAGTTACAATATCTGTGCGTGTGTTTATTTGACTTTATAGTGATCGAACCCAGGATTGATAATTAAGGAATCATCGAATTCGTCACAATTGGTGTCAGAAGTGATATTGTTAAATAAATACCGAGAGTTTTCAAGGATAACAAAGGCATGGCAAAGTTGAATGAGCTGAAGATCCAGCAACTCAAAAATGAGCTGCAACAGCGTGGATTGAATACAACAGGCAATAAATCCGAGCTACAGTCACGATTGCGGGAGGCTATGGAAGCTGAAGGAATTAACGTTGACGATCATGTGTTTCATCTTGTGGAAGAAGCATCGACAAAAATGGAAGAGAAGGAGTCTACAATTCCAGCCGCAAGTGTGGACACTAACGCGTTGTTGACTGTATTGACACAGATGTCATCTAGCATTTCAGCTCAGTTGGAAGAACAAAAGACACACATGGCATCTCAGTTGGAAGAACAAAAGGCACACATGGCATCTCAGCTGGAAGAACAGAAGACTAGCATGGCATCTCAGATTTCAGTTCAACTAGACGAACAGAAGGCATACGTGAGATCTCAGATGGAACACCAGGAGACACGTATAACATCAAAATTGGAAGAACAAGAGGAGCGTATATCTATGCAGGTGGCACGAATGTCTTCGTAGCTAGAAGTGCAGGATGCGAAAATTGCACAGCTACAGAATAAAATCGATGCTGAAGTAGACGCACTGAGAGGTCGTATCCAGGAGTTACAACTGAATCGTCCAACTACTTCAATGAGTGTCCCGAAGGTAAAAACCCCATCCTTTGATGGTTCTGTTCCATTCCAGGTATTTAAGCTGCAATTTGAGAAGACGGCTGCGTTGAATAATTGGTGCACTGAAGATAAAGTTGCAGCACTATTCGTGGCATTGAAGGGACCTGCAGCAGAAATCTTACAGACTATTCCCGAGTCCGAAAGGAACAGTTATGATGCATTGATGGGTGCAGTTGAGAGACGCTATGGTAGCGAACATCGGAAGCAGATATACCAAATAGAGCTACAGAATCGCTTCCAGAAACCTAATGAGACTTTACAGGAATTTGCATCGGATATCGAGAGGTTGGCCCATCTAGCGAATGCAGACGCACCTGTAGAGTATACGGAGAGGGTAAAAATCCAGTGTTTCATAAATGGAATACGCGATGTGGAGACGAAGCGGGCCACATATGCAAACCCCAAACGGACATTCTCTGAAACGGTATCGCATGCTCTGACGCAGGAAACAGCTTCGCTTTTGAGTAAACCTGCATACAAGGCTCATCGCGTAGAAGTGGACACTCCGGCTTGGGTAGACAAAATTTTGGAAGCGTTGAACGGAGTACAGAAAAAAAGTGATGGTGCCATTAAATGCTTTAAGTGCGGGAAACCAGGTCACATAGCACGTTATTGCGGCACTGGCTCCAGTAACCCCAGCAATTCAGGTGGACGAAAACGCAAAGCTGGAGAAGATGAGCAAGATGAATGCCCTATAATCTCTGTGTCACAACTCGAACGGAAAGCGGGTAATGTTACTGTTGAAGGCAACGTGGACGGGAAAGAGCGCTTGCTGACTGTGGATACGGGTGCATCACATTCCATCATTCGGAGTGACTTGGTCAGCGGGAAGGTGAGACTATTGCGGAAAGCTAAATTGTGGACAGTAACTGGTGAAAGCAAGCAAGTCCTGGGAGAGGTGACATGTAAGATTGTGATTGGGAATGTAGCTACTTATCACAACTTCTTGGTAGCGAATATTGTCGACGAAGTCATCATTGGCGTTGACTTCTTGGCTGAGAGAGACATTCACATCAACGTAAGGAACAGGGTTATGACTTACAACGGCCAAGAAGTTCCTCTGGTCTTTGGACACAATAGTGGCTATACCACCAAGGGAGTGATCTTGAAGATGAAGCAACAGAAGCCTCGTAAAGCACCGGTAGCTCCTCGACCAAAGGCTTTCATGGACAGGTGCCTCCTGAAGAAGATTCGGCAAGGCCAGGAGGAAGATCCAGATTTGGCACGTGTGTTGAAAGGAATAAAGGAAAACAAACAGCCAAGAAGAGGAGAGATGATAAGAGAGAGTCGCATCGCAAAAGCATACTGGACACAATGGAGTAATTTGAAGCTAATATCTGGGTGTTTGCATCGGATATGGGAAAGTGAAGATGGCCGGAATCATCGAGCACTTATTGTTGTTCCCAAGGCAAGAATTCCAGATGTTATCAAAGCGTCGCATAGGTGCCCAGATGGAAGGCACATGGGAATAAAGAAAACGCTGCAAGAGGTAAAGCGGCGGTTCTATTGGATCGGTTGCAAACAAACTGTGAGGAAATGGATTACTAAGTATGCACGGTGTGCTGAGGATAAAAGACGAACATCTGATGGCCATGTTCCGAGGAAGCAACGCAACTTAGTGGATAATGTGAACCAGTGCAATGGGCATGAGAGAACGGAACGGAATCCTGAAGAAACGAGCTGCAGGAATGTTTGCCGGGTACCACTGGGAACGAAAGTGAAGGCACAAATCCATTCGGGATTAAGAACGGACAAAATGGTTGGAATATGTAACACTGCAATACATTGTGGGAATCTCTGCAGGAGAGGATTGATGTCGGAGTTTCAATCACTGGAGGAAATGAGGTTTGGTAAAGCAGTGCCAACCATTGAGCGTCTAGCAGCGTTTGGTTTGGGAAATGTGTCTGATCGGGACGATCAGACTTAGGTGGAGGGCAGTGTGGCGATTATTCTCAAGCATGTACCATCCCTAACTCAATAACACTCCCACCACTAGTTAAACCACAACAGAGATAACGATGGCTACGCTTATGCATGCAAGCGTGTAACTAGGAAGAGGAAGAGAGATGGCGCGAGTGTTTGCGAATACGATGCAAAGAGGAGATTCCAATAAATAACACCGACCCTTCCAGAACACGAAAAGCGAATAACCAAGAAAGTTCTCGGTGCGTAGGCAAGCACCCTGTTGGACTATATAAGGCGGTGACCAAGCAAGACAGGTTGATCAGTTTATTTTCAAGCGTTGTTCAGTGAACTACTGTAAAGTTACCAAACTCTTAAAATTGTTTTGCGTTTATTACTAGTAAATAAAACTAGCTATTAGTTACAATATCTGTGCGTGTGTTTATTTGACTTTATAGTGATCGAACCCAGGATTGATAATTAAGGAATCATCGAATTCGTCACAGTATGTATATGTGCTTGTTGTAATTATCGCACTTCAGAATGCCGCTGCACGCTGACAGTGACAACGTACGTTTGCAACGTAATGTGGCACATTGCAGTGTTTAATTATTTATGCGCTGATGGCATTGACGATTGCTGCGTTGATGTGGCTGATGATGATAAAATTATGTGTGTCGTGTTTGAGTGCGCTTGAATGGGGGAGATGGGAAATACTAGTTGATGACGCGTTGAATGCGTTAAATGGGGCTTTATTTATGTACTTCAATGCAATAAATGCAAAACATATAAAATCAAGCTGCATGATTTATCTTCCCTTTGAAATGTGATTTTGTAAATGAACATTTTAAAATTTTTGTTTTGAGTGCGTCATAAGCCAATTAAAAGCGATTTTTGCAGCGTTAAAAGCAGCAATCGCCCAGATCTTGACTAGTTTTGCTGATTATTCTGATGCATACAAAATTTTATTGAAATTGTGTGCGCTTTTTAGCTTGCTTGCTGACAACCGAAGTTTCTCAACGCATTAGTCAATTTGTCTGAAAGTTGTTGATGCATGGCTAATATCTATTACTCAAACACACAATAATAATTATGCATGTGGCACATATCCGATCCATTTTATGTATGCATGTGTCATTGCTGTAAATTTTTTTTTTTACATATTCGTCGACTCGTCGTTAACTAATTATGCGCACAAGTTGTGCGAAAAACACTCGCACATGTTTAAACAGACACTCAACAACAACACTTGGAGAAGCATCATTTTATAGTCAAGTAGCACTGAATTTCAGGGCGTTGAGTCGTGCATAATATTAGCGTGCGACAAAGGCGCGCTCTACTGCATACATATATAGAGTATTAGGCGCTATATCTGCAAATGCTGTCAACAAAACGTTGCGCCGACAATCAGTCACTTATTCATTCATTTGCGTCGAATTGACAGATGCTCAACGATGAAATAGCGCGGTCTACAGCGACACAAGCGGAATTGGAAATCGTTGTTGACCTTTTTGAGAAATCTTGTATTTTTTTTAATATTAAGGATATACATGAATGAAACCTGCATATTTTTTTATCTATAGGGAAACCTCCTCATCAATTATTTATTTTTTATCGCTCATTATTTTCACCAATGGTTAAGTATCTTAATTCCCACACCAGCACTGTATATTTGCTTATATTGCACGTATATGCTGTCATTTAAGTTCGCCAATTGTTTACAAAGTACTTTGATCTACTTTGTATGCATTACTGCAAGTTTTTAACAAAAGTATGCAATTTTGTTGTTGGTTTACTAAGCTTACAACGCGTCATTTACCAGACAGCTGGTTGGTTTTTTATTCTGGCACACTCTTGTAGGTTTGCTTTTGTTGTTGGAATTGCGTGCGCTGCAAATTCCTTACATTTTGTTTTATTGTGTTAGTAATTTTTTTTTTTTTATTATTTTTACATGTCATAATATCCCACTTTTGAAAAGTAAATCGCTGTTGAGCGCACTTCTAACACTTCAATTTTAACCACCGGACACAGAAAATTATCGCTTTATTTGCTTTGCTTTATTTTACATCAATTGAGTTTGAATACTTTTGAGATTATAAACTCGTTTCTTTTGATTTTTTTCTTGTTTGTTTTGTTGTTGTTGTTAACAGTGCTTCGCCCTGCCCCAGATTGGACAGGGTTACACTGAAATAACAGCCCTTGGCCGGATGAAAAAATCCGGGTCATTCCGGTGCGATAGAACCGGCTGTTGTGAGAATGCTTGTCTGTTATAAAACAGCTGTTTGGTATCATACGTGTTGCCAACTTTTGCTTATAAAATGTACAATTTAACTAAAGTTTTCACTGATTTTTAGTTGCAATCAAATCAATCATGTCACTTTTCTCTCAATAAAATTTTGATTATAACACACCTTTTCCTTAATTTGCTGCCATAAAATCTTGCCAATCAAATAACAGGGATTACTTAATACCTTACTCAAGATATTTTAATGTGCTGAGCATGCTTATGTGCAGTTGTCATAATAACGTAATTTAACAATAAACAGTGCAAGACCACTTCAATTCCAGCAACAGACATGTCTGGAATCTTCAATACACACATGCACAAACAAACACGTGCAAGCATAGCCGCATAATCAGTGATCCGCCGTATATCGATACTTCCTTATAAGTTTTCTTCCTTTATTTCTATCAATTTCCGCATTTTTATTGCTCACCCATCTACCACCGATTGAAATTGTAGACAAAATGTCAATAACAAGAAAGTCATGGAATATATTGCGAAAGCATTATATCAAAAGTTCGAACACAAACATTTTGTGTCAAAGACCTTGCTAACAAATCCAGACAAAATGAGCTGGCGCAACGCCACAACATAACACACTCCTTTACATTGGAGCAAGCTACACACATAGTGTCTATAAATGAGAGTTGAGTGTTTGTGGTGTATTAACGACTTTACGGCAACATTAGGCAGCCACAATTTTATTATCATTTAAACAGGTTGTGAGGTTTTATTGTCAATACATTTCAATTGAATAGACTTTTGCTACAACATATTAGGGGTAAAGTGTTTTATTAGGGGGCAGAACAACCGCTACTCATTCCGTAACGCTTTATTTGCTGACTTACCCTGCTGGTGTTTTTTATATATATCTACATATGCTACCCACAATTTTCTATTAGAATTGGTTTACAAGGCACATTTGAGGCATTTTCTTATTAGTTTTTATTTTGCTGTACGGAATCTACTTTATATCTAACTGAAGTGCTAACAGCTGCTTGCTCTATGTACACAATTCCACAAAACACTTTCAACTTGTTTTTTATCATTTTCTTTTCGCACTTCTCACACCGCAGTAGTTGTTTCATTAATTATTTTACGGTACATTAGAAATTTTCGTTTAGGCATTTATCCTTTTTCCTGTTAACATCCCTACAAGCACATTGACAGTCATTTGTCACAACATCTTAGAGTCAGTGCTGTCATTCTAACTATCAGGGATTTGCATCATGTTCTTAAAGCGAATAGCAAAAAATGATGTCAACAACCGTGTACGTGTGAGTACGGTATGTTCCTTTGTTATTGCCCACGTAGCTTCGGCCTGTCCAATTCGTGTTCTTTCCCTTGGTTCTTTGTGGGTGTTGGCAACAACGGACAACCGTGTGCTAAGAAACAAACATACTAGTATGAAAGTATCAGCATTGACAAATAAATTATCATCGCTGTCAATAAAGAGTGTGAGTGTGTTAGTAACAAAATCAGCGTTTCTTGTAGGGATATTTATGTCAACATTTTGCACAACAAGCGTATTTAAACTTAACCTACGTTCACATCATACAAGCCATGATCCAACTACAATAGGTCGTAGAAGTTCGACAAACACACAGACATACAAAAATTTTCCATGTATTTTGTTTTTGTAATTTGTGAGTTTAACGTCAAAATCGTACTGAGAAATGAGTGTAATGTCAAAATTCGAGACAAAAGTAAAAATCAGCTGTTTTATTAACACGACCTGTATTATTGGATCATGATACAAGCCATGCACGATTTAGTTTTAATACTTGATAATCATCTTCCATTTTTGTACTTTATTTCACTAAACTTTAATCCACTTTATTTATTTTTTTTTGTATTTTTATCTCTCAATATTAATATATATTCATTCGTCACTTTTTCACTTAATAGTGCCTCTAACCTACCTCATCCTTAATCAAGTAGATTATAAGGAATTACAAAATACATGAGTGTCCACAGCGAAAACGTGCTGCCAAACAAAAGGCTACTGAAACGTAAACCTACACATATACAATTTATCGCGATATTGATTGACAAGCAACGGCTGATTAGAGCATTTTTGTGTGACTATTTTCAAAAAGTTATTTGGGGTTTGTTGTGGTGGCAGACTAACAGGAGAGAATTTTTACTCACTGACAGTGCTAATAATGCAGTTTGAGTGATGAATATGTTGGGGGTTGTGGGCGTATTAAAACGTCAGATTTGAATATTATGTGAAAAGCGAACGAAATTTAAGCTATTTTTTGTATATATGCACATAAGTACGAGTGTATGTTATAAAAGTATGATTGACATGATGAACGTGTGAATTTATTAGCATAGCAAAACCAAAAACTAGGTAAACATTTAATCGTGCGCTCCAAGTGACAGGATATATATTTATAACTACACAAGCGTGAAACAATGAGTTGATGTGCCATGGATGAGTTTTCCTGACACATCGAGTGTAGTATTTACAATGAGCTGTCATTAAAGGTGTATTTTGATAAGTCATAAGCTTTGTAAATGGAATTTGTCACGACCATTCACAGGTATTTAATATACAAGTGTGGTAATTGCGCTGAGTTTAAATTACAGGCTTACTGTAAAAGTATGCCATTTTCATCTAATCTATGTATGTGTGAAGTGGATAAGTGTAAATTTAAACGTCAATCGGTTATTAGCTCATCAAATGACTGTTGATGACAACTGCTAGGTTTTGTATTATTGACAGCAACTTTTCTAAACGAAAACGTGAACATGTCATTGGTTTTTAATTTTTATTTTGTTGTTTTCTGTTTTTTTTTTGTCTGTTAGATTAAACAATAATAGTCAGAACTTTTCAGATCAATGGAAAATGATTATTGGGTCTGAATGAATATGTAAAAACTCGAAAGCAAAAAAAGCTGTTGCTGGTAATATTACATTGGTTAAAAATTCAAAGTTTGAAGTTTTGTTTTTGTTTTATTTTGCCGCGATCAACTGTTTTTAAATTAAAAATCTTACTGAGTGAAATTTTCATAGCAGCAACTTGCAACTTACTCTAAACATTTAATACCAACATACGTGTTTTCTCTGCAAGTGTCTTGTGTCATGCATAAACATTTTTTAACATTTTATTTATAGCTACTTTCTTTTGGAATTGTGTCAAAATTGTGCGCAGTACCATTTTGACACTAAGCCTACGGATTAAAAAGCAGAATACATGGAAAACGTATGTATGCATGAATGTATTTCGCCTTACACCTGCTCTGCACATATTTGCTTAGCTGCATACCAAGGCGAATTCAATATAAGGTGGAAGCAAGGCGAATTACAAAAATACAGACACACATTTTCCATGCATTTTGTTTTTGTAATTAATGGATCTAATGTCAAAATCGTACTGCGGTGAAATTTGTAGTGTCAAAATTCGAGAAAAAAGGAGATATCAGCTGATTGGATAATGCCACCTTGTACTGAATTCGCCTTGCTGCATACCTTAAAGAGACCTCACTTGGTCAAAATATTTGACAAGCAAACACACATACATATGTACCTATATGATATGATCTAACCATCTGCTTAAATAACCTAACCTAACATATTTCCTTTTGTTTTGGGTTTATCACTTTCTTTTCCCTCCATCTTTTAACCTTTTGACAACTGCAATTCATTTTCTTACATCGATACTTCGCTAACCTTTTGTCGTTTAACGATCAAAAAGTCAAAATGTCAAATTTTAGCAGCACAAAAGAAATCGCCTAGCTGCAAAAAGAAGACTCAATCGACGTGTAAAACAAACCCGAAATACCCAGCAAGGCACGTAAATGCAACCAGGAAATCTTCACATGTAAATTTATAGCTTTGTTAACTACTGTACCTCTTTGTTGTAGTTGCCGTTCGTTTGCCCCAACTGCAACATTGTTGTTGGCTGCTGTTGGCAGTATCAACTGTCAACTAAGTGCAGTTGCAAGCATAATAAAAACAAAACAAAAATAATCAAAAGCAAATAAAAAAAAAAACCGGAACAACAGCTTTAGGAAAATTCGGTAGTTTAGACAACAACGCGAGCAACAGAATCCGCAATGGTCAGTGAAAGCGCGCTATTTGTCTATAGCGGCATTGGCAGAGTAACGGCACTGTGTGCACATTTTATGTAAGACTTTTTAATAACGTCAGTACAACTACAATCAACACGTTTAACTCAGCGCTTGCATGTTACAACAACAATTGCAGCGGCTAAAACTGTAAATAGACAAAATGTGCGATAAATAGTCGCTTTTGTATTTTTTTGTTGTTATAACTTTTCGCATTTTTCACTTTGATTTCAAAGCTCGCGCTTAGTTTTTAAAAGCAACAACATATATTCTGGTTAAATACCATAATGTACGATCGATATCCGACAAATAACGACAGTCAAACTTGTCCATGCTTAAAGAACCCTACCGGACAGCTGTTTGAGCAGTGACAACTAAGCTGATACTCAGGTCTTATGTAGTGAGGTTATCACAACTCTGATGGGTTTATGTATGAGTATGAGGGTACTATATAGGTCATTGGGAATGAGCTTCAACTATGCAAGGACATGTTTGATATAAATATATGTACACATAAGGTTACATATTTTGCCGATTAAATTAGCTTATAAAAAAATATTTCAACATAGCCTTTTTATTAAATTTCTAACTAAAATATATTTTTTATACTTCTTTTCAGGCTATTACCAACCTGCCGGCCCATTGATCTCACCACACGTCCTACCACCCGTAGCCGCTGCACCACCGCCGCCTCCTAATGTGCCACTCCTGCCAACAGGTGCCGTCTCCGCTTCCGCCTCCTCTATCAAAAAGTCGCAACAAATACCTGCGCCGCTTAGCTCTGATCCGGAGCTTGCAGCTGGTCAACAGCCTCCAGCACCGGCGTCTACTGCGGATAGCACAGAGAGTGATGTGCTTATCACTGGCGGCGACCTGACACCATTCCGTTATCCGCCGACCGCTCACAGCGGTGCATCCACAACACAGCACCAGCAAGTGCAGCATCAGCAACATCACCAGCAGCAGTTACATCAGCAAGCTGCCGCCGCTGCTGCTGCAGCTGCTGCTGCTGCGGCTGCGGCCGCTCATCAGGGTTCGCCATATCCACGCTCTATGCATGCACAAATGCACTACTCGACAGCGTATCCGGCCAACTATTGTACACCATATCCGGTGGAAGCAGTTTGCTATTCACCGCCCTCTTATCAACCCTATTTTTCAACCAAAGTTTATCAGAGCGCAGGTCCGCCACCACCACCTTCCACATACCGACGTTATCCTTACTATCAACCTGGTCATCCACCACCACCAGCCGAAATCTACGAACAAGGTCCGCCACCACCACCACCTTCGGCAGCGAGTGGTGCAGCACCAGCGTCCGGACCTCCACCACCAACGTCTATGCAGGGACCACCACCAACAGCACCGCCCCCCGGAACACAACTTGTGCCGGCTGGTCCGGCAGCACATGCGCAACACCTTGAACACTATCCAGGACCGCCAGGATATTACACCGGCTATAGTCCGGGCGGTGGCGCCGCCGGGCAGTGTTATACGCGCAGCATACAGGGACCATATATGGGTAAGGGAAAGTATGGTTCTTACTTAAGTAGAGGGCGGAAAAGAGGGGTTTAAAAATAATTAATAGTATTTGTTTTAGTTCTACACTTCTCTAAAATACTGCACCGTTCTCACTTAACATTTTATTTTCAACAATTTCCAGAATATCCACCACAGTGTCCGTGTCCAATGCAACAATCGTGTCCAAAAAACGTCCATACTGGGCCTCATATTGGTAGCAACAACGGCAGCAACAACAGCTCGATCAACAACAACAGCACCAACAACAGCTGTTCAGCGATGAATCATTTGAGCAACAGCAACAACAATATGTTGATGAATGGCAACAAGAACAACAACAGCAGCAGGGAAACCAACAGCAACAGCAACAACAGTTCGAGTACGACGAACAACAGCCAGAACAGCAGCAGCAACAACAACGACAGCAGCAGCTCGATCAACAATTCATTGACTACCAGTAGAGGCCCAGTTAAAAATTCGACGACGACAACAACAGCAACAGTAGCCCGCGCACCAGTGACAGCTACAGCTGTTGCAGTAGCGACGACAACACCAACAACACAAATCGACGAACTACTACTCTTCGGCAAGCAACAATCACAGCAACATTTGGATTTATTGCAGGTGGTGAAGTCCGAGTTGAAATTAGAAGATTCGGACAACAAAAGCCAATATGAAGAGAGCGTAGTTCAGCCACCAACGCCACCAGAGAGCTACACCACTAACGACGAAAAGTTGTTAGATACTTTAACTGAACATGAGTTGTCAGCGGCTTCGCTGCCGGCGGCCCTCGAAGAGGCTAATGCTAAACTTTTATTATGCGGCAATGAAATTGATCATAAATCTATGTTAGAAAATAGCCGGCAGCAGCCACGGCCGCCATTCAACGTCAGCAGCAAAGGCAGTGTTCCAGTGCTTGAAGCTTATGACTTGACAACAACAACAGTGACGCCGCCACCTTCCACGCCTACTTCTCTAACGTCAACTCATAACACAAGTAGTAACACCACAAATGCAGCTACCACCAATTGCACTACACAGCCATTTTTAGGGCGCAAAGCGCGCATTGGCAAATCAATGGCACGCGAAATGGTGTACGCGGGTGCAGCATCCAATATGACAGCGCAGGCGCAGAGCAGCGCTCAAACGCCGTCGAAGCCAACATTGCAAATGCGTGCACAACTGAACGCTGCTGTGCAGCCACAACCGCAGCCACAACCGCAGCAGCAACAGCTTTCTCTACTACAACGCCAACATACACAGCAGCAGCAAGCACAGGCACAACTAATGAACTTGCAGACAGAGCAACTATTGACAGCTATCACACCCAGCCCTTCACCACAAGTGCCAGCGACGTTAAGTGAGTCCTTTCCGTCAACGGCGGCAACACAGTCGCCACTGCAAATGCCGTTTTTGCTTAAGACAGAAATAAAGGCAGAAAAAATTAAACTAGAAGATGAGGAGCCACTTCTAAATGCTGTGCTACAACTGCAACAACAGCAAGAATCTATCCATAACCATGATAAAGAGTGTGAAAAAACTGAACTAAAGCTTATTAAAGCTGAGCCATTGACATTGACTTGTGAGGATGTGACAGCGGTTATAAGTGAGGTGGTGGATAACCCAATACTGAAGCCGTTAGGTAAGTTGCAATTTACGCATATCCATGAAAGATTTATTATAAACCTTTTTCTTGATTTTCTACCAACAGGTCGCATGCGTCTTTTACCCAGCTGGCAGCAACCACCAGTTATTCAGTGCGATATTGACCTTTCAACCACCTCAGACGATGATGTGCTCGATTTGTGTCACAGTCCATCCACATCTGAAAGTGGTCAAAAACAACGCCTCAAGATACTTAACCTACCGAAGACACAACAGCAGTGTAAGAAAACATCTCCCAACGGCTACAAAAGTCTTATCAAGCAAGCCGAACCGCGAACCTACTTATGCTTAAGTGGACGCAAGTTTGATAAACGCGGCCGCTATAGTAAACTCCAAATACGGCAGTCGTTTAAGGCTGGTAGCGTTGGTGCCACAATACGTCGACGTCAGCTGGTGCTGACCGATCAACAAAAAAAGCAGCTGAAGTTGCGTAAAAAGAAACTACAAGCGTTGGAGCTACGAAAGCAAGAACTGTTAGAGAAGCGTCGCACAGCTGCTAAACAGGAGCGCTTGCTGCGCAGGAAGCTCATGAAAAAGTCAATTACTGCGGCCAACATAAAACAAGAGGAGCCCAGTGTTGAAGAGATAGTCGATTTGGTAGGTGAGCCAGAGCAAATCGAAAGTGAATTCAGTGAAGTCACACAATCGGAAGTGCCAACCATACGCATGCTAATGACAGAAAGCAGTAGCAGCTGTAATAGCAGCAGTAGTAATTGCAATAGCACAAGCAGCAACAATAGCATTAGCAGCAGCATCAATACAAATACATCAAGAATCACTCCGAAGCCATCGCCGAAGCGCGGCAATGCAGCACGAAAAACTTGCATACCACTTCACATACTCGAAACAATCGATTCTGTGGCACGCGGTTATTTCTCAGAACCTGAAACGTCTCGTTGCACGGGTGCTGTTAGCACCTACCCCAATTGTGATGCGACTGACTCTGGCCCAATGATAGATATGAACGCATCTGGACGTAAGCAAAAGAAAGATTCAAAAGCGAGCGCTGAGAAACGCTCCAAGTCAGAGACGAAGAAGCCAATGAAAAGCGCTGCACCATCGGCTGCTTCAACCATTGATATCAACGACTACACAGCTGCGGCGGCTCGTACTACAAAAACTACCTCAATAACAGACGCTACGACAGGCTCGCTAAATGCAGAGGGCATGACACCCCTAGATTGGGCACATTGCATAGAAGCTGCACAGGTGGAGCCAGCTATACCATCAACAGAAACTGTTGCAAGCGTCAGTAAGAAAAATAAATCAAAAGGCAAGTCAAAGCGTACGCCAACAAAACGGAAGACCGCGAAATCAAAGAAACTAAAAGCTCAGAGTGCTAATAAAAAGAAGGGCAATGCGAAGGCAAAGCAGCAAGACTGCGACTACCATACATCTGTTTCAGAGGAAATGGATGCGGTATCACCAATGCACGCAGCAGAGCAGTTTTCATTGGAGACTAATAATAATATCTACGCTAAATGCAGTACGGAAGAGAACACAGCGGAAGAGACAGACAGACAAGTGCAAATGGAAGTGGAATTACCTGCTGAAACGGCTGTGTTAGAAGAGGACTTCACAAAGCAGCAACAATGTGGTGCGCAGTCAGTCGAGAAACATTCCAATGCACAAGTGTTCCTGCCACCAGTGCCGCCAATGCCACGAATTGTCTGCCAACCACATCACGGTGCTAAACGCACGCGTTCGCGCTCAAAGTTCGGCAATCGCAAACGTCAAAAAGCGAAACATTCCACTGTCTCTTTCGAATTAGACGATCGGCTGCCACCAGCGATGCGTAACGATGTTGTGCCGAAATGGAATAATGGCTGGACCTGGGAGGGTGAGCCGTTCCAGGGCGCAGTATTTTTGAACGTAAGTTATTAGTTAATGCGACCCACAATGAAAATTATTTAAACATTTGTTTCTCTATTTAGAGCGACGATCCGCTAGTCATACGCACCTGTTATCCCGCCATGCGTCACTCAGAGGGTGACATAATACGCACACGCGATTGTGTACTGCTCAAAGCGAATGAGGATAATGATTTGCCATATGTAGCGAAGGTGGCGCATCTGTGGGATAATCCTGAGGATGGTGAGTATCCACAACCAGCTGTGAAAAACAAAGTCTTGACAAATTATTTTTTTTTTTTACAGGAGAAATGATGATGTCTTTGTTATGGTATTATCGACCTGAGCATACTGAGCAAGGTCGCCAACCATGCGACAGTCCTGATGAAGTATACGCGTCAAGACATCGTGATCACAATTCTGTTGCCTGCATTGAAGATAAGTGCTATGTGCTCACTTTCAGCGAGTATTGTAGGTGAGTGATTGTTTTGAAGTATTTTTGAAATAAAATATTCTAGATTTCCTTTTGTTATACCTCGGAAATCCTTGTGCCAAACTTTTATTCTCAGCAAATAAAACTTTACACAATTCATTTTTTTTTTTTCAGATATCGCCGCCGCTTACGTGCCGCAGAAGAAGACATTGAAGAAGAAGTATCCATTGTGCCGAAACGACCCAGCTGCTTCACCATACGCACCGTGCCTGACAACACCAATCCAGAGCTGGTAATGTTTTGTCGGCGCGCCTATGAATTTCGCACAAGACGGCTGCTGAAAATGCCCAACAAGCAAGATTATATTGTTGTTAACGGTTAAGTAGCCAGTAATAAATAAGAGAACACATTTGAGGCAGCAAATTCATTTACAGTTTGTGGTAGGCACCACAAAGCACACAGCAAAACAGTACAGTTAACTACAGAAAAACTACTAGTAAAAGTATTGGTCGTGTTTCAAGCACACAACCGCTCGCATCCCAGCAAACATTTAGGTTAGAGGACGATTAGAAAACGAGTTGATATCTAATGTATTTCTCTAAGGTAGAGTGTTAGCCAACCGTTTGGGAAACTGTCGAGAATTATAGCATTCTCTACAAAAAGGGGACTTAGTTCTCGATATCGAGAAAAAAGTTAGTTATCTAATCGAATTCTAACGTGAAATTCTAATTGGTTTCTTATGGGAAGTTTTTTTTAGTGTTTTTCGAATTGCTCTCTAATCGACTTCTAGCCTAGTTCTCTAACCTGATTTTCGATTAGAATTCTAATGTAAAACTACAATATTTCTCTAACGTTTGAGACTGTGTTTGCTGGGATATGCTGCTGCTTCATGTTGCAACACTGTTGAGGGAGCTAAGTTGAATTTTAGCAACGCTACGTTGAGCCAACCGTCGCACATCAGTTGCGTGACTTGAAATTATTTTAATAAATGTTTCCTGCCACACAGGGTGCTACAAAAGCATACATACATAAATATGTACTGACATAAGCCACAGCATTTGTTGAGTAGAGATGTGCTGTTGATATTAGTACGAAAGTCATTAGGGCCTTGTACAGTAATTCTTCTTTGCATTAATTATTTTTAAGTGACTTATTTTACTTCTACAACTAATATTTCTTTTTCTAAACTACTATGTTTAATATATAAGCTTAATATGATGCATGGCTTTTTGCCAAACGTATTTGCATTATTTGCTTTAATTTACTACCTTTACATTATTGATATAATGTCGAAAATTATTGTATTAAAAGAAATTATACAAATATTTATATTAAATTGTTTATTGATTTCCTTATAAATTTACATCAAATACTAAAAAAATACTAAGTGTAATTAAATTTTTAAACAAACTATTGTAAGCAGTAAAAATTGTATTTAGGAAAAAAAATACACTACTAAAATAATATTAATAAGAGATATTTTAAGCGTTGCATTACTGAAAGTTAATCGCGCTAATTTCAATTTAAAATTTAACCAAAAATGAGTAAAACACACATACACAAATATATAAGCGTATTTTAAGGCAGCATAAAAACGTCACGAAAAGAAAAATAGACAAATCGGCGCTAGAAAACAACTACATATTTAAATAAAAAAAAAACAAGAGGCAAGCTTGACTTAAGCCAGCATATAGAATTTCAAAAAACTTTCAAAATAAACAAGCTCAAAAAAGCAGGAAATTATTTACTCAAAGTATATAATTACAGCAACAAAATGAAACAAAAATAAAAAAAATCTTAAAATAAAATGTGCGCCAAAAAGCGGGTTTCAAGCCTTTTCACACTTTTGTAACGAGTGTTTACATTTTTATACACATGCATAATTTCCTAAGTAGTATTTTTGACTTTTTTGCATAACAAAAAGTAATTTTGTGCTTTTTAAAATAAAATTTGCTGCTTTTTAGTTTAATTTTTTTATAGATATTTTTTCAGCAATTGGGACTCTTAAACTGTAACTAGTTTCGAAAAAAAACTTGTGCGAATTCAAATTGTTTGGCGTTTTATAACAATCTTTTTGAATTCGAATAGCTGTTATTTAAATGTGTGCAAAACAAGAGCAACTTTCAAAATGCTAGTGTAAATTTTGCGTAAAATTTACTTTCGAAGGGAGTTGCAGAAGAGGGCTCCTAAAAAATTTATATTTTTGAAAAATGGAAAAAAGATAAAATTTTTTGAAAATTAAATAAAATTTGGTTAACACTTAAATAACCTTTTAAATAATTTTGAGTTAAATTTTTAACATTATTTTTTTTAACTGCATATATTCTTTATTAAAAGTGACATTGAGTTTTTTATTAAAAATATTATTGATTGAAATTTCTACCCAAGTTTTTGTTAAGTTGAAGCTGTTGGTAACGTTGGGACAGAAATGTTGTTCATATTTCAACTCTGCGTGTTTTGGCGCGGAAGAAGTCCAGCTCTAACCCAACAAAGAATATAGAACTTTCATCAAATTTGTTTAAATTTCAGCATAAGTTAAAGTTTCTGATTATTAAACAATAAGGAGTCCAGCTCTAACCCAACAAACAATATAGAACTTTTACCAAATTTGTTTAAATTTCAACATAAGTTGAAGTTTCTGATTATTAAACAATAGTTCAATTTATTTAGCCTCAAATGTCGCAATTGTTATATTTTCCGCTTTTGCTTTATATTTTTACTAACGCGAAAAAATGAAAATAAGTGATAAAGACGCCCAACCCAGCAAACAATATCGAGTTTTTTATTTAAATACTATGTTTCAATTGATAAGATTATTTAAATACTATGTTTAAATTTTGAGAAGTTTTTAAATTTTATTATTAGTTAACATTTTCCATTATTTAAATTTTTTAAGTATGACATTTCGAAAGTAATTTTAAAACTTAATTTGCAGCTTTTAGTAAATTTGAAATTTCGAGTTTTTTCTTTTAAATGTAAAGTTGCCACTTTTGATAAATTTTTTTTAAGGGAAAAATTTAAAATAAGTGGTTTGAAAACAGAATTTTCAAAAAGAAAAAAAAGAATGATATTTTTTTCATGCTATGTTAATATCCTGTTTATGATTATTAAATTTTTTTTTCAGTTATAATTTCCTGATAAATTTATTAATTTTTTTTCTCAATTTCTTATATATAAAGCCTGCAAACAATAAACTTGGGAATCAAAATATAAATAAAAGCATAAAATTTACATAATTCTATACAATTGTATAAGTAGCAAAAATTAATTATCAAAAAGAAGAGCAGCAAATGAGCACAAAATATTACAGTAGACTAAATGCGATGCAAACAACACATATTTTTACAGATACGAAAAAAATAAAATAGTAATGACATAGAAGAACTATAAAAGTGTAAGCAAGCAAATAATTTTTAGAAGAATTTTTTTTTAATATTATGAAAGTTTTTAATACTTTTGAAATGAAAGTTTTTTTTACACATTTTGGAGGAGGACCAACAATTAGTTTTGCAGTGATTAGGTTTTTCATTATTTTTGTTTCAGTTTGCATGTTCCAACATGCGATTTTTTTGTTTTGTTTAAAAATAAATATTATAGTTCAAATTTTAATTTCAGATTTCTTTACAATTTATTTTTTTAAATTTTTGTTTAACTTTGTTCAAATACCTTAAGAATATATTTTGCAACAAAAGCATAAATACATACAAAATCAGCACATTTGTATGCATCATAAACGGCTGTTGCTCATTTGTATTATATAAGTATATACTTTATAGTTTTAAAATATAAATAATTATAGCTTAAATAGCATAGTTAAAAGTTAAAAAAAAAAATATTTTCTTCTAAGGCTCTCCATAGTTTGACAAGTCATGTGCTAAATATTAAAAATATATTCACACTTAAGCTGCTAAACTAACTTACGTACATACTACTTTAGGGTGTCCATTATTTCAATGCGTTGCCTTTTTTTCCTCCATACTCGCAATTTAAAGTGTTTGCCTTAAAACCAAGCATCCAAGCAGAAACAGAGAAATTTTAAAATCACGCAGAATTTCGTTCTTAATCTTTTCACACTTGATAGTTTGACGCTAAAATAAAAATTAGGAAAATATTATAAGTTTGTATATTTTTATAGCATGTTGTACGTGCTATAAAAATTTGGAATTTGATTTTCGATAAATGCATTGCCTCAGAAGGCCATTTCCAAGGAAAAGCTTAGCAAAAAAATTTAAGGATGCTATTTTTATAGCAAATTAAATGTGTTTTTCTGTAAATTCGAACTTTATAATAATTAGCCAGCTTTTTTTATTTGAAAGAATAATGGTTTTCTCTAAATACTTGTTTTCATACAGTCGGTGAGATTTTCTGAAATGAACTATTTTAGAATGCGCAACATGCAGAAAGTTCCACTTAGATTTTCTATGAAAAATGTAACCTGACTGCAGCAGGCTTAATCTTAAAATTTACCAATGTTTTTGAATTTTTTTTTTGACTTGAGGGTCCCATTTTTAAAAAGAAACCTTGAGACTAAGCGGGTGCCTGCAAAAACCGCAATTTGGGAAATAACGCACACCCTAATAATGCATACATATACACACATTTACAATAAATATTACTACACCTATTTAAATATAAGTATGAATTTTTAGTTTTAAATTAAATGCAAACATTTACTTAGTTTAGTCGTTGAATTATTAAAATAATTTGTTTATGATAACATATATATTTTGTTTATGGAAATAAAATTTCACAAAATTTAATATAATTTTTTTTTTGCGCATTTAAAATATGTACAACTATATACATACAAATAACTCTAAAAGAACTTAAAAAAATCACGAAAACAAAATATTTATAAAATCTATAATCATACAAAGTTTTGATTTACTTATTATATGTGCGCTCTGGCAATCCCTTTTCTTACTATTATGATTATATTTAGAATTTTCATTATATTTAATTGTTTTTATTTTGTAAATATTTTTATGCATAAAAACAATTATGAAGTCTTATACGTTTAACTAACAAAATTTTGTTTAAATATATTGTACCAAATACACATAAAACACACACGCACATAACTTCGATAATAAACATACATATATATGTATATATAAATACATTTAAATAAATGTGCTTACAATGAAAACAAAATAGAACCAGAAAAATGCTTAGTTTGGTTTTTCTTTTTAGTTTGTTTTGAATTTTTAAGTTTTTTAATTCCATTTGCATCCAACAACGCGATCCGAGGTCCAGTGGTGCTTTCTAAAGTTTTTAACACTCTTTGCTCATTGCTTTTAACTTGATTCTTTATCAGCTGCTTTCTTATTTGGATTGTTAGGTGGGTAGTACTTGGATTCTAACCTAATTTTGACAAAAAGTCAGTTGTTGTGGGAGCGTTCAACACCACTCTGATGACTTATAAAGCGCGTATCTATCAAAGTTAAAGCCGAAGTTTCTAAGTTCTATGCACTTCAGCAATAAGCAATAAAATTAAGGTCAGTAGACCTGGCGATTGTTAGGATGACAAGCTACTCGTTAAGAATTTATCAGCTGTTAATTGAAAGTTAAACATTGTGACGATCAGCTGATTTCCTCCGTGTTGGCATGTAAACCTTCCGTTTGGTAAGAAACATGCTGATTTTTTAATGTTTATTAATATGAATTAGGCTCCTCTAAATATTTGTTTATATTATATTCTCTTAGTATATTTGAGACTTGCGAAAATCACAAAAGAAACTATAGACCTTTTGGTCAATTTGAGGTAGAAGTAAAAGCTATCAAAAATTTATTATACAACTGACATACTCGTGCATATATATACTTATATACAATACATAAAAGTATAGCATACCTACCTACATACATATATACAAACTAAATACTGACATATAAGGCCATACATAACCATCAATTAGGAACAACCAAAAATGCATACATGTGTGTTTAGTAGACGAAAAATAAAAGCAAAACATATTAATGGACGTAGAAAAATCTGTGTACGGGACTATTGTTCCGCAAACTAATAATGAAATAAGTAAAAAGCTAACAAAAGTGCATATTAAAAAATGTAAGTGAAGAAAACAGCAAAGATATACATTAACAACAGGTCAGCATAAACAGAACATAATTTTAGAAAAAAAAAAAATTTACTTTAAATATAAAAATAAAACAATATTGAACAAAAGTAGCGGTTGAACATTTAACAACTGCTTATACTTATAAAAAAAACTTAGTTTTAAGCTTGTTTTAGGGACTCCAAATGAAACAAGGTATACAGACTTTAGAGTGGAAAGAAAATAAAACAAGACACAAGTCATATAAGTCATGTCGCAAAATGTGCGTTAACTAGCAAATACAATAACATACATGATCACATGAATAAAATTAAAAATAAAATTTAAAATATTGATTAAGCAACAAAAAGTGCGACCAAGTAAGACACATAAATGCTAGTTTGTGTAAATTTCTATAGTAAAATTAGTCAAATACACACATAAACGCTTTACAAAATAACGTAATGAAATATCAGGCAGTAATATATATGATTTAGAGACGGGTTTAAATTAATTAAAGTTGAAAACTGAAATTTGCTTGGCAAGGCACTTGAAGTGACAACAGGCGCCACTGTTGCTAACAGCAGATGGTTGGCAGCGCGCAAAGCAACTTACACACACCGTTGGCAACGCGTAAATAACTGTAGCGAAAGTCATGTCAGTGGCCGTTAATGTGCGTGAAAAGCAAACAATTTTAAGAAAAAATTTAAATTAAGCATAAAAACAACAGAACACAGGAAAATCAATTCAATTAGCAAGTAAATATTAGAAATGAAATGACTATACAATACACCTAAATACATGCATACATAGATACGATTATATTCAATCAAACACATACTATATTTCTATGTAATACATACAACAACAACAAGGAAGTATAAGGAGTGTTAACATATAGAAACACAAATGAGAAATAACATACAACAAATACATACACTTAGTGAAACAAGATACTTAAGAAAACAGTTAGATAAATATAAACATAAAAAGCTAAATGAAATGCAGAGAAACCCCTCGGTTAAGTAATTAAATTGCGTAAGCTAAGTAAGAAATTTAAATGTGTTATCAGCTAACTCTTCGAAACAACATTTTTCACAGTAAAAATACGCATTCAAAGATGTAAAAAAATCGGATACAAACGTGCACATTCACCACATCACAATTCGTGTACAGTTTTTCAAACTAAAAAAATCGCAAAAGAACATCCTTACCATGATCCAATAATTGTAGTTGGGTCATGATCCTTACATGCCTTTTCTGCTTGTTCTTTTTATTCAACCTATCCACAGTCGCTATTGACAGACAAAACAATAACAATTATATGAATGTTGTAGGCTGCGTTATGGTCATGTTGATTGAATTGAATTTAGTATTTATGTATAGAAATTGTTTAAATTTAAATTACAGATAATGCATGTTTGTAAAGTGCATAACATGCATATAAAACTCATTTGCAAACACATGTGTGTAATTGTAGCTGAAAAATCGTTAATTGTGCTGTAATTGCCAATTTGTCATATGTTTGTTGTTAGAAGACCTTAAATAAACATAAAATACCGCACATACTTAATAAACATAGTTCAAAGCATGACATTAATTACACTCAAAAAAATTGGTAATGGTTTTCGCTTTAGTAATTGGTTCCTCAGTTAAGTATACCGTATTTTGATAAAAAAAAGAATTGTGCTTAGTTTTATTTTTTAAATATTTCATATTCATAATTTAGTAAACAATTTCAAAAGCAGAAATTCACTCCGATTTTCGGTTTGGTTTTAGTGCATCGGTGCAATTTTTAAAAACTGCGCAAAATCATTTGAAATAATAAAAATGCATTTAAGTTCAGCTATACAAATAAATAATAATTTTACAATTCATATGAAAAAAAATCTTTATTAAAATAATATGTTCCCCTAGAGAAAAACCAGAGAAATTTTCAAATAACTCAATAAATGTTTAATTGTTTAACTAAAATGAATATATACACAGAAAAAAGGTACTAAAATTGATCTTTTAAAAAGATAAAAGATCTCTACATATAATGAGTCACTGTGCAAAATATAAAATCAATAAAGACATAAATATATACACATTATTATTTATTAGTTAAAATTGTTTCTTTTTCTTCTATTTAATTATAATCATTAATTCAATATAGGCTAGTGCGAATCGTAAAGACGCCTTCACCAAAACGCCAATAGATGGAAACAAAGTGTATCCAACCATTCAATAAACACATAAACGATAATGACATCATCTCGACGAGTTAGACAGGATAACATTGTCTCGAGAGTAATTTCTTCGACTTTTTTAACGAAAACCAAAAAAAATCAAATTGGTTGACTATGCTCTTCGAGGATGTGGTTTTTCAGACTCGTCTGTCATCGAATAAAGGATCCCCTTGTCAGCCACATCCCTGTTGATGTTTACAAATTTGAAACTGCCAGCGTTAACACTGAAAGCAATGTCATCCGAGAAATACAGCGGAGAATAACCCAAGTGCCTTTCTTGGGATGAGTAAACGACTGCGAAGTAACGTCCTCTCTCTACAAGCAAAGACCACGCTCTATGTCTCTCATCATACCTGTCCTGATGTACGGCTCCGAATCATGGTCAGTGTCGAAAGAAGATGAAATGGCTCTTGAAGTGTTCTAGATAAATGTGTGGTCCCTCTCGTGATGCTAGCGGAGAGTGTGGAAGGAAATTTAACGATGAGCTGTGCGCCAGTAGAGAAACAAAAAATTTACTCATGTATTTAACTACTTTTAGGAAGTTAAAAAAAATTAAATTTCAATTCATTATATTTCATATCATACTCATTTTTTCTTTTACTCAATTTAAACTCTTGTTAGAATGGGCAGAAAAGCAAGTACAAAACCCTAAATGGTTTGATACTTTGGTACAAGTAAAAAAATGTTTCACCATATTACCCAGCTATCGTCTTACACATCGCCAAACTCATATTTACTTTAACTCCCTGCTCTTCATTACAGCAACTCATGTTTTCCACAAACTTACGCGAGATGAGTAAACTAGGAAAACCATTAGCAATTTAAGTATGAACCTTCTGCGAATAATTTAAAAACAACCAACTTTGAGAAGGAAATATGGTAAAAATTGAGCACGTGATGATCTATTTGATTCGATCATATGAAAAGTGTTGGTAGCTCAAGGTGAAACATCCACCAAGTGCTTCAGTAGCTAAAACAACAACAAGTACTACTTACTGCTTCGACTCCTGCTCGACTCGTTATCTGGTGTGGCAATAAAAATTTCTCAACGTTAAACACTGAGTTTGATGCTACATATTACAAAATAAAGTAGTTAATTTTTTTTTTTACAAATATTTATTTCTATCATTGACTATTCTATGTTAATTTTTCTTCCAAACGCTTAACGTTATTCGCCAGTTGTGTTACCGCCGCCGTTAAACTTTTTAATACCTCCATTATACCATCTGTACGTTCTTCACGCCTTTGTATCGTTTTCAAAACTGTCTCATACATTTGATTGAGGCTATGTTGGCGTTTTGTTTCTGAATGTTTGGGAGGTTGTGGAGTAGGTGATGGTGCACTTGGTGTAGGTTGTGTAACTTCTTCTATGATAAAAACTGCTTTCTCTGTTGCATTTGAACTGCTCTGATTTGTATTTGTACGCCGTATAACAAAACTAGTTTCGCTTTCAGCCTCAAGGCTAATGGGAGCCTGCTGAGGAGAGGGCACTTTTGTTTGTTTTGGCTGTAGTTGCGGTGGTGGTGTTACAACAGAACTTTTTGTTTGTACGCTGCCGGATGGCGCAGCGTTCTATAAGGTTTCAAAGTGAAATAAGTGTTTGACTATAAGAAAAAGTATTCAATTATACTAATTACCGTTAAACCCAGTATTGGCAATGTGATTGTTTTGACGACACTTTTTTGTTTAAGGCTGAATTTTGTTTGTTTTTGCTCCCGTGCCGGCTTTTGTGTATTATTAACATCCATTTCAGTCTTGATGTAGGGTTCTGCTACCTGCCCCAACACAGTCTTTAAAAATATATAGATATATATACATTTCTTTTTTCATTTTAATACAAGTATGCGACTCACTTCCACTTCGTATTCTGGCATACTCGTGCAGCTTTCTAACAAATGGCATGACGTGTCATCATCAGAAGAATCTATTTCAACTTTAATTGCCACATCTGCATCTGGTACCAGCATATCCTTCAATTGTTAGAACAACTGTTATAGTAAATATACAAAAATAAGGAAAACTTTTGAGTATAATACCTACTTCTTCATTTTTCGGCAGATTATCTGAGATCACATTATTGCTTTCTTCTCTCACTGTTTCCTTAACTTTTTTAGTTGGCGGTTCATCGTCTGTATTTTGAGCTGCGTTCTGTTCCAGGGGTAAATTGTATTAGAAAAACAAAAACAATAAACAAAAGTTACGATCACCATACTTCCATCAACCGCCCTTCTTCGGTATCCAATCCAAAGTCATTCGCAGCGAATTTATCAAACTCCGGTATACCACTAAAAGAGCCTTGTCGCGCTCGACACCTTAGTTGTCCCCTCCATGTACTTAAATTCTGAAATTAATAATTTAATGTGCTAAAAGACTTTCCTTAAACATATTACAGATTAGGCTGCTTATTACTTCTTTCCATTTTTCTGGAGTACGCTGGACACCTTTTTTTGCATTCAAGGCTTTCGCTAATTCTATCCACAAGTCCTTAACCGCAGCGTATTTCGATTTTAGCATTGCCGGGTGCTTTCGTGCAAATCTCACATAGTAGAGTAATTGTTGCATTGAAGCCCTCGCTTTTTTATAGCTAAATATATGTAGCATCAAGTTAAATAATCGTTAGATACCAAATATCACGACAGTCATCCAAAACTTACTTATCTTTGTCAACTGTGCCATTTTCTCTACCCTTAACTCTATGTACAGGTATATTCAATGATGGTACTGCATCTGGTTGCAAACGTTTACGTGTTGGACTATACGGTGAGAAATCCTCATCGGTAAAGTGCATAGCACATAGTCTTGAATTTCGTGGAATTTCCATACCACAAGCAGTGTCCCACTCTCCTTTCATATATTCATCACACGGCGGTGTAAACATAGAAACTTTTTTACTCCAAGTGCTCTTACACAAAAAGCACGTATTTCCAGGCATTTCTGTTCCTTAACTTTCGTATTTGCGTTTATTTAAATGAATTCATGAAAATTTTATATTTTAATGTGTCTTCACTTTCTACCACAAATTTCCAAGGTGAAGTATGTGTGTATTCAAGAAGATATATATGCCACCAAGCAAATTCATTATTCCAATAATTGTAAGCTGTCAAGGGATTGTAATATGTCAAACATGAGTACAAAGGTATAAAAGAAATTTGGTGCTAACAGCTGATATGTTTGGTAATAATTCATTCAGCACACCCTGTTGTAGAAGATTTGCGTGACAGTGCTGTTCTTTTTTAAACTAAATCTAGTAGGTATGTTCGCGTTTCTGCACTGTTCGAAATTTTGCTCACAAAAAAAAGACATTATGGAAAGTTGTTTTTAATTATAAGACCCGATTTAGGCGAATGGGGTGAGAAGAGAGGGAAGAATACAAGTAACTTCGTACCTTCAAATTTTTTTCTCTATCCTAGCCGTTTTTGGTTCCATAAATGCTTACAAGAAAAAATTACACATGTAAACGCGAATAGGAAACACTAAGGAGAAAGCAAGCAGAATTGAATTCAACAACTTCCTCGTGTAAAACGGCTCTAACTATCTAATACTTCATTTGCATTGAATGAAACGAGTGGGTTTCAAGGAAAATATCCAAATGTGTCACATTTCCCCATAAAAATCGCATTCACAAAATGACGCACTCAAACCAAATTACACAGCAAATCCGATATGAACACACTCGAATTACTGGTCTGAAATCACGCATTTTAGTTCAGTATAAATTAGGGCTCGTACTCTTTGTTTAAACGATTGTTAATGCTTGTTATTCTTTTATATTTGTTATTCCTTTATATTTCTTGGGAAATGTAGTTTACATACCTTATTTTATTATTACTTTTGCTATACTATAAAAGGTCGCAGATCCTATTGTATTATAGCTTGCCAATAAATGTAATGAAATGAAAATACACATAAAAAGGGCCTGCATTGAATCCATTTCAGGAACAATTGAAAAACTTGTATCTTAGAATTAGTTTATAGTGCAAACGGAAACAAGACAGCTTGAACCTAAAATCCCGCCTAGGCAGGAATTGGGGTGTATAAAAGGGTTTCCCTTCAGATCCTTACCTTCAGAGGAGTTGGCCAACGTCTATATGTGAAAATAGTTTCCAATTTTTTTTTTTCATGGTTTGTAAACAAAACTTAAACAGTTTAGTTTCGTCTGAATTTTACATTTTTATTCTTTGAATTGCCAAATTTTCTTTATAGATAATTTCCATTTCTTGCGATATCTTCTCTACATATAACAAGCCGATGTCTATCTATCTATCTATGGCGCGATATACAACAGGTATATCATCATAAACCTCCTAAGAGATTTTTTGCGCCGAGCTTCTCTTCCAATTTGTGGTGTGCCGATTTGAATTTTCCCTACAAATTGGTGGGACCTACAGTTTTTTGCCGACTCCGAACGGCATCTACAAAGGAGACGAATTTTTTGCTGAGAAGCCTGTCATGGCAGAAATACACTCGGAGAGTTTGCCAAACCACTGCCGAGGGGCGACCCCGTTTTGAAAAACTTTTTTTCAAATCACTTTTGATGTTACCTGTACCAGGGCTCGAACCATGGACCTTCGGTGTGGTAGGCCGGCAACACTACCTTCACACCACGGCGGCCGCCAATGTCTATACATTGGAGATATTTAAGAAAAATCGATAGCAGGGATCATTGTTAAGCCAATTTAAGCTAAATCAAATGTTTTTAGAATTGTTGTCTGTCTGTCTATATGTTTGGGCGCATCACTAAAAAACAGCTTAATGGAATTGAATGGGACTTTTACCGTTATATTACTAGACGTTTAACTTAAAATTCAATATATCATTTGTTCCGATAGCTTCAACAGTTTAGGAGATAGCGACCGTTATGTGGACCAAGGTGACCAAAAATGTGTTTAGTACAATATGGGTATCAAACAAAAGGTAATAATGAGTGCTGCAATAAGCGATGTAATTAAGTTTCATATATTATCTGATGTGGGATATATTGATTAAAATCGGACTCAGTCTATTAAAAGTTCTGAAGCGCAGAGAAGCGGGGACGGTTTTACTAGTCGTCAATAATTCTGTTCTGACTTTTTTGTATAAGGAATGAGAAGAATTCGTAAATTCTCTTTATCATTTTTTGTTAATAAACAGAAGTAATATTATTTATCTTGCCACATAACTTCTTGAATTGAAAATATGAAATTCGGTCAAAAATAACAATTTTGTCTCTGACCATTACCGCTAGGTATAAAAATACTTTCAATCTGTTGTTGTTGTACCATCAGCTGTTCTTATCAATCCCTGATTTGACATTACTATTGTTTCATCACGTTTTTGGTTTTAGTGTTTTCCATTGTTTAATTATACAAGGTTTGTCAGCCATTGACGTTTTTGACAATTGGCGACTTGAAGCTCACTTATTAAATGCCATCTGAATGGCATTCAACGACTGTATTGCTTCTTTTCAATAACGTTTGAAAATTGTACTAGAAACCCAAAAATAAAAAAAATAAAAAAAAACGTAAAAATAATAAAAGCTACGATATCTCAAGATGGACCAAATTACATAAATATGCCAGCTTTCACTGGAAAATGGATTTTTATACCCAGCGTGTACTAGTACACAGGGTATTATAGTTTTGGTCATATAACAGTGGTTTGTAATGGTACAAAATAATGGAGATATATATAGAGTTCCATATACCAAATTACGTAGAATGAACAGAGGAATTCATTAAGACATGTCCGCCCGTCCGTGGGCATGATAGCTTGAGTAAAAATTAAGATATTTTACTGAAATTTGGCACACAGGTTGCTTTCTGGCCAAGGTAGATTGCTATTTAAAATGGGTGAAATCGAACAATAACTACAATTTTCGATATCGAAAATTTAGAAAAACCTTTAAAATGATATAATTCAATAATAAAAGCAGCTACAATAATGAAATTTGCTAGAATTATTTAGGTAGTTGTTATATTAACGATTTTACCAAATTTTTTAAAAAGGGGCGTGGTACCGCCCACATAGGAGTGAACAAATTTTCAAACTTCGACTGCTAATAACTACAGAACCGTTTACGGTAGAATAACGAAGTTTGGTAGGATGTAAGCTATGGTTGTGGTAAATACACCCATAGAAAATAAGTGAAATAAGTCAAATTCGACTGTTAATAACTTCATAACCGTGTAAGATAGGCTTACGAAACAACTTATACATATATGGACGAACGGCCGGGGGTGGGTTAACGAAACCATCTAGTCGATTTTTGCACACCACTAAAAGGCTGGAAATGGTGTTTCAAACGTTTAGGGCCGTTTACTCAATGTCTGGTTATGATACATTTTATCACATGATAACCTAATCATGGCTTGGTTAAGAATGACATTTTCGTTTACACAAAAGTCTGATTAAGTTATCATGATAAAGTTGGGGGAAAAAATTTACAAAAGTTGTATTGTGAACTCATAAAAAGTGACAGCTGCTTTTGTTTAAAATTTTAAATGAACCAAATTTAAAATTTCGATTGTGATATTTCTTTATATAGATATTATTACATTTCTAAGTTCTATTGCTAGCAGAGTTTGTTAACAGAACAATTTATCACAAAATCAGATGTTTACGTTCAGCGGCCACTTTTTGTTTTGGTAAGCACTTAATCAGAGATCCATCCTAGTGTATGATATAACCGGCACTTTGAGGGACAAGAGAATATCCCCGCCTAATAAGTACGTCACGTGGAAGTACTAAAAGCCACAAAAAAAAAAAAAACTGTTTCTTTTCTGGTTACCTTGCTGCATGGTTCAATAATAAGGTTGTATCATTTCATCAGCTGATTCAATTTGCTTGAACACACTGGCGTATAGATTGTCAGAAGGAGATGTAAAAAAGCAGAATGTTAAGAGGAAAACGTAAACATGCGTGATTTGCATTTGCTATTTTGTTTTTTTCTAGTGCTCCTGCTAAAAAAAATTGCAAATATTGCGATATTATTCAATAATAATCACTTTCAGCCCCGCTTGCAACATATAATTTCTCAAAAATTAATATATTCCTATTTTCTGTTCGGGTCATTCGCTGTTGTTGTTGTTGTTGTAGTAACGACAAAAACACTCCCCGAAGGTTTTGGAGAGTGTTGTCGAATTAACAGTCCTTGGCCGGATTTGAACCCGGTACGCTCCGGTACTCCCTTGCGGTACTGCCCGACTGTCGTGGTAGCGATTTATGACCAGTGGAACCTTCTAGGTCATGTCACCCCTCCTTCCGTAAGGAAGGAGAGATGGGTAATGAGAGGTGAGAGGCATCATATCCGTAGATCAGCCATCGAGTTGCACGTCATTACCTTTGTGCATATTAGTCACCTCTTACGACCGGTATGCCTACCTCGGGCATATTCTAAACCCCTAACCCGCAGGGGGTCGGGTCATTCGCTAACACCAGCCAGTTGCTTTTGACAATCTTTACGCCAGTATTTTGTTGCTGTAGAGTTGATTTTACCTTGTTATTGTACCATGCCTTGCTGATGACTAACGTCTAATAACATCGATAAATTGCATTTCGGGCAATGAAGAAGTGAAAATTGCAGAAAAATATTGAAAAATTGTAAACAAATACTGAAATAAAGTTTTCGAAACATGCTAATGTAATGGCAGACACATTTTCATATCAGCGCACAGTGCAGAGTTTGGCACGCGTGCTGGCGCGCATTGAACCAACACCTTGGGACAAGGTAAAAAATTGATTTTCATGGTCATGACAAAATCGACTTTTCAACTTTGACTCATTGTCTTAATTAACTTTTCCTTTCATTGTGCAAGGTGCAAGCGCTCTTCCGGTATTGCCCACAAGAAAATGCTGCTGGAGTATTTTGTCTTGATGCCCGTGCCCAGGATGCGGTAATTGCGTTGGGAATTTATTTTTTGGAGAGTGGTTGTCAACATGAACAACGCATTGTACCATATTTGTTGCGCCTCGGCAAGTGCTTACCAAAAGCTGTTTGGGTAGATGATGCCAAATGGAGTAAAATTGACCGTAAGTTTTGATTTGTCTTAGTGTGGGAGCTCAGGAATACGTTTTTGCAAGGAATTATTTTTATCCAATTTACAGGCATACCATCAGCAGAAAAATTTAGCTTCTGTTTGAATACATTGCTCTCTGACATCGCCTCAAAATGTCCAGATCTACGCGAAGAAATCGTACTCAATCAAGTGGAGACATTGAGCGCTTTAGCAAACATCATCAAATCGAGCAAAGATAGCAGCTCTGCACCACCACCCATAATTTTGTGTAAAGCCACCGTACCATTACTATTCGGTTTGGCACGTTCCATGGGACGTTATGGCAGCCAAGATCCACCATTACTATGTCGCATATTTCCACGCGAGGAAATGCCTGTGGTTAAACAAAATCCACGTGATGGTGGCAGTTTTAGTTCAAGTGAACGTATTGCTTGTTTCTCACAATTTCGGCCAATCATACCACGCTCTATGTCTGGCAGTTTGAGCCAAGATTCCAGCGAATTGCGTATGCGTCAAATGCAAATGATTAATGGTCATAGCCAACAAACACCACGCCCACAATTGTATACATATTTCTCAGTTCCCTATGATCCGCGTACATACTTTTTCACCAAGACCGGTTCTAGTTTTAATCAGTTTCCAAATATGCGCTTGTGCGAGACACCAACCAAGGCAAAGAAAACATTCGTGGTGCCACCATTTCCCATACAACATTTACAAACAATTTTTGCTGTTGCCAAAAAATTGCTAACCAAAGAAACGCTCGAACATTTGGATGAGCAAGCCAGTGATATTTTCGCATTACATCAAATAAAAGGTTATTGTTATAAAAGTTTTTCGGAGACACTCAATTTGGTTTTGGTGACTTTGTTGCGTCAACTCTTACAACATCAATTAGATTTGCCTACACCTTTTACAAAAGATGTGCAAGAATTTGTGAAGCGCCTATTTTTGAATGGCCAAACAGAGTTGGCGAATAAGCAACAAGATCAAGAGAAAGAAAAACGTGAAGAGAATGGCATACCAGTTGTTAACAAATACAAGGTGAATGTTATGGCCAATGCTGCATGCGTGGATCTGCTTGTATGGGCGATACGCGACGAGACAGGTGAGCGCATTAAGGGTTGGTGTATAAAAATGATAGATAAGATCTTTTCTTTTTTCTTCAAAATAAATACCTTGTTTTTGTAGCACCTCAAGTGGAAGTTAACTGACCACTGAGCTACACTCTGAGTCCCATATGGACGTTCTTGAACTACCTTTCAGTTGCCCAGCAGACTTGGAACGAAATTTCTTCTGGAAAATTTTGTTGAACCAGAAGTTCAAAAATTGCCCCTCAATATATTGGGCCCATGAAAGAATCGAGCTATAAGGCATCCGTAAAGTTTCATTTTCAAATTAGTTAACTTAAATTTATGTATAATCTTTTGTGGGGATTATTGTCGCAATTATCAATATGGTGTGATCAAGTAGTAGTACGTACTGCCGCCTGGTGTCGAACGATAGTCAGGCTAGTGACAGAGGGTACCGAAAGGTCTTCGGGGAGGTGAGATGTTGGCTTTTGAGGCTCCTCCAGTTGGCTTACTGCTCTTGTTTAATTCAGATTGAGTTTGTTAAGAATCGTCCGAACAGAGCTTATATATGTATGTATAATAGAAGAAAAGAAAAAAGGTCTTATTTTAAAAATCAATTATTTTGTAGATAATTTTGTCTGTGATGACACTTTTATTCATTTAATTTTTATTTTTTTTTAAATAATTTAAATTATTTCTTTCAGTTGATGAGGAGTACAATGTACCTTCATTGCAGCTGGGCTTAAAAATTTTATTGAGGAAAGGTTGTTAAATTTTTGTTTTCCAAACTTTTTTTGAAATAAGTTTGAGCATGCAAAATTAGTTTTTTCTAAAAACAGAAGTCAGTTGAGAAAGAAAACGATCGAACTTCGGTTAAGTCTTAGCTAAAAAAGGTGAAATCAACCGAAGTGTTTTGTGGAAGGTCTTAATACTCGATGCTCGATCGTTTTCCAGTTTGACCACTAATAAATGAGCATGCTCATTTCCACTCCTTGCCTCATTTCCACTTATGCCAGCCCAACACTGGCAGGGCTAGTCACCTCAACTTTTTTCAGTAGACTACATTTCCTCTTCACTTATTTGTTTTTGGTTTTGAATGCATTTTTGTTAACTTTATTATTGTTTACTATCTATTATACTTATTTACTAAATTATGAATATTTCTTCCTTTTGACTACTTTATTTATTTTGTAGAGGCCGACAAGCTTTGCGGTCGTCTTTCACAAAAACTCAATTCTGCGCTAAGTCATAAAATTGTTCTGGATCACATGCCTCTGCTGATGGTTTGCTTAGAAGGACTAGGCAAATTGGCCAAAAAATTTCCTAACATAGCCGGCACCTCCATATCGTACCTGCGCGACTTTCTCGTCGATCCCAGCCCCATTTTGGCTAAGCTTCATGCTTACTCTCAACAAACGATTGCATTACAAAAGAAGGAGAAAGAAAAACTGGCTCCATTTAAAATCGTCGTACAAAATAGTGAATCTCGCTCAACTGTGGATATTTACGGTGAGAACCAAAATCACGTTGGCATGCGTTCTGGTCAGGCAGCTTTTGAGGCCCTGCGTGATGCAGCGATTGAGAATCTGAGCATTGCATTGCGTTCTGCACACACATTGGATCAATATTGTGTACCAGCTTTGGTGGCGAATCTTTCAAATCGGCTCTTCACGGCAGAAAAGCACGAATCGTAAGTATAAAATTTATTTGTAGGTTGAGCGTTGTGGTAGTGTTGCCCGAGAAATATTCGCCTTTGTTAACGCTTCCCACAGTGAATCAACTCTGGTCAGCCTCAATATAATCGTCATGCTTGGTCATGTCGCCGTGACACTCAAGGATACTTCAAAAACCACACAAAACATCTTACAATTCTTCATACAACGCTTTTGTAAAGTGGCCTCTGAACAGAATGCTCTTATTGTCGATCAACTAGGATGCATGATAATTTCACAGTGTGAACCGCATGTTTTTGAAGAGATTATGAAAATGTTTTCACGTGTCACAGTACAATCGGCATCATTGGCGTACACATCCGATCAGGAACATCGTAAACAATTCAATAACGTGTCGGATGCAGTGGTCAATGCATTGGGTAATATAGCGGCCAACATACAGGGTGACTCAGAAATGCTCGAATTGTTGGGCAAACTGCTCGAACTCTTTGTGCAGATCGGTCTGGAGGGCGAGCGATCCTATGACAACAATACACCAGGTGCGCAGAAGGCTAGCTCCAGTGCTGGCAATTTAGGTATGTTAATACCAGTAATTGCTGTGTTGGTGCGTCGCTTACCGCCTATCAAAAATCCACGTATGCGTTTGCATAAATTGTTCAAAGATTTCTGGGTGTATTGTGTGGTTATGGGCTTTACAAATGCTCGCCTCTGGCCAGCCGATTGGTATCAAGGAGTGCAACAGATTGCAGCAAAATCGCCTTTACTCATTTCGCAAACGACACACAAATCCGACATGCGTGAATTGAATTATACATCGGCTATTAAAAGTGATTCGGTGAGTTTGAATGAGTTGCGTAGTCAAATATTATTGCTATTGGAACATCCGACGGCCGATGTGACTGCTTCGATCAACAAGCTAACGTTTGCTCAATGCACTTATCTCTTGAGCGTATATTGGTTGGAGACTTTACGTGTGGAAAATTCAGAGGAACCGAGTTTGGAATCCATTTTGAGTTATCTCTGCGATATGGCATTGCAGAAGGATAAATCTGGCATCTGGCAGTGCGTCAAATGGTAAGCCAAATCACTCTTCCACTCCACCTTGCAATTTATTACTCTTTTACTTTTCCAACCTATAGTGTTGCCGATCAGGTCTTCGAAAAGTTTCGCAATGTGCTCTATGCTCAAGATGAAATACGCGAAAAGGTGCTAGAATCGCAAGCGATGCTCTTACTTGTCTATTTCAATCACATCCATAAGCAGATACAACTAGTCGCTGATCAATATCTATCACAATTAGTTGATAAATTTCCACATTTGTTATGGAATCGTCGTGTGCTGTGGTGTATGTTGGATATACTGCAATTGCTTGCTTTCTCACTAACGCTCGATCCCAACGAAGAGACGCCCACTTTGCGTGTAGTGTCCACACCTTATACGCTTCAGTTGATGGATTCATTGCCGGCACGCGAGAGTCGTTTAAAAGATTTTGCTGATCGTTGTCAGGGCATTGTTAATGAGGCTATGAAATGGGCACCACGTTCCACGCGCTCCCACCTACAAGAGTATCCAAATCAGATACCAACACCAGTGTTAGCGCATCATAGTGGCTTAGCTTTGGCCTTTGATTCGGTTGTCAGCAGCAATATTTTGTATCCGAATGCATTACCTTCGAGTAGTAAACGGCCGAGTTGTGTAAATAGCAATACACCGCGCTTTGTGTCGGTTTTGTGTATGCGCAGTAAATATGCTGGAGAGATTTCTGGCTTGTTGTCTGTACTAAGCGAGGAGGATAAGGCTGGATTGGCTGATCGTTTGGTGAAAGATGTGTGGGATGCATGTGCGGAGAAAAGTGATGCTCGCCATCGTGGCGCTTTGTGGCGTGCCACCGCTTACTTGATCATCTGCGCGAATGTGAATCGAAAGTTATTGCATGCAGTGGGTAAGTGGAATACAAAATTGAAGGAAACCATAGCTTTTCATAAATTGAATATATTTATAAAAAAAACCAACGACGAAATCAAATCTAATAACAATTTTTTTCACTAAATTTTATGTTCGAATTTTTCACCCACTGTTTTTCAGCCACATCTCAAGTAGAACTTTTCACTGAATATGCCGTAGAAACGGCCGTCGAATGTTGGCAGTGGGTGTTGACCGCACGTCAAGACCTCGAACTTTGCTTCATCCAGGAAATGGTTACTGCCTGGCAAACGACCTTCGAAAAGAAATTGGGACTCTTCTCTGATGAGATAGAGACTACCCACCCACTCGCAGCATACGAAGGATGCAAATTGGTCTCGAAACCCATACAAATTGCGCCACATCTTATCTGGCTACAGCTGCTCTCCGAAATGGTAGATACCGCCAAATATTGTAATCGCGACAAGGTGGAAATGTTTTGTCTGCTGCTGCATCGTTGTCTGCCCATATCAAAAACTTTAAAACAAAATCGTCAAGTATCAACAGTCGGATGTCGCTTCAAATTATTACAATGCGGTCTCTCGCTGCTCCAAGGCAATACAATACCGCGTTCGCTAGCACGTAATATACTACGTGAACGTATCTATAGCAATGCATTGGACTATTTTTGTGGTCCACCCACATGTCCCAATCAAAGTAGAGAACAATTATTGGATGACATTTTGATACTGTTGAAATTCTGGCAGACCATGCGCAGCGAGAAGAAACATTTGGTCACCTCGGAGATGGGCGAATACGATATTACGGCGGTAAATTCAATGCAAATGCTATCGGTAAGACAACAAAATGCAGAGACAGCTTCACTAATAAGCGCTGGTGATGTGGCGCGTTCAATGTCGACTGGAGGAACTGGTGGTTGGTACAATACAATACCACATTCTACATCGACGTTATCGAAACGATCGAATCGCTCGAAACGATTACCTTATCAAAAGGATTCATACGATAAGGACTATATGAAGAAACGAAATTTGATTCTGGAACTATTGGCAGTTGAACTGGAATTTCTTATAACATGGTATAATCCAAATAGTTTGCCCGATTTGACAATACCTGGTAAGCGTGCTTGAAAAGAACTTCTTAATATTGATTAAAACACAACACTGAACTGGTCATTGTCGGTAGGAAATTATTTCAACTCAATATAATTTTATATAAATCGCCTTAGCGAAGTATCAAAATTTTATATTTAATTCGATTCATAGAACATCGGTTGCCGTTACTAGGCTAGCGTGTTCTGCGTCCGAATTTTCTGGAAAATTTTACAGCGGCTCTTATTATACAAAACTTTGAAAGGCAACCTTTATGAATTTCTTTTTAATTTGATTTTCTGTGGAGTCACTTCTCGCTTCCTAGTGTAAAATAATAGGGCCATAAAAGGTATTTCCTCAGAGTTGAAATAATTCCACCTTCAAAAAAGCTGTTCAATATATTATTAAGCTCTTAAACATATGTATAATTCCCTCAACAGGCGAAGAGCAAGTCAACGAGTGGCGCGCACGTCCCTCCAAACCCAATATGTGGCGTGATTACGCACGTCTTGCTTGGGCTTACAATCCAGCACTGGCCGTTTTTCTGCCGTTGCGCATTAAGAGCGCCGACTCAATTGAGGAGGAAGTTTCCCGTTTGGTATGCGCTGATCCTATTGCTGTCAGTCATATTCCTGAGGCACTCAAATATCTATGTAACACCAAAAACTTGCTACACGAGAGTCCCGATCTGGTGTACATGCTCTCTTGGGCTCCAGTCAATCCCATACAAGCGCTCTCTTACTTCTCACGTCAATACCCATCACATCCTTTAACAGCACAATATGCCGTTAAGACACTTAGCTCTTATGACGCCGAATCGGTACTACCTTACATTCCACAGTTGGTACAGGCGCTACGTCACGACACAATGGGTTATGTAGCCGAATTCATAAAGAATATTTCGAAACGTTCACAAATTGTTGCGCATCAACTCATATGGAATATGCAAACGAATATGTATATGGATGAGGATCAGCAACATAAAGATCCAAATTTGTTCGATCATTTGGAAGCATTGTCGCATACCATTATCTCTTCCTTTTCGGGCGCTGCTAAACGTTTCTATGAGCGTGAATTTGATTTCTTTGGCAAGATTACAGCGGTCTCGGGCGAAATACGCTCCTTCCCCAAGGGTATTGAACGCAAGAATGCTTGCTTGGCAGCGTTGAAGCGTATACAGGTACAACCTGGTTGTTATTTACCCTCAAATCCGGAAGCAATGGTATTGGATATTGACTATAATAGCGGCACGCCGATGCAGAGCGCGGCTAAGGCACCATATTTGGCGCGGTTCCGTGTCTATCGTTGTGGCATAACTGAGTTGGAAACACGCGCTATGGAAGTATCAAACAATCCGGTAAGGTTATTTTCATACGAGTTGCCTGAAAACGTCTAAAGCTTGTTTTTATTCACTTCTTTGACACAGAACTCTCAAGAAGATGCTAAGATGACGTTGGGCGTGGAGTCATGGCAAGCAGCAATTTTCAAAGTGGGCGATGATGTACGTCAGGACATATTAGCATTGCAGGTCATAACAATATTCAAAAATATATTCCAGCAAGTCGGTTTAGAGTTATTCCTCTTTCCATATCGCGTCGTAGCCACAGCGCCGGGTGTAAGTATATACGAACAATGAACTGTGATTATGAAAGTTGCATACTAATTATGCAATCTCCCTAGTGCGGCGTCATTGAGTGTGTACCGAATGCCAAATCGCGCGATCAGCTGGGTCGCCAAACCGATTCAGGGCTCTATGAGTATTTCCTGCATCAATACGGCGATGAGAGCTCGCGAGAGTTTCAAGCAGCCCGCGCTAATTTTGTTAAATCAATGGCTGCGTATTCGCTCATCGGTTATTTGTTGCAGATTAAAGATCGACATAACGGCAATATAATGATAGACAAAGATGGTCATGTCATACATATCGGTGAGTAAGAATTGGAAGGCCTTCTATTGTTATTTTTTTTAACAATACATTTTGACATAGATTTCGGTTTTATGTTCGAATCTTCGCCTGGTGGCAATATTGGCTTTGAACCGGATATGAAACTTACCGACGAAATGGTTATGATTATGGGTGGCAAAATGGAAGCACCAGCCTTTAAATGGTTCTGTGAATTGTGCGTCCAAGCCTTCCTTGCTGTACGTCCCTATCAAGATGCCATCGTTTCGCTTGTCTCACTAATGCTTGACACCGGTTTGCCATGCTTTCGTGGACAAACCATCAACTTGTTGAAGCAACGCTTTGTGGCAACTAAGAATAATAAAGAGGCGGCGGCGCATATGTTGGCTGTTATAAGAAACTCGTACCAGAATTTCCGGACGCGTACCTACGATATGATACAGTATTATCAGAATCAGATACCATATTAAATGGTATGGCAGACAGAGATGACATGACAGAGGAATGACTTATGCGGTGCAATGAATTGTGTGTTTCAAGAATGCAAAATTTGGATGTACAACTACCCTGTAAAAAAATTTGGAGCATCAGAGTACTCCAACACTTATCCTCATTCATATGAAAAAGGTGGTCCAATTTACATAGCGATGTCCGGTGATTGGATCACCTAATCCTATTCGGAGTACCATTTACTTTGCTTCTGAATAGTCTATAGAGCACCTACGTTGGAGTTCTTTGAAAATGCTGCCAAAAGATTACTCTATAGAGTATTCTAGACGAAAGCGAGAAGGGAGTATGTGTTCTTTTGAGGACCACCTACTCCCACTCTCGCTTTGCTGTTGAATACTCCATAGAGTAATCCCATGGGAGTATTTTGAGAGTACTCTAACGTAGGTGGTCTATAGAGTATTCAAAAGCAAAGAAACGGAGTACTCCGAGATGGATTAGGTGATCCAATCACCGGAGATTGCCATACAAATTGGACCACCTTTTTTATATGAATGAGGATATGTGTTGGAGTACTCTGATACTCCTTTAGGAGTATTCTTTGGAGTATGAAATTGAGTATTTCCGTTTTTCGCAGGGTAGTCGTGGATTGTCAAAAACTTGTGTTTGTAGAGGGCTCGAATACAGACAAATTAATAGGCAGTGAGTTGAAAAGTACAGCAAGCATGACGCTTCTTCGCAATTTTTACATATTTTAACTGTCCCTAATTATTTGCAAAGTTTTCTTCTAGAAGTTTTAATATATGTATACGAATTTGTTACTGTAGTGCTTAAGTGTATATATTTTTGAAATGTTACTAATATTTTAGTATATTGTAGATAGATAGATGATAGATAATTTGAGGATAGCACTGCGACCGGGTGGTCTATTGTGCCCTCATCTCATTACAACACCTGTTGTTGTTGTTGTTAACAGTGCTTCGCCCTGCCCCAGATTGGACAGGGTTACACTGAAATAACAGCCCTTGGCCGGGTGAAAAAACCCGGGTCATTCCGGTGCGATAGAACCGGCTGTTGTGGAATGATATTCTAAATGTTGAGTGAGATTACAACACCTCTTCCAGGCCAACTTCCCTCAAAAAGGTGATTATTTCAGTTGGCCTGAGGGCTTGTAGTTCCGTATGCTCTGGCCATGGTGATCCCAGGATTCGTGCTCTTTTTCTCGCTATTGCGTCGCATGCCATAAGGATGTGCTCCGCAGTCTCCGAAGTCGTATGACAAAACCGGCAGTTGTCATTCGCTCTTATACCCATTTTGTGTAGGTGGTTGTTGAGTCTGCAATGACCTGTAAGAATAGCAGTTAAAATTCTTAAGTTAACTTTGGAGAGGCTTATTATTGCTCTATAGCGAGAGGTATTGTAGCCCCCCAAGAGCAGCTTTGACTGCCGCAGGCCCGGCATATTGCGCCAGTATTCCTCTCGTTTTTCCTCTTCGTCTTTCCTCAAACATTCTCTAAGCGTTTGAGGGCCCACTGGCAGCATTGGCTCAGGCCCAATGGGGCTTGTGCTTGCTGCGTGTCTAGCTAGACTATCAGCCTATTCATTGCCTTCGATTCCTATATGACCTGGAACCCATGCTAAAAGCACCCTATTGTTGGTTCCTAGGTCATTTAGCTTCTCAATGCACTCGCGGATAAGCGCTGATTTTACCTCATACGATGAGATTGGTTTGAGTGCAGCTTGGCTGTCGCTAAGTATAGCGATGCGCTCATTGCTGTATCCACGCTGCAGGTTTAGTTCTGCGCAGTGGTGTATGGCATATGCTTCCGCTTGGAAGATGCTCGGATATGTCCCCAGAGGCGCTGAGATCCGTGCTCTTGGGCCGAATATTCCGGCTCCGATTCCCTCTGGGGCTTTCGAGCCATCCGTGTACCACACGATTGCGTGGGAGCGGTGTATGGTGTCTACTCTGGACTGTTCCCAGGTTGACTTATTTCCCAGTTCTACTTTAAATCTCCTTTCAAAGATTATCTGCCTGAGAATGTCGTCCCTCGGTAGTTGGGAAATTGGGATGGTTTCCCTCAACTTCACCATATTGTTGGTTGACATTACTTTTCCTCTGCCCGAACCCTCCTTAGCGATGTTGAGGAGAGTTCTTTTGGTCGACTGCTCTATCGCTACATGTAGTGGGGGTAGATCGAGAATAGCCTCCAGCGCAACAGTGGGGCAGGTGCGCATTGCCCCTGTGATGCAGACACACGCCATACGCTGGATCTTGGAGAGTGCTTGTCTCACCGTTGAGTGGACTGTTCTCGATGCCCATGCTACCGAGCCATAGGTGATAGTGGATTTTACTATCATGGTGTACATCCATCTCAGGATGTGCGGGCTGCTTCCCCATGTTTTGCCCGCAATGCGTCTGCATACCATGATAGATCTTGTCGCTCTACTCGACATGTTCTCGAACTGTTGCCTCCATAGAAGCTTGCTGTCGAAGATGACCCCCAAGTATTTTACTTCAGCAACAAATTCGATCAACGTGCCGTCGAGGGTTATTGCTCTTAGTCCCGGGAGGGCTCTTTTCCTGGTAAAGGGGATAATGGCGGTTTTTGTGGGGTTTAGATTAAGCCCTACACTGGCACACCATCTCCTTGTGAGGTTAACTGCTCTTTGTATGATGTCACAAAGGGTGTTCTCAAATTTGCCCCGTGCAATTATGACGATGTCATCCGCATAGCCTTGGCATCGGATCCCATTGTCAGTAAGAATTTGCAGCAGCTCGTCTACTACTAGGCTCCACAGAAGGGGTGAGAGGACCCCTCCTTGGGGGCACGCCTTAGTGGTGGTGACCTGTATTATGCTGTTGCCTGTCCAGGTTTCAGCGGTTCTGTTGCGTAGTAGGGCGTCTATCCATCTTTGGATAGGCTGTTCGACTCCTCTGTTCTGCAGTGCTCTATTTACACTGTCATGAGACGTGTTATCGAATGCACCTTCAATGTCAAGGAAGGCGCATAGCACTGTTTCCTTACAGGTAAACGCACTCTGGATTTCAGTCGACAGTTGATAGAGTGCTGTGTCCGTAGATCTGCCTGCTCTATATGCGTGCTGACTGTTATGCAGAGGCCTGGTTTTCAGGGTGTTTACTCTGATGTTGTGGTCTATTATCTTCTCCATTGCTTTAAGCATAAAGGAGGTTAGACTTATTGGCCTGAAGGACTTTTCTAGTGAGTAGTCCTTTCTTCCTATTTAGGGTATAAAAACCACTGTTGCTCTCCTCCACACTGTAGGTATGTATGCCAGCGCTAGGCTGTCTCTCATAATCCTAGCTATGTGGGGGATAAGTTGGGTGCCCTGCTGTAACAGCGTTGGGTATATGCCGTCTGCCCCTGGTGATTTGTATTTGTCAAAGGTGTTCAATGACCATTTGACAGCTTCCTCCGAGAAGAGTTTGTTTGCCGTATGCCAGTCGGATTGGCTTGGCCTCGGTTCTCGAAGAGGAGGGTCTCTTGTGCATTGGGTTGCACCAGGGAAGTGTGCTGCCAGCAGGGTCCCTGCTCTCTCTTCATCCGTACTGGTATAGGTACCATCAGGAAGCTTTAGTGCTAAGTTTGTCTCCTTCTGCTCTTTGGCAAGTGCTTTGTGCAACCTCGCCGCCGCAGGTGTAAAGGAGATTCCTTCGCAGAATTTCCTAAAACTGGCTCTCTTGGCTTTTCTTATTTCTTTGTTGTAAAGAGTTAGTATGTATACTCGTCCCAGCTGCCAGTCCGTTTAGACCTGTTGAAAAGTCTGCGGACTGTCTTTCTCATCTTTAGGAGATCATGAGACCACCAGGTTGCGGTCTTCTTGCCGCTTCTGGCCTGTGTGGCTCTGCAGCTTGAGTGGAACGCGTCTGTGATGACGTTGTTTAACGTCTCTACCCTATGCTCTAGTTCTATACAGCTTGTGCTTCTACTACCTGTCTTGAGGCTATCTATGTTAGCCTCGATGATACTATTGTAACTGCTCCAGTTAGTCTTCCTGGGATTTCTTTTTGGTACTGATTCCATAGGCATCGCTCCTAGTTCAAACCGGATGATTCTATGGTCCGAGAGGGATGGCTCAGAGGAAACCATCCATCTCGATACCATATTTCCAGCCTGGTTGTTTCCAAGGGTGATGTCCAGAACCTCCTCTCGGACTCTGGTGATAAACGTCGGTTTGCTCCCCACGTTATAGATACATAAATCATTGCTTATAATGTATTCAAGAAGAGACTCACCTCTGGCGTTTGTGTCTGAGCTGCCCCACTCTACGTTGTGGGAGTTTGCGTCACACCCTATGATTAGTGGTAACTTTTTCCTCATACAGTAGGCCACTAGCTGGTGTACATTTTCTGGAGGGACTGTGTTCCTGTCCCCCGGGAAATAGGCCGCCGCGAACACTATGTCAGTGTGCTTACCGTCCACCTCTACCGTTGTTTGCACTGCACCCAAATCCTGGCTTAGATATTCTGTAATGCAAAAATATTTAATATTGTTCCTTAGCACTACACACGCTCTAGGTCTCTCCTGGGAGAGATCCCAAATTACCTTATTGCAGCTTTCTTTCAGTCGTCTCACCTGACCTTTAAAAACCCATGGCTCCTGAATGAGCGCTATGCCCAGATCTTCCGAGGCAAGCCCCCTTGCGATGACAGCCGAGGCTGCCATTGCGTGATGGAGGTTGATCTGGGCGACTTTGATGCGTTGGGCGGTCATTGAGATCCTGAGTCACTCATCGGCTCGTCAATCTCTGACAGCCGATAGTCGCTTTCGCTCCTTTTTTCTGCCAGGTCGATGTCGTCCAGGAGCTCCTGGGTGTTCCGGATTTCTTCCTGCCTTTGCTCACTGGTCTCCTTAATTGATTCAGGAGCGATGATGCTGGCTGATGCGGGAGGGAGCTTCGTTGATTTGCTGGTGGTTTTCTCTGGGGATATGTGCCCTGCACCAGTTTCCCTTTCTTCTACTGGGCTCGAATTCTCCTCATCCATCAGCGTTACTCCTTGGGCTGCGTCCGCAGTCCCAGACATTCTTTGCCTCCAAGGCTTTACCTGGACGGCGCCATACCGGAAGTTCAGCCTGTAGCCTTCCTGCCGGATGCGGTTGTGGGATTCTTCGTCTATCCCGATAGCCGTAGTCCCGCATCTTCTACGATGACTGCGATAGGGCGCCATTTTTGTATTCAGACCCTCGTTCTGGACATTTAGTAGTCCGCTGACATACTCATACGAGCGGTCTGCACATCTCGGGAGGAAAATCGTCACGTTGTGAGTTGGTGGTATGTCATCTCCCTTCTTAGTGCTGAGCTTTGGGCCCTTCCAACCCTTCAGCTTTGGAGCAGCTTGCATCAGCCAAGCTGCTGTCTTGTCATCCTTGCAATCTACAAGGAGAAGTCCTGCACGGAAGTACACACCGCAGAAAGCCAGAGCATGCTCCCATCCCATGAACACTTGGTTCATGATGACATCCTGCAAGCGTGTCAGGTCCTCCTGACTACGAGCGTCCGCCGGGTAGTTCTCGGGCAACACAGCGACTCGGATTCCCCTCAGGGCATCCGAGTAATTCTGCTATCCGGGTGGCGTCCGGGCACGCCCCTCACCGCTATTGTTGTGCCTTTCCGTGGCTGAGGGACCCGCGTTCCTAGGAGGGTAAGCTCTCTGCCTTTTTGAAGTTTGGTTGTCTTCCGGGGTAAAGTGCCCGCGTCTTCGCTTCTCAGCGTGCGCGGGTGATATATGTTCTGTGGCTGGTGATGGCCCAGTTCTGCTCCCCATTGTGTGCGGGGGTGATCTGCGTCGTGTTTGCTGGTGCTTGTGCGCTCCGACGTTGAGTCTGCTCCTGTGTGGATCCGTTGATGCGGAGTGTTGAGCAGCCCTCATCTGGTCGTACGCATTCGCTCTGGCCTCTCTGGCTGACATGCCCTTCTCGAGGTTCCGGAGGTACCATTTTACCCCCGACCCACTGAGCCCTCTTCTCCGGTCATCATCCATGGCTCCTGGCATGCCCGGTGGCGGTAGCTTCGGCGGTCTGCCCCTGTTTAACCTTCTGGCTGGCCGTTTCCTTCTTTCAGGGGTGTTGTCCCGTCCACCTTCGGGGTGCTTGCTGGTGGATACTTTGCGGCTGTCCTTTGCTGGCTGGTATTCCGTTTCTTGCTCGCGATGCTCAGTGGTGCTATTGGTCGCTCCATGGCTCGCGAGTTTTGTAGGGTTGGTGCTTCTGGGCTCGCGATTCGCACTGGTGGTACTAGACGCACCAGGGTTCGCAAGTTTCTCAGATCTGCTGCTGCTGTGGTCGGTCCTTTCACGACTGCTGGCGTTGCTTGTCGATTGTCCGGGCTCGCGATTCACTCTGGTGGTGCTAGACGCACCGGGGTTCGCGAGCTTATTTGCCTCTCTCCTACTGCTGTCGTGTTGCTTGCTGTTGTTGTGAGTGCCGCGATTCTCATCGATGATTTTTGTGTGTTCACCGCGGTTCGCGGGCTTTGAGGCCGGTTCTTGGTGGGTGTTTACGGACCCTCCGCCTTTGTCTGGGTTGATTTTATCTCCAGGCTCGCGATTCGCACTGGTGTTGTTGTGCCCACCAGGGTTCGCGAGTTTGTTGGACTCCCTGTTAGCCCCTCTGTCGTTGTCTCGATTCCCGCGACTCTCATCAGTAGTCTCGCGACTACTGCGGTTCGCGGGCTTTAGAGCCGGCTCTCGGCGGATGCCGGTACTGGTGGATGGGGCGTCATTATCGTTGTCCCTCATGTGCTCTAAGAAGAGCATCGCCTCCTCTCTGGAGAGACTCTTCCAAAATCTTTGGGAGTATGTACGCGGGCTATCCGTGTTTCTGCCTCCGCTACGTTTTGTGGTTTGTTTGTTTTTGTTGGTATTACTCATCGTGTTCTTACGATCGCCTGTCCGACATGGCGAGCAAAATATATTTGAGGGGAAGTGGGTTCGTCCGCCGCGCCAGAGCCCCTTGTCGCGGTAAGGCCATAGTTACTTTCCAAGGCGGCCCGGTGTTGGAAAGGCGCCGTTAGAATACAGCCGGTGTTTTAAACCTCCTGGCTGCAAACCAGTCCAATGGGCACGGTGACGCGTAACACCCTGGATTAGGAGGTGGCAGCTCTTAGTTGTTGCTCGCATGCGGCGCGGACCCGAGGGGTTGGAATGGTCGTAGTCATCCCGGCTCCCCTGGCCAGTATCGGATGCGCTCAACATAAGCCTCTACACCAACGTCAAGGTGTCTGCCCAGTAGAGGTAGTATATTGTAAGCGTGAATTGTAGAGCATCTAAAATGAATGTATTAACCGAGACGAGTATGGCTTATTTTTTTTTTTTTTTTTTTAAACATTGATATTTGTATTGAATGATCTCCAATTATGTTTATTTGTCAAACAATAGCCTGACACCTAATTATTATCATTATAAGAATCTTCGTCTCCTTCATCCTCTGCTGCTCCTCCTTGATAAGCACGGTTACCTGCATCTGGCCATTCCTCCCCCTGCACCATTGGTACTTCTGCTGCATTATCTCCATCATTGTTGTCGTTGTTTTCATTATTTTTAGGTCGTCCTTCAGTGTAATGACGAATAGCTTCAGATGGTGACTCAGGTATAACATAAGACTGATAGAAGTCAGTTTTTAGTATGGATGCTGATGACCTCCATTCTGGTTTTATTTCCACCCCCAATGTTGTAGCAGCATCAATAATCTCACTAGACAATGCAATGGTCTTCATAAGCTCTGGTAACGGATGGTCATTAGTAATTTCATCAAATCCTGGTAATGTCTGCATATTTAGAACATCACTTAAAGTCTCCATGATGAGGAAATATGCTTTGTCTCGAGCAGTGTATCTTTGGGCAATGTAGGATAGTATGTCATACCTGGCTACAGATTGTCTTGAGTAATCAATTGCATTAGTTGATGGAACCACTGCCAATTCATCAGTTCTTTCTCCTGTTCCCTCTATTTGTTGTCTCTGAGGTGCTGTTAATGGAGCAGTCTCAGCTGACAATATAAATCCCTGATCAGATCTTTCTAGTATGGTTATGCAATAAGCATTTAAGAAATGACTGATAGATGCTTCTGATGTTCCCTGTTCTTCCATGAATGATCTCGCACCGATAGCAAAACTTCTTAGCTCTAACACAGATTTTTTCAGTTTAGACTCAGCAGGTGTAATATATGATGTTCTAATTGTACGTTGTCCCTGATATGGAATCACATAGATGAGTTGAGCAGCAATATAAGCTGTTGTTGTTGTTGTTGTTGTTAACAGTGCTTCGCCCCGCCCCAGATTGGACAGGGTTACACTGAAATAACAGCCCTTGGCCGGGTGAAAAAACCCGGGTCATTCCGGTTCGATAGAACCGGCTGTTGTGGGAATGGGTACTTAGATACAGGGATAGTAGGTCCTGTAAGTGTACTGTATGGATTATGAATCAGAGAACATGCCAGATCAACAACATTCCGCATTTGCATTACACCACATTCTCTTTCTAAGATTTCAAAGGATAAGTTTTTGTATTGAATTGACATAGTGCTAATGGCTGATAAAGAAGAGACATTTGGTTCTCTTGATTGCTCTATGATCCTAGTAATTGTCTTCAGATTATGATTTTTAGCTGTCTGATAATTGTACAATAACCCTCCCAATTTTATCTCGGACCGAGTTTTCACTTGGAAGAACTTAGAGTAATGGCTAAAGACATCGGGATCTACACTTTCATCACTGCTTAATAAAGGATTGTCCTGTGTTAAAGTATTCCACCTGTTTTGTATCCACATATCAGTAAATGATGCCTTAGATATAGTAGCGGTTGACACAAACATAGCTTTAACCATGTCGATAGTCGTTGAGTCACCGTCAGCACTAATTGCAGCAAAAAAGCTACAAAATTCCACATCTGAGAAACTCTTCCATAACTCTTGACATTCAACTATGCCCTTGACATTGGAGATGATATTGTTGATTTCTTCTTCTGAAAAAGTCAACAAATTGGTATTCTCATCAGTGGGACAACAACTTGATAAGGCCGTAATGATGAATTGATTGTCACCAGATATTAGTTGAATAGGGAATTTATGCCTAGTAAAATTGTCTGACAATTTCATTAATCCGGTCCATCCTTTGATTGCTGCCTTGATAGTGTTTTGATTGGGTACGCACTGCCGAATATGACGGAGTACATCTTTCCTATAGCGAATAACTACAAGTTCTGTAAACAATGTATTATCAGGAATCATCCACATTGCAGTCAAGGACCCATAATAAATAGCTGTTTTCTCAGGCACAGATATTTGTCTATAGTCTGGGTGGTTATTAAACACAAATCTTGCCATTGCTATTAGTGTTCTGGCAGTAACCCAACCATTGTGAGATCCATTTCCGATGCCACAGTAAGCACCTAAAAAGGATCCTACAAAGAATGTAAGTTTCCCTGATGGATTGGTTATTGCATATGACATAAGAGGACTTTGACCTAGAGATAAGCCAATCTGTGCAAGGGCGCGTGTAGCACGTGCCAGTCTTTGAAATTCTTCATTGTTGCTGGCATTTATCCTTGATAGTTTAAAGTCTTCACAAGAATTCGCAGAAATTTTAAAATACTTGATAGTTTTGGTTGTTAACCCCTTATGCATTCCCACAACCGCCGGTTCTATCGCACCGGAATGACCCGGGTTTTTTTCACCCGGCCAAGGGCTGTTATTTCAGTGTAACCCTGTCCAATCTGGGGCAGGGCGAAGCACTGTTAACAACAACAACAACAACAGTATGGCTTATGCAGTATTTGCATATTATTTAAAACTTTATGCTTCAAATTAATATTTAACCGCATACTTACTCACATACATATTTTGGCTAAGTACTTGAGATTTGTGGTATTATTGCTTAGCAAAATAAAAAAAAAATTTCTGCACATACATATAATTAATAAAGATACCTATTATCTACATATATGTTATCCGCAATTAAATGTTGTATAAAATTAAATGTGCAAATAATTAAATTCAATAAATAAATATATATATGGCTTTTATTTAATTAATTAATAGTCACGTAAATACAAAATGGGAAATTTTAGCTCAAATTTACTGAAAAGTATAAGCTTAGGTCTTTTATTGCTCAAGTAATTGAAGCCATAGTACATATATGCCTAGATACAAAATTGGATTTCGAAATTCAATTCGACACGAATTAACGTACCTATGTAGGCTTTTGCACCTTGCAAACTTTTGCTATGCCCATTAAATTTCGAATTGGAAAATGCAATTAAGTAATATATGACATTCAGAAGCGTATTAAATCGAGATGCACAATCGGATTCGTTCCGAAAAAGTACCAGCGATATCCTTAACACTCTCCAAAAATTAGGTGTATGCTTTGAGGTTAAAACAAGCGCAACGCACCGGATCCATATCCAAAAAATGACAGTCCCTTAAAAACAACAGCAGCATCGGAATGATTGGAACTTTACCCTACCAAGTGCTGTTATTTCAGTGTAACCCAGATCGGACACTTTTACAACAACGACAACAAATTCTACAAATTACGTAACAACTATGAATAAAACTATAGCACAAGGAATCCGCTGAGTAAAATACATTAAAAAAGAGAATTCTTACATATCTACATATTTTTAAATATAATTATCTTAAAAGATAGCAACTATCTCATTCACCACATAATACGCTGTGGTTCTTTAATATTCTGCCAAGCGATTTCTTTGGTGAAAAAGATGTAGAATGTAAATGCATTCAGCGCCACATAGCAGCTCAGCTCGAGCCACTCCGCCCAACGACTTTTTGCAAGCGGCTGCGTGTGCAAGCGATAAAGTACAAATGGTATTAGGAAATAGCGCAGCTCTAATAAGCGTTGAAAGCATAAAGCCAGTAAGACAGCAATCCAAAACATTAACTTAAAACTAGTACGCATATGTTGCAGTCCAGAATGTAGCAGCGCTAAGGCGAATATATAAATAGGTACCATAGCATATTTGAACCATTGATAACGTCCATAGAAACGATTCCAAACATAAAAAGTATAATGACGATTATCGGCCAACAAATAAGGATGTGCAAGTGTATTCCATTTGACGATAAGTAATCCAACACCCACGAGAAATAGCACAATTAACTTTTCTCGGGCTAGCCAACGCAATGTGGGACGTAGCTCATGTAATGTATTGGTAACGCCGAAAATCAACGCGAAAAGACTGAAGTAGAACAGCTGTAATAAGTAGACACATTAGACCTAATACATTCAATTATTGTATACAATTTGATATACCTGTGGCACATGCAATGTGGCTTCGTGGGCGCGTTTATCGCCAATAACAATGGAGCCATTTAGGAACACAAAGAATACGAAAGGTAAAATTATGATAAGGTAGTAACAACCTTTACGCAAAATTTGCCAAATGCTGCGGCCCAGTATGCTATATGTGGTTAGTATGTTCAAGAGTGTCTGAAATGAAGAGCAGTTTGATAAAGAATAAGCATTTAGAGAAAAATGAGAAACAAACTTTTGGATTAAGTAACTCCACTTGCTGCCTCTTAATGCCTTTGAACCGCGCATAGTTACCGGTTAGCACATCCAATGCCAACACAGCAAAGCACATGCCCACCCAGACGACATTTGTTTGCCGTACTAGAACACTTGCAGCAGCTGTAAAGGTAATTGAATTATTTTACAGAAAATGTAGTTATGTTGTATTATTTACATACCGAAAACAGCAGCTTGCAGATGTGACTCCTTGTGCCAATAGTAGTAGAAAAGCAGCACTGTTGTCAACGATAACGCATCTGTGTAGTATAAATGACTAAAAAAGTATAAAGGCGGCAATGCACCTAAAGTGATGGCATCTAAAGCTGCAAGCTGTCCATGTGCCCCACCTAGTAGACGCCGCCTTATTTTATACAACAACACAACATTTAGTGTAGCCGCTGCTAGTGATATGCAACGCAAGCCCAATTCCGTACAAGCATTCAATGGTATGAGTATTAGTGAAACTAGATAGAGGCCTGGAAAAGTAGTAATTTTTGGATCCCACTGAAGGGGAATGGCGATGTTACAAGCATATAAATTAATGTTTTAATTTTACGCACCACATCGAAGCGTTTGTTACAAAAATGCAATCCCTGCCGCAAATGAAATTCTTCATCGATTACATTCGGGGCAGTGGCGTAGACACGCAGAAATAATGGTAGCGAGTACGCTAGAAATAGAATTGGCAATAACACAGGCCATAAGTACTTTTGCATCTTCGCTGCTTCTTTACACAAAAATGCAATCGACCACGGCGGCAAATGTTTGCAAAAGCGACGTGGTTTAATTAATTCTGACAATTTGTTAGTTTTGTTTACGAATATGAGTACAACCAAGTAATAGATAAAAGCGATGGATGGCAAGTGACTTACTAGCGCTGCCAACTATACAAACTGTTGAAATATGGTTGGTAGGTCTGGCAATTTTAGAAAAGGCAACTGTAGGGCTAGCCCTCTGCCAAAACGACTAAAGCACTAATAGTAGCTCTTAACATGCTAAGTTAAGGTATCGAAAGATGCCTCCCAGGATTTATAGTTTTGGGGAGGGAATAATTATATTAGTTATTGAAAACTTATAAATAAATTAACCTTTTCCGAAATTATATTGTTTTCGGTTAACAATTTCGGTGAAAAACTGACTAAGTCATCAATTGAAATTTAATATAGTATAAATTAATTAAATTAAAATCCAATTTAGTTTGTTATTAAACAGTTTTTCAATTGCGGTGACAAATGACGAACAGTGATACCATTTGACATTAACAGCACCAAAATAAAGTAAAAAAGAATGGTAATATCGCAAATTTGACGTGTTTAAAGTTTTGTGAAATCGAAAATATTGCACTCTTTTTTAGTTAAGAAAACATACTAAATAAAAGGGAAAATATCAACTATTTTGTGTCATAAATGCACAAAAGATCTTTCTGAATAGGCGGGCTAGGCGATCCACGGTATTTCTGCTCAAAATAACTTTTAAATGATTATTTTCCGCCTCTGGTTCATGATTACTGGGACTACAACGCGTTTCTGGTACCAATTTCGAAATTTTTAGTGATGTCTAATGTAAAGAACAACCATTTACTAAAGAATCGTTAATTATCTTCTTTAATTTTACATGCAATTGCAGAAAGTAATATAATAAAAATTAATTTTTATAAAATAAATACCAAGAAAATATCAAGGGGTATTAGGGAAATAAAAAAAATTATATAAACATATAAAGAATATGTCCTTCGTACTTAGATTGCGAACCAAGCGAGAACAAATGACTTAAATTTAGATCAAGTTTGACAAATAGCCCATATAAAAGTCTGTCAAATATCAGTATGCTGTCAAATTAACTGCCGGTTAGATTTAACAGTCTTTTATGCAAGCGGCCCCAAAGATAATACCGCGCCCTGGGCCCTTACTCCGTAGTTCTATTCGAAAGGCTGTTCTACTCGAAAGCAAAAAGCGATTCTAATACACATAGGCACTCTGTAGTTCGTTAGAATTTACTTTAGAAAATAATCCATAATAGTAGGCATCACTGTTTCACAAATTTCAAGCGCAAAGCAAAATACAAAATCAGTTTGCATAAGTCTCAAGTGCGATATTAGGCAGCGCAGTTTTACATGTCGCGGTAGCGTGGGTGAATCTCGACTACCACGCGTGTGGTTGCTGGTTCGAACGTAAGTCCTTGCACAAGTAATATTTATTTTTTCATTTTATTTTTATTAAATAAAATTTTATTTTTTTAAATAATCTAATCCCAAAAATTTCTTTGGTTAAATTTTTACCTAGAATTCTTTAATTATTTTCTGTCAACAATGATTGCTTAACTCGTTCTGCTATAAAAATTACTTCGTGATGAAAAAAATACTAATTGTTTTATTATAATCATAAGAAAATACATTTTTGCGGATTTCCGTTTGCTAAATTGTTGTCGAATAGAATTTTCTAAGTAGTTTTCGAAGTAGTGAGTACCAAATTTTCTGCAATAGAAAGGGGGATAGATCAAATCCGAAGGGAACAGAATTGAACTCGAACAACGAATGCGTTCTACTGGAAAATTTCTTACAGAGTACGAATCACTCGAAAGCGAACAAATTTTGTTTCGAATAGAACTACAGAGTGAGGGCCCTGATCACAAATGAATTTGAATTATTGACAAGCTGGCAAGCAATTGTGCATTTTTTACGGGCAGTTGGCAACGCTACATTGATGATGGGTTGTCAAGTTGGCAGTACTGCACCGCCATATTGACGAAAAAAGGAGTCGTCGTTTCTTAGTTTCTCGGCGTGTTGCGCTGGAATTTTCTGCATTAAAAAATACAAATTTCCTGCATATCGTTCAATAATTATCCGAGTTACAATAAATCGGTAGATTGGTGTTGATCGATGTGATCTAAAAGCAATTGCGTGCGCTGTGAAGAATAAAAAAACATTTGAAAAACGTCGAGAGGTGGATCGTCATCGCATACGAAGTGGAGAAGAACCATAATTGGTAGATGAAAAAAATTGACAAGCAGAAAAAAGAAGAGCAAGGGAAAAAGAAGTTTCATTGACTTTTTTCTTGACAATGCGGAAATTTGGTTTTCGAAAGTTAAGCCCGTATATTTGATGATCAATTTTCTATAAAGTGCATTTGGTTTTTGAACAGGTGTGATACTTGAATGACATCTTCAATTTTATATTGGGATTCGGAGTATATTATATAAAAATATACATATATGTGAGTTTTATATAGTGTGGGCATTAAAAAGCAGTAGATAAAAAAATGGCTGGAAAATAGTGTAAAAGAAAAGTAAAACGTACGAACATCAACGTAAAAGAAGCAAATCAAAGAAAAGTCAGGAATCAAGTGCTGAGTACCTGTACGTGCGTACGTGTGTTTCATAGAGCAGCAGAGACAGCGCGATTCGGGCAGCTAGCCAGCCGTAATCGTCAACGCAGCTAGAAGCAGCGGTGTCGTGAGTGCAAACTAAATTTTGAGGAGTTATTAACTCCCAAAGCCCAAGTGTAGTATAGTACAATTAGACGTTTAATAATAATAATGGCTATTGTGTAAGTTAAATTTTAGCTAATCATCAATCTTGTATCGAATTTGAGTTGGGATAATCAAAAATTTCTCATGGTTTGTAAATGGTTGCAAGGCACAGCAGAATTTTGACGCCTTTGCGATAGCACTTAGTTGCAGTTTCTAGGCGGCCTGACTGGAAAAATGTTAAACTCATGTAGAAAAATGAATGGTTATCCTTGAAAAGGAGCCCTGCGCCAGGAAGAGGGAGTGATTAATCGAAAACTTTGAGCATACGAGAGAACGAACACGCGCATATGCAACGTCAGCGACGCTGTCAACGGCGTATTTCACTGCTGGCTACTGTCATCCATTTAGAGCGAGACAACTAATGCAGCGCGTATTCGTCTTTTGAGACGGTCATACTTCGCTTTTCAGAATTGCATACGCTCAAGCGAGTCCACTAGTTAAACGAACGTGGCGTGCACATCTAGTTGTCGCTCCTAACCATTGCTGCCCCAATTGGGAACGTGTGCTCCCCAACATTAGCGATTTCATTAGCTACAAAAAGGCAGTGTGCGTTAACGCTCTTCAGGGTACTAAAGTTGGAAGACAGCGAGTCAATGGATTTACGTTGGAAAAATACTTAAGATTATTTAACAAAAAGTAGTGTAGTGGTTAAATGAAGCGCGTTTGAATTTCATAAGACTATTAAATAGCAATTGTCGACTAATTGGTATCGGTGGTTCGATTTGGCGGTTAGTTGGTGATTTTTCTTCAGTGTTCTGCATTTGTATATACAGAATTTTCCTAGATTTCCATTCGGCTGTCAGTGCTCTCATATGCGTATATTTCATTGGCCTGACGCTGCCGACAACAGTTGTTGCTTTCTCCATTTGATATAAGCATAAGGAAACACAAAAAAATCGTTTATTCGTGTGTTCGATTTCGGTGCTCTGGTAATGCGCTGCCAATATTGCGTAGTAACTTGTGAGGGGGGGCGGGATTTTAAAATAGGCATGTTTCTAAAAGCGCAGAAGTTCTTTAGTTATAAGCTTTTCGCTTTTATTTACGGTATAAATTGATTTATTATTGAGTTGTGACTGACGTTTTTGTTCGCTACTAATTACATCTTGCATCACAAATTTATTTGATCATCTCCACTTTAGTCGTCAAGTGCTTTTGCGCTCCTCCGTCCCCCTCCTTGCATTTATCCACTTACTTTCCATCTACATTCCTCTTTGTTCTTTTCTTGAACTATTGCAATGTAGTTTTAGTTGGCCACTATTTGTTTCTTTCCACCACACCTGAGCCAAACAGCTGTGGGAATGAAATGAATCTACCATGCAAGTTGCAACTGTCAATTCTTCAATGGATTGCTTTTGTGCTGCAGTTTCTTCTGATATTTAAGTACTCCCTATGTATCAAGTTGTCTAATTTCTTTTCGTGGTGGAACCAAGGCAGGAAAAGCTGTATTTTACAAAGGGTGAAAGGTTATGTGGTGTGGAAAGTGTGAGGAATCCTTCAGAACGGAGCTTTAGTCTTATCGTTTATAATGACAGCATAAATAGTTCATATTATGTTTTATCGAGAGTACTTCTTTATATCATAGGTCAGGAGAGATATAAAAGAACTCGTTTGAGGCTTGGAAATCATAATCTAGAGACGGAAAAATTTTATTACTAATTAAAAAGTTATTACTAAAAAAACATTTGCTAAATTTTGTTGGTGTTTCGGATGTAAAGAATTACCCTTTTTTCACATCATACACTGCAACTTAGAAAAACAATTGGGGCATTCATTAATATTATTATTGTAGATGTTCCGGTACATTATCTGAAGGTTTGGGAATTGGTACGGGTACGAGCAGTTCTTTGCCGGAATGGAACCGGTAAGCTTCGGTCCTAGCATTTCCTGGTACCAATCCGATTTCCACGGGAAATATTTGTTTGACGCCTTGATTCATTTCAGGCATACCTTTCGGAGGGATACTCTAAGGACTGTTAAGCGACTCCAAACAATATGTTAGGCCAAATCAATTCTGATAGGAGAAACCCTACCATATTTTCTAAAGTATTTTTCATTTAAGGGGATTTGAACATTAGGCCATTGATAAATTAGACCAGCATGGTGCCAATTTTTGTTGCTAGTCAAACAATTCCAACTCGATACCATGCCAGAGTTTAGTTATTTCATCCACATCTTCATCGAGTAGGAAATGAATCGATATTCTTGTATAGTGTTGAAATTGGCATGGCAATTCTTGTATGTTAATAAATGGATTAAAATATAAACCTTTTCGGATGTAAACTACTACAACGACACTCCTATTTGATGATATATAATGTAAATGCAGCGTCTCTAACGTGGCAACGATAGCCAGGCAACACATTCGATTAAATATTTTCTTTTATTTTATTTCTTTTTCACTTATACGAGTTTATATCAATGGAATATCTATGGCGGCAACTACACCAACTTATACTTTTGGGTGTCTAAAGTGGGCGCTAGGTAAAATTGATGTGTGACTGCTTGCTATATTCGATATGTGCGTCTAAATGTTTATATTCAACTGCTATCGCGCTATTCAAGCGGGTCAAATATCGACATGCAAGTAATTTTGTATGGCAGCTTAAGGCGGAACGCAATAAGTTTGGTAGTATATTTTTGTTTATAGTTTTTGTTATTTTTAGTTTACAAATATTGTTTCTACTAGTGGGATTGGTTTATAGAATATGTAATCCTTTGAACCTAACATTGCTGCTACGAACTCGTGTGTAGTTATAATTTGCACCATCATTGTGCATGGCTGCATATCCTATTTTCTATCAATAATATCGAAACATTATTTATGGGGCAACTGCTATGGATACGCACGCATTCCAAGGAATTTTAGTTCAGTAAGAAAAATATTTGATATTGCAGCACCACGAGTAAGTGACATGCCATCTACGTACTGGATGAAGCGACTTTCACAAATAAAAATATTATTTGGCTGATGTCTCATAGAAATTTATCTTTTAATACTTTAAAGTGAATACGTGCACCTTTACGAGAGCTGGATGACCTCTTTGTTGAATGCTTCAGTTGATAATGCATACAAATTATGTTTACCAAAAAGTAAGTCCTTCTTAGTTTTTCGTTGATTGGCTGCACATTAACTAAATTTAATAAAGCTGTTTACTTTCTTCCATAGTGGGTTAGGGGCCTGGAATATACCCGTAGTAGGTGTGCCTGTCGAAAGAGGCGACTTGTACCGGTGTGCACCGAATGAATTCCAAGAAAACACCAGTGGCGCTCTCCGAACCTTCCTGGTATGCATTGCTTACAACAACAGCGGCTCCCTTCTACCCAACTCCGTTTCTAATCAAGTCTATTATTTGCTTTAAGCTACCATTTCATGGTTTTATTATTCAGAGCCATAACATTTTTTACTTTACTTTTTCAAGCGCTTTTCTACTTTAGTTTTTATATTAGTAGTATTAATACTCTATGCTTTTAAGCACGGATAGTATGTCATGCTACACGCAAATTGATTATATCCGAATCCGAAGGTGGTGGTGGTAGATCAGTTGATTGCTCGTTTTTTAGTTGCAAATTCGAATTTGACATTAAACCCACAAATTACAAGAACTAAACACATGGATGTATGTTTGTCAATATAAATTCCGCAAAGATCTGAATATGCACATTAATTAAATCGAAAAATATTGTGCTTGAGTTGAAAGACAAAATAATTAACTCACTTTCTGAAGAAAATTTAGATACATATGTATATCGAGATAATTTTATGGTGAGAGTGGAGGATCAAAAATCTTCCGGGAAGCTTTCCTCTCGCTTAGTCTGAGGGTCATCAAATCATCCCTTGATACAAACATGTTTTATTGAACAAAACATCTTGGGTCAGTTTTTTAAAGTGAAAATTTGTTTAAATTTTGTTATTTACAATTTTGATCAAGAACTTGCTTTCAAATATATGGAAAATGTTTTTAGCTGATTTTTCCATTTTTTAACGACACATTTGCGAGCTTGAATGAATTGCCATACTATGGTTTTAGCTGCAATAACTATAAACGAAAAGAAAATCATTAAAAATTATAATCAAATCGTTTCGCGTATGCTTAAGGAAACACAGCATCATAAAAAGCTGGGGGCAATTAGTTTAAATTGCATTTGCCTAATAGCATTTTAGTCATAGCTCTGCAGTCAGCAACGATTGCTCCATGGTTAGAATGCGCATATAAAAATTATAGAAAATGTCAACTGAAAAAAGGAAAGTTAACAGCTTTTACAAAGGAAAAGCGGCAATGACGTCATTGCAATCCATCGGAAACACACACAGTACAAGTTGTTGCATAGCAGCGCTAATTGTTTAATGTTAAAAAAACAAAAAACAGCCAACAATTAAAAAAAAAACCAAACAAGAAACACATTTGTTCTGTAAACTCACCGTCAGCAGCTGATTTTCGCTGCATATTTTGGCTTCAAAGTTGTTTTCTTTTATTTTTTTGTTTAAACAAAGCCAACGTAAATCAGAAATTTGTGTAGTCGCTGATTTGCTATCGTCACATTTTTTGTTAGGTGTTGGACATATCTATTGAAGTCTTAAAAAAACATTTACGTATTTGTGTGTTTGTGTTCACCTGCCAAATGGTACCACACTTAGCCCCTCCAAAGCACTCTTTTTTCCACAAGCAAACGCAATTTATCATCGTGCTATGATGATAGCTCAAGTTCGCAATGGATGGCGTTTTTGCGAGTGAAAAAAGTGGGGTAAGGAAAAAATATAGTTTAATACCTCAAGTTCGTGTTGCAGCAAATTTTTTATTTACTGCCTGCTAATGCATGTCGTTGGAAATTTTTGCTTGCTAATTTTTCCCCCTCTCCACTTGACAACTGAAGTCTTTACTTGAGGGAAATGAAGCAAAAAAAAAAAAAATTGTATTAAAAAAAAAGTAAGCCAAACGCATCAGTCTAGCAAGATTTTGTCAATCAAAATCCATGTTGCCTTGTTTTTGTTGTTGTCTATAACTTTGAATCGCTTTTGGGGAGTGTTGTCGAATTAACAATCCTTGGCCGTAGTTGAACCCGGTACGCTCCGGCACTCTCTTGCGGTACTGCCCGGCTGTCGTGGTAGCGATTTATGACCACTGAAACCTTCTAGGTCATGTCACCACTCCTTCCGTAAGGAAGGATAAGATGGGTAATGAGAGATGAGAGGCGTCATATCCGTAGATCAACCATCGAGTTGCACGTCATTACCTTTGTGCATATAAGCCGCCTCTTACGACCGGTATGCCTACCTCGGGCATATTCTAAACCCCTATCCCGCAGTTGTGTGTGTCCTTCGACACAACAAGTTCTCTTGGCGGCTTTATATTTTATTTCAAAATCTGCCCACTCTTTGTTGTTTGCCCACAGCTGATGTAAGTTTGCCATTTAACATAATGAAGCTAAAATTAGCAATTTGGGAATATTTCAACAAAAGTGAAAATTTAGCAGACTGCAGTATTTGTAAAAATTATTTTAAATTTAATGGAAACAATACAATTTTAAGAAAGCATATTTACCACGCGGTGCAGTTTCTAGAAACAGATTCAATAAAATAATAGATGCTACACAAAAGAAAGGTCCAAGATCTATAACTTTGAATCGCTTACGATAACTTAGGTCAGCCCACCTTGTAAAGCAAGAAAGTAAAAATATATGAACTCCTTTATACAAATAAGTTTACTCTGTAAAATAATTGTGCGTCGTCCCATAAAAGTAGTGGTATTATTATAGATTCATTGTATGGAGCTTGGTGGCAAGAAGAGTCTTTTTTTGCCCACCGAGTACTTTTTTTTGGTTCGAAGTAATTTTAGGGAATTGAGAATTTTCAAATACTTAATCCACACTTTCAAAAATCGGATGCTTTACAGTTTTGGTACCGATACTGCACAACAACAATCGATTACCACCCATCAGCGGTATTCCGCACTGTACCTAAGTGGACTCTTTGCCTCTGATTTACTTGACGTATCACACAAAATACCCTACAAAAAATGCGATTAGTCTAGCATGAGTCTGAGTTGAGTCGCAAACGAGCATGCGACCAATGCCAGTTTCGATGTCTTTGTATGGGTTGAAGTGATTTTTTTTGAGCTTGTCCTATGAAGAGAGTAATTGGTCTTTACGCTACAGAAATTAAAATCGACTTATCCCATCTATGCCTCAAACAAATTAGTTTGGATCAATTGTACAGGACTGTAGACGAAAAGTATTAATGGCGGATCAATCTCTTTAGAGATCAGTCGCACGATTGTTTGCAGGGTATGTTCAATATTATAGGTCACTGTTTAGTAATTTCTATAAATGGGTGTTATCGAAACTGCTGCCGAAATATGGGAGTTTCCACACTTGATATTCAAATTAGAAAGCTTACAGCTCTATCTCGCTTTTAAGTGTCATTGCTCTGTCTCTTCTCGTTTAGGAAATATGATTAAAAATAGAAAAAGTGAGCTTTCTTCATATATAAATTACCACTACATCCACAGTTTTGCACAGATTTTTGAACTGAATATATCAATTGAAAGCAGGCAACTTAATATGAGGCTATATTTAACTAAAAGTGAACTATTCTGATTAATTATTGCATATTTTTAGGCGCCGATATCCTATAGTCTGCTTCTTTTTAGTCCAACTAATCTAAAACGTATACACATTTTTATTTATGAATTAAGTGACGGATGTGAAATTTCGATTTAAATTATAACGCTTAATTCTTGAGCTTTTATGGACAGTTTTAAGGGGTTTGTTGCAATACCTGGACTATAAGTGGAAGTGAAAAGCTTTCCAAATAAATGATTTCAATTTCAGACACTGGGACGGGTGCAGATTACCCTGGTTTTGCAACTTATGATGCCTATTAGGAACTTAAGACTTGAGAGTTCCATAAAGTCGTCCAACATAATACGCTGAAATTCGAAAAATTACTTCCATGCCATTTGTTAAGCATTTACTATGGAATGAGCCTTTTGTGTATGTGTGCGTATTTCAGTTTTGAACTTGTAAATTTTAAATGCCTACATCACTTCCTAGCACAATTTCTAACGACATTTTTTCATATATAGTTCAGATGAGTGTGTGCGTGCGTTTATGTGAATAATCGATTCACGCGCTCACTCTTACACATTGCTCATCGCACTTGATTGCACTTAACACGCCAGCTTTCTTGCTGACTTTACAAAAATAACGCTTCCGATATATGTGTTTGTGATTTTAATGAATGAGTATAAAAATTAGATTATGCCCCTAAAATGCTGCTAACAAATAAAAGTTTGCTTCTCTTGCTACCCGTGGCCTTTCCTTATGGTAGGCAACTTTAAAAACTACCAAAAATTATTTGGGAAATGAAAAGCGCCTAGAGCTTGTATGAGAGATTTCGTTAGCTTTGTGTAGTTAAGCAGCTTAAAAACGAATTCTGGACTCGGTTTTGGTAGCGTTTAGATTCGGTCATACGTTTTTGGCAACCGCTACTGCTTTCGGTGGCGCCTCGCTCTCTACCTACCACAATGGCCAAAGGCCAACTATTAACTCATCCATCAGCAATGCAACGAGTAGCAACAGCAATTTTTTGTTGTTTTAGCTGTCAATGTAGCACATTACGCTCGTAACACGCTCGTTGTTGTTGGTGGAGTCGTTATTTGCGATTTGTGACCCTTTCCTTGTGCACTCAATCGCTCGCTCATTCGGTTTGCGACAAAAGGAAACGAAGAACTTACGGAAACACGCTGCCGTTTTAGCTTTGACAAGCTTCGCTTCACGTTACACTTTACTCTCTGTGACAACGACGAGTAGGAGCGCTGTTGTAGGAAAAATCGAAAATTCACACTTAAACGGCGAAAAGTTGCGAAGCAGCGAACAAAAATGCGTTTGCAACGAAAATTTTATATTTAATTCATGCAAATAAAATAGTTTAAATCAAAAGTGAAAAAGTTCAAAATGTAAACTGGAAGAGTATAAAAACTAAAAAAATAAACCACATTTAAGTGAATGCAAATGTATTTTGCTTAGCAACTAAAAAGTATTAGCGCTTGAATTGAAATGTAAGGTGACACCAAGTTCTTTGAGTTAGAGCTCAAGAAATGTAAAGAAAAAAATCTGAAAACTTTGCTTCGCTTTATATTTGCGCTATTGCTGAGTTGTCTATGTATTTTGCAGGTGTCCATATTAAATTTATATTAGCGTGTATGTGTGCGAAAAGTTCCAAAGTGAAGTATTTTTTTTTTTTGAAATTTTTCAATCTAAGAAAAGTTGCTCATACGCCCTGCATGCCAAATAGCAAAGGGCACACATAGCGAGGCGTGAAGGCGTATATGTGTGGTATGACTTTTCGCTGCTGTAGGCGAGCGAGTGAAGCAAACGGAAAAGCAGCAAAATGTGGATAGGAAAAAAATCAGTGCAAAATTTTATCTAAAGCGTGAGTTCTTGTGCCGAAAACTTTCAATTTCCTATGCAAAAAATCATTGAGCAGTTTTTGAAAATAAATTAAAAGAAATTGTTTTCAAAGTATTATCAAGTAAAAGAAAAAAATTAAATAGTTTCACACTTCTAAGTTAACTGGCGTGCAAAACTATTTCATTTACACATGTAACAGCGCAAACAACAATAAAATAAATTAATATTATTTAGCGAAAATTGATATTTCTCATGCATTTTTAGTGAAAATTGTAAAAAATTAAGAACTGACATTAATAAATTTTAAAGTTTGATAAAAAGAAACAGCGCTTTAATTTTTTTTTGCCTGGTAGCTGAATAAAAATTTGACATAAAAATAAAAAATAAAAAAATCCTTTATTACAAAAAATTTTTTTTGTAAAACCACATTCAAATTATGAAAAAAATATAAAATATTAAAAACAGAAAGCTTTGTATTAAATTTCTAAACCAAATTTTTGCAAAAAAATTAAAAAAAAAAAGTAATTTAATATTATTTTAATCAATATTTAAGTTTTAAACATTTTTCTATTAAAAATAAAAATTCGCACACTCAAATTAAAAAAGAAAATTCCGTTTAGCAAATATAAAGAACACTGCGTTTGGTTGGGATTTATGAGACCTTGAGGCGGCACAAAAAAGAAAATTAGGAAAAAACTAAATTTTTTTACGAAAATTAGGTAAAAAAATTTAAAAATTTAAATAATTAGATACTTTCACTTAACCATTGTACATTTGTTAAGAAAAAATGTGAGGACTACGAAAGGTAATTATCGTATTTTAAATAATAAAATAATTATCGAGTTGAGAAATTATTAATTCTCGAGTTGAGAAATTATTAATTCTCAAGTTGGGCACTCATTGTCACCAATTTCCCAACCACAGCTCAAATGCCGCACAAGTTGTGGAATTAGGTTGAAGATAACGCTTAATCTCAAATAGTAAGGAATGCTGAAACTCAACTTCAGTACTAAGGATTTATCAAACTTTGCAGAATATATTTTTCTGTGCTTTTTGGGTATTACTTTCCTTTAACAATTTTTTTAAATTCAAATTACTAACGAAATTGCTTATATGAAAAAAATCTACTCCCAAAACTTCACGCTCTCTCAATTTTGTGTATTGCTAAGCTGTAGCCACACATTTCCTCAGCATTTGAATATTTCACTAAAAATGTTTGCTCTCTGCCCATGCGCACTCCTTCATTTGTAGAACTAGAAATCTTCTTGGCAAATTCCAATACATAATTCTAAATTGTTATTTTGTGGAAACTTTTCATGGAGACACTTTGCAACATTCTTAATCTCTTCGATATTTATTCGCTACCTTTCTTGTATTCATAGTTGTCCGTGCTCATCTAACAGAGAGCACTCAGCTGTGCTGCCGTTGTACTCAAATTACGTAGCATTTGAACGAGTGAGGAATTTTGCATATTTTTCTAACCAAACAATTATTTTAACAAAATAAGTGCTTATTGGGTAGACAAACATTAAAAGTTATAAAAAAAATTAACAAAACGAGATGTGCTACTTTTTTGTAAAACAAATTACGGTGACTATATTTTTCCATAACTTTTTGTACAATAATTTCCGGATTAGAAATTTTATTACTTAGTTTTTTTGTTTTTATTTTTTTTTTATATTTCCATTTTCGGAAAAAATCAGCGATTATTTGGTAGAAATTAAGTAAAAATAAAATAAAAAGTAGTTCATGGGTAACTTTCTTAATATTAATTTCAGAAGACAAGTTTTTTGTTCTTTCGCCATGAAAGCTCTTTTTTTACAAAACAAATCACATACCCAAAATTTTGAGTAATTTGTTTCTTACAAAAACAAAAAATTTTTTGTGTGAGATACTTCAAGAACCTCGGCTTTTTCAGTTCAGTTTTTTTGAGCGAAATCTCGGAATTTTAACGCTCTGTGCGTTCTACTTCCCTCTCGGGTTCGCCCAACGGAACACATTTTAGGTTCTTTTCTTCGGCTTTTGTGTTGTACTTTGAAATATTAATTTTGTGTAAGAAGAACTGATTAAAAAATTGTAAGCAAACAAAATGTTCTTTTATATCCAATCTTTTTGAAATGCAGTTTTAAAGTTTTTATAGATTTCGGACTAATTACACCCGATTAAGGACCTGAGATCATTCGAAATATTTTTCTCGGACACCCACAAGAACTCACTTAGTATGTGTGCCATTGCAGAGATAATGAATAACAGTAAAAACAGGGAGTGTATAATTTTTTCTTTATCTTAAAAAAAATATATTAGAATTTTGAAAATTTATAGTGAGAACAATTTTCATTACACTTTTGAATATTTTTGTTTTAGGTTTTTAATTTTTTAAACTTAATTTCGTTTGCTGCTTTAAAATTGTTTGATTCAATCATGGTTTTTTTTTTAGATTAAAACAAAAAAGTATTCTCAACGAATTTTATATTTTTAGCAAATTCAATTTCCTACCTGAAAGCACACATTTTCCATTCCGTACATCCTTTTCAATCAATACGCTTTTATTGTTCAACAAAGTCTGCTGTTACTCCATGTAACTTTTTTGTTTGTCTATAGATGCTGTAAATGAAGGCGTCGAAATCATTATTTTGGGTAATTGTGTCATTGTCACCAACAGTCAGTCAGATAGCCAGTCAGTTGAGAAGCAACCAATGGGGCTGTAATAGCATAAGCACTGAAAATTTGTGTAAATATGTTTTAAATGTGTTTCATTGAATCGCTAAAATACAATAACAACAACAGTTGCAGCAGCAGTAACAACAACGAATCCTAGTAGCCCACTTTTTGGCTGCGCCACAGTTAGTATGTGTGTGTGTTAGTAGGTATGACATTACGTAGTACGTACTCGTCGTCGGTCGTGCACATACTTATTTAATATTGACTTGCATGCAATGTTCCATAAAAAAAATTTATTCTTCCTCTTAGCGTAAATGTCCTTTGCTTTTAAATCTACATAAATACTTGCATATATGTAAAAACAAAATTATCAAGCACGAATTCCTCAACACACCCACACTTTCAAATTCAATACATACAAATGTACATATACATATGTATACATGCCAATCTATTTAACTGTCTTGAAATGAGTGGCTGAGCGTCTAGCTGACAGCTTTTGGCGACCTCACCCTTTTCTATTTTCGTTTTTATTAGTTATTTTTTTTTTCACTTTTCCACTTGGCTTCACTTCTCAGAACTCCTGGTTGCCATTGCCCACCCAGTGTGCATTGTCAATACAAAAATCATCAACACCAATTTGAGTGTCGCCCTCCACGTTTCATATCATATTTTTGCCCTTTTCTCTTGTCATCTTCCTCTTTCGTTAGCTCCACCTCTATTTGTTGATAAAAATTGCATTTAAATAACCGATTTCCTTCCTACAATTACCATTTTTATTATGCCAACCTTTAAGCAGAGCAGTGAGGTCAACGTTGCGTATACGTAATAAATATTTTAATGCAATTTTCTTTGGGACATGACGAGCAGTCAATATAGAAAATTGCATTGCGTTCACGTACTGAGGAAATAAAAAAAAAAATTAAATACGCATCAGGAGAGCAATTGAATTTGAAGATATTTAATTTTCCAACTATGAAAGCCTTTTATTAGTCACTCTAAAAGTATGCAATTATTATTTTTTGAGATTTTAAACAAAATTGGATTTTTTAATTTTTCTTGCGTCAATTCATGCATTTATCTACTTCAACCAAATGGTCAGTGAAAGTCATTGTACAACTTTTATTTTCAATTAATAATAGTCACAGCCTGTCTATGCACCTAAAAGTGTGCAATAATTTCGGAAAATGGTAGTTTGTTAAAATGCTAAGTGGCTTGTGCTGTGGCCTAGGGCTCTTAAAATTATTCGAATAGTTCGAGTATTCGAATATTCGAAGGTTCCATTGTCGATTTTTTTGCTACTGAAAATCGAATGTTACTATTCGAATGTTCGAAGAGCTACTATTATTCGAATATTTCATAAACTGCGAATTTTCGACGGAGTACGATTATTCGAATACTTGGTATATTTTTAACGTTCGATCTTTGCGTTGATTGTGAAACACTTGTCAGATTAAATGATATTCATCCCTTAATATGGTGGAAAAATCAGTGTGAAGTTTATCACGAATTATTTAGGCTAGCTAAGCACTATTTTTCCATACCAGCTACATCGGCTGAGTCTTAGAGAACTTTTTCAATAGCCGGAAATATTGTCTCACCACGAAGAAGTTGCTTGTTGAGAGACAACTTTAACCCCCTTACATTTTTTTTATAATAAAGACGTTTCAAAACAGATAATGATAGTATTTAATAATGCAGGATTATTCGAATACTGTCTTATTCGAATAGTTCGAATATTCGAATATCAAGAGCTCTACTGTGGCCCTCTTTGCAAAAAGATCCAATGCTCACTGCCTTCATATGTCATAGTCTATAAACTTTACAATTCCAGTATGCTCCTAAAGACGCGACTATTAACCTTTCACCTATTTTTACTTCTAAAACTTTCTGTTAGCATTTAAATTTTTTTTGATTTTTTAAAATGAAAGAATAACAACTAACAACGAATAAAATAATTGCAAAAATTTAAGGAATAGTTAAAAGTTGAATAAAGTAGATTGAAAATCATTAAAAAAAAAATTTGTGAAAAGGAAGTGAAATCATTAAAAAAAAATTTAAATCATTAAAAAAAAAATTTTATAAAAAATTAAAGAAAAAAAAATGAATAAAAATAATAAAAGAAAAATAAAAAATATTCAAATTAAAAAACCTAATAATTAACTATTTAAAGGCAAGAAAAATGTTAGTAATAATTTAAGAACTTAAAAAAAATAATTAAAGAAAAAAGTATTTGAAGAGAAAACAAAAATAATTAAATAAAAGAAATATAAATATAATTGAAGAAATAAATAAAAATAGTCAAACCAAAAATAAGAATAATAAAGTAAAAACTTAAAACAATACAAGAAAAACTAAAAAAAAAAATAGCTGAAGATAAAATCGATAAATTTTATGAATAAAAAAAACCTGGGAAACAAAAAAAAGTTATTGAAAAAATAATAGTTCGAAAATAATTAGTAAAAAAAAAATAAAAATTAATAAATGAAAGAAATTTAACAAAAATTAAAAGAATCAGAAAAAATTTAAGAATGAATAATTATGGATGTAAATTCGTTGGTTTTGTGTTATAGGACGAAAAAAAAAAATGTTCAGAAAGAATGTATAGAAAAAAAAATTCAAGAAAAAATAAAAAAAAAATAACAAAATTTGATGAAAGAATTAAAAAACCAACTATTGAAGAAACAATTAAAAAAAGCAATTAAAGAAAAAATTTAAAAAAAAGCAATTGAAGAAGAAATTAAAAGTAAAAGCAATTGAAGAAAAAATTAAAAAAAAAAACAAGTGGAGAAAAATTAAAAAAAAAAAAAATTTAAGATAAATAAAAAAAAAAACAATTGAAGATAAATAAAAGAAAAACAATTGAAGAATAAATAAAAAAAATTGAAAAAATAAAAAAATTCTAGAAACTAAAAAAATTGAAGAATTAAAAAACAAACTATTGAAGAAAAATTAAAAAAAAAACAATTGGAGAAAAATTAAAGAAAGCAATTGGAGAAAAATTAAAGAAAAACAATTGGAGAAAAATTAAAAAAAAACAATTGGAGAAAAATTAAAAAATAAAAAAATTCAAGAAACTAAAAAAAAAATTAAGAAAAAAAATTAAAAAAATTGAAAAAAAGAATAAAAAAAATGAAGAAAAAAATAAAAATAATTGAAGAAAAAAATAAAAATTATTTTAAAAAATTTAAGTAAAAAAAAAAAATTCAAGAAAAATTAAAAAAAAATTTAAAAATAAAGAATCTTGACAAAAAATTAGTAAAAAAAATAAAAATAATTATTAAAAAAAAAATATGAAAATGATTTTAAACAAAAACCAATTAAAGAAAAAATTAAACAAAGAAACTTAAAATATATAAAATTTAATAAATAAATGAAAATTCATTCAAATTCCAAAATTGAAGAAAAACATTTAAAAAAATTGAAGAAAAAAAATTAAATTTAAGTAAAAAAAAAAGTGAAAAAAATTAAAAAAAAGAACAATTAAAAAAAAAATTGAAAAATAAAGAATCTTGACAAAAAATGAATAAAAAGAAATAAAAATAATTATTAAAAAAAAAATATGAAAATGATTTTAAACAAAAACCAATTAAAGAAAAAATTAAACAAAGAAACATAAAATTAAAATAAATAAATGAAAATTCATTGGTTTTGTTTAAATGTTAGCGAATAATTATTACTTTTCTCACCAAGTTGCTCCTATATCCAATTTTCTGCGCAGCAATTTACTACCATTTCAAAAATTTGCGTCGTCATTTATGGTGCACTTGAGCTCATTACTTATTGAAATCTATGCGCATAGCCAAATATTTGTGCGAGTACATTTGCACCCACATACATAAGTATATAGCTGATGCTATTATTCTTGTGCGTTGCTGCTTCACTGCTGTTTAACTGTTTTGTTATTTGTGTCGTTTTCAATTTGTTTTTGATTTCATGTGTATGCAGTATTCAAAGTTGAATTTGTTTTAAAAAATTTGTATTTAATAGCATTCGCTTGTGATTTTATTGACGGCGGCGACTTATTTGCATCACACTCTTTATTTATTCACATATGTATGCAATTACATGGGTCGTTCCATGTTAAATAGAAAAATGGTGCTAATGAAACGTCTTTCAATTTAAAAAGTTGCATCCGAACATATTTATATCATAAACGAAATTCTGCGGAAGTAAAAAAAAAATTGATTACTGAATTATTAAAGACAAGTACTTATCAAAATAAGTACAAATCGCAATGCATTGACTGCATATTGATTCACATGCCACGAAATAACCCATTTGAGATTTGACTGTATACTCGTATGCATTAAATTTTGTTGTTGTTAATTTACGATCCAAAATTTGGCGCGTAATTCACGCAGTCTTGCATATTTATTACTTTGATCTTTGTCAAATTGTTAAGTTGACTGTCGGTTTGCTTTTTGAATTTGAAAAAATATGCGCCAGTATGCAATTTCGGATTTCTATTAAAATAAATTTGTCTCAAGCGCTGTCATCTGTATGCTTTATGCTTGGGCTTATGTGTATTTCCCCAAGCCATACGCTTAAAGCGCTTGCTTTGTTGTTTTTGCAGATGACGCCAGCATAATTGGGTCAACAAGCAACGGTCATGACATACCACCAAATACTTAGACACAAACACACACTACCAAACAAACAATTCAAACCTGATATAAGCTTACAAAGGAAATGCAAACCCACCTAAATTCGGATTATTCAATAAATTTTTTTTTTTGGAAATTAAGGAAGATCAACCCACCTCAAAATATTTTTGAAGAACGTAATATCTAAAATTTTTTTCAAAAAAGCGCCGCCATATGTATCCGAATTTTTTCAACATTGCCCTATCTTAGCTAGAGAGATAAGGTGTTTCTGAAACTCTTTCTTCAAACAAATTCTGAGATAGGGCGTTTTTGAAAAATATTTTGAAACAGGGTGTTCTTTCACTCAGACTTCGATTTGAAAACAAACTTTTTTAATAACGTATAGTTAACAGTTTTTTAAAAAAAATCCCGTATTAGGACCAGCAATATAACGATTTCTAGCCAAGCATGTTTTCATTAGGCTTTTCATTCGCGTTGTCTAAATTAGAATTTGAGCTTTCTACAATGTTTATTGGGTAGACACAGTTCGCTCTTACATTCTATTTCTCTATTATTTATATTATTTTCTGCTTAGTCAGCACGTCCACTGATGGCAGCGTTATGCTGCAATAACCGCCCTTGGTCGAGTAAGCTCGAGACATTCCGGTGCGTAGACCCGGCTGTCGTGGGAATGTAGATCTTTACTATTTAACATATATACATATTTGCTACATATTTATTTGATCACTAATATGTTGTGGTTGAAGTGGTTGAATATTGCACGCGTTCATATGCTGCAAAGAAATTCATTGCTGACTTTTGTCTTAGAAATTTATGTAGGATTACTGGGTTATTTGTTGTACGTGTTAAATGCGTGTCTCATTTGTTTCCAAAATATATTTCTTTCTCGCTTGATTAATACATGACTATGACCTTTATATTTAATTAATTAAAAAGGGTTGTTATTACTGATTACTTGAATGGTTTTTATTTATACGCCTGATGGTATGCAATAAAAAATTGTTAATTAGAAGCAAAAATTGTTGTAACTCTGACTCCGTAAGATATGCTATGGAAATTTCATTTTACTTCAAATAGTTCTTTATATTTATATATTACATTGAATAGCTCTAACTCTATTATAAGTAGATATAAAAAGTAGTTAATGAAATGTTTAAAAATAAAAACAATAATAATTTTCATAAAAACTCAAAAAGTGAAAAATTATTCTTGGCCTTGAGCTCGTTTCATGAATACTTGAAATGTTTTATGTTTTATGGGCTTTTATTGATTTGCAAAAGGAAGAGAAACCTACTTGCAATTATGGAATTTCAAGAATCCTGAAAGCAGAACAAATAACCAAGTTTGATCGAAAACTAACCCAATTTGTTTAAATTTTTTCCGAAATCATTACATTGCATCTAAATACATTTCCGGAGTCGGATTCGATATCTTTTCGCAGTTGTTGAGAAATTTCTATGGGCAGAGGGTAGTGGTACTCTGTGGCTCTCATCTATGCGCTGGAATTAAATTTTGTTACTCTCAACCTCGTTTCAGACTATAGTGTGCGATCTTCCAATATCCCCCTGGCCCTGAAATCAAACCCAACGGTACATATTTTTTTATTAAATTATCTGTCTTAAATAAAAATTATAAAAAAATGTATAGAAGTACGTGTTTATTAGAAAAGCTTTTTCTAAAAAATAACTTAGTTTAGTTATATCCAGCATTTCAAGTTTAAAAGAGCGGTGACAAACCAAAGCACCTAAAGATATGCTATAGTTTATAGCACCGGTCGTGGAACACAAGAATCAAAAACTGATTAAATAGAGTTTATTATGGATTTATATTAGAACGAATTTTCGTCATCCCTTGTCAATTTTGGTTTTGTAACAAACCGGTTTCGGCGATCCGCCATCTTCAGTGATTGATTTCGTTCTCAGAGTTTATTATAGCTATTTTTAATGTCAGAGCACGAAGAATCGGCCCGTGCCGGTTAGGTAATATTAATCTTAGAATTTGTTTGAACTCCCAGGGTTCGTTTCAAAATCCATACATTTAATAAAAAATGCGATAGCAAAATATCTGACGCCTAAAAGGTATGCTGCGATAACTAAAATCACGTACAAAGTACTTAAGATGCTTTTTTTAAACGCCAAAAAGTATGCTACGGTAAATGAAAATTTCATTTTTACTTGAAACAAGCCAAATATTTGCACTGTATAAATTTAATATTTTAATTCAACACTTGATGCCCGCTTTTCAAGCAACTGAGCAACTGTCTAACTGAATTCACGCAACAATTTTTCGAAAACTAAAAACTAATGCATTGAAGATCTTCTCTTTTCTGACAATTTACTATGCACCAATATCTAATTTCAACTTTACTAATATTTTAAATTTGTTCTCACCATTTTCAGGGTTTTTAAATTAAATTATTTCAAAAGCTGTGGGTTTGCTCGAATCGATAAAGAAGGAGAAGAAGCACAACAATTACACAGATAATGTGTATACAAACATTTTTCTTCAATGCAAGCAAGCAACAAATCATAAAAATTTTGGTGCATAAATTTCCAAAATAGAATAAAATTAAATGAACATTTTTGTGCAATTGAATCGAATTCAAACGACGCTAACTAAACATACAATTGAAATACATACAAACATACCCAAATAATTCATCCATATACAACAAAACTAAAGAAAAAGCAGGCAGATCAGCTTAAAATTGATTGATTGAAGCTGTGCAAGAGGCAAAGATATTGAAATCTGTTTGTCGCAAAAAGCAAACTTTTGAAGCCACAAGCAGAAGTAGGCGAAAGTGGATAGTTAAAAAACAGATTTTGAATTATTCTTCAGAGTTGGCTCGCTTCGTTGTGTAGTAGTTGCAGCCCGGAATCACAGCTTTGCATTTCAAGGTGAGTGCTTTGCTTTTGAAACAACTTGAATTAAAGTAACTAATTTTGTACATTTCCTCTTACTTACAGATAATCGCACATCACGCCGTGTACATATATATATATATTATATGTTATTTTGCTTCCCACAATTGAAACATAAACAAAGCGACTTAAAATATAAAAGCGAAAACACTATTTTAAGTGAAATTTAATTATAAACATAAAAGTGGATATTTGCAGTGTAACCACAATAACAGCAAAAGGACAACACAACAACAACTAGTAAAGTTGTTAAAACCGAAACTCTTAATTAATATACATATATATATATATATATATAAATTTAAATTTCGACTCCTTTGTGTACCGCTTTTAAAGCGAAGAAATCCAAGCAAAATTAGCGCGCCCGTAGCAGTCGGTACAAAAAATACCGCCGCCGGTACATCAGCGAGCGCCGCTGCCACTGCTGCTGCTGCTGGTGGCACTGTCGCCGTTAAAAACGTCACTCTAGCTGCTACCGCAGTAGGAGACACGGACGACGATATGAGTGGGCGTCCAAGGACAACCTCATTCGCTGAGGGCAATAAACAGGCACAACAAAATCTAGTGCTTGGCGGTGTTAAAACAAGTAGTAAGTACAACTTATGTTTAAATACATTATTATATGTGTATTTCGTGATGTATAGTGGATTATATGTAAGTTATAACCTAGGAATTTTATGATTCATATCGTGCATATCGTGTTAAATGCTATTAAGTAGGAGTCGCGCAAGGTTGGGCGATTCTCCTTTGCCTAGGCAATTGCAAAGTTTTGATACTAAATTGAAAAATACTAGAAGAATAATGGACATGAGAATTGCACATAGTGACCATATACCATGGAACTAATATCCCGACTCTAAAGATTTCAGTTGAAATATGATAGTGTATTCTAGTCTGGTTCGCCTCGCCTGTGTGCAATAGTGCAAAGACCAGTGAATATAAAAATTATTGTGTTAAAATTCCTGCTATCCATTGATTGTAGATCCATTATCCAGCTATCAACACTTTGTCCATTTGTAACCGATGTACCAGTAGATGGCGCGTCAGCCGGAGAACTTTCTGGCTACTTAAGAAGTCCACTTTGGTTAAACGTCCTGCAAATCATTATGCGAAGAAGGGGCTCAAAAGACTGGCCAGCACTTACGATCTGACTTAACACATTCCCAATGCAATACAACCTTGCTTAATCCGTGCACGGCCTTACCGCCTTAGCAGGACGAAAACTATTAACACAAAAACAATCCTTTTGCTTGACAAGGCTGATGATCACCTTTCTACTGAGCAATATATGCAAACGGCATATGCAATGTTCCAACCTAGTAATCCTGACCAGATTCGAACAAAAAATAAGTCTTACGACTGTCAAAATCACCTCTTTTGGTTTCTTTTAAAAGTTAGAATACACTTTATAGTTATTTAGTTAGTGTAGCAGTGCTGGTTAGTCGGCACATACATTTATGAAATGGGGGATGACGGGTCAAAGGGGGTTATACCGATGTTGAATATCATCTTCTGGTCCTAGCCAGACTCCCACTGGGAACGATTTCGTTGACCCAATAACCGGGGTCGATGTGAACTTTAGTCGCCTCTTACGACAGGCATCCCCAATTCGGGCATATTCCAAACACCCAACTCGCAGGGTTAAGAATGAACTATATATATATATATGGCTATCTACTTAATTCAACCTTACCAGCAAGCTCGCAATAATGGCTTTTAATATGAAGCGACTGGAGTATTGGCAGACCTACTGGTTCGTCTTTTATATAATTATCAATTAAATAGGCAATTTCCGCAATTCCGTGAAAAGTGCCTTTCTTCGTTAATCAGCCATTTCACACTATGCCTCCTACATTTTGAGATGATATATTGTCACGGCGGCCGCCGTGGTGTGAAGGTAGTGTTGCCGGCCTACCACACCGAAGGTCCATGGTTCGAGCCCTGGTACAGGTAACATCAAAAGTGATTTGAAAAAAGTTTTTCAAAACGGGGTCGCCCCTCGGCAGTGGTTTGGCAAACTCTCCGAGTGTATTTCTGCCATGACAGGCTTCTCAGCAAAAATTCGTCTCCTTTGTAGATGCCGTTCGGAGTCGGCAAAAAACTGTAGGTCCCACCAATTTGTAGGGAAAATTCAAATCGGCACACCACAAATTGGAAGAGAAGCTTGGCGCAAAAATCTCTTAGGAGGTTTATGATGATATACCTGTTGTATATCGCGCCATAGAGATAGAGATATTGTCAATTCTTAAAATTGATGAACTGTTTGAAATGCAGTGCATTGCCTATCACCCTCAGTCTGGGAGGGCGGGAGTTCCAAAGACGATTCGAAGTAACGAAAAATGGTCGTTCTGAAATTAGCATACGATGTTAAACATGTTTTAGAAGAATCAATTAGTCTAAGAATTTATCAGCAAAATCAAAACTTAAACACAGTATAAGTACAAATAAGGAGTTGCTTTACGGGCTTAGGTCTTTAATTAGTTGGACTCCGAAATGCAATTTTTTTAAGTATTTCTTAAATCCGACCTTTTCATCAGCACTTCCAGTGTAATCACCTTAAAAAAGAAACAAAATTAAATCACTTTAACACGATTATTGGTTGTAAAACTACTTCAATTTCCTTACAGTGGAAAAAAATATTTCCTCTCAGCATTATGGTCAATCATACTCTCTTTCACTCGCTCTCTCAGCTGCTACAACGATCAGTGCCTTTGATCGTATCGTCACTGCGTACGCTGTGTTGCTAATCTCGCTTTGGCATCTAATTTCTCGAATTCTTTTTCTTACATTTTGAAATTTTCATCTCGATTAAATTTATTTTTATTGTAAAGTTATTTTTGTAGTTTTTTTTGGTGCCAGCGTACGCGTGCCGACATGTGTCATGTTGTTGTATTGAGTAAGGTGTTTTATTCATTGCCACTGGCATGTTGCAGTTGCTCGCTGCCATCGTACATACATATGTACATAAATATGTATGTATTTTCCTAGCGAACGGAATGCTGCTAAAACGTCAATGTTGCTGACTTGTTTAGAATGTTGTATTCGCACGCGATGTGTGCAATATGCTGCTTTGTTTGTAATTGCACTTTTTCCGCTTTTACTGTGAATTTAACGATTTTTTTGTAGGCACGGCTGGACTTTTCGTTTTATTGTTCATTTTTTATATTTATTTTATTTCACTGGTTTCATAGCACGCAAAGTGTTGTTGTTGTTGGCAAGCGCAGTAGCGTCGGCAAAGTGTAGTTTTCTATTTAGATTGGTTGATATGCATTTTTTGTTGAACACTGAGAGCATACAATTTTGCCTCTTTATTATTTCAATGCTTTCGTGCAGCTCTCACCTCCCTTCTACGATTACTAAGTGGCTGCAGTGCTTTTATTGCTTCATCATAGTTGTTGTAGTTGTGGTTGCTTGCTTTCAGCTCCCTACAGTTTTTTGATACGCATCGTTTTCTCGTACTGCCTTTATTTTTCATTTTTGTTTCATTAGAATAATTTTATTTTATTTTTCCGAATTATTAATACTTTCTATGGGTTTTTGTTGTCCTAAGTGTTTTTTTGTTGCGCCCAGCGCACAATCGATAAATTTTATTGCCACTTTGTGTGTATATGCCGGGTGTATGTATGAACATACTACATATATAAAGGGTGTTTTTTTTAGGGGTATAGAACTTCGAATTGAAATAAAACACAAGAAAATCGTTTTAAGGTCCATTAATTTAATAATTTTATGCCATTAATGTTTAAATATGATTTCGGGCATGTGGCCGCCGCGGCTGGCTCGAATAAAGCCAATTCTACAGGTCCAATTTTCAACCACTTTTTCGAGCATATGGGGCCGTATGTCGGCAATAACGCCACGAATGTTGGTTTCCAATTCCCCTAACGTTTCTGGTTTGTTGGTGTAGACGAGCGACTTCACATATCCCCAAAGAAAATAATCCAATGGTGTCAAATCACACGACCTTGGTGGCCAATTGACAGGTCCATTCCGCAAAATTATGCGCTCATCGAATGTTTCCTTCAATAAATCGATTGTGACGTGCGCTGTGTGGCATGTAGCGCCGTCTTGTTGGAACCACAACTCATCCACATTCATGCCATCCAATTCGGGAACAAAATAGTCGGTTATCATGGCTCTATACCGGTCTCCATTAACGGTAGCTGCCTCTCCAGCATTATTGCGGAAGAAGTATGGCCCAATGACTCCACCAGCCCATAGAGCACACCAAACAGTCAGTTTTTGTGGATGTAATGGCGTTTCAAGGGTCTCATGTGGATTCTCTTCACTCCAAATGCGGCAATTTTGCTTGTTGACGTAGCCATTCAACCAAAAATGAGCCTCATCACTGAACAAAATTTTGCGATGAAAATCAGCATCGAAATCAATCTCATTTTCGGCCCATACACCAAAATCACGACGCATTGCATGGTCTCGCGGCTTTAATTCTTGCACAAGCTGGATCTTGTAAGGTCACAAGCCAAGATCTTTGCGCAAAATCTTCCATAAAGTTGATGGACAAAGCTCCAATTGCTGTGCGATTCATTCGGGTCCTCTTCAACACTTTGCTCTACAGCGGCAATTGTTTCTTCGGAGCGCACTGTTCGACGTCTCTGCGGATGCGTATTATCACATAGAGTAAACGTAGTGCGAAAACGATCCATGGTTAACCGAATTAATTGCTCTGATGGACGATTATGTCGACCATAAAATGGACGGAGCTCACGGTAAACTTCGCGAACTGAACCATTATTTTCGAAATAAATTTGCACGATTTGCAAGCGTTGTTCTTTTGTCAACCTGTTCATGATGAAATGGCAAACCAAATTGAACATAAATGACATTAGAGTTGCCAGATTTGACCACAAAATGCCAGTTTTATCTCTATTCGAAAAACAAACCTCTAAAAAAACACCCTGTATAATGCATTGCATGACGGTGCAATAAAATAACGTTAGTATTTCATCATGAAATTTGATGTGCAGATACGACCATAGTTCGCGGCTGTAGGCAGTTTTATCAGATTGGAAAAAAGTCAAGTATTGTATGTTTATTGTAATAAGAATACCATTTTCTAAACATATATTCATTATTTTTTTTTAACTTGTATAAAGTTTTTGAGAATTTTTTTAAGTTAATGGAAATTTAAATATAGAACTAAAAAACTGTAAAAAAATAAAAAAAAATCTAAGGGAATATAAAAATTAATATAAAAATAAAAACTTAAATGAACGATTAGTTGTTTAACATAACAACAAATAAAGCAATTAGTATACATATTTAAAGGAGGAAAAGTATAAAACAATAAGAAATATAAAAAGTAAAATATAGAAAAATATTTAAACAGAAAAAATTATGAAACAGAAATAAATAAAAATGACAAAAATAATAAAAATAAATAATAAAACTGAAAAAAAAAATTAATAGCAGCGAAGAAAAAAACCAGAAAGAAAAACATTAAAACCATCAAACATGAATTCAATTTAAAAAAATTACAAACATTTTGTTTTATTTAATATTTCACCTTGGGACATATAAAACATGAAAAGAAAAGTGAAAAAAAAACAAAAATATTAATAAGCAATAAAATATAAAAATAAGTAAAAAAGAACAATAAAAAAAATAAAAACGTAGATTATTGTAAATATGCCTAATTAAATATAAACAAAAATTACAATTAAAAAATAAATAATAGCAAAAATAAAAAAAAAATAAAAAATTAAAACAAATAAACTTAAATTAAATTTATAAAAATACAAGCATTGTTTTTTATTAAGTATTTTACCTTGGGCCATAAAAAAAATAAAAAATAAAAATATTAATAAGCAATTGCTTTTTTATACCAACAAATTTTGTTGATTTACGGCCTGTACATTTTCAAGTATTCATGAAACTAGCTCAAGGCGAAAGAATAATAATTAAAATATAAAAAACAGTAAAAATAATAAAAATATAGACAGTTTAAAATATTATGACTACTTAATAAGCAAAAAAAACTACAATTAAAAAACTAAATTTTAGCCAGAATAAAAATTTTAACGAAAATTGCATATGTATAAAAAAAAAGAAAAACGAGGAAAAAACTAGAAAAATCTATAAAAAACTAAAGAAAAGTTCAAAAAAATAGAAAAAGTATAACTTTTAAAAACACAACTACTCAAATAAAAAAAAATATAAACATTTATGAAATTTAAAAAAAAATCTGATAAAAAAAAACATCAAGAAACAAATCTCTAACAGCTCCACTATATATAAACGCGCAGCGTTTGTCGACGCATACAAGTTTTTAATGGTCTTGAAACGCACGAAATTCAATTTGGGTGCGAAATTTTGAGAAAAAACCCACGCAGTGCGTTTTTATATGCTTGAGTTGTTATTTAAGAAAAATAATGGAATTTTAGTTTATTTTTCATAACTCTTTCTGTTGGTAACTTTTTTTTGTTTTCTATTTTCTAATTTAATTTGTTTGGTACAGCATGGTACAGCACATTAGATGTTAAAGGGTAAACAAACTGATTTAAAGCAAGTCTGACAGCTTAAAGAAAATTAAAATAAAAAAAAATCTAATCAGCCGTTGAGTTTATATTACCTGTATTGGTATGCCATGTACTAAACTATCTGCATGCACTGTTTCTTCTCCGTTATCTGCTACTGCACACCCTCGTGTTTGCAGCTAAATTTTAGCTGTCAACGCCTGACGCCGCCATCACTGTTGCCGCCTTTTGTGGGCTAACCTCAAGTTTAACTTGCTGTTGTTACTTTGATATTTTTCTTTTGTGTTTTCTTATGAACTCTGCCGCGACTGCTGCTGTAGCTGTGCCCATATGCAATTGCCCTTGTTGTTTTTGTTATTTATAGTTGTTTTGTTTAAGTTGCTGCTTTTTTGTTGTTCTCCTTTTGTCTGTAAATTATTTCATTTGAGTTTTCGTTGTTTTTTTACATTTCACTTGCGGCGCTGTCACTTTCGCAGTAAACGCCGCTGATGTTGCTGCTTTTCGGCGCGTTCTGCTATATTTTTTTTTTCGCTTTTACTGGTTTGTATGTAATTTATATTTTCGTGTTGTGCACTGGTTTTCAGTCCAATTCGGAATTTTCTTCAGTACAAATTGTGCGACGAAGTGAGCAACGTGCGCGCGCCTATTTGATTTGTTCACGTTTCCTTTTACGTCCCACCGCCTTTTCCGCTCGCACAGCGGAACAAATTAAAAGCACAAAAAAACAGGCATTTGAGATACGGGCGAAAAGCAGCCAAAAAGGTGTTCGGAACATAGTACAGTGTGAAGAAAAGCCAAGGAAAATACTAAGTTTATAAAAAATTTAAAAAAGTGCAAGGTATTGAGCGTACCGCAATGCGTACGACGCTGACAGAGTCATCTTACCGTCTATTCGTGTGGCTGTTGTTGTAACCAACTGCTCTTTTGAGCTTTTGCACAATCGAGTGCCGCTCTTCTGGAGCTTCTATGTGCTCAAATGCGAAACTGTGTGTTTGTTTATAAGTGTTTTATATTTTAAAGAGTTCGCGTGTTTAGTTTTATTTTATAAAATATCCCAAATTTGTATGCTGTTTCGAAACTAAAGTGCGTGCTGCTTTTGTTTTTCCTCTCGTTTTGAAAAATTGCGGCCAGAAAAGAAGTCGCCTTTCACAACTGTGCACATTTGTGATATCTCCATGAAAGTATTTTGTGAAACCTTGCGCTTCTTCTAAATGCAGCTCGTAAGATGTTGCTCAATCGGTGTGCTTCACTTGAAGGTAATTATAATAAAAATCACAACAAGAAAAATGTGAAAACCAAAAAATACAAACAAATATTATGTTCAGCTAGAAATGATCTCCGCTATTTTATGAGAGCATCAAGTTGAAATTTTCTTCGATTTGGCAGCTAGTCTTTAATGAATTTTTATAATTTCGTTTAGTATTTTTTGTTTATTAATTTTTTAAATTTTTCCAATTTTTTTTTTTTATTTATATTTTTTTAATTTTTTATTTTTTTAATATTTTATATTTTTTAATTTGTTTTGTATTGCTTGTATTTTTCTTCACATTTTTGAATTTTTTTTTAAATTTCTAACATAGTCCATTTTGTGTATAGAGTTGTTCTGCTTATACTAGGTATTTCTCTTCCCAATTTTATTTTATTTGTTATTTGTCATTATCGCTTTCATCACTTTGATCTTTGCCGTCACGCCATACACACAACTCATTTAGACTATCGCTAGTTTGCTTAGTCAGCGAGCGGCCTCTTAAGGAATGCTCTGAAACGTCTTCCATTCATAGACTTTTCAACAGTTGCTTATTTAGCAAGAATTTAATGCTAAACTATGAGAAATGCTTTGGTTGTGTTGTGGACAACGCTATTGAGAACGACCCTGCGGGTTCAAGGGCTTAGAATATACCCGAGGTAGGTATGACTGTCGTAAGAGGTGCCTAAAATCTACATCGACTCCGGTTTCGCGGTCGAAGAACATGGTCTCCAAGCTATTACTGGAGTGTACCGGATTTATATCTGACAAAGGGCTGCTAATATCAGTATAGCCCGGTGTGATTCATCACGGCCCATTTTTTAAAATACCCTATTCAGCTGTAGCATAACAAGCACTCTATTTAATTGTTTTTTTTTCAAAAATCTTAAAAAACGCATGACCTTAACGTTAGCTAAATAGATTTTAGTCGATAGAGGGCGCTGCAGTCGTGTTCAAAACACTTGCTAAATTTTATTTTAAGGAGAGCAAGTTAAATGACATTGACTGGTCGTTAGAGGGTTGATGCCAAGAAGTCAGTAGCTCAGCGTAAGTCCATATCGAGCACTCTACTATGAGAGGTCATTACAAAACAAACAAACAAAGAGGTTCTTTAATAATGGTGGCTGTAAGGAGAGTAAGTTAAAAAATGTTGACACATACTTTTTTAACATAAATCTATCTGTACGTATGTATGCGTAATGCTAAGATTTTCACCGCAAGTGTACATTTTTTCTTTCCATTATGTTCTGTAACAAAATTTTTAATATTTTTAAAGTTTTTTCGTTTGAATTAGATTGTAAATTGTCCAATCACTTTTTAATTTTATTTCCACTTTATTACTTTATGCTCTTTAATTTTTTATCTTCATTTCTTTAAAAAAAAATTTTTTAACAATTTTTTTTTTTTAATATTTTGTTATACAATTAGTTGATATTTTTTATTGATTTATTTTTCATTAACATAACTCTTTTTTCTTATTAATTGTCATTTGATTTCATTCGGTCAAAACACTGTATGAAATGCTAACGTCACTCTCTCTTAACACATCACATGACTGAGGCAATAACTGCAAAATAATCTAATTTATTATGTATGCATTTATAATTTTAGACATACTTTAAAATCCTAGATTATTGCAAACGTGTTGTTTAATAACATACGACATTTCACATAACAAATCTTAACAATTCTTAATCATTTGTCAGAGGTATTTATTTAAATTTTGCCATCCAAACGTGTGTTGAAGATTTTTATAATTTATTTTGGCACATACTAGGGATGTTACGGAGCTTCGATGCCGATTCCGAAAACGTCGTAGCTTCCGATTGTTGTACACTTGTAATTCCGATTTCCGGTAGTATGCCCCACAGTCAATTTCATAGTTCCATAATAAATGTTTCTAGAGTTATGAATAGTCGAAATTTTAAAAATTCTTCGTTCCAATTGTGCCCATTTCAGACATTTTGCAAAATCAATAGGAAAATCAGCTGTGTCAGTTACTAAATATGTTTCATCTGTTTTTCGAAACTTTTGATTAAAAGAATGAAGAATAAGACAAAATAATGGTAGGAGAGATTGGAAAATATGAGAAAATAAAATTCCGAGCAGTAACATTAATGGTAAATTAAGATACTTATATTTTTTTAAAGAATTTCAAGAAAACAGCAATCTCAGTATCGTCAATTCGTTTGACTTTCATCACTTCGTACCCTCGAGCTCATTGACATTTTATTATAAACTTTTGTCACCTAGACATATGACGCAAATTATGAAGCGGAAAAAAGTCTCATAGCGCTGACTGCGCCAAAAGCCGCGACGCTGACGGGCCATATAGAATGGCCATTGTCACTTAATCAAGTAGACTTTTATTCGTCAATGTTAAATTGCCTGTGCGACAATACGGAATCGTGATCTCTTGTGAGCTTTACCGCAATATCGTACAGTATGGTATTTTGAGGGAACTTGTGCCAAAAACCAAGCTACAAAAAATATAACTTTGTACCCTAAAAATGGGTAGATACGAGTATAATTTTTGATAAACCGCGTTTGCATTTTTCTGACTTGAAAATATAATTTCTTACTGGTTTTGAGAATATTTTTTAAAATTTATTTCTAAGACAAAGAAGAAAAAAAATTGCAAATTTTACACAAAGTTTAGGAGAGTTAATTAAGCTATGAAAAATGGGCATCAAAATCTGCAATCTTTTTTGGCAGAATTTCTGGAAAATTTTTTGGGTACGCAGTTTTGTAGACTAATCAATTTTAAATAATAATGTGCAAGTTATAACTCGCTCAAAAATTTCACTGAGTTGCTAGAATTTTTATTGTACAGGCTTCTAAAAACTTTCTTCCATACCATGTTAAATTTTGTTCATGCTTTGGAAGAAACCATTCAAACCCCTCGACAAAAATAATTATGGTGAATTTTTTGGAGCTAGGAGCTCTTTTCCATCTGGCAGTCAATATACACAGCTCGATCTTATACTCGAAACAATTATCGAAATGCTATAAAAAATATTTTTATTGTATGAGAACTTTTTTTTTGTTAAGCTTTCGTAAATGTTGCCCACTGTGGCACACACCGCAGCACGAAAGCAATATATCATATTTGTAGCATGGCGCATTTTTCCCTTCTCTTCAACACCTGTAACGTAGGGCGAACGGTAAGCAAACGCTGTGGCGGTTAAATGTTCATCCGCAGCCATGTAGCTTATGTTATTGACCCAGATACCTGAATACCCAGAAAAATGTAAATTGTGCTGTGGCGGCAAGGCAGTCAGACGCTGCTTGCTGTTATGCTCGATGTACTTCGGAGTGAAATTTGAAGAAAATTGAAAATAATCATATATGCATAAGCAAAATTTTCTGTGTTTTTTTTTTGTTTGGCTGCCAAATTTTCATATTAACGCTAGAATAAAGCACCTGAGCAGCTGGTTTTTGTTTATGTTTTTAAAATTTTATTTTGTAGCGTTTTTGTTGTTTTCTGCAACATAAAACATTAAAATTACATTCCATTCAGCAACTGTTTTGTTGTTAATTTTATAAAGATAAATTGTTTTCGGATATTTTTTTTTTAATTGTTTTTAAATCCTGATACTGAGGCAAGTGTTTGTTTAATGACGAGGACATTCCGGTACGTCGACCTGTTTCTCGAGGGAATGTTGTCAGACCCTGCTGCAATTTAATAACAACTCCAATTTTTTAGCAGGCGAAGCAAACTTTTTTTTGCTATTTATTGTTGCTTGCTGTCACTGGTTTCGATTACAGACAATCGGAATCTGAAGTCTGAATAAAAGGGAAGTTCCTTTCGGAATCGATTTCGGCTAACAGCCATAGTTTTTTATCATGTTTGCGTATAACAATTTTATATTTTCTTAAATAATTAAATTTCAATTTAAATATTAATATTGAATTCAAATTTTATTTTTCAATTTTAATAATGGTTTTTCTTGCACTTTTATTAACTTATTATATGTTTTCCATTTTATTTTTCTTTGCATTTAATTGCATTATTCCTCTTTTTTGCTCTGTAAATTTTATCTTTCGCTTGCTTACTGCAAATTTGTTATTGCCAATTTAAAAGCATTTGCAATTTACTTCGATTTTATATTTTAATTTTTGGCTCAGTGCCAAAAATCGATCAAATAAAATCTATAAACATAATTATAATTTATGAATTGACACTAAGTTGTCTCATATTATATTCAATTGAAATGTTTTTGGTGAAAGACTGTGCCTATACAAAGAAAAACAAATGTGCGAGCATGTATACCTACTGCTTCTAGGTTAAGAGTGCTAGCAATTAGTTGGTTTTCGCTATTTCAATTAAAGTTTCCTTAGCTTATTTTCATTTTATTTTTTAACTAACTTTTGCTTAAAGTTTTCCCATTTTTTTCTTATACAAATATTGTTGCTCAGCACATATTTCATTGTTGTACGGCCAATTTGTTTTAAATACCTTCAATAAATTCAGTTTTGAAATGATACGTTTTTAGGCGCCAGCAAATTTAAAAACAAAACAAAACTATACAAATTAGAGAAAAGAAGCCTGTATGAATGGGAACTTTATTAATCATATCATATGTGCCGCGGTTAAGGCAGAATGTTGGGGTTTTAATATCATATGATGGTAAATGGAAAAGGCGTATTTTTTTGAAAATTTATTTTACTTGCTTTACTTTAAGTAAAGTTTTTGTAAAACTTTTTTAATTAAAACAATTTAAAATATTTAATTTTTCTAATTTAAATTTTTTTAAATGTTTTCTTAATTTTTATCGAAATTTTTAGACTTGTTGAATTAAACTTTTTAATGAAATATTTTTAAAAGGTTTTTTGTTTTTAAAGTTTTTGTCTTCAATTTTAAATTTTTTCTAGTTTAAAAAGATGTTTTTTAATTTGAATTTTTTTTATTTTAATTTTTCTTAACTAAATTTTATTTTAATTTTAAGGTTTTTCAAGCTTTGAAATGTTTTAAAATTTTGCCAAATTCTTAAAAATTTTAGTAATTGAATTTTAATTTTTGTCGAAATTTTTAAACTTGTTAAATTACACTTTTTTAACTAAATATTTTTAAAAGGTTTTTGTCTTTAATTTTTTTTTGTGTTTATTTAATTTTGTCTTCAATTTCTAGCTTTTTTTTAATTTAAAAATATGTTTTTTTAATTTGAATTTTTTTAAATTTAAGTTTTTCTTAATTTAATTTTGAAATTTTTCAAACTTTACAATATTTTTAAATTTTGAAATTTTGCAAAATTCTTAAGTTTTAATAATTAAATTTTGATTTTTAAAAATTTCTCATTTTATTTCTAATAATTTTTTTAATTTCTACTTTTTTTTTTGCAGAATTTTGTCTTATTAATTTAAATATTTACGTTAATCTCAAGGTTTACTAAATTATAAATTTACTAAATATATTTAAGTTAATTCCAAACTATTGTATTATAAATTTATAAATAATTTTTTTTCAACATATTTTTTAACATACGGCTTTTTCCCTAATTTCTTTGTTAATATGGCGCTGCCAATACAATGTTATTCTATTTCTTTTAGTTTTTATTACGTTTTTTTCTTGTTCTTTATGGGTAAACACAGCATTTTTTATGCTCGTCTCTAAATATATTCCTTTTCCTTTTTTGTATGCAACATTTTTTCTCAATTTCCTTTTTTCGCCTTACTCCTTAATATATGCGCATTTGTAAATAGCTGTCTCGTTATTGATTTTTTCTTCTCATGCAATATGAGGTACTAGTACAATGAAAAAACACTACAGAAAAACTATCGAATAAAAAAAATAAAAATTTATTGTATAAATAAAATAAAGTAAAAAATGATATAATTCGTGACAATTGCATGATTGATCAGTGATTTTCGCTGTGATCGACGTATGATGTCACTGAGAGCTATGCAATTGTTGGGGGTGGTCAGATATTTTATCATTGCTAATTAGGGGTTTAGCATGTGCCCGCAGTAGGCATACCTGTCGTAAGAGTTATTGTCTCTTATTTAATTGCCAAATTCGAAACTGTCTAAAAAAAAAATTGTCTGTTAATTGATATTAGAGAAAAGCTTTCTGATTAATCAGTTTGTGATTAATCTCCTATAAATCGGAGTTTGATTAATATTAGATTAAATAATTAAGTTTAAATTGAATGGTGTATTCGGGTGATGAATAATCAATCGCACATTCCTAGGGCGACTTTTTTTTTGTTATATATCTGTAGGACAAGTTTTAAGTATTTTTTAGTTGTTGTACGATTATAATCCTTTTCGTCCAGAACTAAAGTAGCATAGATATACTTATAAAGAAATTTTAAGTAATATATTCTTTCTATCTCTTTTCAGGTAAGTGTCTCAAATAAACTGAACTGTTTTAAAGTCTATAAAAAATCTGGTAAGCAATTCTGAACATTCAAAGCGTAAATAACTAGTTTTCTGAAATGTCGAGCGGACCCAAAGATGATGTATGATTTTCCGTCTTCCTTGCCAAATTTAGTTTGGAAAAGGCAGAACGCCTCAACCGCTTTTTAAATTTATAAAATTTTATTTATTTTATTATTTTTTAACTTTTATTTTTATTTTATTTTTGTTCTTTTTATTTTATTTTGAAAACTTTTTTTATGCTGTCATTTTTTATTTGTTTAATTTTTAGTTTTTTTTAATTTGTTTAATCTTTAGTTTTTTATTTTTGTTTTTAGTTTTTTAATTTTTTTACTTTTTTATTATTTTGTGTTATATTTTTTAATATTTTTGTTTAGTTTTTTAAAATTTTTTTAATTTTTGGTTTTTTTATTTAAATTTTTTTTTCAATTTTTACCTTTTTTTTTAATTTTTAGTTTTTTTTTAATTTTTAGTTTTTTTTTAATTTTTAGTTTTTTTTTAATTTTTTTAATTAAAATTTAAAAAAAAAAATTTTTTTTTTTTTTTTATATTTTTTAAATTTAATTTAATATTTATTTTGTTCTATAATTTTTTATTTTATATTTTCTTTTAACTAATTATCCTGTTTTCCTGGCTCCGTGTTTTATAAATTATACACAATTGGTACTGGTATCAGTACCATACTCCACGTCACACAGAGCAGACGTGTTAAGAAAACTCTGTAACCTTGAAGACGATTGCCGTAGAGCAATCCAAATATATCGGTTTTACGAAAAAAGAACCAATTGTGTTTAATTAATAAAACACAGACCTCGAGCCAGCAAAACAGGATATTTAGTGAAAGAAAAAGGTCGCCAAAAATTATAATTTTTCTTTTATTTTTTTTATATTTTGTACTGATTTTATTTTGAATTTTTTCAATGAAATTTTTTTGTATTTTAATTTTCGTTCTGTTTTACTTTTCATTTTTTATTGATAGCAATTAGGCAAGAGGTGACGGAAATCTTTCCAATATACACCACTTTAACTTTCTTTTCGGAAATTTTTATTAAGCTTCGTTTAAATGTGAAAAGCGTAAACGATTATCTTATAGAGATGTTTTAATAAAAAAAACCAGTCCTCATTTCAAAAGCCTTTAATTTAATTTGACGCCCTTTCATTAAATTTAGGCACACCATAATTCTTTATTTCCATTTTGTTTAATTTTTCTTTTTCACCCATAGATTTAGTATTAAAATATTCACTCACCCTGACCTATGCCAATATTAAATTAATACGTGTATCGTGAGCGTACTATTTGTACAATTCAAAGAGAGGAAAATAGAAAAAATGAAATGAACAAATTCTTCAAGCTTGTTAAATATTTCAATTCAATTAAAATTTGTTGGCATGTTTTGTGTTGTAATATTTAATATTTCTGCTTTATTTATAAGATATATTCAATACTCCACAAAAATTTCTATGATATTTATAATGCACAAGCCAATGCTTGTTACGATTTATATTAAACGTAAACATTTTATTGTAACTTACTTGACTAATTGTTTTGTTTTGGTTTTATTCTTTAAATCTGTTTTTAATTTAATTTCACTTCATTTTGCTCAATTTAATCTTTTGCCCGTATTTAATTTAATGGTAGTACTCTTTAAAAATTTGGCTCTCTTAACTTTGCTTTTGCACAAAAAAAAACTTTTCTACATTCACCACCAAAGCAGTCTTTTGTATTTATATTCAGAGCTTTTTCTGCTCTGAATTATGTTCACACATACACGCGACAGCTTTAACACATACACATTGAGTAAATCTTTGAATTTTGGCTTTCAAAAGCTTTTCGCATTGCATATTTTTAGGCTTGATATCACACACACATATATATTTTGTAATTGACCAAAACAATCTTATGCCGGAAATTGTTTGAGAAACGATTTTAAGGAAAAACAGTTAATAATACATACAAAGCAATCATTTTGGAATATTAATTTAAGGCCTAGTTGCTCATACAAAGTGGCTTCTGAATGTGACATGCAAGTTGTTGAAATTAATCAGTTTACTTTGCTCCAGTTTAAAACTAAATTAAATAGGCTATTTTATTGAATTCGAAACATTTTTGCTTTAAACTTTTCTTTAATTGAAAAAGTGCTTGCCTATAACCAATGCTATGCATGGAATGAGCATTTTTTATTTTTATTTTTTTTTATTTTTTTATTTTTATTTTTTTTTATTTTTTTATTTTTATTTTTTTATCTTGTTGATTTCTTAATTTATCAACAGAAATTTCAAAAACTTCATTCACCTTTACCTCAAAAAATAAAAGAACAAAACGTCATTGGCAAAAATTGTTATGCACTCAAACACAATAAACTTGTCTGCCTTCAACAATGCGAGCAGGCTAAAAATGCAACAGCCATACAAATGAAGCTAACATTTCAACAACAAATCACTTGACTAATCTGGCTTTTAGCCATGCGAATTGTAAGTGGGGAAACTAAGCCACCAACGCAGCCAGTAGACAATTCTCGCTTTGCGCACATTCTTTCACTCTATCCAACTTATCTATTGCTTATCAATAATTTCGTTGCTAGTTTTCTTGTGATATTGATCAACCAATAACAAAAAAGTACACATTTGTATATCTTCTCTGCATTTTTTTGGGTTGTCAATTGCATTTTCCATTCGAAAATGCATACAAAGCTGTGATATAGAATTTCGGAGGCGGCGACGAATGTCACATGAATTTATGTGTCTAGAGAGTGAAGTAACAAATTTGTTTCATTTTCATTGATTCGTCATTTAGGGCCGCGTGCGTAAAGTCCGGTTAGCGCTACCCGGGGATTGGGAAAACGGCCCCTAATAAATGTATTTAAAAAGTCCAAAAAAAGTTATAAATAAGAAAACACAAAAAGTAAAATGTTTAAACGACTATTTCTCCTAATTCTGTTTAAAATAAAAAAAAAAAAATATTTAATTTTTTAAATTTTAAAATTTTTTTTAATTTAAAATTTTTTCTTTTTAATTTTTTAATATTTAAAATTATTTTTTTTTAAATTTTTTAATACTTAAAATTTTTTTAAAAATTTGTTTATTTTAAATTTAAAATTTTTTCTATTAAATTTTTTTAAATAAATTTTTTTGTAAAATACAAACATTTATTTACATTCAGGTTTTATATATTTTTCCTCATTTTGTTTAAAATTAAAGAAAAAAAATTAAAATTTTTTTAAAATTATAAAATTTTTTTAAAATTATAATTTTTTTTTTTAATTTTTTAATATTTAACATTTTTTTAAAATTTTTTAATATTTAAATTTTTTTTTTAGATTTCTGTTTTAAATTTTTTAAATTTAACAGAAACATTTTTAATTATTTTTTTTTTAATATAAAAACGTAAGCAGTTATAAATAAAATTGATTAAGATTTTTCATCTGTGTCGTGTCCTACATGCCCATAAGAGGCGACTAAAGGACATGCTGCCTTTCATCACCCATCTTCTCCTTGCTTACGGAAGGAGATATGACATGACGTAGCAGGTTGCACTGGTCATACCACCTCCCGCGACAGTCGGGCGTGTATCGCAAGGAAGTACCGGAGCATATCGGGTTCATAACCGGCAAGGGACCGCCAACTTCGAAAACAGTCCCCAAAACCTTCGGAGAGTGTTTTTGTCGTTATAAACAACAACAACAACCTCTCATTATCCACACACACAATGCTTGAATAATTTTATTTAAAATTATTTCCAGTTCCAGCCCGGAAACAAGTTGTTCAATGGTTCACTTTTTTTTTGCAGTTTTTATTTTTTTTGTTTGCTGACAGTACATTAAAAGTGGAAGTAAAATATGCATACACATAGTACATATATTTCCATACCTACGCGCCTTCCGGCTTTAGTTTCCTTCCTTTGCTCTACACCCTAACAGCTTATCTCTACTCACATTCCACATAGATTCTTATTTCGTATCAATATTTGATTTTTTTTTTAAATTTTGTCAAAGTAAATAAACATTGAGATATGTTTTGCAATATGCGATTGGTATTGCGTTCTATTTTTATTTAGACATTCGATCTTCTGCCAAATTCTCAGCGTTATTCTAGTAAAACGCGTTTACCAATGCAAATCAGTATATACGCGTATTAGCGATTTTTTTTTTTTAATTTTCTTTACTTTCTTTATACATTCGGCTTTTTCTAATTTGCGAATATCTGTTCCAACTTACTCAACAACTATTTGTTGTTGCTTCGCTTTAACATAATTCCCCTATGCTCTTTTAGCTATGGAGCACAGCAGCTTCTGTCAGTCACAAAGTCATGTCGCGCTCACGATAAAACTGTGCTTACGGACTGTGTTACCATGCAGTTTTGAATTGTTTGTACAAAGTGGAGGGGTTTTTGATGTTTTGGCATGAAAAAAGAGAGAAGTTTTAATGTGGCTTATTACGAACAATTTATTGAATTTTATATACTTTAAATGATCGAAATATAAACTTTAAAATAAATGGATAAGCTTATGATTAACTCACATATCGAATAAATATTGTAAATACGATATCAAAATCGATAAAAAACAATAAATTTTCCCAGAGTCGATAAATATGTTAAAAATAGATAAATTTTTTTGAAAACCGATAAGTATTTGAAAAATTTCGATAAGTACATAAACCGGTTTTCCACAAATTGTTCTCCTTAACTACCTTCCCAGGTTGCAGATATTGTCCTATGTGACAACACTGAACAATGTGATCTCCCACCACCGAGTTTCCCAAATTGTGCTTGCTAACTATGTATCTTTCCAAGTTCCAAACAAGAAAAAACACGCACAAAATTATTGCACCCATGTGGCAACTCACTTTAATGCACGTCGCACCGCAACTGATCAATGCGATCTTTCGTCCTAACTCCGTACCTGTCTGCTTCACCACAAAACAACTTGTTATCCAGCGTGTACTTCAATTGGTCGCTGCACACATGTTGTTGTTGTTGCTGTTGACACTCTCGCCGCCACTGCTGCTGTCAACCTCCAACCGTGCCATCGTCATCATCATCAGCGCCCTCATTGCCTGCGCTCGTCACCAACGCACAATTTACAGTTTAGTTTACTTGTGAACGAGCTACGAAACAGTGGTGTATTTTCATTTTTTCGCTCAACGTGTGAGTGCGATAATTCGGCAAAAGTCAACGAAAACGGAAAGAACAAGTAGTGCGCGTATTCGTATACGACGTCGATAGCAGCAACGATAAATATAATTAGAAAAGAAAAAATCGAAAAACTCTTGCAATAACCCTCCCCACAATCGCCGTCCTCACTGGTATCGGTGTTTGCGGTTACGCTCCGCATTTCGTCAGCCAGCTTGTGTTTATTGATACAATTTTGATGTTTTTTCTACGCAAATACTTATAGTGTTTTAAAAAGATTTAAAAAAAATAATTGTTTTCAAAATAAATCCATGGGTTTATACGCCAAGTCAATAATCAATTGAACTGTATTATTCAACCCTCGGCAGCCTTTGTAGGTTGCCCAACCGTTAACGTTTCAAGTCCCCTAAAGTTTCCTAAACATTACGAAAACGGATCTAAAGCGTCGTCGTCGCTTTAACGATCATCGATGTGTCTGTTCCAGTAAAATTCAAAATCGCATAAGCAAAATTGTTCTACAATCAAATATAACCACGTACGCACAACAGCGTCTTTCGCATTTAAAATTCCATAAAAAACGAAAAAGGCGCAAGAAGAAAAAGTAAAGCGTACACCAAGTAAAGTGTAGAGAAAATATATAAACTTGAAAAAAATAGACGCAGTATAAAGTTGCGCTATTTTGGGAATTTTTACAAACATTTGGCTGTTTCGGGTAATTTGAACATAAAGATAAAAAAGGAATTAATAATTTTGAAATCGATGTGTATGTTAAAAACTTAAAAATTTCGCCAAATTCTCTGCGCTATTGAAGACAGGTTTTTATTAAAATTTGAATATTGAGTTGAAAAACCAGGGAATAATAAAAAAAAAATTGTTGGTATAAAAAAAGCAATAAAAAAAAAATTTAAAAAAACACCTAAGCAAATTTGCATGTTTTCGAAATTTTTACGAATACTCGCTTAACCTTAATTCGACAAATAAAATTTAATCTTTGTACATATTTGTTGCTTTTTATACCTTTCATGAACATGAAATGGTATTATGACTTTGGTTCGATGTTTGTAAGTATGAGAAGAAGAAGAGATCGACCCACCAATAAGTATACCGAAATGATCAGGGTGATGAGCTGAGTCGATTTAGCCATATCCGTCTGGCCGTCTGTATGTTTGTACGCAAACTAGTCGCTCAGTTTTTGAGATATCTTGATGAAATTTGCTATGGGGCCGCAATTTTGCATGAGATTAATCAGATTAATTTGTCGGAATCAGCAAGATCGGGGCAATACAACGCATAGCTCCCATACAATCGATAGTTTCGATAAATGGGTTTTGGGCTATAAATTTTGCAATTAAAAAGCTAGGAACGTAAAATTTTGTAAGTTTGGTACTTATTATATATGTAAAGTGTGTAGTGAAAATCACCCAGATCGGACCAACATAACATGTAGCTCCCATACAACCGATTGTTCCGATAAATGGGGTTTGGACTTTGTATCTTTAAACGATCAGTTTTGCAGAGTTTTTACTAAATGTGAGTAAGGATCGGACCTTAAAACCGTGGTGCGCATTCATGAAAGGTATAAAGTCTTCGGCATAGTCGAAGACAGCCCTTTCCTTACTTGTTTCAATTGAATTATTTATACAAAAACGTGTTTAGTTTATTTGCGCACCGTGCGCATAATCGCTCAAATTGTCACTCACTACCACCCGTTCACCCCGCAGAACATCTCCGCCTCTCTAAATCACTTTTCACGGCGACTTACATAATTAGCCCCTGAATTTCATAACCAAGCTCATTATCTCAAAGGTTTATCGATTTTCGACTATCTACTAAGATTTTTAATTTCTTTTTGTTTAGATCTAAAACCTAACTGAATAAAAAGTCTTTAATCTTAAACTGGTTCCTAAACCAATAAGTTTAAATGTTCTACAGATAAAAGCAGATTTTTTAATATTTTTTTTTGTATTTTGTAATTATTGTTTTGTTTTCCTAATATTTATTTTTATTTTCATTACATTTTTATATTTATTTTGATTACATTTTTATATTTATTTTGAAAAATATTTTTATTTCTTTTTTATTTTGTTTTTTTTTATTTTTTATTTTATTTTTATTTATTTTTTATTTTTTTTTATTTTTTTTTTTTATTTATTTTTTATTTTTTTTTTACTTTTTTTTTTAATATTTTTTTTTGTCTATTTTTTATTTTTATTATTTTTTTATTTTATTTTTATTTTTATAAATTTTTTATTTTATTTTTATTTTTATTAATTTTTGTTTGATTTTTATTTTTTGTGTTAATTATTTTATTTTTTTATTCTTTATATATTTTTTTTTATTCTTTATGTATTTTTTTATTCTTTATATATTTTTTTTATTCTGTATATATTTTCTTTGGGTTTTTTTAGTTTTATTTTTTCTATTTTTTATATTTATTTTTTAATTATTGTATATATTTTTTTGTCCATTTTTTTATAAAATTTTTTTTATTTTTTATATATATATTTTTTATTTTTGTTGTTTTAATTGTTAAAATTTTGTTTTAAATTATTTTATATTATATATTTATTTTTTTGTTCTTATATTTTATATATTTTAAAATTTTTTTTCATACATATATTAATTTCTATAATTTTCTTATTTTTTGATTTGTTGTATTTTACTGAACGTTTTTACAAGTACCTTAATATTTCTTAGAAAATGTTGGCGTTTTTCGTAGCTCAGTGTGTAGAGAACTACTCTCTGCCACAATTTTTTTAGCGATTGGTAAGGCATTCCTGGTTTAAAATTAAAACGCTGTTCATCACACTCATACATGTTGATACATTTTTTTTTGTATTTTAGACTAATTAATTTACAGTTTAAAGCACTCCAATATTTTTTTTTTACTATACAATTTTAACTCCACTAGTCATACAAACCAACCGAAGAACTTACACGTGCCAGTCCAGCCTCAAACACTGCATTACATTGCACACCGCAGAGGTCTTGTGAAATTTGAAGTAGCAGCAGCGTCGCACTCCAGCACAAAAAAAAAAAAAAACAAAAAAATTTATCAATGGAAAATTTTCTGCAACATGCTGCACTGCTCGCACAATATATGCATTGCTCTGTCTAACTTTATAAGCAAATCTGCGAACCGGTTAGTTTCTATTTTATTTTACTTTTTTCGATGCTATTTGAGTCTGTTTTATGGCGCTTCTGTTGCCTTTTGACTCTTCGCTTATATTTTTTCTTGTAGTAGTATAAATGCTAGTACATATTTTGGCCAATAAAAGTGCGCCAGACTCTCTTTGCCTTTCTTCACAAACTCGCACACAATAACACATCACAAAATCTCTGGTAATTTCAACTCGCTCATGATCATCAGCAACCGCTTCTTTGGCTCGCTATACAAAAGGAATTTGCTATTTCTTGCTTTGGCCGCATGACATTCGCACATTCGTTTGCTCAACTAAGACAAAAATTTAACAGTCATACTTTGTCTCGAACAAAGGAATGAATGCAAACTGGTGTATCTTTATCTTTATATTTGCTTATCACGCCAACATGCCCTTTAAGGTCAGCGCCTTGTTTAGCTAGTTGGAATTTTCCGTAAAACTGCACCACTCCAGTCATTGCAAGTGTTAAACCCAGATCGCCATCACCAGCCTCTCATGGAGTTCTGACTTAAGCGCAACAGTACTTTCTAGAACTTAAATATCAAGTGTCATCAACAGCGCGTGTTACGATTTTGGTTATTTTTCCTCTTCTTACATTTGTTCAGCTGTTTATTAATCGTAAGCAACTGAACAAACAAAAATTATCTGGAAACTTCCGTTCGTTGCCAAAAATGTGTGATCTTAGCATGTTTTGGATTCAATTTATGAGAGAGAGAACACGTACACCGTGTGGACAAATCAACAGCTGTTTCTATGATACCACAATACATCTCTTCAAAAGTTTTTCCTGGAAGTGTGATTTATAATATTTGTGCTGTCAATATTAGCTGCGATATTGTTTATTTTTTAGTTTGTTTATGCGAGTATACTGCTAGAGGCATTGCCTAGGGCCCGAGCTTTTAAGAATTGAAAATACAATACAAAAACAACCATAATTCCAGCTCATTCTTAGACACATCTAGACGTCTTGTCACAGTACGCTTTCACGTAGTAATCAATCGCAGAAGTTTTCAAGCGCTTTCAGAGCACAGTGCTCATATTCTCTCGTTCTCCTTCCAAACGTTTGGTTCCTTTGAATGACTTCTGTCTGTCCCAAAATGCTGCCTTCTTTAGATTGTTTGCTAGTCAGACAGTACTCAATTCGTTGATCTTCATGCATTACCTCATAATTAAAGTTTTTTTATCTACTAAGAAACACGTGTGTTTTATTATAAATTGACAGTCAGTGCTCAGCACTTATGAACCATGACTAAGCTACTTTTTAATCAATAACCCACACACTTATCAGCACTTATCGCTTGTCTCCAATCACTGTTTTAATTAACATTTCATTGTTAGTGAATATTTAATATTGTATTGTCGAGATGTCGCGCTATATCAATCAGTGCCATGCAATCGTTGCTATCTGCATAGCGAAAGCCGTTTAATATAGATATTCGCTCGCAATGAATTTATTATATAATTATTTATTTCAGTTTTCGTTTCAAAATAGTTTTACACATACGACGCCCACCGGCTTTTCAACATCATATCTGCTACACCCAGTTTCTGTGTGAAAAATATTTATTTCACTACTCACATTGTCGACATCATGCCTCGTGTATTCTCTTTAATTTTGTTTCAACTTTTTTGGAGCACTCAGTCGCATTCCTTCGTAGTTTGCGCTTATTTTAGATCGCATATTCGGGATGTTCATGTGTGCATGCGTCGTGTTTATTTTGGCTTTTGACTCATACGCAAATTTTTTGCTGTTCGATATACGGTGTAGGCATGGGTAACACTGCGTTGCGCTGTGGAGTTCAATGCGCTAGAGTTTGAGACTGCCATCACAACTGGTGTTACTGCAGTATCGCCACAAAAATGCGTTATTAGCTACTCTGCCATCGCTGTTTTGTGCCTATCATCCTAGCTGGCTTTAACCATGTGGTGTTTTATTCGTTCTTTAAATTTCCGCTGTTTATTTCTGTGTTTTGTATGAAAAATTGACTTGATCATACTATATTTTTAAACAGCCATGTGCTTATCGCCGTTGAGTGTATCTTGTGCACTTAAGCCGCACATATGTCACTCACATAATTCTCAATTGTTTGAGCTCCTTATCGTAGCTCATTTGCGCCGCTAAGTCGCTTGCCCCTACATTTCCAAGTGATTTCGGTCAATCCCCTCAGGAGCTACGCTTCTAAAAGATTGTTAAGCTATGCCGAAACGTAAATTTTGCTGACTTCTTTTAACCCTTTCTTCCCCTTCACTGCTTTCCCTGCATGTTTTTCTTTTATATTCACAGTTCCCTGTTTAAGGAAGCAAATTTGAAGGCGCTCATTGACTGCTAGTCGGCTACCTTTTGCAAGATATCGTACCATATGTGATCGATTTTGTATTTTCTTGCCGCCGACGTTTACTCACTACTACTGAACATATGTATGTCTGAATACTTGAAAACCAAAATAAAACCAAAAAATGTGCTAAGCAGCGGATGAAAAAAAGTATTATAAAGCAGGCAGGCGTATGGAATTCGAAATACCTAAATCGCTTCGCACATCGCCAGCTAAAGCGAATAAAAAAAATTAATTTTTAAAAAAAGAAAAAAAGCGATCCAAAGAACATGTTAAAAAAGCAAACATTTAAAAAATCGCATGTTCGCGTCAATGGAAAATTTCCAACCGGCTTAGAGCAGTGCTATATGTACCGATATCTGTTTGCATCGATTTTTAGCTGGCAGGCAATTTCTATATATAGTTGTTGGTTTTTTCATTTTCACAGAATGTGAACGATTTGCTTTTCAAATTTGTATTGGATTATAGTGCATGATGTTTTAGCAATAATGTTATTTAGAGAAATAATATTTAGTCAGCATATGATGTAGCTGTCCACTGCGTCCCTATGACCATGAACTATACTTTGATTGATGGCAGAATTAGCGATAAGGTCCGACTTTCTTTGATGTACTGTTTATGGACACGCAAATATGCTTCAGGAAATTAGTAATAACTGTATTTTTAACAACAGTATTTCTAATTAAACTAAGTTTAACTAACTAATTGGAGTAGCTGGCAAATTTGAAGTGTCCTTTGAAATTAAAGGCTAGATGAGAAAACGGCCCTAAGGGGTTTACTCCTTTATACTACTCAGAGACAAAAAGTTTCAGATGTAACGTTCTTCGTAGCTACTTAGAAAAAAATCAAATTAAATAATTAACATTTGAGTCGAAATATCGTCGGGTTAAAAGTTTTTGGAACAATAAACATGGTCTTTTATGCAATGGCACGGCTTTTATCGTACAAAATCCTCCTGAATAAAATAAATAATATAAAAAAATAATATAAAAAAATTATATAAAAAATAATAGAAAAAATAATATAAAAATAATATAAAAAACATTGTCAAAAAATAATATATAAAGTAATAGTAAATAGAAATTAAAATTAAATTAATTAAAAAATAGTAGAGTAAGTTAGGGTATTGTGATATAGGCATACCTTTTTCGGCTGCTACTCAACATTTTTGTAAGTAGACAGGTAAAAAATCACACAATTCGATAGATTTCAGTATTGCATTGAAGCACATTCCAAGACGAGATCGATTTATCTTAAGTATTCCGGAAGATATTTAATCAAACCCATAAAAAGTCAATAAAGCCGTTTTGTCAAAATAGGGGGGTAATGTGATATACTATACCACATACTTGGCTATCCTATGAAAGATGTGTAAGCCGCATGAAATAATCCAGCCGCATTGTAGATATGGTAATTTGCATCCTATCAGATATGTGGCAAGCTGATTCGGAACCAGGAGGAGCATGTTCCATCAAAAGTGGAGAAGGGTTTCCTTTTTCTGCTGATTTTATGCTACTAAATTGCTTTTCTGTTGTAGCTAACATTTTCAGATGCTTAATTGGCGTGATAGACACCCCTGTGTCATCAACGTTTCAAACTCCTGTCAGACATTAAACTACTTCTACCAAATCACATTACCCAAACTACAGCTTTAAAGGAACGAACAAAAAAAATAATAAATAATATAACAAAATAATTAAAAAAAAAAAAAATTTAACAATATAACAAAATAATTAAAAAAAAAAACAACATAACAAAATAATTTAAAAAAAACATAAAAAATTATATGAAAAAATATATGTTTAAACAAAAAATTATAAGAAAAAATGAAAAAATCCTATAAAAAAATAAAATAATGATAAAAGAAATAAGTAAAATAATAAAACGAGGAAAAAAAAGGTGAGAAAAACCCACAAAAACGAAATAAAAAACACAAATTAAGCAAAAAATGTATCAAATGTAAACCAAATAAAAATTAAAAAAAAAGACTCAAATTAAGCAAAAAATAAATAAAATAAAAAAAATCAAAAAACTTAAAAAAGTTATAAAAAAACTTAAAAGATTATAAAAATTATGAAAAAACTAAAAAAAAATTTAAAAAAACTAAAAAAAATTATAAAAAAACTAAAAAAAAATTATAAAAAAACTAAATAAAATTAAAAAAAAAAATAAAAATAAAATTAAAAAAAAAATTTTAAAATTAAAAAAAAAAAAATAATAAAAAAATTTGAAGAAAAAAAAAACAAAAAAAAAAAAAATAAATAAAAAAACAAAAAAAAAGAAATTAAAAGAAAACAAAGTAAAAAACAAAAAAAAAATTTAAATAGATAAAAAAAATTAAAAAGGAAATAAAAATAAATAAGAAGTAAAGTATCTGAAAAACATTAATTAAATAAAAAAGAATCAAATCAATAAAAATGGAAAACACTGGTAACTAATGGATTATCGGAAAAATAGCCAATTAAACTGGGAATGACTTCGATTAGTACTTGTATTTAAGATGTCTGCTTGAAATATCCCACATCCCGCTATGGTAGTTTTGGGCTTGGTTCAATTCAAATTTAGTATTTTCCACGTTTAAGTTTTTCAACATATTCAAGTAGATCTAGTAGCAAGTCATCTGCCTTGATATAGTGTACCCTTATTTCCTGCTCATCTCTCCATACAAACAATTCTATCGTAAGGTTATATTCATTTCGCATAACTTTGTTTGCGTCACTTCTTTCTCGTCGAACTAAACTTTTTTGTCTTAATTTACATTTGATATGCTCATTTGGTCGCTTGCGTTTGTGCTTAAGTCAATGCGTCTGTCTGCTTTAAGATATCACGAAAGTTCTTGACGATGCTTCTGCTATTGCGGCCACCACAAATACATATTTTATTTGTGTTGAAGAAATTCCTCATTTTTAATATCGTACAAACATACATTGTCCCTTAATGAAGTGAGGACATCGACCAAGTTTCATGTATTTTTCCCATTTCTTAGTGAATCATTTGTTGTAAGTAAAGAGCATGAAAATGCAACACTTCACAGATCAGTCAACCGCTCTTCTTCTAGTAATATCTTTGTGATTTCGCTTACTTGCATTTCTCTAATGCTCTTCTAATGCCACAACGCACTTGCGTTCAATGCATTTCATATCTCTTCACAATTCTGCAGCTTGTGTGTGGCATCACATCTACATACATATACGTACCTTCTATGACAGACGATCGCGCTCCTCAACTTATAAATTTTGTTGTTGTTGCACGAAAAAAATGCGATGTTTGCTGCATTATACTTATAGTACATATATGCATGTTGCATGCACTATCGAGCGATCCGTGCAAATGAAATGAGTGCAACTCCAAATAGCTACCCAACAACCGGCAACAACTAATTCAACAGCAACTGCCTGCCAAATCAAGTTGTTGGCTGCAGTCCAAGTTGGGTGGCTGCCACCGTGCGCCAAACTACGATTGTATTACGAGGGGGTGGAGGCGCGGCTTATGACCACATACATCTGTTTGTTTGTAGGCTGTGTTTGTGACTGTCTGCCTATTTCATTTTTAAAATATTCGACATGCCTTGCTGTGAGTAGTTTTTGTGCTACTTAGTTGTTTTTGTTATTGTATGTATGCGCCAGCGGCATGCCTACGGGCCATCGCTGATTTGGTGAGACATTGCGTGCGTCGCATGAAACATGTTCTCACGTACGACCAAACTGCGTATACAAGATGACGGCAATGCGCTGAGCAGGCGAGCAGACAGCAGACGAGCGTCGTTGAGTAGCATTGGCTGACATTTTTTTCCCTTTCAATTACACTGTACAACATCGTTTTGGCAACAGATTGACCATGGCATTTTTTCGGAAAGGAGGCAACGTTCAGATTATCTTAAAAATAATCCAACGAGTCTTAAGTGCATTTGTTTTCACTTAAATGTTATGGTGTGCCTAGGGTCGCGAGATATTGTCTTTTAAAAAGAATAACATTTCAAACTAATATTGCGCCACTTCATGATATTGTAAATGTGGTGCGAAGACCCTTTCCAACCCCCTTAATTTTCAAGCGCGAATATACGACAACTAGTATGCTTAGACATCGAATCTTTATTTTTTTTTAACTATGATGGCTAGTGTTGAAAACCTTTTTTTTTTCCTCGTCTCGTTTGTTTTTCATTTAAGTTTATTAATTACATATATATTTTCAATATTTTTTTCTTCTCTTGTGTCCATTCTATTTTTGGTCACATGTAGACTAGATATTCGCTTGTCGCACGCATTCCTCATGCTTTGCTTACAAAATAGTCATTTACAGGGTGCTATGTGCCATATTTGTATAAGCTAACGACTTGGATGTTGCTTGTTTTTATAATTACCCAACGAGTTGTACGTAAAATTATTGGCCTTTTTGAGTTAATTACAAGCTGTTGACTGTATGTATGTATGTATATTAGACTGGGTCGATTTATTAACCGATATCGCGCCATCGATTTTTCGATAGGTTTTGAGCTTAGGAAAAAAAGTTCCACTACGCATACCAAAAAAAAATTTCGAGCCTGCGAAATTTCATTTTTTTGACTTTTTTCGACTTTGATTTTTAAGGTTTTTTTCATGACCTGCTAAAAAAATTTTCATTTGATTTTAAAATTTTCATGTATACCCTGTCCGACCCCAAAATGTCCTTTGAAAACGTTGGCGATAACAGTTTTTTGAAAAAAAAAAAAAAAAAATTGTTTTGGTTTTGGGGAGTGTTTTGGTCAAAAAATTTACCCTTTCGCCATTTTTTTACGGGTTTTTTCAGCATACATGCAAAAATGTTTTTTCTCAAAAAATCAATTTGTTCATGTGTTGTATTGAAGAAATCACTCAACTTTTTGGTACAGAACACCTCACCTAATAAATTTTAAGCATACTAATACTAAGTTTCATGCTTGAATCTCAATATTATTGATTCTCGACCTTCATTAAGGTATTTAAAACATTGAAATAAATCGAAATTACATTACAATAAAATATTATTCTGAAAAGTTGTGCGTTTGTATGTCCATGAAATAAAATTCCAACCTTGCTGTCTAGACGACCGCCAAATATTTAACAAATAGCTAGCAGCAGGCAGTATTTTAGACACTTCTAATCCAAACAATTAACTTAACTATATCTTAACTAAAATTTAAATAATTTAACAACTAAACAAGTGAAAAATTAAATTATAATGTAAACGCATATTTAAAAAGAAAAACTTAATTTAAAAAAAAAAAAGAAAAAATAAAAGACATTGACACTAAAAACTGTATCGAAAAAAAAAACAAGAAAAAAAATTAAGATAGCCACACCAAAGAATGTGGGAAAATACGCTAGAAAATTCACATAGAATTCTAAAGGTCATCAATTCTGTTTATTTGCAACCCACTTTCTGCACAATTGACAAATGTAAATACTTGACTTGCATTACATTGAATTGATGGTAAAGCACAAAAGACCGATGAACACACAGCTCACATAGTCTGGATATACACATCAACGGGTTTACTGACTTTCGTGGTTTTGTTTTAACAGTCAAAGCACTAAAATTAAGAAAATAAGTCAACAATTGAGAAAATTGTGTAAGGTATTGTTTAGAAAACAAACAAAAATCGGAAATTCAGGAAGAGAATGTGGACGTCAATGGTTTTTGACAAATACGTGTTTGTTGTAGGTGAGCAATGATAAACCAGGTTTTTATACAAAGAATCTAAAAACGAGAGAATTATTAATTTTTTTTGGAATTTCATCCATTCGATCAATTTGTTGTCTTCCAAGACGAATTTTTCCTCTTTATTGAACTGCAGCTTTTTAATGAATTTCATTCATGCTATATCATCATCTTTATAAATATGTATTTGTAGGTAAGCTATGATAAACCAGGGTTTCAAATTTTGCAGAGAAAATAATAGATTATTTGGAATTTCATCCCTTCGATGAATTTTTTATCTCCCAGGAATTTTATATGCTCGGCAAAAATCTTCTTTTTAATAAATTTCATTTCGATAAATTTCTTCTTTTTAATGAATTTCATATTTTTGACGAATTTCATATGTACATACATCTTTTTAAATATGTCCGAAATAAGCTTCCAATAGGACACTTTACCTACATACGTCACTTCGATGTACCTTCTTTAAAGTTCGTAACTGTTGTTGCACTCCAATCTTTTACTAAACCTCGTTTATGCAAAGTTCCGCTTTAATTACTATAAATGAATTTTTAGTTAGAAAGGCATTCTTCCTTTTGACGCATTTTTAGCAAAAGTTTTAATTCATTCGAATTTATAAGTTGTTTGGAGATATTTTAGAATGCGATACATCTTTTCGATGAACCTTATTCTAGTAAATATTTCGTAGTTTTTTTTTTAGCTCCACATGCTAGGTTGTACATATACAAGTCACAATATCCCATAATACTTTCCTTTTGAAAAAATTTACGGTATATAAATTTATACATCCATTCGGTGAACTGAGTTTTTTCGTCAATATAATTAACATATCTTTAATAAATTAGTTAGTTGTTTAATTTACCAAAGCATTCTTGTTTTGAAATAACTTTCAGTTTGGAACAATCCTTTCATCCCTTCGATGAATTCCCATTTTTTGTTCAATGTCTCAATATTTTGTTATGATTGATCATATATATGTGTGCATTAATTTCACCGCGCCTTCAATCAACTACCTATCCTTACTCCTAATACTCACCACTTGAGTCATTGAAAACTTATTTACTGTCATTAAATATCATTCGCCATTCGATTCGCCATAGTGGAACACTTACCATTAAGTAATTAATTTTCTAAGCTTGTTTGCGCCTCAATCGCCTTTACCTTTTACGTTTGGCCTTTGGCTAATCCCAACATTGTCTTGGCCTTATTCACTTTTTTCTTATTAAAGTATTAAATTCGCTCGACTTCACTCTTTCTTGTACTCTAAAAATTACGTTTTAGCATTACTTCCACCCATTTTTTCCTCTTTTTCTTTAATAATTTCTATAGTAACATTCCATCAGCTCGAATAGCATGCAAATAAAGTGAATGTTAATTTCCAATCATGCAAATACAAATATTTGCACAAAAAATTCATACCAATCACGAAGGGACTTTGCAATTTTCCATACATATTTATGAATATTGTATTACTTATTATTATTATTGACTTCTCCACTATACTGCTAACCACTTCTTGCTGTCAATGCATGCTGTCACTTAGCTAAATTAAAAAGCAAAACTTTTCCTATATTACTTCAACCACAAAATTAGCGCTTCTTATTGTTTTGTTTATTTACTTTTTTACTTTGCATCTTTGGAGCACGGGTTTTAATCCCTACAACGTCGTATTTGCCTTGCATTGGCACGAGGCAGTAGTTCGTTGGATTTTTTTTTTTTATTTATTTTCACATACGATTTAATTCAATTAGTACTACTGTGCGAATTGAAATCTCATATTTAATCAATCAGCTGTTTGATGTGTGGTTGCGGCTCAGCGTTAAATTTCCAACAACAAATGTCTATTGACGTTCGCAATCCTTTTGGGTTTGACAGATTACAGCATTATTGATGAACTTTTAGTATATTTGCGCTTATCTTTGGTGTGTTATAATTAAAAATTCTTATTTCTTTGACTTCTTGTTATAATTGTTTTATACGAACTTTGACGTAAGATTCCAGATTAGATAAGAGTGAAGATAAAAACCAGAAGCGCTTCAAAGCACACCAGATCATTAATACGGTATAAAATATTAGTCTTCAAGATTTATCAGAGCAGAATCATATAGATAAGATATAAGATAAGATGAACGCATTTACAAAATTTACTTTTTTATGAAAGAAAATACTCAACACTCTTGACAAAAAAATTATGAAAATTTAGAGAAATTTTTGAGCGAGTTCTAACTTGCACAATGCTATACTAAAATTGATTGGGCTACAAAACTGCATACTAAAAAATTTTCTAGAAATTCGCCCCAAAAAATTGCAGGTTTTGAGGGCAATTCGTTTCAAAGTTTAATTACAGTAGCTCACAGTCCAAATGAGCCACCATAAAAATTGAAATTTTCAGCAAGATTTACTTCTTTTTAATAATTTATTATAAAATCTGTTTAAAAATACAATATAAATACTGAATTAAAGCTTGGGATTTCGTGGAAAATTCAGAAGAATTTGACGAACTTTTGTAAAAATTTTAAACTTTTTACCAAGAGTTTTTAGATTTTTTTTTAAATATACAGTTTTCTAGCGCATTCAATTTCATGCGCATTTTCTGTCATGTAAAAACTACTGCGCTTATAAAATTGTATGAAAGAAAATGTGCTGGTCCTTTAAAAAAAATTTACAAAAAGCAGGTAATTCTTTTAGCGGCTTATGAGTGTACTTCTTGTGTACCCTGTACTGAATATTTTTTTTTGCAGTTTATTATTATGGAGTTATTTAGTATTAGCCTTACTGGAAGCTATTTTTGCAGTTTACTTTCAAAAATTTTTTTTATATTCCTATGCCTCTATCTCTATTTACCTTACCTACTGTTTTACAAACATTTACTTATCTGTCGCCTGGGAGAAAAATACTTGCTTACTTACTTAATTCATATTGATTGTTTGTATTTGTATGCAATAACCCGTTGGAATATTCCACTATTTGTGTACATATATATTTCGTTACGACCTCATTAGGCTTTGATTACGATTTTCTTTCAATATTGTGCTTAATTGTGCTATTTTGCTGATCAGCAATGTTCAAACTGAAAACAAAAAGGCTAACTATCGATTTTTTGTTGCTTCGTTATCTTTTGCTTGACTATTTGTATCGATAAATTCGTTATTCAGTAAATTATATCGGTGCTATTATTTATTGTTCAGAAGTTTTTTTTTACACTTTAAACTATTTAGCACAATTTTAAATAATTTTTTCGCTGTGATTTTTTTTTTACTTTCATATAATTTGTGAACGCAATCATTCGCCAGCCTATCAATCATCGATTTCACTTTTCTGCCAGTGCTGTGTTTTGATAATAAAAATGTGTGCGCAGTGCCAACGCCAGCATTATAGATAAAACAGTCTAGATTTTTTTTTTTTAATTTTCATTATCCTAATCAATTCGACTGCTAAGTGTATATGCTGATTATTTTTTCGAGTGTGGCAAAGCTCTTAAATGCTAAATTTAAGCGTTATATCTACATAAAGATAAGAGCAGGTAAAAGGGTGTTCTTTTTGTTTTAATAAAGCAAGAACTTCCTCTCTGGATGTAATCTGTATGCACTTTTTACAGCTTTTTTGAATTTTCTGGTGCGATGGTGAAGATTTATATCAATTAAAGAAACAACTTTTTTTTTCGGAAGTTGGTTTTTTTCTGTAACTTTATTAGAATTTTGTAAAAAGTGTTTTTTTTTTTATTTTTTTTTATATATTTTTTATATTATTTTTTATTATTATTGTCGCTTTTCTGAGTTTTTTATAAGTTTAATGAATCAGATTTCAAAAATTTCATTTAAATTAATAATTTTCGTTTTTTTTTTGTGTCATAGTCTCTCGAGTGGTTTAAAAAAAATGTTGTTCCCAATATATAAAAAATACGTCAATGTGTACTACTCTTGTGCGCTGCTTACGTCACAAATAAAATTAATTTGTCACAAAAAAGTGTCTACACATGATTTTTGTACGTAACATAATATCACAAGCCATGCAAAGGGTAATTCGTTTTTAATCAAAAAAGGCGAAAGGCATCACACCAAAATTGAAATTGTGTATAGCTGATTTTTTAATAAAAACATATTTTCAAAAAAATACTTTTTTATTATAAGTATTTGACGTCAAACAGCTGCACAAAGTACTTCATTAATTTTTTCGAAAAAAAAAAACACATTTTGCTAAATTTGTCGATATGGCGGCCGGTGTGCCATAACAGGTACGTGCTAACAACAAAATCCCAAAAACACTTTAAAAAAAATTTTTTTTTTATAAAATAAGATTACTCCTCGGCAGTATTCGGCAACCTTTGGAGGTATTCGTCAACCTCATGAGTGTACTTCTGAAATAAAAAGCTACTCAAAATACAAACTCCGCTAAGAAGGGGATTCTGTGCAGAAAAACTGTAGACCACGAAGCGCTTGTTCGATCGTCTAAGGGTTCCTTTTCCTTCCTTAATCTCCTTGAGCTTATATCACGCGAAATTATTGTTATTAAATTATTCTTTTGACGGTTTTATTTTGCATGGAAAAAGTAAAAGAACACAACAACATAGCTTTAGGTGACTTTGGTTAACTTAGGGCAATCAAAAGAACATACCTTATGTTAAAAGGAAAAGCGCTGGAGCTTAACTGAAAAATATTTTGTATGCTTTTTTCCAAAAAATAATTTTTTTTATGCAAAAAGTCACCCAATTTTCAAACTGCCCTAGTATAATACAGTCGTTGCCGTGCGCATGGAACTGTTCTCTTTGCCCCACTTCTGACTTGCTGTGCTCTAATTCGGCTTATTTTTGGTTTACGATCAGCAGTTGCTACCTTCAATATACAATCTCCTATAAATAGAGATATAGCAAATAGAAACAGTAAAAAATATTTGTTTGAATACTGCAAATAAATTTTGTTAAAAAACATCACTTATGAAAAAAGAAGCATATACCCATTCGTTTATTTGTTTGATATTCATTCTTAGGAATTCTAAAACTTGTGGTCCGAGTATGTATGCCTTTGAATAGGTTTTTCGTGTTATTCTACTCTAGTATACTATTTTTCGCAGTTAAAAATAAATTTATTGAATTAGGCCCACTTGCACGACGGCAAGTTATCTTTTTAATTCAGGGTTAGTTTGAAAATGTGTCAAAAACGTAACTTTCATTAGACGTTATCTCTATCTCTATGGCGCGATATACAACAGGTATACCATCATAAACCTCCTAAGAGATTTTTGCGCCAAGCTTCTCTTCCAATTTGTGGTGTGCCGATTTGAATTTTCCCTACAAATTGGTGGGACCTACAGTTTTTTGCCGACTCCGAACGGCATCTACAAAGGAGACGAATTTTTGCTGAGAAGCCTGTCATGGCAGAAATACACTCGGAGAGTTTGCCAAACCACTGCCGAGGGGCGACCCCGTTTTGAAAAACTTTTTTCAAATCACTTTTGATATTACCTGTACCAGGGCTCGAACCATGGACCTTCGGTGTGGTAGGCCGGCAACACTACCTTCACACCACGGCGGCCGTTAGACGTTAACTCAAAGTTAAAAATATAAATTTCGGTTTTGCAAGTGGGCCTTCTTGTGCTATGAAATTTCGTTATTTGCCGAGTATCTACAACATACACATGCCTGACTTTTTTACTAACCAAATTTATATATTTTCACAAATATTTACAAACCTATTTTGGTATGCTAATATTAGTTATTAAACCTACTTTTGTTGTTTAATTTTAAAGATAAAAAGTAGTTTCAGCTATAAGTGCATTTACTTAAATGACTTGCTATGTGAAACGCTGTGTCACTTTGCTCTCTGTTACACATTCAACACTATCCAATTCCAACCAAATTAGATAATAAAGCATCGTTCACTCTAAATCTGTACGCAGAAAGTATACCGCAATTCCGTAATAACCTATTGAACGCTAAACATTTAAATGTGTTACTAAAGACCATTTATTAAGCTCTTAATTTTATTTATAAAAATATTAAAAATGTTTGTTATGTAAGAACCTACGAGCATTCTTTTTATTAGAAGACATAATTTTTTGAACAATCTTTCTGTCACTTTAGCCGCATGTTGATTCCAAAGAGGCAACATTAATTCATACTTTTCTATAGCCTTGCCACTTCTCCTCAAACTTTATTTGACCATCGCACTGAATTTTTCTATTTGGCGGAGCTGGGCGCAATTAGGTAGATTAATGATTTTTGGTATAACATTCACTCCCTTGCTTTGATACCAATTCATGGCAACGGTAGAGTATTGAATGCTGGCTTACTTTAGCCAGAATATAGTAGGAGAGTTGCGATGTCTAATGCAAGGATATACTCTTTTCTCAAGGCATTCTTTTATATAAATATGCGAGGTCATTGTGGACGATGTTGCAAACTTAACCTTTTAAGGCCACAGGAACATATTGCTTGCCAAATCAAAAACTTTTTCGCAAATTTATCTACTTTCTTATACTTGTATATAGACACGATATTCCCCGCTTACTTGCCACGTAAAACTTTTGACCAGGTAGTTGAGTGCAGTCAAGTTTCATACATAATAATACAGCCTTTAAACTTTGTAAAAACTTGATCATATAGCAATCGCATACGTCTTTTCGCTAAAGTGTTCTGCTTATCTTACCTATTTGGGTATTTTATTGCACGATAGGTATTGAGGTCCGCATCTAACCGTATACGTCTAGCTTTACTTATACGGGTACCAAAGTTTTTCGCGCGATCATTGTCTGACAATTCTGGGTTATTTTTTATTGAGATAAGTACGAGTATCTTCCTCACTAATTCTGGGTTACGAGCTCTTCTTGTTACGTTTTTATTTTTAGCTCTTTCTATGCTCAATGTTCTTTTATATCTATTTATTACACTACATAAAGTGGTTTTTAGCAATTTCCATTTTTTCGCGATTTTTGAACCCGACCAAGTAGAATTCGATACAAATTTGTTCAGAATTAATTTGCGTTTTTCGTATTTCATCGCCTATTTAAACTTTAATTGATGAATAATCAAACTGAAAACTCGAACACATAATTTTCAGTAAATTCTAAAGCCATGGGCACTAAGCTCATTGAGAACCTTGGACGAGTAGCTATATAACGGCCTATATAGTGCGTACAGATTTAGAGTGAATGATGCTTTATAACCACTCAAATTACATGTCAGTGACTGCAATGAGTGAACGATCTTCTATTATTTGAATTTTCTATCACGCGGGTAAAAGTCACTCTTTGCGTTTTACATAGTTTGGTCGTATAACATTATGTTTCATATCAACTCTGTAAATTTTTAATTTGTTAATTACATAAGTCCACATTATTTATTTCGCTGCTTCTTTAAAAGTACTAGAGTTCGCCCAGTGGTTGAAATTCAACCAATAAACTTTATTTTATTTTATTTTTTCCTTTCCTCTAACATATTTTTATTTTCCTTGATTTCTTTTTTTACTCTCTTATTTTATTTTTTACTTTCCTCAAACTTCTTTTCCTTTCCCTTCCCTTCCTTTTATTTTCTTTCTTTCCCCTTCGTTTTCTTACCTTTCCTTTAATTCCCTTTCCCTTCCCTTCCTTTCATTTCCTTACCATTCCTTTCTTTCCTTTAATTTTCCTTCCTTTCCTATCCTTTCCATTCCCTTCCCTTTCCTTCCTTTCCTTTTCCTTTTCTTTCCTTTAATTTTCCTTCCTTTCAATTCTTTTTCTTTCCTCTATTTTCGTTTAATTTTCTTCGGTGTTTAATACTCTTTATGAATAATCATTTATTTTATTTTTGTAAACCCTGTTTGTAGGTATCAGCAATGAATTTTACATATTTGCTCATATTTTACATTGCTTGTTTAATGTATCCAACAAAGCAACTTTTCGTGCTCTCAGGAGAGCAGCTGACACTGGGCATCGTAGCCAGTAATCAATACAATAACAACAACTAAAGCAAAAATGCATGACACAACAGAGTATCTATAGTGCGAATACTTATTTTTCATTGGTCCACTACCAACTCTTCACACTCACAGTGAGAGCCGACCACACGAATAACACAAAAACATGCATGGCAAGTCCACTCACACTACTACGGCTCTTAATTTTTTCCTACAAAGCAACTCCTCGGCCATGCTCACGATTCAGCATAGTATAAAAGCAAGTACACACACACACACAGCGTGTCTATAGTGTGAATAAGTAAATGTGTAGTGGTGTGACTTTTATGTTAAATTTTTTATATTAAAATGATTTTTTAAATTTTTTTTATTTACGGATAAAAGTACACCTCAAAATTTCCTATCTATACATATATAATTTGTATACCCTAGAATTATAGTTTAGCAGAAAACGGTTCTACATTGCATTCATCTTGTCTATTTATATTAAAAGTATAAACGTGCCTTAGTACGCTGGTATAAACTGTGCAAGCACAACACTGTCGATAAACAACGACTTTCGATAGTAATGAACTCGCTTATTCGTTGTGCTTATTGAGTTACAAAGCATTCAAGTTGTTTTTTTGTAGTTTTTGGCGTATTGAACTCATTAAAATGTTTCCCGTTCATTCGGCGAATTGTTTCAGCGTTGGAATTTATTAGTTTTCTAGTTGTTAAACAAGCTTACGTTGCTTTGAGTGCATACCACTAAACTTGATGTGGCATCAGTGTACGATTATGGAACTTAACACTCAAATATTTTAGGAATGTATAAACTAATCTTTATTTTAAGTAGCTATCTTTGTAGCGACATATGTAAGCATTATGTTAAAAATAGTTGCAGCCAAATCCGTTCTGTATTGTCCGAGATCTTCTCATTCAAAAATCTTAGACTTTGTTTTATAATATGTATGAATAACTATCGGACAGTGAACATAGTGATGCGTATTCATGAAGCACAACCGAAGACAGCGTTCTCCTTACTTGTTTAAATTGTTGTTGTGCTGACTTTCAATGCCTCGCGCGTTCGAAGCTCATTCATAAATTTTTGCGCTCATCACAAACATTTGATGTTGCGCTAGTTTGTGTGCTTCTATTTTTTTTTTATTGTTTTATAATGTTTTTTTTTTTTTGTCTTCTTCAACTCATTGAGCTTCAATCAATTGCTAGCCTGTGTCTTACGCAGCTTTTTAAATTATTTACAATTATGTATAAAAAATCCCATGTGATTTCACATTCAGCTATGTCGCTTTCGGCGCTACTGCGTAAGGGTTAATTGTATTGTGACTTTTTATAGTAGCCGCGTAACAATCGTGCATTTACAAAGTCATTGACACTTTTGTATGATGCAATTTCTAAAATCTATTGCGAGCAGGCGTATACATTGTACACACGAAAAAAGCGCACGCACATAAATTTGTTTCGAGCGTATTTCGTTGTTAATTATTTAATTACAATGATTGATTGGTTATAGTCAATTTGAGTTTTGTTCACGTTGCTTGGTTTTTTTTTTTTCCTTCTCTATATATTCTGTAGTATTTGTTTCCCCATTGTTGTTTTCTTACTCAGCATCACAAGCATTCTAAGTTTGTTTTGGACACAAATAATAGAAATGCAGTTGCTTTTAACCCTATAAAACCTAACTAATCGTCGATTCGACGAACATTCTTTAAAATACTTATTTCTAATATAGTTATTTAATTTTTGGTTTCATTCTTTGTACGCATTTATGTACCAGTTTTTAAACCGCTAAATAAACCCTTTTTTTATTGTTTTGGAACAATTCTGATATATTTTTTTTAAGTCTATTAGAAGGTAGTCTTGAAAAGAGACAGACAATTTTCAATAGCGTATTCGTCGAATCGACGATGGTTACATATCTAGGGTTAAACGAACTGTTGGATAATCAACAAAAAAAGGAGCCGCGTTTTATATTCATTCAATGAATAGTATTGTTTTGAATTTTAAATTTGTTTGTTTCATTTGTCATTAAAAAATTCTGAAAGTTTGCTTGATGTCTCAACATTTGGCGGAAGTCGTCTAAAAAAAAAAGAAGTAAGATCATCAGCTACCTAACTGCAATCAATTTTAATCTTGCATCAGCCAAATTAGCTTGGATTTCCTTATTTAAAATTTCGAAAATTTAAATCGATTGGTTTTTAAGACTAGAGACCAAACAGCTAGTCCAGTGTTGTTACTTTGAGCCTATAACATTTTATGCATGCGTTCCAAGAACGAAAAGTAAAAAAAAAAAAAAAAAAATTACCGTATGATCCTAATTTCAATTTGGTTTAGTTATTTTTAAGCTCATTTCAGATAAAATACTTTAGAATGAAAAAAAAAAAAAAAAAAAAAAAAAAAAAAAAAAAATGGAAAAGTCTAATCAGACCCTAAGATATACACCAAAATCTATATAAAATACATACTTAGAAAACGTCGACTAATAAAATAACTTATTGCATCATATTTTTGTTTAACAAATGGGCAAATCTTTTTTTTTTTTTTATTTCTGCTAAATTTTATTTTGTTTTCAGCACAGAAATCATACGCTGCTATTTGTCCCTTTAATTCAATTTTGAGGCCAACAAAACGAACAAATTCACTTTTGCGTGACTAAAAATTTAATTTTTTTTTTTTAAATAAAAAAGAAATAAACAAGTAACACGTGACTAATTTTACTTCAATTATTCATGGAATCTTCGCTTCTAGTTTACCAAAAAATATTGCAGTTGTAATCAAAGCCAATTTATTTTTCTTGCAAACAAAATTCCAGAAGTATATCGTATGTAGTCAAAAATCAATGTAAACACAGACAGTCTGTTTGCACTCCAACACGTGTAGCTGTTTTCGTTTTTCGCTGTTATTGACTTGCTTCAACCAGCTGTCATGACTTTTAATCATTTGTTGCGTTGGTGTATTTGTTAGTATCGTGTGCTGAACTCATTAAAACTCTGCGTCATTCTAGTAAATATTCATAATATTATTAATAATAAAATTACATGAATAAATCAGCAATTAACATGAGCAAAAGCAAGGAATTTATTGAATTGATGCACGACTAGCTTCTTGCCGCAGTGAGTGTTACAATTGTATTTCGATAGTTTTTTGCTGCTAAAGTGAGAATGTTCATATTTATTACATTAAAATGCAATTTATGGAAATAATGTTAGTTATTATTGAAGTTAGTTTCTTTCATCTAGTCATAACAAAAAAAATCAGAACGCAATTACTCTCTCGAAAACAGAAAAAAATTAAACTCGAGCTTGGCTGAATTTTTTTTTTTTTGCATTTCATTCCAATTTCATAACAAGAAAAATGAATTGCGTTTGAAATAAAGAGTTAGTTGTATGCTAATCATGTCATTACCGCTATTGATCTCTTGGCATTTGTTCTATAGTTTTGTTTACTGTTTTGAGTTTCTCGAAGAAACGACTTTATTATCGTTATTTAATTTCTTTGTATTGATGACTAATCATGTGCCCTATTGCTGGGACTGTCCTCTTTTGGGTTAGGGTGAGCGAATTCTTTAAAGTTTGGTTTATAATTGGAAGTTCTATCAAATAAAATTTAGCAAAGGTAAACTCAGAAATTGCGATTGTGTTTAACATATGTATATATTTTTATTTTATTTTTATATTATTATTTTTTTAAGTATTCATGAAACGAGCTCAAGGCCAAGAATAATAATATTTCACTTTTTGAATTTTTATGAAAATTATTATTGTTTTTACTTATTAATAATCATTTTAATTAATTATTAAAAGTTTTTTGATTAAATAGAGTAGAAAAAATGTTTAGAGCCAACTGCCATAGCTTTTCTTATTATTTTTTTATTACTTTTTTAATATTTTTTAGTATTAATTTTTTTTAGTATTATTTTTTATTCCATGTTTAATTTATTTAAACTTTTTTTATTTTTATAATTTTTTTTTTAATTATATATATATTATATTATTTTTATAATTTTTTTTTAATTGTTATAATTATTTTTTTAATTTTATAATTTTTTTAATCTTTATTTTTTATATTTTTATTTTATTTCTTTATTTTTATTTTATTTCTTTATCTTTATTTTATTTTTACTCTCTTATTTTTATTATTTTCTTGTTATTATGGTTTTTTATATTTTGTTGCTATTATTTTTTCAGTATTAATTTTTTTAGTAAAATTTTTTTATTACATGTTTAATTTAATTAAATTTTTTTTAAATTCTTATTTTTTATATATATTTTTTTATTAAATTTTTTTTATTTAATTTTAATTTTATTTAATTTTTATTTTATTATTTTATTTCTCTTATTTTTTTTTCTTTTCTGCTTTTTTTTGTTTATATTTGTTTCTTTTAATTATTTGTTTTTATTTATTATATTTAATTTTTTTCAAGTTAGTTTTCTATTGTTCTTCAATTTATATTTATGTATTTCGTAAATTTTTTTTTATTATTTGAAAGGTTTTTAAATTTTGTTTTTAATATTTTAGGTGTTTTTCATAAATTTTTTTTCTTTTTTGTTTTTTAATTTTTATATATTTTTTAAAATAATTTTTTTAAATGTTATTTTTTTAATTTTATTTTTTTTATATATATTTTATATTTTTATATATATTTTGTTGTTTAGGTTTTTTTTATATATTTGATATATTTTTTCTTATATATTTTATATATTTTTTTTTATATATTTTATATATTTTTTTTTATATATTTTATATATATTTTTTTTATATATTTTATACATATTTTATATATATTTTTTTTTATATATTTTATACATTTTTTATATATATTTTTTTTTATATATTTTATATATATTTTTTTTTTATATATTTTATATATATTTTTTTTTATATATTTTTTATATATTTTTTTTATATATTTTTTTTATATATTTTTTTTAAGTATTCATGAAACGAGCTCAAGGCCAACAATAATATTTTTTCACTTTTTTGAATTTTTATGAAAATTATTGTTTTTTTATTTTTTAATAATCATTTTTAATTAATTATTAAAAGTTGTTTTAATTGAATAGAAATAGGAAAAATATTTTTTCAATTTTTTTTTTAAGGACAACCGCCATAGCTTTTCTTATAGATCCATTTCGGAAGCTGCTAGACTTCACTCATCAGAAAAATTTTGGCACGCATTGCTAACCATTAAGCTAACAACACGCTGGTTTTGATGCCATCTAAACTCCTAATTCTATTCTTCTTTACCATATGCATGAACTACTTCCGGCCTTGAGCTCGTTTCATGAATACTTGAAAATGTACAGGCCGTAAATTAACAAAAATTGTTGGTATAAAAAAGCTATATTTTTTTTTATATGTTTTATATATTAATTTTTTTTTAGTTTTTATTTATTTTATTTACGCATGCATTTTTTTTTATATTTTTATCATAAATTTTTTTTTTTTTAATTTTTATCAACTTTTTTATTTTTTTTTACGTTACTTTTAATTTTTTTCTTATAATAATAATAAAAAATCGAATAGGTGAATTGCTACCCACAAAACGAGAGACCAATTCCCACACATATTCTATCTCGTATACCTATATATATAAAAGAAAGTGACGTTAGTTCCAACGCTCATAACTCAAGAACGCCCGCACCGATTTGGATGATTGACACTAATTTAAATTGTTCTCTGACCAGAATAGGAGAATACCAAATAAAATTTCCGAAAAATTGCTGAAAAAAAATTTTATTTTCCCATACATTTTGTATGGTGCGAATTTTTATAGTTTTTTTTTTTTGTTAGAAAAGCTCAAAAATGAATCGTTCGATAGAGAAGTGGAATTGTGTGTGTGTGAAATAGTTACATCTATAGGGATAGGGATAAGAATGGGGATAGGGATAGGAGAAACCAATATTTCTAGATCCATTCAGGTAAATATCTGGGCAGGACAAAGTCTGCCGGTCGCTCTAGTATATACATATATTCAAGAACCAGCCGAGAATTGAATTGAAAGAAATGTTTGAATGATATATCCGCTGCTTTGTACTCATCTGCCCTTAACTCCTTATCTTGTTTTTTAAGTAAACAATCTACTTCTCAAGCTGCTACCGAGCACAAGTGTCTGTTTGCTTGGCTTGTATTACACCTGTAAATGTATAAATGTAGTTGTGTAAGCATTGTTCAACTTACGATACAATAAACCCCATAATTATCAGTTTGAAGTGCAATAATTTGCAAAGAGTTTGTTCTACACGTCGATGGCTGATAATGCGGGCGGTATGTAGACATTACAGCAGGTTGTAACAAGACTATAAACATACTACTTGCCATTTCTGCTTGTAATTAGTGTAGACAGCTGTTGGCCAGTCAATTAGGTGCACACTTATTACAGGCGTCTTATCAGCAGACTTAGCTTTTGTACGGGTGAGTGGCGCCCTTGACTTAGTTTTTTTTTGGTGTTTCAAGGGAACGAACAGATGGGCACATTTTGAGACGTCCATGTAGATTATCTTTACTAAAGGTCATGCGTCTCGATACACCCAAGTTACTAGGGTTATCTGAATAGGAAACTTAATTACAAAATTTCAACTCATTTCCAGTCTGTTCAAAACATTAAACTCAAAGTCTTTGCATGATCTCATTCAGCCGGCCATCAGCTTGTTTGTTTACCCAACTTGGCGATTTAATTATATCTTTGCTTCCTCTATGTCTTGACGTAGTTTTAACTCAATATTGCTATACTCTTCAACGACAAATTAACAAACAAATGATATTTTTGTTTTGCAATTTTTATACAATGGCGTTTGCATTATTTACTTGCATGAACTCTGCGTCTAAACAAAGCTTAGGTACATGATGTGCAGTGCAGCTTTTGCGCATTTCCCATCGTCGCCAGTTGATAGCTTTTCTACCTGCTTCTTTGTTTGCTTCCACTCAACCAGTCAACCTGACATGCCTGCGACATCTGCATTGTGTTGCTAACGGCTGTGGATGTGCTTGTAATCTTTGTCTATTTACATTATTCCTATTGTTGTCTCCCACAAAAGTCGGAAAAGAAGACCACACAGGCTTCAAAAGATTTCCATCAATGTCAAAGCGAGGTGTTAACTTTCACCAGCATGTACGCTCTCTTCAACGTCTTAATCACCAGCTTTTGCTTGGAGGTGTAACCTTTGTTTTATTTTTTAATTTTTTTTTATTTGAGCTTAAGTTTTTATATCTGTTTAGAGGTACATTTTCAATACAAATATTGTATTGAAGAGTTGCTATTGTTTAAGTTGTTACATTATGCGTGGAGAATTTTCGGATACCTTAATGGACCTTGACTCGCTTGTATCTTTTACTACTCTTCTACTACTACTGAAGCTTTTGATTAAAGGAAACATCCCTTGTAGTTTTTACTAAACTTTTGACTGCGCTTTCCAGCTTTTGATAAAATAAAAACAACAGTCCTTGAAGCTTTTAGAAACTTTCAACTGCTTTTTGAAGCTTTTAATTACAAAAAAATTCCCTTGTAGCTTTTACTAAACTTTCGACTGCTATTTGACGAGTTTAACCGTTTTTATCAACTGGAATGATGCTACAACAATTTTTTTAAGCTTTGAACTTTTTTTTTTTGTGAATTACCTTAACTCATCAAGCTTTTTTTTCTCAAAGTTCGTAACTACTCGTGCATTTTGGCAACCCTTGATAAAAAGCTTTCATAGGCTCGAGTCCTTTAAACTAATTTATAAATAAATCAATCCATTAATTAAAATTGAAAACATTTTTTTTTATACTTTCAAGCTTTTTCATGTGAAAGCTGTTATTTTGCGCGAGCTTTACTAGTTATTAGTTAGAGCTTTCACCGGAAAATACAGAATACTCCAACGAGCTTTTTTTTTTTTTTGTCTGTTAGTGCACTTTTTTGTTCACTGTGCTTTCCTTATGCTTAGTTTAAGTGCAAATTAATGACATTGTCACTGTCATGCTCTTTTCAATCGATATTTAATCGTATTATCCACATGTGAAAACAATTTATGCATAGCTTTTGTTGTGAAGTCACGTCTAAGCGATACAAAATTTAAGGAGCTGTAAACAAAATGGAAATAAATGATTCGTATCTATTAAGTTATAAGCAAATCCAGAAATATCAAGAAGTTTATGGGCGAAAGTTCAATAGACAAAGATTGATTGAGTTTCTTTGAAAGAAATAAAAAGAAATTGAAAGTAAATACGAAAGTAGACAGCTTAAGTTGGAAAATGCGTTGGTGAGCGCGCATAATTCATCACACATGTGTTTTTTTAAAATGCTTACATATACTAGTTGGTATTGCTTCATTTTTTCTTATACAAACCTCAGTGCCTTTTCATTGCTTATTAAATATTTACGGCTCACAACACGCTGTATGCTTAATTTGTCTATCCACCCTTAATTAAAAGCTTGAACTCTCCACACCCTCTAGAAAAAGAGACAATGGCTCCACCGTTTGGTTTAAAAAGCAATAAACATATACATATTTTACTTTTAGTCACAAACATGCCTTTTCACAGCACTTGACGCGTTTATAAAAAACCAACAAACAATGTGTAATTTACTCACCATGCGAGTAAATGCGAAAAATATGTCAATTGTTACACGAAATAATGGGGTCTAGCAGCTATTCCGACGGAGCTGCCGACGGGAGAAATGTAATAGATCATGAGAGAGAAATCGATCGATTTAATCGGAATTTGCAAGTGAATTTCGATAAAGTCGATAGATATCACTCTATTAGATTTATTTCCCGCCGGCAGTTCCGTCGGAATAGCTGATAGACCCCAATAAAAAAGTTATTTATTATTTCATGGCTATTTTTAAGCACAAGAGTTCAGTATTTACTCACATTTGACATAAAAAAAGCAACACTTCACAATGGTAAACCAAGTGTATATTTGTTTTGCATTCGACGTGTCGTAGCTTTAAAACAAAAATTATTTTTAAATTTTTTCGTGCAAATATTTGCGTTCACTTTCAATTTTTTGCAAAAAATGCAAAAAGAATTAAATAAATAACAAACATTTGTTTACAATATATTGCTTTTTCTCTGAATGCTGTTTTTCGTTGCGTCGCACTGTGTCATTGTGCCTATTGTTGTTGCTGGTTTTCAGCATTTAGTGTTGCCAAAACAAAATTCAATTAGTCGGAAGGTTGATGCCTACATGCTTTTTCATACACATTCAAACGAAACATTTTCTTAACTTTTCTTTTGAAACTATTTCAGCTCTGCCAAGCAACTTGCAGTTTTTTTTTCTCAATTTCTTTGTTGGCTTTAGTAGAAAAGCGTCAAGCCACGCACGTTCTAGACCCAATAAAAAGTGGTTGAACCATTACAAAACACAAGTACACACTTACATCTTTTTATTTATTTATATTTTGTAAATATTTACGTTTATATATACGGGCATAAATTCGTGAAACACTGAAAAAATTTTGCAACATTTTTCAAATCAATTGAAAAGAACTGAAAATTAAAGAATTTTTTTTACCCTTAGTTCAATACTGCTATGCCCGGCACACGTTTTTCTAGCCCAAAAAATTTACTGGATTACATTTGAAAAATTCTACTTCCGTCCTCATATCTCCCTTTCTCTTATTCACGCCTTCTGTCCCTTTTTTTTAAATTTTTTGTTTTTATTTTTTTGTTTTATTTTATTATTTATTTTTTCTATTACTTTTTTAAAATTTTTATTTGTTTTTTTTATTTTATTATTTATTTTTTCTATTACTTTTTTAAAATTTTTATTTGTTTTTTTTTATTTTTTTTTCTTTCTGTTTTATTTTACGTTGTTTTTATTTAATTTTTTTTATTTTATTTTATTTTTTATTTCAGTAAATTTTTTTTTTTTAATTTAAAATTTTTTTTATTTAATTTTTTATATTTTATTTAACTTCTCTTACATTTTTTTAATATTAAATTTTTTTTCAATAAATTTTTTTTAAATTAAAATTTTTTTTAAATAAAATTTTTTTAAATAAAATTAAAAAATTTTTTTTTTTTTATTTGTATACTTTGTTTATTTAATTTATTTTTTTTATTCTAAAAAAGTCAATGCTTTCCATTTTTTCAATTTAAACATTTTTATATATTATTGTTTGACTAATAATTTTTGTTTTTGTATATTTCACCTTTTTAATTGAATTTTTTATTTTTTTATTTATAAATTTTTTTTTATTTTATTTTTTTTTATTCATTTTTTTTTTATTATTTTTATTTTTTTATTTATATTTTTTTATTACTTTTTTTATTTTGTTTTTTATTAAAATTTGTTTGTATAAACTTTTTTTTTATTAATTTTTATTTGTATTAAAATTGTTTTTATTTTTGTTTTATTTAAATTATTTTATTATAATTATTGTTTTATGTAAATTTTTTTTTAAGTTATATTTGAATGCTTTTTAGTGTTTTTTTTTAGTTATATTTAAAAAAAGTTAAATGCTTTCTTATACGAAATTCATAATCATCCATAGCTATTATAAAAATATATGAACATTTTCGGTTTATCAAAATTGTTCAAGGTTCTCTATTTGAAATGCGTATCAAAAAAGTGCAACAAAATGTGAAATGACTAAAAGTTAAAAATACTTTTAGTTCTAATAGCTTCATCTCTTTGGAGCCACGCGAGCGTGAAGTTGTAAAAAACTTTTCTTTATCTCGTGTTTTTGGTATTTGACTCTGAATAAGTTTGCGAATTTCTTTCTTGTTAGCAAAATTTTAATGCAACAATGTGATAATTAGAACCTAACGCTACTAACTTGTGATTGAATTTACTTATCATTCAGTCTCATAGAAATAAGCACATTTGCTTAAGCGTGAAGGCAAGAAATTTTGAACTTTGTTCGAACCTTTGTTTAAGCTTTCGAATAAATTGCGTATATAACTAAGAGCTAAATGCTATGATTTCACGAATGAGCAGTGAAAGGGTTTCTTGTTACTTCTTTCTCAGCACGGCTTACAGCCTTCAACATTCCAATAATTTCAGGTATTCAGCTAATTCAGCAGGTATGTTTTTGCTATTCTAAGTGACAAGCATTTAAATCAAAATAGCAAAACATGCACCAACAACTTTTAAAGGGAGTCCTTTTGACCTTTCACTTTGCCTTCTTTATTGTTCCTCTTTACCTACAACTGCTCATAAACGTTCTTATAAAAGTACTCTCATATTTCAAGTCCAAAGGTTGTAACAGTACTTGACAGTGAATGTCCGTGGAACAATCCAAATTCTTAGTAATTCGATTATTTTGCTTGCTGAATCCACTTAACGTAAACTATAAAATAACCCTTTTAGACGTCTATTAGAAATACAAAAGCCACTTGACGTGTTGTTGTTTCCCCCCTTTTACTTTGCTTGCTACTGTCTCCAAGTGTTCTTCCAGCTGAATCCATTATAATTCAAATTGTTTTTAAAATTTTAATGAGCCTCCTTGTTGGGCGCTTGTCCATCTTGTCTTGTGTACTCCTTTTACTTGCGCTCTTTCTCTGCTCCTTTGGTTTCTAAATTTTTTCTAAAAATAAATATAATGTAAATGCACGTGTAAGCTTTTAAAAACATTTAATTTTTTTTCTCATTATTTTATTGCTTCATTGAGCACAGTTTGCAGAGCGAACATACCAAAACGCAAGGAAGGTAAAGAAAATTATTATTGATTTGTTTTTGATGTGCTCAGACAAACACACAAATGTATATGATCCAGTGGACAACCAGCCTGCTCTTAACTATGGGTGTTGGGCGAGCTTAAACAATTGTCACGCCATGAGTGCATATGTACTCAAATCCACCTGCTCTCCTTGTAAATTCAAACAGACGCAGGTGTGTCCGGTCAACAAAAATGAGGTCATACGCTTAAATAGGATAACAGCTCTTTCAACTATATTAAATAAATAAATTTGGTTTGGGCCCCGCCACGTAAAAACATCTTCCAATGAAAAAGAAGGTTATGGGTGAGAAAACGGTTGATCTCAGAGTAAGATAAGCTGTTATTCTTCAAAAAAATTCGGAAATAGCAAAATTCCGAAAAATTCCGAAATTCACAAGCCTTATTTTAGTCTACTTATATTTCGAAATACCTGAATGGAATTTGTAAATGCAATTTTTTTTATTTAATTTTTTTTCTTTTAATTTTTTATTTAATAAAAATTTTTTTTTATTTTGTATTTTTTATATTTTGTTTTTTTTATTTTTTCATATAATTGTTTTTATTTTAATTTTTTTTTGCGTTTATTTTTTTTAAATTTTTTTTTTTCAATTTTTATTTTTAAATTTTTTTTATTTTTATTTAAATTTTTTCAAAAAGCGAAAAATTTTTATCTTGGCCTTGAGCTCGTTTCATGAATACTTTTTTAATTTTTTTTATCTTATTTTTAATTTAATTTTCTAAATTTTAACCTAACCTTAAGCTAACAATACGCTGGTTTTGATCACACTACCAACTGTCAAATGGCGGAAGTGGTTCATGCATATGGTAAAGAAGAATAAAAACTCAAAAAGCGAAACATTTTTATCTTGGCCTTGAGCTCGTTTCATGAATACTTTTTTAATTTTTTTTATCTTATTTTTAATTTAATTTAATTTTCTAAATTTTTATATTTTAATATTTTTTTCTTTTAATTAAAGTTTTTTTCCCCCTTATTTTTTTTGTTTGAAAAATAACAGGTACGGCACCTACAACTGTTCCGATGATTCGCGTTTCTCGCCCTATCCGAGGAACATTAAATTTATAAACCGCAATTTGGCCCACCAAAGCTGGTCTGAATAGTCTCGCCGTCTTGCTGCCGATTGGACGAAGGAATTTTAAATAAAAAATGATTTTTTTTGCTTGGGTTTCATATGCAATCTGACAGCAATAAAATTTATTTTTCACATAAATCGCTAAATTAAAGCTAACAAATTAGTTGTTCGCAAGTACCCCCATCTTCTTATGATTTTAACGCCCATGTTTCCATAGTTGCGCCGTTTTTTTTTTTTTTTTTTTTTTATATAAATAATATCTGCATTTATTCATTATACTATCAAGTAAGAATTTTTTATTTTCGTCTTGGAATTGAATTCCTGTTGCGGTGCGTTGCCATCTTGAGCATTTTTTTTATACCAATTTGCAGTTATTTCCACTTTGCTGATTGTTTTATTGCCTACCTAATTCTATCCATCATAATCTAATCACTTTGCATATTTTCTTTTTTGCTTTTTGATTGGCATACGGTTTTGTTTAAATTTTATCAAATTTCAGTGGTTGACGTAAATTCAAACAAATATCAAAATTTGAATATAGAATTGTTAGTGCTACCGATACTTGAAAATCGTTGCTTATATGAAACTCGTTATGTATTTATGGCTATCCATATCGCTCACTGATTGGCAATCTAACACTGACGACATATTTTATAAAAGTTTATTTGTTTTTCTCAAATTTTGAAGTGCGTATGGTTGAGAATTTGACTCCTTATGATTTTTTTTATGTTTTTCAAAGTGAATTCGAATTCGTAGAGAATCAGGTTTCCTCACCTTGTAAATAACATAGGCAATGAATTCATTTGTAGCCACTTTTGTGAAATTCCGGGATATTTTAAATTAAAACGTTGGAGCGGAATTAGTTAGTTCTTTTTATAATTTTTCTACTTTTTTATCCTTTTTTGTATTTTTTTTTTTTTTACTTTTTTTATATTTTTATTACTTTTTTTATATTTTTATTACTTTCTTTATATTTGATTTTTACTTTTTTTATATTTATTATTTTTCCTTTTTTATATTTATTAATTTTCCTTTTTTATAGTTTTTTTCAATTTTTTTTCAATTTTTTTTTATTTATATATTTTTTACTTTCTTTTTATATTTTTTTAATTTAAACAATTTTTTACTTTTTTAAATTTTGTTTTTAGTTTTCTAAATTTTTTTTTCTTTTTTTATACTTATTTTTATATATTTTTTACTTTATATATATTTTTTCTTTTTTATATTTTTTTTTGCTGTTTTATATTTTCTTTTCTTATTTATATTTTTCTTTTGCTTTATAATATTTAAAAAAAAATTTTTTTACTGTTTTATAATTTTTTTTTATACCAACAATTTTTATTGATTTTACGGTCTGTACATTTTCAAGTACAATAAATAACCAAACCGAGCGCACGCAGTAAGGCAGTTCTGCTGATAAAACAGATCTGTCCAAAAATCCATCATGATCACACTACTAACTGTCAAATGGCGGAAGTGGTTCATGCATATGGTAAAGAAGAATAGAATTAGGAGTTTAGATGGCATCAAAACCAGCGTATTGTGTTAGCTTAATGGTTAGCAATGCGTGCAAAAATTTCTCTGATGAAGAAGCCTAGCAGCTTCCGAAATGGATCTATATGAAAAAATATTTTTCCTGCTCTATTCAGTTAAAACAACTTTTAATAATTAATTAAAAATGGATATTAAAAAATAAAAAAACAATAATAATTTTCATAAAAATTAAAAAGTGAGAAATAATTTTTCTTGGCATTGAGCTCGTTTCATGTATACGTTTTTTTTTTTTTTAAATTTTTTAGGTCTTTAACCTATATTATTATTCTTTTTTAGTTTTTTGTAATAGTTATTTAATTTTTTTTTTACTTCTACTCTGAATGCACGTATTGGATTCGTGATGCTCTTTTCCACCTATAGAAACGCCTAGGGAGGTTATCAACAGAGAATAGGGCATTTGTTTGTCAGCTGTTAAACGCAGACTCACTCTTGTTATCAGCGTAAATTTTATTTTTATCAATTACGTTGGTATTACACAAATCTTAAAATGCTATACATTTGTTGTTTTTGTTATTGCTTCCGTAAGGCGTACATTGTGCTTACATACTTACATAATAGGTCTATGTATGAATGGTATGTCCACTAGACGACTTCTTTTTTTTCTTTTCTTGTTTCCTCTTAATTTTCGTCAATTCATTGGTAGTTTTCACATTCATACATATCCATTTCCCACCCTACCAAAGTACTCAGTAGCTTCGCGTGTGTGTTGAATCACCTGTCGTTACTGTTACTGTAATGTTATAATTGCTTCGGGTTTTCCTCACATACACACACACAGGTGCATATTTATTCGTAAGCTCTTACAATATGCGCTCCGCTGGTTGTTCACTATTCGAGCGTTTTAAAATTTTCGTTCGTGTCCACTCTGCCTTTTTGTGCTATTCTGAGGTTGTAAGTATGCGTGTGCAAGTGTAGAAAATACGCACGCAATTCAACTTTCTCTTGTATTTTCTTCGTACACAAATGGCTACTCGAGTTCGAACAAATGCGATGCGGTCTTCGTTCTTGGTTCGTAGTGGGTTGGGGGTGGCGACAGCGAACGAAGAATATATTCGGTATCGCATATTTTACACATACGCCATGGCGGCACGTCACGTATAGATAGCGGGACAATGAACAAGCGCACGTTTATGTGTATGGGTGTGTGTGCTCGGCAGCTTAGCACCGATAAGCTGCTTGCTACTGTCCATTGAATGAATTGGTTTGAGGGTTTTTGCTCGCATTCGCAGATAGCGTGTGTGTATGTGTGTGTTAGCGCGCTCACATTGGTACGTGTGTAGACGCATTTAAAAAAATTTTTAAATTCTGTACAATATTAGCAATATGAGAGCTAACATGTTGTAGTCAGTCAGTCAGTTAGTGCTCGACAGTCACAGTAAGAGAACCACGCAGTTATATTTGAGGGTAACGAAGGCCAAGTAGAAATAGGCGAAACGCGCATAGCAAAAGAAGCAACAACAAATCATTCAAATAACTAATATAAAACTTGTGTTTTTTTTATTTAACAAAATCAAACAATTGTATACAAAACAAATTTATTTGAAAAAAAAAGGAATTAAATATTAATACAGAAATTTTGATTAATTTCAAAAATATATTTTAAGAAGAAATTTACCACAAAAGTTACTTTGAAGTAAACCTATCAAATTACTTTTTTTTTTAATTATTAAATACTAAAAGAAATTTTTTAATTCCATTAAATTTTTAGAAATAGAAAATGTGCAAAAATAAAAAATAATAAAATCAAATTATTATTAATAAAGTCAAATCGATTTTTAAGGAAAGAAAAATATTTTAATTAATTAAAAAAAAATATGTTTAACAAAGTAAAATAGGAATTTGTGCAAACAAAATTATAAAAAACAAGAATACAACTAAACACATTTTTGTTTACTATATTTCAATAAAATAAAAACAAAAATTAAAAAAAAATTTTTTTTTATTAAAATTTTGGTTTAAAGTTCGATAATTTTTTTTAATTTCTTTATTTTGCATACATATCGATTTCAATAACTAAAGCCAAAAATCAATCGTTAATTAGCGCCAAAGCTTTCGAAATTTCCCAAAGCTAAATAAGTTTTTTTGTTATTTCCAGTAAACAAGTGCAATGTGACTGTTTAAAAACGGCAAGCTTTCTATAAAAAAATAAATATTGGAAATAATTTGTGCTTCCCGTACTAAAACAAATAATCAAGGACTAGTGCATGCGTCCTCAATGTGAGTGAAAAATACTGAAAAAGAAGAAACAAACAAAGAATAAAAACAGTGCCTTTCAAATTGAGTTTTCTCAAGCCAATTAGTGGCATTTAAAAATACGAATTCTAGAAATCTAAAATCTTAAAAGTGTGAACAACAAAGCCAGAAGACGCGTAACAAACAAATTGGTTTAAGCCGCCAAGAAATAGTGCAAGAAAAGACAACAAAAATCCCAACAAATAACCCATCAAGCATAAGTGTCAACGCGCACACCATTTAAAACCCCTGATGGCAACAACAGCACACCCCAGCGCCCCCCTTATAAGCAGCCACAGCAGCTCCGCCAACACCAGCAGCAGCAGCAGTAGCAAGCCAATCACCATACCCTTGCTTGAACGCCTCACTAGCGAACTATCAAACAGTTCGGCTGACAGTGGCGTTATTGTTGGTGGTGGTGGACGTCATTCCTCCTCCAGCAGCACATCTGTGGCTGGGCCTCGCAAAAACCTAAGCGCCAATTGTTTGCATGATACGCGCTGCAATTCCCTATGTTTGCACGGTTCGAACGTAAAATGGCAATTGCAGAAGCTCAAACCGCCTACAAATCGTCAGCTGCTCTCACAGGATAGTGGTATTGATGCTGCTACAGATGGCGGTGGCAGCGGCGGCACTTTGGCCGTCGATGGTGATGCCGATTCGACAACAGGCTCACAACATCACTTGAAGTCGACGCAGTGCTCTTCTTCAAGCAGCGAATCGTTGGGCGCCAATTCATCAGGACTATCATTGTCCAAGTATTCAGAAGATGGCGGCGAGTCGGAGAACTCGTCAGGTATTGGCAGCAGTAGCAGCGCTGGACGTCGTATTAAGTATCGCAATAGTGCAAGCACCTGCACACAAGGCTTGGAAGATCGCATCGATGAGGTTGATATACCCGATGATTATGATGAGGATGACGAGGACGAGGACGGCAACGATGTTGGCGATGTAGATGAGGACGTTGAGTTGGATGCGGCTGTGGAAGATGATGTGGATGATGACAGCAGCGATAGCGATAGCGATTCGGGTAACAATTCGGGTGTTTTGGGTGAAACAGGCAGTGCCTTGGCGCCTGCCACCGCAGCCAGCACACTCAACGGTTCGTTTGGTATAATCGTCCCTACCAAAGCGCTGAGCGCAAAACATCCACCTTCGACTAAACATCAGTTAAGCATCAACTCGTCAATACATGCGCAGTGCGCATCGGCACCGGTAGGCAGTGTTTCTTACACCACGTCCCATCACGAAAATCATCAACACAAAGCCAATGAAACAAATAAGCCAACCACAACTAGCTGTAGTAATAATCATCATAATAATAATAATCGTAGTAGTAGCACTAGAGATCATAGTAGTAATAGCAGTAAGAGTAGCAATCCGCAAGCAGCAACCAAGCCCAATCCCGAACACGACTCACAAGTATTGGCCACTGATGGCAATTATTATTTTCCTTTGTTGAAAATCTCCGATGATCCATTTATTGATTCAAAATTAATAAACAAAAAGGATGGCCTGCAAGATACCATGTACTATTTGGATGAGTTCGGCAGCCCGAAATTACGTGAGAAATATGCACGTAAACAACAGAAGAAAGAACAGAAAAAGCAGAAATTACAAAAGAAAGAAAGTAAACGCGAAGAAGAGCGTAAAAAGCGCACAACTCTGGCGCCGAATGCTACCGCTATTTCTGCATTCGGGACTGGCAAAATGTTGGATTCGAAATGTCAACAGGACAATGCCATAGACGTTGCGACGACGACGACGACGAACTGTGATGATAGCTGTAAGGAGCATAGTTGTAAGCACAAAAGCTGTGGCGAAGCCGCCGTTGCTGTGAATGAGAAGAAGATGAAGGCGCTGATGGCGTCTAATGAATCTGAGGACAAACGTCTGCAAACTGATAAGCGCATAACAGCGAGCAACAAGTCATTGGCCACTGCATCCTGTGTGAGCTGGAACAAAATGTTTCGCAAATTTAAAACTGTCTTAGGTAAATGAGTGTGGATATTGCTTTTTAACATAAGGAAAGCAGAAGGGTTCAGGGCCTTAATTTTTTCAAAATTTCAAAGATAAAAATTGTTTTTACAAACATAAATGAGTTTCTATGAAGAACTGATAGCAAAAGGTTCCTTAAAAAAAATAAACTTACAAAAAAATGTATTTAACAAAATTTCATCCAAATGAAATATACACATATATATTTTTAAATTAAAATAAGTTTAAAGATTCCTCAAACTTTCAAAAAATAATTTTTTTTAATTTATTAAACATTTTTTTATATTTTTATGATGTTCAGAATTGTGTAGCCCTCAGAAAACCAAGAAACAGATTTTCAAGAACGCTTCATATTTTTAAAGCTTTGAGGGTCGTGGGAACATATTTTTTAACCATTAAAATTAAGTATAAGAAATAAGTCCTTCAAACCTTTCAACGCTTTTCCGTCCTTTTTCGATTCCTTTCTAAGCAGATTAACTCTTCCGCTGCAAGATTAACACTAGAAGTCTCAACACTTTCAGTTAAGATGTTCATTTTGTTTTAAAATTGAAAAAAAAAAAAAAAAAAATTACTTTTGAATTTTTTTCTAATTTCCATTTTTGGAAATGATCATTACTAATTTTTACCAATTATGAAAATTAATGAAAATTTTTATTTTTGGGGTTTTTGTGGCTGCTTTTTATATATATATATTTATTTTTTTATATCATTTTTTTTCTTTTTTTTTTAATTTTTGTATTTCTTTTTACTTAAAATTTTTTTTTTGTATGTATCCTTTTTTATCTGCCAATTTACTTCGTCTGTTTATTTTATCTATTTTCTTTTTGATAGATTTTGTTTTTATTTTTATATATTTATATTTTTTTATAATTTAAAATTTGTTCTATTTATATTTTTTTTTTTTAGTTTGTATACCAACAATTCAATTGAATTGTTTTTTTCAATAATTTTCATAAATAAAAAGAAAACCTAATATTGGCCTTGAGCTCTTTTACAGTGATTGTACTTTTTTTCTTTATATTTGTTGTTTTCGTTATATGATTTTATTTTTTTTCTTTGCTTTTATTTGTTTTTTTTAAATTTTTTTTATTTATATATTTTTAAATTCTTTTTATTTGTTTTTTTTTTTAATTTTTTTTATTTGTTTTTTTTTTAATTTTTTTTATTTGTTTTTTTTGTAATTTTTTTGTTTTTTTTTTAAATTTTTTTATTTGTTTTTGTTTTTAATTTTTGTAGTCGTTTTTTTTATTTGTTTTTTTTTTTAATTTTCTTTTAATTTTTTTTTAATTTTTTTCTGTTTTTTTTTTTTAGTTTTTTATATATCTTTTCTATTTTTCATTTGTTCTTATTTTCTTTTTTTTAATTTATACTTCTTTACCTATTTATCTTTTTTTAATTATATTTTTTATGAATCTGTTTTTCCAATTTTCGATTTCTTTTTTATATTTTTTTTATACATATTTTTTTTTTGATTTTTAAATTTTTTAAATTAGTTTTCCTTATATCTATTTAATTATTTGATTCCTTTTAGTTTTGTCAACACAATTTGAATCTGATACAAGCTGGACGGAATTTGTTTTTTTTATAATAATTTAGATATTTAGGGTCACGTTATAGCTATGAAAGACATACTTGAAAATCTGTTTCGTAATACGCTATGTAATATATATTTATTTTTTTATATTACTAAAAAATTATTAATACATGAATTAACTATGATTTTTTTTTTCCTTTTTAGGTAAGTCTAAAATGGAAATAATTTTCATGAGAACCAACTCTGGTAAGGCACAAGTTTTTGACAAAAAAAAAAATGTATTAAAATATTCTATTGTTAAATTTAATATTTTAGCTTTTTGTATGTAAAATTTTAGTAAAAAATTCCAAAAAAAGGAGTCAGTTCGTCACTTAAACTGTCGTGAATAAATTTATTTTTCACATTTCTGAACTTTTTAAACCAAAAAAAAAAAATCTAGAATATACAGATTGTGAGTTTTAGTGCTCTCTTTGGGCAGGCCTCCTAACGGTTGCGATGTCAGTTTGTTTATCTAGTTACATGCTAATCTTTTCCTTTTAGTATGTTTTATTTCTATTTTTAAACCAATAAACATATAACAAGATAACCTGTTGACAATGTCTACTAGCCCACTTTTTAAACGCGCCCTTGTACAATATTTTTTTTCAATAAATCTTTAGTTACTTAAATATACTACATATAAACATACTGTTTGTTGTGATTTATTGTCCATATCAACCTCAATTGTTTGCCAAAAATGTTCTACGGATGCCAAAAAAATTCGAAATATTTTTTTTTTTCCAAAGCTAAAGAAAAATTAGGTTCATATTTTGTTAGCCAACTTTTGGACTCCTAAAAATCATGATCCAACTACAACAGGTCGTAGCAGCTCGACAAACATACAAACGCACACAAATTTTCCATGTATTTTGTTTTTGTAATTTGTGAGTTTAACGTCAAAATCTTACTGAGAAATGAGTGTAATGTCAAAATTCGAGCCAAAAGTAAAAATTAGCTGGTCTATTAACACGACCTGTATTATTGGCTCATGCATAAAATTTAAAATGATTATATTAAATTTCGATTTATTTATTCATTTATTCTTACAAACAAAATGGCTTGTTCTTGCATAATTTATAAAAATTTGTGCGAAAAAGTAGGGCATACTGGAAAGTAAATTATCATAGTGTAAGTTTTCGAAATATTGGCTCTAGCTGTTATTTCCTGGGCAGAAAAATGGCTAGCTAATAACGTGAGCTTTATATAGGTTTAGATTTCCTTATGGAAGCTCAATTAAAGAACCTGTCCAAGCCCTTCATATAGCTTTGTATCATATATTTGGCATATCTAGCCAGGCCTTTGAAAATATGTAGACTTTCGTAGGATTATTTCTATTCAGGTTGTTTTAATTTTACCCAGTATTCTTCATTCAATTTTGCTTATATTCTGATGAACTTTGATGCTGCTCTAGGCTAAAATGCGCATAAATATGTATGCTGCTGGAATATACTTCATTGCACATACCTAAAATTATTTAGTTGTAGTATAAAATAGTAAACAGCAGTAATAAAAAAGTAGAAAGATAACTACGTGCGTAAAGTAGCATAATAATAAAAATAAAAAAATAAAAATAAAAAAGCGGGTTTTACAGAAACAAATCAAATGTGAAGCGATTACACATACACTCTTACTTCGATCGAGCCATTGACAAGAGCCAATAGAGATAAGGTAAATTTTTTCAATTTTATTAATTAATTTTTTTCATTGATTATAAAAGGCCAATCTGAAAATAAAAAAGTAGATTAATTAGTAGCGATTTTTAACTAGATTCAATTAATCAAATTATGCTTAGCACATTACACGACACAATTGGCATAGTTTTTTTTTTACCTGTGGCTTCCACTAAAATTAGTGGCCACGACGCTTACTCGGCCAGTGATTATTTGGGATCAGGAATTGTTTACAGTTACACACGCGTTTCTTGTTTTTATTATTTTTATGTCATAATTTTAATTTAAATTAACTTGCCTTTCTTAATGTTTTTTTTTTAAATTTTTTTTTTTTTTTTTTAATTTTTTTTTTTAATTTTTTCTTTTTTTTTTAATTTTTTTTTTTTTTAGTTTTTTTCTTTCTTTTCAAATTTTTATTTTATTTTTGCTTTTAATAATTCTTTTACGTAAACAATTTTTTTAATTGCAAAAAATGCGTTATCTCTGTACTTGCCAAGCGCGGAAAAATATTTTCTATATATATGTATATATTATTTGCACAGTATAAAAGTCATTGAGGTTATCGCTCCACAAAGCCGATTGCCACATGCATATCTATGTGGTGCATTAACTGCGCTGTGACAGGAAACACAATGAAAAAATTGTAATTTACACTCTGAGCTCTAACAAATATGCTATATATCGTCTACTGAGTTTACGATCACCCTGTTTCAGCTGTCGGTTCTAACGCCATATATCAGAATATCCAATCTGTAATTAATTATCCTAGCTGATAATAAACTTTGTGGAAGAAGATGATTTTTGTAACAATTTCTGAGCCAGGTTGTTTTTGAATAAAGTTCTTAGATACGCCTTCTTTAAAAAAAAACAAAGGTGGCGTCTTTCAATCAAAATTCTGACCGCGTTTTTCAAAAATGTTCTGAAACAGGGTGATCTTCTACTTATATATAAAGTAGTAGAATTGGGATTTTTGGAAGGAATAGAAAGAAGAGTGCGAATAAGACGAAGACAAGAAAGAGAGAGAATAAGCTTGAGAAGAAGAGGGAGAGAGAAAAGGGCAGAGACAGTTGAAAGGGAGGCGCATGGGAGAAGGGGGACGAGATTTTCAAATACAGGAAGGACATCGTCTACCTGGTCTCTTAGAATATAAATAAAATGAAAATAATATAAAAATTAATGCAAAATAAAAAAAATGTTAGCGAAATATGTAAAAGGAAATAAAAAGCCTATAAAAATATATAAAAATCCAATAAAAATATATATTATATATATATATATATAATAAAACAAATTTTAAGAGAATAATATTAATTTTTATTTTTCATGCAACTACTCATAACTCAAATATCATCACATACAAATTTGAAAAGACAATCGTTGCTGATTACGTTGATGCGTTAAGGATGATCTCACTCAATTTTGCTTGAAAATATACTTTGTATGCTTAATATAATGAATATGTATTTGTATATATGTACATATATTATATGTACTATTTTTTCAATCCTTCGCTAATAAAGGGGTGTGTGTCTAGTATTGTCTGAATTTCTGGCAATTTTTTTATTGTGCTCTTATTTTTAAAATGCCTTATTTACGTACAAATGGTTGTTTTTACAATTTATATGTTTTTTTATTTTTTTGGTTTCACATCTTGTGAACCCTGTGCTTATTGTCCAAATTCTATTATTTGGCAGCATTTCAAGTGCTTGAACGCATTTACGTACCAAATTAATTTTTTTTAAATTAAATGAAATAACATACGCTTAGTTTCAGTTTCTCTAAAAACATTTCTACTTTTTTTACATTTTTTGGTTTTTTAATTTGTCATAAAAAATTTAACACAATATGTCTGACGCCTTTTCACAATAACAACAAGAGTGGGCGTTGCTAATCGTCTGCTAGAATTTGAAATGACATTTTTTGGCTACGAGTTAAATGGCACGTATACTATATAGAAAATATTTGAATGTGTGTTAAGTTGGCTGCAATTTGTATTTTCGAAATCGAAATTTTGGCACTACGTTCGTCGTTGAAAGCGCTTGAATGAGAAGAACAGAGTGTTATAGATTTAAAAATAATATGTATGAATATCGTTCATGCATGAAACCTTGTGAATGAGCTTTTTTGGTTTTTTTTTTTTTGTCTTGAAGTGCAATTATTTTATATTCTATTGAAAGCGCCTAAATGTAGACCAACGGAAGCGCTGGACTTGATGTGACTAATGTTTAAAAGATGTTGCAGGTTGCAGGTTTTTAGGTTTTTGTTAGGAATCAAAATAATGACTTCATAATAAATTACTAATTTAATTTTGAATTTTTTTTTTATAATTTTTGTGCTACACTCATGGCTATTAATTTCTTCTAACTAACAAAGCATTTCGAGGTATTTGCGAGTTATTATGAAGACTCATTTAGCCGTTTTTTTTTCTTTCAAAATCTGTAAAAATATTTTTTTTTAATTTTCTTTTTTTGAAATTAATCTTCCTTTTGTTTTTCTGCATTGTTACCACAAATTTAAACAATTTTTTTTTAAATTGTTTTTTTTTTTTTTTTATCTAAAATGTGTTTTCTTTGTAATTGTATTACCTTTTCATTTCAAAATTAAACAAAAAAAAAAAATCTAATTTAAAATAAAAAATTTCAAATTTAAAAAAGAAAGTTTTCAAATTAAAAAAAAAATTCAAATTTAAAAAAAAAAATTAAAAGTTTGAAAAAAATTTTAACGAATTAATAAAATATGTAGAAAAAATTTTAATTCAAGAAACAAAATTCGTTACAAATTTTTAACGAAAAATGTTAATAATTTTTTTTTTTAATTTCATTGAATTTTTCAATTTCAAATTTAAGAGATAAAAAATATATTTAAAACACGAAACAAATTAATGCACGCCTGCACACTTAAGTTGTATCATTATTTGTTTTACTTAAGAAAAAGCAATTAAATGATTTCAACCTTTTTCTACGAAATTCGTACAAACTTTTTGTTGCCATTAGGCATAAGCACCACACGCAACACTCATCTGGTTTAGCATACATACAACATTATGCTGGAATTTACGCTTTCTACTCATTCCAATTCTATATAAATATTTTATGCAACCACAATGATTTGGCTTCTTTTTCCTTTTGCATTATTAACCCCTTTGAAGATTGCAACAAATTTGTTAAACACTTTTCACCACTTTTGCTCGCTCTGTTCGTGTTTTATAAACATTTCACTTTTTTAATAATTACAAAGGCATTTCATGTGTTGTTTGTGAGTTTGTTTGATTCCTGCGAGCGAATCGCCTGAGGTCATCGCTAATTTTTTTTGTTCACCGGAATAGTAAAATTTTTGTTTTATTGCTTACACATTTTTTAAATTTTTTTTTTTGTTAGTTTTACTTTTTTCACTTTACTTTTACCCTTCTTTTGCTAAAATTCACCAGAATTTGTGTTGAACTTTGTCCCCATTGGGTAGTTAGTAATATACCTTTGTTGGTGGTTGTTTTTGGTTGGTCGACTTAATGGGCTGGGCTAGCACTTGTGAGCACTTATTTTAGTTAATTATAACTCATTCACTCATAGTCTGACGTAAATTTCTCGCACTGTTTTGAAAAATTAATTTTTTTGCAGATATTATTTTTTACATTATTTTTCTAGTTATACAATACATAGCTTCACTGTTGCTGCTCATTTGTTTTATTCCTACAAGTTAAGTAAACAGAAGTAGTGGTTTTCTTTGTTTGTTTTTTTTTTGTTTTTTTTTTTTTTTTTAATTTTTTTAAATTCTTTTCTACTTTTTCTAAGGCATACATATTTATGTCGTTCGATAAGCTTTTAAGCAATTTAGCTTTATTTTAAGAACTTGCAAAATTGTTGTCCAAGTAAATTTTAGTAGCATTTGAGAAAACCAATTACTTTTTTTTCTCATTTCGATTATCTTAAATTTTTATTTTATTTTTTTTGTATTGTCTTTCTCTGCATATTTATTTTATTTTTTTGCAAAACTTAAAAAAAAGCTAATTTTTCTATTCAATCATACACAAGTTTTACTTTTTTCCCTTTGTTATAATTTCTTCCTCTCTTAAGACGTTCACGTTTTATTCTCATTACTACCGCGATCAATAAGATCGCGTGACAATTCATCGGTTGATGTGTGCATTTAAAATGTCAAAGCAATTGTTGCTATGCTTTGTTATAGTTGTTTTATTATTTTTTTTGTATCTAAAATTAACTTTTCTATAAACAATATTATTAGAAGTGATCGTGGAGGGTTTGAATTTGCTTAAAGGATTGGTTAGGTCAGTAGTGTTTCTTAAACTGATCTGGATAATGATCAAAGTGATCTTATAAATGATCACAATGATCTTACGAATGAACGAATTGTTCAGTCTGCAATAAAATATCTGCAAACCATATCAAATACGACTTTTTTGGGAAGATATGAGCAGAAATTTTTAACCAAAAAAAAAAACTCGTATCTTTCTGACCAAATTTTCTTGGCCTTATTTACATTTTTCACAAGATCAGCTCATGTGTAAACACGGATTTATTTCCTGGGGCTACTTATGTTCTTCTTCTTTAGTAAACTGTGTGTTCTGTTGCTACTATCTTATCACAGTCTTTGGGCTGGGCGAGCATGTATTCGAACAAAGACAGGCTCTCCGCAAAGTAAAAGATTCTGTCCCCAAATTTTTTTTATAAAACTTGGTATGCTTGGGGAGTACGGTGATACCTTTGGTATCGATAGATCGGTAGATTTTCGGTTAGGTTCCGATATTCTGATCTGACTATGAATAAAAATTTAAGAAGCATTGTCAAAGCAGTTTCTAGTAAAAAACTTCGCGAGGATATATTTTAGAAACTCCCTCAGTCAGTCTTCAGATTCAAGAACTAATCCTTGATTCAGTTAAAAGCTAAATTCACGATAATTCTGTCGAAACGCATTATAGCAAAACGTTTTTGTCGTGTTATAAGGTGTAGTCACTATTTGGCAAATATCTTGGATCAATGGTTGAATGGATGGCTTAGATCGAAAGTAAAAATCAGGAAGTAAAGGGCATTAACTTCTACTCTGGCGCTTACAGAAGCTGAAGGAAAGATGAATCTGTAGACGCATATTCCAAAATTATGACGGCCTTTTATTCAAAGGCATAATAACCAAAGTAACAGCATTCAAGTCAGTAAGATGTGAATGTTTCTAAAAAGTCAAGCTATTAATAAACCTTTTACAATCCACGCCTTCTCTAATTTAATAAACACGCTTACATTTATAAATAATTCGGCAAACATGCATGAACTAAATTTATAATCAAAAGTAAAGCTGAAAAAAAAATTCAACACAAAAATGTAAACACTTCATTTTAAATTCATATTTGTAATAACACTTATAACTTGTGAGCGTTCTCTACAAAGATAGCTATCAAAATTGATAAATCAACAAACATTTGAGTTTATCACTAAATAATGACGTAGGAATAACAAGATCTATCTTTAGACATGTTAATTAGTTATACATGATTATTTTGTTCAAACAAATTTAAATTTCAATTAGTCAATAATGGGCTGTCACGATCACATGCCATTTACATAGTATGCCTCTATCTATGAGCAAACCGAGAAGCCAACAAAGCAAAGTCGAAGAGTGATGGATCGGTGAGGGACAGCGTGAGTGATTACTATCACATATACAAGTGTGTTATGTGCGGCTTAACACCTTTGTTTTTGTTTGTTGTGACAGAAATAAACGCTTTATTTGCTTATCTTATTTTTATGTTGCCAAGATTATAAAACAATTTGGTGGATTAGTTGATAAAGTATAGGCGATAAAGAAATTGATAACAAAGTACAGAAAGTGTATTTTTTAATGCTTAACTGTTAACGCTGCTGTTTCTTTGTTGTTTGCAAGCGCTGAACAGTCTAGGTATTGCACTGATCATGGTGAATAGATCGTGATCGTTGTCGCTTTTTTGAATTTTCCATCATCCATTGCAAGCTGAAAAACTGGCGCTTACCCTCAGCACAAGGTCATACCGGTTAATTACCTTAATTACCTATTTATCATTCGCCCATGTGAGCTTCACCGTTTGAACCACATTGCCCAAGTACAGCTAGAGACAGCAATGGACTGGCAAAAATTTGCAAAACCAAGCAAAGAATTTGCAAATCCAGTTGAGCCTTTTGCAATTTGTTGGCGCTGATTGATGATTGAGCTCATGGATTTCGACTTCCTGTTGATATTTATTTACGCAATATTCGTTTTGCAATATCGAAAAAAATAAATAAATAAAGCACAAGAATATTGGAAACAAGCAAATAAGACACTAGTGACTTTTGTAGGTTTTGGAGATCACTGATCTGCCTAGATTCAAATAAAATCGTTTCGAGCTAAGTACTACTGCTTTTAAGAAATTTACTTTTTACTATTAATTATTCTTAAAAACTGTAAAGGCTTTCTTTCATCACTTGATCAGTGATCGTGTGACAGCAATGTAGTTTTATAGCATCCCGAAAGACTTTGCTCTGCCCGAAAATGGTACTTTCTTTTTATTTTGAGGTTTAAGTTACTCACGAGCCACGGATTGTTTGTATTACTATCTTCCCTTAAGGTGTCTCCCTTGCTATTTCTCTTCTTATTTTTCACCTTATTCCTCTAGCTCTTCTTCTTCTTATTTTCACCTTATTCCTCTAGCTCTTCCTCTTAATCTTCCACTTCCCTAAACTTGGGTTTAATTTCTCTCAAAACTAACTACGTATGGTATATTTCAAACTAGGTTCAGTCTAATCAAAAAACTTATTTATTCGAAATATGCTTCACCTTTACATTTTTCTTATCATCTTATACTTTTACTTTTTTAAATAATTTTTTTTTTAATATTCCTATATCCTTATCTTTTATGAATTTGTCATTTTAATATTTGAGTTATATCGGTTCATTAGAATGGCTGTTTTGCTTTTACGAAAATTAGGGTTTTAATATTATATGTAACTAGAGGGTCCGGCAGACTTTGTTCTGCCCAGAAATTTACCTGCATGGACATCGAAATATTTCCTTTCCCTATCCCAATCCCTATGCGTATCCCTATTCCTATCCCTATTCGTATTCCTGTTCGTATCTCTATCTGTAAACCTATCCCAATATCTATCCGTATCCCTATCTCAATCCTTATCCCTATCTATATCCCTATCCTATACCTATCCTTATCCCTATACAACTTTCATATTTATTCACCTTTTAAACCTTCCCTGGACTTCCCCAAATAATTCAAAACCAAAATTAACCAAATCGGTCCAGCCGTTCTCCAGTTTTAGCGAGACTAACGAACAGCAATTCATTTTTATATATATAGAATATAGTATAGCACAGATTTTGCTGGAAGAAAAGTTCTTAATCTTGAATATGTATAACTTTTACTTTATCACTTTCTGCTGAACAGTGACCTTAAGCGATGAATAATGAATCGGGCTTTCCTTCATCGACAGCGATCTAGAACTTTTTTAAAGCATCAGTAACGAACGAACATGGATTTTAATATTACTACAATACTAAAGCACTGATCGACAGTGAGCAACTTTTAGACCACAAAAAAAAATTTTATTTGAAATATCGATAGATTAATGATAACGTAATTACGTGTAGCTCACTGACTGCTAGCAATCAACTAATTTTAAGAAGCTGCCATTTTCACAGTGCTTTCAAAAAACGCAGCCCAATTAATGTTCATTTAAATTACTTTTTAAAGCTGCTTAGTTCCCGACCAACACAAGTGATTCTTTATGAAACACTCAGTGTTTGTCAGTTCTATAGCTTTAAGCTCGTCATCCTTAGCAATTCTAAAACGCCGCTTCTAAACCCTATTACCAAATTGTTTTCCAATTATTGTGTTTTTCTTTAAGAAACCTTTTGTTCATTTCATTTCCCTAAAAACACGCGCCAGCAAGTTTTGTCATTCGAATAGCGCCAGCTGTCTGCTGCACATTCAAATTTTCATTGAACCCAATGCAACGACGAGAGATAGACATTGACATTGTGCACACTGTGTGATGTTTTTATTAATCGTGGGGGTTTTATAGTTTAATTTTGTTGTACTCAAATACCCTATTTTTGCTTGGGTTGCCTTCAATATTTTTCTTACAATTTATTAGAATTTAATTGCATTACGGCGCTGCACGCTGCTTGCTGCCTGACGAACCTACCTGTGCACGTCGCGCTTGACTAAATGTTTTTAATGAGTTTATTTGCGTTTCATTTGGGTTAAAAGCTATTGCAATTATTGTACTGCTACTGACGATAAGGCATGGTTAACAGCGACAGCTACGGTGTGAACGCAAAACTCGAGCGAAATGGCACAACCTAACGCAGTTAATGGATAACAACGCTGCGTGTTTCGTAAATTCATTACTATTTGTTTCATTTTTGAGGGCCGAATTGTTGGTAATAACCTTATTTGAAAGCACCTTTTTACTGTTTGATTTTTCAATGCGCTAAAGTGGGCCTTATCTGCAGTCGAAGCTCAGTGTTACCCACCCCTACCTACGTCATCTACATTTCATCAAAACGATTTAAATAATTTGTTAATTTTTGTCGTATTTTTCTTTTTTTTTTTTCCTTGCGGCAGCCTGTGAGTTGATGAATAATATGCAAATTAAATGAAAATAATGTCGTTTCATTTGTTAACCAAAGAGACGACAGGAATAATCGCATGCTATTTTTATGTTATCGCAACAGAGGAAAGTCGATAGCAATCATGCAAAAACTGCAAATGATCCATGATTGTCAACAGATAAGAACAGACTAGAATCCTGTGAAATGAGTCGCATGCTTTATTTATCCCTTTGTAGCACTGCATCTTGTCCATAGGTTATTCATAATGCTATGGCTTCGTTATAAGGTTATGGGGAATACCGAACATTGAAGTGTTCTTCAGGCTGAAATGACGACTATAAGAAAGGCAGCTCAATAGCATGCCACAATATAATTTAGGTAACGATTCAAACCTCCCAAGCAGCGATAAAAATCCGCCAAGGCATGCGTTTAGTACCTCATCGAAGGAGAGATGTGTTCAGACGAGACACTAAATGAGTTGTACTAGTTGAGAATCAAGGAAATGGCATGCCAGATTTCTTGAAATTTTTTTTCCTAGGCTCACCCATAGTAATAAATCTGTGCATGGTCAAATTGCGGAAGATTTATGTCGCAACTGCAAGGACGACGATACGATAGAATCCGTTTTTATTACCACTAAATATCCATTAAAAATTAGAGTTTTAAATTAAATCAATTTCCACTAAAAACAAATGCTGAGCGTAATGCTTTTTTCCTATTTTATTAACACCCAAACTTCCCTGCCACTAAATATTTAACTGAGTGGTAATGGAGATAAAGTTCCGTTAAAAATAAATTTTTTGAACAAATTTTTCATTCAATTTATAATTAAATTATTTCACTTTAATTAGCATTAAAATTAATTTTTAACGGTACTTCATCTCCATTACCACTCAGTTATATATTTAGTGGACATTTGTCTGCATTAGCATTAATGGAAACTCAAACACATATCCGTTCAAACCTATCGTTCTATAAAAAATAAATTGTAATGCTAATAGATGTGAAGCTCTACTCATAAACAAACTTGTATAATAATGGAGTGGTTTGAGAAGGGTTTACTGTATTTATAAACATTTTGCAATACTCTAAAAATCACAGTTCAAAAGTGAGGTGAGGTATCATGAGTTGCGTTATAAAGAAGTCGTTCGTGCCTTTAGCGTTACGTTCGCATGTGTTTGATACATTTTCAAAAATGTTTAGCCTCCTTTGAAAGGTGAAAACTGTTGTAATCTATAATAAACTAGAGGCACCGGCAGACTTTGTCCTACCCAGATATTTACCTGAATGGACCTAGAAATATTGGCTTTTCCTAGCCCTACCATTATCCCTATCCCCATTCTTATCCCTATCCTCATAGATGTAACTATTTCACACACACACAATTCCACTTCACTATCGATCGGTTCATTTTTGAGCTTTTCTAACAAAAAAAAAAATTATAAAAATTCGCACCATATGGGAAAATACAATTTTTTTTTCAGGAATTTTTCGGAAATTTTATTTGGTATTCTCCTATTCTGGTCAGAGAACAATCTCTTTTTACATTTGAAATCATTTTTAATGAATTCTACACGCCAGAACATTTACCTTTGAGTGTTAACAAAATGTTGTTATGTATGAAAAACATCAATTATCGATTCTAGGATATTAGCCCATTTACACCGATGTTCTATTATAATATTAATATTTATTGATATTTTTAATTGTACATTTTACGTTTATAGTTGAATAACCATATTTCAATGCTGTTGGCACACATTTTAATTGCAAAAGCAATTAATAATATTACGAACAACTTTAGTTGAGCGACTCATTGCACGTAAATAATTTTCGACAATTTTCTTAATTACGCGCCGGATCAAAGCGCATTTTTCACGCGACTCAGCACAAACAGAAATTTGTCTACCTTTGATTTTGATTTAGAATTTGTTGTTTTTTTATTTTCAAACATTGCAATAAAATCATGATCAGCTCTGTAGCAGGTGAGTGGTATGAACGGTAGGTATTTTACATTTTCCCCTTTTTTTTCGCTTATTCTTTTTATTTATTTTTATAACTTTTTTTTTTATTTTTTTTTTATAATAAATTGTTTTTTTTTTTTTTTAATTTTTTTTTTTTTTTTAATTTTTTTTTTTTTTTTTAATTTTTTTTTTTTTTTTCGTGCATTCAATTTTGCGTTGCCAATTAAAATGCGCTCGAGACTTTCAGGCAAAAAATGGAAAAGTACATTTCAGTCGTGTGGCATTCGTCTTCAAGTTTGTTTGTCTATTGCAATAGTCTCACCGCTAAAATTTCGGTAATCGCGCGCAAACTTTCGGATCCTCGCTACTCAGTTGCTCTTGCATTTTTTTATGTAGCCCACACATAACTTTGATTTCTATCAACTTTTTTACCGCGCGCTCTACACAAACGTCGACCGAGCGCACGTCGGTCGCCGCATATAAGAAATCAAAAGAAAAATGTCTTCTTCATTTTTTTTGCAGTGCCAAAACTAGAAAATAAAAAACTCAAAACAAAATATCTACAAAAAATGCTACCGTGCGAATTGCAATTATTGTAGCTGATTCGCGAGCGTCGGGTCCCCCGTGATTTGCCAATACAGCATTGCAGTAGTTTTCGCTGGTCGTCAATGCAATAAGCTCGTGCGTGTGTAAAGAGGCTGCAAACGGTTAATTTTATTTATTTTTTTCATATAAAAATTATGCGCGCCGTCCCTGTGCTGGTACAAATCTTTTTGTAGACGCTCGAGTAAGGCGAAAAAACTAGGTCAAAAACGCAAAATTTTGAAGTGAAAATTGCAGAAAAAAGTTGCACAAACGAAAAAAAAATTGCTCAACAGCATACATAGCATTTATTTAAACAACGCTTAAAGTTTTAATTCCTTGCTTGCTCTCTAAACAAGTTTTTTTGAGAAAAGTGTTACATGCGAAAATTATAAAAGAAAAAATTTAGCACAAACTTCCATTCTTTTTTTCACTACTTTTGATTTTATATTTACTTCCAAGCACTGTTAAAGTAATCGTTTCGGCGATTACTTGCATAAGTCATTCAAAGTGATTAAAACGGGGCGTCCGCGTAAAATCATAAAAGTTGTGCGTAAAAAAAAGAAAAATGGTAGCGATGCCACCAGTGAAACGGACACGGAACGACGCAACTCCACAACATCGCTGACGCTAACGCGCTCATACGATATAGACGATGACAATGGCGTTGGTGTTGATAAGTCCAATGCTATCGGTTTGAAACGCGTTTCCTCCGCCGGCGCGCCCTTAACAAAGCTAACAACTACAAGCGCGAATGCTTCGTGCGCTAGTTTTCAAAAGAAGCCGCCCATTGCGGCGGCGACACTAAAAGCGAAGCTGCTTACTAAACATAAAGCGTGTGATAGTTCCGGTACAACAACAACATCGTCATCGTCTGATACCACAACCACTTCCACAACAACAACTACCAGCGGCACATCCTCCAGAAGTGGTGGTAAACGTAGACCGCCGCTTGCAAAAGTGCGTAGTGGCAGCGGAAGCGCTAAAAGTACGCGCGTACTAACGCGCACCAATTCAAAACAATATGATCCAAGTAATATTAGAGAGAGATAGAGCGTAAAGCGAGTGAGCAGCGTAAACGAGTATAATATGGTGTTCATACTGTGTTTGGTATTGGAGTTGAAACTAATGTGGTTTCTTATAAGAAATGCATTAACATTACATGCATTACTTGTGCAACGTATTCAATCCAGACCTGTTAAATAATGATTACTAATCTTAATGATTACCGGTTTGATTAATTAATTTCTTGAGATTACCAATTACTTTAAATTATTAATGATTATTTTCCAATTAATTAAAAAAATAATCAAAAGGAATTTGAAGTGCACCAAAGCAAACCAAAAAAGTTTTTTTTTGATTTTTTTTATTATTTATGAATTTTTTCAGTATTGTTGTAGAAACACATAAATATACACAGCAACAATACTGAACAAACTCAAAAATAATCAAAATTAATCAAAACAACTTTTATTTTAGATTTTTTTTTTTGATTTTTTTTTTTGTTTTTTTTCATTATTTATGAATTTTTTCAGTATTGTAGAAACACATAAATATTCACAACAACATTACTGAACAAACTCAAAAATAAACAAAAGTAAGCAAAACAACTTTTTTTTTTATTATTTTTTATTTATTTTTTTCTTTTCTAATTTTAATCAATTAATAATTGCCTTTTCTTGAAAAACAATTAAAATAATCATTACCAATTGAAAAAGCTGTCTTATTAAATGATTACTATTTATTAATCAAATTTAACAGGTCTGATTCAATCCCATTGAATTTTTGTAGAGTCCGAAAACCGCTGCAACCACAGAACTGCACATCCACTGTTCCCTCAAATTCCTAGAAACAAAAGCCGATTTTTTCCCCAGGCACTTAGCCACTTATGAATAAAACATCAATAATTTTTTTTTGGTCAACATTTCAAATTTCCATTGAAAAACAAATGTGAAGTTGTCGCTTCCAAGATATTAACCAAAATTATGAGGGATTATAATTGTTTCTGCTTGCTTACTTTTTTTGTTGTTTCAATTCAAACATTTCTTTAAAGGAGCAAAAAAAAAATTAAAAATTTAAAAATTAAAAATTTATATGGAAATGACATTATGTAAAGCTCTATAAAACTTTTTTTTTTTTATAAATTGGTAGTTACGAGTAAGCTGTTAAACCGTGTGATGTAGTATTCGGTCTAAAATAAAAAAAAAAAACTTTGGATTTCGCAATTTCAGGTCTGTGCAAATAAAGCTAAAGCCTATTATAGAACCATAAAGAGCAGTAAATGCATTGTTTTTCGTGTCATCAGTCTACTAGTAGCACACGAATTAAATGAAATAAAATTGTGCATATCCTTCTCGCGGTCTGATAACATGCGATATTGTGGTTCTATGGCCTTGCTCGAAAGCTACTTCAGCGACGTAAGCTGTGCCAATAAATTGCTGGTTAAAGCGCGGAAATGAAATTTTGGGTGGAATAATTGCTCTCAAAACACCTTAATCACAAAACAAACACATGTGTCTTACAGTCTATGAATGAAATATTTATTTAATACCAATATTTAGTGTGTTTACTTAAAAAGTTTCATGAAATTTTACGCGCATATATTTGATTTTCAAAGGAAATCAAAAATTTGAAAACCATTTTATATATTGTTATTTTATTCAAATGTCGCTGAATGCTTACGGAAAAAAATCTCTCTTGTAATCTCTCATTATTTACCAAATTTATAGTCACAGTCAAGACTCTTTTATTTACTTTAATTATCTGTCAACGTCGCTGCGGTGACAGCTGCAAATCTTTTTTATTAACTGGATTTTTCAGCTTCTTTTTCAGTTTGCGTTTTTAGCATTTTTTTTTGTTACAAAAATATCGCACGCAAGTCAAAGCATGATAAAAATGAAATTCAAAGACATTCATGGCTGCTTTTTTCGTGCATTTGATCATTCTACAACTCTAAGCACAATCTTATCAGTAAGTTCTTTTGGTGCATCACGAAAATCACGAAAACGAAAATTTTGAGTTACAGCTGTTTAGCATAAAACTAGCGACATGTTGAAATCTCCCCTTATGCTTTTTTATGTATTTTTTTTTTTAAATAATATTTTGCAACATTTACTTACACAATATGTTTTGGCCTTCATTTGACAGTTGAAGTTTGGAAAATACCACCAATCAACGCCCCTGACATACAACTGCAAAATACTGGTTTTAATTTCCGTTGTACTTACATATGTATATTGGTTCTTTAATCCAATATAATTTATTGCCTATGAGTAATTGCATAATTCTCCTTAAAGTGAATGAACTGCTAAAAACTACTTTTGAGTTGTTATTGTATAATTCACAGCGCACTTAATAACAAGTGAGACGCCAATTAAATTAATACTAGCGCTGAAAAATTTAAATAAATTCAACTTTTTTTTTTACAAAAAAGCGCAAAAGTTCAAGTGCAACATTTATAATAATTATTTGTTTAAGCTAAACGCCAAGTGTGTATCCCACTTAATGCGCACTCGATTAATGTTTTTAATCGATTATCGATACTTTACGCAGCGCAGCCAAACAGCAATTGGTTAAGTTGGTGTTTGCACTGAACTCCTGAAATATACAAATTAACAGTCTAGTGTTTCATCACATTTACTAAGTAATAAAATATCTGAAAACTGTATTTTCGCTTAATTTGCATGAAACTTGAAACTATTACAAACGCGCGCTATTTATCGCATGCGATTTTTTTCTTCTTTTTCCCCTAACTCTGCATTACCTTGACAGCTGCTGCTGTGATAGAAAAAGTGACAGCCACAACCTTCGCTTTCAACGTGATGTACATAGTTCCGAAAATGTTGTGTTTCTGCCAAATTAATTTAAAATAAACTTGTTTAAAGCGCATAAAAAAGGAAAAAGAAAGAACAAAACAAAAAAAAAGTATTTAAATCTGTTAAGCTATCTTCACGCTGCTTTTTCTTTTCTCCATTGAAATGTAATTAAAAACTAAATAAACCAATTTTTTTTTATCAAGCCTTCGACAATTTGAATGTCAACAAATGAAGGAGTTGTCAACACCTGTCATACAGCTGCGTCAAAGTTAAGAGTATACAAATTTTTTTTTTTTAAAAGAAATAAAAAAAAGTTAACCAATTCTAAATAATAGCTGGCGATACGTTAAAATATAGGAAGCAATGCAAGACAACCCTTCAAATTTGCGTTTTTTTCTTTTTTTTTCTTTCTTTATTTCTGCTTTTTCTTCATTTTATCGCAACTTGATTGACACACAGCTGTCATTGAGTGCATAGGTAAACGCCCACTTGCATAGCAGTGACAAAATAGCAGCTTTCGCTAAGCACATTATGTATTTTTTTCCTCTTAGTGATAGGAGCAACAAAAAATAAGCATTAAAAAGTACATTATTTAAAATTTATGAGTAAATAAATTTATTTTTATACTAAAAAATCTGGCATTCATTGTCCTGTACTTTTTCCACTTTCTCTCTTTTGTAGCTCTCTATTTTTTAAATACTCCCTCTGTTGAAACTGCTTCCATATTAGGCAAAAGGTTTTTATTTTAAAATAGGTACCTTGTTTTGGCCTTTATATGCGGAACCCTTTTGGAAACTGTTACTCGTAAATATCGAAATTAAATCTCGTCCGCTCATTTATTACCCTTCTTCGTGTATTTAACTAAAGACAATCTATCGAATTTACTTTTAAAAAGAGATGTCCCGAAGCTTAGATACTGATTCCGACTTCATCGTGTGCGTTCCAGGTTCAAAGAGCTCGACATTTTTTTTTTTTTTTTATTAAATAACATTATTTTTTTAATATATATATACAGGGTGGCTGATGAATTTTGCTACATTAAGAAACTCAAATAATTTTTTTTTCAGTGTATAGAATTCATTTTTCTTTTATTCATGTTAAAGCTCATTAAATTTTATTAAATATAGCTTAATTAGTTTTAAAAATAATGGAATTTAAATGCCCCCCCCTGCTCGTCGATGCATGTGCGGCATCTTACCAAAAAGTTGTTCATTACTGCTTGGAGAGTTGAGACAGGAATAGCCGCAATTGTTTCTCGAATGGATTGCCTTAGTTCATTCAAATTTGTTGGTTTTGCTGTGAAGACTTCCTGTTTGCAATAACCCCACAAGAAAAAGTCAGGTGCAGTAAGGTCAGGCGACCTGGGTGGCCAACGGAATGTGGAGTTTCTGGATATCAGCTTATTGGGAAATTTTCGTCGCAATTCTGTCATAGCAGGTTGGGCTATATGAGGAGCTGCACCATCTTGCTGAAACCACACAGAGTTGAAAGAAATTCTCATTCGGCGTAATTCTGGATAGAAAAACTCTCTCAACATGATCAAGTAACGGTCTCCAGTAACCGTAACGGTGTGACCGTTTTCTTCGAAGAAGTAGGACCCGACAATGCAGCGTGATGAAACTGCACACCACACTGTGACACGAAGTGGATGCAATTCCGTCTCATGGAGTATCTGTGGGTTGGAAGCACTCCATATTCGACAATTTTGTTTGTTTATGTTGCCGTTTAAATCGAAATGGGCCTCGTCAGACATGAAAAGACAGTTCAACATGTTTCCATCCTCTTCCACCATTTGAAGCATCTTCTGGCAAAATTCCAAGCGAATCGGCAAGTCTGCAGCGTTCAGTTTGTTGGCCATTTGAATTTTATATGGGAATAAGTCCAAATCTTTGTGCATAATTGACTGTAATGACTGTCTGCTTACACCCATTTGAGCAGATAAGCTTCTTGTCGAAACACGTGGATTGTTTTGTATGGCAGCAGCTACAGCAGCGATTGTTTCCTCCGTTCGAACTGAAGGGTTTCGATGGTAAGGTGTTCTGTTGACTGTCCCATGCTCGGCAAAATTATTTACAAGTCTTATTATGGTCCATCTGCTCGGAGGATTGCCGCCAAACGTGCGCCTATACTCTCTTTGAACCGAAACTACGGACTCCAGTGCGTGATAGCGGCGGACAATCCAAATTCTTGTTTCAGTGTCCCAGTTATCCATTTTTGTTAAATGTAAAAGTCAATCTGCAAAATAAAAAAAAAATTTACCAGATTCATTAAATAGAAAAAAAGTTATTTAATTTTTTTTTGGTAGCGGCTTTCATCAGCCACCCTGTATATTCCAAAACATCTTTCGTTTTTGAATCTATTACATTTTTAGCGCTATATATTTTTCTGTTTTCGACCTACTAGAAGGACACATTTTACTTTTTCTTAAAAATTTGTTTTTTAATTTGTAATAATTTTTTTTTTTTTTTTTTTTTTTTTTTTTTTTTTTTGAGACGAGATGTGATTAAAGAAACCTGATTAAAGAAACTTTTAACATTACACGGCTTAAATTTTGAGCCTAAATTTAAAACTTTTTTGGGCTACATATATGTCCAATCCCAATTTGGTTTCGAATTTAATTTGTGCCAGTTTTCGAGAAAATGAGCGTGAAGAAGAGTTTTAATTTTAAACCAGAAATGTCTTAAAAATTAAGAAAACATAAAAAGAATTTGTAACAGTTTGACAGTCGTCTGCTCTTACCATTGAGCTACAGCGCACACAAAACTGTTTAGAGAAAAATTCAATGACTTGAAAAAGCTTTCCGAAATAAATGAAAAAAAAAAAATTTTTAATTTTAAATCTAACCCGCAAAAAATTAAAAATTGGTTAGGTTTAAAATTTATTACAAAGAAGTTTAAAAAATTGCTTAACCGACAAATGGTTTAAAATTCAAGCTCAAATTTTTAGCCCTGTATTTTACTCGCCAACCTCCTCATACATATTTAGCTAGACATGTATGTATCTTTTCTACCCTGCTTGGACTTCCGGTTTCGATAACGCGAATGTTAATAATCCGACTCTAGTAAACTCTCTTCCGTAACATCCCCTATAGCTACAACAATAAATAAATTATTAAATATGGAAATAACTCGTAAGTCACACTTTGAAGTCGTTCCCCCCCCCCCCCGTTTGTTTCTTTTTTTTCTTTCTTTTTTTTTTTTACTTTTTTTACTTTCTTCTTTTTTTTATTTTTTCTTTTTTTTTTCTTTTCTTTTTTTTTTTTTTTTTTTCTTTTCTTTTTTTTTTTTCTTTTCTTCTCTTCCCATTACATACAACTCTGTATCGCCTTAGCTGCTTCAATGTTGTCAATATGAATAAAATCTCATAACAATTGTTATGAGGTATAGCATTTATCTGCCATTTTAAAGCTCGTATGAATTACTTTGACGTATGCCTATGTGTACTCACGCAAGAACACTTATAATACGTGCAATAAAAGGCCTAAAAATGTACATTGAAAATAGTAAAACAAACAAAATTCATAACGATAAGCATATTTGAATAGAACATAAGCAGCTGCTAAAAGGAAAAAAATACAATAACGCCTGACAATCTCAAGTACTTCTATATATATACATATATAGATATTACTATTATTTAATTTCTTGCGGTTGCAATTTGACTACTACTTTTATCAAGCTATTATTAAGAATTCTAGGCTGGCTGCCTGGCAAATTAACAAAGAAAATATACACAGATGCAGCATACATATGTACACATATTTTTATTACTTCTTTGTTTATACGTCGCTTATTATCATTATTATTAAATAGTGTTTATGACTTTGTTTTTAGCAACGTTCTAGTTTCCACTTGGCAACAACTTTAGCGCCTGTCGATAAGCAGCGTTAACGCCCCATAATTTTTTTACGCTGCTCGCTCGCAAAATCATAAAAAACATGAAAAAAAATCAAAAATTGTATGTTACATTTTTAAATGCAAATTTAACAATATACATATATGTAACCGTTGACGAAATTCTTTCTTTCTCACCTCTGTCGCACCACGCAATGCATAATCTACGTTGTTCTACTTTTTCGCTGCTTCAGATATGCGACAACTCATCGGTAAATTAAATGGCTTATGGCCTGAACACAGTGTAGCGAATTCTATTCCAAAAGAAATCGACCCAACCAAAGAGAAATTGGAAGGCGCATGGGAAACGATAGGTAAATGAAATGTGTAAGAGTTCATGCTCAAATGAAAAGTGCGAACTGGGTGTTATAAAAGCATGCAGCGATGTGTAGAATTATGCGATAAGCTAGCAGGTAGAATAGACAAAAAATGCATTCAGCAATTATGACCCAGTTTTTTTATAAGTGCGAGTTGCAATTCTTCAATTATTAATAGTAAATATACTTATTTAAAAATAATATATATAAAGCAATTTTTATCATTTTTCTATATCAAAATTTAGCATGTCTCAAAATATTTTGAGCTTCATCATGTCTAAAACTTGTGCCTTATTCTGGAAAAAGTTCATATTGTACTTGTATATATTTTTATTCCTTAAATCTTTTGTAATCGACTGCAATTCTAACTCTTTCTATTTTTTATTATCAACTTACAGGCAGAGATGGTTCCAAGATTACAACAGTCGTTGCCACACCTGGCCAAGGTACGGACCGCGTGCAAGAAGTTTCCTACACAGATACCAAGGTGATTGGTAATGGCAGTTTTGGTGTGGTCTTTCAAGCGAAATTATGCGATACCGGCGAGCTGGTAGCTATCAAAAAAGTTTTACAAGACAGACGATTTAAGGTTGGTATTTGCTATTGAAAAACATTATTAAAACTAGAAAATATTATTAAAAACAAAATATAACTATTATATTAAATTTGGGCCAAATTATTCCAACTTGTTGTTTACTGGGCTAGAGCTGTTTAGGCCGGTATAACTAAAATACACGAGTTCAGACTACATGTCGTCCAATGCAGTTTTTTTGTATTCCCTTTGAAGCTACCCAGCTGACGAATGACTGAAGTAGTTTTGTTTAGGCATGAAAGAACTCAGGTTCTACTTATTTCGAAAAAACAAGAGCAAAGAAAGTATACTCATTCTCTTCTAAAGAGTAGCTTTTACTCATTCCGACTAAATCTCAACATACTAAATGTACGCCAGGACACCAGCGTTAACACTCTTGCCAACAAGTGCAACTTGTCCTCTCTCGATGGACAAAGATCACGCTCTATCATCGTACCTACCCTCATATATCTGACCATAGTGCAGCGAATTGAAGCACAAAGACTCCGCTGACTGGCTCATGTTATGCAAATGTTCTAAGAAAATCGAGTCCAGAAGGTTATCCTATCGACAACCGAATCCGGCAGCAGAGCCTTCACTGAGATGGGTATAACAGGTGAAGGATGACTTGAACTCCCTTGCTGTTTCCGAAAGGCGTGAGTTATCGTTGAAAATGGATGACTGTCGTGCTTCGATAAGGAACGGCCAGAATCGCCTAGGCGGTTAAATAATGATGATGACGGTGATACATGCCTATCAAATCTTGAGACAAGTAGAACCAAAAATACTTAAGAAATAGTTTACTTAAAACGGTTGCGTTCTTCAATAGTAATCGGTAACCCTCCGAGCGTGTTACTATCAAGAAAGCTTCCATTCGAAGACGGTGTAAACTCAGTAAATCCAGCAAATTTGCAGAAAAAATGTTAAGTAACATGCCATAAATGTAAAGGTGCCTTAATCTTCCGGAGGTATATAACATTAAAGCGACCCTATCGCTTAGACTTTGGCTGGCACATGAGTCCTATCAATTCTTTCTATGCGTTTTTCTGAGATTAAAGAGCGTCTTTTTTCTACCCAGCGTGTTCTTGATGGTTCCACTCGGAAATACTTAATCAAATCTTAATGCTTAGTGAATCACCAGGGTTGTAAGCGCGTGAGTCAAAAGTATCGAAAATCGATAGTAGATGTTATTGCTTAAGGGTGGTTCACATGCCATTTTTTTTTAATCCAAATCCTAAAATGTTCATACATTATTAATAAAAAATATTTAAATTTTTTTCTTTTATCATTTAGAATCGTGAATTGCAAATTATGCGCAAACTGGAGCATTGTAACATTGTAAAACTTTTGTATTTTTTCTATTCGAGTGGCGAAAAGGTAGAGTATATAAATACAAAAAAAAATTCAATTAAACACAATATGTATTGACAAATAAACGAAAACGCACCCACGCGCCCGACTAATAACAACAACAAAACAACATTTTTATTAGACACAAACTTCACTTGCTTACGTTATATAAACATGCGTCTAAGCAATTCTGTGTTCTAAAAAATTGACGTCTCTGTGTTGAGAAGAAACGAAAATATGCCAGAAATGATATTCGAAAAATGTCTAAACGATCTAAATCGTGCGTGCACTGCCGTAAACGAAACGAAAACGCAACAACAATGGTGCAGTCAAAATATATTTTTAAACTCGTAAACGCATTTTGCATTTCATTTTCATACATGCTCATTTTTTAACCAGTCCCGTTTTGCGTTTACTTTATTTTTGCCGAAAGTTTTCATACAATATACCTTAAAAAAAAAAAAATCAAACCTATGCCTATTAAATTTTATGTTCTTTCTTTTCTAATGAATTCTTTTTTTTTATATCTATTTATAATTATATGTACAACTCAACTTGCGTCTAAAAAACGCACAAAATATGCATTTTCGAAATATTTTCGTACACGCAAATTCAATTTACGAATTTCCGTCAACTTTTCGACCTATAAAATGCAACCATGCATAAATCAAATAAAAAACTATAAACACTAATGCAGTTAGCTGAATTTCCGATCGATATTGGCATCCTCGCCAGTGTCCTTAAACCACAGGTAGCTAGAAAGTGTTACATGCCAAAAAAATAAAATAATAAATATGAAATATTCATCTCATCGATAAAAATAAAACTGAAAAACCGCAAAATCTGCAAGCATAAAAAAACAACAACAAATAACTCCATGTCATCATGACATTTGATTTGTTCGTTAGTGCTAACCAGAAGTGTCCACTCGTATCTCTCTCTCTTTAAAAAACACAAAATAAATCGCTAAAATGCTTGTTGCTGTAAAATAATCCATAGAAAAACAATTGTATTGCATATTAAAAATACACAAACTGCTTGAATTTTGTTTCGCTGCGTTCCCCACACGTACTTGAAGTTTTACTGCTCGCGTCATTATTTATTAAAAATAACTATGTACATTAATACAAACATACATACATAAATATAAATTGAAGTGCTAATTATCTTAGCTATTACTCGCAATAAAAGTATTTAAAAAAAAATATGTGACAAATACTTTTAATGTTTTTATTACCCCTCACATCTCGCAGTCAGTTGGTCTGAGCGTCTCTCACTCATTCCATTTACATTTCTTTTTTTTTTTTTTTTTTTTTTTTTTTGTGTACCTAAATTACACTGTTTTCATTTGTATCAATCGTCTTATCATACACAAGTCGCTAAATTTGCACAAATTTTGTGACAAATATTTTTTTTCTCAATAAATAATTTTCATGTTACCATTAATAATATTTGCCCTTTCTCTTTTTCTTCCTCTCAACAGCGTGATGAGGTGTTTTTGAATTTAGTCCTCGAATATATACCAGAAACCGTATACAAAGTGGCACGTCAATATGCCAAAACCAAGCAAACGATACCAATTAATTTTATACGGGTAAGTATTTATTTTTTTCATGTTGAGAAAAATAATTTTTTTTTTATCTGAAATTCGTGTTAAAATTGTTTTATTTCCTTTTATTAACATTTAAAATTTTTTTATGAAAAACATATTTTTTTATGAACATAATTTTTTTATTAAAATAATTTTTTTTTTATAAAATCCAATTTGTTTAAAAAAAAATTTTTTTTTTAGTTTTTACATTTTTTTTTTTTAGTTTTTAAAATTTTTTTTTTTTAGTTTTTAAAATTTATTTTTTTTTTGTATTTACTTTCTCATGTTTATGTTCTTATTATGAAAGTAAACTAATATTTTAAAACCACTTATATTTTCAAATACTCGCTGTTTTGAATTAGATACCAATACATTTTAAATGAATTTCTATTATTTATTTTAATATTAACATCTTTATTTATATTTTTTAACTTTTTTATAGATTTAATTGAAATACATTTTTTTGATAAAAATGTTTAAAAATTTTTGGAATAAATTATTTAAAAATTTATATATTTTTGTAATTTGTCATTACATTTTAATTTTTGGTTTTAATGTAAAAACTTCGAAGAAAACTTGTTTTTTGGTTTATTAATTTAAAATAAAAATAATTCTAATAGTCTAACTTGCTCTTTTTCCATTCCATTCCATTAGCTCTATATGTATCAACTGTTCAGAAGTTTGGCCTACATCCACTCCTTGGGCATATGTCACCGTGATATCAAACCACAAAATCTGCTCTTGGATCCCGAGACCGCTGTTCTAAAGTTATGCGACTTTGGCAGCGCTAAACAATTGTTGCATGGCGAACCGAATGTATCATATATTTGCTCGCGGTATTATCGTGCACCGGAGCTAATATTTGGCGCCATTAATTACACTACAAAAATTGGTGAGTAGAGATATAAAAAAATGAACCGAACTAAGAAAAAAATACCAAAGTAATATAAACAAAACTAAAACGAATAAATAAATAAAAATGTTTATATATTTAATTTAACCTTTGCTCTCTTCATCCCTTTTAGATGTGTGGAGCGCTGGCTGTGTATTAGCTGAATTACTGCTCGGCCAACCGATATTCCCCGGCGATTCTGGTGTTGATCAATTGGTTGAGGTTATCAAAGTTTTGGGCACACCGACACGAGAACAAATACGCGAAATGAATCCAAATTACACGGAATTCAAATTTCCACAAATTAAGAGTCATCCATGGCAGAAAGTAAGTTTGCATTTTAAGTGTTATTTATTAAGAATATTGAATTAGGCTCCTTGCAAATAAAAAACCGAAAGTCGATAACTCTAGAGTGCAAAGAATTCTTTCGAAGAAAATTATTTTAGTGAAAAAATGCAAAATTTTTAAATTTCAATAATTTTTTTTTTAAAAACAACGGAATTTCTATAGGGAAAATATAATTTTTTAGGTGTTTAACTACTACTCTTACAATAAAAAAAATTTTGCTGCAAATAAGGAAACACATTTTTTTTGGATTTATTTTGTTTTGTTGATTTTTCGACAGGGTGGAAAGTTGATGTATATTGGAATGATTTTCCGTCATTCCTTGCCAAAATTGGTTTTGTAACAAACCGGTTTCGGTGTTCCGCCATCCTCAGTGTATAGTTTCGTTCTAAACTTTGTTTAGTTTGTAACAAAACCCAATTTAACAAGGAATGACGGAAAATTATTCCAATATACATCAACTTTTTTTTAACTAACTGAAAAAATTCAATACCAAAAATGTGGTTATTTAAAATAAACCTGACAAACTTTTTTTTTGTCATTTAAAAATTTTTTTTATAAAAAAAATATTTTGATTGAAATAGTTTTTATAGAAAATAAGAACTAAAAAATAACGAAAAATGGCACATCGCCGAAACAAATTGGACAAGGGATGACGGAAAATCTTTCCAATATACATCAGCTTTCCACCCTGTCGGAAAATCAACAAACCAAAATGAATCGCTAAAAATACTTCAAATAATTTAATATTAGTTGATTGATATTAGAGAAAAATTGCAACGATATGCACAGCGATGGTATGGGATGACATGTTTCGAAGTGCCCAACTTCTCATCAGACCCCTTCTCGGACACTGGGATACGAACCCAAGTGTCTGCACCAAAGCCGCTGTTAGAGTATTCTAACAACTAAGCTATGATGCCCTGTAGCGTCACGATGCAATATTAAATTAAAAAAAAATGTATTTACTTGAAATTGTTATTAGTTTAAAGAGCAAAAAAAAAATATAAAAAAATTTATTAAATTTTACAGTTTACAAAACAAACAAAAAAAAACTCCCAAAAAAAATTTTTTTTTTTAATTTGTAAATAGAAACAACATTTTTTATCAGTTTATTCAGTTATCGACTTTCGATTGTCACATTCCCTAATTCCTTTCATAGTGTAGACAAGATTAAGTGTTTTAATTAATATCAACATAAACTCCCCGTACCTTTCATTAGTTACCAAAGTATCGTGTTTTACGTTAGAGCTTGCGCTAAAATCAACAACCACCTACCAACCGTTCAATTTATTTTTAATTTTTTCATAGTAAATATTTTTTTCATGTAAAACATACATACATACATTTGTATTTACTTTTCTATTGTTTTTCTCTGACTTAGAATTTTCTATTTATTCCTTTACGTTTGTTTTTATTTGTACTTCTCTCTGTTATTTGAGTTTCAAACTGACGTGTGAACTACATATTTACAGTCACTGCTTGAACGTAGCCAATTTCCAAGCGCCCTAAACCAGAAGCAACGTTGGAGAGTAAGCAAAAACAAACTCAACTTGCAACAACAACAAGATACATACATTTGTACAATAAAATATTTGAAAAAAAAAGTTTATTTAACACGCAAGCAAATAGTTTGAACAAAAACTTGTACGAAAAAAGCCAAAAAAAAAATTCACAACAAAAAAAGGCACATTGGTTTATTTACATAACCTCTGCTAACTGTTCGCTATTGATTTAAATATTTACGTTAACTTAACTCTTCAAACTCTTCATGCACACGCACACACTTGCATTGGTTCAATTGGCTGTCGAATTCAGCACACTAACTAAATACAATCGATTTATCGATTAGCTGGTTTGATAAAAAAGTAAAAAATATAAATATTTTTAAACAATTTTCCACCAATTCTTGTCGAAAGAAAATGAACATACTTAAAAGCTAATAGAGATATTTTTGTATTTATAAAAAATGTTCACAAATGCCAATTAAAAATATGTAAAAAATATGCCTAAGTTAATTAAATAAATAATTATAAAATAAATTTTGACATGCATGTATATGTGTGTGTGTATGTTGCTTTGAGAATATTGCACCATTGCAATTAATCCGTTTTTGCTTACGTTCCAACGTTTTCCCTTTTGACCTTTGACCTGCTCTTCCCAATGTCATCTGAGGCAGCTCTTGTAAATACAAATATTTGCATAGCTACTTTGTTAATTTATTTTACTTGAGTTACAGCTCTCCCTTTAACTATATACACATGCTCCCCGTACGGTTGATCCACTCACATTCCACATTGTCCTAGCAGCATTAAATTGACTAGTGTGACCTACCCATAAATTTTTCATTAACTCTGTATGTTTGTTTTTGAGTAAATATATCCATTTGCTTAGCCTTGCCCTCACAAATAAAGAATTGTAGCGTTTTTATTTGTTTTTCTTTTTTTCTTCTTCAATTTACTTATGCGTTGACAACATTTACCAAGGTTATTAAAGTATTTTGTAATCAGCGCTAGATTGTGTTAACTTTTGCAGTAAATTTAGTGATATGAATTCCCGATTTTATTTTTTTTAAATAAAACCAATGGAAATTAAAAAATATATGCGAATAATGCTAAAAGGAAGTAAATAACTAAAAACGAATGTTCGTTGAGTGTAAAATCAAATATCCCAAGACCGCTGTATGCGGTTTATTTAATAAATAAATTTTGTTAATTTTAATATTTTAGCACTTCTAGATTATTATCGATTTTTAGTTTACCTAATTTATTTTTTTTTTTTGGTAATGTATTGCTGTGAACCGAATTTTATGACTTCCTACAAATTTTAAAATAGTTTGCAGTTGTTATCGATAATGATTTTAATTAAATTTTTTTTAAAATATTTTTGGTAAGTTTGACAAGCTGTCGTTTATCGATTACTTATTTGTATCGAATTTTATCGTTGTTGTATCAATTTCTTACGATGTTTTCGTATTTCGATTCCAAAACGATACATAGGTGAAATTACCTTTACAACAAGCAGCTTCTTTTCCAAAATTTGCTTTGGAACTCCAATTGCATTCTCCCTCATATCAGACTTCTTTGCTTGATATCTCGTTGCTTTGTTTAAATTTTTTAGTAATTTAAAAAAAAAAAAACGAGTTAAATTTTTGTCATTAATATTTTTTATATTTCATTCATTTCACAGGTTTTCCGTATACGCACTCCAACAGAAGCTATCAACCTGGTATCCCAACTACTCGAGTACACGCCCAGTGCACGTATAACGCCACTGAAGGCGTGCGCACATCCATTCTTCGATGAATTGCGTCAAGAGGGCAATACCACATTGCCCAATGGACGGCCAATGCCGCCATTATTTAATTTCACAGAGCATGGTAAGTTTGTTGAATAGTAAAAACCAGTTGTTGTAACGACATAAATCTATATTTGTACAAAATAATTTTAATTGTTTTTCTTAATCATTTTTTTATTCCGCTATATCTTTCTTTAGAACTTTCGATACAGCCAAGCTTAATCCCACAATTGTTGCCAAAACATCTGCAAAATAACAGCGCAGGCCGACCGGTTGCCGGTGCTGGTGGCGAGGGTGCTTCTGGCTCAGCATCAAATCCGTCAAGTGGCGCCGGTACGCCAGGCGGCGCAGCTTCCCAAGCAACTTCAGGTTAGTAGCTTTAAAAAAGTGTATTACATAAAAATTAGTTAAGCTCTTACATACAAATTTTGAAGTTCAAATGACATTTTTAATTGTTAATGTTTAATTGTTTTAATTATAGTAATATTGACATTTCCAATGTTTAAAACTCACCTATTATGTTTGTCGCTTATAACATTTTACATTCACAACACAGCAAAAAATTAAAAAAAAACCAAAGTAGCAGCACCTTCGCATGCATGAAGTTTTCTAAAAAAAATCTTGTAAAATTAAAAAAAAAGAAGAAAATGTTCTATGTTAAAGAAGAGTGACATAATTATGTTGCAATAATGGTGTTGGGTTTTATTGTCTTAAAATTAAGTAGCAGTATTTTATTTAAAAAATAGACGGGCATGCAATTTTTTCATTGTAGTTTTGAGATTGGTTCATTTGTTTTTATGCTTTTATTTTATTTTGTTGCGCTTAAATAATTTTTTACATACATGCCTAAGATGCAGAAAGTATTTTGGCATTAAAATTCGTAGCAATTAAAAAAAAAACACTCAGGGTTTGTTTACTCATCTAGCCTTTCAACCTAAGTAATTTAAAATTAAAGATTAGATGGAAAAACGGCTCTCACTTCTCGTTTAGTTTTATTGTATTTTTATTTTTTTCTCATTTTTACTTAATTTGAAAATTAAAAATGGTAAAAAATAAGTATGTTTTTCCTGTCTTTTCTTAAAATAATTTTTTGCTTTTTTTTTACTTTTTAGTTTGCATTTGTTTTATAGCCGTTAATTTAAATTTTAACTTTAAAAAAATTAAACAAAATAAATTTTTTTAAATGAAAACAAAAAATTTATTTATATACTAAACTTTTTTTTACAAAATTTTTTTTTCTTTGTTCTTTTATGACTGCATTTATTTATTCCACGTTCATTTGTTATCAAAGCTTTCGTTCGCTGTTTTGTTGTTTGTTAAAATACGCCTTTTTGTGTTCATATGTTCTCCTTCTTCCCCTTTTTCTTTATTTTATCTGAAAATATATATGTTTGTATATTTTTATTTTTTTACAGATTCATAGTGGCATAGTTCTTTCTTACGTTATGTTATAATAATACAAGAATTTTTAAAATCATATTAGAAAACAGAAATTAAAAATAATTTAAAATCGTACCTATGCATGATAGTATAGAAAAGCAAAAGCAAGCGAAAAAATTTAAAGTAAATTATAAACAATAAGAAGTAGCGAGCAACAAGCAAAAGCACTATATCTGCATAGAGAAATACAGAAACCGTTCACGGCGTCATTGCTGCAAAGAAAAAAAACCATATACATGTATACAAAAAATTACTGTAAGCAAAGCAAACAACTATTTCTTTAAAAAAAAATCAAAAAAATTTTTAAAATCAAGTAGAGATAAACACAGAACGCTCAAGCAGCAGCGTAGCGCACAAACAGGAACATGAAAGAAAGCAAGCAAACTAGTAAAATCGATGCAAAACACTAAATCAATTCTATAAATAATTTTATGTAAAAAATTTGCATTAAATTTGTGGTAATTTTTTTTTAACTTCTTTTTCTGTTTTTTTGTATGCATATATACCATATAACTTTTACAATTTTGCGCTGCAACTATTTTTATCAAACGTAGTAGAAAAAAAAATTACAAATTGTAAACTATTTAAACGAAAAAATTTGTGACTATTTTTATTATATTTTTTTTAATGATTCCATGCTAAACCATGTTACGTTTTTTATACATATTTTATTTCTGATTTGTTTTTTATAACTTTGTGAAAAAAACTTTAAGTATTTTGGTATTGAAGTTTATTGTGTGTACGAAATCAAAAAAGTAGTATAAATTCGCTTTGGCACACGAGGAGTGTGCTACATACTGCAAGATCAACAATGCGCTGGAGTGCAATTGGGCAACACAAGAAACTGCGCGAGTGGACGTGGAAAACAGCAAACGCAAAAGGCATTTACTGGAAACTCACTTTGGTGAAATTATGAAAGCAAAACCATTTGCAAGGGATACATTTCGAAATGTTAATAGCATAACTAAATTTACTTGTAGGCGGCACAAGAAGCAAGCAAAGTCATTTAAATTCAAAAACAAACTAAAAATAAGATCCACTAAGTTATTTTGCTCAAATGCGCGTGTTTTCATATTTTAAACTGCACATAGAAATATATATAAATAAATAAATTGATTTTCTGCCTGCTTCATGATGTAATGTACCTTTACCGCCGCACACGCGCTTAATATTTCATTTACAAACAAAAAAATAAAGAAAAAAATTACAAAAATTTTAATTTCAAAATACATGCTAGTTTTAAATATGTAAAAAAAAAAATACCTTTGCAAACATATCTAGTTGCTTTTTATTTTAGCTATTTTTTAATTTAATTTTTAGTTCATTACACAAATTTTTTTAAAAATTAAGTCAAACAAATGCTGTAAAATTTGAAACTATGCAACATAAAAATGTATGTAGCTTGAATTTAATGTTGCTAATAAAAAAAAATGTTGCAAATTAAAAACAAAATATAAAAGTGTATACTATATTTATAATAACAAAAATAAATTGTTTTAAAAATAGGCAATTAGTTATTTCTACATAATAAATCTTATTTTTAATAAACAAACGACAATAATATATGGAAAAATTAAATACAAGCGCAAGAATATTAATAAATATAAAAATCTTATTAGAAAAAAAAAATGCCATGAGTTTTTTTGATTTTTTATTTCTTTATTACATGATCATATCGTAGTTTCTTTTATTTTTCCTCATTTTTTTTTTAGATAAGCTTTTCTGTAGCTAACGGCATAATTATTTGCTGTATGGATGAGTGTATATATAGAAATATATAAGTTTTAGCTGTACACATATGGAAAACAGACTTAATTATAACACTTAATTTGCATTTTTGCAAGCTTTGTAGTGTAGTATTTTTTATTTTCTCTATATTTCTTGTATGTGATAGTACTTTTGTGGAATTTTTAATTTCATTTGTGCCATATTTTTGTAGATATTATTGAAAGTATACCACGTCGTAATTTGAAATCACATTTCCCCGGGCAACTGAGTACATATTTTAAATGTAAATAAATATAATAAATGCAACTTTAAAAATAATGCTTTTCCAAAAATAAATTTTGAAATAATTATATGAACAGTGAAAAAAAGTACATAGAATAACATTATAAAACCATAAAAACAAATAAAAATTTTAAATTGGAAATGTTAAAGGAAAATTTAATATGAATAAAGTAAAAAATTGCAAACTATTTCAGTACTAAAGCCATACACAATTTTTGAAATACCTGAAAAAATAGCAAATAATTAAAAATCCATTTCAACAAATAGTAAAATTATATAAGATTACAAAAGTTATAAAAGTTTAAGATAAAATTTAATATATATAAACAGTTAAAGAAAATTGCATATAACTTCTGTATAAAAACTGTTAGGAGAGAAAAATTAATTTTTTTTTATTAAAGGTTAAAAAAGTGGAAAAACAATGACAACGAAACACGAAAAAAAATTTTTAATTTTCTTAACATTTTTTTAATGTCAAATTTTCCTAACATTTTTTTTTAACATTTCAAAAATTTTAAGAAGCAAAAAAATATTAACTTTTTATAAGTTTTATAAACAAAATTAAAAATATTATTAAATGTTTAAGTTAAAAAAAATTTTACAAGTGTAAACATCAAGTAAATAAAAAAAATAAGGAAAAAAGTAAACAAAGATAAGAAAGGCAATTGAAAATTAAAAACCAAATGCAAAATTTGAACACTATTAATATTAATTTTCAAAATCATTAAAAAATCAAAAAAAAAAGATAAAATATAGTATATGCATAAAAAAACTAATGATAATGAAATATATCAAAGAAATACCAAAAAGAACATGAAATATAAAAAAAAATTTAAATAAAAAATCTCAAACAAAAACAAAAATATTAAACAATAAATACATCAAATAATACAATTTTGAAATATGTAATAAAAAGAATATAAAATTAATGTTACTATTAAAAATGCAAAAACAATAATATAAAAAGTATAAAAAAATTTTAAAATCCTAAAAAAAATTTCTAAATCTTTAAAAAAAAAACTAGAAATATAATATGTAGAATAAAAAAGTATGATAGTAAAATATGCCAAAAGGAATGTGAAAATATAAAAATAAAATTGTAAAATAATAAAAACTCAAACATATAATGTATATGTATATGTAAACAATAAACACATCAAATAATACAAATTTGAAATATTTAATAAAAATATGCATGTCCAAAAAAATTTTAGTTTTAAAGTTTTTAAAGTTTTGAAAGTATAAAAAAAATATAAATTATACTCAAATTGTAAAAAAAAATAAACGAAGCTCCCTGGACAGCTAACAGCAAAATCTTTTTGAAAAAATTAAAAATAAAAAATAACTAATGGTCGACAATCCCCGAGTGTATTTTTTGACATAAGAAGGTATTCGTGAAATTTGGAGTTGGCTTACAAGCTCTAGTTGAGCCAATTTTGAGGATAATCAAGGCAAAATTTTTGAAACTGCTTGCACTAGCTGCAAGATTTGGAAGAAAAATGCTATAGAAAGAAAGCTTTGACTATTCAGGAAGCAATTCGTAAACTAAATATGTGATAACTAACATAAATAAAACGGAAATGCAATTAAAAATGTAAAAGATTCAAAATTTTAAATAAATTTTTTGCTGTAAAGTTCTAGTACTGTTCAATATTTCAGGCAAAACATCAAATAAAGAATTAGTTCACTTATTTATTAAATTCTTTGTACTTAAAATCTCTATCAGTGTTGCATGCAATTTAACACATACAAATAAGTCGCTCTTTTTTAACAACATATAAACTATTTAAAAGAAAAAACATTATTAAATAGATTAACAATTAACAAAATGTCACTTTTCTCATTCAACGTCAGCTAAAGCTCACAAATCTTTAACTTTGTCAAATTTACTAATCTAATGTTCATTGTTATTATTATTCTCCTTCCCTAATACATTACAACAATGCCTCGTATGAATCCAATAATACGTTATCGCAATGTAATCAAACCCAAAACAGGCACACAATCGAGCGCAACAGCTAATGCCAGCAGCGCAGCGGCTACTACATCGTCCAATGCCCCAGCAGCAGCCGGTAATGTCGCGAGCAGCAGTGCGCCAGCAGCGGCCACAGCAACGCAAGCGAGCGGCATCGAAGCGGGCAACAGCAACAATGGCGGCAGTCAGCAGCAAGCGGCTGGCAGTAGTGCGTCAACGGCAGGCGCGGTCGAAACTGCTTCGAATGCAAGCGGCGGCAGTGGCAATGGTAATGGCGCCAGCGGTGGCAGCAATAACAGCGGCGGTGGCGGCAATGGCACACAAACGCAACAGACAGCGACGACAATGGGTTAGCGAGCTGTAAGCGATAAATATAGAGGAGGGCCTATTTAATTCTAATAAGAATAATTAAATTTAAATAACATATGCAGATAAAAAAAAAAATTTTAAAATACAAATAAATAAATAATGTTAATAAAAACAAAACACAAAACTAAATGAAAATATAGTATGAGTATCTACAGCAAGCAAAAACAGCAAATAAGTAAATAAAAAAATATAGAAAAAAAATTTTTTGAAAACAAAAAATTATTATGTTCATTTATTATATATAACATATAATAAATAATGCATAAATATTAAAAGCTAAGGATTAAAAAAAATTGAGGATAAATTAAAAAACATGAACAAAAACAGCTGCTAGTTATTAACGCATTAGGCAGTTGAATGTATAACAAGAAATATATAAGAAAAGTAAAAAAAAAAAATTATTTGTTTTTCAATATTATACAAATTATTATTATTACTTTTACTATTAGCGAAAAAATCATAAAAAAAAGCGTAGAAAGAGTAAAATAATAGAAGAAAGAAGCACCCAGCTCTTTAAAAAATAAAAATAAAAACAAAACAAAAATTATAAACAATAAATAATTGCTAAAAACGACAGATTTAGCAGCAGCAAGCAACTACAAATCGAGGTAAAATAAAGAAATCTAAAACAGAGTTAACTTAACTTTCTGTTTTTCTAATCTAAAACAAATTCAAATAATGATAAGCAGGTGAGAACAGAAAAAAACTTAAATAAAGCGTAAAAAGGTATAAAAAAACAAAAAGTAAAAATAAAATGTAAAACACTATATTAAATTTATTATTACAAAACAAACAAAAAACGTAGCATAAATAAATAATAAAAAAAAACATATATTTGCGTTGTATAGATGATGATTAAGCAACTAATAAACAAAAATAGGATGGAAAAAATGAAACATGATGCAGACAATTCTAATACTAAACGCGTGGAAGAAGGATAAAAGCAAACACATAGTGAAAGCGACGCATATAGAGTAGCTTAGTTCAAGAATACAAGAAGCATAGAAATGTACATTTAATTAGCTGTGGCGCATGCGCATAACAAAAGTTGTTTGCACATGCGCCCAAAAACTAAATAAAGCAGTTTTATTTCTAACGAGAAATATAATCAAAAAAGTTTAAAATAAAATAATATTAAAAAAAAAAAGAAACAACAAAGAATTGCAAAAAAGAACGCAAGCAAAAAAACGGCAGCGTAGCGCGTACAACAAGCAGCAATTCTGTTTTGCACTCATTTTGCACTACTATAAGCTATCAAATCACTAACTTAAATACCCATATTCAAGTTCGACAACTAATTTAAAAAAATAAAAATTTTGTTAGCTAAAAAATCCAGCAGTACGTATAACTTGAACAAAAGAAAAAAACAAAAAAAAAATTTAAAAAACAAATTCAAAGCATAAACAAATGCAAACAATCAAATGCGCCCCATCTAACTTAAACTTTGTAAAAGTGATAGTGCTGCTTGAAAAAAAAAACTAAAAAATTACTACCCAGCACATGTTTTTAATATCGAGAAAATTGTGTGCTATTTAAAAATATTTCTTGCTGATTCTAGCTAAAAGCATTGTTAACACTTCTGTAAGGTTAGCTAAAGCCATGCAATTACAATTTGAACAAAATTATATAGGACAGTTTAGATTATACCGCTCGACATCTCTTTTGTTTCGCATGTGTACATTGTTTTTGTTTTCTTTAAGGTATAAAATAAGTGTACCAAACACTTGGCTCCCAACTTAATGTGCTATAAAAAGTCTAAGACTGTAGTTGAATCACTTCATGAATAGCGCCGAATTTTGGTAATTTTTAGCAAAGCACTTCAGTAGCTGCTTGTTCGTGAGCACTGACTTCGCTTTGTAAAGCAAGTAACAAGAATAATCCAGTCATTTAGCCTTTAATCTTTACAGCCCAGTGAAAGGTTTGCCCGTTCTCTGTTACCACCGGTAATCGCCGACAAAAATACTAAGGCGAGCATTATCCCACATTAAAGTTATGTTTCTTAATTTGATTTTTAAGGCAGCTTAACTGTAGACAAACACCAAACTGGCTGGAACTGCAATATACTGCAAAAGTTTAGCTGCTCGTGCTATACCGTAGACTTGAAATTCCTGACTTCCCTGATTATTTCGATTACCGTACCTTACAGGCAACATTATAGGTATGTAGCTGTCGCAATAAATATGTGTTTGACAAAAGAAACTAATTTGTTTATTAAAAAATTTTGGGTAAAGAAAATCCATTACTATACAAAATCCTTATAACAAAAACCTTGTTTGTAAGTGTTGCTGTCATGCTGGATATTACCGTTTATGCGCGTTGTAACTGCAGTTATTCCACTTCTTAATTTTACTATTTATAATCGATAACACTTCTCTAAACGAAAGCGTAGTCGATACATTTGAATATAAGGCGTGCAACACATTGACCGTTGAAATAGGGTGGCAACAGCACACAAGAGACATTGGCGCGTAGTCATAGTCAAAGTTAAGTATGACTTAAATTTAAATAAAGGTATTTTGTAAAATTGTGTAAAATAGCTACAACTAAATTTAAGTCATACTTAACTTTGACTATGATTATGCGCCAGAGAGATTAAAAGAACAACAAAATATAAGGCAATACTTAAAAATAATAATTTAAATAGATAAATAAAACGTTTTATATGAATTTGCTTAAAATTTTTGTGTAGTATTGCTTATAGTTCAAACCTTTTTTTTTTAATTTTTTTTTTTTGTAATAAATTTTTATAAGTACATACGTATCATATATGACAAAAATAATAAATATGGTGGAACTTTAAATTAAGCTACTAACATACTAAACACAAATAAAAAGCAGATTTCACTTCGTCGTGATCATTTTCTCCACTTGTTTCATTATCCAAGAAAAAAAATGTGTGTCGTTCTTTATACTTTTAACAAGTAACATTAAAATAAACTAATTAATTAAATTTAGTTTGCCGTTTTTATTTTAATATTATTAATATATATAAATATAACTTCATATTATTATTACAATTATAATTATTTATATAATTGTATGTATGCTTATGCTACATGTAAACATCATTTAAGTCGTTAAGTCAAAGCGGTCATGTTTAATTTTATTTCTAAATACAATTGAAATACAAAAATGCAACAACAGCAAAATAAATAAATAAATATAAACAAAAAAAAGGTGTATCTTTAATTTTATTTACAAAATAATGTCATAGCACACGTTTGCAAGATGTCGCAAAATACTTTAGCATGCCAGATTATTGAATTTAGGCGGTCTCACTTGACGCCAGATTTTTTGAATTGAGTCGTTGTTTTGGCATAACAGGCTGAACTGCGTATATGCGGTTGGAATTCCGCGTTCATACTTAATAATTTTATATTTATATTTGATATGTATTTTGACACCTAAATGCCTTTGTTAAGCAGCAGATATCACGAATGACTAAGTGGTTAAGTGGCAGCGTGCACTGAGAAACTAGCCATCACTACCCTGCAAGAGCGATATTGGGTAGATATCAGCTATATTACGGCTAGAACTACCCACGCTGTCAATTAATGTTTCTATGCGTTTCTTAAAGGCGAAGTGGCTATTCTACTCAACTACTGTTTTCCCTCTTTACTATTCTCTCTTTTACTGTTAGTCAGCAACTCAATCCGGTGCATTTGCGATGCGAACAGTTGCTACATACAACGATCGAATTGCTATCACTTGCTGTATCAGTTTTTCTATCGACAGATAATCGAGCCGTCATTCCAGTTATTTGTAATACAAAAAGTGATGACATAATACAACGGTTTAGCCATAAGCACGGCCATAACCGAATCTTTTTTTGGTTCCGTTGATAAAAATAAATAAAAATTAGAAAAATTAAAAGCATTGTTAGTTAAATATACCAAATGCGGCTCACAGAAATTTACAACTAAAAAATAAATGAATTAAGTTTTTACAGTTATGGTTATAGTGTTTTTAAACGCAAACTGCTAGTTATCCTAAAGAACATCAACGGATTGCGCCTATCAACCTAACAGCTCCGAAATTCATTACATAGTACTCACCACAGAGCTTGTGGCAGGTTACGTAATATTAATCCTCAAGTAAGCTATGTAAGTATAAACGAAAAATTACGCTGAAGATGGCACAACGGCCAAACCAGATTTAAATATTAAATATACCTATAACAGAGCCTTTATATTTGGCTTGACTTGAGCATTTTATTTCCAGCAAATGCGCATCACATTCAAAATTTTAGCGCCAGGCGCCGAGATTACATGTATTTTACTCAATATTTTCATGAAAAAGGTACCAATATTATTTATTACCATATACACTTTTAGGTTCAGTGTTTCAATGCTTAAAATTTAAGTAGCATAAATTATGATTCCATCCATTGAAAAGAAAATTATACACAAACCACATAAAAAACAAGCAATCGGATAGAGTTCCTTAACCTGTCACATATATACTTACGTGCACACCATTTTTTATTACCAGTTTTGATGTTTAAGTGCGCGCTTTAAAGATATACATATAAAATATTCCAACTTGAAAACAAATTAAAGGAATAAAAGCTAAAAAGTGGCAACGCAACACTCTTTATTGTTTTAACATAAAAGTCAAAATAGCAGGAAAATTATTATTTATTAGTTCAACAAAACAAGCGCATAGACATTTTTTTGTTTCAAATGTTGCTGTTACTAAAATCTATTCACGTAACTTCTTTACTTTATTGTAACGTTGAAAACTCAAAAATCAAATTGTATGCACATAACTGTACTCAAACACAGTGTTGCATCTGGCATGTCAAAGAAAATAAACAAAACAAAAAATTTTGAAAACTGTAACACCAATAGCAGAGAGAAAATGCAGTAAACAACTGATAATTATTTATTATAATAATATAAACAAATGGTGCATAGTACTTACATACATACATGCTAATAAAAGTTCGTAAACATTTTAAGCATAAATTGTAAAACAAGATATGTTTGTTCACGTTCAAAAATTTAAAAAATTGTAAAATTAAAAAGTAAAAAAAAAATATATAACATAGTGCAACAATAAAGCGTAAAACAAAAAAACATGACACTTTAGTAAAATAACTTAAAAAACTACATACAATTAATTTAAATACAATAGCAAAACATTTAAAAGCAAACACAAAAAAGTATAAAATGATAAATACTACGTATAATTTCGAAATTTCTTATTAACATCAATGGGATCAAACACAAAAAAAATTTATAAGTAAAATCTTTAAACTTAAAGTAAATAAAATATTAAGTTAATAAAATCATAAGAGTAAAAATAATAGCTGTAACCAGAACAATGTAAATGAGCAATGATGGTATGTAAAAATAATAAATATGCAACAAAAACAAACATATTCGTATTTCAATGAATGCAATAAAAACAGGCGTTATAGCGCTTCTCATCAGTGGGACGCACTTTGCTGCGTACCTTTAAATATGTTTTCGCTGGCACATTTTCCTTACTATAAAAAATAATAAGCTTTTGTAGTAAAATAATAATTACCATACAATATTCGCGTAGTAAAAATCTTGGCGTTTGCCAATCCAAAACTCAATTGGTATTATTATGACTATGGCGTTATGGTATAACACCATTAATCGTTTACATTGACTTCTATTCGGTTGTTTGTATCAGCTGTTTTATATGGATATGGCTATGTCGCCAATAACTGGGCTTTTATACCTATATTCTATTCTTTGGTGACCTTAAGTGGACATTTTTAATATTTGATTACAATATGTTATACCGAGAAAGTCCTTGAAAATAAAAACTCAGGCTCCATACAATATTTTCCTAAATTTTTGTTTCAAAAGGCATTTAGAATAGACTCCATATTTTTTGCATAATTTACTCAAAACTTTACAAAATCGCAAACATACCATTTTCGAAACTGTGGAGAGCATAATGACGTGTGAAAGTGCATGGAGTTTGCGTCGATATAGGGAGTTTTTGAAACTCATTCTCCGAAAGCCTTATTCTTTTGTCAAATTTTTGAATAGTGTTTTGAATATTTGCTGAGATAGGGTGATCTTCCACTCAGCTGTCAATATTTACGATTGTTCGAATATCCATTTTTGATTAATTTTGTTCAAACACTCATGTTTCTAGCCTTAAGGCGATGATAAAGCTACTCGATTATAAGTAGCCGTATTATCGAAATATTAAATTGAGATGTTCAATCGTTTTATCATTTTGAATTTGGTATGGTTGACCACTCTACAAAGTTTATATTTATTTATAGCCAGACCATAGCGGAATTAGCAGGTGGTAGCAGTACATAAGCTAATTTTTTCTAGCATCTGACATTAATCCCACAGAATTGCATATACAAAGTGTATTTAAAATATATGTGCGGCTGTATATATTAAGCACTTGATAATTCTTACATGAGCTGGGCATACATAGCAAATTATTGCTTGTGAGTCATTGTTTTGTTTAAAGGTCCATTTATACTCAACTTGCTTTTTACTTTTTCATGGCCATAGTTTGAACGAAAAGTTACGTTCATTTTATTTATGAAGGTTACAATACACGTGTTTAATCAATGAGAAATTATATGATTTCCAAATCTGAGGTAAAGCGATATTAGAATTTAGGGGGTAAATTGTTTAACTTTCAGCTATATAATTAACTGATATTTTAATGCTTCTTACATTTTTCTTCAATTTTTTCTTTTCATATTTTGCGCAGCTACGATTATAGATAACTGATCGAATGACATTTCAAATGAACGAGATGTTAGCTTAATCGCTCGCGACTGCAACCATATCGAATCGCAAAAGCGATAACGCGTTCACGATAGTTATAATCCGATATACGGTTTTTACGTAAAGAGTTGTTCGTTGACGACTTAAGATTTTTATTTTATGGTGTTTGCCTGATAGGCAGTTGAAGATGGAATATTAGAGGCACATCAATATGCCTCTTACCCGACGCAAACAGAACTAATGTATTTACCAAGAGATAGGTTAAATAAGAATATAGTTAGAATATTAAAAAACAGGTGACTAAAGTTGATTTTTATGTCACGTCTATGCCTTAAGGCCCAGTTAATGGTAACATAGCCATATCCATATAAAACAGCTCCTCTAACGAACCCTATTAAAATTAATGTAGTCGCTTAAAGACGCCATAGTCATAACCAAACTATAGCCAACCACTTTCATTTTGCTTTCAATGTGTATTAATTTAGTGAGTTAAATTCATTTGCAAGTTTTTGCATCTACTTTTCATAAAATTATAATATTTTTTTAGTTAAGGGACCAAATATCGATGACTTAAGATGGTTAAGTATATAGCATGCTAATGGCTACGACGGTATTTCTGAGAATGTTGATCTAGAGCTTTAGGTATCACACTTGTCATCATGCCTTATAATCTAACAGTGGGTGCTCTTGTAGGTAATTTTACTAGCTTGCTCTAAATGCTCTCTTTACTTTCAGAAATTTGCATACTAAGCTTAATAACACAATACAAGTTAGGCCACCTTTTATTCAGTATAAAATTAAAATTTTCTAGTAAAGACTTTTTGTTAAATTTTTTTTTTTTATATATTTTAAAAAAATTTTGTCTAATAGAAATGTCTTAACCCTATCCAGCAGGGCCAGCACTACTGTTTTGAAATGTAACAAGTGCTCATAAAAAATTTACTTAACTATATATTTTACCATATAGACCGCTGAGTGGGAGATCACCCTATTTCAAAATATTTTTGAAAAACTTTCTTCAAACAAATTCTGAACATAGCTTTATTGAAACAATTTTAGAGTAACTAAGGCAATTCTGAGATTTTTTTTTAAATATTATGAAATTTCCACTCAGTTGTCGTTATACACAGCACTATTGTTTCACGTACTCGTATTCAAGAACGACTCTGATAATATGTATATAAAAAAATACTACTTAGATAAATTAAAATCAATGCAAAATAGTATTAAACACTAATTTTTAATTAATTTTTTAATGTTATTTCATAAAATCAGTCAGGGTATTCTTTTATATGCCACGAGGTTTACATTGTATAAAATATTTTTAGCAGCATATAAGCACTTAAACGAACACCCTGAGTGTTTTTCCTAACTTGTGTATGAAACACCAAACGTTCTCAGTACACTTTCATCAACCCAGCAACACTTTTCGCATCATATAGCCATTAGCACCGCTCGTTTGTGGTCTCTCTGGCTCCGGCTCAATGCATTTGGAAGAGCATAAATATTGCAGCAATGGCACACGATATTTGCCACAGAAATCCACGAATTTAATGTGTTCAACGCGATTATCGAAAAAGACACCCTTGCAATTGGGATTGACACAGCAATTGGCACTTTGTAGATACTCATTGACTGTGCGTGGTATAATGCCTGGTCCATAGGGGATGCCAGCGACCTTGATGACGCGTGCCGCACATTCCATTAGACTTGGTGGCTTCATCGATATGTCTTGTACGAAGCGCACAACTAATGGATTTTCACGCAAACTCAACTGTAATGATAGAGGAAAAAGTTATTAAAATCGTGTCAGATTCGATTGAATGCCATCATATATATGTATGTACCTCTGTTAAATTTCTCAATGCAATTATATCCTTGGGCAAATGTCGCAGACGATTTTTGTGCAATAACAGTGATTTCAGACTATTTAAATGTGCAATGCTAGTTGGTAGATGCTCAATGAGATTATCACATAAAACGAGCGCTTGTAGCTGGCTAAGCGTGCCCACCGCCTCGGGTACATCATTGATTAGATTACCGCCTAGAGAAAGGACCTGTAAGCTGAAATTGAGAGAGAGAGAAAAAAATAATCAAGGGATGTTAGTAAAACCTACAAAAACAAAATTTTTTTTGGGTCAGATAACCATTTTTTTAAAGGAGTTGATGTTGAGTTAATGATAAGCGTTATCTTGTTTACTTAAATTAATATAACGTTTGTTTTCTAAGAATTTAAGACAAAGTAGCTGCTTGTTTTTTTTTTTTTTTTGCATAACCAAGTGTTTTTTAAGTGCACCTAGTTAGTACAAGGTGGCGCAAAAGTAAGCTTCTGATGTTCAGCATATCGGTTGTGGCACGTGCAGTGTGTGCTGTTGTTGGAACCACATGTTTTCCAATCCCAATTCATCAAGTTGCGGCAAAAAGAACTCGTTGATCATTGCTCTGTAGCGCTCACCATTCACAGTAACCGTTTGGCCCCGACCGATTATTGGTCAAATAAATAGTCAGCAATATTCCGCGTTCTGAAGCAGTGTAGCGTAACATTGTTTATTAACGTGTATTTCGCATGTGTTTACTACACAAATGTCAAAACAGAACTGACTTTAGGGGCCAATCGCAAAGTTTATAGCATTTTCTGATAGGAGGATTACTTTTGCGCCACCTTGTAAAGGGTGTTTTTTTAGGGGTATAGAACTTCGAATTGAAATAAAACACAAGAAAATCGTTTTAAGGTCCATCAATTTGGCTTTATTGGAAGGATAATTTTATGCCATTAATGTTTAAATATGATTTCGGGCATGTGGCCGCCGCGGCTGGCTCGAATAAAGCCAATTCTACAGGTCCAATTTTCAACCACTTTTTCGAGCATATGGGGCCGTATGTCGGCAATAACGCCACGAATGTTGGCTTCCAATTCCCCTAACGTTTCTGGTTTGTTGGTGTAGACGAGCGACTTCACATATCCCCAAAGAAAATAATCCAATGGTGTCAAATCACACGACCTTGGTGGCCAATTGACAGGTCCATTCCGCGAAATTATGCGCTCATCGAATGTTTCCTTCAATAAATCGATTGTGAGGTGCGCTGTGTGGCATGTAGCGCCGTCTTGTTGGAACCACAACTCATCCACATTCATGCCATCCAATTCGGGAACAAAATAGTCGGTTATCATGGCTCTATACCGGTCTCCATTAACGGTAGCTGCCTCTCCAGCATTATTGCGGAAGAAGTATGGCCCAATGACTCCACCAGCCCATAGAGCACACCAAACAGTCAGTTTTTGTGGATGTAATGGCGTTTCAAGGGTCTCATGTGGATTCTCTTCACTCCAAATGCGGCAATTTTGCTTGTTGACGTAGCCATTCAACCAAAAATGAGCCTCATCACTGAACAAAATTTTGCGATGAAAATCAGCATCGAAATCAATCTCATTTTCGGCCCATACACCAAAATCACGACGCATTGCATGGTCTCGCGGCTTTAATTCTTGCACAAGCTGGATCTTGTAAGGTCGCAAGCCAAGATCTTTGCGCAAAATCTTCCATAAAGTTGATGGACAAAGCTCCAATTGCTGTGCACGGTGGCGAATCGATTCATTCGGGTCCTCTTCAACACTTTGCTCTACAGCGGCAATTGTTTCTTCGGTGCGCACTGTTCGACGTCTCTGCGGATGCGTATTATCACATAGAGTAAACGTAGTGCGAAAACGATCCATGGTTAACCGAATTAATTGCTCTGATGGACGATTATGTCGACCATAAAATGGACGGAGCTCACGGTAAACTTCGCGAACTGAACCATTATTTTCGAAATAAATTTGCACGATTTGCAAGCGTTGTTCTTTTGTCAACCTGTTCATGATGAAATGGCAAGCCAAACTGAACATAAATGACATTAGAGTTGCCAGATTTGACCACAAAATGCCAGTTTTATCTCTATTCGAAAAACAAACCTGTAAAAAAAACACCCTGTAGAAAGCAATAAAAAAAATTATCAAGCATATAAAAATATGAACACCCATAGTTAGTATTTGTTGCTATCGTATTTTCAAAATTCTAAAAAAAAAATTCTCAACAATTCGAAAAATTTGCTCCAAGAATTCAAACTTTTGAAAAAATTAATGAAGAAACTTTCTTTTTAAATGAAAAAAACTCCACAAAAGTCCAATTCCTTGTTATACATTTAAAGTTCCTCAAACAATCTCTTCACATCTATAACCTAAACTAAGACTAGTACTAATATAGTCCAAAAATTTCGGGATTGTTAAAATATAAAAAATTAGCATCTCTAGTAAATATTTACTACTTTGTCCCTGATTAATTATTAAATTTATGACGCAATTTGAATATTTATTGCTAAATGAATAAAAGTCTAAAGATAGCAACATTTTTAGATTTATAATTGTGTTACTATTATCTTATTGCTGTAAAAATTGAAGATTAAAATGCTTTAAAACCAAGTATTCGGCTGTGCCGAAGGCTTTATACCTTATATGAATACGCATCAGTTTTAAGTGTCCGATCCTTACAGCAAGTGCAAACTCTGCAAAATTTTACGGTCTTACTCTGTTAATTTAAAAATACATAGCGTAAACCCCGTTTATCGGAAAAATTTTTTGTGTGTGGGAGCTATACGATATATTCGCCCAATCTTGATACTTTTCACTATACACATTACATATATAATAAGTACTGTAACTGCCAAATTTTGTGTTACTCGCTATGAAATTGCAAGAATTATAGCCCAAACCCCATTTATCGAAACAATCGATTGTATGGAAACTTAATGTTACCGATCTGGTTGATTTTTGTTTACCACATTACGTACCAAAGCTGCGAAATTTAAAGTTAATACCTTTTTAATCGCAAAAGTTATAGGCCAAAACCCGTTTATCGCAACAATCGTTTGTATAGGAGCTATGCGTTGTATTGGTCCGATTTTGTTGGTTCCGACAAATGATGAATATATTGCAAAATGGCGGCCCCATACCAAATTTCAGCCAGATAACTCTAAAACTGAGGGACTAGTTTGCGTTCAAACAGACAGACGGACATGGCTAAATCGACTCAGCTCATCGCCCTGATCATTTCATATACTTATTGGTGGGTCTATCTCTTCTTCTTCTTATACTTACAAACATCGGACCAAAGGTATAATACCATTTCATGTTCATGAAAGGTATAAACATATGTCACAAAAATTACTCAAAAGTTTATAATTTATCGAGAAACCCTGGAAATTGGGACTTACGGGCAAAATCCACATTTCGCTCAAACATTTACCTTATGAAATGTGAGATTTACCAAATTGCCAAAATTTCACTCACTCATATCTCGTAAAAAAAATTCTCAAGAATCGCTGGTAGTCACTGTCACGCTTAATAAAAGCTCAGTTAATTATGACATTGCTATATCCATATAAAACAGCTGATCCAAGAAACCTTATGGAAGTTAATAAAAAACGATCAATATACTCATTAAGTAGGTATAAGCGAATAATTAATTAACGGCGCCTCTAAGATACTTATGTACTTGCAACCAGGGCATTTTCAAGTTGTAACACTTCATGAATTTTTATTGTATTGGGGTCTATCAGCTATTCCAGCGGAGCTGCCGGCGGGGAATAATTGTAATAGAGTTTTGTGATCTCTTTCGACTTTATCGAAATTTACTGCCAAATTCCGATTAAATCGATTGATTTTTCTCATGATCTATTACATTTCTCCCGTTTTCAGCTCCGTCGGAATAGCTGATAGACCCCATTGTTGTATTAAATTGATATTTCCCACCAAGCATTTCTGTAAATGTTTTTAAAAATAATTTAAAGTAAACGTGCTTCAATAACCGATATGGTAAGCTTTTTCAGTTTTAATTTATTTGAAAGCTTAAAGTAAACTTTTTATAAACTTCAAGAAAACCCCATTATAAATCATTACACTTTAAAAGTAAAATGCGAATGTTTGCAAAAGTTCAGAAAAACTATTTGTCAGTTTTTTTTCTTTTCAACTTAAAATATTTCCAATTCTTTTCAGAAAAGATTTATATGAAAATGGCGACGAAAAAGCTAAAAATCAAGGCTGCATCTTAACCACTTCCACAATATGCTAATGATTGGTTTAAGTTACATCATTTAATGCAGACCTGTTAAATAATGAATAATAATCGTAAGGATTACCGGTTTGATTAATTATTTATTTGAGAATACATGTAACGAGTGGTTATCAATTACTTTAAATTTTTAATGATTATTTACAATTAATTACAAAAATAATCATAAGTTTTTACGATGATTTTGATTACTTAAAATTTTTTTTTGATAATTTTTGATTATTTTTTGATTACTTTTAATATTTTTCAGTATTGTTCTCGAAGCACATAAATATACACATCAACAATACTAAAAAAAATCAAAAATTGTAAAAAAAAATCAAAAATAATCAAAAGTAATCAACTTTTTTTGATTATTTTTGATTTTTTTTATTTCTTTTGATTTTTTTTGGATTTTTCTAATCGTAATAAATAAAATAATTATTACCAATTAAGAAAGACGTCTAATTAATTGATTACTAATTACGAATCAAATTTAACAGGTCTGATTCAAAATATAATTAGAACTTTTTGATTTATTTTATTGTAATAGCTAAATAATATAGAAAAATATCGTTTGAATAAAGTTTCAGAAAAAAACATTTACAAAAAGTTTTCTTTGAAACTTTTTTAGGCTTACATTAGCTTTTAACCAACGATTTTTTCAAACATTTTATAAACGAAACATCAGAATTTTGTAAATTAATATTTATTTCGCAAAGCTTTTTAAAGATTTATTTTAAGTTTATTTTTCTTGTAGGGGTTTTATAGCATTCTTGTTCGCAGAATACACAACAATAAATGTGGAATACACTCTCAATTATAATACAAACAAATAGTTAGCATACCGGCGCTCTCTTGCAAGAAAGATCAATGTGCAATTTTAAGATTTTGAGTTTTTGGGCTCACTGCGTTATCTTTTGAATGTTCTATGACTTATAACAATCCCATATAGCATGCAGGAAAGGATAACACATTTTTTTACAATCCAAATAAGGAAAATATACCGATTTTTCGAAGTTAATTACTTGATTTCGCTCCATTTTTATTTTGCCACATTCATGTGTCTGGCTTGACGGCAATGTTTTGATAATCTACTTTTGTAGCCTTTTAAATGTGTTGAGCTGATAATCATCGTCTGCTAAGCAAGGGTCAACAATGGCATCAAAGCTCAAAAATCGAAAACGCTGATATGGCAAAAGGTGTTCTCAAATTTTTTACTTTTTAATATTTTTGTACAAATTATACTTAATCCTGGTTAGTACGAATTCCGGCAAATTACCTTAAGAATTTCGATCTAGTCGATAGCATTTGAACTTATGAAAACCAGGCTTTACAAAAATAAAATAACGCTAAAGCTGCAGACAAACTTCCATAGCCATAAATCCATAGTCATAACCATACCATATACTTGACCATATCGGTTGTTTTTGCTTACTATCGTAACCTAAAAAAGTTGGCAATTTAATGAATAGTAGTAAAATTGCTAATGAATCACGCGACTTATTACTAAAAATAAAATTTCGAAAAAGTTAATGAAATTATAGGTTATGGATATGGCAGAAAACCAAAAACCAATTGGTTGGCTATGTCAAGGTATGGTGTTAGCGTTATGGCATCATTAATCAATTGCATTGATTTCCATAAGGTTGGTTGGATCAGCTGTTTTATATGGATATGGCTATGGCACCATTAACTAAGCTCTTAATTCGAAAAACCGACACAACATCTCAATGCACGCCACAATAAAAAAAAAAATAAACAATCTCATGCCAAGTAGTGTTGCAGCTTAACAAATATAATCTTTTATCTGAGTACCAATCTCGCTTTAGATCTGGACACAGTTGCGCCACAGCAATACTTAAAGTGACAGAGGATATCCGTCCTACATTTGAGAATAAAGTGTTAACAATTTTAGCTCTCTTAGACTTTTCGAAAGCTTTCGACACTGTCAATCATGATATTTATTATGTTACTTAAATTGCAACATTATTTTGGATTCGACACAACGTCCATAAATTTAATTAGGTGCTATATTTCAGATAGGCTACAACAGACTGTATGTGGCAACAACATCTCGCAACTGAGCACCATATCTTCAGGGTTCTATCCTAGGCCCCATTTTATTTACTCTTTTTATAAATGACATTGTCAGCTGTTGCCAAAATACATCCATTCACTTATATGCCGACGATACTCAGATCTACCTTTCGCGTCCTATTGGTCTGTGCGAAGGTTTAGTGTGTAGAATGAACGAGGATTTAAAAGCTATATCAAATTGGGCCAAGGTGAATGGTCTTAGCGTAAATGCAGCAAAAACGCAGGTCCTGCCTATATCCCTCAACTCTTATGACATTAATGAATTGCCATCTATAGTACTGAATGAAACCAAAATACCATTTCTATCGGCTGCGACTAACCTTGGGTTTAAAATGAACTCCCGGCTTACTTGCATAAATCACATTAATTTCGCTGTCTGGAAAATATATTATGTTCTTAGGAGTTTGTGGCTTGGATCTTCTTATCTTCCAATTAACACAAAAATTGAAATAGTAAAGGCCTTTATTTTTCCACAAATCTCTTATTTCGAACTGGTATATGGAGATCTCGTCTCAGAATCCAGAAGAAAATTAAACCTTGCTCTGAACAATGCTGCGAGGTTCATATACAGTAAGAGAAAATTTTATCACATCTCCATCTACGCAAAAAGTATTCTTGGAACGAGCTTGGAAAATTACCTTCAGATCAGAAACGTAACTTATCTATTTAAAATTATTAAATACCAGAAACACGGCTATCTATATGAAAAACTTAGCTTTGTAACATCTTCTCGTACTAAATATATTTTAGTGCCAAAATTTGTATCCTTACCGGGGTCTAGATTATTCTTTGTTAGTGCTGTCCGACTGTGGAACTCATTGCCAATGTCAATTAAATATATGAAATCGGATATATGTTAAGGTGGCAATTGCAAATCATTTTTCTTAGGGATTTTTCTTACATCCCACTCTGCCTTATTTTTGAGGTTTTCCTTTTCTCTCTAAAGCAATATTTTTATTATTTCCTGCCTTTATCTTCTCTCACCCTATACCATAGTTTAAGCTATGCTAGATTTTAATATCAATAAACTCTGTAATTTATGTGTAAAATGTACCAAAAAAGACGCGACGTCTTAATGTGCTAAGGTAGTAAATAAATAAATAAATAATCATCACACTCAACACCAACCTTTGCATTTTCCATATATCCTTTGAGATGGCTGTAATTTTATTTCCACCAGCATAAAAGTAGCGTAACTGCTTCAGCTCAATCACCTGCTCTGGGAAATGTGTCAGTTGATTGCCACTCAAATTTAGTTCTTTCAAGGCTGAGTTACGCATCACAAAAGATTTTGGCAACGATTTATTGGTGAGTTGATTATTTTTTGCAATTAATGTGACCAACGGCAGACTACAAATAGCTTCCGGCAATTTTACTAGGCAATTGTGGCTCAAGTCCAATACTTTCAAATTGGTAAATTTTGTTAACGCCACAGGCAGTTGTACTATACGATTGTGATTCAACATTAATGTCTCAAAGTCCTTGTGTGTCTTTAGTGCCTTCTTTGCATGCAAATCATCTTCCAGGGAGATTTCTGTGAGGTTCATTCGTCCATAATCCAGCGTTTTTTGTTCGCGCGCGTCTGTGTCACTGCTATCTGAAGTGTAAACTTCCATTTTGTCCATTTAATTGAGTTTTTATTTGTTTGATTAATCTATATAATTTCTGCTAATTTATTTATTTTTTTTTTTAATAATTTATTTATTTTTTTAAATAATTTATTTATTTTTATTAAACAATTTTTACTTTTTTTTTTAATAATCAATTAATTTTTTTAAATAATTTATTTATTTTTATTAAACAATTTTAACTTTTTTTTTTTTTTAATAATCAATTTATTTTTTTAAATAATTTATTTATTTTTATTAAACAATTTTTACTTTTTTTTTTTTTTAATAATATAATATTGTTTCCTTTCTTGTGAAGTGTTAATTAATTAATTTTTTCTTGAGATATTAGCGTAAAAGCACTTGCATTATAGTGTCCGTATAGTGCCGAAGCGACTGCCTTTAAATGCTATAACACGACTATTTATTGCAGAATGGTTTCCCAAGTCAGTTCGCTCTGCTATGCTTAACAGTATATATGAAGAGATCCGTTGTCAGTCGCCGCAAGAAGACAGAATTCACTCTCAGATCTCTACTAGACACTCCGTTTGATTAGGCTCCAAACGACTAGCTTGCCAAATCCGATGGAATCTAGCCTCTTGCGTTCACTGTGACTACAAAAGCACGACTGTAAGTTATGATTAGCTCGTTGAATGATATCATTCACTTGTTTTTCAGTTACTGAACTGATTAGCTTCTATATACTCTTTCGTATGTAGTGAAATAATTTATGTATGTACATATATGTACATATATACTTAGTATGTCGTCAAAGTTAAAAGCAGTTGAACTGAAAAGCTGATCCTTTGTGAAAGCGAACTGATTTGCTTGTAGAAATGGGTGACGTTAAATCAAATTTGATTCGTATAAACAATAATTAAGACAACCAAAATCAAAAGAATAAGTTTAATATATTTATATAAACGTAATTTAAATTTTTGCTAGTCTATTTGATTTTGTTTTTTTAATTTTTCGTTGACTGTCATTTTAAATCCGTTTGTCTTCAACTTTTAATGTCTGCTAATCAAAAATAATTATTATTTGTTTTTTGAGTTTCATAAAAATCACAGAAATTTCAACAAGTATAACACAGTTACATATCTTCCCAATAATTATACCTGAAAAATATTTTTTTTAATCATCCGTAAATATTTTTTTGATATTTTACTTGAAAAATGGAAAATTAGTATAGTGAGCAAGTTATTTTTTTTTGGAGTCTTCAAAGAATTTTTCTTTTTATTTATTTATTTTTTATTATTTTAATTATTTATTTTTTGTCTTAACCTATTGCGGCTGACGTGCATCTATTTTCACTATTCCACTGACAAGGTAGTCCAGCAGACACAATTTAGTGGTTCATATTTTCTCGTGCCGTTTTGAGAACTTAATAAAAGCATCCCAATTTTTAGTTCAAAAGTTAACATTCACTGTTTGGCTTTCCAACGCTGAAACGTATAAATTATGTTTATCATATTAGGAATAACGTATTTTAAAATCTACACAGTCTCTACAACAAGAAATCATATTAAAAGCTTGATAGGAATTACATCTTTTGCAAAAGTAAAAGTATCTGGTACCCTTTTTATTTTTGATGAGCGTATTGAGAAAAGTTTTCTGGTTATTAATTAAAACCAAAATAACAACATGACATACAAAATATTTAAACAATTTCACTAACATGTTGTTAGGTATACGCTACAAAAAAATTACATAAATACTGACGTGGACGTCCCTCAGACAAATACCTTATTATTGACTTAGTTGTCGGCCAGAAACTTTTCCGCTCTCACCGAAGTGTGTGTGCTCGAATCAACCGTTTCCAACAGAGTAATCTACGCATGAAGGTAAGGAAAGCACGGGAATCGATAATTATATAATAGTTGCGCAAAACACCTTTTTCCGTTTCTTGGTGTCTGTCAGACTACGACGTCAGTCGCAGAGGGGTAAATAAGCAAGTTATAAAAAGTTTTTACAATTACATTTTGTGGGCAGGAGTACAAATTTCTATTTCAAGACTTTAAAAATTTTGTAATTATTTTAATAATTACCAAGGAGAATTCACTTACATGTGATCTCATAAGAACATATGAGCAGTGGTTTCTTGCGTCAAAATAAAAAAAATTCTATGCAATCTGACAGGAGAAGCCGCCAAATATATACAGCAACAAATTCGCTGTGATATCAACTGGTATAAATTCGCCTTGATAATTACTAAAAGACCCGGTCACGCTTCGCTGCGTCTCAGAACTTATAAAAGACTGAGTCCGATATTAATCATTGTATCTTCGAAATCCGTTGAGATATGGAACTTAATCACATCGGTTATTGCAGTACTCGTTAGCACCTTTCGTTTGATACCCATATTGTACTACCACAGTTTGGGTGACCCTGGTCAACACTTTGGTCGCTAACTCCGAAACCGATCGAGCTAAGGGATATCTTAAATTTTAAGTTGGATGTATGATAGTGCAACGGTAAAAGTTATATTCCAGTCCGGTAAGCAGATAGACAGAAAAGTTCTAGAAACTGTTGATTAGGATTCTATTGGCCTAATAATGATCCCTGCTATCTAGTTTTTCTTGAAAATCTGCAATGTACAAACATCGAACTGCTGCAATTTTATTACATATAATTTTTAACACTCAAAAGAAACTTTGAAATAAAATACTAATTTTTAGACTTTTAGCAATACTTGCAGTAATAGTAAATACTTTTCCCCCGATTCATAAAATTAAAAATGGTTTAAAATGGTTTACCAAGTAAATGAAATTTCCATAAAAAATTTCATTATAATCTCTTTTCTAAACCTGTGTTATTTTTTAAATAATTTGTGGATTAGTCATTTTTTAATGAAAAAATAATACTTAAATAATCCATTATTAATTAATTCGTTGAGTTGTTAGTATGAACTAATTCTACTGAAAGTTTCTCTTGAGAACGAGTTGCCAAGTTATGCACAGGTCGATTGCCACCTCCAATGGCTTTGCCTTGTAAAAGTAGACAACTGGGTAACAAACGTAGAATACTCTAACCTGTTTATATTGAGCGTATTCAGTAATTTTTTCGTGGAACATTATCTAACCAAAAATCTTAACCGCTAGCGCAGTTCATGTAACCGCGATTCGGGCGTACATGGAAACGATGTCAAAAACGAAAAATGCGAAATAGATAAAAAAATGAAAACGCGAACGAAATTTCGTAAAAAAAGTGCTTGTATTGTTTATCAATTCTTCTTGACCAAAGTTTTTTCTATTTTCTGTTCACAAAAATATTGTGACGAATTCGATGATTCCTTGATTATTAATCCTGGGTTCGATCACTATAAAGTCAAATAAACACAAGCACAGATATTGTAACTAATAGCTGGTTCTATTTACTATTAAGAAGCTCAATACAAATTTAAGAGTTTGGTAACTTCACAGTAGTTCACTGTTCAACGCTTGAAAATAAACTGATCAATCTGCCTTTTTTGCACCCAACAGGGTGCTACCCCACGCACCTAGTAGTTTCTTGGTTGTTCGCTCTTCGTGTTCTGGAAGGGTCGGTGTTATTTATTGGCATCTGCTCTTTGCATCGCATTCGCAAACACTCGCGCCATCTCTCTTCCTCTTCCTAGTTACACGCTTGCACGCTTAAGAGTAGCCATCGTTATCTCTGTTGTGTTTAACTAGTGGTGGGAGTGTTATTGAGCTAGGGATGGTATATGCTTGAGAATAATCGCCACAATATTTACGACACACATGCAATTTGTCGCAGTTACGTAACGTTACCACCTAATTTAGTAGTTACGAAATTGGACTGCAACTTAAGCCAACAGAATACCCAAAGGGTGTAAAAGTTTTCAAACCATTTATTTGCCGGTAAAAGGAAAGTTGTTACCACACTAGAACTTGCGTTTCAACAAAAATCTAAAAGTGGTTACACGGCCTATGTTAAAAGCCCCGTTACATATAGCAAGGAGCCCCTTTTGAAAAAATTCGAGATAACCTTATTCGGTACCCGATACCATTGGGAATTCCTACAATGTATTCACAATGCCCGGTATTCGCAAATACTTACTGAGGTTAAACAACTTTTCAAATATTTTTGCTCAAAATACGTCCATTAAAATTAATTAGTCTGTTTATCAGTTTATTACTTTGTTTTTATTTGCTAATTTCATTTGATTTCACTAACCATATACATAGAAATGTAATTTTTACACATTTAATTTTTTAATGATAATGCTCTACATAAACGTTATCAGGTGGTTAGCATGTTATATAGACGCGAGGCCTACCCCAGCCGTCAATGAAAGTTTCTATGACTTTGACAATAGCTCGTTGAGAATACTATCATCAATAAAAGTATTGTTAACATACTTAACAAAGTATATACGACTCTAACATTGATAAGTATTGCCAAACTTATTTTCAACACAAGTGTTGCTATGCGAAGATAAGATTCGCTCATGAAATCTTCAAACAAAAAAATCTATTGGCATCAAGAAACGGCCGATTTTTACGTAAGGTTATATGTATTAGGTATGCCAACTTCTTGGATTTTAAATGCCGATCAAACGATTTGAGAGGCCATTGACCTTAAAATATAGAATAAATACTTGAATCTCTATTGTTTTTTTTTTTTGTTTAAAAAAAAATTTTGTTTCAGAAATAACAAGGGAAAATCAAACAGGTAGCTTATTTTTTTTATGTCTTGAAATGTGAATCAAATCTTTTGTATTGTTAACCCTTTGAGTACATTTGACGAGTGAGACTCGTCATGTGTTTACTTGGGCGAAGTTACGGTGGACGAGTCTGACTCGTCATCTGAGTACAAAATTATTAGATTTAAGTTATTAAGTTATTTATATCACCAATATAAGCATATTCCAAATAAAATGTATTACTCTTACATATTAATCCATATAGCAAAAAATTAAATCCGTTCCATACGCATAAAAGTCTCCAAATAATTCCGTACTCAAAGGGTTGAGGAATATTTTTTCGCAAAAATTTAATTTCAAAATCGATTCAGAAAACGGCACTTTAGTAAAACTTAAAATCCGAATAACTCAGTTTTTGTTATAGAAGATGTTACATTTCCGAAGAAGATTTGTGAGCTATATGCAGACACCGGCATAGTCCAAAGAAATAAGCCCCAGCGGCTGCGTAAGCTGGGTCGTGTTGTGCGAATGAATGAAGATGTTTCGGACCAGAAGTTATTCTTATCGGCACCTGTCGGTGGTAGCAAAGGAAGAGAGAGAGCTATTGGCGATGCCGTGGTGTTTTCAATTGGCTCCGGTTGGCAGAAAGAAGAAACGACTAGCGAGCTATGTTGGACGGCCAAAATCGTTTGGCCGATTAAGCGCCATTTAAAGAAGAACAAGAAGACGTCCAGTTAACTTAAAAAAAAATTCGAGTATTAAATAAACAAAAGGAAAACTTTCGATAGTGAATACGGTAGACCCACATTTTCTTGTGCGTCCTAAAAAGCATCAACACCAAAAGATTTCAGATAATTTTCAGAAATAATTCACACATATTTAGTTTTTAGTAACACATTTCCAATCCCGAAGATACCGGGGTTTTAATAAAGACTGTCATCCCTAATAAGTATATACTATGCTTATATGTTTATACAACAATTTTGTAAGTGCAAATAAAAACATACATACACAGTTGTTTTTGTAACTTTTGTTTTTAATAAATTGCCATACCGAAGGTCACAGGCACAAGTACCGCGACAGGTGGCATCACAATCAGCTTCAAAAAGTTTTTTCAATAACGGAGTCGCCCATCGGAAGCGGTCGCAAGCAAGTAACAAAAGATAAAAATTCATAAATTTTTTATAATTTCGAGATAAACAGCAACTTATCTCAAATACTAGATAAATCATTTATAAAGTAAAGTAAATTAAATTCATCAACTTATTTATCTGGCAATTGCAACAAAGTTTTTTTCCATGATTCAAATAAATTCAATCGTATTTTTTGCCAGTCAGTCTAGACATTTTCCATGCCTTGAGAGCCTTATGCACTTAAAAAACACCTCAAAAAATATTGTCTTTGGTTTTTTCCAACATGAAAGAGAAAAAAATGCATATGGAAAAGTTATAGCAAACGAAAACACACATTTTTTATTTTTTAAATATGTATATAGACAGACTGTGTATTGCTGTTACAAAATGTTTCTAAAGCTTTTCTAATATGTGATTTTATAATGGAGTTTTTGGTTTTCTTTTGAACTACCTACAGCCCTTGAAACATTTATAAATTTGAAGATATACATAGATGATAGATGCATCAAATGTATTTGACGCTTGGTTACGTAATTCATTTTCCATGCAGAAATCCAAATGATTTACAAAAATATTTTGAATTACAGGATGTGAATATGAAAGTAGTTCCTCTTATAACATTATGGGTTCTTTTTTCCCACAAAATAATGATTATAACTATGGCGTTATAAGTATATGGAAGTTCATCTGTAGCTTAATATATTCATCAATTACAAATCAAGTTGAAGGTATCGAAATCTATCTTCCACAAAATATGGTGTAGATGAAATTATTTGTTTCTAAAATAGTGACGCAAGAATATTCAAGTCCTTTCAAATAATCTTACAAAAGTTTGAATTGCCTTAGTCTTCTTATGAGGAGTGCTATAGTCGTATTACACTATGTACCAACTGACGTGTTTTGGAGCTCATTCACATTTTCGAGGCAAAACATGTTCGCAACGGTGGAAACCCGTCGACTCTAAATATTATCGATAATAGTCGAAAAACATACAGTCATATCACTAATATGTCATTGTTCTTTCCCTGCCAGAACACTGCTGGTGATGTACGGCATTATAAAACTTGCAGACGTCCGCGATCCTTTTTTTTAGACCGATGTGAAAAGTCCAACTCAGTATCTTTTCTATTGATCACTCCTCCGAAATAAAGTCAAATATAACAGAAACACTAAAGTATAACATTTTATACAATAACTCATATATTCCCTATCATTTAATTGAGTTAAATAGTCCCATAGGATTGTTAGATAGTTGTGACTACTAACAATTGGTATAGCCCAATTCCACTTCGTATAATTTGCAATAGTCATTGCAGCTGTCACCACCTCGTTTGTAGATGACAATCAAGCTGAGAATAGCACCATTAGATAAGTGGGTGGTAGCAATTTTTTATAAAAATTTCCAAAACACTACCTATGAGCCAACATTATTTTTTGGCGTTTGAATGATTTTTGCCGATGAGGTGGAGCTGATTTTTTAGCTACCTATAACACAGTAAAAGAGAGTTAACGAATAAATCCTTTCTTCTTGCCTTACCTGAGTATTTGCTAGGTGCTTACTCTATATTTTTGGGCTTATATATAAGTATATTAGGGCACATGTCTGATCTCCTCGATCGCCTTGTTATTTTACCTCATAAATAACAGCACATTTAGTATATAGCCTAACGTACATACGTTATTATATTTGTTTTTATTTAGTCTCTTATCTAAAAATTTTATATGTACATATTTGTATTCACACAACTACACACTTATGTATATACAATAATTTGTCTAAAAAAGAACAAACAAAAGTGGAACTCAAATTTACTTTTTTAATTCAACAACACAAAGTGATCATAATCAAACGCGCAATAAATTTAGCTGAGCATATGTGCAAATATTATACCAATAATGGTGCTTATGTACGTAATTTAAACTTGTTTTTAACGGATCTTTAAAGAAATTTCAAAATCAAAGGAACATTGTGTGTTATCGATCAACGGCTTAATCGTCACTCAGTTTCCTTTCAAAGCAGTGTGCCAGGCTTCAACAGTTATTCAGCCATGACCACGCCTCCACAAGTACTAAGTACCCTGCATTAACCCTTATGGGTATACTAGTTTCATATACCTGCTATCGTACACCTTAGGTCTGGGCAGACCTATATATAGTTTGTATGGAAAGTAATATACATTTTATAAAAACATGCAAAAAAACACAAAAGTTTAAATTTTCGTTTATGTATTATGCTTTTTTTTATTATATTTTACCAAACACACAGACAGAAAAATGCTTCTATGGCCGATCGTGACGTAAATTGTTTCATGACATTGGGATTATTCATAAGAATTTCGACTTGACGATGTACTAGCTATTTTACTAAATCATTCAGAAAGAGACGTCGTGCATCAGTTGCGTTCCTTTTCTCTATTTGATTTTTTATAACATAAGATGGCAAAGCAGCCACATCTAGCATATTGTAGAAAAAAGCCAGTGGCCACCGCTGAGTTCTCGTTTGCATGTATATTTCCCTAACATTTGATCCATTACATCAACTCCGCATTTATTTTTATTATAAAAAAGAATCACATCACGTTTGAAGTGAAGATAATAAGCAAACACATTTATTTATTTTTGGGACATATGATAGGGGCTAACGTTTTCTATAAACCCGAATTCGGTAGATAATAAGGGGCGGGAGTTACTTGCAACATTTCCCTTGGAATATATTTTTTGATTCTACGTAGAGTGCCAACATGAGCTAGTCCGGAATCTTTCAATTTATGGACGCCATTCAATGTGATAAAAAAATTATCAGAAATGTCAGTTCTTCCACAAAAGCGATATTTACTTGTCAAGGTTAACAAAATTCGCTCGCCTTGATTAACATCTCTTGTCTGATTTCCTTCCTTGCCGGTGTACAAAATTCCCTTCAATGGATACGAATTAGCAGCGTCGCAGGCCCAAAATATTTGTATGCCATATTTGGCGGGTTTTGATGGTATATACTGCGTGAACTTCGTGCGCCCTCTGAATGGAAACAACTGTTCATCTACAGTTATGTTTTCTGTTGGCTTAAAAAGCAGCTCCAATTGTGTATTGAGCATAGTCCAAATGTCACGGATGACGTGAAACACGTGTTCTTTCATCGTCAAACCTTATAAAGGCAGTTAGCAGTAGCCGCTCTATAGATTGGATGATAACTATCATTTCTTCAGTTATTATTTCCCTAACTATATCCAGGGGATTGGACGACAAGGTACTTTTTATAGATCCACCAGCTTCTCTCAAAATATTGTGGCTGCATACGACTTGGTGGGAGAGGAACCTTGCTCCACTTAGTGCCATCAGGAACAACAAAGAAATTTGTTTGGATGGGAGCTTCAACATGATCGCCTCCGTCATCATCGCCGGAGTCTTCAGGATATCTTTCCACTTCAAGAACGTTTTCATCCTCGATATCAGAAGCATAATCATCAACAAAAAATCCTCATCTTCATTGTCATTAAGCCTTAGTAAATCTTCAATATCCTCATATCCATCGCCATCTATACCAGTGACATGATCTACAAGGCGCCTCTGACATACTGAATAAACACATGTAAAGTTTGAAATAATAATTATAAAAAAAGTAATAAAGTATCAACTTACCGGTTTAGCATTGAGGCAGACAAGTATTCAATATTTTCGGACATTATTAATTTGACCTTTACACGAAAACACTTACAGACAAAAAGTAAAACGATTTCGGGGTCACACTATAACACCATAAAAGCAACTGGCAGAATTTTTCTTGAAACAGTTGCACTTTTTATTTGCGTTAGAATTTTTACCGTTGTTTTTAAAGTAGAGGCGAATCAAAAGTAACAATTTCCACTATTTCCACACTCATAACAATATAGGTCTGGCTGGACCTATAGTGTACGGTTAAGGTATAAGGTTAGTAAATTTGTAATAAAATCCAAATTATTAATTTGTTTTTTAATTTTTTCTTTCAAAATGATAGCTAATATGTACGTTGAGGATATCATAAGATCTCAAAGTTCTGGCTTTTTAATTTCCATGAGAAAAATTAAACTAAATTTGATATAGGTCTGGCCAGACCTATGTGTACCCATAAGGGTTAAATCGTGCTAGTGCAAAACCTGTGCAGAACTATACAAATAAAAACGGAAAAAAACTGTAATGGTTTTCATATCATTTGACAGATATCGCTGTCCAACCATAACCAAAAAACGAACCGACTTTAACAGTCGTGTCTTTGAATATTTTGATTTCGTTTTCGCAAGTTGTAACCAGCAGCAGTAGAAAAATGAGAAATTCTTTGGTTTCGCAAGCGGACAGTAATTGACCAGTTATAACCCGAGATATATATTTCGTCGCTGCGCCAACTAATATAGTTATCTGTTTTTCAGTACTTTTCCGGAAAGCAGAAAACTGGTTCATCGTAGTTTGCCAATTTTGTTGGCCATATCCAGGTATATCGAAGTGTATCAAGGCAAGCGTGGTATTTAAGTCTTAGGGCCGCTTTCATTAAAGCCGGTAACTGCTAACCAGAGTTTAATTGACGTATTTTGTACAGTTAGCTATCAAATTAATCGCCGATTAGGCTTAACCGGCCTTTATGAAAGTGGCCCTTAGACGTCAAAAAAAGTATCCGCCTCGGTCACCTGGTTTTTTAGTTCTATCTTGGTCTTATCCTGCATCTCTTTTTATCATTCGTTAAACGATAATAGTTCGCTTTGCCTATAAAAATTTCATATTGACTGTTACCTGTCCACACTTGCTTTGATACAGAATGATCTATACGTGATTTTTTTTTTTTTACATGGAAAGGAAAGCTTGCTCAGTATCAACTCAGATAAAAATCAGGTATAAGCAAGCTGCTATTTATTAAGATCATTTATAGTACTAGGACAATCAGATGCTTTCGATTACTTCTTAACAAAACGGGATATCGAAAAATGGTAGACGCAGAAGAAAGGGAAACAGATAGCGCTAATGAAATATAACAAACAAAAAAATTATTAGAAAGCAAGCAAACCCCTTATTTATTGGCCCATGGACGATATAGCGATATCGTATAGGCACGCTTGCCCAATTTACGCGACCAAATTTAATTAAAACATTGTTGAGTTGTCAAGGACCAATGACGGCACAATGGCTTGTTAAGTTCATGGGCGTGGCGGTTCCATCCCGCCGAATCACTTTAAAAAAGAAAAAAAGAAAAACTAATTGTGAAAACTTAATATTCATTTGCTTCAAAAATGATTCGGAATTTTGCTCACTAAAATAGTCATCGGGCCAAATGTATAATAAACCCACCCACATTTTTTCGCCCAATGAAACTGTTTTTGTTTATCATATTATTTCCATATTAACAATTATTTCTTACATTTTTGTTTAATTTATCAGTATAGCATGGTTTTTAATTCTATTAAATTAAGTATTTTCATTATTTATTTACTTTAAAGTGCTCCTTGCTTTGACCATGGCCCAACTAACAGCTCATGACATAGACCAGCTGACAGTGCACCCTTTTCTCGGTGTGATTTTGACATTAAAGCAATCAATTACAAAAGCAAAATACCTGGAAAATGTATGTGTGTCTGTATGTTTGTCGAAGTGCCAAGACCATATAGTTTGGCCACGGCTTGGACTTGAATTCAGAACTGTCACAAATGACAAATGCTTGTGTGTAACCGGTGGTTAATATAGCAATCGGCGGTAGTCGTGCTCACTTGTCCTTGTTGTCGGCTCGCGTTGATGACGACAGGATCCTGATTGAGTAATTAGTGACAACTCAGCTCATAGTCAGGTCTTAGTTAGGGCGGCACACATACGCAAACAGCTCACACTTACACAAATGTTTTGATATGGCACCAGAGCCATAGAAATCGTATCACAATTCTGATGCCCCACTACCTCAGACCTGAGCACCAGCTCAGTTGTCACTGATCAAATAGCTGTCCAGTAGGGATACAGCTGATTTGGCTTGATATCGCAATTCGCCTTGATTATACTCGACATAGAACATACAATCTTTAATCATACCAAAGAACATATAACAGAGAATTTATACATATTGAGAAGGCGGAATTGATATGTTCCAACTTTTTCTCACGCAACCGTCTAAGTTGATTCACCACCCGTCCATATTGTGGCGATTATTCTCAAGCATGTACCAGCCCTAACTCAATAACACTCCCACCACTAGTTAACACACAACTGAGATAACGATGGCTACGCTTATGCATGCAAGCGTGTAACTAGGAAGAGGAAGAGAGATGGCGCGAGTGTTTGCGAATACGATGCAAAGAGGAGATGCTAATAAATAAGACCGACCCTTCCAGAACACGAAAAGCGAACAACCAAGAAAGTTCTCGGTGCGTAGGCAAGCACCCTGTTGGACTATATAAGGCGGTGACCAAGCAAGGCAGGTTGTTCAGTTTATTTTCAAGCGTTCAATAGTGAACTACTGTAAAGTTATCAAACTCTTAAAATTGTTTTGCGGTTATTACTAGTAAATAAAACTAGCTATTACTTACATTATCTGTGCGTGTGTTTATTCGACTTTATAGTGATCGAACCCAGGATTGATAATCAAGGAATCATCGAATTCGTCACAATTGGTGTCAGAAGTGATATTGTTAAATAAATTCCGAGAGTTTTCAAGGATAACAAAGGCATGGCAAAGTTGAATGAGCTGAAAATCCAGCAACTCAAAAATGAGCTGCAACAGCGTGGCTTGAATACAACAGGCAATAAATCAGAGCTACAGTCACGATTGCGAGAGGCTATGGAAGCTGAAGGAATTAACGTTGACGATCATGTGTTTCAGCTTGTGGAAGAAGCATCGACAAAAATGGAAGAGAAGGAGTCTACAATTCCAGCCGCAAGTGTGGACACTAATGCGTTGTTGACTGTATTGACTCAGATGTCATCTAGCATATCGACACAGCTGCAAGAACAAAAGACACACATGGCATCTCAGTTGGAAGAACAAAAGACACACATGGCATCTCAGTTGGAAGAACAAAAGACACAAATGGCATCTCAGATGGAAGAACAGAAAACACACATTGCATGTCGAATGGAGGCCCAAGAGACTCGTATTATAGAAATGTCGTCTCAAATTTCGGCCAATATTTCATCACAGCTCTCCGCTCAACTGGAAGAACAAAAGGCGTATATGTCATCGCAGTTGGAAGCACAAGATGCAAAAATTGCACAATTTCAAGATAAAATAGAGACCGAGGTAGATGCGTTAAGGGGCCGTATCCAGGAGTTGCAACTGAACCGTCCATCTGCTTCAGCGAATACTCCCAAGGTAAAATCCCCGTCATTTGATGGTTCTGTTCCTTTCCAGGTATTTAAGCTACAGTTTGAGAAGACGGCAGCAGTGAATAATTGGGGCACTGAAGACAAAGTTGCTGCACTGTTCGTGGCATTGAAGGGTCCTGCAGCCGAAATCCTACAGACGATTCCAGACGGTGAACGCAATAATTATGAAGCATTGATGGGTGCAGTTGAGAGACGCTATGGTAGCGAACATCGAAAACAGATATACCAAATAGAGCTACAGAATCGCTGTCAGAAGGCTAATGAGACATTGCAGGAATTTGCATCGGATATCGAGAGGTTGGCCCATCTAGCAAATGCGGACGCACCTGTAGAATATACGGAGAGGGTGAAAATCCAGTGTTTCATAAATGGAATACGCGATGTGGAGACGAAGCGGGCCACATATGCAAACCCCAAAAGGACATTCGCTGAAACGGTATCGCATGCTCTGACGCAGGAAACAGCCTCGCTTTTGAGTAAACCTACATACAAGGCTCATCGCGTAGAAGTGGACACTCCGGCTTGGGTAGACAAAATTTTGGAAGCGTTGAACGGAGTACAGAAAAAAAGTGATGGTGCCATTAAATGCTTTAAGTGCGGAAAACCAGGTCACATAGCACGTTATTGCGGCACTGGCTCCAGTAATCCTGGCAATTTAAGTGGAAGTAAACGCAAAGCTGGAGAAGATGAGCAAGATGAATGCCCTATAATCTCTGTGTCACAACTCGAACGGAAAGCGAGTAATGTTACTGTTGAAGGCAACGTGGACGGGAAAGAGCGCTTGCTGACTGTGGATACGGGTGCATCGCATTCCATCATTCGGAGTGACTTGGTCAGCGGGAAGGTGAGACTATTGCGGAAAGCTAAATTGTGGACAGTAACTGGTGAAAGCAAGCAAGTCCTGGGAGAGGTGACATGTAAGATTGTGATTGGGAATGTAGCTACTTATCACAACTTCTTGGTAGCGAATATTGTCGACGAAGTCATCATTGGCGTTGACTTCTTGGCTGAGAGAGACATTCACATCAACGTAAGGAACAGGGTTATGACTTACAACGGCCAAGAAGTTCCTCTGGTCTTTGGACACAATAGTGGCTATACCACCAAGGGAGTGATCTTGAAGATGAAGCAACAGAAGCCTCGTAAAGCACCGGTAGCTCCTCGACCAAAGGCTTTCATGGACAGGTGCCCCCTGAAGAAGATTCGGCAAGGCCAGGAGGAAGATCCAGATTTGGCACGTGTGTTGAAAGGAATAAAGGAAAACAAACAGCCAAGAAGAGGAGAGATGATTAGAGAGAGTCGCATCGCAAAAGCATACTGGACACAATGGAGTAATTTGAAGCTAATATCTGGGTGTTTGCATCGGATATGGGAAAGTGAAGATGGCCCGAATCATCGAGCACTTATTGTTGTTCCCAAGGCAAGAATTCCAGATGTTATCAAAGCGTCGCATAGTTGCCCAGATGGAAGGCACATGGGAATAAAGAAAACGCTGCAAGAGGTAAAGCGGCGGTTCTATTGGATCGGTTGCAAACAAACTGTGAGGAAATGGATTACTAAGTGTGCAGGGTGTGCTGAGGATAAAAGACGAACATCTGGTGGTCATGTTCCGAGGAAGCAACGCAACTTAGTGGATAATGTGAACCAGTGCAATGGGCATGAGAGAACGGAACGGAATCCTGAAGAAACGAGCTGCAGGAATGTTTGCCGGGTACCACTGGGAACGAAAGTGAAGGCACAAATCCATTCGGGATTAAGAACGGACAAAATGGTTGGAATATGTGACACTGCAATACATTGTGGGAATCTCTGCAGGAGAGGATTGATGTCGGAGTTTCAATCACTGGAGGAAATGAGGTTTGGTAAAGCAGTGCCAACCATTGAGCGTCTAGCAGCGTTTGGTTTGGGAAATGTGTCTGATCGGGACGATCAGACTTAGGTGGAGGGCAGTGTGGCGATTATTCTCAAGCATGTACCATCCCTAACTCAATAACACTCCCACCACTAGTTAACACACAACTGAGATAACGATGGCTACGCTTATGCATGCAAGCGTGTAACTAGGAAGAGGAAGAGAGATGGCGCGAGTGTTTGCGAATACGATGCAAAGAGGAGATGCTAATAAATAAGACCGACCCTTCCAGAACACGAAAAGCGAACAACCAAGAAAGTTCTCGGTGCGTAGGCAAGCACCCTGTTGGACTATATAAGGCGGTGACCAAGCAAGGCAGGTTGTTCAGTTTATTTTCAAGCGTTCAATAGTGAACTACTGTAAAGTTATCAAACTCTTAAAATTGTTTTGCGGTTATTACTAGTAAATAAAACAAGCTATTACTTACATTATCTGTGCGTGTGTTTATTCGACTTTATAGTGATCGAACCCAGGATTGATAATCAAGGAATCATCGAATTCGTCACAATATGTTTCAACTAATTTCAGATTTTTCCAACTTAATTGACTCACCACCATTCTCAGCGCTGTTCAATGTATGTTTTCTGCTATATGTTACTTATACTTATGTTAGCGTACTTGAACAATTGTTGGCATAATAAACAATTTTATTATGTAGTTTAATTTCTTTGTTTTATTTATAATTAGTATTAATAAGGTAATTTATAAATATTTAATTATTATAAATAATGAAATAAACAATAAAAAGTAAACATTTTGTCAATTTCATCATGAAATTGAGGGACAAAGATCTGAGTTTTTGGTTGTACTGATGGTTTATTGTTAAATACCCAATTAGACGGTGTTTCATTTTACTTTTCTTTCTTTTACTTCAAATGAATGTCGACAGCCAAAAAAAAATATTAAAATGAACTAGTGAAGCAAATAACTTATGCAAACGATCAGCTGACCCTATTAGAGATTCACTAGCAATCGATTCACATTTAATGAGAAAATAAGTGACTTATTGACATGTTTATAGATTATTTACTTCAAAATTGTCAATTCGTGTTCACCAACTTTTACATATTTATTTTATTACATTATTAACTTTAAACAAAAAAAGAAAAACAATTCCTTCAAATTCTTATCACCAAAAATGCCGATTGCTTCGCCTTTACTTCAATATAATGTTCCATTATTTTGCTAAAAAATAAGCTTTGTCATCATGAATAGGTTTGACGTTATCTTCAGAGTTGATTTGTTCTTATTTCGTAGCTATGTACATACGTAAAGTGTAAATGAATTTGTATAGTTTCTACAGATGTTTACTTTCTACTAATCCACAAATTGCTGTGTAAAATTCGACTAGACAAAAGTTGTTTATATTTTCCTACACAAATTAGGTCTCGCACACTTTTCAATAGCCACCTTAGTATTCCTTAACCTTTGTTCTAGTCTGCGCAAGGGCTGTTATCGGTCTAAATTTGTTGTATGATAAGAGAAACGGTCATATAAATATGCCATAATTGTGTACGAGTATATGAACATATGAACATATGGAGATATGTGAGTCGCAATATCGAGAGAGCAATTAACGGTCGTAATCTGAACGTAACAAGCAGTTTTGTAACTGGATCATTATGTAACCGAAAATTATAATAAGCTCATGTAGCCGCGATTAGGGCCTATGTGGTAACACTGTCCCAAAACGAAAGCAGATACAATACGGCGATATGGCTGTGCGGTACATGACATAAAGAGTAGTAAACAATATTGTTTACAAAATTTGTGATATTTTCTGCAATTTTTCGCCGTTAAAAAAGTTACCAGGTAATGAAAATGTTGCTAAGGAGAATGTTGATAACACACAAGAACTAGGACGTAATAGGCATAGTATATTTCTACTAGTAGCGCAACTTACTCCGAGTCTGCACACACACACAAACCACACAGGGTGCGTTGTATGCAGTAATAAAACAATCAAATTTAAATACTGCAATATTGAACATGAATACTTAAAACTCCCAAATTATTGAATATAAAGCAGTTATAACACGGTATCAGTTATTATAAAATGTATATTTCGGTTTAAATTGAAGTTTTTAGCTGCAGTTTTTACTTTAAAAGAACTCTGAACGTAATTTCCTTCATTACACTCTCTCGGAGTACCTTCATCCACTACCTTCCACTTCGATTCACAAAAGAAGATGCCAAACTAGTACGAGTAAGCAATGGTAATAGGTCTTTTAAAAGCACTGATAACTTAGCTGCCCTCATAAGACATTATTAATTCCTCTCCACGTTAACAGGAAACATTTTATTCGGAGGAAATATGAGGTGAAAAAATTTTTCATGGTGTAAAAATATTTTCCAATTTGGCTTTGACAATTGGAACTAATAACCCTTTTCGATATAACTTAATGTGAAATAATATAAATAATAATATCCCTGGTAAAATTCTAAAAAGCACTATAAACGTTATAATTTTTCTTCAAACTGTCAACATTTAAGTTTATCATGCATTTAGGGCCGTTTACTCAATGTCTGGTTATGATAAATTTTATCACATGATAAACTAATCACTGCTTGCCTCATAATGACGTTTTCGTTTACACAAAAGTCTGATTAAGTTATCATGATCAAGTTGGTCATTGTGAACGTTTTTGGGAAAAAATTGCATTGTGAATGCATAAAAAGTGACAACTGCTAGTGATTACAATTTTAAATGAACCATTTTGGTGTACAAATTTCGATTGTGATACTTCTTTATATGAATATTATTACATTTCTATATTTTATTACTAGCAGAGTTTGTTAGCAAAACAATTTATCACAAAATCAGATGTTTACTTTACTGTCAAATTTTGTTTTGATAAGCACATAATCAAAGTTCCATCCTTTCATAACTTTTATCAGAAGATAATCAGCGAATTGTTCCTAATCAGACATTGAGTAAATGGTTTTTGGGCCAACCTCTGATAAAGTCTTGATTAATCAGTTAATCAGATATTGAGTAAACGGCCCTTAGTGTTGGGCCAGTTTAAATAATTGAAAACGTGCTACGGTGTCATTGTGAATACATCATGAGTAAGAAGAACGAGATACAATGCAGCCCCAGTGACATTTGTCAAAAGTCAAACACCGCACAAAAACAACAATAGAAGCAGCAAAATAGCAAGAAATATATCATAATAGTTTAAGCAGAATTTTTTGCAATAAAACTACTTTATTACAATTTATATAGTTCAAAAAAATAAGCATTTGCAATGTCTGATCTCGATAAATGGATAGAAACGGTTAAAGAGTGCAAATATTTGGCAGAGAATGATTTGAAGAAGCTCTGTGATATCGTATGTGAAATTTTGCTTGAAGAATCCAATATACAGCCAGTCAGCACGCCCGTCACAGTTTGTGGCGATATACATGGACAGTTCTATGACTTAGAAGAACTCTTTCGCACGGGCGGACAAATACCTGATACCAATTATATTTTTATGGGCGATTTTGTCGACCGTGGGTATTATAGTCTTGAAACATTGACACGTCTGCTTACGCTGAAGGTTACTATAGAAGGCATAATTGTGGGTTGCTTTTTTGTGTTTAATATTTGTTGTATTTCTATGTAGGCACGTTATCCTGATCGCATCACGCTGCTGCGCGGCAATCACGAATCACGACAGATAACAAAGGTGTATGGCTTTTTTGATGAATGCTTCACCAAATATGGAAATGCCAATGCATGGAAATATTGTTGCAAAGTATTCGATTTGTTGACAATCGCTGCGGTTGGTGTTATTTTTGTTAAGCTTAATTATGTGCTAACATTAATGTGTTTTTTTTTGTAATATTTTTTTTTTTAGATTATTGATGAGGAAGTGCTATGTGTGCATGGTGGTCTCAGTCCGGAAATAATTACACTCGATCAAATACGCACTATAGATCGTAATGGCGAGATACCCTACAAAGGTGCATTTTGTGATTTAGTGTGGTCAGATCCAGAGGATATGGATTTATGGTGAGTAACGACCAATTGATTATCCCTATTTTATGTTTCTCAATCAAATAATTCTTTGTTTTAGGGGTCAGAGTCCCCGAGGTGCTGGTTGGCTATTTGGCCAATTGGTTACCAAAGATTTCATGACAATCAACAATTTAGAGCTCATTTGTCGCGCACATCAACTTGTCAATGAAGGTATTAAATACATGTTTGATAGCAAGCTTGTCACAGTTTGGTCAGCTCCTAACTATTGCTACCGCTGCGGTAATGTAGCGGCGATTTTGAACTTTAAGACTGCAAAAGATCGCACTACCAGTATTTTTAATGCAGTACCCGAAACGGATCGTGTTATACCACAACAAAATACGACACCCTATTTCTTGTAAAATATATGCATCTGCATATAATTTAAAGTATGAACTTGAATTATTTCGCCAGCCGCCCAGCCAAGTATGATTGTTGCTCATTTCACATTGAGTATTATCAGCCTTTATTGTTGAATGCTGTGTTCTAATACTACTACTTTCCTGTACTTTTTTTAATATACTCAATTTGAAATAGATTTTGTTTTATGCACATATAAAATGAAAATCTGTTTAGATAAAAGACAAATATTCTTAAATTAGTAAAAAATAAAATCAGAACCTAGAATAATGGCGCTAAAGTGTCAATATACATACATACCTACAAAAACCATGAGCCATCAGCTCAATAGTCATTCATTCATTACTGTAAATTATAACGCATGCTGTATTTAAATGCGTATCAGAAATGAACTTTATTATTATTATTACTACGTAAAAAATACTTTGGTTTTATACTATGTACTTTTATATCCTAAAAAAGTGTTGTATGAAATTTATGAATGTGTAAAATTTGTTTTAAATATTCGACAACTAAATATTTTATAATCAATTATAAATTCGTGGTTTTCAGCATATACTCATGAGCTAATGAAATGACCTTTTGAATATTTTCAAAGTTGATTTTTGCATAAAAATACTTTTAGAGCTTATGCCTGCTTTGAGCCACTGGTTGCACTTCTCCCCATATTACGTTTTTCGATCTAAAACGTTAAACGAAAATTTCTCCGCAATTCGTTATCAAGGTGGATAACATGAAAATCTCTTCTGTTAAGTTGGTCATATGTTGTGGTGTAGCTATTAATGTTGGCGCAAATACTGTAGCCAAATTGTGTTCATTCATTTTGTTAGCTGCATAATGTGAAGCAACTCTTAAACAAAATTGATAGAAATAAATCAAATTAAATGAAAGAAACATGCAATTCGCCAGTAATTTTTTGCTACCTCCTTAAATGTTCGGCCATGAATTTCAGGCAGTTATAGTGCGCTGGCGGCAAACGCTTCGCTGATTCAGTCATAGCTCTTATCTGTGCGGCAACGTTTGAACTTCCTAAAACATGGATAATTTAATTAATCATTACAACTATTTTGTCGCTTGTAAATATGAAGTTTTAGTTAATTACTTGCTGCTTGCATAAAGCTCGGATAAGCTTGGAACGTGATAAGCGGCACGGGCAGCAACCTTAGATAGAGTTTCAACGTCCCAGCAATAACATTGACATTGCCATACGCCCCCTCCGACATGTCTGTCTTTTCTCCTTCGCGATCCAATGCTAACTTGAGTGCGTCTATTTCATCAGCAAAACCTGAAACGCGATAAATACCCTCCTGCAACATACCGCGTGCCTCGACCTCTTCCACACACCGCCGCACAACGAATGGCACGCTACTTTGGTATAGCTGCACCACTGTTGTCAAATCAGTACCGAAAACACCACGTATTCGCTTCATATCCGGTACGCATTTAGCCGGCACCAATTCTGCGCATTTAAAATGTGCCATAAAGCCGCATGCTTCACATTTCATACCTTGCGCTGTGAAACCCCAAAGAAAGTTGGCGCAAAATTCACACCAGTTGAGACCTTTGAAGTTGTGCACTTTAAAGGTATGCGCCTTCTCGTAGACAAGTGGCAGTGCAGTGTCGCCAATGTCATTGGTGTTGTCTTTTACGGCTGTGAGAATCTCATTACTTTGCGTAATAATTACGTTGCTAGTAAGGCCATTGATATCGGCATTAGCATTCGGTTCAAAATCACAATTACCTTTTGCTGCCACAATCGATTTGCCCAATTCATGAGATAGTGCTCTTAGTTTACGTCGATTAAGAGTCATGTATGGGCTTTGTTGATAGCAATTACGCGTCTGCTGATTGATTTGTAGTATAATGGGTGCGGCATGTAGTTGCATATAAAAATTCACCAGTCCATCGGCAACCAAGTCGTGTATTGTGTCATAGTGTTTGGATTGCTCTAGCAAGTAATGCCCCTTGCCGTGTTTATAATAAATCTTGAAATGTTTAGTGCGTTTATTAAAACGAACACTCAACGTAAAATAATCAATTGCCTTTGGACTGCGTCGTATCAGGTAAGTTCCATCTTGCTTATTGGACAATAGCTGTTCGGCTTCTAAATGTCCCATAACTCCGTGATATTCTGAACCATAACAATGTGGTTCTCCATGCGCGTTATTAATGGGTACTGATCTTGTGCGGTGCAAAGGCTTGGGCGTAGGCGCTTCCAATTGTATTTTATACACTAACAAAGAAACCAATTAGATATGACAAGTGAATTGCAACAAGTACACTGCTTACATTCCGGCTTCCAAACTTTTTGCACCGGCGAACTAGGTTCTGCGGCTATAGGGGATGGACGCAGCATTTCCATTTGCTATATCGGTGAAATAAAATCACTTTTTTTTGCTAGTTTGTATCATTTTATCCAAAATTGCTGCATTGTATTTTCGTAAAAAATTGCAACAATTGAAAAAGTAGGAACGTTGCAATTATAAAATAATAGAAGAAAATGCAACGTCAATTAAAACAGGGTGTACAGTGTAAGTACAAAAAAAAATTTATTAGGCATATTCATTAATCGTATGTGGTGATAACCAGGGATAGGATTTAATGGAAACTGCCTTTTTTTCTGATAAGAGATTTTGATTGAAAATTACCACGAATTAGTCAAAGTTAAGTACGACTTAAATTTAGATAAAGATTTTTTGACAGATAGCTCATATTAAATTGTGTCAAATAGCTACAATTAAATTTAAGACATACTTAACTTTGACTATGCGCCATTTTATTTTGCTTTTTTCGAAATAAATGTATTTTTTTCTTTTTGAATAATTATTTCCTCTTTCAAATTTTGAGAAGTAATAAGTAATGTTAGATTGCATTGCGTTTGCTTAAGTGTTTACTACATTTTAATTCAAAATAATTTTCCAGACTAATAAGGGACGTAGATAAAATATTAAGTGGCGAGCAGAATGCCCTAAGTCCTGATAATTTCAAAACATTCAGTATTTCATATTTTAATTGGGCACCACTTGTAGCAACGCAGGTCGAGCACTCTTTTAGCATAAAATATTAAGATGCATCTTGTCTCACAATGTTACCACAACTATAGAAAGTAAGCCTTTGGTGTTAAAAGCTCGATTGGAATCAAAGTTAAAACCAAAAGTACAATGCAAATAGTCCATCATTTGTTTTTTTGTTTGCGTTATAAGTTAAAAAATAAGTGCCTTTATGAAAATAAATGCATTTTTAACATATTTTTTTTTTTGCTGTCCTTTAGTTACTTTTTATATATTTTTTAGTGCCTTTTCCTGCCTATTTCGTCACTTTGTTTTGCTTTTTTTAATTGCATGATCCAAAAACTAGTTTTTTTTTTCAAAAGTGAGCTAGGTCGCTAACTTCGTTCAGTCGTTCGAACATTCAATTAAAGAGCAAAGAATGCAGCGAGCATCGAATAGTAAAAAGAACAACGCAAAACATCGCATGCTATTAATTCGCGGGTACGAAACTTAGGAAGCAAAACAAAAAGCGTGGACACATTTAATAGTGTGCAACTCGGCTAGGAATTCGTCGCTCGCAAAAATAAGAGCCAATGTAAACTTTATGAATCACATAAGCTGCTTTTTCCAACCCAATATTGAGTTTGGTTGCTCAAGCAATTTTAGGTCGCCCTTAGTTGCTATTGTTTGTTGCCACAAGAGAACTTGAACTATTATATTCACTGAAGGAGGTTGCAAATATTTGAAGGAAGTAGTTCGTTCGTTCAACTCTAATTTGTACGGTTGACTAACTTTAAACGTTTATACTATCGCTATTTTTACAGCCTTGCATGGATTAGTGACTGTGGTTAGGCCCGTCTGGTAAGGTTAAATAATTTAATTCCTCTATTCTAGACTTAACCCTTTCGCGGACACGTTGGCATAAGCCGACACTACGAATAGCTTAATTTGGATACGTCGGTATATGCCGGCATAGAAAAAAATTATATATGAACACGTCGGCCATAGGCGACGTCAACTGCATTGGTTTTATATGTAGTAGCATATTGTGTGCCACTGCAGAAGCAATCAGATTTAAGTTACTGCCCCAATTCGATTTTTTTTGTTTAACTGTAACAGAAATTTTCGTGAATGGAAGAAAAATATCACGTCGCTATAAATGCATGTGTCATTCTGCTACCATTTTCTAAATTTCGTGTGTCCGCGAAAGGGTTAATAATCACTTTAATTCTGTTATAAATTTACTTGGAACCTTTGCTGAAATATATGATTTCAGTTCCCTCTACGGTAATTGTTTACGACAGCCACGGAGTGCTAATATTCATTCAAAAATGTCGATATGGGTATCAAAAGACTCGTTTCGGTCCCAGTAATAAGAGCCCGCTTCCGGAGAATAAATATTTTTATTATTTTCAAAAATTTTTGCGAGAAACCGAAAAATTAGACTAGGCCGGTCTTAAATCTGGGGTGGGACCCTTTTTTTATGTGTAGAACACCTTCTTTCCTGTAGCTCTTTGATTGAATAAATTTTTATAAATTATTTCGATATATTTTTTTCTGAATGGTTTAGAAAATACGAATCATCACCGAAAATCCTCGACAAATCCTTATATATGTGTATTTAATAGATTCTCAGCATGGGTCACTCTGTACTTTAAGTTGAAGTCGATATTGTCTCATTTATCGCACCAGCAACTTTGTTAAGCCTGCGCGAATTGTGACAACTAAATGATGAAAAAACACATAACAACAAATTTTCCATTTGTAGTGATTGGTAAAAAAGTAAATGTAAAAAAAGAATATAGTTAAATAAGTGAAAAATCAGTGAAAACTACTTAAAGCATTTTAATTATCATAAAGGTGAATTTAAGAGTTTGTAGTGATCCATTACAACAAGGGCGAGAGGTTGGTCGAAAATTTTAGAACGGACACGCAACCAAAAAAGAAAAAATAAGTGAATAAATAAAACAACGATTGAGATCATACGCGAGATGTATGGTGCCGTGACGGCGGAGACGGACCCATAGCAGTGAGACCTTGAGAAAAAATACTGTGAATATTGCCTAGCACGGCATACACCAGGGTGTGAAGGAATGGAGTGTGACTTCCAGCGCCTATAACGACAAAAACACACACAAAGAAAAAAACTTAAAAAAACAAATCCAATAAATTACAGGTGTAAGGTAATTAGCAAGGCGGTATGTCTACAATGCCCACAGATATGGCAGCAAGTGATGGAGAAAACAATATAGAAGGGAGCGTAGCAGGCGGTGCGCACACCGGCCGGGAAGCACGAAATTTAGCCGAAAAACATCGCCGGGATAAACTGAATGCTAGCATACAAGAGTTAGCATCAATGGTGCCACATGTCGCTGATTCCCAAAAGCGCCCCGATAAGACAGGTATACTACGTTTTGCAGCACACGGCTTACGACTGAACTATGTTTTTGGTAAATCTGTACCGCGGCGACAAACATGTAGCAACCACATACCTGCGCTATCTGACGAACCACATCTAACAGATGTGCTAACACATATGCTGGATAGTTTCTTCATCACGCTAACTTGTCATGGACAGATAGTTGTAATATCCACCAGCGTAGAGCAATTGCTCGGTCATTGCCAATCCGATCTCTATGGCCAAAATCTATTGAGTATAACACATCCAGATGATCAAGCGCATCTATTGCAACAACTAATACCAAGTGACATGGAAGCTTTATTTCGGACCAATAATGAATTTCAAATGCATCATGCAGCCCCATCTAGCAATGAGGATGATGATGCTATAGAATCTGATGGTTCCGTTGAAGATTATTACCAACAGCACACCCCTACCCCTAACACCAACACCAGCACACATCGTAGTAATAGTCCTCAACACACAGATGATTATCTGATTGACATTGATCGACGTTTGCGTAATGATCATCGTACTTTTACCGTACGCTTGGCTCGTGCCGGTACGCGTTCAGAAGCAACACGCAAATATGAAATAGTCAAATTCGATGGTTGCTTTCGTCGGAGCGATTACTCTTGTTTAGCCGGCACTTTTCCTATCGTATCACAGCTCATTAGACGTACGCGTAATAATGGCACTGTCGGCTTACATATGATGCAACACGATGTCATAGCACAGGCAGCGATGCATGGCATTAGCGGTAATGATGTGGTGTTAGTGGCTATGGGTCGCATAATACGTACATCAAATGCGATCAGCCGTCTTGTGATCGGTAATGGACAAATGGAATATCGTACAAGGCATTTAATTGATGGCAGAATAGTTGATACTGATCAACGGATTGGCCTTGTGGCTGGTTATATGAAAGATGAGGTAAGTTTGTATTACTAAGTTTTAGAAGATTTCATCAATCATAAATCACTGATCGCGTTGTAATTAGTGTTCTTGGGGGAGGTTAATTGCGACAGGAGCAAAGGCCGGTTTCAACAACTGCCTCATGGTGGCGGATAGGTTCGAGAGATTAAAAATAAATATGTTATTTTATGCGGTCATTTGTTCTTTGATTTTCTAAGTATTATTAGATGATATTTTTATTTTGGAAATAAATAAACTTACTTCCCAGCAAACCATACGAGTCATAAATGAGTCAGAAAGGAGCGTTTACGTGTCCGAAATGAGGATATTTCCCTTCTTGCGATTGTCGTCCGATCTGAGCCGAATTTCATATATCATACGAGCTTGAATAGGAGTCATATATACCTTTTTGCCTGATAATCGACACATATTAGACTCTAAAACGACTCCTATACGAAGCTTTTCAGAGTGATTTATGTCCTTTACAATATGCTCTTTTTGGACCCTTGTCTTGCATGTGGATTGGCAATATCTGAGGCTATGTTAAGCAAAATTTTGTTAAAAGTAATTGGGGAGACCACCCTTGAAAAATTCATCTGTTTATATTTCCCATGTGTTTCAAAAAAAACCACTGAAAACCACCAACACATAGGTACTGTATATCGATACAGTCACATTTTAATGAAACACACTTTTCCGTTGCAGATGACTTGAGATGGCGTCCACGAAAATTTATATACATATGTCAGAAACAGCGAAAGACATGTTATAAAACTCTTTTATGGAAAACAAATATATTTTTTTTCAAAAACAAACAACATGAATATCTGCGCCAAAGTGCTCTCTTAAATAAACACTCCGTATAAGGCTCATAATTTTCTACACATCGGAGGCATAAAAGGCTCCTATATGATCGTATTTCTGAGGTTCATATTTTTCACATATTTAGGACTCATATCGGACTCCTAAATTATGAGCACTCCGAGAATGTTTGTGGGGTTATATCTTACTAACGCATAGGTATATAGTGGGAAATTTCAAGTATACTTCCTCTATTTTGCCGAACTTTTGTGCGCGTTATACATAGATGTTCGATTACAGAGAGATTAGCTAAGATTTGTGTTATTTGCCGGTGCAGAAAATCGTTATAATAATAAACCAAACGGTGACCCTCCTCTCGCCATTCAACCTATATTGCCTATATATCATTGCCCGAATGTGGCCTGCGCGTCTATATCTCTATCTCTACGGCGCGATATACAACAGGTATATCATCATAAACCTCCTAAGAGATTTTTGCGCCAAGCTTCTCTTCCAATTTGTGGTGTGCCGATTTGAATTTTCCCTACAAATTGGTGGGACCTACAGTTTTTTGCCGACTCCGAACGGCATCTACAAAGGAGACGAATTTTTGCTGAGAAGCCTGTCATGGCAGAAATACACTCGGAGAGTTTGCCAAACCACTGCCGAGGGGCGACCCCGTTTTGAAAAACTTTTTTTCAAATCACTTCTGATGTTACCTGTACCAGGGCTCGAACCATGGACCTTCGGTGTGGTAGGCCGGCAACACTACCTTCACACCACGGCGGCCGCCAAATCTCGTCTATATCTGTTGGCAAAAAACTACTTTACTTTTTTTCTTATCCAACTCCCAAAACCGGTTAGACTTTTAAGCCCTGCGGGTTTGGGGTTTAGAATATGCCCTAGGTAGGCATATCGGTCGTAAGAGGCGACTAATATGCATAAAGGTAATCACGTGCAACTCGATGGTTGATCTCCGGATATGATGCCTCTCACCTCTCATTACCCATCTTATCAATCCTTACGGAAGGAGGGATGACATGACCTAGAAGGTTTTACTGGTCATAAATCGCTACCGGGTCGGGCAAGACCGGAGCGTACCGGGTTCAAAACCGGCCAAGGACTGTTAATTCGGCAACACTCCCCAAAACCTTCGGGGTGTGTTTTTGCCGTTACCACAACAACAACAACACAAGTTTGAAAATATCGATCCTTGGAAATAGGGCCCTTTTCTCACAGTCTATCTCTAATGCTGATATAGACAAGGTTTTGCGTACACTAAAATTAATTGAGTAAATAAAATTTATTAAAAAAATGCTTAAATTATCATTTTGTGTGATGATATCTTTGGCTTGGTGATAATTTCAATAACTTCGAGTCGATTTTTTTTTGCCTTCGATGCTGTTTAAAATTAACTTTGGTTTGTTTTCGGTTTTTGTTATGATTTTTATTTATGTTTCGCATTATATCGCTGACTAGAATTGTGATTCGTTTATATTCTGCTCATTCTTAAAAATTCTTACTCGCAAAAGATTAAGTAGTTCAACTTCGAACATATACCAAAAAAAAACTCCCAACAAAAAAAAAAAGATAATAAATCAATATTAAAAAAATGTGTTGATTAACATTTCGCTGCTTCAATATTTAAGTAAATAACACTTGAATTTGCTACTAATTTTGTGTAGCTTTTGTGCAAAAACAGGTTTTTTTAATATGCTCCCATCACATCCCAGTAGCCCATTGGTTCTATGATCACAAATTTAGGTTCATTATATGTATGTAGGCAGCTAAGAATATGTATTACAATAACAATAATAAAAGTACATAAAGCATACAGTGTTGGTCTTTAAATTAGAATTAACGCTTTTATTGAGGAAACGTAAAGAATGAAACTGTGATTGGCTCGTAAGAGAGCATTGAGCAAAGCCCATAGTTTAAATATTGTTCAGCCGCTGAGCTTTAACTATGTTGAGGTCTGCGTAAAGCTCTTTCAGCTCAGGGTATAACCCAGCTTATTCATTATGAGCAAAGCAGATATTTTTATGCATCTGCATTGCTTTTACGATTATGTCAGTGTTTCCGCATATTTGGTGCGTTTGCGCATATTTCTCGGCTTTATTGGCAACCCTTAAAACTATCAATCAGCAGCATTGGTGAATTAGCAAAGTAGTTTGCAAACCAGGGCCCTTACTCCGTAGTTCTATTCGAAAGGCTGTTCTACTCGAAAGCAAAAAGCGATTCTAATACACATAGGCACTCTGTAGTTCGTTAGAATTTACTTTTTTTGGTTAAATTTTTACCTAGAATTCTTTAATTATTTTCTGTCAACAATGATTGCTTAACTCTTTTTGCTATAAAAATTACTTCTTGATGAAAAAAATACTAATTGTTTTATTATAATTATAAGAAAATACATTTTTGCTTTTTCTTTTCTAACTTTCGACTATTATGGCATATGTTTTCGAAGTAGTGAGTACCAAATTTTCTACAATAGAAAGGGGTATAAATCAAATCCGAAGGGAACAGAATGAAACTCGAACAACGAATGCGTTCTACTCGAAAATTTCTTACAGAGTACGAATCACTCGAAAGCGAACAAATTTTGTTTCGAATAGAGCTACAGAGTGAGGGCCCAGTTGTACAAATTGCCGAAAGAAAGAGTTTCGAACAAAGAATTTTTGTTAAGGTTGATGCGCGAATATAAAGATGTGCTCCGTACAGATAATTCAGTTTTACTTTGCATTTTATGTTCTAAAAAAGTGAACGAAGCTATAAACAAAGGAGTCCCAGTATCGGATCCTGTCGTAAATAATTTTGCACTCTAAGAACTTTCACTTTTTAAATATCGCCCCGTCACATCTGTAGATCTTGAGCGCTCCTTTTCTGTTTATAAAACTCTTTCGACAGAGCGCCGCCAATCGTTTTTGTTTGAAAATATAAAACAACATCTTATAGTTAACTGTTTTAGATCTAACTCTGAATAAAACGCAATTTCTTCTATGAAAAATACCTCTTTTCTTTAAATGCATAATTTTTTGGCTTATTTAATGCGCTAAAAAGTTTTTGTTTTTTTTGCATAAAAATATCCGCTCTTATTATGAGTAAGTCCATTAGCTACCTTAAAGCAAATAAAGACTTTAAGGCCGTAACAAATAATTGACTTAACTGAAAATGGGTTCAAATTCAGTTCTCGTAAATCGCAAATAATTTAAATATATAACAAACTTTAAATATACCTTATCAACGTGTATAAGACAAAGTTTGGTTGACAGTTTCGCGCTTCTCCCGCTCTAACTATGAAACGTTTCGCTTTCGCTTATCAAAACGACGGCTGAGTGGAAGATCACCCTATTTCAAAATATTTTTCAAAAACGCCCTGTCTCAGAATTTCTTTGAAGAACGCCCTACCTCAAAATTTTTTTCAATAACGCCCTATTTCAAAATTTGGTTTAGGAACGCCCTATCTCAGAATGAGTTTCAAAAACGCCCTATTGCCCGTATGACACTACGTGTTTTTCTTGTATTTTTTTATGTATTTTGCGCGAAAGAAACGGTCTTATACAATTTACATATGGGTCAAACGGGCGAGCTATGTTAAAAAAAACTAACGAAATACAACCAAAATACAATCTAGGCTGTTAAAAACAAACGAAAAAGTTTGTATTTCGTCAGTTTTTTTATGACAAATAATTTTGTTTTGAAAATAATAAATATTTGTTTACAAAAAGAAATGGATTTGGAAATTTTAAATATTGCAACAAATTGCATGCTAAATGCTTCTTACTAACAGATTTAAAAGAGAAGCGCAAAAAGAAGAAATATTGTTCGCACTATGAACTCTATTTATCAGGTGATGACGTGTATGTAGTCTTGCCATTTAAGCTTCATTTTTAGTTCGAGCACAAAAAATATCAAAATGAAATCTTTCAGTTTAATTTTTTATTTGTTTATTTTTAAATTTGATTTTCGTTCAGCTTTCAACTAAACGTCGACCCAATTGACATTACAGGCACTGTTTGTTTGTTTCGGTAGGTTTTCGTCAGTATATCAAACAAAAAATACAGCAAAAATACAAGAAAAATACGTAGCGTCATACGGGCATATCTGAACGAAAATTCAATACATTTTTGGCTAAGATAGGGCGTTTTTGAATCAAATTCTTAGATAGAGTGTTATTCAAACACGTTTTGATATAGGGCGTTTTTGAAAAATATTTTGAAATAGGGCGTTTTTGAATCAAATTCTGAAATAGAGTGTTATTCAAACACATTTTGATATAGGGCGTTTTTGAAAAATATTTTGAAATAGGGCGATGTTCCACTCAGCAGTCGAAAAATATTTCAGACAAGCTTTGTAGAGAATTTAATAGTCTACAATGTTGTATTAAATTTGTTTTGACTTTTTAGAGCACTTATAGAATATCAAAATTAAAACAGCTTCTTATCTCAAATTCTGAGGTTGCGAACTTTACTACCCAAAATGTCTGGGCTATAAAATAGGATAATTTCCACAATATTTGTGTAACTATTTAAAAAAATTAGCTTTTTTACTAAACTTATGAAATATAAAAAAGTTTGTGGTTTTTGAAACCAAAATTTTCTGAAACCGCCGTGGAGTCCGTTAAGAGTTCACAAGATTCTTTATTTTGTTGCCCAGAATCCTAAACAATTGCTCAAAACTCACGTTAATTACTTACTTCGTTTAGCTTTTCTGTCTAATTTCTTAATATTACATGACGTTCCTATGGGATTACGGTTAAATACCTATTTTTAAATATTTCGTTAGTTGTTTTAAAAAAATTTAATTCTCATTTACAAGTAATCGACCTAATCTTCCACTAAGTAATATAAGATTTTTAATCAAATATGATTGTGTTGCTATTTTTACTAACAAAAGTGTCATATTTGAATGTAAATGGTAGATGCTCAATTTGTTTACAAATGTTTTGTGGATTTTTATTTCACATCGTGTTCGCAAAAGTGTCATATTTGAATGTAAATGGTAGATGCTCAATTTGTTTACAAATGTTTTGTGGATTTTTATTTCACATCGTGTTCGCATTTGAAAACTAACTTCAACAATGATTTACTAACGTTCCCACAGCAGTCGAGTCTACGGTACCTAAACGATTTATATCCAGTGACGTTATGAAAGCATTTGAAGTTGATTTTTATAATGCTTTAGTCAACATGCCAATTAATCTAAACTTGATTAATTAATCCCAGAATAACCATTTTTAATTAATTTAAAGGCATAATTTCCCGATTAATCACATTTTGTTTAATTATGAACTAAGCAATTTCTTTATTCAGAAAACTTAGTAATCAGAAATATTGAAAGCTTAGTCATTTTTACGTTAAATAAGCCAATGAGGCACTCTCCGAATTTAACAGTTTGCCAAACACCAATTTAAAAGTGTTGTGTATTGAATGCTGGAGTTTAATACAGTACTCGTACAGAATGGGAATGACGATGTATTCCCAATCTCATGTGATTGTAAAATTGAAAAGAATGCACACTCTTTTACCATTCACTACTAATACTCTTTTTTTTTAGGGTAGATATTTTTTTAATTTATTAGCTGTCCAGATATGTTAAAAAGATTGTTTTCCTTAAAAGTTAATAAATCAACGAGTACAAGATTTAATTTTTTGGTTGAAGTGAAAAATAATTTGTTTAGCTTATATATATAATTTTTCTGTGGTTAAATATCTCCTGAACGGGTTGACAGATTTGTTGTGCATATCAGGGGAAGCTCGAGAATGGTTTAGTTTACAATTTGATTTTCAAGGTGACTAAGGTCTGGCTATTTGGACTAAAATCAGAACAAAAGGCACTGATGTCATCACTTTGTCATCCCTATTTTTGGTATAAGTTATTCTAAAAGTCACTATATACTATAATGAAGGGGGTAAGCTATGCCAACGGAGAGATACAAGAAGAAGAAAAATTAAAGTTGGATGAAGGGGCATTGAAGGAAATTGAAAGAAAATGGGGTAGATCCCATGAACTATAAGGAAAGAACAACGTCGGCACGGTAGTCTCATTAAAGTCCCATATAAATTTATTTTATCAAATCCTGACATTCCATTGAAACACTGCTTCAAGCTTGTCATGTGACACAAATTTTATTACAATCTCAAGTGTGAGCAAACATATGGAATATGTAAAAACCTTACATAAAATCAATAAACAAAAAGTCAAAACCATGCTAAAAAGTATTAATTTTCATTAACAGCAGCTTTCGAAGTTGTAGACAAATAGAGATCCACACCGAAGTGCATTTAAAACAGTGGCTGCAGAAAACATTCTTTCCACAGATGCTGATAAGAATGATACTGATAAGGGTAAAGGGGTATTGAATTTTAAATAGCACTCTTTTAATCCCGGATACTTATGAATCATTTCACTATTCGTATTTGGATCTGCAATATATTTGCAGTAGTCGTTTTCACCTCTATTGATTGCTAAACTTTCTGATGTAGCGGTTTCATCTTAGGTTATGGGAGAAAAAGCAAAACAGAATGGGCGTTGGGGGAAAAGTAAAAAGAATAAAGAGGAAGCGTCAAAAGGTGAGGAACAGGACAACGTCTGCCGGGTCTGATAGTATATGAACATATGTACGAGTATATGCGTACGTTTTTAACACATACCAGTTTAATGATACAATGGCAATACTTTTTTAGAAAACTGACAATTTTCAAAGCAGAGAGGTTAGAATATTTGACATTTGCATATTTTATTATTACATTATTATGATATTTTCAAAAAGTTAATATTGTTTCAGTTAATATTTTTGTGGTTCATGATAAATAAATTAACTAATAAAAGGTGTATAAAGCCAAATAAACAATTTTTTGTGTAACTGCTTTGAAATGGCTTTTAACAAAAAGCAACTATGTGCCTATTTTTATCGATGGATTAAGGCTGCATTCAATTGAATGCTTATTCAGTGTTAAGAGTTATTCCTATTTCATTCGGTATTTTCAATCTTTCTTTCAAAATCTAAATGTGTGCAGTCTTATTTCCCACTCGTAAATTAAGAAGTGGGGAAATTTTAAGTTACATTCTTCAATAGGGAAAATTGAATTAAAAAACACCAATCCCAATATGATGAATTAAAATCCCAAAAGATTGCACACTTTTACAGTTCTGTCGAACGATAACACAACATTTAGTTTCTGTAATTGCGCATTTACTTGAGTACAATTTATGTTGGATAAATACCCAATAAGCATTTTGTTCAAACTCAATTTGAAATATATTTCAAAATTAACTATATTCTCAAAACTCAAACTCAAGTTGCCAAAGCAACACAAATAACTTTTTAATGGCGTGCTGTAACTAAAAGGCACATTTTTAGTAACTTAACTAAGCAATTTCATATACTCAAATGACTGGAACTGAATAGAATCGTAATACCCGTTCAAAATGTTTTTAAACTCCTACCCAATTTGCAAAAAAAAACCGAGAGAATGTTTTTTCTGTTGTTTATTAGGTATGACCATAAACATATAAAATTGGCGCTAATAAAATGCTGTGCATTTATAATGAAATGAAAAAATTAAGTAGCTATAGTAGTGCGTATGCTTGTAAACATGTGTATACTTACAACTATTTCATGTTTATATAGAACTATTTTATGCGCATGATGAAAGTTTATGTATTAATATAAATATTTCTTCGAATAACTTAAAAATTTGTATGTGCCTACATTCATATGTAAATAGAACAATTTGTCTAATAGCAGTCCATGGCCCTGTAGGGAGAGCACACTGTTGACATTGGGTGGTATTTTATACTTATATATACAAACATAGTATTAGGGTGCTTCGTTTAATCCAACTTCTTTTTCAATTCATTGGTGAAAGCTTATTTTAGACATTTACAAAAAATGCCCAGCAAAGCAGAATTGTTGAGGTTCACATATGTTGAAGGCCTTATCACATACATAAAGACTGCATACTAAAAATTTGCAATATTCTGGAGTTAGGGGGCCAAAACCCCCTTTTTCGTATATTGCCACATAACTTTTTTTCTGTTTATCGTATCAAGACGATCAAACTCGTGCTGATTATGTTTTCAACTACATACAATTGACTCTTACTATTTTACTAACCAACTGTAAGTCAAACCAACTAGCTGTAAATTACATCTCAAGCCAACTGTCTTTCTTTATGAGTAACTGGTAGTGGTATATGAAGCTGGGTTAATTCGGTTTCTTACATATGAGCACTAAGTCACTGTAGAAAGTGCTTTATCAGCGAGTTTATGAGTCTATAATTTTTTGTTTAAAGCTTCAAATCGGCTGTGAATGTATAAAATCTGTCGACGTATATTTATATTTATTTTATTTTTTTTTTAAATACCTTCAATCAGCCAGATAATTGTTATCGTAAACAATTCATCAGCATGGACTTTTTCTTATTTGAAATAGAAAACGATGAAAAAAAAAATTATAAGTGTTTGTTCAGATTAAAAGCTAATGCTCGAGTAAATTTTCGCGACATTTGGTTATACTAAAGCGTATCACTTATCAGTCTGAGATAATTTTCAATGTAGTGATATCAAATCAGTGCTTATTGCCTAGGACTTTACTCGAGAAAGCTGCCTCTTTTTAGAGAAATACGAACTTGTTGAAGTCTATAATTACTTTACGATTTTTTATGTATTCTTTTTTTTATTTTGTTTAGGAATTATCGGTGTTTGACAACATTTTCTTTAGTCAAACCATGTGTTGTTTCGCAACTCTTTTAAAAGCCTAATAAGCTCAAGATTGGAGATGTCACTATTACGGATTTGTGTTGTGACACTACTACAACACTTTGAATAATTAGTAAAAGTAGGAGTACTGAATTAGTTGTACTTGAATTGTTGAAGCACAAGTGCAGTACTTGAAAGTCCTTCCCATTCAAATTCAGCTAAACGTGTTGGTACCTTGCCTTGAGCTTATTTAAAGTCGTGAACGTTTTGATTAAAAAATAGTCAAAAATCAACATTCTCTGACGGCCTCTGGTTGTAACAGTTGCCGCTTCTCTAACAGCGGTTCTATTCCAAACTTTTACAGGCATTGCTGGTATCTCTTATCTAAAAAAGTAGTTTAACGCTATTATTCTGAGCGTTAGAGTAATTTTGTAACTGGAAATCGTTAACAGTTCATGTAACCGCTATTCTGGTCCATATGGCAACGGCTAAAAACGAAAAATCCGTAATAAAGAATAACATCAAGGAAATTTTGTGTATTTAAAAAGTGCTAATATTTGCCGCCTTTAATTGTCATTTTTCAAATTAAAAAAAAAAACACTTTGTAATTTATTCATGTCACTAAGTGCTTACGAAAAAAATCGGCTTTTGTTTCTTAATCCTTGTAAACTATTATGTACACAAAATTTATAGTATTTTCTTTACCCAAAAATATTAACAACATTGTTATGGTTACAAACTAAACCCCTCAAATTCAGCCGCAGAACACCAAAAGATTGTAAAAATTGCCCGATGATTTCTTTACCAGTAAAAAGAATGTTGTTACCACACTAGAATAGGGGCATTAGTAAGTAGGTGTACTTGTACTTTCACATATTTTGCATTTATATTTTGAGTACTTGAGTACTTATACTTATTTGATGCAAATCCTAGGACAATATACAGCACTTTAGAGGTCTGTTTTTTTGCTTTATATCCTTGACTAGTTTAGTGGGGGTTGCTCTTTCTATGCTCTGCATGCTAGCTATTGATCCAGACAAAGGGGATATATTTTTGCACACGATGACATACAAGATAATTGAATTCAGACTAGTGTCTGTCGGTTTAGATTTCGCTTAAGTTCCAGTAAATTTTATTAGGAGAGAAGCTACGATAAATGTGTGCACAACACTGAATATGCACAGCTAAATAGCCGCTCCTAAAGTTTTCGGCCGATGAATGAATACTTGAGAGATACTGTCGAAGAGAGAATGGGAAAGGAAAAGGAAATTTATAGTGAAAGAGAAATTGTGAGGGAGGGAAGAGGAAAAGAAAAATAGGTAAGGAGATAAAAGGAGCGTGATTTAGAAATAAAGAGGGTGAAAAGAAGAAAAGAGAGAGAGGTCAAGAAAAAGCAGCAAAATTACATATATGCATTTGTCGTCTGGTAAAATCTTGAAAATTAAATTACAGGTTGGTTAGTCTCAGACCTGTTAAATAATGATTACTAATCGTAATGATTACCGCTTTGATTAACTATTTTCTTGAGTATCCATTTAATGATTGATTAGGATTACTTTAAATTTTTAATGATTATTATATAATTAATAAAATAATAAAAAGAAATCATGGTTCTTTCTGATTAAAAAAAATTAAAAAATTTGTTTTGATTATTTTTGATTTTTTTCAGTATTGTTGTAGAAGCACATAAATATACACATCAGAAATACCGAAAAAAAATCAGTAATAATCAAAAGTAATCAAAACAACTTTTTTTGATTATATTTGATAATTTTTTTGGTATTTTTTTTCGAATCGTAATCAATTAATAATTGCCTTTTCCTGAAAAACAATTAAAATAATCATTACCAATTAAAAAAGCCGTCTAATTAATTGATTAATAATTATTAATCAAATTTAACAGGTCTGGTTAATCTTAAATAAGGGTAACGTCTCCAACGTTTGTTGCAGGCATTTTTATTTTAGTTACTAAGTATAGACGAGAACTCACTTTTCTTATCTCACAAACTGTCTTCTCTCTTACAGGTTTGCAATCTTAGCCCATTCTCATTCATGCACCAGGATGACGTACGTTGGGTAATTGTGGCCCTACGTCGTATGTACGACAGTAATAATGAACAAGGTGAAAGTGTTTATAGGCTACTCACACGCAATGGTCATTTCATATATCTGGAGTCCAGAGGCTTCATGGATGTCTCAGATAGATCGAATAATGTCTATTCTTTCATTTGTATCAACACCCTACTAGACGAGGAGGAAGGCAAAAAACGTTTGCAACGAATGAAGAACAAATTCTCCACAATTATTAAAACAAAAATTCCCAGCAATTCATTACAAGATGTACCTGCTTCAGAGAATCCCCAACAATTGGAGCGTATCGTATTTTATTTAATAGACAACCTCCAAACACGACATGATAACGGCCATGGCACAGGTTGTGGCGAGTCTACAACAACACAAGCAGATAATTTACGATACACGAGAACACCACCATTATCTCTAGTACCGCCCGAACCCGCCTCAGTCAAAAACTCAATATCACAATCTGTAACAGTAGTAAATGTGACAGCGGCTAGAAATTTACAAAAAAATCGAAATCAAATGAAAAGTCCGCATAGCACAACAAACAGCAGTTATATGTCCTTATCACCGGCAAATAGCATTGATTTAGGCGATGATTACGTTGAGCACATGAATGTTGTTTCACCCAGCTCCATACACTCAAATATAACAGCCGTAGAAACAAATGCGCAAAGGCCGAGCGTACTACAGCTGAATACACAAGCAGCAATTAAAAATAAAACAATTATCACGGCACAGCCATCACAAATGTCCCGAACGACAAAGCCGCCGGGCACAACGTCATCAACACTCGGTGTATCTGAAGAACGTAGTACAAAAACAACAAATTTACAAATAGCGACGATAACGAATGGCGTTAACAGCAGCGATACAGATTTAATAAAACAACCAATTTCAGTGTTGAAGCGTTTACATTCAGAGACGGTCAATAATAACACCAACACCACCACAAACAACTGCGTTAACAATAACAATACAAATAATAAAGAAAGCGCGGGAAATTCAATTGACGATAGTGTTAGTCCAGCAAAACGCTACACAACCGCCATACAAACCATCTCAACCCAGACATCACCAATGACGGCACACGCGCAACCAGCCCAAGTACATGTCGTCATTAGTAATTCGCTAGATCATATAGATCAATCATTACTATGTATACAAGAGAATGCGCGTACTTTGTGTCAACAACATGCGCTACTCTTGCCCAAAACTGTGCCACAAGGCTTCAATCATAAATTGGATGCCATCTTTGTAGAGCATCAACGACAAGCTGAACAATTGGTTGATATTAAAAATGAATATGATGTACATTTACAGCAGCAGCTACAACCGCGCTGTCAAGAGCTGCATCAATTGCAGTCGGAGCAGGCACAGGAGCTGCAACAACAAGGGCAAGTAACGCATACCAATGGCGCTCGACAGCAATTAACATCCACCTATATAGAGCCGGTTACAAAATTGAATCAATTGACAAAAAGGCTGTAGTCTGTTTATGAGAACTGCCTGTGATAACAGGTGACTATGGTGACAATAGATTTGGAAAGACTGTGTGAGATGCATGCAACGTTCTTATTTAAGTGTCTTTCAGAGCATTGATAGCGCTTCAGTGGACGCAAATGTGGTTGTTGCAAAAGATGATTTCATAATTCAATTATACAACAACAACTTCAGGTTTATGGCAACAAAATGAAGTTTTTTTCAATTCAATTCTGAAAAAGAGAAACAAACAATTTATTGCCGGTATAATCAGCGGCTCTAATTATAATAGAAATATATTGATAAGCGCAGACAAACAACAAAAAAGAAAAACAAATAACAATGTTTATTAATTATGTGGTTGACGCATAATTAATACAAACATACATACATATATTTAAAATCGTTATTGTATCACGCCCCTGTAGGTACTTGTGTTGAGAATTGTGGGAGTTTTAGCATAACACCCAGCAATTGAACATTAGACTGTTCGTTATTTTCCAAGTCGATAACCAAACTAAAAGTGACTACATTTTAAAATTAACCCATGCGGATATATGTTTTGCTTCCTATGCAAGCATGTATGTCATTATTTTTCAAGAATTTAATAGGTGATGCTTTTATTTTAAACATGTAAACTGGTTTCCGTAGTCGATAATATGTTGGCTGTAACTTAAAAAATTGTCGGACAATTGGGATATGCTAATGGAAATTGGTGGAACTGTTGTCTAAGGCGAAATTGCAGAGAGGAATAGAATGGGTAAAGAGGATTACAGAGAGAGGTGCAGGAAATAAAGAGCAGAGGAGGCAAAGCGCGAGAAAGGGAGGAGTAAAAGAGGCAGACAAAGATACTTCTAAAATAAATAAAGTCTATAATGTTAAATGGTCACGAAGCAATTTAAGTAAAAATTATTTTCGCAGTCGGATTTCATATACATATGTACATATAATCCAATATTTTGAATTTAAATTTCTTTCGTGAAACCGCCTGTAAACGTTTTGGCGATTAGAGCAGAACCAATTTTCTATTTTCTTCTGAAAGCAACTGAAGTAGTAGGAGCTTACCCTCAACCATTGATCATTTAAACTAAAGTTTCGGGATGGTTAGCAAATAAATAACGGACACCCCAATGTGTATACATGCATAGGAATTATGCTCTGATGTTACGCAACAAAAAACGTTATCATTTACTTGTTTTACCCTAAATTAGCTTTGGTTTTCTTAAGTAGTTTTCGACTGAAACGAATAACTAAATTACAAACGAGCATGAAGCTGTGTTAATTTGCCTTCAAGTGTATTTGCGATAAGTCGAAAAGTAGCTGAATTGATTGTGCAAAAGTTAACATTTTCTTACTGAAAAAAAGTTAATCTTCCCTGATATATTTCTCTTTTTCTAAAAAGAAAGCCAAAAAATATAAAATACAAAACTCGGTAAAACCTGAGAAGTGGGATTTTTTTATTGTTAAAAATTTATAAAAAAAAGTTAATGCAACTATTACGTTGGCAAATAGTTATTTGTTTTGTGAATATAATCGGCTGTGGACTTGCATACATTGTTTTCTTTTGGTATATAAAGATTTTTTATGTGTTAGCATGCCTTAAATTTTTTTTATTGTTTTCGGTATAGTAAAAATTGTTTACTAAAAAAAAAAATGATTAGTAAAATAATAAATCAATTAACTTTTTAATAATCGCTACATTAAAAACGTATATTCACACTAATAATATTAAATGAAATTTAAGCATGTACATATTCCATAATACTTAAAACAATTGTTCGTTGTTGCGGCTGCTAATACTCTTATAAAGACTATGCTAAACCAAAATTTACAAACAACAACGATATGTAAATATTAGCAACAACAACTAGTGGCTCCAAATTTTTTTTATTTATTTTGTTTTCCTCGAAAGTACATTTGTTTGAAACATTTTTTATCGGGACCCTTTTTGACCGCCATAAGAAAACTAGCTTGAACAGTCCGTTAAATATTAGCCATAATATAAACAAGAGAGAGAGAAAAATTTTAAAGTTGTCTTCTTATAAGCAAAAGAGAGGAAAAGTTCTAAGGTATCTTCTTATGCCACATTTGGCTGTTTGCTTGCCTTACTTTCCACAATTCTCAACCTATTTCTATACTAATTTCAAGTAAATTGTGGTTATAGGTTTTGATTATTTTTCTCAAATGTGTTTTTTTATCATAAACGATATTGACGGTTGAGTGGATAATTACCCGACCAACGAAAAGCTCTAACTCAAAATTTGTTTGAAGATCGTCTTTCACTTATTCTAAAACAGGGATATTTTTCAGTCAGTGGTCGATATTAGTTAATTTTTTAAGGAGTGAAAACACTTTTTATTAAATTTATTTACTTTAAGTTTTAAAATGTGTAGGTAAATCTACGTCGAGTGCTTGTTTTTTACAAATATTACATGATATATTATGTGTATGTTAAGAAAATAATAATTGTTTTACATATTGTTTATTTTTTTGTTATGTTTTAGTATGTAATTGATAACATAAGCAAAAAAAAAAAAAATTACTAACAAAGAAGTGTGCTAAAATTTAACCTATACATTTATATGATATTACTGTTTTTGTTTTTACTACATATACGTAAATATATATGTAAATATGCATGTACTCTTCAACGTTAACGGCAAGCGTTTTCGTTGTTTGTGTTTTTTATTGTAATGGAGTAACATATAAGAAGGGCGAATAAGTTTGTATGAGACTTGAAATATGAAAGAAAGGTTATGTATGTAATATATAATATATATGTACGTGACAAGCCATATATTAAGCATAATAACATATATTAATATGTGTATATAAAATATATATAACCATATACATATATATTTGTTGTATTTTGTACATAAGAAAAGAATAAAAAATGGTTATGCGCAGGATATAAAATAAAATGTCACATGTTGTCACAAGTCTTACACACTCGTACATATGTATTCAGTTATGTGTGCATTATATGCTGACTTATACTATTTTTATGTCTTGTATTATTATAAGAATTCAATTCAAATTAAATAAAAGAATGTGTAATTCGAATTATATGTACAAACTATTTTTTTATTTAATTTAAATAATAAAATAAAGGGAAATTAAAAGAAAAAATTACATCTTACAAAGAGTCACATGGCGTTCAGTAGCAGTTATTAGAAGTTCGTACGTCGGCAAGTTAATGCCAGCAATTCTCAACGTACTGATCAGGAAAGTACATTTATTTTCATTGTTCCAGTACTATCACATTTATGGTGCACAACGTCAAACTTTCAGCTTTCAATATTCATGTAGAGGTTATGATTTCCAGAAACTTTATTTTCGCTTTGCTCGCGTTTTTTGCCAGCATATTTTCCAAATGCGGAGTGGTGAATTACTTTCGTTGGACGTTCTAGGGGAACATCAAATCTTCCCATCAAAAAATTATCACTTGATGTACTTGCTCTTATAAATGTAGATTTCTTAGGCTTAGCCATTTTTAATAGACTTGCATGTTGATCAATTCTTTGTCATAACATAACTAAGTAAATGAGTACATAATCTATATTTGGCGTTCGTGAGATGAAGCAATATGGCCAAAGGTATCTCTTCCAGCAAAAACTGCTTTAGTTCTTTTCACCACTCAATGGACTTTTCTACAGCTTTAAGTTTATTTTCTGCATTCATTACTTTTGACCAATCGTCTTCAACAGAGTTCACACAGTGGTTCAATATTCTTTCAAATAGGAAGTCATAAAGGTAAGCTTTCCCATGTGTTTTCTTTATGTTGGAGGTCCTGCATTCGAAACACTCTAAAAGTGATAGATTTCCCTACAATCACCAGATATGCAGGGGCTTCTAAAAATTACCATTTAGTCTTTTGTCATTTCGTTACGCGATAAAATGACAGACGTCGCATCACGTGATGATCCGGATATGTAGGCAAATGATGTGACATCCTTCACTTCAAGTGATGTGACATTCTGATCACCAGGTGATGCGTTATTTGCTATTTTTTATGTTTGCCTGCCGGATTTATTTGTAGGCGGATAATGGCACAAAATCACAGATGTCACATGATGTATATCATTTCCATCCAATTAAATCCGATGCACCAGGCGCACATAAAAATGGATCTATGTCACATCATTCCCCCAAAGTTAATCTGACGCTGATGAAACTTGAGCACTGAGTAAAAAAATTGCTTTTAAAGGACAAAATAAAAGCAATAATGAAATAATTTTATTTCATTTTTCAATGCTTAAAAGATTCAAAAGAAGTAGAGAATTTCTTATTGTCGAATGGTCTAGAAGAACAAGAAAAATATCACGTGATATGCTTCCTATTGAAATGTCGTTGCATGAATGATGTAACAGACAGAAAGTCTCCTATATAGCACACAACAAATTTAAAGTATATTAAATTTGTTTGACTTCTCTATTTTCATCGAAATAAATATCAGCTTACCAGCACCATAAATTACTTAATTCGGTAACGAATTGCCTAACACATTAAGTAATGTGGCGGCCCTCACACATGACAGTAGTCATCCCAAAAAAAGAAATCTCAAATCAGTCGACGCAATGCCAAAATATTGCTGCCCAAAAAATTATTTGCGTTCACCTCCTTAGCACGAACATACAGTTGTGTTCAATATAATAGTAGTGAAATTAAATTGTATATTGTTCGCCGAAATAAGAAGATGTGTTTTTATTAGTTTTCATTTAAAATATAGCGAATTCCATAACATAATCCACATAAAAAGTAATTTCAAAGTTCAGGAAAGTTATTTAAACTTTAATAAATGGTTATTAAAATCTGGAAAATTTTTTGGCGGAATTTCTAGATAATTTTTGAGTACACAGTTTTGTAGACCAATTAATTTTAGTACAATAATGTGCAAGTCAGAACTCGCTCAAAAATTTCCCTGAATTTCTAGAATTTTTATTAAAAATTTTTCATACAAAATTGAATTTCATGCGTTTTACGGAAGAAATCACTCAACACCCTCGACGAAAAAATTTCTGAAAATTCAGGGAAATTTTTGAACAATTTCTAACTTGCACATTATTGTACTTAAATTGATTGTGCTACAAAACTGCATACTCAAAAAAGTTTTAGAAACTGCCAAAAAATTTGCAGATTTTGATAACGATTTTTTGAAGTTTAAATGACTTTCTTGAACATTGTGTAAACTTTGAAATCTCTTTTTATGTGCATTTTGTTACGGAATTCGCTATATTTTAAATGAAAACTAATAAAAACACATCTTCTTCTTATTTCGGCGAACGATATCCAATTTAGTTTCACTACTATTATATTGAACACAGCTGTATGTAATAAATAAAGTTAGGAAAAGACTTCTTAAGCAGCTATCAAATGATTAGTTAATGCGAATATAAATAAACAAGTTATCTTGTAAACTTTTTTTTTTTCATATTTATTTTCTTTTTTTGTTTAGTTTTCTCCCTTCTACAAATTTTTTTTTTTTTTTTTTTAACAATTCTGCATTGACTGGCATTTTTAAAGGCGATGCGAGTATTAATTCAGTTCTTGTTTTAACACCTACGCAATGTGCCGATAATTATGCGTGATTGTTGTTGCTATTTATTTTTTTTAAGTCTGCATTTTATTACGAGAGTTTTTTTGTGGATATATATTAAAATCACTAATTGACTCATATATAGAATATGGGTAAATACTTGAACAGAAACAAATTATTAGAAACAACAAAGAATAAGGCGCATTCCAGAGTGATGGTTTCGATGTTTCAACTTAATATAGGAGTTTTGCTGTCAAAACAAACTATCGTTCTGATAGCCTTATGGCTAACAGAACGTGCCGATAATTCTTTGATGAAGAAGTCCAGAAGCTGCTGATTTGGATCTATAAGCAAAGCTATAGCGGTTGTCTCTAAATTTTCCTCTTCTATTCAAATAAAAACTTTTAATAATTAATTAAAACTATTAAAAAATAAAAATAATAATAGTTTTCATAAAAATGAGTTTTCTTTGCCTTGAGCTCATTTGCATATAGCCATCAATATGAGAAAAATCTTAAAATTCAAACGATATTAATAATAACTAAAACATGTTAATTCTGAGTGTGCTATAATTATGAAACCACATAAATATTTCAAACTAGAAAACCGAAAATACATTTTTATAGCCCATTCAATTGCTATAAAATAAGTTAAAATTAAAAAAAAAAATCGATTGTTTAGAATTTTTCCAACACAATTTTTTGATATGAGAGAAAACGGAAGATGACTTCAAAAAAACAAGCTAAAAATTTGTAACGTTTTCTAGCATGTAAAATTTATACTTCGTTATACTAGAATTTGATGAGCTGCAAAAAATTATTTTCGTTGCTTTGTTTTGTATCGATAACTGTGGAATGAGTCATAAACATTAAGAAAAAAATATTGTTAGTTTGTTATGGATAAAACCCAAGCGTCCACTTGATTAAATTTTAGGAAGAAATAATAAAGCAGAAAAGTAATAAATAACATAAAATAAATTAAATAACAAATTACCGGTCACTATAAACTTGAAACAGTTGAGCTACATTGCCTTTAAGAGGTTTAGCAGGGTGTAGAGGAATAACAAAAAATGTATTAATATTCCTAGGTATTTTCAGAATGGGTATGCTAAAGCAAATATCAAACAGGCAACAAAGCTAGAAATGACAAACCTTCACTAGAGTAAAGTAAGCTGAATTTTTCAGAGTCAAAACGTTAAGTTAACGCTATCGCATAAACGTAACTCCCACTTAGAGCTGTGTTCTGTAATTCTATCTCATCTCAAGTCACTAAATTTGAGATTTTTCATTAGAGACAATTTTTGTGACTTCAGATGATTTCGGTATTCTATAAGAGAAAATCACAAAAAGTTCACCAATGATATGTGGTGAAAACACATTTGCTTACATCTTAAGTACAGCATTTGACAGCGCCTGTATAAATATCGCGATAGCTCAGGTAATAAGTGTAGCGAGTACAAAGCGAGTGACGCAGGTTCGAACCCAGGATCGCGGACAATCTCTTTTTTTTTTTAATTTTTTTTTTTTGTCAATTAAATATTGTTTTTTTAAATATATAAATGTTTCTGCACTTAAAATTTATTATTCTTTTAATTTCTTTAATTTCTAACCCTATATTTTTCTGTTTGCGACCTGCCTAGAACCAGCTAACAAATTAGTGAATCTTTTTTTTTTGAGACTAGAGATGTGAGACAGCTTACTGAATACCAAATTGTATCAAAATTTAAATTGACCACAAAATGTCTCTATTATTGACTAGATACTAGTTACAGAATTCACCTATTAGTTTAAACGTTTTGTACCTCACTTGAAGTGTGTCCCTGGCTGGCGTCTTGATTATTGAATCACAATCTTGTGTGAAGATAAAATTCTTGGAAGCTTGAACTGTATGTGGGGCTACAAAAATTTAAAGTTAGTTTGGTATTTATCTGAAGAAGATTAAGTTAGATTTCGCAAACAGCAAAAAAAAATTATCGCTCAATGCTTATGTACTTATTAGGGATGATGCGAATGCGAAAGCAAGGAAATGGCGTTATTAAAATAGAAATTAATTGAACCGATTTAAGGCGAGTTAGCGACGATGGTTGTCATTTTGACTTTATTCTAATATTTGGTCTGTTCGATAACAAAAAATTATTACTGGAAGTTACGAATTCTTACTAACTTTTACTGTCAAATGTTCATTAATTCAAAAAATGTGTAAGAGAAAAACAAATCGAGATCGTGAGAATTTGAGAGATTTACTAATTTTTACCAAAGTATATTAAACAAAGTAGTAGTGAACTTGACAGTTCTCTCTTTTCTATAGGAATTATAACGTCAATTTGAAAAATATATTAACCCTTTTTCCTTAAAAATTTTGTAATTTTTAATAATTTATAGAAATATATTTGTGCGCGTGTGTCGCTTCTTTGCGAATTGAATAATTAAAAAAATAAAAATGAAGAGATCGAAAACCGTTACGCGTTGTGCTGTTTGCGAATTGATTCAGGATCTAGCAGTTGTTCGGTGCTTCAAGGCCCCTGATTGTGATGAAAGACGTCGACGGTGGGAACTAAGTTGTATATGCGAGTTAAACTTTAAATCAAGTGAAGACCCCCAACTCAGAAAGGTGTTCTGCACATAAAAAGTATTGATCACGACCCTGATTTAATATCGGCCTGGGGTCATTTTACCCATTGCCCAAACTGCTAGAGCTATGTAAAGACATAAACTTGGAAGAGCACGTAAAAACGTTTTTTTTAAATGCCGAATATTTTTTAGAATTAAGCATTTAAACAAAAGATTGAGTATGAAAAATATAAAAAAATGGCAAAGGACATTATGTAAATAAAGTTGTTTCAAAACAAGTGCTTATCTACCAAATATTGTCATAATGCTAAGGTCCTTAAAGAGATAGATTCCAAAGCAGCACTTGGTCGAACAAGTGACTCTATTAAATTTCTAGGTTGGAGCTTTTTAAGTGGTAACGCTGGTTCTCATATAGGCGAAAGCCTACAAACTAGAAATTATTGTTTGGTCAAGGATCTCCAAAGATTTTGCGACTTCAGCAAATCCGATTTAATTTTTTAATAAAAAAAATTCGGGGACCCAAATATTGTGCTCGGGCCACAAAGTGTTATTCCGCTTGTTTATATTTTTTTGAAGTAAGAATTCCTACAAAAACAAAATATTTCAGTTGTCAATTCTACCTTGTTTAATTTACCTTGATTTTTACTAGTAAATTTCTTAGGGGCTTAGAATATGCCCGAGGTAGGCATACCGGTCGTAAGAGGCGACTAATATGCACCAAGGTAATGACGTGCAACTCGATGGTTGATCTACGGATATGATGCCTCTCACCTCTCATTACCCATCTTATCCTTCCTTACGGAAGGAGGGGTGACTTGACCTAGAAAGTTGCACTGGTCATAAATCGCTACCACGACAGTCGGGCAGTACCGCAAGGGAGTACCGGAGCGTACTGGGTTCAAATCCGGCCAGGGACTGTTAATTCGACAACACTCCCCAAAACCTTCGGGGAGTGTTTTTGTCGTTACCACAACAACATCCTCATTCAATGGCATAACATGGCCTAGTTAACATAGCCGCAGGGTTCCAATTCGTTAAACTATGTCCATTGCTGCGCAAAGCTCATCATTATATTTTCTTTGGTACTATTGCGTCAAACAGATACAGTCCGACCGTGCCGACGTATCCGTCATAGGTCAAAATTTAGAGCAAAATTAACTTTGCCATATCCGTCGAATCTGTTTTTACGCACACAAACACTCGCAGTCTACTCAGCTGCCAGGTTTTCAACATATTGATATATTGTACTGCTTGTTGCATAACTCGTAGCATCCCTAGTAGTTCAAGCATACTAGGAGAATGAGCATTGACACTGAAGATGTCATATAAACTTACTTAGAATTCGCACAATAACTACGTATCGGCCTGATTGATGGCTTATAATAAATCGCAGGGGCTTAAAGGTTCTCTCAAAGTTAAAATAATAGAAACAACTTACATAATCGAACACGCGCTTAAATATCAATAGCTCAAGACTTTGAATGAAGAATATTTCAAGCTCAATGGGGACCCAAAAAAATTGAAATGAACCCAACAGATTTCAATCTCTTAAATTAATTAGTTTTCGTTAATTTGAGCTAAACCTTTTAAGAATTGATAGTAAGCGTTACAAATGTGATATTTCATAATAAATCTCGATTTTTAAAATAAATCATCGCTCAACAATGGTTTCATTAATGGAATTTAAATTCTCAAAAGCTGTAAAATTACGCTACAGATTCTGTTTATGGTATGTTCATACTAAACTAATCTAGTGGGGACGAGTGGAAAAATTGCAATTTTACATGCTCGTTTTTTCTTCTGTCAAACCTTATTAAACGAATATTAGCTGTGTTCGCTGAGTATAAAATTTAAAAAAAGTTTATAAAATTTTTCCTAAATAATGTTCGGTGACACAAAATATTTGCAGGGAGAGAGCGCATTTTGACATTTCATTGTGAGAGAGTTGCAGGTTTCTGCTGCGGGAATTTTAGTCAGTAAAACTTGCAAGTGAAAAACAGCTGATCGTGAAATAGCAAAGCAACAACAAAAGCTTAAAAATTAGAGCTACTAACCAATAAAAAAATAACAGCTGTTTTGCTTGCAAGTTTTTACTGATTTCTGGTCGGCGGAAACTTTTTACTTATTGCGTTTTGAGAGAGTTTTACGTCATTCTCACTTAACTGACGAAGTGCACCGAACACAGCTATTAACTAATGAGCGAGGATACGAGTTTAGTTACGATAGGTTTAAATTTCTATACATTATATCCACTACCGATGCCGAAGTATTTTACTCGATAGTTTTATAAAGATGCTATTGTGTATCCTTGCTATCGAGTTTACGTCAAAAATTCAAATAGCTAAACTCTTCCTCTTTCTTTACAAATTATCGCTAAACCATCTAGAATATTCTTACCTAGTACAATGAAGCAGCACCATTAATTTCTTTTTTGCTATAACTCACAGCTGTTAGGAGCACTGAAAGACGTCAAGTCCATTTCCACTTGATTTTCTAAACGCCTAAAAATGGCCCATTTTCTTCGTTATTACTAAGTGGTGTCAATAGGAATATTTTCTGGATGGAGTCTTTTTCATTACTTCCTATAACCTTGTATAGTCAGCGGGGCCGCTCGAAAGCTCGAACAGCTCCATATGAAATTTAATACGAAAGCTGTCATAACTTAATCACACCCACTTTCACAATTCTACCGAATAACGTTTTTTTTTCAAGTTTTGCAGGTATTTTCCCCCTTTAATGGAAAAGCGTAGGGGTTTACTTGTTCTTCTAAGTAAACAGTTACAGTTGCGTCATATCCACCTAGCTACCTGGCTGTCTTGTGATCAAACGAGAAACTTGAAGGCCCCAATATCGACTCTCCTCTGTGAAGCGAAGTACCATCGAGGCCGACAAATTTTGCTTGCGATCTTCGAAGCATCTTTTTCGCAGCACAGTGGCTTGTGGGTTTTATGACTACCGAGTTCAAATATTTGCAGTCCGGTACGCCCCGGTATTACCACACATGAGGGAACGATTTGTTTGACATTTTTAAACTTCGCGTCGGGGAATTTAGTCATCTGTAAAAACAAGCATACCTTCTCGCGGGCATATTCTAAGCGTCAAATCGCTCGGTGGAAATCTGTTGCTGCCTATGACGCTTGCTAAAAGCAATAGATGCATCTTTTCTATGGTGCGGCTTCAACAAACAAGCCTGTAAGGTGATGCAACCACGCCAACTGCATTCATTCAAAGGCCATATTTGAACTGAATATACACCTCCAGGGCTCACAAACGTAATTTATTGTAGAACTGCAGCTGGGTTGTTGCTAACGAAATGGATGATATTTAGCCTCGCTCATATAAAGTGGATTATGCACATTACGTACACTTTCCCATACTGGTAGCAATACTTTGTTGTTTTAAATTTAAATTAAAAAATCGAATTAACCTGTTTTGTACTTATAAAATATGATGACTACTCCCACACGCCCACGCAGGACGATCATTAGTTAGCGCTTCTAAATTTAGTATTTTTTGAGAAGGTGCTTGAATGTTTGTGAGCAAAATTTAAAATTAAGAAAAAAATTAAAAAGAACAATTAATCAATCAATAAAAAAAAACTGGAGTAGAAAGTTGAAGCCAAATGAAATGAGTGAAAAAATAGAATTCTAAAAATTGACACAAAATACTCAAACAAGTTTCCATACTCAGCGCACAGGCTTCAGCTAAGCTGTCGATCAACTGAGCGCATGCGTAGCTTAGAGAACCGCAAATCGTCTGCCATGTCCGATCTCATGCGCTCAACTTCACAGCAGGAAGTATAAAAGGCAAAAATCATTTAAAAATTACGAACAGTTGTAGTTAAAAGTCAACGGAGACGCGCGAAATTCAAATATTAAATAAATAAATGTGGTGACATAGCTGCGGACTCTGTTTTTTTTTCTTTTTTTGTAAAAAAAAACGCGACCTTTAGTAAATATAACTTATTGTGTGCGCGCTTGTCGTAGAAAAACAATTAAAAAATAAAAATTAAATAAAATGGTGAGTTAGCTTTGCTATGTTGCAATCGTCGCAAGAATATTCAACCGAACTTTTGAGGACTTAAAGTGAACGAATTCAGAACGTGCTTAGAATTTTAATTTTTATGCGAGCTTTTGGTGTTTTATGATGACACTAAAAAAAAAAAAACCAACAATAAAAATAAAACAAACATTAACATGAACGTATTACATACATATGTATGTAAAGTTGCTAATTTTTTATATTTTTGCAATCCCGGTATTTGGGTATTTGTTATGCTCCAAAATATAAATAGATATTTTGCTATTGTGGTTTTTTTTTACCTCAAATGAAAGTAATTTCATTATTAACCATTCAACTTAAAACAGCAACTCACATTTTATTTAAAAGTTTTGAATTTTTGGGGCAACTTTTTCGAATTGGGGAGCGATGTTTTTTTTTTGAAAGTTTCAATATCGAACAGTTTGATAAATTTGTGCTAAACAAACCTTCAAAATTTACAACTTACATGAGAAAATGGGTCTTTGGTAAAGTTAAATATTCATGTTAACTAAAATTAATTAAGTTTTTGTTGTAGAAGACGTTACATTTAAAATAAATAAAAGGAATATTGAAAAAATAAATGGATATCTTTCGTTAGTGGGTGCGGTAGACCCGCATTTTGATGATTTAAGTAAGACAATCAACAAGACAAGAAACCTAAACTTTTCGAAATAACCGCACATCAACAAATAACCAGCTTTAAATTGTCAAGCAAAAATATATTGATTCGTTTCTCCGCCGGAAGTGTTCGGCCATCTTCTTTATGCGAGTTACCAACATTTTAGAGTTACCAACATTTACATGATTAGAGTTAATATTATTTAGAGTTACCTTACAACTCAAAGTTCGATCATAATCTAAGTTTAAAAAGTTTTCCCGTTTTTTTTCGTTCGAGAACGAAATGTAGCACTGAAAATTGAGGACCGCCAAACCGGTTTGTCACGAAAACAACTTTGGCAAGTGATGACGGATAAGCGGCCAAACATGCAATAAGATAATTTCCATAATTAAATCATTCATATTTAGTTTTTTGTCCAACCGAATACCGAAGATCCCGGAATTGTCAGAAAGTAATACAAGGATTTTCGGCACCTGAAAAAGCACGGAATCCCGGGATTGGCATCGCTGGTATGAAGACAAAGGATGATAAGTCAAAAGAAGATTTAAATTAGGCGTCATCCGGTCGTCGTGATGCTGAGCCAGATACAAAATTTTACATATAAATGCAACAATAACGATTTGAGCCAGATTGATCCATATACTCGTAGATGCCTGGTTCAATTTGTGTGCAAGATAATTTCTTATGCGTTTGATAAACCAAATTTTTCAATAAGAGATGCCGCTGGTGCGGTGTGATAAACATGCTTTAAAGCGGAGTGTTCAATTGTAGCTTTATTCATCGATTTTGTGCTAAACGCATTAATATTTTATGAAGTTGTTTGGTTCTAGTGAACATGAAATATATTATTGATTTCTTTTATTTACGTATAATTAACTGGAATGTATACAGATTATTTAAATGATCATATTACCATCGTATCCTTACTAAGCAAAAATATTTGGGTTTTTTTTTTTAAATATTGTGGATCTGCTTGAAATCCGTGACCCATCGGATGCCGACTATCCTGACTTAATACATATATGTGTATGAACGGTCACGGTATAGTGAGTAGTGTAATTTCCCTACAAGCTGCAGCGATGAAGTTTTCTTCTAGCAGGACCCACAGCCAAAAATTATCTGTCCGGGAACTCGAGCTGACAGGTATCAACTCAAGATGGATATATTATCTATCAAAACTGAATTAAACAACTTGTGTCACATATATTCAAAAATTTCTGCTACCTATGTAATAAACCAAATATGATTAGGTAACTGGATTTAAATTATTAGGATTTTTTTTTCGGAAACTGGATTTGTAGAACGATTAACAAAATAAACAAAAAATAGATTAAACAGCTTAAACTTTACTGGAATACAAAATCGAAGCTATAAATATTAATTAGCTACAGTGACTCACTGTACAAATGATCCAATTGGTTATTCTAGTATATTACGAAAAAAAAAATCTGCTAAGACCCGTTTCTTAATTTCATATAAAAACTAGTATACGCTGGGTATAAATATAGATATACAGCTGCGGTCAAAATAACAACGCATGAACAAAATTTACTTTTGTTTGAAAGAAAATACTTAACACCATTCACAAATAAATTGCTGAAAATTTGGGAAAATTTTTAAACAAGTTCTAATTTCCACATTATCACACTCAAATTGATTGGTCTACAAAACTGCGTACTCAAAAATTTTCTAGAAATTCTGCCAAAACAATTGCCGGTTTTGATGCCCATTTTTTGAAGTTTAATTAACCCGCCTGAACTTTGTGTAAGCTTTGTTTGTTATAAAATTCGAACGTAGGCGTTTATAATGAAATAAACTTGATTTTCTAAGTTTATCGTGTCTTCATAAAAATGTGAGTTTTAAGAAATCATAAATATAAACGCAACCTAAGTAAAAGCTGCTTAGTTCACTCGCATTCAAAATGCCAATGCAAAATAGAGATTTTTCTGTACATGTAAAAAAAATACTAAAAATAAAACTTGCTGAGTCCAAAAAATATATGAAAAGCTGCTATCTCCATACATTTCCAAACTAATTCGAATTTAGAAAATTGTGTGTAGCCTTTGTTCACTTGAGTTCTTCGTTCTGCTGAACATTTAAAGAGATAAACATTGACTAAGCTCAATATTTTAACACTCAAGTAAATATTTTGATAAAACGCACATTGAAAGAGCAACGTGCTGTACTTCCAACTGTGTAAATATGAATTAAGTCATGAAGTCAAACAAACTAAGGAAAATAACTAACATAAACAGCACATAGTGCAGAGCAAAAAAAAAAAATTTATAATTTTGTCAGCTTGGTGGTCACAATATAGCAAATTAGGCAAATATGTGCAAAGCGTTTTTGGGTCAAGTGCAGGCGAATATAATCAGACTAAAAGAACCAAAACCGGTGTTGGATAGGACATTACTAGGGATGGCAGTTTTTTGGGTTCCACAATGGCGGGATTTGTGGAATGTGACACAACTTTTGCTGCATAACTGGCTTTCGTCGCTTTTGGCTTTATTTATAAAATTAGAAATCTTTAAGTTTAAGAAACCTTTTTATACAGCTTCTAAACGAAAATTAAAAAAAAAATATATTTAACAGGTAACTCCTTTTATGCCATGTTGATTAGTTGAGTTTAGAAAACTAAGCACCGATATTTTTTCCCCATTTTTTTGTGAGCTAAGCTTTTATAAAAAAAATTTTTTTTTACAAAATTTTGCCTCCTTAACCAGTACTAAAATAGGTAAATTTTATTATTTATTTGCTGTTATGCAGTCATAACAAATTTCTGTGGCAACAAGCTAAGACAGGTAAAGTCCAGATAGGGCAAACTTGAGTTGTGTTCTTCGTCAAAAGATCTATTGTTACATAATTTTCCATGACTTTTTCTCAAAAAGTAAAGATTTGAGGAACAAAGACCAAAAGGCCAAAGTCTTTCGTCTGCTTGATTGTATTTGTAATAACAGTAGTAATGTTTTTTTTTTGGTAAGCACTAAGCGACTTTTGAATAAAATAACAAAATAACCAGAATTTGAAATTCCTTTTGAAAATCAAATGAAAACTTGTCATATGTAGCAACCCAAATTGTTGGTTTCGAATCAAACATTTTTTCAAGAGAGCAGAAAAAATTTTATTTAGCATCGAAATGACGAATAAAATACGCCCTATATCTTCTAAAAATATAAATTGTTTCAAAATACTACTTTTTTACCTACATTCAGCATAGCAACTACACTTTCAACTCAAATGCCTGTAAAGTCTTAAAAATGAACTTTGGCTGTTATTACCTGTTGCCACAGATTTGTTTTAAAAATAAAAATTTTGAATAAATAATTTTTATTGCATTTATATTTTTTGTCTCGTTTGCAGAATTCGAAAATCGCCTTGAGCGCATTGCTCTTGCTTGTCATCGGCAGCAGCTTTCCCGAGGTTTTAGGTAAAAATTTAGACAAACGTTGCGTGAATTGCACGTACCGCACATACTACACTTCAGCCAGCAGTCCACAATACACAGCGCGCGACTCAAGCGGTATTTAGAAAATTTCACACTCAAAACTTACAATAAAAATCACAAACTTCGCAAACTTACCTAAGCAAAACATGAACATTTTACAGTTACATGACTAATCACTTAGAATGCCCCACGCGTCACAAACTAACTAACATATTACAAAATAAACACGTTCACACTGATCTAGCATCACCCACGCAGTAGTAACCTTACAAATCATGCTGGCTCATGTTAAAAATAGTTTCTAATCTAAAAAAAGAAATATTAAAAAAATAAAAAAATACAAAATCATTACTTCATACGTCACATTATTTTCCGCTTTTTTATTGCAACTTTACTTCATCCCCTGCCTTATCTTGTTTTTGTTGTCCCTTTTTGCTAACTTCATTAAGTAATCAAAATTATTTTCTCTTCCCCTATCACGCATCTTGCAGCCGCTACATATGGTTGCTCGGGCAATCCTTGTGGTGTGAATGCTGTCTGCCAGGAGGCGTCTGGTGGTCGTCCTGTTTGTTCGTGCCCACCCGGTCATAGCGGCAATCCTTTGACTCACTGTAATCGTGGTGAATGTTTGGATAATGTGGATTGTCGCGATGATTTGCAATGTAAAGATAATCGCTGCGTGAATCCATGTGTGGGTGCTTGTGGCTTAAGCGCCAATTGTGAGGTGAGTGTGCATATGGCATTAGTTTGTAAAATTGAAATAAAAAATAAACTAAATAGTGCGACTAGTGACATGTTTACACGCCATGAGCTTTAAAAATTGAAATTAGATATTTTTAGTCTGACTTTAAAGTTTTATTGTAGTACGAGAATGAATTTATTAAATATTAATTTCCGTTTTTTTTTTTGTTTAGCCAAGAAATCATGTCGCTGTATGCAGTTGCCCAACAGGCTACAGAGGGGATCCATTCACTTCATGTCATCGCGTGGATCCTGGTGAGTAATTTTTGCAGTGTCAACTTTCAAATCCAAGTAATCATTAAGCCTACTCCCAAGCTAAAGTGAACGCAGTATTTTTGAGTTCATAGAGTTTTATAGTGATGATCCCGCTAATTTTCAATCTAAAGCGAACAAAGTTTTTCTGGTGCGGAGAGTTCTGAGGTGATCACACAGCTATCTCATCTCGACTAAACTCTTATTCCCGCTGACCCTGTCTAATTTCATACATTAGCGTAAGTAAATCATCTGGAAAGTAATTATGAAATATCACCTTGGGATCTCGATGCCTCGGGACTATTTTGTATTGTAATGCTGAAGCCAATAGCCGGCATCCGGTGGGTTATCATGCTCAATTCCCACGGGAATGCTCTTATCTGGCTGAAATCGTTGTTGTTCCATTTACGTGTAACATTTTTTATCTGGCTCAGGATCACGACGACCGGATGTAAAGCTCTCAAATTTAAACAAATTTTTTCATGGCGTAATAAGGAGGTGGAAGCGAAGGGCGATCTGATTGCTACTTATTTCTCAAATTTTGACCGTACACTCATATCTCTGTGTAATTTTGAAATGAAACCTACGAATTACAAAAACAAAATACGTGGAAAATGTATGTGTGCCTGTATGTTCGTCGAGCTTCCATAACCTGTATTATTCCGTCTTGATTTTTTTCAGTTACGTAAGAAATTGCACCTGGTACAGGTAACATCAAAAGTGATTTGAAAAAAGTTTTTCAAAACGGGGTCGCCCCTCGGCAGTGGTTTGGCAAACTCTCCGAGTGTATTTCTGCCATGACAGGCTTCTCAGCAAAAATTCGTCTCCTTTGTAGATGCCGTTCGGAGTCGGCAAAAAACTGTAGGTCCCACCAATTTGTAGGGAAAATTCAAATCGGCACACCACAAGAGAAGCTTGGCGCAAAAATCTCTTAGGAGGTTTATGATGATATACCTGTTGTATATCGCGCCATAGAGATAGAGATAGAAGAAATTGCATTTACGCCTTAATACAGTCACCCCTCGTTTAATGATTTTCCGAATACAAGTATGTTTATAATTTTCGGACCACCCTGTGTCTATAAACATCCGTCTATGAAATTCTTCTTCATGCAAATGTTACTCATACGCCCAGTTGCGCTACATCAAGCGCCAAAATTAAATGCAAATCTACGAATTTGTTTGTAAACACTGCATTAAACATGCTTGTTCAAGAACTAATCATAACAAAAAATATAAACATACATATGCATGTCTATAATACAAAGTCTCCATTACTAATTAATACTGTTAAAACAACAACAAAACCACAAGAGGCACGTCAACTAACCGCGAAACGCGAGATTAAATAAAAACAACGTAATAAGTATTTACCAGAAGTGCTAGTGATATTTACACTAAAAACAATTATATACATTATTGGTAAAGAAACGACATTTAAAAAGTCAGCACATTAACAATCAATGACCGCAAAAAAGCTACATGTTGAGGCGTAAGATTTGAAACGATTAAAACGATTAAGAGCACAACGAAACACCGCGTACATTGAGGCAGTTGAGGCTGGAAGCAATTCAACCGACCCACATACAGCAAAAAATGCTACAAAAAAAAAAAGAAATGAATTTCATGGGCTTGGCGGATATGCCATTGTTTTTATACATTTTATACAACATTTTTCTATAAATTATTTATTATTGAAAATGTGATTGTCGCCCATTTATGGCAGAGATTAAATTGTTATTCGAATAAACGCTGCAGTAGCGCAAGTAGTAGGCGTTTAGCGCCAAAAATCAGAAACTATTCATACGAAAGCAACAATAAAAAACTCACTCACCCACAAGGAAATCAATTTGTCACACAGTTGATGATCCTGCTTGCCTTCAAGTGTGGTCGAAAACTTTTTTGTTTTCGTGAAACGTATAATTGCATTTAAAAGCAAAATCGGATATTTCATGCTTTAACTCAGATATTAAAATCTGCGCCCATTCTGTGCAATTGAGCGCATTGAGAAACCTAGTTGAGTGAGTTCGGGTTCGAGGCGTGTTCATATTCGGTCAGCGCGTCACTCGCAAATCTACTGTTGTTTTCGAACTGTATGCAATGGCGTGTGTAAATGTTCGCAATTCGATCAACGATCAACGTCACCGATCGACAATGGAATATGCTGATCAGTTATAAATCACTGCTTGGTTTTGGAAGACAACTATATAAATTCATGTTTTTATGATATCTGTGAAAAGAGAAAAAATGATTTACAACAAAAAAATCATGTTTATATCAGCAAAAAATTGATTTGATTCGTTTTTTATCCTGAGAATTTTGGTGAGGAAGCCTAGATATATCTATCTCCATTCGATTATTCCGAATAAAGGCCTGCAGCGGGCTAGGGACTTAGCCGCAAATAGTAATGACGTGCAACTTGATGGTGGATCAACGGTTATTATGCCTCACACCTCTCTTTACCAACCTTCTTCTTCCGTACAGAAGGAGCGGTGAGATGACCTAGTAGTAGCCTCCACTGGTCATACAAATCGCTTCCGCGACAGTGGAGCATGTACCGCAAGATAGAACCGGAGCGTACTGAGTTCATATCCAGCATATGACTGTCACTTTCGACAACACTTTCCAAAACCTTCGGGGTGTGTTTTTGTCGTTGTGACGTTCAATTCCATAGCCGATCTACGGATATGACGTCGGATCGAACTTCCTGTAGAAGAATAACTTTTAATTAATGCTAGACAGTAATTAATTACATTATGAAGGATGCACTTCCCTGCTTTTAAAAGGAGCTTTATAGGTGTAAATGGGGCTTAGCTGATGCTCAAGGGGGCATAAACCATTGAAAGGACTTAACGGTGCAGAGGTCCTAATCTTGTTATTATTTTAAATGGGATTCTGTCGATCAGTAAGCAGCCGCGAGGTGGCCAAATAGAGCATAAGCAACTTTTCAGTTGCCGATATGTGAGTAATTATCTAAATTCAGTGTTAAGTTAATACTGTCCTTATTTATACAAATTTGGATCGCTGAAAGTGATTTCATAACTCCTCTACTTTCTGTTTTCACTTCATTTTCCAAAAAGCTGAATATGAAATCAATTGCTGAATCAGAGCGTATTAACAAATGTTCTGACTGTTAACAACAACAACAAATGTTCTACTAGCTCAGCTATAATATTGGCATACAAACGATTGAGCAATGCAATTGGCTTTGGCATAACGCTAATTTCTAATGATGAAGACGCTGGTGCAGTTTTCATTGAATATGTATTCGGTTGTTTGTAGGCTACGGTTGGTATGTGAGTTCTATACACTTAACTACAATCATAGTTTCCACAAATCGAAATCTTATGTCTCCGCTCTTATATTTAATGTGTTGTTTTTTTTCAATCAGTGTCCTTTAAAATATTATACATGTCCACCGTTTACTACAATTTCAGACGAACAATGCCATCCCAGTCCTTGCGGAGTCAATACCAAGTGTGAGATTATCAATGGCGTGCCCACCTGCTCATGCATACATGGTTTCACTGTAAGTTTATCACGCCACATAATTTAAAATGCACTATCCGTTTAATGAACTATCCTCTTCTTCAGGGAAATCCACTTTCTGGCTGTCGCCATGAATGTGAACACGATGGTGACTGCAGCGCACGCGACATGTGCAGCAGCAACAAATGTGTACCTGCTTGCCAACAGTGTGGCACAGGTGCCACCTGCAACTCAGTTTCAGCACATCGTGCTGTTTGTGAATGTCCCAAGGGTTATATTGGCTCACCATACACTGAATGTCGTCCCGAATGTTATGGCGATTCTGATTGTCCTGCTGGTCGTCCCGCTTGTTTCTACGGCATTTGCAAAAATACATGTGATGGCGCTTGCGGTGCTGGCGCAGATTGTAATCTGCGTGGTTTGACGCCTGTCTGTAGCTGTCCACGTGACATGACTGGTGATCCGTTTATACGCTGTCGTCCATTTACAAAGGGTATACAAAGAGTTTTTGCAAGCATTTAGAGACATGCAACACAATTTTTTTTGTTTTTGCTTTCAGAGGATCTCTGTGAACCAAATCCTTGTGGCACAAACGCCATTTGCGTACCTGGACATGATAATACAGGTCGTGAGCGTCCAGTATGCAATTGCTTGCCAGGATATACTGGCAATCCACTTTCGCACTGCTCGCGGGTTTGTAAACGCCGTTTTACCCAGTTTCTTGGTTCTTAATGCTATTGACCTTTTTTACGTTTTCTACAGGGCGAGTGTCTGAGCAACAACGAATGTCCTGACCATAGGGCTTGTATCAACTATCAGTGCGTGAATCCTTGCATTGGTAAATGCGCATCCGGCGCTACCTGTGAGCCCAAATCTCATTTGGCAGTGTGCAAGTGCCAGCCTGGCTTTACTGGCGATGCCCTGGTGTCATGTCGCCAGGAGCGTACATTCCCCGTAGCCAAATATGATGGTTGCACACAGTGTGGAAAATAGATTTTCTGTGTTCGATTAGCAGGAGATGGTCACAACTGCCAAGCAATGAAGCACCTGCGCATTTTACGTGCTTAAAGCTTTTGAACAAACCGCTTTGGAGATTTTAACCGATTTTTTTCTTTTTATTTCATCTTATTTTATGTTTTTATCTGAAATTAAGAAATTTATTTTAGTTTGTTTTGTAAATTAAGCATATTTTCGTTTTAACTCAACCTACTTACATGCCTCGGTGTGCGTGAGTCCGGTGTTTTATTTTCACTTTATTAAATAAATTTAATTTATATTACATAACACTGCCATCCTTTTAATCTTCTGGGCAAGTTGATGCCAGGGTAAGTAAAAGCAGTTATGGAGCAAAGTCTGAGTAAGATGTGATATAAGTCATATTGTGCTATTTTAAGGTTCTGCAAAGGCCTCAGTAGTCTACCACCGTAAGTGCCGTTAAAAGACAAAAATACTGTTCGAAAGTTTTGAAAAGTGCTATTGAGAGACAGTACTTGGGTAGACTGATTACAGTACTTTGAATCAAAGGTCGATACAATTGTCAAGGACACATCGCTATTGCTATGGACAACAGCATGGTGATAGCCCGCTTTTGACCGATTCTATTGGTATTCCTCTGTATAAGTCCAGGAAGTTACTCTGTATTGCGCTGTAAATAAAATATTTTTCGCAGTTGCAAGAAATGAGATCTAATTAGACAGCTTTTGAATCCCATTTAGATTCGGAGTGAATTACAGACTTTCCATAGTCGTCCCATTTCCTTCAACAGTCAAAAAGTTTAACTGTCTGGGAGTAAATCTCCGGTCTCCTCCAGTTCTTTTTCTTCTACTTCCTGGATCAAGGTGATTGTTCATGTGTATGATGTATTTCGTTGATATTCAAACCTTCCACACTTTTGATTGATTGGAGATTTTCGAAACCCAAAAGCTTCAGTTTCGTCAAACAAGTACTTTCAATCAGGCTTTGGCGGGAGGTTAAAAACTCTATGCTATGGATTGCGTACCTGTCAACAGTCCTTAAAAGCTTTCGAGTTTTGGCATAACAACAACAAATAGCAATTCATTAATCACTGGCCACCTAGGTACGACCATCAGCTCAACTGGGCGAAAGATGAAACTCGTTTTGTGTGTTGGAAGTTATTATTAAAACCTTTTTGATTAATCCGCATTATATGAATTCTATATATAATCTGGATTTTATCCACTCTGTAGCAAATAATTCAAAAAACTATATTTTATTTATTTTTGACATGGTAAGACGTTATATCACTTATATTTAGTGGAGATTTACTCTTGTTTACTAATAATTGATTACAGTTTTTTTGCTTCTAATAAAGTTACCCTTTTGGGAACAAAAAATTATAATAAATACCAGTTGAAAGATGCAGCATTAAAATAACAAATACTATGTTACCTAAGCATTAAATAAATGAAATTAAATAATTAAACATTTGAAATTTCAGGGGTTACTCTTAGCATTTAAAAAAATACATTCCGTATGTATGTATTTACGTCTTGTGCATGCTAATATATCTTTTTATATGTACCTATGTACATATGTATGGATGTATATAGTATATATTTATGTATGTATTCATATGTATTTATAAAACGCTACATGCTATTGCAGTTTGCTGCAGTTGTTGTTTTGGTGTGATTTTACTTTTATGTACGCCTACAAAGTATCCATATTTCAAGTTTTTGTTTTTACAAAATTATGTTCGTGCTTTGTACAAATTACTTTGTTGCTTCGGTTTAGATAAACACTTATTTGTATGCCAATATCATTTACAAATATACCGAACTGTGCATCACTAATATGTACAGTAAGATATTTTTACAACTGGCATACTCATATACATAGATTCATCTCCTTGCCCAAGGCTTATGAGTAAGTGGTGTATTTGATCCTATTTGGATTTCTGTTACATTTGCATATGCTACATATGTAAGTGTGTTGTTGGTACATATGGGTATGTGGTATGTTTTCCTTTCGGTATTACATATATATTATATAAAATATAATTTTCGATTTTAAAATATGCTGAGTACTGTGGTTTTATTGCGCGGCGTTCTTCTACACAAAACCGTTGAGGTGTTGCGTCCATTTCAACTGCAGCATTTACTTTTTCGTTTATTCTTTTGTTGTTTTAATGTGATACTGTCCTTTTGCTGTTCGTTTTGTGCGTTGCGCAGTTTGTGCTGCAGCACCTGCCGCGTTATGGCGAGAAACATTTCCTCTACCTGTATATTGTCTTTGGCGGATGTTTCAAATAGCTCGATATCCATTTGCCGCGCAAATCGTTGCGCATCTTCTGTAATGACCACTTTACGATCGGGATCGTCATTTTTGTTGCCAACTGCAATGAACCAAAGATGTTCAATAATTTTCTATTACAATTGATAGCTAAGATAATATGCCGGTTCTATCGCACCGGAATGACCCGGGTTTTTTCACCCGGCCAAGGGCTGTTATTTCAGTGTAACCCTGTCCAATCTGGGGCAGGGCGAAGCACTGTTAACAACAACAACAACAACATAATATGCAATAGTACTTACCCAGAACTTTATTGACTACATCGCAATTATTTTGTATTTCATCCAACCATCGACGCACATTTGCAAATGATTCCCCATTCGTCACATCGTAAACGATTATAACACCATGTGTACCACGATAGTAAGTGCTTGTTATAGTACGGAAGCGCTCCTGTCCGGCCGTGTCCCAGATTTGCAATTTGATACGTAGCCCATCGATGACCACAGTACGTATTTTGAAATCCACACCGATCGTTGTTATATAAGTGCCGGCGAATGTGTCGTCTGAGAAACGTATTAGTAGCGATGATTTTCCAACGCCTGCAACGAAAAATGAGATAAGTTCATTACCATAATAATAATAGTATTTTGCAATACAGCTACAAATAGGGTTTCCTACCAGGTTACCTCAGCTTTCGCACGGTCAAGGGCTGTTATTTTAGAATAATAATCTGCATGCATGAATTTTTTCAAGAGGAAATAGTGGTAGCATGATTCCACATTGTCATTCACTACCGCCCTCGTTGTAGACCAGAAAATTTCGTCCGTATATGGATTTTATATATTTTTATCTAAATGTAGCTGTAGCAATCTCTATAACTTCCTCAGATTTTTTTCATATCAGATAACATTTTTTTCTAACCCTGCAATTTTTTTTTATTTTGTTGTAACAACTTCGCTATAACAACAAACAAATTTACTTTACGCGGCCACATGCACGCATACATATAACACACTCGACAAGCCAAACCAGCTTCAACGGCTGCCGATCAACGACCAGCGACCAGAATTAGTCATCTGCTGTTTATGAGCTTTGCAGTATGAGCAGTTGGTGCAGTGCCGACATATGTAGACCTATAAATGTTGCTGTTGAGTTACAGTATAACGCTAAAATTAGCAAAATCGCTGGGATGCAATGCAGTTCATTTCATAAATAAATTGATTAACCCCAATCCCTTAAGGATGAACAAATGCATGCATATGCACTTGAATGATTTCAATACACATTGTATGCTAAATACATAGCTTACAGACTTACAAGCATATTAGCACATTACTAAGGATTACATACTCACCACTATCACCTATGATTAGCAATTTAAATAAATGGTCAAAGCCGCGTGCCATGTTGGTTAGCTATTATATTGTGTGCGAGTTGGGTTAACACTAGGATCCGATTAACAATGGCAGCACAACAACCACTGTGTGCAAAGCAGGCGCTAAAAAGCAAATGAACAACTATTCAAGTAAGTGTGGAATGGATTGAAGCATAGATTCTTTGAGTTTTCCCTTTCCACACGTTTGTGCCTTTCCAGCGCCTTAATTTTACTTTGTTCTTCTGTGCAGTTTTAAAAATATTAAAACAAATCGTGCTACTTCACTCCGCAATTGACCGACGACAGCAATTTCTTTACGACACTGATAAGGGTCTCAATGCGCTATGGTTGATGGTGGGTGTTAAAACAAGAGAATTACGCGGTGCGGCCAGCACCTCAACTAAGCTGTAAGAATTTTGATACAAAACGCTCTTGATATGCTAAACATGCCAACTGTTTAGTGGGCTTTATGTATGAGTTTGCGAGATATGGGTGTTTGGTGTAGCTTTTTCGAGTTCGATGCATACATCAACTGGCTGCTCCTCTGGGGCTGTTTATACAGTTAACGGTGGGTGGATGTGAGTAGCTATTTTGCGCCGCACAATGTATGTATGTGGCCGTGGTGTGTGTGCGTTGATCAGCTTAAACGCGACTTATCTTAGGTTTTATTTTATACTCCGTTTTATTTTTTGTGTAATTTCTCGTGTCAAGTGACCAGCACCAACGTTTCCAACACCCTCATTTACTTTGTATGTAACGTCAACGACGATAGTGGCAGCGCTACGTCAACGAGAGTAAGTTAGGGCAAGTATTGTGCGACAGCGAAGCAGGCAGCGTCTGAATCGACGTTTTTTCGCTGTTGCTTCCGCTGACTTTTCGTTAATTTTTCACTTGATTTAAGCTCAACTACTGTCAATTCTTTGCACACTCTTGAGTTGTGTACGTATGTTTTAGTTAATAGTTTTTAAGGAATGCACTATAATTAAATTTATTGTCTGCTTTATCTGCATGCAAAATCTTTTTAAATGCTATTTCTATTTTTTAATTGAAACCAATGCAAACGCGACGTCTCACTCATTCAATTCTGTCTTCACTTTCAAAAAAAATCATCAGTCTTTTCTTTGTTTTGCGAAGAGTTGCCATATAATGCCAGGTGTGTCTCGGTGATACCTGACTTTCGAGTAATCTCTAATCACCAAAAAGTACGAAAAATGTGCCGGCTGCTTAAGCTCAAGTTAGTGGTGCGTTATCGGTAACCTTATAAAACAGAAACAATGCAATTGATTATTGGTGCCGTATCGTAATTCCTTATCCGTTAACCTTACTGACCAATTGCATGTAGGTTTTTCTCTTAAGCTAAGGATACGACTACAGCGATACGACAAACGCACCAATAACTTAAGCTTAACTCGGTGAGAGAAACGCGCCACCTTTCGCTAATTACCAGAATTTATGATTTCTGTACATCCCTGCAAGTAGGCTGGTAGGTATATAGCATGTAATATAGCTACTAGGCCTACCCCAGCTGTCGATGAATTTTCTACGAGTTTCTTAAAGGCGAATTGACAATCCTACCCCAAAATCATGTGTACATGTAAACTCTTGTCTCTTTTTTTTACTGTTGCTTAGCTTCTTACTCCTGCACATTTGCGATGCGTATGTAGTGGTTTAAACACATTTTCTTTCTACGGATTGGTGTATGGGGTAGACAGGTAGCATGATTTTGTGAAAGCGATTTGTATGAGGAAATGAGCCGCATTTCGATATTTTCTATGAAAATGACGCATTTCATTCAGTTTAATACTACATTTACACTGCACCGCATTTGGAAAATTCAAATGAGTCATTTCAAACCCATTTGCATTTTGAAAATTCAAACGCAATGCGTTCCACAAAAATGTCATGTTGTTGCGGTCCAAATGTGAACAAAAGGGAGCGAATGCGATTAAATAAGTCATTTGCAAAATTCGATTTGTATGGAGAAATTTTTGGTGCAATGTATATGTAGTATAAATGTAGTATCACCTATTCCGACGAAACTGCCGACGGGGAAAATGTAATAGATAATGAGATGATTCAATCGATTTAATTAAAATTTGGAAGTGAATAGAGATCAAAAAACAATATTACAATTATTCCCCGCGGGCAGTTTCGCCGTAATAGCTGATAAACCACATTGGCTTACTCTCAAACACGATTGTCTGCCACATATTTATATTTGATAGGCAAGCATGAAACAATCAAATAAATGTAGATCACTATAATGTTCTGGTATTTACATATCCCGGTGGTAATGGAGTAATTTATATATAATTTTTGCGCTTACTATTTATTATGAACTTGTTTTAACAATTTCCTACTTTTCAAGGAGTTGTCATCTTTGCGCGGTTAAGGCACCAGTAATTGGTATGTTAAGGTATAGGTTATGGTTATGACCATGGTGTTATAGGTATGGAAGTTTAGCTTCAGCTTATGTAAATTTATCGCTTTAACCTGCAAGTAGGCTGCCAGGTATGTATCATACGATATAGCTGCTAGGCCTACCCTAACCGTTAATAAAAGTTCCCAAAAGTCATTTGTAGATGTGAACTTTTGTTTCTCTTTTAAATTAAATTGTTTTACGCAGTTTTGGTTTTTTGGCTATTTCAACGTTTTTTTAATATTTTTTTCCATAATTTTATTTGGTAAATTTTATTTAAAATTAATTCAATTTTTTCAAAAATGATTAAGGAAAAATCGAAAACTATTTTTTATTATTTAATTTCAGATGACACTTTCACGATCGAACACTTATTCAGTTAGAATTTACAAGTTCTCTTTAAATTAAATGTAATCTTGCGCTCTAAACTTCCTCTCCTTTGAAAGTTTTTTTAAGTCGCGAAAACAACTTCCAAGAAAAAATTATGTAATCTGTTCTCTTATAGTCCAATTACCCACCGACGCACGTACGTAGTACGTGTCAGCTGACACGACCTGTCTTATGAGAGTGCCATGTAAACGAACACTCACCGACGTTCAATTTTTCCGTATACGCAGTACGTAGCGTAGAAATCAAAGAAATTTTGATTTTTACCGTAAGAACGTGTCAGCTGATTGCTCGCACATATGACAGTGTTGCCTATTCATATGTGTGTATGCTGGTTATGGATCGTTTGCAGTCGCCTTACAAAAATACCTCAAAATACCTTTTAAATTTTCGTAATAATGTTGAAATAACCTGAAATTACGATATTAAGTTGTTGCTTTTAAATAAATTGACTGGCTAAAATTATTTAATATTAATTTCGGACACTCATAAAACGAAAAATAAATGTTTTAAAAGTACACGTTTGAGTTAGCATGCATGAAAACTGATCAATGGCAACATTGTATTGAATGTAAACAACAGAAATGGCTGATTTCTCCGTTGGCGCCACGGGCATAAGATTCCCTCAAACGTACGTACGTACGGGATACGTAAACGTACGTTACACACGTCGGTGGGTAATTGGACTATTAGGATTGCCGTGTCCATCAAGGAACATGCCATTCTACTCCACATTTTGCTGGATAACTATTCTATCTCCTGATGGCATTCCAATGGAGTTCTTATGATCTGGCAGCAATAATAGTTTTGGTGAGTATATTCGATATTTATGAGGTGAAAAATTTTTACAACCGAAAAGCATTTTCGGCGTTTTGCTGTTAATTTCTCACATGTTTCCCAAAAAAGTGGTGTTAAAATAATAAAAATCATAATTAATAAAGCAATTTTAGTACATAGAGTCTAAAAGAATAAAATTATTCTGCCTAATAGTATACGAACAAAGTAAGAACTTCTCTGCAAGCCAGCGCTCAAAGCAGCAACCAAAATGTCTGTACGCGATCAAATAAAAATTGATATAGTAAGTAACTGCTCGAAAATGTATCTTATTCGTATGCAAACATGTATAATATGTATAAATACAAATTATTTACATTAGGAATGGGGACACGAACGTTTGGTGCGTTCACAACAGGTGGTGGAAATGCGTCCCTACGACATCGAATCTTGGTCAGTGTTATTGCGCGAAGCACAGACGCGTCCGGTTAATGATGTACGCAGCTTGTATGAATCACTGGTGAATGTTTTTCCGACCACAGCACGTTATTGGAAAATTTACATAGAGCAAGAAATGAAAGGACGCAATTTTGAACGTGTTGAAAAACTATTCCAGCGTTCTTTGGTCAAGATATTAAATATCGACTTATGGAAGCTTTATTTGACTTATGTAAAAGAAACAAAAGCGGGATTGAGCACACATAAGTAAGCTTAACTGGTTTGAATATAACATTTTGAACTTTTTTAAATTTGTTTATATATTTGCAGAGAAAAACTTGCACAAGCTTATGATTTTGCATTGGAGAAGATCGGTATGGATTTGCATTCGTTTTCAATTTGGCAAGATTATATACATTTTTTGCGAAGCGTTGAAGCTGTGGGTAGCTATGCGGAAAATCAGAAAATAACAGCTGTGCGCAGAGTATACCAGAAAGCAGTTATTACACCTATTGTAGGCATTGAACAACTATGGAAGGATTACATAGCTTTTGAGCATAGTATCAACCCAATAATATCAGAGAAAATGAGTTTGGAGCGTTCAAAGTAATTATCTTCCAATTAATATCGCAGGATGAGTAAAGGGACGCCCTTTTCAGAAAAATGTTTAAATACTGAGAAAGCGCCTTCAACTAAATTTTGAGAAAGTTCAAGGCATCTCTTCGGCAAAATGGCGACTTTTTAAAAAAACATTTGCTATCTGTCGAAAAACTTTTAATTGCTCTAACCATCGGAGAAAAAGCGAACTTTCACTCAATGGATGATACCTTAATTAAACACATTTTCTAATTCAAATTATATCTATTACAGGGACTATATGAATGCGAGACGCGTGGCCAAGGAATTGGAAATACTTACAAAAGGTTTAAATCGTAACTTGCCAGCAATTCCGCCAACGCTAACCAAGGAAGAAACTAAACAAGTACTATATTAGTACGCAACTTGCCTTCAAATCTTTATAACCGCTGTTTTTATAGGTTGAACTCTGGAAAAAATTCGTTGCTTTCGAAAAATCGAATCCGCTTCGTACCGAGGATACAGCCCTGATTACGCGTCGTGTTATGTTCGCAACGGAACAGTGCCTATTGGTGCTCACTCACCACCCGGCCGTATGGCATCAGGCTGCACAGTATTTAGATCAAAGTGCACAAGCATTGGCTGAAAAAGGCGTGCGTATTATGTTGCATACAAAATTTAATATTTTTCTAGAATTTCACAGCTGCAACTATAATAGAAATAAAATCCTAATGCGTTTGACTTTTTATGGCTCGTTTATGGAGGATGCAAACATAAACCACAACATAGAGCAGCAAAACTTACCTTTGCAAATGCGCAATTACGTTGGAAATGATGCCAATAATAAAACGCTGTGTGTGGCGCGTTATGCGCAACACAAATATAATACAAACTTCTCTAAAATAGTTTCTTTTATTTACGAAAAATGTTTAACTGATGCATGTTTGTATTATTGTAGTTGCATGTAATTTAATTAATGAGCATTTCAATGATATATAAACTCGAGGGTTAGTATGAAAAGTTTTTTTTTTTTTTAATATTTTATAAGTCTTAAACAAATATTTTGAATTTGAATGCAACTGCAATGATGCTTTCAGCGACATCACCCATTCACTGTGTTCAAGCGTACATGCCTATTCTTTATCTACACTTGTATTATATAATGTTATTTAAATTATTTTACCCATTTCACTGATATAGGATACTCAAGCTGCAAAAATTTTCGGTGATGAATGTGCTAACATACTAGAACGGTCCATAAATGGTGTTTTGAATAAAAACGCTTTACTTTACTTTGCTTATGCTGATTTCGAAGAAGGGCGCATGAAATATGATAAAGTACATGTTATGTATAATAAACTCTTATCCATACCGGATATTGATCCCACATTGGTATGTAATTTAAAATTTTTTAAATAGCATCATCTTAAAGTTATATTCATTGCTTACAGGCTTTTGTGCAATATATGAAATTTGCGCGTCGCGCAGAGGGCATCAAATCTGCGCGTGCTGTGTTCAAGAAAGCACGTGAGGATGTACGTTCACGTTATCATGTTTTTGTTGCTGCAGCGTTAATGGAATACTATTGCTCGAAAGATAAAGACATTGCTTTTCGTATATTTGAACTTGGGTTGAAACGCTTTGGCGGTAGTCCAGAATATGTTATGTGTTATATTGATTATTTATCACATTTGAATGAGGATAATAATACGCGTGTGTTGTTTGAGCGTGTGCTTTCCTCCGGCGGTCTAACGCCTTCACTAAGTGTGGATGTGTGGAATCGTTTTTTGGAATTTGAATCGAATATAGGCGACTTGTCGAGTATTGTAAAAGTGGAGCGACGTCGTAGCGCAATATTGGAGAATGTGAGTGCTGAATATATTTAGTAAATAAATTTAAAAATAACTTTTGTTTCTTTAAGTTAAAAGAGTATGAAGGTAAGGAGACAGCACAATTGGTGGATCGTTACAAATTTTTGGATCTTTATCCTTGCACAACAGTGGAGTTGCGATCTATAGGCTACACTGAGGTTAGTTGAAATTACATTTTTCTTGAATTAGCAAACGAGCTTAACATATTACTTGTTTACGTTTGTTATTGAAATTTCAATGTTGCTTGTCCACTGCAAAACGTTAGACAATTTATGTAAGTTTATCAAATAACTACTTGAGCGGCATTTTCATTTCAACTCATACGTTTATACTGCAAGAGACACGCTAGCATCTCACCTCATTTGTATTCAATGCATATTTGCTTGCATATTGCAATAACTGCCTTGAAGTAGTAGCCGCTTGATGCTAATTTTCTTAAACAACTTTTTAGAATGTCGGCATCATGACGAATAAGTCGTCCACAGGGGCGAACGCTAAACTCGACGAACCCGATGTAGAGCAGGTTGTTACATTGCCACGCCCCGATTTCTCACAAATGATACCGTACAAGCCCAAATTGAATGCACATCCCACCGAGCATCCCTTGGCCGGTGGCACATTCCCACAACCGCCTGCTTTGGCTGCGTTATGCGCGGCTTTACCGCCACCGATTTCTTTTCGTGGACCGTTTGTCTCTATCGAAATGCTATTTGATATATTCAATCGTATTAAACTACCAGATGGTAAGTAGTTGCTGCTTTGATTTTGTGTAAATATGCTTTGGATATGATAACTTTTCTTTTATTTTTACAGCTGTACCCTTGCCTGTAGGCGATCATGGTTGTGATACAAAACTCTTTGACTTGGCCAAGTCAGTGCATTGGATTGTGGATGAGAGCATTTGTACCGGCGATGCGGGTAATTTAAAGCGCAGGCGTATGCTGCCAGGCGGCGATGATAGCGACGAGGAAGGGCAAGCACCAGCGCCACCAGCAAATGATATATATCGCTTACGACAGCAGAAACGTTTTTCCAAATAAATATTGCACACGTTTTAATATAATAATTTTAAATATACTTATAGATTAAGACACTTAGTAAGAGTGCTGAATTCTTCAAAGTAAAAAATATGTTTTATTTAACAATTTTATTCGTAGTACATACGTATATACATAGGCAATATAAAGGCATTTTAAAATACATTTTCTAAACCAGTTTTCACTAAGAGTAATAGTGAGTATAGTCTTTAAAAAATATTTAATTTTACTAATATAAATTTTTTTTCCAGGCCAAATCCGTTTGAATTTGGCTGCTGTAATGCACTTGTGGAGTTAAAAAAAAATGTGAGCTGAATTGCACCGCTTTCAATTGCTGCAGAAGTAAAATGTGGATAAGGAGACAAACATCTTTTGTAGGAGACAAACATCTTTTGAAGTTGAGTGTTCCAGGTGGCTTCTGCTGGATTCCTCAAGGAAAAACGCGAGGCAGTTGATTAGAAATGCTTAGCCCTTTTCCTTCGCTTATGACAGCACCTACTCTATCCTGGGATGAAGGAACTAGGGTTATACTGAAATAACAGCCCTTGGCCGGGTAAAAGAACCCTGTTTAGAATTCAGTTTAAAATTCCGCATCAGCGACCACACGTTCTGCGCTCTGCGACTGAGCTGCTTGCATTCCCTCTGCACTTTCGCCCGCTTTCCTCGCTTTCTCCAAAGCAAACTCTGCAGGATGATGACGTTTCCGATGCTTATACAAACCAGCAAATTGTGCAAATTTCATGCTGCAATCCGCACATTTATATCGCTTCACGTCTTGATGCAACAACATATGCGCATAATAGCTGGAACCCACAGCAAAATCCTTACCACAAACCGGACACACCTTCTCCCGTATATTGACATGTGTACGCATATGACGCTCGCATTCAAACGCCGAATAGAATGCTTTTCCGCAAACCCTACAAGGATGATCTCGTTGATTGTTATGCCGCTTAAAATGCTGGTTCAATTTACTACCGCTGGCGTAGCAAGCACCGCATTGTTCGCATATAAATGGACGACTTTTGGTGTGCGAGCGTTCGTGTATTTGCAACGTGTGTGTATCAAAAAACCGCTTTGGGCACATTGAGCATACACGTGTGGGTTGTGAATTATGCCTCTTGAGATGACACAACAATGTGCGGCGCAATGTGAACCCGTTGCCACAAATATGACATACATTGTCCAGCGCAGCGACTTTCTTTTCCATTGTAGTACGCGGTGGTGGTGGCGGCAAAGGAGTGTCCAACTTTTTTTTGGGACCATGCTCTTTCTGCAAATGACGCGCTCTTTCGCCATGTTTAGCAAATTGTGAGCCACATTTATTGCAAATGAACGGCGATGTATGAGCATCGATGAATTGCAGTTGTTCGTAGTATTCATAGCAGGGCTTATAGGACTCGCCACGCTTCTCGGCAGAGCAACGACGCTCCTTTTCCATGCGATATGTGCAACGAAATTCGACAATACGCTGCTGCAACTTCAGCCCAGATATGGTTATATTGTCAGTTCTTTGTAATTTTTCGCTCATCTCCCTGAACAATCCTTGGCGTATGGAACGACGTTTAAACTCGGCGTGATCGGTGTTCCACAGCTGTGGATAATTTTTGTATAGATCTATAATTTTACGATTTTGTATTTTATTTTGTAGCACCTTCGGCACATCACTATTCTCTTCGTCAATCTGTGGAGAGAACAATAAGTTAAGTCAATGAATATTGGCAACCAAGCTTTAGTTGCAACTTACCACTCTATTTAGAAATGTAAAATCATCATAGAAGAACCATCTCGTCTGTCCACCATCTGCTTCGATGCGTTGTCGCTCGCGCCTATAATATTTCATATAATCATGCATTTTCCGATGCACCGTAGTCCACGTATAACGCGTCATAAATTCTTCGTTTATTTGTGTTGTGATTTGGTTCCAAACTTTTCGTCGTCGGTCGCGTATGCTGTAGTCTACGTGTTTCGGATCCCAAAGTGTGGGATGTTTTTCATAGATCGATATCAGTGAGCGCGCTTGCTCTGTTGATAAACGTGCGAAAGTCGGATGCTTATTCCTCTTACCACCCTTAATCGGTTTCTCCTCAGCATCACATTGCTCATCGATCTAAAGAGCGGAGTTATTAAAAAAGTGCGTGTGATGAGAAAGAGCTCAGCAACTATGCTACAAAAAGCCTAAATACTTACATCTCTTAAAACTCCTGAATCACCATTAGAAGATTCATACTCTTCCACAGCCATATTCTCATCAGAAATGTTCTTCAAGTTAGTGCCTTCCACTGTGGATGTGGTAACTTCCTGTTCTTGCGCGTCCAGGTACTGCTGAAAATGTTGAGCATAGTTTGTAAGTCTCTTTACACAAATTATTGACACTTGCACTTACCACCTTTGGAAGTTCTAGGACTTCCAGAATTTCGACTTTGTTTTTGTTATCCAGGGATTTTTGAGTTTCTTGAAGACCGAACGCTGGAACAGTGTGTTGACCAAAGTTCGCATCTTGCAGCACGTCTTCCGGAACGCTGTGTTGAGCAATGATCATTTCCTTCGGCTCGTTCGCTATATCTGTGTGTTGAATAAAACAATCTGGCGGCGCGATTCCTGGAACTACGTGTGGAAGAAAAGGTGTTACTTGCGCTTCAAACTCTGCAGTTGTAAGTTGCATGTACGCATTTTCCTGAGGAGCATGCTCTGCAACTCTGTGATGAGCGAAGGATTCTTGTACCGCCATGCGCGCAGTCTCTAAACATTCAATTTCTTGTTGAACAGAATATGTTGCCATACCAACCGCAGTAGGAACTGAAACTAACGATGCTAAAGTTTCCAATACACTACTCCCACATTCCGTTTCATGAATAGGTCTTACAACAATTTCATTCGCGGCACTCGTTTCCTTAGAAGCTTTTGCCGACGAATTCTGTAACTCGTTACCATCGTAGCCGGGACTATGAATAGCTCGTACATCAACCTGATTTGCTGTTATCGTTTCCATTGAGGGTAGGGCCGCTGGATTCCCTAACTCGGTGCCATCATAGCCGGGACTATGAATGGCTCGCACAGCAACCTGATTTGCTGCTATCGCTTCCATTGAAGGTAGTGCGGCTGGATTCTGTAACTCGTTAGTGTCATAGCCGGGACTATGAATGGCTCGTATAGCAGCCTGATTTGCTGTTATCGTTTCCATTGAGGGTAGGGCCGCTGGATTCTCGAACTCGGTGCCATCATAGTCGGGACTATGAATGGCTCGCACAGCAACCTGATTTGCTGTTATCGCTTCCATAGAATCCATAGTCGGTGTGTTCTGTAAGTCCTTGGCATCATAGCCTGGACTATGAATGGCTCGTACATCAACCTGATTTGCTGTTATCGTTTCCATTGAGGGTAGGGCCGCTGGATTCCCTAACTCGGTGCCATTATGGCCGGGACTATGAATGGCTCGTACATCAACCTGTTTTGCTGTTATCCTTTCCATTGCTAAGGGTTGTGGATTCTGTAATTCGTTACCATCACAGTCGGGACAATGAATAGCTCGTGCAGGCACCTCACTTGCTATTATCGCTTCAAAACACATTGCCCCAGAAGTCACAAGCGCTTCCTCAGCTGGAAATTGCATTTGGACATCAGTCTTTGCCAACTCCGCACCTCCCAGGTATTCATTCATTTGTACTGTTTCTGCGTATTGCGCTTCGTTTGCACTTTCTGTTTCTTCGCTGTCGCATGTGTTCTGCTCCTCAGATGTAATCGTTATTGGTGGTCTTGCACAGCACTCAGCGGCATCTTTACATATCTGATTGCAAATCTTACAGAGCTGTGGTGCAATATGATGTTTTAAGAATTGTAGCTGATCATAGAACTCGAATCTACTTTCATATGGACAGCCATCTAAGACATGTTTCAGTTCTTTAAGTTTCTCCAAGCGGTAACGTTTACGTAAAGCGTGAATCCGTCTTTGTACTGTGTGTGCTTTGAACTTTATACCCTGTTGACACAGCGCGTAGCTGATGCTTTTGTAAGCCTTTGTTTGTGCTGCGGTATCCATAGGATTTCGTTGTTTATGCCAGAGTTCGGGAAATTTTTCATAGATCTCGATCAGTTTTTGGGTTTTGAGGCTTTGAAAGGCGGGTGGCTGCAAAAATAAAAATAGAACACACATTAAAGCAGACGCTCCTAATTCGCCATCCAAATTTCATCGGCTCCTCCAAACTAACTAGCTATAACAACAGCGAAGATGAGTATTCTTTCGAGAACTCACCGAAGCTTCTTTTTTTCATTGTAGCGGAAGTACCTATAAAGCTGATAGCTCGACTTTGTGGGATTCCAAACAAGCACGAGAGGAGGCATAATTATATGCAGCAAAAGTGAAGCTAATGTGATAAGACGGCAGATGAAATCATCCTGAACTTGGGTAAGCCAGAACACGCAATAATTATGTAACTTACAATCGACTCAAAAGTTACCTCTCTTTAGGTCAATGGGCATTTTTTGACTCTCATACTCTACATATAAAGTTAAGCGGTCTGTCTAATACACAGCACAGAGTGAAAGTCCTATGCAGAGCTAGGTCACGCACTTAAGAAACTAAGCTATGTAATCTCAATAACTCAAAATGTACTTAAAATAGGATAAGGTTTCTAAGCAAAAGCGAATTCAGTAATCAGACCAAGCCGAAAGTCGCCACCTTAGAGAGTCATACTAAATTATCTTTGTAAGATCCAAAGCTCGCATCAGGAAACAAAAGAAGTGCGCAGAAAAAGTTTTTTGAGAAAGGAGATCGCCTTCGGCAGTGGTCGGCCACCCTTTGAGCTTACTTGTGCCATTAATATACTTCTCAGCAAAACTTCAAAATTTAGAAGAAAATCTCAGCCTTAAGCTGCTCGAAGTTATAACGCACCAAATTATTATTTTTAATCTAAGAATGCAGGTGCAAGCTTACATCGGACCTAGATCTCCTTGCAAGCACACAAACGAGTCATAAACTTGTATTTCATACTTCACTGAAAGTATTCAATAGGCTTGGAAAGAGATCAAACACATTATGAACGCGAATCAATGATTACCCACCGTCTCGTTTCTCGGGTGCCCAAGAGAACAAGTGTGCGTATTCAAATGCGTTCTCAACGTGATACACTTGTTATACCTTTCATGAACATGAAATGGCATATTAACTTTGGTCCGATGTTTGTAACGTTTAGAAATATAAGAGATAGACCCACCATTAAGTATACCAAATTGATCAGGACGATGAACTGAGTTGATACAGCCATGTCCGTCCGTCTGTTTGAACGCAAACTAGTCCCTCAATTTTTGAGATATCTCGATGAAATTTGGCACACGGATGTATTTTTGTATTATATTAGACATTTGTCGGAGCCGGTATAATCGGGTCACTATAGCATATATCTCCCATACAACCGATCGTTCAAATAAGAGGATTATGACCATTTCTCCCTCATTCTTAAAGATTAAAACTTGAAACTTGGTGGGATATTTTCTTATGGATAGCAAAAGATTTCGTAAAAAAATCACCAAGATCGGAGCTATATATAGTATATATCCCATACAACCGATCGTTCAGATAAGAGGATTATGGCCATTTATCCCTCATTTTGGAAGATTAAAACTTGAAACTTGGTGAGATATTTGCTTACAGATAATAAAAAATTTGGTAAAAAAATCACCAAGATCGGAGCTATATATAGTATATATCCCATAAAACCGATCGTGCATGCTGACAAAGTTTTCGAGAAATTTAAACAATGCGTATTTAAGTTTGCACGTATTCATGAATGGTATAAAGCCTTCGGCACAGCCGAAGACAGCGCCGTCCTTACTTGTTCTAATTGTCATATTTCCATTGCAATACAGACCATATTTGCATATTTCGACTTACCTCAACCTCAACCTGTTTCTGTGCAATCAAACTAGTTGTGCTATTCGCTTGTATTTCTTCGTCTGCATTCTGCGCTGCAGTCGACACACAAAGCACCTCATTTGCATCAGCAGCGGCGGAAAATTCATTTGAAGCGTCCTCGTCTACACCAAGCATTACATCGTCTTCTAGAGTTTTGATTGAGCTTGCGGCTGCATCAAAAGTAGGTGAAGGTGTTGTGGTGCTTTGATTTACATCGTATACCTTTTCAATTAAACAAAAATATATAGAGAACTCATCAATCGGCTACAACAACGCTCTTCTCTACTCACCACATTCGTCTGCGTCGGCGTTGGCCCATTTTCGAGCGTAGTTTCAATATCCATTTCCTCTGCTTCTACTGTTTTTGCACCGTCAAAATAAAAGCTTTCAAATTCATTGTCGTCCTCCTCGTCGTCGTCGTCGCCGCTTAGCGAATATGTGCGCTCTGTTGGTGTAACTGAACTTGCGTACATGATGTCGGACGCTGTTGCCCAATGCAAATGCGAATTTTCATCATCGCTCATTGTTGTTGTATCTGGCATATCGGGCAATGAAGCATACGCCTCAGCAGTCCAATCATAATGCCAAACATCCATGTGTTCGGTAAACTCGGACAGTGTACAGAGTGGACGTTCCTCGCAAAGTTGACATTCAATGGCGAAAAGTTCTCCAACGCAATCCCAAATAAATACCTCACCACATTTGAGGCGTGGTTGATTGAGCTGATATGTTTCCATTGTACAGCGTTTTTTTTTTCTTTCTGTTAGGGTGATGGTTTCTTCGGCGCACGAGCTGCGCAAGCGCCAACGTTGGGCTAATTAAATACGACCGTTTGATAAATTTAACTTTCACCAACTCATAACAACGCTTATTTTACGCGAACATATCAGGTTGAGTTGCGAAAAGGTTTTAAAGGTTTTTGATGACGTCGCACTAGAATGCAGAGCCAAACTACATACAACAAACAGCACCATAAATCTTGAAATCTTGTTTGGTTGCACTGCAAAGCGTTAGTACACACAAAAATTATTAGCCCGCTCGCAACGAAAGACCGACGAAGACTACACGAGCAGAGTGCGCCAGTTGAAGCTGAGATTAGTTGAAACCAGCGACTCGAATAATGTGGCAAAGCCGACCAAAATAATAAACGAGTATTGAGCCAATTGGTAGTGGCCAAAATGGGAATATAGAGACAGCAAACGGTATAGAGAAAGCCGACGTCAATGCAATAACAATGGAAGATAGCAAACAAAATCATAACAATAACCAAATACCAACAAACCCTGGAGCGGACGAAGCATTAACTGGGGTGGAGGCAGAGTTGAATATCCGAAACGAGAGAAAGAAATAAATAGTGGCTAAAGTCAAAGAGGCGACAGGTATTTTGCTTGCTGGCCAATGAGTGGCAACAACAGGTAGCAAGCCAGCTTGCCGGCTTCAAATAGCGTCAAGAGAGATGTTTGGTTGTGGTAAACAATTTGTAGCAAACGCGATCACACACCTAAATAATCTAACAATAGAAATTTGAGCGGAATGTAACCACAACCAGTTTTGGGCCGCGGTTCACCTATAACGTTTTCTATAAACTAGCGGGAGTCGTCTCTTAAGGGCAACTGAGAAGCTTGCCAAGACAGCAATACACTCGAAGGAGTATGTCGATCACGCTGCATTCTTTGAAACGTCCACTCATGCATGCCGCCTATATATTTTATATTTTTAGCCAAACTCGACTTATTTCGGTACACAGCATCGACAGTAGTGAAAAAGGCAGTTTCGAACAAAGCACTTGCTACTTATAAGGCCAGCACTTTATCCACAATACTGTGTCGTCCAACATACCAAGCAAGTATGTGTACATATTTACCTTTCTATTTGTTTATTTGACTTTTTAACTGCTCAAGTGGTTGTAGGTATGTGTGTGCGTTAGCGTGTTAATTGGATTTGTTGGTATTTGATACACAAATTTATTTTCTACCTTATTTACTTGCATACAGTGGCTTTCAAAGTGAAAGGTATAGTGTTTTGCAAACACTTGCACTCGGAATGCCTTTAATAAGTTTGAGATAGTCTCCCAAACAACAATTCTTTAATAAACCACAGTCTACCGGGCATGAAGTCAATTATGAGAAGATGGACCCGAGTTCTTTGACTCTCGTCAGATTAACGACGCGGCCTGGCATTCCAAAATGATAAGCTTTCTGCAGTTCTGGGCATCGAAAATTAAACTGAAAAACAGTGTCGTACCTACAAAATTCAGCGCTCGGGGCGAAAAAAACTATTTGCCGCTTTAAAAGCTAAAAACTCCCTGCACCAGAATCTGAATATATTTTTTTTGTTTCCGCCATCGTAAACCGTTTCTCAAGTCACAATAACTTTTTAAAAGAGTAATAGGGCACAATTCAACCGACCGGTACTTCTAGCCAATTGCTCACGTATGCCATCATTCCGCATTATGGGCTTAGGACTATTGTGATTTAAAAATTTGCTTTCGATCACGGAACGTATAACACAATTCGACCCCTGAATTTACTTGAAAAAACTCGCGTCTCGGCTGAAACTAGATGGCATTTATATTGAAGGCCCCGCAGACTTTGCCTAAATTTTCAATATTATACCATGTATACCTCAACAGATATGCAGTGCGAAGCATCGCAACAAAACACCACGGCAGCCTTCTTGCTCACACCACATCATCAAGTTTGTGAATCTGAAGTATATTCGAGTCCACTTGAATACACCCAAAAAATTGAATCAAAATTGTACCAGGCGTTTGGAACTATGTCAGTCACATGCCACCACTCAGAAGATATTGATAAAGCAGGCTCTTTGACCCCAATTCGTACATCCTGTAAGTAATTGTAAATTTTTAAGTTTTTGAATCGGCAGCCGATACAAGGCGATATTCTTGGCAACCGTAGATATAATGGTAAAATAGATACTTTTGCGTTGGCTTCGGCTAGACAGCAAGAAATGTGTTCTCAGCTCACTAGTATCTTCACTTTTATGACACACTGTATGTATTTACACCTTTTTGTGTACGTTGCGTGAAGAGCACATACACTCAGCAGCTTGTTTATTGAGCGGAACATTTCAGATGAGAGGAAGCTAAATATTTTCTTTATTTGGTGGTCAGCTGATTTGTTTTTATAAAATTCGAAGAAACCGGTTAAACTGTTGCTTCTACTTAGGCTGCCATCGGAAAAGTCAGCATCATAAACATGAATTATTTTGAAAATTACCTTTGTAGCTTTGTGTGAGTTTAAGACTGGCTGCTTCTGTTGCGTGCAGTTTGACTTGAATGGGCTAGGCTAGTTTGAACAAATTGGCTAAAATTAGTGATGTACGGAATAGAACAGAACCGGTTCTGGGGAATAGAGTATTTTAAATATTTGAATGAACCGACCCTTTTGTATCTAACAAGCATGGAAAAGCCAAAAATATACGAACGCGTGTTTAAATTAACTGAAAATTGTTTTCAAAATTTCCGAAATTCGGTTGCATATTAAACAAAGTAGAGGAGCAGGAAACAGGTTCCAAAACAAGCTTTGCGTTTAAATACTCAGCCCTTACTCTGTAGTTCTATTCGAGAAAATTTGTTCGCTTTCGAGTGATTCGTACTCTGTAAGAAATTTTCGAGTAGAGTTTATTCGTTGTACGAGTTCCATTCTGGTACCTTCGGATTTGATTTATCCCCTTTTCGATTGTAGACATTTTGGTAATCTCTATTTCTAAACGGAAATCCACAAAAAGGTAGTTTAATATGATTATAATAAAACAATTAGTGTTGTTTTTTCATCAAAGTAGTTTAATATGATTATAATAAAACAATTAGTGTTGTTTTTTCATCAAAAACTCATTTTGTCGCAGAAAGGGGTAAGCTATCGCTTTTGACAGAAAATAATAAATATAAAGAATGTTGGGTAAAAGATTGGAAAAATTAAATAAACATTTTTTTTTTCAGATTAGATTACTATTTTGAAAAAAATTTTATTTCTTTAAAAAAAATTTTAAAAAAAATTTCTAATCCGAGGACTTGTGTTTGAACTTGCGACCGCAAGCGTGGTAGTCGAGACGCTAATCATCTGCTCTGCTGCGACATGTACAGCGGCGTTGTCTAATGCTGTGCTTAATACTTATGCAATGTGTTTTTGTATTTTGCTTTGCGACCGAAATTTGTGAAATATTTTAAAGTAAATTCGTTCGAACTACTGAGTACCGATGTGTATTGGAATCGATTTTTGCATTCGAGTAGAACAGCCTTTCGAATAGAACTACAGAGTAAGGGCCCAGATAAAAATTTTTCTATCAGAGAAACTTTGTTGTTTTAGTTATGCTCTTCATTTGTTAAACTCTTTGAAAAAGGCCAGCTAAAAGAAGATGTCAGAACAGTCGATATTTTTTCTTCAGAACTTATGAATTAAAAACCAAAATGAAATATTTTATCAAAACTTGAAGTTTGTGTGCGCTTATAATTTTTTATGCTTGCTTATTTTTTTGTTGCTTTCTATTTAAAAAATTGTTTAAGGCAAGCAGACAAAGTTTTATCTAGCAGCGAAATGACGAATAAAAAAACAGCCAACAATTAGGAGTTTTTGATCACATACCCGGTTCTTTTTGGAACTGCATACCGATTCTATATACACTCGGAATTGCATATAACTGGTGCTTAGGTATCTATCTCAAACTGTCTAATATTAAAGATTTTTGTTTGCAAACAGTTTTAGCGTTAAGGCTGCTTAAGCAATCAAGCCAATAGTGTGTGAGAGAGGGTTAGTTTTCACACAGGTGTGCCATTGTTATAGTAATACTGAGATGTTACGAGATTTAAGCTGTGCGCGTCTTTTCAATACAGAGTGCCTTTTGCTTACACACATTGGCGCAGAGTCATAGTCAAAGTAAAGTCTGACTTAAATTTAATTGTAGGTATTTGACACAGTTTTTGATGGGCTATCTGTCAAAAAGGCTTCATCTAAATTTAAGTCATACCTTAATTTCTTCTCCATTTTATATCAAATCAGACCGTTTTTTATTCCTTATTTTATTATTTCTGCTTGCCTAAAAATTTTTTTGAATTGAAAACTACAAAAAAAGAAGCAAGAGCAAGCAGATAAAATTATAAGTGCTCAAAATTTTGGTTTCTATCTGGTAAGCGAAAAGTTCTCATTTGAATAATTTTTTAAAATTTTGAATTTAATTTTGTTGTTTTATTCGTCGCTAAGTGCTTACAAAACCAAAATTGGCGGAAGGCCTCGTCAGTTTTCTAAAAGCAAATGTTTTTTCTATCTTTCAAAACTAATCGGAACTTTACCGGAAGATTCGTTTTATTATCAAGCATGTTTTTAAGCTGGAAGGACTATGAGCCGAAAAATCGATGAGTCATCCGTCGAAAATTTAGAGGTGTGGATTGCGTAAGCATAACCTCAAATAAAATAATATAAAATAAAATAATTTAGTTTTGAAAATTCTTTTTCAGAGGTTTTTGTTTTTGGTTTGTTGTTCTTTTTTTGTTAGAATTTTTTTTTATTAAAATTTTGTTTCCAAAAGTAAGTACCTTCTATACTCCATCTTCTTAAATACTAAAAATATTCCCAACCCAAATAATAAATAAACTTAAGTATAACAATTGTATTCAGTAAAATGTACCAGGTGCTCCCAACTCGCTCCCCCATTTTCCCCATTCCCTCTCTACCCGCAACCTTTTCATTTAAGTTCTCCCACTTAACAAACCATCCGTACATGCCGTACGTTTAACTTTCTTATCACCCTGTAGACAAGCTGCATAGCCCATGGCATGCGGCAGGAAGTTTTGTTCATAATTCCCTGTGAAGAGATGAGCATAGGGACCACTTGCAAATACGCCCACATCATCACCGCCATGCGTTTCGGATTCTAGCGGCACCATTGAAGGGAATTGATAGTCTTTGTTCTTCATATTGACCTTGAGTAAATTCTTACGCTTGATGGAGCCATTCGCTCTAAAGATATTATATTCAAAACCTGGACCATTGGCGTAGCTAAGCGTGGCATAAGGTAACTCGTCATCGGCTAACTGACCATTATTAACACCAATAATATCATTCTTGCGCGATGAGTAACCAGCCACAGACATTGTGTGGGCATGATCCGAGGTGACGACGGTAAGTGTGTCTTCTTCATTGGTGCGTGAGCATGCCAAAGTGATAGCCTTATCGAATTCAGCAGTCTCATCGAGCGCTTTCATAGCAAGCGTATCATGATGCGCATGATCAATGCGCCCACCCTCAACAAAGAGGAAGAAACCGCGTCCATTACTCTGACGTTCCAAAATGTCCAAAGCAGTTGAAGTCATCTCCGCAAGTGTGGGTGTTTGAGTGAGATCGGCATCGAGATGGAAGGGCATATGATTAGCGCCAAAAAGACCCATCACGCGTGTAGTGGATGTAGGTAACTGTAAGAAGAGAAAGTTGCATGTTAGTGATTTGTGTGGGTGCGCAACGCATTTACACCACTACTTACATTAAAGAGCTCATCACGTGTCTGCACGTAATGCGCCGTGCTGCCATGACTAGCCTGCCATTCTTTAATTAGATTACGTCCATCCATGCGACGCCCCAACTCACCACTCAATTCACGTTCGGTGTGTGGAGTAAAGTGTTGACGTCCACCACCCAAAATCACATTCAAATTACGTCCGACCTCACCGTGCACCAGCTGTGTTGCGATATCGTTGCATACATGTGGATCACCGTTGTCGGATAACACTTCGGCATCATTTTCCCAATTGCGGTTGGCGGTATGTGCATAAACGCCAGCTGGTGAGGCGTGTGTGACAGCAGTGGTGGTAACAAGACCCGTAGCCATGCCTTGCTGTTGTGCCCAAGCGGCAATTGAGTTTACATGATGGAAGCTGTTGTTCTGACCCAAACAATCGTTTACCTCAATCGCAGCGGATACACCGATGGTACCGTAATTCGTCTTAACGCCACCCAAATATGCGGTGGCGGAGCAAGCGGAGTCAGCTACCTGGGTGTTGGTGCAGTAGGTCTGTGAGAAAAGAAAGATAAAGTGTTTGTATGAGTTATATTTTGTTGCACGTGCTTTTACACGGAAGTGTTTGGAATCGTGTCTTAAGAACTCACCTTACTAAGTCCCACATAGGGAAAACGTTCGAAGCTATATTGCTTCTCCTCACCGCCTAAATATACGCGTCCTGCTGTCAGCGTTGGTATGGACATGCCATCGCCCAAAAAGAGTATTACATTTTTTGCAAGATTTGTGTTAAGATAAGATTTTTCTGCAATCTGTTTATCCAGAATGCTTTGTCCTATTGAGTTCCAGTAGTGTGAGTATCCCTCCTCCGTGTTCGATGAATCAAATTTAATCATTGGCATTGAGCGTTTTTGTATGGCGTGTTGGGGCGCGGCGGCCTTGAAATTGAATAGTGGATGCATCCGACGCTCGGTGGGTTCGTTATGAATAGCTGTGTGATAGAGTAAAGTTGGTAATTAGTTAAAGAAAAGTTCGAAAATTAAGACTGCTAATGGAAAAAGTACAGTCTCGCACTTACCAAAAGCGTGCGCGCAATAGAACCCACACAACGCCACAAATATTAACAAATTAAAAACTCGTAGGTTGCACATTTTGAAGTTGTTTTTGGTACTTTTCGAGGAGTTCCGAGCTCTAATGCTTGTTGAATCTTTCCGAATTCTTTTTGTCAAAATTCCTGCAACTTTTGCTCCTTTTACACTGTTCTATGCTGCTCAACGTCTCAGTACTGACTATGCACCTCGTCTCGCAGTTATACTTATAGCACTACAAGCCTCAGCTTGTGCACAAACTATAGGCTGAACTGCTTATCAGCTACAATGTTCGGAAAAGAGTCCGTCCACTGGTCAGCCTGCTACATTGTTTTTGTGTGTTATATTCAGCCGCTTTAATGCTGTCCTCCGCTTACATATCGAACCCGCTGCGTACAAAGGCTGATAATGAGCCAAAAAACATATGAAGGTATATGGGTATGTGTGATGGATTTGATTAATACATACATATTTATATGTGTGTTGTTTTTCTAAATGCCCTACAGATTTTCGTCTGCAGCAGATAGTGATGTGCAGGTTTGAGTATTTTACGTCGTGTACGGTTCATAGTGGAGCCGGGTACTTTACCCAGTTCCGTTTATGACAAAAAACATTGATTTTAAAGTGGGAAATATCACCAAAACGAAATGGTGCCTTTGTTGAATTGCCAAATTCTAATATTCTTATCTAAACTCATTTCCCTTAACTATTCCATTCCATTATCGCTGGGTTTCGGCTCTCAGAAAAGTTAGGTTAACAATTGTTCTCCCCGGAAGAATATGATTCTTGGAAGATATGATCTTCATCATAGCCGATATTCAACATAGCGATTACTTCAAAGTCGGCGTTAATTCAACCTACTCTTACTTGAGCCGTGGTTTAATTGTTATTTTGGACCTTGAAAATAAGAAATCAATTCGTTTTTTGTTGGTGGCGACTGGTAGTTTCGTTATAGTTTATGGTTGTGGTGTTTCCCTTGCGAAATTTGGCCCTTTTGGTTTCGCGTGATGGCGGCTTTCGTTGCACGGGCTAACCTTTGTAGTAATTTGCCGAAGAAGAGTGCCGTACGGAGTTGTGTTTCCCGAGAGTGGTTGCTGTTAAGTTCGTATATTTCTTTAGAATTAGGCTCATTTGGTTATTAGTGTTGACCCGTGGCTGGTCTCCCCAAACCAAAACATACACAATACGATTTTATGTGGAATAATGTTGATGAGGATGACGATAGGTTTTATTTCCTGAGGAATTTGAGTAAATATTTATACAATGAACAAATAACATGAAATTCTACTTACACATTTGTGTGATTTGCAACCTTCTTTCCTCTATGCCAGCCACGAATGCCCGCTTTTTCTTTCGCACATTCCTGGCTGTCATATTTTACAATCTTGGAATAGCGTTGCCATTTTAACAATAATCACAATAATTTAATACATTTTACAGGGTTGCCAACAATACACTATTACATTAAATTAATTTCAATTTTGGTCTTACGCGGCGCCAACAATTAGTGACCCACTACGGGCTGTTTGTGGGCAGATGCCGGAAGTTACAGTGCTTAATATTCGCATTATCCACAGCCTGTAAAACTCTGGATCCCAAATTTCACACCAAACCTTTATTTAAAAGCAAGTTATTCTACTATAATCGAGTTTCGGTTCCTATATAGCCGTCTTTAGCTCTTTTAGAGCCCTGTTTAAGTTCTTAGGGAACCGGTTTTTCGGCCTTTTGTAATAAAGCTGCTGTTCCTTTACACACGTTCGAGTTTTTTTGGAGCCAAGTTTCGGATGCTTCTATAATAAATTCGGTTCTCAGAGCTCGGTACCCGCGTTTCATTGCATCTCTAGCGTCCGCTGTTGCTGCTTCTCATTATCGTTAGTGTTCTTGGCAATAGAATCGGCAAAATTTAACAGCGGAAGTGTTTATACGCTACCGCGCTGGTACACAACCAGCAGGGCATGCCACACATACGAGCGCAGTATTTGTACTTCGGCTGCTCGTCGGCGCCCTGTGCACGTGGTGAGGCTTCTGTGCGTCGTACGAATATTAAATAATCACGTGACTCTTGCTCGACAGGCTTCGATTGTAAACCCGAAACGTGCTTATATCCTGACATAGTTTGGCGCGGGGCGCGCAGCAATCAATAATAAATGATTGGCGCGCTCTTAGAATGGAAAAGTTATGAAACGCTAAATATTTATTTATAAACTAATTAAAAGAAAAACATATAAAAATAAATAACTGATAACATCAATATTGGTGGACTTCGTAATAGCTCACGGTATGTGGGTATTGTGCAATTTATAGTTAATGCGCGGGTTAAGTCCGTGCGACTATAATTAATTAAATCCACAGACGTTCGAGATGAGTATGAGGTATGGGGATACGCTAGACAAGGGAGTACGTGGAAATTGCTTAAAAACCGCTTCTGCGGCATTCCCGTTTATTGGAAATGCGACGCAACAATTATTTGCTTAGGTATTTCGGGACAAGGCATGAGATACCCGGTTTTTAATCACTGCTGTCTCTTTGAGAATAAAATCACCGAAATGGTTTTAATGTTATATATCGGCATTCACTGAACCCATGGTGTTTATGGTCAATGTGTGTGGTGATAGCTCCTAAAATGGAAATAACAAGACAAATGCGTTCGGGTTTTTAAAATCGAATACAGAAAGTAGAGCGACCGGTGAAAATCAAAAAAGCTCCCACACCAATCTCTAGTTTACAGCTGTATTGTACATACATATATAAGTTTTTTCATATTTTAGTTGCTTTGAAATACGTCTTCAGCATCGGAAACATCACGTTTTAAAACTTTGACTGATATGCGAATGAAGAGAGGCGTAAGAAACTAACCGTTTTACACATAAGAGCGTTTTATGATTAAAATATTTTGCAATAAATACTGATTTAATAGAAAAGCTTTCGTAAGGAGTTTCAGACGTCTAACGGCAGGGGCGTGAATAGCTAATGGGCAGCTAAAGTTCTGTAAAAAACTTACGTGACCCTAAGAAACCAGCGCATTAGGATACAGAAAAAAGATACCTGTCATAAGAGGCGACTAAAACCCACTACCCGAAGGTTCAACAAGATCAAAGACGTCGCTACCACTACAGTCGGGCTAGTAGCAGAAAATTATAGCACCGCAGAGCCGGAAAGGCGCTAAAACTTCGGGTGTGTTTTTGCGGTTACAACAACAAGAGGACCAATACTGAACAGCCATCGTCTACGTTTTGCCTTCTAAGGCCCGGTTTTACAGTCCTTGGTTAAGCTCAGTTTACACTAAGTTTGCTTAAACCCGGCATAAATTTAAACTCCAGTTAAACTGCAGAGCGGTTTTTCAGTGAGAGTTTAAGGCCGCTTTTAAGTTTTGCTTTTTATACGGCAACATTGGTTTTTTTTTATCTAGATTCGGCAACATATAACATTTGTTTACATATTCAACGCCATTGCTTCTCCTCAGTATTGTAATAGTTAGGATTTCACTAATTTCTGCATAACTATAATCACTTTCGTCAGATGATATATCCAGTATTTAATTAAATATAAAAATATCGTCCGTTTTTAATTGCGTTCAGTGTATTGTTTCACAACCAAAACCATCAAATATGCAAACAGCTGACAGGTTAACTAGAGTTTAACTCTGCCAAATAGGCCGCTTAAACTACGTTTAAACTTCGTTTAAAATTGACTGAAAAACGGTGTAACAAGTTTAAGCTTAGTTTAACTGACAAGTTGAGTTGAACTTGTACCGAAAAACCGGGCCTAAGGCACCCTTTGTTGACAAAAGAAAAAAAACAGTGTAAGCATTTATTATTGCATACAAATTATTAGTCTTGCGAAATATAATAAATTATTCAATTTTTAATAATACTCGTTTAATTTGGCTTGTTATTACTTTTTAATATTTATTTCAGCTTTTATACAGAGCAAAGTATTTTTTCATCTTCCTCGCTTAAATGTACTCGTATATCGTTCTCTATATTTTCACGCTATCTAACGGCTTACCAGCGAAGCCTAATTTATTATCGGGGTTGCCACTGTTGCAAGTAGACCATGATGAAAACTAAAGGCATGCACCCACTGTAGACACTAAGTATACATACTGTTTGACTAGAAATTTTTAAAAATTAACGCCAAATTCGATCAGCCATTTCATTTGGCACAGAAAACTAGAAAATAATTTTACGCCACAGAAAATTTGTTCACCTAATTTTTACTCTGAGTAAAATGTTTCCGATTAGCACACAGCCTATGTATGAATATAATTTCACTTAGCTATTTAACAGTGACAAACAACAGATTAACTATATACAGGCGGTAGCCTAAGCCGTAATGGATGTGTGACCGATTATGTATGGGAAATGATTGATCTTGATAAAAATCTTACATAGTACCTACAAGTATATACATATGTACATACATGCTTATATGTTAGCGAAAACTAGCTTTATACAACACAACTGTACCTCCCGCCACGGAAGATGACGACCTATGTTGACGGAAAAATATTATCGAAATTTTACACAAAAATATCGTTCTAGGATTTTGAAGCAATATTATCGTAGGAATATAATACATGAATCAACCCATAACCTCAAAAACTGCTTTCAAAAGACGAATTCACTACGGTCACAATAACACTAAAAGAGGATGTGAGAACGAGTGACCTACTGAATCCTTATGTGGTAAGGAATGTGCGGCTAAATTGAGCATCACTGTGCTGAATCATTACTGTACATTTCTATTACCAATTTATTTCTGCAAAATCATTTCATGCAAACATCTTTTGTCAGGGTTGTTAGCGCTAATTTTGTTAAAGGCAGCTTAGGAAGTGTCACTCAGTGTCACATAATCACTTAATAAACAAATTACTGAACACATAAGTAATACAAAAAGATAAATAAACAAGTCGGTTAGCACCCAAAGTGTGAAGAGATAAATTTGAAAACCAAGTTCAAGCCAACGAGATATGTACTTTATAATTTAAAAAAATTGCATTTAGCGTCCTGAGTACAAACACCCAATTTATGGATAGCTTAGGCCGGGTTTTTCAGTACAAGTTGAACTCAATTTGTCAGGGTTAAACTCTAGTTAACCTGTCAGCTGTTTGCATATTTGATGGTTTTGGTTGTGAAACAATAAACTGAACGCAATTAAAAAAAGACGATATTTTTATATTTAATTAAATACTGGATACATCATCTGACGAAAGTGATTATAGTGATGCAGAAATTAGCGAAATCCTAACTACTACAATACTGAGGAGAAGCCATGGCGTTGAATATGTAAACAAATATTATCTGTTGCCGTATCTAGATAAAGAAAAAACCAATGTTGCCGTATAAAAAGCAAATCTTAAAAGCGGCCTTAAACTCTCACTAAAAACCGCTTTGCAGTTTAACTGGAGTTTAAATTTATGCCGCGTTTAAGCAAACTTAGTTTAAACTGAGCTTAGCCAAGGACTGAAAAACCGGGCCTTAGTATGGAAATAATAATAATAAAAAATTATAATAGATTGGAAAGAGAGAGTGTTTGCTATGTACTACATGAAGGATATGAGCATTAAATCAACACATTATTTATTTTGCTGAGTATATACATTGTGAACTCCTTTCAATGTAACTGAACCTTAGGTAATGTAGCCTATGCCTAAGTTGTATAACCTATGCTTAAGTTTAATGATAGATTGTTAACGATATTATTAGCTAAGCTAGCGCGTATTGCATAGAAATTTCATATGTTTTATAGCGGGAATTTTCGTAATTTGCTGAGCAAATGACCAAAAAATGATTCCGTGAAAAAAAGTGGCAATTATAAAGATAAACGAGTTAAGTCACTCGATGAATAAAGACCAATTTACCTCTGCACCGACACTTATAAGCATCTTTTTTGACGACGCCATTTTTAAAACAACAGTGAATGATATTTGACGTTTGCATTTTTTTCCATAACCTAACATGCCAATGTAAGTCAACATAAAAATATTTTAGTGCTGCAAATCAAAAAAAATTCGTCAGGGGTTTTCGCTTTTAATGTACTATGGTAGGACAATGAACGCAACAAATTAAAAAAAATCGTATTATGAACTTCGAACTTTAATGTTGTCGTTTCCGCAAAAAAAAAAAAACACACCGCAATGTTTCTCATATTAAATTCCATCGATCCAAACTTTTGGTTTTAATATTATGAGTTATTCATATTTGTTCCCTACTTCGTTTAAAGTTCTTTGTTTCAAGAAATGTAATTAATGGCGAATTAAATTATATCAAATCTTAAGCTAAGTACTTCATATCTACGATTATTAAGTATGCGTTAAACAACTGAAGTGTTTGCAGAGCAGTAGAGAGACGTGCATCGTCCTCATAGTGCAGCAAGCCAGCGGCAGAGTTGTACCTTATGGCTAGCAGCTTACCAATAAAGCCAACAATTTTACGCTTCAATGCGGCCAGGTTAATAAATTGCTCTGTAGATTGTTAGGCAGTTGAGGGTGTGTAAAAGGGCAGGCAGGCAAACGGCGAACTTGAATGAAATTTATTACAAACTAAATAGGTGGGTAAGAGCTGTATTTAAGTGGATTCGTGTTGGACCGACAGTTTATTAGTTGAGCGTTCGGAGATTTTAACATAGAAAATTGTTTTATATAAAGTCTTAAACAAAATGAAAGGCACACAGCCCTCATTTTTTTTGTAAAGCTACAAATTTTTCAAACTAATGTAGGTAAATAAGTTGTAATATATCGCAAATAACATTTAAAATAGCGCTGGGCAGGCTATGCAAATACATAGGAAGCAACAACAAAATATAAGTTACCCAATTCATATGAGCGGGTTTAGTTGAAGGTGCTTGAACAATAACCGACCTAATTAATAGTTTTGAGAAGCCTCGCAGAGTTAGGAATTGCCATCAATATATCTGTGGCAATAAGGACAAACTACCAAAATCATTTTCGTGAGGTTTTCAGTAGAGCGCTTTGAAAATTGAAATTGTAGTGTAAATGTATGGAATTGAGATATAGTTTTTGTTGTCCATAAAATCCACAATTTCCGAGCAAAAGTGGTGAAATTTTTTTTTATTATAGATCCTCATACGCAGAACACAATGGCGGTACTATCTCGTTTTCTACCAAACTTGAGTTTCGTAGTTTTTGCTTATTGCCACAGATATATAAGGCGGTAGAAAATGCCATACAAAACCAGGAAATGTCAATGTGCTCGAAATGTCAGATACGTTTGAAAACAGAATATCAAGAGCAGCAGTGAGTAAAACTACTTTTTTAAATTTGATTCAATTTTATAAAAATGTATTATGTTTCAGAGTACAAGGGAATAAAAGGAGAGTGTGAACTCGCGAGTAAACAAACGAGTTTTAAAGAAGCTAGCTTACAAGGAACGAATAGTTTCAGCACCCAAAGCGCTAATGCCTTCGCATATTCAACAAACAGTGAACAATACCTGCGCATTTTGAAGGAAAATTTGCCAGTAACAGTGGACATGCTGCTAATAAATCGCGATCGGGGAACTTTCCAACATGACAAAGACCCGAAGCACACCTCAGGCATTGTCAAAAACTGGTTGATGTAATGCAGTGGCCTCCGCAAAGCCCAGATTTTAATCCAATCGAAAATCATTAGGCTTACCTAAAAAAATCGACTTGCGAAACGATCTATTCCAAAGGACAAAATTACCTCTGGTGCGCAGTGGAATGGTATGACATACCACCCGAGTTTGTTGCAAAACTTCACAAAAGTATGCCAAAAAAGACAGTTGAATGAAAAAAGATAAAGGATTTTGGATAAAATACTAAATAAAACTGCTTTTCTTTTATTGAATTTACGTGGGTGTAAAATTGAGTCAATGATCTAATTTACAAAAGTTAATGAAAATTATATATCTTTGCTCAATTTAAACATTTTTGTGGTGGATTCTAGTAGCCTAAGCTATATTCTAAGAAACAACAAAATAACATCGCTTAAATAATTAGAAAACTTATTTTTTTTTGCCTAAATTGTAATTTTTTTCTCATTTACTCAATTTTGCACCTCAGTGTATATTTTTATATGAAATTAACAAATGAATTCTAGTTGCAGAAGTTTTCATAATATGCACTGAGTCACATTATTTCATATGCATGAAAGGTACAAAAACGAAGAGAGGGCTTTTAAATTGCAGATCATGCAGTGTGTAAAAATGTTACCAAATAGTGATAATATTTAACAAACACTGTAGAGTGCATAACGACCCTGGAGTATACACTTCGGTAAACTTAATTTAAACCGATAGCAGGAAGCATGTTGGATGTGGAAATTGGTGATGCTGCAGCAAAGCAGACTACGCTTTTACACCTTTCCCTGTGCTACTGACCATTGCTACTTAGCCACCCAGTTGGCGCTTACGTTGACTATGTGCACCCAGCGCCATACCGTACACAATTTTTCGCTTGTCGTGTGAAAGTTCGTTTTGGTCTGCTGCACCTGCTCATAGTTACTTGCGGCTACACTTTTCCCATGCTTAACTCCTACCCCTTTCCGTTAAACAAGTTCCTGCTTTCCTTGAAATGTTTGCTGTTTTTGTTGGTTTTCTTTCTCTCTACATGTTTGGTTACTTTTAGGGATAATAAATTTTGAAAGCTATATATTATTGCTTTGTGTCTGCGTTGTCTAGCTGCTCGACAACGCTGCATTCACCTTGCAGTTACGCTGCTGAACATTTGAAGTTATGGGTTTCATCTCTTTACTTTTATTCAAACCGGAAATGTCTTTGGTTTCAGCATTCCGCCACTAACTTCCGTTGACGGTTGATTTCTTCTCAGTTCGCTCTTTCTCTCTGTCTGGCTGTGCTACTGTTGTAATGTTTGTCTATCTTGTGCACTTGGTGGCAAATTTTTTGTTGTTCTTTCGGTTGTCTGATATAAATTTCAAACGCAAAGCTTTTAAATTTAAAGTGCTATTTTATTATGCTCTAAGATTTGAAAAGTATGAATTCACAATTTTTGTTGAGCTCCAAGTTAAGCTGACAAGAAAATTGTGATAAAATAGCTAAGGGAACAGGTAAGGTGTGCTAGTTGTTGTAGTGAAAAGAAAATATTTGGTGGGATGCAACTTCTGTCCTAGAAGCTGGCTAACTTCAAATTTATTTTTCCGGCAATATAAACTATATTTTCATTTGTGTGCTAAAAGTAAGGAAGAAGTGGATATGCTTCTTCTTCTTCGCTGTGAATAATAGCATTTAGCATGCTAAGCTTTATTGCGATGACAGGATCCAGGCTTCCGACCAAGGGATTCGAAAATTGTAAATAATATAAAAATTCGACTTTCTAAGTTGCATTTTTGTTGGCGAAAAATGTTTGGTTTTTTATTTTGCAATCATAATTGTTGCGAACACACCCACCAGTATTTCAAATGCATCTTTACAGCTATTTAAGTTTTTTATTTGTCTTGAACTAAATGTTTAATTTGTATTGTAACTTTTATTATGTTTCTAAGCGAATCTTTCCGGAACAAGAGTACAAAGCGTAAGATATTAGTTGTGTTCGGTGAGGATAAAATTTTAAAAAATTTTATACAATTTTATAAAATTTTTACTGGAAAGTGTTCGGTGACACAAAACATTTGCAGCGAGAGAGCGCATTTTGATATTTCATTAAAAGAGAAAGTTACAAGTTTCTGCGGGGGGAATTTCACTCAGTAGAACTTGTAAGTGAAAAACAGCTGATCGTGACATAGTAAAGCAACAACAAAAATTTAAAAATTTGAACTATTAGCCAATCAAAAAAGCAACAGCTGTTTTGCTTGCAAGTTTTCACTGGCTCCTGTTCGGCGACAACTTTTTAGTTTTTGCGCTTCGAAAGAGTTTTACGTCATTCTCACTTTACTGACAGTTCTTTGCAAGTGTTTGCAAGTTTTGTCACCGAACACAGCTATTTTATATAATATTGTAAACCACATAAACATGCATATTCCATCTTATTTTTACTAAAATAAACTCTCAATGAATTACATTAAACACATACCTAAATAAAGACTGTTTTCTTTCTTTTGTGGAAACCGGCAAGAGTTGTCTCGCGTACCAAACAACTATTAAATTTATTTTCGTGTTTAATTATATAATTTTCGCCAAATATAAGTAAAACTTGTATTTGAAAGTTATAAAAGGGATGATATTTTAAGTTTTTGTGTAAAAATGTACAGGCCGTAAATCAACAAAAATTGTTGGTATAAAAAGCAATAACAAAAACCGAGAGCACGCGGTAAGGCAGTTTTGCTGATGAAGATAAAACAGATCTGTCAAAAATCCACCATGATCGCACTACTAACTGTCAAATGGCGGAAGTGGTTCATGCATATGGTAAAAGAAGAATAGAATAAGGAGTTTAGATGACATCAAAACCAGTATTGTTAGCTTAATGGTTAGCAATGCGTGCCAAAATTTCTCTGATGAAGAAGCCTAGCAGCTTTCGAAATGGATCTATGTATAAGAAAAGCTATGGCAGTTATCTCTAAACATTTTTCTACTCTATTCAATCAAAAAACTTTTAATAATTAATTAAAAATGATTATTAAAAAACAAAAACAAATATAATTTTCTTAAAAATTCAAAAAGTGAAAAACTATTATTCTTGGCCTTTAGCTCGTTTCATGAATACGTGCTTTAATGATGTTTTTGATATGTTTGCAAGTTGAAAACAAGAACTCAAAAACAATAGAGCAATATGAAAAGTTGGTGAGGGACTTTCACCAGTGACACAGACGTTTTGGGAGGGGGCTGCATGTTCTCTAAATGCACTTGGTCCACCATCAAAAGAGGCTAATGCATAACAAAAAGTAAGGTATTATTTAAAAATTAATTTTTAAAATCTAAAGTTTTTTTTTTACAGGATACCAAGTTTCGATTCAAGCGGAGCGGAGAGTGGGAACGTAATCGAAATGCAGAAAAGAGGTGCTTCTAAATATGATTTAAGTATGATTTAACCTAAATTTTTTAATTACTGTACAGTTTTGAAAATTTTGTTTTACCCACATAAGCTCGCTTGAACAAGCTCGAAATCCCCATTCAAATATTAATCAAATTTTTACTAGTGTTCTTACTTAGCATTACCCAAAGTTCCATTTTTCATTTTTAAAATATGACCACATAAATATACGTATTTACATACATATGTATTTAGATATAAGTGCATGTATTTACTACTGTGCAAGAAATTGGGGGAAAAACATATATGTAATACTTCTATATTCCTAGAAAACACAAAGTACAATCTCGAGCATCAGAGTGCAGATGTATAGAAAACAAAACGAGAGGTCCGATAAGCCAATGTACCAAAAATGACAATTTCACTTGTTAAAATACATGAGCGTATCAAACGTTCATTGGAAAAAAAAATTATATAAAAGAAATAATTTTAAAACTATTCAAAATAAAAAATAGTAAAAATAATGGTGAGGCAATGCAAACACCAGAAAAGGGTAAGTTAGCTACGTCTTTTTATGTAAATATTTTACGAAAGTTCCATTCTACTGTACCCAAAAATGCAGAACTGCGAATTAGGTGGATGGATGCATGCGATATCAAAAACACACCCAAACATGCGATTTATGTTTGCTCGAAGCGTTGTGAAAAGAGCCAGTGCAAGGCTACCGGAGGCTCAAGATACTTGAGAGAAGATGCTGTCCCCACACTACATCTTCCCGAAAAAGTACAATATCTGAATATAGAGTCTGATTCCGTTTAGTATTTTTCAAGGGTATTTTGTATACGGTTGTTACGGCAGAGTTCCACCTGAACTAAGCTGCTGCCTTTTTATTCGTAACAAAGATGTTCCATTTGTATATACATAAATTATAATTTATTTTAGATACTACGTCTGTAAGCAATCCGCCTCATCATCATGAAAAAGGCCAATTACCAAAAGTTAGATGTAGTAAAAATGGAATAAATTTTGAAGTCCCTGCAAACTTTGATTGTGGTAAAAATATATTTTACTTAAAAGCTTTATACTGGTAAGTTCCACACGAGTTAACATGCTCAATATATTTCATATACATATGAAAATTATAAGTTTTATTTTAGATATTGGAACGGTGACAATTCCGAATCACTTCTTCAATCATGAACCAATGAACTCATCAAAAGTTGGATTTGCAACTGTTAGGAATTTGAATATTGGTACGATAATTGAACTACCGCCTAGCGTTAATTTGCATTCTGGTAAGAAAACATTGTATATAGCCACTTTATATCGTTAAGTTTCACATGAACAAAGCATACGAGGTGTGTTCAAAACGTATCGCGAATTTTGAATTTTCGCTGGTTACGTATATTCGAATTTCGAATTTTTTCTGGCGTTATGTTGGTACTCATGTCTCTCACTTATGCCGTCAAGCTCGGCCATTTTGAATGTTCAGTTAATTGTTGACAGCTGCTTTGCTTGCACGTGTTTTGGATCGTCTTCGATTTTTACCTATTCAAAAAAATGGATCAAAGAACCTGTATCAAATTTTGTGTGGAAAACGAAATTAAGTGCGCGGATGCATTCCGAATGTTGACTGTGGCATACGGAGAAGCTACCTTGGCCCGAAGCAACGTTTATCGGTGATACAAAATGTTCTCAGAAGGCCGAGAAAATGTGCAAAGAAGAACAAAAATTGGCTTTTGCACCACGATAACGCCCCTGCTCACGCATCGTTGCTTGTGCGCGACTTTTTGGCCAAAAACAACACACTAATGATGCCGCAGCCACCGTATTCCCCAGATCTGGCCCCCTGTGACTTTTTCTTGTTCCCTAAACTGAAGAGGCCCATGAAAGGACGACGTTACGCTTCTCTTGACGAGATAAAGACGGCATCGACGGAGGAGCTGAACAAGATACAAAAAAATGATTTTTTGAAGTGCTTCGAAGATTGGAAAAACCGTTGGCACAAGTGTATAATATCTCATGGGGATTACTTTGAAGGGGACAAAATAGATATTCATGAATAAATAAATAATTTTTGAAAAAACACAAAATTCGCGATACTTTTCGAACACACCTCGTACATATCTTATTTTAGATATGCCTACTAGTATTACTTTATTTAGGGAGCTATTCGCTTGTACGATCGAATTTTTGTTGATTTTAAATCGGTCGCAACAAATAAGGTAAAAAATAGCGAGATTCGCCCTAATTCTATTCTAAAATATTTCTCTTATTTCACAAATCTCTTTAATTAATGTGCTCGAACCGCCCCTGTCATGATTTGACGTTTCAGTTAATTTTTTTTCTTTTTAAATATACACTTATACTACTAAATACAAGCTCAAATATTTATGTAGGCTGTCTCCCTTTGTTTTCGATTTCAAAACACAATGCGTGCATATAGAAGTATTAGCAATATAGAAGTATTAAATATATGGGGAAAACTATTGGGGAACTACTGAAATTGTGATTGCGAGGCAGTAAGTGTAAATACCACTTGAGGAACATATAAGTGGCATACATCGCCGCCAACGGCGAATGGGTAAAAATCTGTTCTGCGATGTTCATATTCTAGCCATGTTAAAATTGCTTCTCTGTCAACTTACTGGAAATTGAATATGCTAAAATTTGCAAACAAACGCATTTGGAACGTCGACGAAACAGTCCTTTTAGTGGTTTCGGCAACCTAATAGTTATTGCGCAAAAACGCAAATAGAAGCAATGACCTCCACAGAACCATGCACTTCTGGATTTTGACCATGTATTTTGCCATCTATCAGGTCTTACAATATTTCAAATGCAGGTAAGCACTTCGGTTTTTTTAATTCATCGCAGTTTCCTCCAACATACAAGGTGCCTATAGACGATGTTTCTACGAAAGCATGTTATGGAGAGTCGTAAGCAATAGAGGAAGTCTAATCCTACAGTTTTTACCACATCTCTACAAAAAGCAGAGCTACAAAGAAGTTTGGTGAAAATAGCTTTTCTAAAACCTTTGAAACCACTGGGTCGTTCTAGATTAAGTATTCTAGTGATCATATGTGTACCATTTTGAAAGCTTGGGATTCGTATTTTACAAGTTATAATCCAAAGTATGACCCAAAGTTACTCTACTTTTTTCTAGCAGAACCAACGTTCCCAAATAAATTTGATTAAAAATCGGTTACCTGTAGTCGAACGGTATGTATGCTTAGTGTCTACTGTGGGTCTTTAGTTTTCATCATGGTCCTACTTGCAACAGTGGCAACACCGGTAATAAATTAGGCTTCGTTGGTAAACCGTTAGATAGCAGGGAAATATACAGATAGAGATTTCAGTTCGAAAAGACACAAAACACTTTGCTCTATATAAAATCACAAAATTAATGAAAAGAACTAACTAAAACAAATCAACCGAGTATCATTAAATAACATTTTTTTTAACCGATCCCAGTGTTGGCAGAAAAAATGTTTAACCCTTTTACACAGCAAAAAGCTTTAAAATAAACATTGTGATTCTTAATTTCACGCTGCGTTGACTGCTTCATACACTGCACGCTTTTTGAGAATTTAAAGTTCGTTTTGTTTATTCTCAACGCTTTCGCCTGAAACTATGCAACGAATGTATTTTTATGCAAATTAGTGTCAGCGCATATGCGTGACTTTGTTTTCGTTTTATACGCGATTTTGCGGAAACGGGAAACACATATTTTCTAAGCGTAAAATTTAATTGACCGAAACTGAAAGTACTTCCCGGAGTTGAGCGAATTTTTACTGTTTGTGCTGCGATTCGCAATTTTGTTTACAAATAGGAATAAAGAGGGCAATGATGGTATTGTACGAATAGAAATGATTATGAATATTTGTGCATGAAACATGTTTACATACATATGTACTATATGTATGTATGCATACGTTTTCAGTAGGTACAGCAGTGTGCGGATAAAAATTAGTTTTTGTTATGCGGTTTAATTAAACGACTTTGCAGGCTTTTGAAATTGAGGCTGTAAGCCGAAAATTAGGTTAGGGAATAAGAAAAGCGATAAAATAAATTAAAATGTGAGAGCATGCATAAATCTGTGTAAAGTTAAAATATTTTAATTTAATTTAATGTTGTGCTGTGAGAGTTTTCCTATTACTAAAACTTCTACAGCATTTGAGCAAAGATGACTTTTTGCCCTATATGGGAAAGTGGTCTTAAAAATATTTTAAAATTCAGAAGTGGAATCGAAAAAGAATGCAAAAAATACAGTGCATCCCCCCATCTGACTTAAGGCTGGTCCAAGCTATAGCGACAGCTGCGTGATATTAGGAAATTCAAGTGAGCATCTTCGCCTGCTTCGCACTCATCCTCATACAAAGCTATTTAACAAATAACATTTAACTCCTTTACATTCGTATGTAACTTAAGTAGGATTTGCTTGGAAATTTGTGTAAAAAAATAAAATATTTTCTGTGTGATATTACGACTTGAAAATCCTTTACGTACATAGAGCTTGCATGTTCCCGTTTGGCTTACATTTAGTTAAATTTTAAATCTTTTAGCAGGCAGTTGGCTTTAAATGCGCGCTAGCTCACATGACTTCGAATACTATCTGCAGCAATAGCTACGGCAATCCCTTATTGACCCAGGTCGTCTCAAAGTTGGAGTTATGCCGTAGGGATTTGTTGTATGTGCAATTGAACATACAAAATGTACGGTTAAACGCCCGAAAATATTGAATTTGTAGTGGCAACGAGCAAATAACACAAATACTTATTTATGAATGAAAATACAAACACAACAAACATAGAAAATGAGAAAAGCAAATATTTTTCTATGCGATTCAATGCGAAATCCAATCGAGTTGAAATTGTTGTGCTGCAAGTTGTAGCTGGAGGCGATGACGAAGGATGACTGGGTTAGGGATTTCTATGCACATTTTGTTGTAACTTTTGCGTTGCTGGGTGAGAGGAGATTTTGGTTATGTGGTTCGGTGGCAAAGAGTGCTGCAGCCGAAGCAATAGCTTTACTCATGTGATTTTTATTTCGTTGCTTTTTATAATTTATTTCTTTCTCGGTATTCCGATATGTGTTTGCTTACCTCGACTGCTGACCCCATCTTTTTTATGTATGCGCCACATTCATTCATACTTTTCTGGCTGCAGTGGCTGCAGTGGCTGCAGTTGTTTGTGCAAGTATGATTGGAGCTGACTTGAAAAGGAATTGAAGTTGGGCAATAAAAATCAAGATGCCCGTTTGTAAAGCCATGTGGATTTCTATTTATTCCTGAAAAATGATGCACAAAGGTTGTTCTGGGCTTTGAAGCTTGTTGCTGTTAAAGCTTTAGAAGAGTTTTCTAAACAGCGTAAAACTAAAAATCGCAAAGGCTGGATCGATTTGGGCGAGAAAGTGGTTACTTTTGATCAGACCTGTCAAATAATGATTACTAATCGTAATGATTACCGGTTTGCTAACTTATTTTCTTGAGAATCCATTTAATGATTGATTACCATTACTTAAAATTTTTAATAATTATTTTCCAATTGATGAAAAAAATAATAAAAAAAAATTATGATTTTTTACGATAGTTTGAAAAAATCAAAAATAATAAAATTTTTTATTTTTGATTATTTTTGACTTTTTTCAGTATTGCTGTAGGCACATAAATAAAAAATAATCCAAAGTAGTCAAAACAACTTTTTTGAAAATATTCAAACAAGTTGTTTAGATTACTTTTTAGTAATTAGTAATCAATTAATTAGACGGATTTTTTAGTTGGTAATGATTATTTTAATTGTCCTTTAAGAGAAGGCAATTATTAATTGATTACATTTAGAAAAAATCAAAAAATTGTTTGGATTACTTTAGATTATTTTTGATTTCTTTTAACAATCGTAAAAAATCATAATTATTTTTTGATTTTTTCTAATCCTAATCAATTAACTATTCCCTTTTCTTAAAAGACAATTAAAATAATCATTACCAATTAAAAAAGCCGTCTAATTAATTGATTACTAATTACTAATACAATTTAACAGTTCTGCTTTTGATTACGCCGGGCACATCCATTTATGCTAACAACCAACAGTTTATTGTATAGGAAGATAAAAACCTTCCCTTTTAACGCGCTGCAGCTTTTATCATGAACGACCAAAAACTTTTAAGAACCTTTGTCCACTATTCAAGCTGATCGCGTTCCCTCGAGAATGTAAAAGCTAGTAAAAGAGAGCGGATTGATATCTGAACAAAGAAAGTCGTGTTTATTAAAATATATTAACAGTAATTAATTGTGAACTATACTAAACTGATATCAAAATTTACCACTCAAAAAATATCTCTTGTTTGTCTCTCGTAAACCGTAAATAAGCTTGTTGACTAGTACAAGCATTTTGATTTGAATATCTTACAATATACGGGAAGCTTTCGAAGTATTCTTTCTTTTACTCGTTCTACTGCACTTTCTTCTGCTTGCTTTTGCTATCCTTTTTGCCCCGACAGCACAAGAGCTTGCAAATCTTCACGAACACCGCTACAACGGTGAAAATAATCGCCAACAGAAAACCGATCACATCGAGCGACATGAGCTGCCACCAATTCATATGCACTGCTGGTGATTGCATGTGCTTGGCGCCATGGTGACGCAACACATACTCGGTCCAATAAACAACCGTCTGGCGCGCCGTCATCGGACGATCACGATAAAGGCGTGAGAAGTCGCGCACCGTCTTTGTGTATTTGGGATTGTTGAGAACTTCCTGTATTGCTGTATTGAGACTCTCCTCAGTTAAAGTAAGATAATCCAAAGCGAGTCCATAACCTGAACGCTGAACATATGCCATGTTCGAGGGCTGATCTCCGAATAGCGGTATGCCAACCATAGGTACACCATGATATTGCGATTCGACTACGCTGCCCATGCCACCATGTGTGATGAAGAGTTTGATGTTGGGATGTGCGAGTATGTCATCTTGTGGTAGCCATTCTTTGAAGATGATATTCTTTGCTTGACCCGGACGATCTTGTGCCCTCCATTTCCATAGCACCTTGTAAGGTAGCTTCGAGATCACATTGAAGATAATTTGTGTCTTCTCTTTAGTTAGATGAGAGCCTTGTATGTTCGTGCCTAAACTAAAGTAGATGACACCTTCTTTTGATTCGTCAAGAATCTTTGCGATATCAGCAGGAAGTGGATCGGGTTTCTCTTTGATTTGTATGCCACCAATTTCGATTAAGTTGGGCACATTTGGACGTATTGGACCTTGACTGAAGTGATGATTGGTGAATACTAGTGAGACATTCTTGCGTACTTCGTCAAGTGGGGGATAACGATCCGGTGGAAAGTTGTAGCTGTAAAGAGCAGAAAAAGTAAACAATTATTAGAGAAATTTGGAAATAGGAAGCTATTAGTTTGATGAGTTATTGAAAGTACGGAGATTCGGAAGAACTAAACTGACATGAAAATCTTAGCTTCTAGGAGTTTGATGAATTCCCAGCTCGCCTGAGATTTTAACGGATTTTGCAGTATTAAGAAACTATTTCGCGGTATTTGGAACTTTTGAACTAACTGGCGTACTCCGCGAAGTTTAACGAATGCAACACCAGGATTGGCAGCATTTGTTCCACATTTCTAGAAAACTCTGTCCATAGCTTCCATCAGATGTTTAATTTATCATGACGCTTTTACTATCCAAAGATCGTTGGACAATGAATTCCTGTTTACCAACTTTCATGCAACATAACTCTAGTCAATGTTTTCATCACTAAAACTAAAGCACGGCCCAACTCACTCGTAATACTTTTGTGACTGCCTTTCCACCTTCGAGGTCATATAAAGAGTCTCAAATATGGCAACCAAGAAATTGTGCACACGACCCCAAAAGTCTAACGGTTGCTTGCCTTCGCTAAACAAAGTCGGTACATAAGCAGGCTCTATTGGATTCTTAACCAAATTGTGTACCGCAAATATGGGTTGAACCATAAACGAGACCACAATTGGTACTTTAAAATGCGCGCTCAGACCCAAATGAAAATCGTTCATGAAGTAACCCAACACAATGAGATCGAAACTACCCTCACCATGAGTGGCTAGAAATTGCTTCAAACGTGGATTGGCAAAGGATTGATTGGCCAAACTGGTAACCACGTCTATAAAGTGTGGATAACGCGTGAACAAAGATTGTTCTCTTTTAACCAAACGTGCGAGAAAGTCTTTAGGGAACAAAGGCAAATCTAGTTGTATGTAGTTGTATTGCGCGAGCTTGTATGGGTTCGTAGTCGACGACAGCACGGTAACATTGTGTCCAGCTTTGGCGAGCGTATCAGCGACTGCACAATGGATGCGCAGATGTGATGGTGAAGGTGAAGGAAAGAAACCGAGTATACGTGCGGTGTGCACAGAGGTGGGTATAAATATGAGCCCGACACAAAGTACCGCGTTGAATAACGCGGAGTTGGAAAGACGCGACATGACTGAAGCGCTTCGTAACACGGGATTACTGAGTAGGTCTTGCACTCAAAGGCGACTGAAAAAAGCCAAGCTGATATACATAACTTCCCATGCAATAATGGCGATTACGTTACGAAGTTTGTGGAACGTGTGCCTATCAAATGTAAGTGCAAAGATTAGACGAGATATGAAGTTAACGACCGTTCTAATAATGTGCATTAAAAGTTTAATATTTACTCGCGCTGCCAACTATCTACGCTGTATTGGAAATTTACAGCATCGTACACTTTGTTGATAAGCAGCGCCTGATAATCAAGAACTTCGGAACAGGCCGATAACAACTGCCAAAAGCCTATCCATGGCATACCTATACAGGTAATATCGTCTCAACAGCTGATTAGATTTTTTTTATTTTAATTTTCGATAAACTGTCAAACTTGGCTGCAATCGGTTTGTTTACATTTTAACATGTGCTGTGTTGTTCTGATGTTTTAGAGAAGCAACTTCAAATATGAGCCCATGAGCCTATCACATTTGATTGACAACTCAATGGAATATAAAAATACTTAAGGAGAATATGGCAGAGCTTCTCTATGTGGTATGCTGCTCTAATGTTCGCCAAAATTCGCGGAACCTGTATGTTTCAAGCAGATGAAGTTTTACTGGCTCCGCACGACTTTATTCTCTCATAGGGTATCATATATCCATAGCGCTCTTGTATGGTAAGCGTTATGACACGCAGCGCAGCTTTTTCATGGAAGAAATGCTCTTCGCGGGTTGCTGACTACTGCTAAAAATTTGTTTACCAAACATTCTGATGTTATCTGCCGCGGTACTTGAACGAAGATTTTTCGGTGTAATTGGCTAGCACACTACCTCTACACCAATAAGTAAAGACAGACGCAGGGAGCCGAAGGTTTAACAATACTACGAGTGCAAATGTAAATGGTAATAATTAATCAATCGAATTTCATTTTGAATACCATATCCAGCCTGCCAAATGAACAAGAGAATCGAGATGGCTCCTTCTTATCATTACAGAAACCATAGATTTTGACAAAAAAGTTGATGAGTCGATGTGCCTAGCTAAGCAGATATTTCTTCAACAAGGCTTAATAATAAGCTTGGGTAGTTGTTGAAATAAAGAACTATTGAATTTATTCATTTAAATGCACTAGTTCGCTGGCTCCTTCAGCAAAGTGAACTAAAGTTGTCTGTGGTAACTTTGAGAGTGAATAAGTATGTAAGTTATTTTAAAACGTATGGCAACCTATCGAAACAGCTGATCGAATTTTGCGGTAATTTTTGCAAAATTGTATAATTTATCATATTTCGAAAGATTAGCAATTATGATTAAGGCATACAGTTAATTGATTTGTGATTCAAGTTGAACTACATGACTAGCAAAATTATTTGAACTAAAATCCCAATAAACTAGGTTCCGTAAATTAAATGAACTACAAGTAAACTAATCTCTTCGTTGAACCTAAAAACCCAATTGAATAGCGAATAGCTTGTTACCATTTCTCACGATCTTGCTCGCAGGTGGTTTCATTGAAATCGAATAAGCCCTTTGAATGGGTGGAGATCCATACCCCAGACCCAGCTCAAGTCAAACTTCAAGGGGTATACCTAAACTGATGAAGACCACATCCAGCTTAGACTTTTTCTCTCGGACACAGTGTTTAGATCCAGCTGGATAAGTTTGAAGATAAATATCAGACGCAGAGTACAAATGGCTGACAGCTTTTTTTAGATTTCTACATTTAAAGGAAATAGCTAGGGACTGCGTTATAGCAATGAAGATTAAAATAACTAAATAGGCGGTGTTTAGGGTGTACTTTTCTAACAAGCTGCTTATGGAGCACTAGCTTGCAATGGGAAAGCGAGTTTGTTTGCTGATAAAGGTCGCCCCTCACTGCACTTCCACAGCCAATTCATTTCGCTCATTTATGCGCCATCCCACTCACTTGTAATACTTGTTTGTCTGATACTCCAACATCGGCTGCACAACAAACTCCTCTACTAACGAGACAATCATATTTTTTAGGCGTTCTTTAAAATTCATTGGCTGCACGAGGTAGCCAAATATGCCCGGCACATACGCGCGTTCACTGGGATTCCCCAAATATCTATTGACTGCATAAATCGGTTGTATCATAAAAGAAAGCACGATGGGACAACGAAAATGCGCTGCAACACCTAGCAAAAAATCGTTCATAAAATAACCGAAAATCAACAAATCGAAATCGCCCGCACGTTGCGCGCGCAAAAAGGCTTGCAAGCGCGGCTGATGTAGCGTCTCATTAGCATTTCGATTGATCGAACTCATCATTGAACCAAAACGTTTCCAAAATGGCTTGCGTTTATTGACCATATCGGTGGACATGAGGGGATGCGTGCCCATTGATACTAATTCAATATATTTATATTTGCCATGCTTGCGTACATTCGGGCCGGAGGCGATGACTGTGACGTCATGGCCGGCATGGGCTAGCGCGTCAGCCGCAGCGCAATGTACAATTATGTGTGATTTGGAGGGTGAGGCAAAGAGACCGAGCACACGTGCTGCCTCGACGCGCGTCGTTGGGTAAATGGTGATAAGACAGCAGAGAGCGACGAAAACGACATGGCCCCCTTGGAGGACGAACATTGTTGCGCGTTTTAAAAATTCGTTTTTTCTGGAAATTGTGATTGGACGCGCGTGCCGGGTGTTGTATGCGACTAGGCGTTTTGTTGCTGACTAAGCGCTGGAACTTGTATTGTCGCGCATAAATACGCGGTGAGCACAATTTAGGCATTTTGGGCAGTTATTGTTTATTTAATTGTTTGTGTTGTTGTAATTATAGCCACAATGGGATCGCAAATTGAGGCGTCGTAGTTGAGCGTTGTCTTCAGACTTTGTATGTACACTTGAGGTCTATGTGAAACCGAAATTAAAACGCGCTAAAAGGTGTAAAGAGGAAAAGGTCAGGTGCGCATACAGTTAAAGCGAAACACATTGAGTGCGGAAGGTTGGAAGTTGGCTAATAAAACTTAGTGCTTAATGACTAGAAGGTTATTGTACTTGACGTTGACTTTGTTTTGGAAAAAAGGAAATACGCAGCCAAGAGAGCAGTAGGGATATCTACTAGTTTAGAGAAAGACTCTTACGAGCCCTGAAAGTAGCACAACGGTTGCGTATATCAACCATCTAAAGAGAGTAAACCAAAAAGAACATGCAAGGGAGGAATGGGTGGTGGGTTTGACAGAAGCAAGGTAGGTACAATCTACTCCGACTGCTAAAACTATATTCGAAGCATACGGGCTTATGCAGTATTTTCCAAGCGATAACAAAGTATAAGGAAAAACATCTGAAAAAAAAAACGCATTTACTGAACACTCATATTTATCAAGGGTTTGTACGAACGCACCTAAATCGAAAGCAAAAAAACTGCCTTGACAGTTCGAAACAGCTGTGAATTTCGTGAAAAGTGTGTATAGAAAACAAGTGAATTATTTTGCAAAATTATAAACAAACGCTGTGTTGTGGCGGTAGTGTTGCTGGCCTACCACACCTAAGGTCCAAGGTTCAAGTCCTGGTACAAGTAACATCATATAAGTTCGAAAGAGTTTTTCAAAACAAAGGTCGCCCCTCGGCTGTGGTTTGCAAACTCTCCGAGTATATTTCTGCCATGGAAGATGTCGGTCGGAATCGGTAAAAAACTGTAGGTCCCGCCAATTTGTACGAAAAATTAGAAGCAGCACACCACAAATTGGTATAGAAGCTTGGCCTTAATCTCATCAGGCGGTATATATCGCGCCAATCATTTATTTTTATTTATAAACAACAAAATTAATATAGTTAAAGACATGAAAGGTATAAATAAAACACGCCAGTCAGCTGTTTTTCAATTCGCATTAAATTTTTGTCCTTTTGTTTTGACTTAAAATCATTTTCAATTCGGTCGTTAATATCTCTATTGGCAGAGTGATATCTCAAGATGGATAAACAAAGAGATAAACGCTGATTTAATGATTATCGTTCAGTACGCATGCATGTATCACACAAACATACAAGGTGGCACAAAAGTAAGCTTCCGATGTTCAGCATATCGGTTGTGGCACGTGCAGTGTGTGCTGTTGCACCGTCTTTTTGGAACCACATGTTTTCCAATCCCAATTCATCAAGTTGCGGCAAAAAGAACTCGTTGATCATTGCTCTGTAGCGCTCACCATTCACAGTAACCGTTTGGCCCCGACCGATTATTGGTCAAATAAATAGTCAGCAATATTCCGGGTTCTGGAGCAGTGTAGCATAACATTGTTTATTAACGTGTATTTCGCATGTGTTTACTACACAAATGTCAAAACAGAACTGACTTTAGGGGCCAATCGCAAAATTTATAGTATTTTCTGATAGGAGGATTACTTTTGCGCCACCTTGTATATAACACTGAATATTTGGAAACGTATTCCAAGGCGAATCGTATTCCAAAGTAGCTATCAACTGTTTGGATAATGCCACCTTGTGCTAAATTCGTCTTGGAATACTTGATTACGGAACTTTATGCTAATTCAAACAGAGCTCTTATCTCTTGTTTGTACAATCCTCATAAAAGCATTAGTCTTGATTCGTTTTTTGTTACTCTGTCCTCATACCTCGTAAACTGCGATAATCTTTTTGTTTGTGGTGACTTTAATGTGAACCTTCTTGTTAGAGATATTCGTTCTATTAATTTATTAGATGAGATTTCTGGTGTTTTTACTGCACCAATGACCTTTGCTCTGAATTGAGTGCTGATTTGTAGAGAGTTTCGCTGGTTTTTGCCTGAATGTCAGTAAGTCTTGGGCTTGTAAACTCTAGTCTTACCTTCAATGGTGGGGAGGGCATACTGCACACTTCGAAATCTAAGCAATCGTCAATGTTGATCATTCAGCTTTTGCTGCCAACTATAAGGTATTCAGAATTAGTATATAACAATTTAGATTCTCGCTCAGCTTATAAAATCGATATTACTTTCAACCATATAACACGCTATGTCTTTGGTCTAAAAAAATTTGCCCATATTTCTGCTTGGGGAACTCAGCTTCTAGGCTGTGAAATCCATGCTTACTTGAAAGCTAGGAGTTGCATATTTCTATGAAAAGCTTATTTTTATATTATTTTTTTATTATATCCTATCAAATTAGTGCCGATTTTCAACTTTGTGACATACAAACTGCCACTAGAATTATACAGTTTCAGAAAGAAATTATAGACATATTCTTTGTAGGTATTTTTCGACAGAATCTACCTGAATTAGCCCCGTTTAAAATTATAAAACTATTTACTTGCTCTAATTTTATCGGTAATTTTTTTAAATTCTTAATAACAAACTGTGTTTGGAAGCTGGCTTGAGGTCAACTAGTTTTAAATAAAACGCAAGTTTTTTTTCTTTTAATTCGATTACCCACGGTAATCGTCATCAGGAATTTTTTCCAACTGTAACAAAATATAAACACAAAATATAAATATAATAACAATTCACATTCAGTTTTTTAAAAACAAAAATTTTTCAAAGACATTCACTACATACATTTATTTGAGCGTCCATTGTTGCGTTTTGTTTAAAACTAGTTGACCTCAAGCCAGCTTCCAAGCACAGTTAAGGAAAAAAGGTCGCAAAAACAATTATTTAGAAAGACGGAAGGCACGCCGTATGTATTCAACAACAAAAATGGAGTATGCAGTAATGAAAAACAACTACAACAACTCTAGAGCACTAATAAATAAATTTCAATATACATCAAAGAAAGTGGTAAAACAAAAATGTTGTCTTAAATTTCTTTTAAAATGCAGGAAATCTAAATTAGTTCCCAATTTCATAAAATGTACAACCAGATGCAATAGCTTATTTATATTTGAGCTTAACAAAAAAACAGACATATATAGAAACTTAGATAGACACACACATTACTTTCACACAAAAATACTAAGGCCCGGTTTCACCAACTCGACTTAACTTAGTTAAGTCGCGATTTTCACTTTTTCAGTTTCACCACCTAACTTAGCTAAGTCACAACTTAGTCAACTTGCCAGCTGACTTATTCTCGACTAAGCAGTGTTGCTGTGGTTCGAAACCATAATGTCAGTAATGTTGCTAATTTGTTTTGTGCAACGTCCCAGTCGGAAACTTCATCATGCTTGACTTTAACGGGGTAAGTGTAGATGCATGTAAACGCTTGTTTTCAAGCATGCAACCATTACGAAACTATAGTTTTCAATTAAAAGCTAATTTTAGTGCCTTCCAACTAAAGAGAAATGGGTGTAAGATCAATACATTCCTTCGTGTCTGGCCATACATGCCCATTTCGCACTGGGGTATTGGGATGCGCAGAGTTGTCTGGTATGAAAAAATACTACTATGCATAAAACAGCTGATCGGGTTGTTGTGTTCAAAATTATTTAAGTCTCTCAGTTGGTGAAACCCAAAATTAAGTTAGTCTCGAATCTGTGCTAACTTAAGTCACGACTTAGTTTTAGTCTTAGTCGCGCTGGTGAAACCGGCCCTAAGTCTTCTAATAAAACAAAAACGCAACATATTAAAAAGACAGCAACAGGAGATGGAGCAAATAACAACAAAACTTAAGGAACATCTTGGCGCGGAAGATTTTGAAAAATTATTGCAAAGTGAGACAAAAATCGCAGAGAAACTAACAACAACAGTGAAGCAGCGACAAGAAGCGAAAGACTACAGAGCAAAAACAATAGTCTAGTCGATAAAATTTATAAATTACAGTTAATTTCCAAGATCGAAAGAAACAAACTTACCACAACAACGGCCCTGTCTCCAAGGATTTATGGACTACCAAAATTACACAAGGAAGAAACACCACTTAGGCCAATATGCTCAGCCACCGGATCACCAGCACATAACCTATGTAAATATGTAGCAGACATTTTGAAAAATATAACGGCTAATTCGGCATACAACGTTAAAAATACCCAGGAATTTAAAAACAAAATCAATAACACCTATATTTTTGACGAAGAAAAAATAGTATCTTTTGACGTAGTATCTCTTTTTCCCAGTATTCCAACACAATTAGCACTGGACATTATAAAAGATAAATGGACGACAATAGAGAAACACACAAATATACCAAAGACACTGTTCATAGAAATACTTAAGTTTTGCATAGAAGAGAACAGATATTTTAAATTCAACGACACAGTATACACCCAGCTAAAAGGATTGCCGATGGGATCACCAACCTCCCCAGTAATAGCCGATATTGTAATGGAAGAATTACTAGACAACACAATTAAAAAGTTAGCGCGTGTACCTAGATTTCTGACAAAATATGTGGACGATCTATTTGCAGTAATACATGAAGATGATGTATGTACAAAGCACACTTGACACACTAAATTCCTTCAATAAAAATATAAAATTTACAACAGAACTTGAGGACGACGGAAAATTACCTTATTTAGCCTCAATGGTTATTAGAAGAGGAAATAAACTGAAACTAACGTGGTATAAGAAACCCACATCAAGCGGACGAATCATCAATTTTAACTCAAAGCATCCAAAGACGATGATTATAAATACAGCAATGGGCTGTATACGGCGAATGTTTCGGATAACAGATGACACTTACCACACGGAGATCAAGAATTAAACTAAAATATTATTAAAAAGCAATGATTTTCCCAACAATATTATTAAAACCCTGTTAAGAAGATATGAAATTGAAAATAATCAAGATAAATCAAAAACCACAAAAATATTCAAGTCAGTAGCTTATGTACCAAAGTTGTCAGAGCGTTTAGTAAAATCAGATTGTTACAACACAGAAGAGATAAAAATAGCCCATAAACCAATTAATATGCTAAAACATATGTTTAATAGAACAAAAACAAAAATACCGCCTTTAGAAAAAAGTAACGTAGTGTACCAAATCCCGTGCAATGGAAAAGAAAATGAACCATGTGATAGCATATATGTGGCGACAACCAAAGGAAAATTAAAATCACGACTATCACAACATAAATCAGACTATAAATATTGCCATCAAAATAACAACTATAAAACAGCACTCATGGCCCACTGTGCCAAAAACTCCCACACACCGAGCTTCGACAAAGCGACCGTTCTCCAACAAGAACAGCATTACAGCAAGAGATTTACTTTGGAAATGCTGCATATTATAAATACACCAACAAACAACCGAATCAACTACAAAAGCGACATTGATACGAACTCTGCACACTTGTTTAGGCATTTGTTGACAAACAAAAAAACCAGTGTAAAACACCACGTCAACTGATGCGGACGCTCAAATAAATGTATGTAGTGAATGTCTTTGAAAAATTTTTGTTTTTAAAAAACTGAATGTGAATTGTTATTATATTTATATTTGTGTTTATATTTTGTTACAGTTGGAAAAAATTCCTGATGACGATTACCGTGGGTAATCGAATTAAAAGAAAAAAAACTTGCGTTTTATTTAAAACTAGTTGACCTCAAGCCAGCCTCCAAACACAGTTAAGGAAAAAAGGTCGCAAAAACAATTATTATTTCTTAATAACAAAGATAATCACAATACCGAGAAAAAATCATTTACTTAGGGTTTATCTCTTTGTTTGTCTATCTTGTATCAATATCTACTCTACTAACTGGTGCGTGCGTTTTCAGAGAAGACGTACAAATTGAAAATGGCGTATGGCATGCGTGTGAATATAGTAATCTTACTGTGAATCTGGGGAACATATGGATCGCTCTCTATCTTCGATAGCAACTGAAGACACAAACCAGAAACTCAGTTTCAGCACATTTTTTTGTAAAATATTCTAATATTATAAAATGTTTTCACAAATCTAAAAAAATTGCAAACAATGAACAGAGCAAACTGAATTTTGACACTTCTTTCGAATTTGTGGATTTACATAGAATTGAGAAACACAATTTTGAATCGGATTCGGAAATAGGCCGAAATGCCACTGAGCTCCTTATACTCTATACTTAACATTGCCGTAATAAAACTATCGAGTAAAAAGTATCGCTGTCGAGTTACAAAGGTATCAAGTTCACTTACTTGTAAATTTCCAACATATATCGGTCTAGTACAGGAGTAAGGATCCACTGCTCAAATAAATTACCCAAATAATTTTCAATACGTCCCCGAAATGTATCCGATCCTTTGAGATTTCCCAATAGTATGGAGGGATGAAAATTTACGGCTGAATTACCCACCATACGATGCACGAGATAGGTTGGTTGTACCACGAAAGATACCACAATGGGACAACGAAAGTGGGCACCCAAACCCGCGTTATAATCAGTAAAAGCATAACCTAGCAACACGAGATCGAAATCACCTTCACCATGATTATTTAAAAATTCACGCATTTTCGGATGGCTCAGTGTTTGATTGCCAGCATCAAGAAAACTTTTCAAAATATTAAACATATTCGCTAAGCTTGAAGTGGGTTTCTTGACTGCATTCGTTAAAGTAGATTTATGCGAATTTAAATGCTCATCCAAATCGATTTGTATGTATTTGTACTTAGATTTGGAGAGGATATTTTTCGATAAACCGATCACGGTAACATCGTGTCCAGCACTAGTTAAAGCGTCCGCAACAGCAGAATAGATGATCATATGCGATTTGCTTGGTGTCGGAAAGAAGCTTAGTATACGTGCAGTGTGAGCGGGTGCTGCTGTTAGGATGATGCAGTAAAACACGATAACGATGTGGGTAGGTGACACATGCGCGCACATTTTGATTGTTTTATTGTAATTATTTGGGCTCTAGCACATGCGAGGTGAACTGAGCACTGAATGTTCTGGTGGTTAGTTATTAACTACACTAAGAAAAGGCGGTTTTACGACGTTTTAAACCTTTAGAACCAAAATTCGTTATCTGATTATCAAGAGCTTATTATCAATTTGGTACTATTTCAGCAAGATTGGCTAATCAGTATCTTTGAACTTAGTTTTGGGCTATTGTACTAAAAGTCTAATCTAATGCTGCATTCCTTTGCTACCCGCTGCCTACGGAAATCACTAGAATTCGACCGAAACGTGCTCCTGTCATTAGTTCTCGTTCTCTTGGGAGCCACTTCAAAAATGGCTTGCGATCGCAGTGGAGCTAAGGGGCATCAGTTAAGGTCGAAATGTTTAAGCGTGAAGGATGATTTAACAATGTAAAAAAATTGAAGCAATTTAAATTTATCACAAGAATCCCGAAACATACCAGAAACCAAACTTATAAAACGTTAGTGGAAAAAGCTATTGTCCTTAGCTTCAGGCATTAATTATAAACATAAATTACTCTATAAAAATAGCTGTTAATAGTATTATTAGCATTGAAAGGGAAGAAAATAATATTTCCGTCCACTTTGGGTGCCCATAGGGATAGCTATGGAACGTACCTAATGAGCTATTTTTACAGTGTGCGAGCGCAGTAAAGTCCGGTATATAATAAAATACACGAGCGGAGCAAGAGCGAAACGCGGACCAGCAGAATATAGGTGAAACCTGCAAAAAAGCATATGCAAGTGGGCCGCCTTTACCGACCTTGCTCTGACACTTCACTTTGTACATGGTGGCGCAAAAGTAATCCTCCTATCAGAAAATCCTATACATTTTGCGATTGGCCCCTAAAGTCAGTTCTGTTTTGACATTTGTGTAGTAAACACATGCGAAATACACGTTAATAAACAATGTTACGCTACACTGCTCCATAACGCGGAATATTGCTGACTATTTATTTGACCAATAATCGGTCGGGGCCAAACGGTTACTGTGAATGGTGAGCGCTACAGAGCAATGATCAACGAGTTCTTTTTACCGCAACTTGATGAATTGGGATTGGAAAACATGTAGTTCCAACAAGACGGTGCAACAGCACACACTGCACGTGCCACAACCGATATGCTGAACATCGGAAGCTTACTTTTGCGCCACCTATAGAAGGAGATAGAAAGTTATCTAACATTTAGAATTGTAATATTACTCTCATAGAAAAACTTTGTTGGCCACTGCTGATTTTTCATAACAGACACTTTACAATTTTCTGAAGGCCAGATGACACCTGAAAGTTGCATGCTTGGTCTGACAATATTTGAACGATTGTTAAGTAGACACTTGCATTGCGTGGTATTATATCTATCAAACTTGACTTACAGGCACTTAATATGGCGGCACATTCGGTGCTAACCAAACTTCTATCTCAAACGAATGACA